>CM031238.1:120056443-122456443 GCA_018340775.1 Taxus wallichiana var. yunnanensis
TGAATTTTTACAGTGATGGGTATTCTGTTTTATCTCCCATTATGGGTTCGATTTGATGGAAGTGATAGTGATGTGTAGATTGTTTTATGAGTTCTGTGCGTGAATGGTTTTGGAAAAACCGTGAGAATGCTTGATGGAAGCTTTTGCGTGAGTTATTTCTCTGGTTGTATTACAGTGCATAGAATACAAATTCTTTGGGACAGTGGGTTTGTTTCATCGTTTTACTCTTACGTAATTTAAAAATGATTAAATGCCTCCGTATTTGGTTTGAAATCCGTGAAAGATTTTGTTTTAGGAATTATTTACCTAATTCTGGAACTGAGTATCTGGGTATCTGCCGGATGGAATAGAGTTTACTATTTCAGTCTCCTTTGAATTCGATGATGAAATTATATATATTTATATATACGAACTGCATTCTAAACTTCTTCGTTGTTTCATTAAAACTGAACTGAAGTTGAATTCTTACTCTAGTGTTTGAAAATGATTCCTTTTATTATTATGATAAAAATCATGATTTTGTTGTTAGCTGTACATTCTTGCTTGTTTCAGACCTAGCTGGAATGTTCGTTTTTGGTGAAACGTTTTGGTTATAAAGCTAGCTGTACATTCTTGCTTGTTTCAGACCTAGCTGGAAATGTTCGTTTTGGGGAATAATTATTGAAAATGATTTTAATTGAAAGATTCTGTTGTTGTTGTTTTTATACTTGTGGAATCAGATGCCAATGAACTCTGGTATGCTTCCTTGAATGGTGATTAGTAAGTTTTAATTACTGAAATATATTTGTTAGAAGAAGTTATCCTATGGGTGCAGATCGGCCTAATTAGTTGATAATCGGCTAAGCAATGAGAAGAGATAATATGAAACTTCTTCTTTTCATTCGATTATGGTTTTAATTGTTCTTTCTTTTTGGTTGTTATCACTTCTTGTTCAAATCATCCAGTTCAGTTGAGATGGAAAGAAAGAGAATATTGGGTGGGTAAGTGGAAGTAATAATTATTTTTCTCCTCTTATCCGGTTGAAATTCTATTATTTTAATGTTGAATGAAGTACTATGTTGTTTGTTGAATTCTGGGAAGTTAAATAGATTGATGCTGTAACGTAAGGTTTCCTTTCACTTTTACATTTGATTCAGTAGAAGTCCAGTGGACAACCTGAAGGTAAGAAAGCTCTATCTTAATTCAAAAATTGACTCAGTATATGGAATTCATTCTTGATGATGATATGGGTTGGACAATGTATGCATTCGAACAACAATCTATAAATCATTTTGTGTAGCTGTCTTAATACTTGATTGTTTAGAGAAAATACTCCTTTTAAGTATTATCTAAGTATGGAACGAACTCTTTTCTTTTCATTAAAAACAGCTATGGGAATGGTGAAATATACATCATGATAGGTTAGCCAATATAGAAATTGGTATGCTGATATTTATTATTACTGTTTAAAAAGAAATTATTGGTTGAATCGGGTTGTTAGAATCGTTCAACCTTATTGTGTATCTATTACGTGATGTTTATCTCTATTAGGAGACGTTTCATAAAAGCAGAGTTCTTTTATTGAGACAGTTAATTAAGAGCACCTCATTTTATTGATAAGTGCTTAATATGCTCAGTTCGATGAACTGACCCGTGCAAGTAAATTTTGCAGATGGTTTCCTTGAGTAAAAATGAAGACATATTGTTTTATGATGCTTCTTCAGATTAGCAAAGAGATGGATCTTTCTGAGATTTTATTATTCTTCTTCGGGAATTAGAAAAGGAAAAGTTGTACTCTTCTTTCTTTGACGAGTTGTTAATGTTGTTTAGCATGAATGAAGTCCAGTTGTATGGATTTGTAAATTGTATAAATTCTATTCTAGAGGAATGAGTAAAAGGAAAGGAGTGATATTTTAATGGCTGTACCACTTTGAAACTGTTTGAATAAGATTGAGAATATAATTTTATTCATTGAAATTGGATTTATTCAAATGATGGTTGACAAATTTATAGGGACATAATATCTGTTCTTTACTTGAATACAACTTTTAAGTTGGAATGTGCAATTAATTCATACTTAGGTCAATATGGATTTTAAATTGACATTTGAAAAGAGTTAAGTGAATATGAATTCTTAAATGAACGATATTCGGAACTGGTATATAAGCTAATGAATATAAATAAAAGAGACAATTGAATCTTGTACTGATTTCGTTAATATCCTTGAGATGTTTGATCCAGAGGATATTCGGTATGAGGAATCATATCTCCTCGTAACAAACCTTAATTGAAGTAAGGTTATAGTGAATAAATGAATACATTCATTTGGAATTAGGCCTCATTTAAATGGCATCTAATAAGATGAAATTTTGGATTTAAATTCAGTTGCGAATAAAACTTGGTTAAGTTTAGTAAGTTGATCTTACTACGATAAGCTGTAGTGGACTGTTAGTCTGAAGCTTAAATTAAAGAACCAAGATGGAAATATGCAATCCTTCGGTAAGGAGGAGTAAACGTATATTAAGCTATAAGACAATTTAAGTCTTTCTTAGCTATGCAACTGTAACGAACAGTGAGGTTAGAGGATCAACACGGTTGCTGAAACCTATTCTTAAAATACTAAAGATAAGAATCTAATCACACTTATAGTTGGATGTGTATCCCTTGATGAGAGGATTCCATAGGACCTTGGCACACGCCAGCTGCAATCTGGTGTCTTCATGAAGGCGGGCCTTCATGACGACACTGATGTTGTAGGTGACATGTTAGAACGCCTCCCGAATCGAATCATTAAGTTTACATAGCTGGGACCAAGTTACTTGGGCGATGATAGGAATGTGATCACGTATATGGAGTGACTTTCTGGAGGACTAAAGTAGCCCAGACACACACGTAGTCATCTAGGGTTGACATAGTATGTCTGCGTACCTTTAGTCACCGCGAGTGTCTTCCTATACTCTTTCATATTGCTAGTTTGGGTTAGAGTATAACCTTGGGACTGGAAGGACCGACGAGAGGTCGAAAAGACCATTCTGATAACAAAAGTGAGGTGAAGGACGTATTTCATTGATGTGTATAACGTCTAGGAATATAATCATGCAAAGCATGTGAAAATCTTTGGCCAAAGTATCGCAAGTTGCTGGTTGCGTTGTCCTAATCACCTAGTTTAAGAAGCAGGATATCATATGAATATCGTAATATATATTCAGATAGGCCTCTTAAATGGAACACTTCGATAATTGGAAACGGTAAAGAGAACCCTATACTTAGTATACAATGCATGGATTAACATGAAGGATCGGTATTTCACCGAGTCATGCATTGAGAGATCATTGAAACTCCGAGCCATAAAATGGGAGATCGGTAGTTCTTCGAGTCATTTACAGTAGCATATGGTATCTGTTATATGATTGAATGGCATTGAATGTGTGTTCCATATTAGTAAATATGTGAACAGAGAACATTGTTTTAAAAATAAATTGTGTGATCCAAATTACATTAATCGGGACATGAGAGAACAATTATTAAAACTTGGTCGTGTGTTTTGAATTACATAATTCGTAATGAGAACGTTGTATATAAAAAAAATCCCTTGTTCTAGTGTCTTAAAATTGGGATCTTACACATCTTGGATTATCAGGTGACACTTGGCGCAACATAGTGAATCTGATGCTACACACAATGAGGGTTTTGGACCACCTACCAAGCCTATGATACTCATTTCTAGACCTTTTGTACAAACCAGGGTATCTGTTTTGCACACTAGAGCACCCACATGTGCCCTAGTCCTTCTGTGGGTGCCCCACTCTAGAGAACTAGTTCATATATGTCATTTTTAGGAGCTCCGCATACGTGTTACTACTTCCAAATTATTTTGTTTACTCAGCAACATAGTCCAATGAGCTTCCCTAATCAACTAAGTCATTTCCTCACCCTTCTTACAGATTAGTTTTTCTGCTTTTATTACATTACTTGCTTGGGTCATTTTCCATACTTGTTTATTACATTTATTTATTGTATTTACATGTCATTATAGATTAGATTAACTACACATATTCTTCATTTTTGTTAATCAACCGTAAGACCATGACCTCCCACTTTTCATCACCACCCAAATCAATGATAATCTCATTAAGAGTTCCATGATCCCACATGCACCCCAATCCTTCTCTAGGTGCCCGGTCAAAGAATCGAGTCCAGATATATCATTTTCAGGACCTCGCACAATCATTATCGCTTTCAATTATTATTTTTACTCAGCAAAACATTCCGTAAATCTTCTCTAATCAGCCTAATTCATTTCCTCACCCTTCTTACATATTAGGTTTTCTACTTTTATTAGATTAGTTGCTTGGGTAATTTTCCATACTTGTTTATTACATTCATTTATTGTATTTACATGCCATTCTAGATTAGATTAACTACAATATTCTTCATTTTTAGTTAATCTACTAGAATACCATGACCTCCCACTTTTCATCACCACCCAAATCAATGATACTCTCATTAAGAGGTTCATGATCAATAATGGTGCCAATATTAACATCATATCATCACATTCCTTTAATCAAATTCAACTACCCAACACCATTGTTATCGAATCACCTATTGTCCTATGATATTTCAATAACACCATCGGTCCTACATTAAGCATGTTCATCTTACCAATCAAGGTCAATGTTTAAACTCTTCACAAACTCTTCTATCTAGTGGAGGAGAATTTAAATATAGCATGCTATTAGGCCAATCCTATATACGCACTATGTTTTGTATCCCATATACTCTTCATCGTTATCTCAAATACAAACATGAGGGTAAAATTTTCACGATCCATACGAGATCTAAACCCTTTCAAGCATCTCACATTACATATCAACCAAATGATGTGTTTGTTCTCAAAATGAACTAGAGGTCCTCTATCAAAGCATCCACCAATTCATCCATTGACTCATCATAGTTTCCAAATGACACTTCCTTTAATGATGTTATGCAACACCTTTCACTGGGAGAGTATCACCTCCTCACACTTAATTCTCTTCCTACACCAAAGACATACTAAGACCCGATTAACGGCCCATGTATGAAGCTAATGTTGGAGATGTTATCTCCTTTAGTGCACCACATCTCAAAACCAACCTCATCTATGGAGGGATCAATCACCCTTATCCACATCCTACTAATCAGCGTCATGCCAAACCATTCATATTAAACTTCACATTCTTATATAACAAAGTATTCACACAAATTTACCTCCATCGTTGTGCCTAGAAAGGCTTTAGAATCGAACTTTATAAACAAGGAATCCACAACTTAATCCTTGATCATTCCCATAAACCTCATGAAAAATACAGGTTGGGTTTAAAAAAACCAGCCTTTGAACCCTCCAAAAGCAATCATATCGGATCCATAAGAGAACTAGAACCACCTTCCCCATCTACACACGATGACCTTATGGACATAGATGACACCATTTCAATCCCATATAACTTGTTTTTAGTCAATACTATCACTTTAGGACCACTGACTTATCAAACTAGCCATGGTATTGAGACCCTTCCTCTCATTTTACTTGAAATGATAGAAGAGGATTCACCTATCATTGACATTCTTTAATTCCATGACTACCAATCCATCCTCTCTTATATTGGGGCAGAGGACCATTACCTTTAAAAAACTCTACCACCTAACACATCGACACTTCTTAATAAATCCACTATCAATATTAATATAGGAATGCCACAGGATCCTCACACAGTCAATGTCGGTCAATCTTTAGATTCACAAAAATTAAAGGACATCAACCCTTTCTCTCTAAACATGGTCAAGTATTTTCTTGGTCGTATAGTGATATGTCGGACATTGAACCTAAAAATTTTGTTCACAATATCATCACTTATCCTAAGACTAACCTGTCAAACAAAATCTACGTAGGATGTACCCTCGCATAACTCTTCTTATCAAAGAAGAGTTACAACGTATGCTCTCTCTGTTAATTTCATCATACCCATTGACTATCCATAATGGGTCTCTAATATTTTTCCCGTGACCAAAGCCTCAGGAAAGTTACACATTTTGTACTGAATTTTAAGATCTCAACCTCGCTTTTCTAAAATATGACTTTCCCCTTCCAAACATCAACCAAATCATTGATCTAATCACCAAACATGAAATTTAATCCCTTATAGATGGATTCTCTAACTACGATAAAATTCTCATTTCCACCGATGAAAAACACAAAACATCCTTCATCACTCTTTGGGGAATTTCTATTATCAAGTAATGCCTTTTGGACTTAAAAATTTTAGGGCCACTTATCAACGTGCAATGACATATATTTTCCATGATCTTATCCATAAAATTTTATAAGATTACATCAATGACCTCTTAGGTTAATCAAAGCAATGCAAGGATCATATCAGTTTCCTTGACACAATCTTCACTTGTCTTATACAATACTTTCTTTTCCTCAACCTCGCTAAGTGTGTATACAGTGTTCTCAATGGAAAACTCTTAGGGTTCATCATTTCTATTCGGGGCATTAAAATAGACCCCCACCAAGATCAAACCCATCATCAAAATTCCCCCTCCCACTAACCTAAAATAGCTTCGCAACCTTCAAGGTATACTTTAATCGATATGTTGTTTCATCTCACATCTTTTAGACTATTTTCAACCTTTTCATCATCTCCTCCGAAAGGATGTAAATTTTAAATGGCATCAAAACTATCAACATGCTTTGATGACCTCAAACAATACCTCCTATCACCACATGTGCTTACACATCCATGTGAGGGGATTTTTCTACCTCTACATATCCGTTACTAATCATGCCTTAGGTGTCATGCTCACTCATCGAGATGAACAGGGTTGTGAACATGACATTTATTTTATAAGTCGTACTCTCCATGACTATGAGACTCATTATACTAAAGCTAAAAAGTTGTGTTGTGCCTTGTACTTTGCAATGTCTAAGCTCTATCATTACCTACTTAATCACAAGACTTTCATCGTTACTAACTTCAATCCTCTCAAAACCATGCACTCTAAGCCATATCATAGTGACCGCATCACTTGGTGGCTCATGCTCATGACCAATTTTGAACTTGAATTCATCTCACAAAAACATATCAAGGTACAATCCATCATTGATAAGCTCATTGAATCCCCCCTTCAAGATAATCAATCACCTCATGAATAATTCCCAAATGAATCTATCAACATTATCGATCACGAATACACTCCTATAAAAATGAAACTTTTCTTTGATGGATCTAAGTGTCAATAAGGGGAGGTGTCGATATCATTATCATACCTCCTTAGGTGACCCCTATCCCTCTATATTTCAAATTAAATTTCAAATGTACTAACATGGTGTTGTCATGCAAATGTGTAACAAGGAAATCAACAATTTCTGAGCATGACAACTATACCCCTGTGTTAATATTTTCAAGTCATATCATTCCAAGACACCCTGGTCTATCCAATCAGTCCAAGTGACCTCCCAATTAACATTATCTCATCCCCTTAGGTTATTCAAGGAATTCCATTCATTTCCCCTAGGTAATTTTAGGAGTTCATTAAAAGTTTCCAAGCTACGGGCGATTATGGGAAGGGTTATCACTAAACTTCTTAGGGCTGAGAGCAACCCCATGGAGTAGAGTAGAGATCCATTAGGTTCATGGAGGTGATTAAAAGGTCTCATCATATAAGTGATTCAGAAGATTTTAGAAGGGCTTGGAGAATTTGGGGTAGTTTCGCCAAAATTAGGGTTCATAGGCCTAGTCGATGCACAGCCAAAATAATCGATGATATTCCAAAGGTGATTCCGGGAGATCTGGATGGATTTAAGAGAAAAAAAAACATCACTAGAAATATAATTCCAAGCCCTATAATTTGATGAAATACTTTTTCATAACACTTAGGCGTACTAGGTCTGCAATCGATTTTCTCACGCATAAGTGGAGTACCAAATCAACAATCCACGTTTTTAGGGATCAAATGGAAGAATCAAAACATGGTATCACTAAAATTGGATTCAAAATTCCATTTTAAGTCGGGATCATATAAAAATTTTCAAAATTTCCATCGGGAGCTCAAGTTATCATCGTTGTGTAAGTTGTCCTCTTGAAGCGAGTTCGGGAGTTAGCCAAATTTTTGGAGGACACGTGTCAGCTCCAGGAGCCTAGTGGGATTTTTTTCCCCAACATCCCTTAGGGTTAGGGAAATAAACCTTGTAAAAATGTTCCTATCCCCCATGTGACCTCCGGAACGCATCCGACCATCAGGATTGCCAATTCAGCCCCTGGGTATAATTTGGAGCTCAAATTCCCCGTCATTGGATCTCCACCACCGGTCAACTCCAGGATCACCATGGAATTTTATGTCCCTCATCCCTCATATTTAAGGGACATAAAACCTTTAAAAATGTTCCCATCCCCCTAGGAGATACTTCTGGTCACCCATGTGACCTACTTCCAAATTCCACAGAGTGCTTTAAAGCTGATTTTGGAGCTCTCACTCCTGTCATCGGATCGTTACCACGTGTCGCCTTCTTGCTCACCATGGAAATTTATGTCACTCACATCCCTTTGAGGTGAGGGATTTTAGGGAAAATAAAATGCACCCATCCCTCTCTCAGCATGATTTTAAAATTTTAAATATCTACCTACTTCCCGCTTCTAACTTCTAACACTCCCGTGCACAACCATATCTCCATACTTCCTCTGTAACCTTATACCATCACTCCACCATTGAAAATTCTCATAACAGCTCAACCAGGAACTAACATACCTTTCCCATGCTGATATGTAGGTATGAGAAGGATTTTTCATTGAGTTAAGGGAAATGAAGAAAAATGAAAGCGGTGAAAATCTTCATTCTTGCATGTGAAACGAAGATTTGTAGAAATATCAAAACCGGTCAAGAAGAAATGAACCATAATTTTACTATTTGTTACTCTATCCAAGATCATAAAAACATACTTTCAAACTCTCCTCTCGTGTAACAGATCATTTATAGAGAAGAAATCTCCTTTCCGGCTCAATGAAGAAAAATTTGAATTTCCCATCAAACTGCTTGTCAGATTGAAGCAAAATTTCACGTAAAGCACCAAAAGAAAAAGCCCATCTCGAACATATAAAAAAATTGCAAATGGAGGAGAAAACTAGACCTACAATTTTGAGGTCCATTAATGGTTCCGCGTCTAGAAGCACTGTCAGGTCCAAAATTTGAAAGTTTAAAATATCTTGGACTATTAAGTGGGTAGGTCTAAAATTTTAGAGGGGCGATATTGGGAAAAAACCCATATCGGAAAACTTCATTCCACATCAATCCGACCTCCGAAACCCACTTTCTAAAAATAGCAGGTCTTCTACATAGGGACTGCTATTTTGGGAAAGTTAGTAACATAAGAACTTGCGAAGGAGAAAAAGACATTGGAGGTGCACTACAGATGAGAACTCATCAGAATGGGCATTTTGGCACTTACTAAAAATAGTAAGTGGTCCCATGAGCACCTGCTAAAAATAGAAAGTTGATCCAGAAGGAGTGAGGAATGCAGGGAGAAGGGGAAATCAGGTTCACAACATTTAATTGAGGTTTGAGAAAATTTCTTTTTCATACTTACTAAAAATAGTAAGTTGTTATTATAGGGAAAACATGAAGCATAAGTGGATGGTACAAAATTTGGCACAACCCTTCACCTGCGAGTATGAGATAGAAGATGTCAATGTTTTGTACATAGACCTGAATGACCTAAGAACTTGCATGACATCTAGAGACTGAAAGAAGATTGAAGATCAGATATTCACTAGTGGTTTGTTCGCTACCACAAGACACCTAGTGTCTATCCAAAGTCATGAGTTGGTCTTAGCCTGCTCTCACCACTATGAGCCTAAAACATGAACCATTCGAGCTGACAAAGGTATAATAATGATGGTCATCGCCATAGAACCATCTCACTTTCTCTCTGAAAATAACAACATCACGCTAAGTATGGTCATCATCTCAAAATACAGGGCCTTACACGATTGGGAAATGATGGATGCATATGTGCAAGGGGTTGTGCTTGGGTCATGGTTTAAAACAGGGAGAAAGCCCTTAAGGATGCCTAAGAACCTTCCAAGGTGTGAGTTTTGAGAAGGATATTTAGATGTCATCACTCTCCTTAGTAGAGTAATGGGTTAAGCAAGCACAAGAGACTTCTAAGAATGGATGGGCCTTTTCATCTTGATGTTGACAGAATGAAAATAAATAATTGACTAGGGGCATATCACCAGTGACAACCTCCATCTGTAACTCCTCCAAGTACCCATGACGAAGAAGTTCCACATGAATTCTTACTTGGTCTACCTCCTCACTAGCAAGATCATTCAAGGATTGGCTCTCACTTAAAACATTACTACCAAGGTACCCATGTTCGAAAAACTTCCACAGGTGGTGATGGAGGAAAGTCATAGGCATTTCACTCATGTGAATGATGCATTCACAATGTACGTAGTATGAAGCTTGGAAGGAGATCTGGAAGCTAGGATGTCATCACAAGTGGCATCCTTGATCAATAATTATGGCTCCTATTTCATAAAATTCTCGACATTCTCCTACCTGCGAGTTGTTGGCTTTGACTAAGTGCCACTAAGGCTTCCCAAGTACCTTAGTGACCAAATTGTATTGTTCAAACTCTGCAGATAGATCATTCAAGTGAATAACAAGCTTAGAAGTAGGAGGAAGAAGTTGATTCCATTTCCTATCTCTCTTGGGGTATTCATGTGCAAGATCTCAAATGATGCATCTCATCTAGAGGTTGATTTTACTCATTTGAATTTACATTCCTACATTGTAGGCCTAATTTTGACATTTGAGAAGATCCCACTCTTTCTATGTCCCAGAATTACGACACGAGCCACAATTCGAGGACTACTGGGCCAATTGCATTGATGAGGTTGAAGTGCGTGAAAAGGACCATATGAGGATGATGATCAGTGAGATGAGGAAATTCAAGTTCTCCTGGTATGAAGATATTTTACATGATGATGGGATAGAGATGTATGATCCTGAGTACATGGAAGTCAAGATGTCCTATGTACCTCCAACCAACTGGTATGTTCGTAAATCAGGGATATATTAGAGTGGACTAAGAAGGTGATGAGGAGAATGAGAAATTGGTTTCAAAAGAAGCGAGCCATGATCATCCATTCATGAGGAATCCCCCTAAGTCAGAAGCAAGCCTCACATCATTCATCTTAAAATTCATAGAGGTTAATTCTAGTTCTAAACACTCTGAAGTGAGTTTGAAAAGAAAGGCCAAAAATTGGAAGATTCTCCTCACGAGAAGACACCAAAGAAACTTAGGGTAGAAGAAGGCTCATTTACATCATTGCGAGAGAAATATTTGATCGCATAAATGTAGAGAAAAATCCATGGCAAAACACAAGTGGATGAAGAACACATGGTCCAGGATTCAGTCTTCAAGCCACCATAGGATTTTCCCCTCTTTATGACCCCCATGCCTCTCTCATTAAGGATTTTCCTCCTTCAAAATAGGGTACCATCAGTGCACCCATCATTGAGCCTGAGTCCGATGAGATGTTTCCTTGGATGTAGGAAACAATTTTCCTTGACACCCACACTATGCATAGAAATGGTAGCCCCTGATCTATCAGTGATTATCTCATTATCCAAAGAAAAATATCAAGAAATCTCACACATACAACCTCATGGTTCTATAGTGGGGAAACATGTAATCAATACATTGAAGTGGCTCGACCCAAGGTAATCAAGCCAATGGATGAGATGAAACTAGCTGATTATGAGATGAGCACGATCCAATTGGGACTAGAAACTCATGAAGGGGATTTGCACATGTATCAATAATCTTCCGCTCACATGGTGGTGAGGAATAAAGAGTATAAGAAGAATATTGATGAACTAAAAGAGCAGTGTGAACTCTATCATTCTATGTGCAAAATCTAGTTGATCCTAATGCCACAACAATTCCCACTAAGGAAGTTGTACCCATTAGTAGCTTCAATCCATAATCCATCAGGAAGACACACAAGTTCACAATACAGGGGTGAGTGAATAATGAATGGATTAACTCAATTTCTGAAAAATGGAAGTCAATGCTCTAAGAAGCGGTCAAAATCTTCACTTATATGTGTGTGACAACAAATAAGACATGGACACTCAAGGAGGACTTGGAGAAAGAAAGGGACTATTGGGAACCTTTAGGCCCAGTAGTAGATGAAATGAGCAACACTCATCACCATGGGTTGATCGATAGGAAGATATTTGAAAATCCTTCAGAAGACTTATCACGTGTGTGGGCGAGGGCCTTAGAAATCAGGTTTGAGGAAACTAATCGGGCCATCACAGAGTTGGAAGAGAAAGAGGAACAAGTGTACAAATTGTAAGATAGT
The DNA here is from genome assembly GCA_018340775.1 of Taxus wallichiana var. yunnanensis. Classification (NCBI taxonomy): domain Eukaryota; kingdom Viridiplantae; phylum Streptophyta; class Pinopsida; order Cupressales; family Taxaceae; genus Taxus; species Taxus wallichiana. Next base: position 120,068,839 of record CM031238.1, read on the forward strand.
GTAAATCGGAAAAAATTCATAAACTTGGAGTACTTACAATGGGCAAGGATAAAAATATTGAAGTTGATTTTTCCATTTGAAGAATACATCAAGAAAGAGGTAGACAACCCATCATCCTTCATAAAGGATACCCTCGACGTCCTCTCAGATATTTGGGCCTCTATTACACTTATCGCATAAAAACATTCATCATGGTTTAGGAAGTGAAAAGACATCAAAAGTATGGTTGATGGATGGACAAATACCTTGATTTGTGTTTGTATTCCTCATGCCAACAAGGTGGAACCTATAGCTACTCATTTCAACAAAGAACTTGGAGGAATAGAGGCCTTCTCAAAAGCACGAAGTGAAAGCTAGTTAGAGAGTGAGATCAAATCTACTGCAGTGGCTCATCCTTCTACATAATTCTTCTTCTTTCTTCTTCTTCCTCTTCTTTCTCTCTCTTCTCTTCTCACCCAACACTCTCTCTCATCAATGTTATATTTTTTCATTGAGGTTTACACTTTTTAATATAACTTTAAGTGACTTTAGAAACATAATGTAAACTTTAAGTCACCTTTTTTTTATAAAAGGGACTTAAATATTTAAGTGGAATATGAATAGTCTAAAGTCACATTAAAGTATTTGAAAAGTCACTCGGGAAGATGAAGAGTTGCCTCTTCTTCTATAAATTGTAACAAGCTCCTCATTTGAGATTCTTCTTAGACAACTTTTGAGACTTCTTAGATATTGGAGTTGTTTTCTTTTAAATTCATGAGAGATATATCCTTGTGAAGAGAGAAAAGAGATAGAAAATTTCTTCCATTTTCCCTACTCAACAATGTCTTCTATTTCTATGTTATGTACAATTTCTGCTTGAGCTTCAATAAAGGAAGAAGGAATTTTAGCCTTTTTTACTAAGGATTTTAGTGGTACTTTGTGCTCATTAAACGTTATTTGGTCTTGTTGTTGTTACACAGATTTGTTTTCTTCTAAATTCAAGTGCATGTAATAAAATTCTAGCTGGTGTATGAAAGTATCTGATTTTCTACTTGTAGCATTAGTTTCTCTTTTCTAAATTTCTCACTCCCTTTCCCGCTTTCCTAGAAAATTCCTCTCTTGTAGATATATGCAAGCTTTTTCCAGGTCAATGGAGTGCCCCTGTTGAATCCCTGACCAAAAGGCCATAGGATAAAACTCATTTTTACTCACGCATGCATGTACAGAAGCTACACTGGTTAACTAAAGGGACTTAGACTCCCAGAGCGTTGGTAAGATAACCTCCAATTTGTCCCTGACAAATTTTCTTGCCAACACATGGCGAAATATGAAGCTCTCATCACGAGCCTTTAAAATGACATCATGCTCGAGTTCAAATCTTGGACATCTACACGAGACTCATAGCTTTCATCAACTGATCAAAGGAATTTATCAATGTAAAAATGAGATTCTATAAAAATATAAAACCATTGTTGAATTCCTCTTAGAAAATTTTGATCATTATACCATCTAAATAGTTTTGTGATCTTCTAAAAAATCGCGGACACCATGGATTCTCTCGCATCCCTCATCCTCTTATCAACAAAAATTATAAATTATTCATTGTTGTGCACATAATTGATCAACCATCCCACAACAATGAACTCCCTTTATTAATCTCATCGAAAGCAATCCAACATATATTTGGTACACTCAAACATTTGACTATCTCTCGGAAGTCAACATTCCTCCAACCTATCTAAAAATGTTAAGTGATCATTCCTTCTACGTACTACCTAATATGTCATTGTAGGTGGTGTTCTATATAAGCGTGGATTTGATGGCCTCTTGTTAAGATGTATCAAATCTCATGAATATATTAAATCCATTCAAGAATTCCATGATGGCATATGTGGAAGACACTTTAATGGTATGGTTTTCACCAAACACATCCTATGAATGGGATATTATTGGCCTACTCTCAATCAATATTGTTGTGCATATGTCAAGAAATATGTTAAATTCCAACAACATTCTAATCTCATTCACATTCCTAGTCAGTATTTACGGTTGTATCAATATTTATGTCCCTTCTCACAGTGGGGGTTGGACCTCATTGGCCTCATCAACCCTCGTTCATCAAAATGACATCGCTCAATCATCACGACTTGTTGAATACTTCACTATTAGGACATATATTTTATGAGGCACATATTTTTAGTGCATACATACTAAACTATAAATAAAAAAAAAAATGCAGGCCTATTCATTTTATTTTCCCCAATGCATTATATTGAAATTTGGTAATTATATAGTAGAATTTGAATTGAATACATTTTTTTATTGTTACAGTTCCACCTCAACCACAACCAAACCTTGCATAATTCCTGTGAACCCTCCTAGCCCTCCTATAGTTGTTGAACATCCCTCGGGTAGTCAAGAGGATTTAGCAGCCCATATAGTGGAAAACAAGATTGAAATTGAGGAATTAATCAAAAAATGAGGGATTCCCATTCTACAAACCCCATCATGCCTCTCTTGCAAACACATTGGAGGCATTAGTGGCTCAAGTTGACGATGAAAATGAGTCAAATTGATCATTGGACATCTTATAGAGAGCATTGTAGGGAATATTACACCAAAAAATTGTCATATGCGGATGTAAAGAAAAAATAAATTACAAAATACCTCATATGTGCCTTATTCACGGACCCCAAACCAATTTTCCTATTTTTTGTCATCATGCAAATGGTTTCCAATCCACTGGTGCAATAGTGATTTGATTAAAAATAATTTTTGGGACCGATGGTGGATGGTGTTTGATTTTCCACCTTGCAATAACAACAATGAGGTTCCACTATAATTTTTGAGGAAACTCTATTGCGAGTTTATCCTCAACGAGATCCCGAACTATTTTGATTTTTGGGATTTCTAGGGCCGAGGAAAAGGCTCTGCACAGATCGACCAGGTGCACAACATGCACCTATTCAAGCAGGTAGAGTCCCCACACAAAAAATCCCTCACCACCCGATTGTCCCTCCAACAAGTGAAGGAGACAATAGAGATTGATACACTCCACGTGCTTCGGGGCTATATCTGATACCCTTGTCTGACATACGAGGGACATTTTTGATCCAGATGTTCATGGAGGTACATAGAGTATTCCCTCAGGTAGTACTAGCATGAGGCCACATCTTTTCTCGTCATGTGGTAGCATATGTTTGGGGCCCAAGGAGGATGATACTTTCATGCATATTGGTGTTGGTGGAGTTTCCACTGGTGGTACACATGATAATGTCACTATGTCAGACACCTTTTTGAGTGATACATTTGGATTCCAGACATCGGTGACACCTTCACAGGTATTTGTTATTTTTATTATGTATGTTACAAAAATATCTGAGTACTTGATTTACTTATATATGTTAAATTTTTGAAATAATTGTATTTGTACATGTATGCATTGATATTACATATATGCATTGATATTACAGCATGTGGGAGGGACATCATCATCCCGACCATAGGCTACATGAGCACACCATGCCTATGCATATACATTCACAGAGGTAGGTAATTTAGAATGTTAATTGTGTAAAATTTTCACGTATGAAACTAGACTCAACTTTTGAACTCAAATATATGTCTATATATATGTATGTTCTTGTATATATATTATATATGTTCAACTAACTTGACGTGATATATGTTTGATAAAGTTGATGACCTCACTAGACACACCACCATCTCTGCGAGGAGTAGAGAAGGTGTTTCGCTTGCGATTTCATCTTGCGCAACAACTCACTGAGGTATTCAAACTACATGTATTTTCATTAAATAGCTCATGTAATTCATATTATGTTAAATTATGTTTAAAATAATGTCCTTCATTGTAGCATTATTAAATTATGTTAATAATGTCCTTCATTGTGTATACGTAGGAGTTACCTGTGACAGTAAGCAACCATGTTCATATGATTCACAAGGCGTGGCATGGTAAAAAAAAAGTTGTATATTGATAAAATTAGTTAAAATATTGTCATTACACATACATGTACTTAGTTGGTAAAATTTTTTTGATCTGCATTCAAAAAAATATTGTTAACATAGTTCTATTTTGGCTAATTTTGATGTTTGATTTTGTGATCTTATGTGTATGTAGGGTTCAACCCCTTCCATTTTTACTTCGAGGGCACGGACTCCTCGAGCTCATCATTTTGATACCCCGTTCATGCTCCAAGAGCTCCCGATGACTCATTTGAGCATGAGATGTAGATTCAATGACCAGAGATTGTGGTAAGTGTGTGTGTAAATGTAAATAGTTTCATTAGCATGGTCTTATACATGTTGAAAACTTATATATTAAGTTTTGACAAAAAAATTGTTTGCATTTACAGGTTCAACTACAGTGAGTTTTGAGTGGAAGAGGACTCGTAGTATGGAGTGCTTGGAGGATCCAAAGTCATCTCACAGATCTCCATCTACGTCTAAGGGAGGGCCTTCTTCAAGCAAAGGCCAAGAGAGGGATATATTTTGATGATTAGGATATATATGTGTGTGTGTGTGTGTGTGTGTGTGTGTGTGTGTGTGTGTGTGTGTGTGTGTGACATTTTTTTTATGCCTATGTGCATGGCATTGTATGCATGTTCGACATTGTATGTACACCTATATGGCATTCACTTGATATTATATGACCTATTCATGCATTTTTATATTTATTGTGCACGTTAATACAATTTGGAACTCGATATTTTTGTATGAGACCTTACATTTCTGAGATTATTTTTGTATGAAACTAATATGATGTGCACTTGACAATATAAGACATTATGGATTATTTTTTCATTTATTGGTGTTGTATACTAGCATTTTCAATGTATAATATGCATGAAACTTTGGAAATCAATATTTATATAATGTATGTATATAAAGAGTTATCTAATCTGAGTAATTATTCATTCAATTTATCAATGTGTATATGTGTATTTACCTTACTTGCGCTTCTTCTTGCTCTTGGTCTCTTTGTATTGGTTCCTATCTTATCATGCACCTACTACATTCTTTCAATGCTTCTTAGTCTTCTCCCTATTAAAACACCTCATAAAAATCATTAGGACCATCACTAACTTGATTCATAAGGCTCCAAACACCATTGTTGTTCATCTTACCAAAACTGTCAACTATGCCCCTTAAGACAATGTTTTTGCAACAAGCATGGATAGAAGGATCTAAGGATACCCAAAATTCTTACAAGCTTCATTAGTTCACTTTTTCCATCCCTAAGGTGCTCCCAAAATCTTAGACTCCAACTCCTTCTACAACTCCTTAGAGCTCACCTTTTCACTTTTTGCTCTTGAAGCACTAACTAGCCTTGTCCCACTGTACATGTAGCATATATCCACTTGTATGAGGTTCCGTAGGAGAGGTATTCATAATTATGGGAGGATTTAAGGAGTTTCCTCCACCATGCCACAATAATAATTATATTCTCATGAATAAACCTAATGGTGATTTGGAAATCTCAAAAATGTACTTATCATAATAATGGCAAATAAATCCAACTAATAACAATTAATCATCAATAAGTAAATCGGTGGTAGGAAAATCAATGTCTACCACGTGTCCACCTCTCAAATTCCAAATTTCATTTCATTTAAATTCACTTCAAGAAAGGTTTCAAGAAAGGTGGAAATGAAATGAACTCGCCATTTTCTTCACGCTTTTAGAGGTCTAAAATGTCAATTCACCCCAAATTTGGCAAATATGGAGAACTTGGAAAGCTTTCTATTGTTTTTGATTTATAAAGATAAGCTCAAAGTGAAGGAATGCATTTTCAAGTAATTCTTCTCAAATTTTTTTTTTTTTTTAATTTTCTATTAAAAAATAAAACTATCTTTTGTTGCATCTTGATAAAAAAAAGTTCCCAAGAGCCGAGGGAGATTTTAAACTTATCACACAAGCATGGGGAGTTATCTCCGATAATACCATAAAAAGGCTACCTATGACGCCATGAGAAAAAAACAACAAGGGCACAACCCCACCTTCCACCAACCAATTCCATGAGGCACTGTACCACTACCATTGGCATTGCCAACAATCTAAATGGGAATAATTCTTCAAGTGTGGATTCCTTTCTTAAAACTTCCATATTCGATGACCACGACCATAACTAAACCAAAACCAAAAAAAAAATAAACCAATGAACACAACATACCTTAGACCAGACTAGACCTAGACTATTTGAGAGGATTTCTAAGGTTTTTTTTTATTTTCCAAGATGCATTACTCCAATGTTTGAGAATGATCTCCCGATGCAATGAATTTTGATTCACATTGATTGATACCTCATGATTCTTGAAATGTCCAATCCTACCATAACCCCAGTAGTCCTCGATCCTTGGATATATTTTAGACACATCATTACTTGGCTTCCATTTATAATGATAGAGATATTTATAAATTCATGTTATGACCTCTAAATCTATATGTGTATTTTTAGTTGTTTGGAAATCACATCACACCCTTCACATAGGCTTGATGACTACCCCTATCTTTTTTTTACTTTTGACTTTTGAAAGCATCCATGGGTTTATCATAGAAGGAATTATCAATGAATGGAAGGTCACTAAGCCATAGGCAAATTTTAAATCCTTCATTCAAAAACTAAACAAGAAATATTTACTAGGTGATTGATAACCCTGTGTGTTCTTAGCCATTCCCTTTTTTATGATATTTTGTACAAGAAACTCAATGATGGTTCTAAGGTGACATGAGACTAGGAAATATGGTCCTAATATTGTCATGCCCTCCTAGTTGAGTAGTATAGAAGTTACAAGTTCTTATTACTAAGTAGTAATGCCAAATTTTTAATTTTCAAGGTACAATGATTACATTGATAGGAAGTCAGAAGCCATATTAGTCTTGTTGATACTTAGTACTAATTACCCATGAAATCTAATTCTCCATTTCATTTTTTTTTCTCATCTTCCATGTCATATTGAATAACCAATTTGAGGCAGTCCCTTAAGAGCTACCCTCTTCGATGGTGATACACCAAATATGAATATGATCCTCGAGAGTCCCCCTCATCCAAATCATAATACTAGTATGAAACTCCTTTGTTGGTAATTCTCAATGTTGTCATTCTTGTCCTTTTTATTTTGAATATATCTGTTCAATTTTTTTTTCGAAAGGTATTATTTTTAAATGGTTATTGCATGGATGTAGCTTTAATGGAAAGCTTATGGATAATAAACATTGAAATGAAAATGAAAATTAAATGGTGTATTGGCTTATAATGAGCTTTGATGTGCCATGTAAAAATTGAGAGTTTTTTGATGTCGAAATGTGATTCTTGACTTCTTGATCTGGAGTCTTTGAACTTCATCTCCAAGTCTTCCAGAGAGTCCCCTAAGAGACCCTAAGACTAAAAAAAAGCTATAACTTCGATGGTGATATCTCGGTCTCCATGGCACTTGGAGAGGTCTCATTAATCCTACACCTCCATGTCAGGACCCTCTACAAAATCCTATCATCATGGTTTTCTCCATCTCGATTTGGTTCTCTCATTGTGCTATTATTTGCAACAATGTGAAATATTGTAATTTGAGTCAGTGTAAGGTTGTCCATGCATTATATTTTTTGCAAATGGAAAGCTCATGGCACCAAATCGACTACTGCACAACATTGGGGTGGCTAGGTAAAACACTAGTGGAGGCTTCATTTTGGTGTCGGATGGTGTCGTTTCTTCCGGGCTACTTCATCTAGGCGTAGTCCCTTAAGAGCCCTAAGACCAAAAAAAGGATATAACTTTGACGGGTGATATATCTTATCTCATGGCACCTAGAGAGGTCTATGATCATCTACACCTCCATGTTGGGACCTCTACAAAATCCTATCTTGGTTTTCTCCATCTCCATTTGGTTCTCTCATTGTCTATTGTTTGCAACAATGCAAAATATTGTACTTTGAGTCAGTGTAAGGTTGTCTAATGCAATATTTTGCAAACGGAAGCTCTTGGCACCAAACCGAATACAACACATATGGGTGGCTAGGTAAACACTTTGGAGGATTTTTTTGGTGTCCCTATGGTGTCTTGTTGCTTCTGGGCTACTTCGTCTGGGCGTAGTCCCTTAAGAGCCCTGAGACCAAAAAAAGGCTATAACTTCGACGGGTGATATCTCGGTCTCTGTGGCACCTGGAGAGGTCTCATCTATCCTACACCTCCATGTTAAGGACCCTCTACAAAATCCTTCTCATTTTTTCCATCTCATTTGGTTCTCTCATTGTCTTTATTTTTGTTTGTAAATGCAAAATATTGTTTTAGTCGAGTGTAAGGTTGTCCAATGCATATTTTGCAAACAAAATCTCATGGGACCAAACCGACTATGCACACATCGGGTGGCTAGTAAACACTAGGAGGATTTTTTTGGTGTGGGATGGTGCTTTGGGCTTCTTCACTTCATCAGTAGTCCCTTAAGAGCCCTTAAGACCAAAAAAATATAACTTTGAATTCGGGTGATTTCTCGAGTCTTTGGGCACCTAGAAAGGTCTCATCTAGATCCTACACCTCTATGTTAGGACCCTCTACAAAATTCCATCTCATTTTCTCCATCTCCATTTGGTTCTCTCTTGTGTCCTATTGTTTGTAAAAAAAAATAAAATAGTGCGGTTTGAGTCGGTGTAAGGTTGTCCAATGCTATATATTTTAAAAAAAAGCTCATGGGACCAAACCAACTTGTGCACATGTGGGATGGCTGGTAAAATGCTTTGGGGAGGTGTTTTTTTTTGGTTCCCTATGCTCCCGTGCTTCTAGGCTACTTCATCTGGGCGTAGCGTAGTCCCTTAAGAGCCCTGAGACCAAAAAAGGCTATAACTTCGATGGGTGATTTCTCGACTCACATGGCACCTAGAAAGGTCTCATCGATCCTACACCTCCATTTGGTACCCTCTATAAAAATATGTCTCAATTTTCTCCATCTCATTTGGTTCTCTCATTGTCTTATTGTTTGCAAAAGTGCCAAATAGTGTAGTTTTTAGTCGATGTAAGGTTGTCGATGCTATATTTTGCAAATGGAAGCTCATGGGACCAAACCAACTATGCACACACACATTTAGGGATGGCTAGTAAATGCTAGTGGAGGTTTCATTTTAGTTCTCTACACTCTTGGTGCTTCTAGGCTACTTCATTCTAGGCGTAGTCCCTTAAGAGCCCTGAGACCAAAAATGTTATAACTTTGACGGTGATTTCTCGGACTCCATGGCACCTAGAAAGGTCTCATCAGATCCTACACCTCCATGTTTGGTACCCTCTACAAAATTTCATCTCATTTTTTCCATCTATTTGGTCCTCTCTCTTGTCTATTGTTTGTAAAAAGCACCAAATAAATGCAGTTTGAGTCAATGTAAGGTTGTTCGATGCTATATTTTGCAAACGAAAGCTCTCATGTGGGACCAAACCACCGCACACACATGTTGGGATGGCACTAGTAAATGCTTGGGGAGGTGTCATTTTTTGGTTCCCTACACTATGCTCCCGGTGCTTCTAGGCTACTTTATCCAGGCATAGTCCCTTAAGAGCCCTAAGACCAAAAAAATGCTATAAGTTCACCGGTGATTTCTTGGACTCCGTGGCACCTAGAAAGGTCTCGTCATCCTACACCTCCACGTTGGTACCCTCTACAAAATCCCATCTTAGTTTTCCATCTCTCATCTCATTCCTCTCTTTTGTCCTATTGTTTGCAAAAGTGTAAATAGTCTAGTCTTGAGTCGATGTAGTAAGGTTGTCCATTTATAAGTTTTTCGGTGATTTCCAACCACATGAATAATATAGGTGGTTCATACAATATAGGTGGTGAAATGAGAATTTTAATAAGATATTTTTACAATATAGGTGGTGAAATGAGAATTTTTTATTTTATTGTTCCTTTCTAATATTTAATTTCCCTTAGCTTCTCTTGGCTTCGAGAATAATAAATTCTCTACTAATAGTGCCAACCACGTGAAGGTGGAAGCTTTTTTGGCACCACTAACCTACATAAACATGTTAGTAAGCAATTAAATAGAATTTTAAATCCTACAAATTTAAAAAAAATCATTAAAGTAAATATTCAAATTAAATTCATGAAGAACATACCTTTGCAAATTCAATCCAATGAACCACAAGGATCAACTCTACTCTTGATAATAGCAAGAATTGCTTCATGATCTGATTCACGAACCTTCCACATATTCTTGTTTAATGGCCTACCTCGATATTTGATCAATTGAATATTTTTTGCAAGAACCAAATGTGAATAGTGAAGTATCTTTCGATGTACTTCATAGTCTTCAAACAACCAAGTATTTGATTTTTTGATAGGATATCATCGAAGCCAAGTTCCAGTGACTACCACTAACCCAGTGGGATACTCAAGGCCTTCACCATCAATGACTGTGGAAGTCAATTTTTTTCCCTCTACACAATGAGACAAGAAGTAGTTTGTTCCCTCTTCATTAAATTTTCACAATAACTACAAAAAATGTGCCCTACATCACAAAGTAAAACTCAAGTCAAATTTAAAATACATTAAGAGTTGATCATTTAATAATTTATAAATCTAAAACATGACATACATATGTACCTTGTTGCACTAAATCAGAGACTTGGTCAAAGTCAAGTGATGTTGTCATATGATCTAAAGACACTACAAGTTGTAATGCTCATGGAACTTGATATGTGTCGAGTGGAATTAGAGGTCTACAAGTCCATTCATCCACCCACTATGTTGTGACTCACATTCATTCCACAAAAATCAATGCATGATATACAAAAACATGTCATGCACCTAGTATAAATAGTCCAAGAACTTGCATTTGAACTACGAAATGAGTGCATATCACTTGATCCTACAACTTTTCATACAATCTTCATAGCTTGCCAAATGTTGTTCCTCTATCAACCAAAAATATCTATGAACCATTGAACTCTCTTGAGATTCATGGCCCATGTTCTTGACACACCAATCAACAATGCTTTTTACACTATAAATTTAGCACCATCCTTGAACTTTAACTCTTCTCTTGCAAGTGCTCTTTTCACACATGCTCTTGCACCATCATGCTCTCCTTTCCCATGTCTTGCCTCAGTAAAAATCTAGATATGTTGTACACATGTTTCTTTGTGCATCCTTCTTAGCCAATAAAAAATTTGTGCATTCTTGAATTGTGATGTGCAGTTGTCCACCAAATGTAATGTTGATTGAAAAAATGTTCCTCTCATTCAAGTTCACATAAAACACTTGGAAACACCCTTGCACATATTCTGTAGAATGTGTCCGATCATCACTGATGTAGAAATGATACTCTCTTAATATTTTTTGATCTTTCTCAATGCTTTTTGGAGAGTGCATGAATGTTATATGCATGAAAATAACAACTTGCACTTGAGTTATAGTATTGAGACTGAACCTCCATTTGTGGCTGCAATGTGTAATTCTCTGCAAAGTCAACTACTAAAACAATAGTACCAAGTGGGAATGTGTCCTTTCTTAACTTGAATTTTTCATCCAACCATCGCTCTATGTGTGTGCCTTGCATACTCATAAACAATTTCCTCTCTAAATTTGACCATATATTCTGATACATGTAATTGTTTTGTAACAAGCTCACACCTCTTAGATTATTTTCCATCTTTTAATTGATATGCCACTGATTTATATTTTTTGAAACCAACTAATTATTTTCCTATTGAATCTGTACTCTCCTCATGGATACAAATTTTCAATTTTGGCAAGCCACCACATACGTTGCACGTTCCATCCAAACATGCTTTGTTATAAAAAAATTGTCTAGTTGATTTTTCACAAAATATCGTAGGAATAAATTCCCTTGCATAGATTTTGGTGGGACATTTAATCCACACTCCTACAACATGATGTCAATATGCAAAACACAACGTATTTGACAAAAAACATCATAATGCATTGAAAATTCAACATGATGCTATGCAGCAACAAGTGGTACATGAGTGATTGATTTTCACATAAAAGGGTTTGTTCATTTCAAAGAATCTTTGGCTAATGTTAATTTGTGGATTTTCATTCTTAAACTTAGAGAACAATTGTGTTTGAGTCATATCCAAGAAATGTTTTGCACACATGATTCATGATTACGAGAACCTATTCTTCTTTTTATATATCTCTTCTATTTGGTGACACCCTTGTGTTCTCATTCCAATACTTTACAAGTAATTATTTTAGAATATCATATGACGTATTTTTGTCTTTCCATGGGAGTTCTACTAGAGAATGCCCAATAGTCGGTGTTATTGACTGACTCAAGACTTTTGTGTCTCCTATTGCTTTCGCTAGTGTTTTTTTGTTTAGCTTCAAAGCTCTTTTTTTTCTAATCAAGCATTTATTAACTATTTTATCACTTACTATACAATTAGTAAGTGCACACCATGTAGCATTACTATCTTTGGTGTGTCTATTGACACCTACAGTTTGGTATGCTTTATGTATATTTTCAACAATTGATGCATTTTGATCAACAACATTAGATGTTCTTAACCCCAGGGTCTTCATTGTAGGTCTCATCTTAATTAATTTCATCAATGTAACAAATAATTGACATCTTTGTGTGTCATTTAAATTCTCAAAGTAATTATCCCAAATTCCCTAGCTTTTCTTCTCGCATTTCTTTCAAACATTTTGTTAGGCATTGGTTTTATAATGTTTTCATCAATTTCAATTAAGTGAATTGGTTTTCTTCACAAAATGGAAGGAGGTGTTCTTAGAGGTGAAGATTCATTAACAAGGTTACTTTCTTCATTCGTGTTTCCATACAAATTTTAGGATTAACATTTGGATTCTCAGGTAAAGGTTCAACATTTGGATTTGGTAAAGGTTCAACATTTGGATTCATATCAATTTCTTCATCCATACCAACATTATCATTCAATTCAATATCAATATTCATTGAAAATCATTATTCTCTACATTTTCATTATGTATTTCATCCTCATTTTCTAAAACATTAGGTACATTTGATATAGCAGATGTACCTTTCCTGCACAAGTTTTTGCATTCTCTTCACTTTCTTTATTCTCATCTCTTCCAATTTCTCTGGTGTCTTGTTCTTGACTTTCCTCTTGTCCTTAGCTCGACTTTTATCACCCATGATTACAAAAATTCAACTAGTGGGGTAGGGGACAAGATGAACTACTCAAAATTCATGTAAGAATGTATAGAATCTCTACAGACAAAAAAAAAGAGGTAAAAAATCCATGAAAGAGGTGAAAAGGACATTGGGGGCCCATAAAATATGTAAAGAAAAAAACGTGTACGCATTTTATTTTTTTCCCTATTTCCAAGGCATGCCTCTAGGCTTGGATCCGGTTTGGATCCCCAAGCCTGAGGCATGGACCTACAAAAACACAACAAACAACATGTTTTTTGCAAAAATTGGTAAAATGGCTATTCCGCCATGATAAATCACACTAAAATGATCGATACATTTAATAAAAATATGCTACGACGTCGAGAAACTTTCTTCTTTCTAAAAATATAATTTTTCAAATTTTCTGACTAATATAAGGTTTCCATATTAATTATTTTCTAACTATGCCTTTTTGTAGCTATTTTTTGAAGTTTATACATGTCTATCTTTCATCGTGTATCTTTTTTTTTGACTCATCAAAATTGAATAAAAAAATTTAGGCACAAACTAGGACTAATTCTATACATATTAAAAAAAAAAATTTTTGATATTTTTTTGAGGTAGTTAGGGGGCATGGTCGAGCTCCATTATTTTTCAAAATTTAAAATTTATGTACTAGAAAAATCATTAAAAAAAAAATCTACTAAAAAAAATCTAAAAAAATTCTAGCACAAACTAGATGCTCCTAATCTTTCTACCAAAGGGTTTTCAAAAATACTAAATAGTGCTAAAAATGGTGGGGGCACAAAAGTCACTCTACTATGTTTTTAACAAAAATAGGAGCACCTATTGGTATTTTAGTTATTTGACCCACTTAAACTTAACCATTTTCAATAAAATTTAGTAGCTTAGAAACTAGACTCAAAATGCTACGATTCATGTTCTTACAACATCTTCCAATTTTGAGTGTAACTATTTCAAATATTTGTAGTATTCAATATTGCATTGGATTTTTCTAATACGCCCATCACATATCTCTTTTGTGACCATTGTTCATTGTGATCATTCTTTGCAGTTGTGGAGCCTTTCAAAACTAAGTCAAAATTTATATTATATCTCCAAGAACAGTCATCACTCCATTCACATTACAGTAATAAAGTTCACTTCACTAACATTGATCCATCTCCGGTCATCCATCTCGCTCCCCGCATAATCTCCATTTAGCATTCAACTCAAAGCTCCTGGTGATCATCTTGACATTCTGTAGTGAACTCAAATTGTTTGTTGAATGTACATCCATCTATTGGAAGGGCACTCAATGTAAATGGGGATGCAAAAATGGATTCCATAACACAGTCGATCAACTGGAATGCCAAAGCATTCACGGTTTCAGATCTACATATTTTGATCTGTTCGATCTACCAAAGGAATCTCCAAGCCTTCTTCATGTCTACTATAGTGGTTTGTTCCTATCCAAACCACCCCTCATTTTACATAAAAAGGTTGTAGTTTTATTAAATAAAAGGATTCACAATAGTTAGCCACTTAATATTTTGTTTAGCTTGTGTTGGTTTATTTATCTTTAAGGTGTTTATGTGTTTTGAGTCTTTTGCCAATATAGTCATTAGTATCATCTTTGTTCCAATTGTTTATTAGGTAATTCATACCATTCGAAACAAGTGTAAAATACTCCAATAGTAATATGAGTCTTTAGTGTTTTTTTTTGTGGTATTAGATTTAATCTTTTAATTATAGTTAAAAGTGTCAAAAATAAAGTCCTTTTTAATAAGATATGACTATAGTCCATAGTCATAAAGTTGTCAAAAAATCTAAGTCATCTTATGTATTTTCAAAAAAAAACACCATCGGAGATTTTTTTTAAATTCGGTGTCTTGGTCATTTTGTAGTCGTCAAAAACTGTAAAAATTAAAAAAAATTGCCTTAGGAATGCATTTTCGGTTGAACCCGACATTCTATTTATGCATGAAATTGGGCCTCAATTCAAATTCGGTTAAGCTAAGCTTCCCAAAGATGAAATCAAAGGATGGAGGCATCACAAGTTATATTTTAATCATTTACCTCTTATCATTTTCAACGACGAGGGTGCATATCATCGATTGTGGTGACATGGGTATTTCCTTTATTTGCTTTCGGTTTGTGCGGTGTGCTTTCCATGAGATTTTTGGAGTTCTAGTTTATGTTTGCTTCATATTTCATTGATCTTGTTATACTTATGTGGTGAGAATAAGTGGAAATTTCACATTGAGGGGGGGAACGTAATCCAATGTTCCATTTCTAGTTTTCGGTTCCCGTGTATGAGCGAGAAGAATTCAACATATTTTCCTATGTTATTCCCCTCACAGTCAAATGTGATGAGGGCTGATAATAATACTTAGCACATCATGATGTGGTTATAGGTAAACCACTTGAAAACATTCATTTTTTTGTTCGTGGTACTCCAAGTGAAAACCACCATTTTCATTTTGTGGTTAACCGTTTGAAAACCATACAACGGGTTTGTGATCATCTTGCAATAAAAATCACCTAATCATGAAAGTAGATGTGTAAGTACAAATGCAGGTTTTCCCCATGTGTAAATTAAGGGGGAATGTTACGAAATATAATTTATGAGGCATACATTTGTTATTGCATACATGTATTATTTTAGTGGTTGAAACAATCTGCCTAACTTTAGTTTGAGTAGTTTGTGGAAGCTTAATAGGATTCATAAGTTTAAGGAGATCCTCTCCCTATATATGTAATGTATGCTTACCGAATGATCAATCAATAGAGAATGAAGTATTATTATTGTGTATCTAGTATGTAATCTTGTGTTATGATTTCATTCACTAAATGGGTAGAATCCATTCCCTTAGTCTCTACTAAAGCTAACAAAATCATCGATTTCATCTATCAACACATCATATGTCACTTCGACATCCCTCACAAGCTAATCACTGATAATGGAAAATACTTCAAGAATAAAGAATTTAAGAAATTATGTGACACATTCAACATCAAACTAAGATTTTCATCACCTTATTATCCACAAGAAAATGGACAAGCCAAGGCTTCTAACAAAATATTTTAAAAAATTGTACAAAAATCGTTGATCAAACAGGCAGGAATTGGCATTTTCAAATCTTGTTTGTTCTCTAGACTTATCAAAATAGCATTTGTAATCATACTGATATGCTACACCCTTTTCTATAGTCTATAAATCCAAGGTAATTTTACCCCTTGAAGTTTAAATCCCACCACTCCATGTATCCCTCGAGATTTTATCCTTGATGAGAATTATCGTCAAGAACGTCTAGAACAATTGGATTTTTAGATGAGTGTTGCCTAACAGATATCAAACATCATCATGTCTATCAAGAGCGCATCAAACACACGTATAACAAGCATGTCAAGGAACATTGATTTATTATAGGTAATCTTGTTCTCAAAGAAAATCAAAATGTCACTACTATGGAAAGGAGTAAACGTGGAAAGTTTTCCCTAACTAGATTGGTCCATATGTCATCACTCACAAATATGGGTTGGGAGCTTACCATTTATCCTCCCTTGATGGTACACTTGAAAAGGAACATTTGAATGCCTTACACTTGTGGCATTTCTATTTTTAACACAGCGACCATCATGACAGTAGTCACATCAAATATCTTATTTTGCCACTATCCCACCATATCATCATTGTAATGATTTGAAAGCATGTCGTTTACCATAACTATCCTCATAACCTTATAGATAAGTGTCATGTCTCTTCTCATTGCATCTTTCACATCAAAAATTTCCTTCTTAAGTAGGAACCTTTCACAATCATTAAATCCATCTACCTTGTCTACCAACTGAAAACATGTTACGAGACATGCATATATAGTTTGTGCACACATTTTTCCCCTCCTTGAAATGGTCTACTAGGCCTACCCTCAATGTAAAAATAAAGTCAAAAATATCTATGGATGCATCTTATCAAATAAGTAGACTAATCCTCGAAGGAAAACTATCAAATATCAAAATTATATTGTTAAAAAGAAATCATACTAATCCTCGAAACACAAATGCGGTTGTCTGCAGCAGCTATAGACCAATCCCTTGAAGGACAACTATCAAAAAGAAAATAAAAAATAAAAAATTGTAGACCACTCCCTCAAAGGATGGCTACCCATGTCATTTAAAAAGGCTTCCCACATTGATTATCCTTTAAAAAATTTAAAATATTAAAAGCATCAAGGAATGCTTCCCGCATCGATCAACTTTCCCATTAGAGAAAACTTCCTGCATTGATCACTTTGCGTAAAAAATTAATATCTAGGGCATGAGCTTACGAAACCATTGAAAGGATAACATAATCTCATGTAACCTACCAATGTCAACCCTTCTCATGTGTTGAGAAGGTATAAATTTCACTTTCATCTATCAATATCCTACATATGACTGCTCATTGTTAGTCATGTGTTAACATTTGTTATAAGGCCAAAAGTGCAAGATCCTTTAATATACATTTTACCATCACATATGTATCAAATCCAGTTTAGAAGAAACCATTTCACATTTTATTCCCATCCATGATTAGAAAATATTTTGACACACAAATTAAAGTTACACCATAATAAAAAATATATATCTTAAAATGTGACATCAAAATTAAATTAATCTAACTCTTGTTTCAACATAGCATCTAATCCATATCAACATCACATCAAAACATTTATCAACATATATACATCCAAACATCATGATCATTATCTAAAATACACATTATCACACCCAAACATCACACTAAAGCAAATCAACATATGGATCAAAATCATAATCATATATATATATATATATATATATATATATATATATATATATATATATATATATATATATATATATATATCATATTAATTTGTCAATATACAGTATAAGGAGTCTCAAATTTCCATATATCAAAAATATACATCAAATATAGGCTTCACAAAAAGATCCCTGTAAATCAAAAATTTCCTCTATCGAGTGAACCGAACATCTGTCAACTAGATGCTTCAACAAGTGTTGCTCCCTTGATCACCGCCCTCACCACCATTTGTTCCTCAACTAGGACCACCCTCATCTAGACCCCACGGTGGTTGTCCCATGCTCATGCACTCCTTGATGGTGATTATCACCTCTATTCCTAGTAAACTTTGCATAACGAGGCTCTTTCGGAAGTCTCCTATGCACTATCTCATCATAATACCATAGCTCTTCACATAAGGATGGATAGTTCACCATGCTCACACTACCTAGTGGTCCCTAGCCTAAGCCCTCGTTGCCTCCATCTCAGCCCTTGAAACTAGTGTGCTTGTGATACCAAGGGCCTTTCTTAAGACCTATAATTTCTTCTTATACGTATCAAGGTTTGTTATGGCATGTGTTATCTCTTCCTGTACACCAAAAACTCACCTGGTCTATTCCATCCTACTCACCTACCAAAGCATCCCTCTCTACAGTCAATGTGTCTTGTCTACCATCAACACATCCTTCTCGGCCTCTAATCTCTCAATGGTAGACTTTATTTATCCTCTATCATCACCACCATCAAACCCTCGCCCTCACCTACCACTACTTCCTGAGGGTCCTCCTATACACAATCCCATACCCATCTCTCCACCCCGGTGAGCTAAGCCTTCCGCCACATAGCATACACCTCGTAACCTCGACATTATCTACTTCATGGCACACATCACGAACAAGGTTATAAAATATTATCTAACTAAACATTAATAAAAACCATTTAACCATACAATAAACAAAATAACACAATGACACCATTTTATGTGGAAAACCCCAGGGGTAAAAACCATGGTCATAGAGAGAAATTTTCATTTATGTGAGAAACATTACACGACTATAAATTGTCTTTACCTCACTTCTCTCCAATTCATTCACTTGAGTTGAATCAACAATATGATCCTCGATCATATTTAAATGACCCCAAGGGTCATGAACAAATTAAATGATGGTGTATGATTAAATCGTACCTTGGTTTAAATAAATTAGTTATTGGATAACCAATTAATTATAACTTAAAGTGTATATTATAATTAAGAATATAAAATATATTCTAAATTATTTAATTATAAATTAAAGCTTATATGCACTTAATATTATGTTCTAAAAAATCACCCTAATCATCCACACCCATCGCCCTCCTCATTAGAAATGGTGCGAACCATTATAATAACCGGTAATGACATATCCACATCTTCGTCATCATGTATATAGGTCGTAGCCGCCTCTAGAAAATCCTCAACTAATATAATTTTTCACCTAACTTGAGCAAATCTAATCATCTCCCACTCCCCCACCATGACTTGGTACCCACATGTTTTGTTGGGTGGTTGTAAACTCACCCTCCTCCTGCTACATTGAAAACCCAATATAGATTCTTCATATCACATCATCATCATATAATACTGAAGGAATTATCCATAATGCTCATTCCCCATGCATTAGCCCTACCTCTCCTCTATCTCGACCACCATCGGACAAACCCAGTTGTCTCATCCAAAGTTGTTAAGCCTCCCATGATAAACCCCTAAAGCTAAGCCAATTATAATGTGCTCATATGCCCAACACTGTAATAGGAATCCCACATCAATCCCAAACCTCTTCCCTATCCTTCACGCTCATAACTCCATGTAAGTTTGAGTAGGAAAAGTAGGGTACCATGCAAAAATGGTCCTTTGCTCCATCATATCAACTAAAATTCATGTTATCATCTATGAAAATCGCCCAAACCCCACACATTTGGGAAAAGCATAGCAGCTGATCCCAATAATCATCAAGGTCATCAAATCACGACCCCGGTCTCTAGACTATAAAAATCCTCATATGAAAATCCACCTAGCGATAAAACTATCATATATGCATCATCGCCATATAAGCTCCAATTGTCGATCTATCTATCTCATCCTAAATCCCCTCCCCTGAGGGAATGAAAGGAATGATAACAAGATTGTTCAGTCGTGATCTCAAATGATAATAGCACACCACATTAGATTTGTAAAACAAAAGAGCTAAAATACCATATGTGAAATCCATCATAATCCATAATGCTCAATGCATTCAATATAATGACTTGAATTACTCAATAAGAAAGATGTATAGATATGAGGAGGAAGTGCAATACTACCTAAATCGGTGGTGAAAAAATCCCACTAGCGTCTTGGTAGTTAAGTTAACTCCAGGAATAGTCACTAACTCCACATAACTAAACTCAACACAACTAGTAAGATAACTCACACAACTAGTACACCTAATGAGCTAACCTAATAAGTGTGTAAGGCTAACATAAGTGTAAAATTATCCTAATAAATAAATAAAAGGATAAATAATAACCTACACTAACACCCTCCCATAAGCATAACTTAGGTGGGAAAAAAAAGGTGGATCTCACAACAAGGCCCACGATGAAACCCACGTTATAACTAGGAAAATTAGACACATATACCAAAACCAAGAATACAAAAATTAGAGAGAGAAAATCCTGCTGCAAGATATCTAAGAATATCATCGAAAACTCATCAATGTTGAATAATTTTGGTGCACATTGTGTTAAATCCACCACTCAATCATAGAACTCAAAAATAGCTTACACTCATTCACGACTAGCTCCATATAAGGAGACCCATCGATGGGTGATGTCGAAAGTTCAAAAACACCAAACCTAATTTTATCAATTGCTTTCTGAATAGGTGTGCCACGATCCAAGAACAACCAAAACAAAAGGCAAGAACACGAGATCTAAATAAATAGGAGTGTCGTGATCCAAGAAAAGCCAAGGTAACAAGGCAGGGCACAAAATCCAAGTACAAGATCTAATATAATAGGTGTGCCATGATCCAAGAATAATAAACCAACAAGGAAAGGACACAAGATCCAAATAAATTGGAGTGTCACGATCCATCCCAAGTAATGCTGACGAGGACATGAAACCCAAAGAAATGTCGACACATAACAAGGCAAGGAGACAAAACCCAAAGAATCATGTTCCCATATTGTTGAATGGGTAGATTGGCAACACATATCTTTATGAGATTCCAAAATCAACTACTTGAACATTGACAAACTAACAACTAGGCATCACTAGAATACCTCCCCCATGCAAGAGGGATTTGTCACATGCCAAAAAATAGTGTCGAAAATACAAATCCAAAATATCTCAACAAAAAGAGAATATAAATGTATACCATAAATACAAGAATGAAACACCCAAAATTTTAGGACGTCATAGCCAGAAATTATGCCCACAAGTGATTACAACACCCTCCCAAATTTGACACTTTATAATTGAGTGCATGTAAATATTATAACGAGTAAAAGTAATTTTTACATTTGAAATATGTGTATAAAAAATTTCACCAATGTATAGATCTTGAAAAAAATACACAATTTTATAAAAAAATCACCTTAATCTGAGCTACGAGATCAAAGTTATGAGCTCTAGATGGTTTTGCTATTAAAATAATATTTTAATGCTCTGTTTTTTTAAAGGTAGGCGTGAAACCCAAATTTCCAAAGGGTAAAATAGTGAATCCACATGATACAAATTTTGACCAAAGGAAAATCCTCGCTATTAAAACATAAATGTCCGGGGGTAAATCATTACATCCAAAGGGTACGTTTATATCCATGGATAAAAGGATGCACCCAGGAAGTGCATAGATCTCGTCTAGTGGATAAAAATGCATCCAAAATAGAAAATATCCAGAGGATAAAATAATTCATCTGGAAGGTGCACTATATCTAATGGATAAAAAGAATGCATCGAGAGAGTATAGATCTACATCTAGTGGAAAAATTGCATCCAAAACATAATTATCCGGGTTAAAAGAAAAGCATCCCCGAAGGTACGCTATATCCAATGGATAAAAGAATGCACCCAAGGAGTGCAGATCTGCATCTAGTGGATAAAATACCCATCGAAAAAAAAATATCAAGAGATTAAATGAATACATCTAAAGGTACATGTTTATATCATGGATAAAAGAATGCACCCGAGAGAATAATATACGCATCCAAATTTTATTGTCTCAAAACATGAGTCAGTTTATATGCTCTAAGGTTTTAAACTTCCCAAATCCAATGGTGCACTCCATTTTGCATAAAAATGCATGTAGCGAAAAGTGCTAACAAATTCATCAATACATGAAAATAATAAACCCTTACTTGAAGAAAAACTTACAAATGGATGTCTACCATCATCTATCGCTTTGATACCATGAAAAGGAACGATAAGAAAGATTGTTCCAAGCCATGATCTCAGATGATAATATCACACCACATTAGATTTGTAAAACAAAAACTAAAATACCATATATGTAAATCCATCATAATCCATAATGCTTAATACATTACAATCTGATGACTTGAATTACTCAATAAGAAAGATGTACATATAAGGAGGAAATCTTAACTACTACCTAAATCAATGGTGAAGAAATCCCACTAGCTCAAGATGTTGGTAGTTAAGTTAACTCAAGATAGTAAGTTATCTCCACATAAAAGCTAACTCAACACAACTAGTAAGTTAACTCCACACATTAGTACACCTAAGAAAGCTAACCCATTAAGTGTAGGCTAACAAAGTGTAATAATTATCCTAATAAATAAATAAAAGGATAAATAATAACCAACACTAGCTGAAATCTCAAAATCCTATATATGTCCTCTAGGGTGATGGTCATCTCACTTGTCGATAACTAAAATGTGCATGTCACGGGGTCCCATCTCTTTAATAATAAATGTCATCATCCCATTGCTTATGGATCCACATAATGGCACATAGTGCACCCAAACCAACATCCTCCAAGTGAGCCCAGTCATCATCTGATAAAGAGGCTAATCATCAAAATCAAAGGAATCATGTCTTGGATAGTCAATTTATCTCTTTCCTACATCCAAATACACAAAAACATCCATTAAAACAACATTTAATCAAAAATTGAATAAAAATTACACAATAAAAATAAAATAACACTAATCCTAGGATTCACTATAATCGCTAAAAGTTTCACCATAATCACATGTGGTTTTCAAAATCGTTGATGATTATCGGACTCAACAAATGTGCCCTCACGCATGCCTAAAAACCTAAAAAGTTAAAAACAAACAAAAAAACACACAAAAACAACAAAATGGTACTTACCTCTCCTAAGGTGGGTCTCCTCTACCTCAGGATCCTCAACAACCTCCATTTCTCACTTCTCACTCAAAAATCACAAAACCGCATCTCTAAATCTTTCAAAGCAAAGGGTAAAAATGAATTTACCATTATAAAATTGACTATTTATAGGGCACAAAATTTTCCCACCTGGAATCAAAGAAAGCAATTTCTTTAATCACTAGCAATTTCCTTAAATTTACCATGATTCCATTCGAATTATCAAAACATACTTTTAAAACATCCAAGTCATTTGAAAAACTATCATATTCATCAAAATAGCACATTTTTCTAACATGTTCCTCCTTTTGAGGGCCTCGATCATGTCATCACCAATCCAAACACTATGATAATTCTTCATGACAGGAACTCCTCGTGCTTATGAGTATTTACTAATGCACATCCTTTAGTTTGGTGGATGTAATCTGAAACACAACAACAAACATAACACAAGAATACCATCAACTATGATAAGAAGGAATGATGATAAATACAAATATCGTGTAAATTATAATATTAACATAAAATTGTTACAATGATCACTCATGAGGTATTTCAAGTGTTATTTTGACTTCACTTGCCTTCCACAAATACTATGGGAGAAACTTTACAATTACACCTCTTAATGGCTTCTTCAACACACCTTTAAACTGATGGCTTCCTTTACACACTTCATACATATTTCTCACTACTTCCTTACATGCTAAATGAGAGGGCACTTCTAGGCTTATCCATATTATCTCTAAGATAGGATAAGAAATCCACTTATAATGAATCATATTCCATACCTTAACTCTTATAACATATAGCTTATCTTTTAAGATAAGATAAACCTTATCATTTCATGGGTTCCACATTTTTAGACTTTTTACAAATAAAATATACAAAATATTTATGACCTCACTCCTTGTCCTTATTACCAATATAATATTTCTAATTCCTAATCATGTAGACCCTACTTCTCTACTTACCCCAACTTTGACATTTTAACATTCTTGGACCACTTACGACAACTATTTACTTTTTACCACAACATTCCTATTGTACTTTTGACTATTGTCAATACTATACATTATTGGCGGCGTACACGTCTAAATTATCCGTTATCTTCTATCGAACTCTGACTAATTATATAACATATCTATTCCTAATACATACATTAATGAAATAGAAATACGGAGGTTTTAGTGTCGACATCTTCCCCCTTCCTAACTTCTACTCCGTAAAGACTATTCTGCAATGCTTGGAAAATCTTGACTTATCATGGTTGACCCATTTCGCAAATGGGAGTTCAAATTCCTCCAGTTGGTACATACCATTTTCAAATGCCTAGTTTCTTTATTTTGTAGGGCCCCATCCATTTTGGAAGAAATTTTCTCAATACGGAATCATATCTAGAACAAGTCATTCACATGAAATGGAGACCATAGGATATTTTGATCAAAGTATTCCTTACTACTTCATTTTCTTCTTATAGCTTGTATCCTTAGCTATTTCCCTCATTTCCTCTAGCAAATGAAGATGTACCCAACCTTTCTTTTCTTGAATCACTTTCATCCTTTCTTTCATTTTCATTACTCTCGACATGGGAATATCCAAACTCAATAGGAAAAACTAGATCAATGCCATAAGCCAACTTGAAATGGGGAGTATCATGTTCTTGACTTTGATGTTGCCTATGATGCCTAATCTATGAATCCTTTTATCCCATTTATGTACTGAAGTGCATCTTTTTGCTAGAATTTGACACAACACAAAATTTGTTCGTTACTGTCCATTTATGATTGGCTTGTATGTTGTTGCCTTCTGTGCTTAATAGAAAACTTATTGACTAGACCTTCTACCACCTCATTAATGAAGTGGCTTCCTTGATCTGCATTTCTAATGGACAACCAAATCACGGTGACAATGCGTTCATATATGAACCTTGCCACTTCATCCATGGAAGGTAAATTTGTTTTCATGGCTAGCTTGACCCACTTGGTTAAATAATGTATAAGCCTACAATATACTTATTTTGGCGTGAGGTAGTTGGAAGTGGACCTAAATGTCTATTCCCCACTTTTCAAAGGGACCAAGTGGAAGAATAGGGCATAATGGAGTGATGAAGTCTTACGGTTACCATGTGTTTGACAAATATCACATGTCTTACAATAATTATAACAATATTTAAAAAGAGTGGGCCATGATAACTGCGTCAAGATCCTTCTTTTTGTAAGTTGTCAGAGAAGTGCCCTCCACATGTACCATTGTGGAATTCTTAGCAGTTCCTTCCCTTGATCATGTCCAACTGCCTTTGCCCATCGATTGAAATAATACTCCATGCGAATAGAATATGACGACTCGGCTTGAGTAATCTTTCTCTTAGTCTTTGCATTGGCACCATCGGGAAAATTGAATTCATTAAATAATTCCAAATATCTATATATTCACTAGGGATTGTGTCAAGGATAACAATGTTTGCATCGGGAAATCATCATCATCATAAGATGATCCTAAACCATCATAGGCTCTAGAGAGTGCATCTGCATTGACATGCTTCTTTCTTGGCCTATCTATATAAATTCAAATTCTTGTAGCAAAATTATCCATCTTGCTATCCTCCCTCGATGGGTTAGGCTTATTTACAATATATTTTAGATCCACGATGATGATCATTCACAACTAGAAATTTTTACCCTAGCAAGTAATTCCTAAACTTCTTTCAAACAAAATGATAGCGAATCCTCTTTTCGATTACACTATAATTTACCTCAATTTGCTCATTTATGCGCTCCCAAAAAATTAGATGTTCATTCCCATTTTCATCCTTTTGGCTCAAAGTACTTCCTAGTCTTTGCATCCGAGGCATCAATGTACACAATGAATGGCTTGCTCCAATCTGGATTCTTTAAAAGCGGTGAAGACACCAAGGCTTCCTTGATTGTCCAAAATGCGCCTTATTTCTGGTTCATAAGTAACATCCTTCTTCAGAAGGGTTAGTGGTTGTGCGATCTTTGAGAAATTCTTGATGAACCTTCATAGTACCCCCACATGGCCTAAAAATGATCTCAACTTACTTCTATTCATAGGAAATGGTAACTCTTTGATTTTGAAACTTTATCAGGATCGCATTAATACCATCTCTGGATATAACATGCCACAGTTCGAACATCCAAAGACACACTTTGTAGGGTTTAGTGAGGCTTGTACTTCATCTAACCTTTGAAATGCTTATCTCCATTTGGCCGCGGTGGTCCAACTTGCTCCCATAGATGCAAAATCATCCGAAATACTCGGATGAAGGTCCCAATGTAGGGTTCGAACACCCTATTCATCAAACGTTGGAATGTTGCCGGGCATTACACAACCCAAAGGCATAACTCTATAAGCAAATGTTCCCCAAGGAGTGGTGAACATGGTCTTGACTGATCTTTCTGTTATACAAACTTGGTTGTAGCTATCAAAAAACTATAGCACTCTGGCATTTACTTCTTCCAAGATCGATCTAAAATGGAAGAGGGTAATGATCCTTCTTTGTTGCCTTATTGAGCTTCAGTAATAAAAAAAAATGCATAGCTTCCCATTCTTTTTATTGAGATCACAATGGGAGAAACCCATTACGAATTCTCCACAAAATATGAATCTGCATCGAACAACATATCTATTTCTATCTTTTACAATCTTGGAAAAATTAGGATTCATTCTATATGGCATTTGCTTTATGGGCTTAGCACCATCTACCATAGAATGTTCTACCCAACTTACTTGACGGAGTTTCTTATGTGTATGTACCTTCGAAAGAGATGGAGGTAGGATTCCTTCTCACTCTCCATCACAATCACAATCTTTATTTGTAGACGATCATCAACTTTTTTCTTGAGATAATTTTATGGGGTCATGAGTTGGTGTATTTGGGATATCCATGGTGAAACATCAACCTCACTTTCTTCAAGTGTCCACTTCCATACTAGAAAATCAAAGGATGTCCAATCATCAGGTTTCATCACTTGAATCCCACGAGGTTACGCTTATGATGTCGAGGGATCATGTATCTTCACCCTCTCTCTAACGTCCAGTGTCATGAAACCTTCATTCCGGTAGTTTCTTGCATGAACTCTCCTTAGCCATGGTCTTCTCAAGAATTGGGTACACACATGATGCTATTTTTCATCACACGAAAGTCTACCACACATACACCCATAACAGATGTTGCCACATTTGAAACTACACCTTCGGTTTAGTTTTCCTTTATTTAATGACCTTAACATAAGTGTTGAAGGGCGATCAATTTTAAACCCAACATATTCATTACTGAGACTCGGTCATTACATTAAGCTACAGCACCTCCATCAACTAAGACATCATGAATTTAAATACCATTACATAATACCTCATAATAGGGATCCGCCTCTGCCTCCAAAAAAGGGACCTCGACCTCCTTCCTTCGTTGAGCATTGAGTCCACTTGCACTCCACGCCTCTTCTCGGAAGACATAGCCAAAGTTGACCATATGTAATATTTGCAGGAACGAGATCTTCCAAGATGGAGTATGGTCCTTGCCTGTAAAATCAGGAAAATCCTGCACACCCACTTTCTTCTCCTATGTTTCTTACTAGTTTCTCCTTTCATCTTCTTAGGATCATTTCCATCTTGATTATATTTTTCTTTCTTTCTTTTTATTACAAACACATCTACTTCATTATTTCTGCTCTTATCTACTACATCAAAAGAATTCACAGGTGCTTTTCCTTTATCATTATCTCCTTTACAGGATGTAAAGCTCTATCTGGACAATTATACTTATAATGACCCTTTTTATAACAACCATAACATACAACTTTAAAATATTTCTTTTGGACCTCTATCTCCTCCTGAGAACTAAATTTTTTTCCTTGAAGAAGATTAATAGTTAATTGACCCATCTTTTTACGAGATCTTCATACTCGGTAGATGTACTAGGAGAAATATTTGTGCTCACCGGGAGTGGTTGTGGATTCTGACCAAAGGTGCTGGTGTAGGCTCTACTTTACAACAATTTCTTTGGGCTCCTCTTCCATGCTTTCTTCTTGCCTTCTTGCGATCTCCTTTACTTGTTCAATGAGGTATTGTGATCTCGGCTTCATCCCAGAATGAAGTGCTTACATAGGAGATTATCCACGCCATTCATCAACCATCCGCTTAATCCTTCCCTCTGGATATGGGCATCGAGCTTCCTCCTTAGCTAGAACATGAGCATGATAATCTCTTATCTTCTCCTTCTCTCCTTGGGATAGCTTTGTGATCTCGATCATGAGATCTGCATATTTCATTGTTCACCATTCTTCAAGAAAACTTTCGGTTAATAAATCCCATGAATTTTTCACATTTTCACCTAGTGTTTCAAACCACCTAAGTGTCGAACCATCCAAAAGGTAGGAAAAATTTAGTCCATTGTTCCCTTCTTATAAGGCCATTACAAATACAAGATCGTTTAAACTCTTGAATGAAAGAGGAAGCATCTTCATTAGATTGATGAAAAAAAATAGAAATCTTCCCCATTTCCAAAAGTAACCACATAAAATACCAACCTGAAGTAAAATCAACAAGACTTATGTGCACAATAATTGGAATCACTCTAATAGAAAGTGACTTTACACCTTTCTACGCGATTCAAATAGAAATGACCACGATAACTATGGTAAAACTTGACTTCTGCTTGGTAAAACTAACTTTCTGTGGTAAACACTATTCTAAAAAAGTGAAGTTATCTTTGCAGTAAACTATTCATTTAGTAAAAGTGACTTTGATAAATACTATTCACAAAAAAATGAAACCATGGTAAACTATTCACGGCAAAAATGACTTTACTATGGTAACTACTATACATAGTAAAAATAAGGTTACCCTCGAATTGATGTTTGACTAAGTGGGAATATCTCTCCGGAAAATCCACCAACGAGGAATGGTCCCTAAGCGGAACAAAATGTCATCACCAATCCGGCACTATGATAATTCTTCACCGAGAACTCCTCCTTTATGATTATTTACTAATGCATAGCCTTTAGTTTGGTGGATGTAATCTCCACAATAACAAACATAACACAAGAATACCATCACTATGATAAGAAGGAATGATGATAAATCTCAAATATCAAAGTAAATTATAATATTAACATAAAATTGTTATAATCTCACCCATGAGGTATTTCAGTGTTATTGACTTCACTTGCCTTCCCACCAATACTATGGGAGAAACTTTGATTACACTCTTAATAGCTTCTTGAATCACACCTTTAAACCATGGCTTCCTTTAAATCTATTTCTCACTACTTCCTTCTATGAAATGGGGGTGGCCTCTTTAATAGACTTCTTTTATCCATCTTATCTCTAAGATAGATAAAAATCTCTATTTAATCATATTCCATACCTTAACTCTTATCCGTATATGTAAGCTTATCTTTTAAGATATCCTTATCATTTCACATGTGTTCCACATTTTTAGACTTTTTACAAATAAAATATACAAAATATTTATGACCTCACTCCTTGTCCTTATTACAATATAATATTTCTAATTCCTAATCATGTAGACCCTACTTCTCTACTTACCCCAACTTTGACATTTTAACATTACTTTGACCACTTACACAACTTTTTACTTTTACCACAACATTCCTAGTCTTTTTGACTTTGCCGTAAATTGTGAACTATCATATTCATCAAAATATCACATTTTTCTAATACATGTTCCTCCTTACGGAGGCCTTTTGAGTGTCGGACCCCTTACAACATCAATAAACCAATCAATCAAATCAAAGCATGCGTTGATTACATAACATAATCGATTAAAACCTTGTCTCAATCAAAATCCATCTCGAATTTATTTTGTAATCTTAGCACCTATAATTTATTTGTGCAGTAGGATGTGATCACATTGGTTCCCCTATCACTTGGCTCCCGGTCTCCATTTGAGACCACATTCACTTCCTATGAATCATATGTCTATAGGACATGAACCCCTTGGTTCCCCTATCATTTGATTCCATGGTAGCACCAGTCTTGTTTCTATACCTCATCTTGGGAAACTCAAAATGAAACATGCATGTCAAACCATCCAATCAAATCAAACTAGTGATTATTTTCACTACGTTACAATCACCCCCATTTTAGGGGGATCACCCATCCAAGCACAAAACAAACCATCTCAAACCATTTTTGTCTAGCATTTTGTCCATCACAAACCACTCGACAAAAAGGGGAAAATGTAGACACCAAGTTTTTGGTACTTGCCTACTCCCCACATACACACATTAATTTATTAAAACCTATCACTTTAAACATTATCTAAACCATCCTACTCATCCCATAAAATCATTTTTACTATCCGTAAATTGTATTTACCTATCCAAACCTCCTAACCATCTCTAACATATCCTAACCATTTTCCTCCTAATATCCTAACCTCACAACCTCACCCAACCATTTCCCCTCATCCCACATACCTGAAAATCCCATTTTGGAAATATTTATAACCACTTCCAAACAACTTCCTTCAAATTCTCCATATTGTCGGCAATTCCAAAAAATCACCCGTGATTTTAAATAGGATCCCACACTCTTGTTTTAGAGAACCTTTGGATGATTTTGCATCTTCACTCTCAAGATTTCTTGATCCAACAATGAATCTCTATCATTTCAGCTATCATTAATACCTAATAACAATATTGTACCACTCCAAGGAGCTGCAACACATTAGTTTGTGCACCAAATCTTCATCAACTTCTTCAGATGATCAAAAATCAATATCACCAATTCAACCAACCTTTATGGACATTCTTGCATCCATCTCCGCATTACAAGGTCATCTCTTCTATCTATTATCATTTATAGTTTAGTTATACATCAAAACAAGCATAGCATAGTCATTTTAATCTTTGCTTTCAATCAATTTTTATTTACTAAGGGAATCGGCTTTTACACAAGAATCACCCACGATTCCCTTAAATCACATGTGATTTCTATCTAATTAGCTTCCTTTACTAAATCATTGCATTTTATCAATTATTATATGTATCCTTGGACTTAATCTCTCTATTTTAAGCATGTTTCTACTATAAGTGAATGTTCCAGGTCAATCACATTTGATCACAAGCATCTACGATCTCTTGATCATCCAAAAACCATTCATGTGGGAGAAGTTCATCATCCTTCAAGAGCTTACTATGTGCGCTATTAGAATTTCACCGACCTTGGAATACATTGAGGAACAAATTTAATTCCTCCATGAAATCCACCGAGCACATGCAGATTACTGAGATGTACGACTACTTTGAAGACTTACAAATTACCGACTCTAGCTTAGGCCACCTACGAAGCGGAACATGATCTTCCTTTTCACCTTGAGTTCTAGATTCTATCCTTTTCATTATCATTATTTATCTTATCATCATTATAAACTTACTTAATTGTATTGAAATGATTTGACATCCTTCAAGGAAGTCCCTTTGGATTCTTGGAATCGGCCTTTGTCAAGTAGCTCGTCATCCCATTTATCTAATATCTCTTGTTTAGTTGTCTTTGCTTGTAGGTCTCTTCACTTGGAAAGGAGGACGCTCATTCATTATTCACATCTCATCATCCTAACATTGTGATTGTTGATGCAAGTATCGCTAAACCCTGCCATATTTTGAGTTTTAGGTACTTTCCGCACTTGATAGAATCCACCTAAAAACTACCTAATATAGAAATATATGAGTAAAATATGGGAAGATGCAATAATAGTCTAGAATTATATTACCAATCAAGAACTTAGACATGAATTCAAAGTGTAATTAATATCAACCTCATAAACATTTCCTTAGATGATTTTATATAATCCAAGAAACTATTGGCTTACTGAGTCCCTTCTTATTTAATTTCTTGACAAAGAGATTCATACATTCTCTACTTAGGATTAGAAATCATTACATATTTTATACTTTGTCTTATATATATTATGCACATAAATTAGGGATTTCACAATATACAAAAATATCCAAAATACATCAATGGTAGTTTTATTTACCCCTATACACTTCCAACACTTTCCCAAACTTAAATAGTTGTCTCATCTTGAGAAATAATATTCATCATGAATTTGGGAAGGCACTCTACTTTTTGTCATAGCTTTTAGGTTATTTTTATTGTGTTGCAAATTGAGATAGTATCCTCACAATTGACACAAAGGGATTTTTTTACTAGATATCATCATCTACACGTTACTTAACCACCCTCATGGGTTTTTAATCAAGTAGTCTTTCCAACATACCGCCATTTAAATCTATGAAAAACCTCATATATCTCCCTTTTAGTTTTTCAATCCATGTGGCACTACTTACAGATATCTATAAAAAAATTTACACAATTAATACTTCAAATCCTACTTGTCTCAAAATTGTATTACTGCAACTAAGCCTATTTATGTTGCTTTGACAACTTAGTAGGGGTTGGTTGTAGTTACGCTACTAGAGTGGTGGATGGAGGTGGTAGTGCTTGCACTACCTTGATCTTATGGAGAATAATGTGAGGAATGTTATATTTTGAGGTATTATTCATTATTTTTGTAGTTGGTAGGATTATTTCCAAATCTATTTTATATACTTTACAATTCATGAGAGCTTCATTTACTCCATCAAGTATAGTTGTAATTGTACCAATGTTTGCATGACTTCAAATAGAGCATATACTTTTACATTTTCTAAAATTAAATCTTGAAGTGACATAAAATTTTACATATCTTAAACTAACAACTATAGATAATCCTTCATGCATTGTGCTTGCACTCTGGAAAAAGTATTGTGTGGCATATTGAGCTCTCATTCTCCCGGTTTATCGGTGACATTACCTTGAGCTGCGCAAGGATGCTTATAATTCCATATCTACCTCATGGTCATTTTTGGTTACTATCATTTTGTTTTGCATTACATTTCCAAGGTCCATGTTAACTTTGGTTCTCACTCATTGTAGTTTACAACTATGTGTTCTAATATAGGATCTCAAATGTGATATTTTTTGGCTTGTTTTTTAGCTTGTTGGAGCAGATTGATATATTCACACAATGTAATAATTTTGTCTTTAACTTCCTTATTAGATTGAGTGACTTGAGCCTTCACCTTTGTCTAGTTTCATTTTCTCGATAATTTTCCACAAGCTTACTAGCCAAAGTGATCAGATTACATTTTGCACTTATAACTTGGTCACCAAAAGCTTTTGTGACAAGTTTAGGATGATTTTATTCAATTTGTGATTTTAGGATACATAATTTATACTTTAATTTTATTTCTACTAGGAAAAATGGATTGAGGATGCTCTAATGTTTTCTTAAAGCATTTCAAATCCCTTAATTTATGTTTATGGTATCATCTTCTAGATATCTACCTCCACCATGATGACCATGGCTTGTAAGGATTTCATTTGTGCACTCATATGAGTAATTAAGGAGAGTATTGTGTGAACATGGGAGGAGGGAAAAATGATCTCACACTTTCTTGTCTACGTCATTGATTACATTGACTCAACTAGATAGATATAGATCAATATCTAGAAGCTTCTTTTGTGGTACTCAACTCTAGGCTAGAGATTCCTATCTCCAAGTGTTATCTTTTGGAATTTATTCACTTTGTGCATTGACGAGTTACATTTGAAGGGTTTCTATAAGTTGCAAAATATCTTTTGGTTGATCAACTTCTACTTCCTTTCTCTTTTGTTTCACCTCGGTATTTGATTATGTAATTTCTTTCTCATTCACAATCTGAGCATGCTCATTTGTTTGTACTTTAGATTCAAAAATACATTTCACTTCTCTATCCTTCTTGTTTTTATCCTCTTTTTCTTTTGTTTCCTTCATTAATTTTTCTTCTCTTTTTCTATTTTTGCCTATTTTTCTTATTTTTCTTCTTTTTTTCTTTCTTTTTCTTCTTCTTCCATATTTTGTTATTATTTGTGTTAGTTTTCTTTAAGGATTCTATGACCTTTATCTTTCACAAATTATCTTCATTTGTAGCTCTACCTCTTCTTCCTTTTACTTTTGTTACTCGTCGTATTTCTTTACTTTTATTTCCACCTCAACTTTCTTATTGGCTTATGGTTGTTATATTTGTAATTTATGTTCAACTTCTTTCTCCTTCACAATGTGCTCCTCTTCTTTTCCCTTCTTTATACCTTCCTCAAAGCATCCTACTTTTGGTGTTTATCTTGTTGATCTTTTTGTGCATCCTCCTTCATTTTAAGTTATTCCTCTTTATTTCATTGACCTTCTTCTTCCATGGATTGTGGTAGTGACTCATATTTTTTAACTTATCCTTATTTAACTACTAGTATTGATTGTGATGATTTGATAAGACAAACATCCACATCCTATCCCTACTCAATACTTCTTTTTATCTCTCTCCTAACTTACTTGTTCCTACATACTAATTTATTGTCAAATTATGAATATAAATGCATGGAATCAATGTTTTACCTATGCTAATCATGATGAAAATTCCATAT
Organism: Taxus wallichiana var. yunnanensis; assembly: GCA_018340775.1. NCBI lineage: Eukaryota > Viridiplantae > Streptophyta > Pinopsida > Cupressales > Taxaceae > Taxus > Taxus wallichiana. Next base: position 120,103,625 of record CM031238.1, read on the forward strand.
TTGACTCATTATCTCCCTATCCCAAACTCTACATTAGGGCCAGGATGTAATTTCGGTTCCTATCCAACCTATACAATCTTGAAGCAAAACATATTCCAACTTTTCTTTCAATTGCACTATTTTTTATTGGTATTTTTTAACCCTCCTAGGTCATATTTTACATAACAAATCACCTTGGGAGCCCTATATAAGAAATTTTATATCACCTCATTCACTAACCCAGAATAATTAGCACTCTCATAAACTCTCATATCCAACACTAGCACAAAAGGCACCCAAGACTCCCTAAATCCTTTCAAAGTTGATGAAAATATACTAGGGAATCCACTACAAATATTTAAAACACACAACTAGCTTAAGGAGTTCAACTTCCTAATTTCCAAGAACTAAAAGGGAAGAACTCAATGTCTTAGTAAGAGCACAAATCATCTCAAACATGGTCAAAGTTAGTTTTCAACTAGTTGCATTCATTTATAAACCACATGCTATGTGGAGAGTTATGTTGGTTTGAGGCCTCTTTAGAGTAGTGACAACATAGGTAACTCAAAAATTACATTTTAGCCTAAACATTAACATTATTGGATGGTCTCCCACCCATGGTTATGGTTTGATTTATATTCAAATGATATCAAGTGGTTTTGGGATTGTGTGACACTTACGATTTGACATTAAGACTTATCCGGACCACGAAAGGGCACAACAAATTATGAACCTCATTCCAAATAGAACAAGACCTTAAAATAGGTCCAAAACTGTGTAACCAATTCTGGCATAGGTGTAAGATTTCATACCAATGCAGATTTAGGTTACATTCTACAAGTTCATTACTTCCAATTTTTCTAATTTGTCTACCCATATCTCTCCTATAACATTTTGTGTAGATAATTACATCTCTCCTCTTATGTTTTTGAGCTTATAACATATTGTAAATAATACTTGTAAGTATTAATTGGGTAAGTACATGGAAATGGGGGCCAAATGGGGTCTTAAGTGGAATTTTTTTCTCGAAAAACAAGAAACTTCAAATTGTATGAGTTATTTAAGATAAACACTCAAAATTTGAAGATGTTATAAGAACATGAATTGTAACATTTTGAGTCTAGTTTCTAAACTACTATTTTTTTAAAATGGTTAAGTGTAAGTGGGTTAAAGAGATAAAATGTCAATAGGTGCTCCTGTTTTTGTAAAAAAATATAGTAGATAGTCGGTCATGCCCCCCCCATTTTTAGCACTATTTAGTATTTTTGAAAACCCTTTGGTAGAAAGATAGGTAGGAGCATCTAGTTTGGGATAGAAAAAAATTTAGTGAATATTTATTTTTAATGATTTTTCAAGTACAAATATTTTGAAAATTGAAAAATAATGGATAGCCGACCATGCCCCCCTAACTACCTCAAAAATAGCGAAAATTATAATTTTTTTGAATATGTATAGAATTAGTCCTAGTTTGGGACTATATAATTTTATTCAATTTGGATAAGTGAAACAAAAGATACATGACAAAAGATAGGTGTTTACAATCACTAAAAATAGAGGTATAAAAGACAGATTGAAATAAATATAAATAGAAACCTTACAATAGTAAAAATAAATTAAAAGTATATATTTAGAAAGATGATAGTTTTCTTTACGTTGTAGGCATATTTTTAGGAAATATTTCAATCATTTTTGTAGGATTTATCATGGTGAAAGATGATTTTATGCATTTTCACCAAAAACACATAGGTTATTGTGTTGTAATAGGTCCAAGGCTTAGGTTTAGGAAACCAAAGCATTTCCAAGCCTAGTAGAGCTTGGTTTGTGAGCATTATTTAATGCACATGTAAGTGTTATAACACGTATGTGTTCCTTAATATATGGAGTAATATATGTGTTTGTGGGAGCTTAGTATTTACAAAAATAAATGTTTAAATTTATTGTTCTTTATACTTTATTATTTCTTATACTTTAAATTTATTTTTATAAATATAAGAAATTAGGGTCACTTTGCACCTTATGGAACTAGTCTCACAGCTCTATGAGTCATGGTTTAGGAGATAGTTTTTCATAATCTAATATGGTCAATACATAGGTATTTTTCAGGATTTTAGCATTCATCCTAAAGCTTTTAGGGTTTAAATTCTATAATCGATGTCTATTTTGGGAAATAATATAGTCATTGTTTAGGTTTTAGGGCCTTTTGGATTGTTTACTAACATTTGTAGGAGTGTTAGATGTGTCAAAATTAGATTTTACAAACCTCATAACTCTCAAAAAATAACAACTACTCAAATATATGGACTCATGAAATGCCTTATAATACATAAAAATCAAAACACATGTACATGTTCTTATTAATTTAAAAACTTCGATAACATCTACGAATATTACTCCCACTATTGGGACTGTTACTTACAAAAATCAACAAAAATCCTAAAGTTATTACAATGGTGTTTCTTCATGACCCTTGATAAGTTTCACTTGTTCCATGTGACTTAGCTCGTCTCTCTACTCTTTTTCACTTTAGCCCCTCAAATGGTAGACTTGACTCACTTCGTGCACACATTTTGATATTTCACTTGTGTTATCAATGCACATTATACAATTCAATGTTACACAAAGCATTCATGAAAGCCTTGCGTAATCATCACCATCACCCAAATTTTGTGTTGCACTTTCCTTTCTCCATTATCCTTCTCACCATCCTTATGTGTGCCCATACTTAACTAATATTGTAAAAATTATGTAATAAATTTAATTCCCCCATGATACTCCTGCATCAAAAATTACATCTTCAATTTCAATCGAATTTATTGATTGATTCATGCCTAGAGTTTTAATTAGCCCTAGATGAAGTAAAAAATCAAATCATATAGTTCTAATAAGTTTCACATGGCTCAATTTAATCAATATTTTTCTCTTATTGAACCAATAAACTAACTATGTAATGCATGATATAATTAGGGGGCCTAATTGAGTCCAAATTCACATCACATAGTAACAACTATGATTAGGGTCTCAATTTTTCCTAAATTGTCTCTTTAGTTGAATGAATTGACTAATGACGACATGAAAGGTGACAACCACTTGAAAAAAATTGTTTGAGATTAACATAATAGAATGAAACTAAATGGTTTATTCTAATTAACTCAATGGCCTTGTTTTCATGTTAAATTTCTAGCATGTAAAATTTAAAATTTTGGTCATGACAACTAAACCCACACTTGAAATTACCTTTCTGGTCAATGTAAACCTTTCCTCCAACCATATTTCAATTGAGTCACCCTCATTCGACCCCGGTCAAGAGGAACGTCTAACATAATTTTAAGTGTGTTTCATGTGCAGGGAAGTTTATCTAGATGATTCATGAGGTTATGAAGATCCAAAGAAAGAACAATTTTCCCATAGGCTTCAAAAGGGTTATTTTTATTTTTTTCACTAGTAAACATCCTATGGAAGCCTACATGGAAAATTAAAATCATTTGGGATTTATATAGGATATCAATAAATTTTTATGGGGTAGTTTAGGAATATCTTGCGCAAAATAATTGAGGTCATGAACACGTCGAGAAAACCAAGTCTTTTTGGGAAAGACATTGGGAATACATGTTCCAAAGGAGCTAGTCACCTTATTCGAAGGGTTTTAGGATCCTCGTGAAGTGTTGGGAGATTATATCCCAGGAATTGGAAATATGATAGGGCCTACTTCATGGTGAAATAATCAAGGAAGAGTTCTGAGAGTATTAAATGCATAAAATTGTCCACTAGTGCAATGTAAAGGTCTTTTTACAAGGTGAAACTTTCTCAAAGAGTTTCATATATCTCGGGAAGAGTTAGGAGCCTAAAAACATTTCAAATTATATTAAATTGGACCTTACTTATGGTCCATATTATATATTAGTTCATACTCATTCGGTTCGATGGCAACTTAGCTTATCGACGCACATACAAGGGATAAATTGGAAAATGGACTGAAAAGGAAAATTACAAGTTGAATCATGTGTTTAAAATGGTGGTAATGGATTAAATGGGTCATGTGGATTCAAAATCATATTATTTTTTCACTCTAAGATCCATGTCTTGCTCTTAGGCCCGAGAATTCACTCTTTAGTATATTCTCATGTTGAGAATGAGACATCAACATTCCAAGAAGCTTGGGTGGGATTTTGGATGTCTAATGTACCTTTTTCCCTCTGTCCCAACATACAAGGGGACATGGGGACACAAACATGTGATCCCCCTATGGAGGAGTGTTTTTCATCATTTAAGTCATCACTTGAGGTGTTAGAAACATGCTTTCAACTCATGGTAACTCATTTTTGACCACTTTTTCATTATGAATGGACCCATGGCAGAATTTTGGAGGTTCTGATGTCCCATTTTCCCTTTTTCCCAATAAAAGGGGACATGGGGGACACAAAAATATCCTCACCATATAGAGGATAAGTTTCGTCACTCAAAAACACAACCTGGAGCATTAAGAAAGTGTTTTCAACTCACAAAATTAGGCCAAATCCTCACCCCTGTAAACAACAATCTATTTATGACATTCCCCATTTCGAGAGGTAATTCTAAATGTATTAAAATATCCACTTATCACTATGTGGTGACCATCTCTTTGGAGCTTTCTCTCGTAGGAATGATAAGGACAAATTCATGTTAATGGAGGATTAGTAGTTGAATTGTGACTCGAGCGGAAGGGAAGCCCTCCCAATTTTGGTCTCAAAGTGCATTTTGGTCTCAATTTGTTTCTCATCTCACCAAATGGGTTGATCAAAATATGGAATAATTCTTCATTCAAGTTCATACCTTCACCCATCTTAAGGTCCGAAGGGTTTTGGTCACACATTTTAATAGTCATTATGTTTCCTGGTGGAAGGATCATCATGGTTTCATTATGTGGGAATTTTTTTAAGTTCTCATCAAGTAAAAGAGGGTTAGAAAGGCGCGATAATGTTTCATGGATTGGAAGGGTTGGTTCAAGTGAAAGAGGGCATTCTTCATTGATCTCAGTGGTCCATTCATCAAGTGCTTCTCTTATTCTCTCAGTGTACCTTACAAGGATACAAAATTCATCATTCTATGAGGCTTCTCACAATTTAGAAGAGGCCAAGGATCAGGAGTTCATCATTGCATTGGATAATTTCATTAGTTCATCATAAGAGTGGATCTTCTTCATGATTAAAGCTTCTTCATTCTTCTTCATTCGAGCTTGGAGCTTCTCTTCTCTCTTGTCTTCTCTCTCCACTTTATAATTCTCTTCATGATTTATGTACTTTATGACTATTTCATCCTATTCACTTAAGTGACTATGTAATATTTTCATTGTAAAATTTCCCTTTCCATTAATAATAAAGGGGCTTATTTTTTACTCCTAGTGGAATGTGAATAGTCACAAGTGATAGGACTTTTGAAAGGTCGTGTGGGGGTAGATTAAGAGTTTCATTATGAGTGATATAAATTGAATGACTTCTCCATTTAAAGGGGTTATATTTTATTGGTTTATAGCTCCCATTGTCCTACTACATACAAGTAAGAAACTACATTTTTTCTATCTCCTTGTCTTATGTTTTCCTTTCCATCTCAAATTTACTCCACATGCATGGTTACTTGTGCAATATTATGCAAATGAAATTTGATTTACTTCAGATAATGATGTATTTAGGGTCCATAAAACCCAAAAAAACATCATACAATCACATTTTATTTATTGTGCATGATGTTATTGAGACCAACTAATCCCTAAATCTCATCACATCATCATAATTAAGTTCATATGACTCAAATAGGGTAAACTACCTCTCTCCTTGAGCCAATGTGTGGATGTTGTTTAGGAAGGTTTAGAATACTCTAAGACTCTATTTTTTTGATAAAACCTTGTTATGAATCTTTGTTCTACCATAAGGCTTAGTCCTAGAAATGTAATGTCGGAAGTTTTGGTGTTACTAAATGGAAAGGGAATGTTTATGCCAAGAATGGTTTTTAAACCTTTAGTAGAGAGGAACAAAGAAACTAAATTTTTTATATGTGTGTAAAAGTATCCTTATAGGATATCTCTGACATCTTGTACAATCATGTGCAAGACTCTATTTGGGTTGAATTAAGTGAAATCAATATTAGTTGGGAGTATACAAGTAGACCATCATAAAAATCATTAGATTAGTGTGTAGTCACTAGATTGAGTGAAATCACTATTAGTGTGGGAGTATTCATGATCATAGGTCCAATATCCTATTTTCCTATTCATAACTAAGTCTTTCTTATTTTCTTCTAAAGGGAAAGTTCCCATGAGGCTTGGATTTTACTCTTCTTGAAACTGATGATGATAATTTTATAGTACACTCTCATTTACTATCTCCCTCTTACCACTTTCACCAAATTCCATTTTTTCAATGCACAATTATTTCAATGGTGTCTTGGTCATATATGAATTTATTTCAATGATGTCTTGCAACAACACAAAATGATATCTAAAAAGAATTTCTCTTAATGTTGATGTAGATTTTATTGTTTATGAAGTATGTGGCACTTGAATCAACATTCCTAATCTTACACTAAGGTAATAATGCAACTAATTTGTTTAGCATAAATCTTTATGAAAGTCTTGAGTTTCTTTCTCCATGGAAAGTAAATGAATGTGTGGAAGATTTTTCACATTTTCACCTACTCCTACCATAACTTTTGTTGAGTGTTATAAATATATTGATGTGATTTTCTTTTTAGCTTCCAAATCTTTAATTTACTCTTATTCTTCTATTGAACAAATGAATATATTATGGGGTCCTTAGATAGATCATCTTCTTGCCCAACCCTTACTATTGCTAATCTATATTATAAACCTCATAGGATCATATACATGCCAACATGGGAACCAAGGTCACTCCCTTGAATTTTTGATTGTGAGGATTGCTCAAGTGGTCATAAGAGTATCAAAAGGATAAAGTGATGTAAAGACAAAACAAATGTTGTTAATGTCTAGTTTTCTTACTTAGGAATCATGTATATCATAACATCTAGGAGGCATTATGTAAGTAGTAAGTGCGTGATTTTGTCTACACCCTACATTTTTTATTATACATTAGTTGTGTGTTCCATTTTTTTGTTATACTGGAGTTGAGGTATCTAAGGGATAAACCATGGTTGTGACTTCCAATCTTGTTGGGTCCATGGGTAAGATACCCATGGTGGCATATTCTGAGGCACGGACCATGACATACCTCCTGGATTAGGAAACCAACCAGTAGGATTTTTGGGGTAAATTGAATTGGGTATGGATACCTAAGAAAGGTGTTTCCTCACCTTTAGTCAACATAATTTAGTTCTTCTATCACACGTATGATTTATTTCAGTTGATCCCTAACGAAAAGGAAGTAAATAACATTGATAAATGCCATGATCCCTATCACATATGTTACATATTGTTATTTTATCTAAAGGACAATCCTTGACTACATGCTTCTTCCAACATCTGGGACAAAATATTGACAATGTCTTCGTATTATTCTTAGCTTTTTCTTTTAACCCATCCAATGTGGATGTTAATTATACTAAGATGTATGTCTTAAGATTTACAAGTTCTTTCCTAAGTCGACTTATTTCATTCTCTCCTCTCACCCTTGATTTTCTTCTAATTTTAGCACTTATATGTGAATAATTTATGCATAATTCAACAATGTATGGAAATGACAACTTGTTTATATCACCCTTCCCCATTAGGTTCAATGATTCCCTAGAATTGGTATCAATGCCCTTCAAAAATATGGTTTTAGTGATTTCTTCACCTAAAGTATTACTACACCTTTTAGGAAAATATAAATCTATCCAAGTAATCCTCCATACTTTCATCTTCATTATGTTTTATCTTTAAAAATTCCTCCTTTTAATCCCCTACCCAATAGTAATCCTGATATTTATCTAAAAATAATTTTCTCCATCTCCGTCCAATATATAATAGAGCCTGGTGAGAGACTCATAAACCACCTCACGGATGAGTCTTTGAGAGTGGAAGGATATAATTTTAACATTTGATTGTTTGTCTAGTAGTTATAGGTCTAACAAAGGATTTTAAATTAAAAGACAAATTGATCATGATCTTTAGAACCAATTCCCCTAAAAGTAGGCAAATGAGTTGGGGAAATATTTTTCATTAGAGTATCCTCATCTGGATCTAGAGCAATTGGATATGAAAATGTCCTTGAGGATATCCCCCATGGTTTTCTACATTTCCTCTAGTATTTATGTGATCTTTCTTGATCAACTAATGTCTCCTCAAGGGTTTGTAGCTTATGGGGTTCTATCAGTAGAGGTTTTTCTTGAAATTGTTTCTGAAGCTCTAGGATGGTTGTAGAAGACCTCGATGGATCAAGAGGTGGATTAGGTGACGTCTTCTCAAGAGATGTTCCTGAAGATGCAAATAATAATGGGGTGGAAGGGCTTCCTTCTTCTATATTCTTTTATATGTCTTCCTAGTTTTTTTTTGTGTATTAGCTTCACCTATGCATTTTGATTGGGGAGTTTTGCGGTGAAACATCCTTTTCATCCCTTAACCTACTCATACATTTTATCTAAGAAAATAAAAATAAAATTGTTATCTATTTCCTTTACTGAAAATTGGGTCAATAACTTTATCACAATTCACTTTCTCAAAAAAACAAGTTGGTATTCCTTTTTCACTACTGATCAAATTTTCCAATTGAACAATTAAGGAGAAAATATCCTAATGAAAACTTACTAAAGACATTGATACAGAGAATCAATAAATTTCCTATTGACACCCATTTGTTCCCGAAACAACACACGGATGTTGGGGCATCGCTACCCCTTAACTTATATTTAATCGTCAAACCCAAGGTGGATGCCTAAAGCTATATGCGGTAAGAAGAACATATGTTTACAATCTTGCAGCAACACAAATAGAGTATTGAAACTTAAACTATAAAAAAACATAAATAGAAATGCATTAAAGAAATAAATTGCAAATGGAATAAATGAAATGCAAATAATTATTGAAAATAAAATCACATAGGAAAGAAATGGCATGATTTAATTAACATAATTGTAAATGAAAACATAAACTTAAATGAAACTACTCTTACAAAATACATCCTCCTCAAGTGAGTGGGCCCTTGCTCTCCTTTGGATTAGGAATTGAGCACTTTAACAAACCATGTGACCTTCATAACTTTTCATTAATAGAAAAAGGATTACAAAATGAATACAAAATTCTTCCTGAAATTATATGCTTAAATCACACCCTTCGATGATTTGATCTTCAAACAAGAAGATTCATTTATACCAAATTCACAAAGCAAACTAACCAATTTTCCTAGGAAGTCAATAGCAAGAACTCAAAATATAACAATCGATCATATCTCCACTTCCTTTTCTCAAGGAAGTGGAGAAGTTATTAAGACTTGAGATCCATTATAAACATCACTTTTATACTAAGCTATTTATATTCTTAGATCATTTTACGTATAGAAGCGCCTAAAATACATATTATAACTTGGCTCTTATTCACATTTTCTAGTTGAAATGGTTTATTGTTGTTAAACAAGTCCAAGGCTAATGGAAGTGACTTGTTTGAAGCTGGTGGTATAAATGGTCCATAGCTAATGGTAGAAATGGTTTAGAGTTGGAAGTATGAATGTTCCAAAGATGGAAGTATGAATGGTCCGGGATGGTAGAAATGGTTCGGAGAGCTAGAAGTGTGAATGATCCGGAGTGGAATCAAAAACAATACTTCACACACTATTTTGATCTCAAAAACACTTATAGGTCTTTCATTTATTCCAAGTTGTTAATGGTATAAAAAGACTAAATATGTGTTTAAATTTATAACTCTAGATTAAATACAAGTTTCTAAAACTACAATCAAATCCACATTTCTAGTCTAAGTTGGTTAACATTGTCAATAAGAAGGAAATAATAAGGCATTTATGGGTCTCATCAAGCAAACTACCTTCTTATAGATCCACAACTTTTGCACCCTTTTGGTTATATATTATCTTTTGTGTAGGCTCTAGAATGGTGTTCTTTCTATATCACAATCTATAATATTAAGAAGAGAAAGAGAATAATCTATAGACAATCTTAGTCCACATATATGTCCCAAATTTTTGTGGTGTCCTAAATGTTTCGAGGAATTCAAGACTAGTAAGGGACATCTCACAATTTATTTAAGTTTAAACTTAAAAATTAAAACATTTTTTTACTTTTACTTTTATAAGACCTATATTTTTAAAAAAAAAACTAATCCATTATCCCCAAAAGTACCTAGAAAACAATAAATAAATTTTAACCCCAAATTTTATTTAGTAAAGTAAAAATATTTAAATAATAATTTGTATATATAATTTTGCATGGTGCTTGTATCCCAAATTTTGAACCCCTTAACCATAAACCTAAAATTATAAACCCCATCCTTAACTCGAAATAATAATAATTACTTAGAAAACATAATGTTTTTCACAAATATTAGAATAAATATTGTATTATAAAACCAACTAATTTGCTAATGTTTAACCAGCAAAATAAGAAAAGGGAAGAACAAACTTACATTCTTCCGAAAGTGACACTCCTCTCCTTTGACAAGGGTCAAATGAAAATGACTCTATTGAAATGAATTTATGGGCCCAAAAAAATTATTGCCCATTATTTGTAGTGTAAATAATTTGCACCAAAAATAGACTACAGAAATAAAATGAAAAACTTAACATGCCGCAAACTCGACCCTCTAACAAGTGTTATTTATAGGAAATGTAGTTGTGAACACGTCGTACGACCAATAAATTCCTAATTTGAATTCGAGAAGTCTAAAAATACCCAACTAAATTGGTCAATTTAAAGAATCAATGACATACATGATGAGGATAATTATTTTCACAAAAGAGTGGTTTTGAAGTTATAAGGGCATAATTTATTTAATTTTGAAGCATCTTGTACCAAAAATGAAATCAAGCATTTGGAGATTCATTCTAGCCTCTACTACTTGTTGTTTGCATTTAAAGATAAGGGTTAAGACACAAACATACACATAATTTATTACTAACTTTCATCGAGTCTTATTTACAATTTTGTCAAATCATGAGGGCTAGTTAATCACCAAGGGATAACACTAATACCCATTAACATCCCTTATTTTGCAATAGAACCGAGAAACCGAGCACGAGTTTTGTTGTGTAGGGGATGAAGAAGACATTCGCAGAGTCAAATCTCTTCTTGCTTTAGCCATGATAAAAAAAAGACGTAAGATTTTCCAAGAACCTCTATTTCTATCATCTTCACCATTCTCACAATCTTCACAAATTTAATCAGCACAAATTTTTTACTCCTAAATTTATGGGTTTGGTTCTTCTTTTCTTTTACAACTATCTTGTACAATCAATAACTAACGACTACCTCCAAATTTATACGAATTCACGTATTGTTCAACAAACCCTAATTCTTTTATCTTTTCCTAACATTTCAATTATTTCTATGTTCTAATTTAATCTATTATTTTATGTGAATAAGTTTGATCTATTCCTTATTTAAATTAGAACCAATTACAATTTCAAATGAAATTAACTGAATATATGCATGTATTAAAAAAAAAAAAAAAAAAACACTTTCCACACTAGACAATTTAAACCATATATCAAATAGACTAATATTCATAAAATAATACTAAAATAAGGCCTTGGATCCACTTAGATGGTACATATTCTTACTAACTCGCCTTTGCTTTCTATTCAATTTTTAATCATTGTTCTAAGCATTTGAAAAAAGAAATTTAATGCCCACGGACATGGAATTCCACGGGAAAAAGGCGAACGTATTTTGTTAACGTGGTGGGTAGGTGAAATATCGTTATCATCAATAAAAGTGACCTCGCAAGCCTTACGTGGGCCGAATGTTGAACATGATTATCATTTATTTAATGGATACGACTCTTCGGTCACATAGTCACAGGGGATTTGATTAGAGTGCATAAAAGTCCAAAAGCAAATGGAATCAGATCTGAAAAAGGTATGACATCTTTATCAATAAAAAGTAGTGTATTTTAAATATTAGTATTAAGGATTAAGAGGTATCAATTATACGATATTTGTTCGCTTTAAGTATATTTTATCTTTTATAGTGTTGGATTTTTTTATCTATCTTGAACAGATAAATCAGAAGTTGCTTACGTTTACCCACAATTTTCTATAAAAGTTTTTGGATGATTACTAGTCATAGTCATCGCCATATCTATCTATTTAGGGTGAGCGCTTGGGTTGTTCTATTAGTCTCGACAAAACCTTTCTATTGAGTTTTTGGTTTATCAATATCCTTGGACTTTTGTATTGGATAAAAATTGATTGTTACTAAATTTTATAGTAACCAACAATCATTTAACATCTATATCATTTTTATTTTTTTACTATAAAATAAACATTTTTGAGCTTGATCTATATTTTTTGAAAAGCTACTCATTCATATTAATAAAATATTAATGAAAAACTAATTATTCATAAATGGGTGGTATGGCAACACACGCCATAACCATGAGTACACATGACCGACATAAAGTCAAGTCAAAAGCACACGCAAGGTAAGGTGCACTTTTCAATCAAAAAATCTTAAACAAAACCGGAGAAAAAACTAGACATAGCGGTTGTAAACATGGCAAAGGATGGGGAGGAGGTGAACGTGGGCTATCGGGTTTGCCCCCTAACCGAGAGACACCATGAGGCTCCAAATCAAGCACACCAACCCACCCATCATGTTCTTGATATTTTCTTCCACTTTAGAAATGTCCAGAGCCAACTGCAAAACTTTTCGAGAGTTCCCTAATGAACCGGAGAACCATCACCACCACTACCACCCGGAGGATTCCAATCATCAATCCCACGAGGATTGCGATCTCCAGAGGTTCAAGTATCAAGAGGTCCAGCGTGGTGATCAACTTTTCTTCTATCATCCCCCTCCACAGGTGAAGGCGGTGGTGGTCGTGGGCCGAGGCTTCCGAATAGCAGTGTGTGTGCAGCAGCCGAGACCAAACAACACCGCGTCTCTAAAAGGGAAAACGAGGCCGAGTGTACTCATATGGCTTTTGACTGACCGCATAAAGAGCATTCCCCCAATGGTCGATAAGAATTTGAAGATGTTTCACCTCTAAACAAAAATTTTCCACTTGGATCTCGAATCTAAGAAAGACATTTACAATAACAACTTGACTTTATAAGAATGTTCTATTTATGATAAAAACAAAAAAATTTCTATCTTTCTAAATTTAAAAAATGGATATCTTCTCGAGTAATTGCCAAATGGTTTGTATTTTGTAGGAAGGTAGCATGAGTTTCCCGGAGAATCATTTTCTAGGAAAAAGGTTACGGAAGAAAAGATCGAAAGAGGGAGTGGATCCAACGCCAAACATACTAAGCCAAAGGGAAAAACTAGAAGAGATATCTTGAGGTCTTTGGTTTTGGTGGTAGAAGGGCATAAAGGGTTAGAAAATTCCATTTGTTTAAGTTTATCACCAATAAGCAAGCCTTGATAAGGAATGCACCGAGAATATGCACTTTTTGCGCTTCATTGGAATGTGCCAAAGAGTTTTAATCTTCTAGACCAAACATGAGGAGGGGAATTGATATGACATTTGTGATTGGGAGTCTTAAATGGAACATACTTCTCCATTAAGAGATGGAAACCAATCGGGTTTGTACCATGTAAATGTGGTGGCCACATGTTGGTACCAATCTCTCCACCATGCCACAAGAGGCAAGATTCCAATTTTGTGAAGAATATCATTAGGAATGACATAAATTATGGAGGAAATTGTAGGAGCATCGAGTTAAAAGCTAATTTTTTTTTCTTGATAGTTGGCCAAGGAAGCCATTCTTTGCTTAAACTACAAAAAAATTGATGAGATAGTGAAGCCCTTTCTTGAATAATCATAACCCTTTTAAACTAGTGGTAAGTCCCAAAGGGGCTTCCTAAAATTGGATCAAGGAGACCACGAAATGGAATGGAAATCGATGGACAAATCAATTCTAAACACATTGCTAATCCATAAAAGATGGGGTGTAAATATCTCCTATGCCCGCCAAATGCTCTTAGCCACAAAACTTCCTCCAATCTTGACTACAATAGGAATGAACAGTAAGGTTTGAAAACAAAGCCCTCTACAGGCATTTCCTTCTAAGTGGTTGGCCTTGAAGAACGCAATGCTAGAGATGGATTTTCCGGGCTTGAAACCCTTATAGGTGTGAATAATCCATTCAACACTAAGAGCATACCCTTGAATTTGAATGTAAAGAATCCCTAAGCCTCCCACTTCTTTAGGTCTCATAACATATGTGCCAAGACACCCTATGACAACATTTAGAACCTTTAGAATTATCCCGAGGAAGTCCCAAAGAATTTTTTCCAACTTACCATAATTCGGAGGGGATGTTTTAAAAGCAAAAACGATGTCAAGAAATTTAAATTAAAACCATGGTTGGATCTATTTCCACCGATAATGAGCAAGTCAATTGGGAGCGAGTGTGATAGATTTCCTATAACACTAAGTTTTTCCATTGAATAACCAATCTAGAAGCAAGGTGAATTTTTTGATGCATTTCATAACATTACTTACGAATACTCTTCTTTAAGCAATGTGAGAAAGGAGTCATCAACAAAGTGGTCATTGTGTCGCCTAGAATTGGGAAAATAAATACTTTGACCAATCCTCGAGATGTATAATGGGCCAAAAAGTAACTCAAGCCTTGATGACTAGAATAAAAAGCAATGGAGCCAGAGGACACCCTTCATGAATGAACCTAAAAATACTAAATCAAGGATTGGACACCATTGATAGTAATATATGCACACACACTTTGGAACAACATGTGGACAATGCGAATGAAGCGGGCTCCAAATACAAGATCTTGTAACTTGTGAATGATAAAAGGACACCATTATGTCATAATATTTTTCAAAAACAATTTTGATGAAAAGGGAATTTTGATTGGAGATTCGAGCCCATTCCATACCCTCCCAAACAATAATGACATTATCTAGAAATTATCTATGCTTGATGAAACTAGTTTGTTAATTTTGAATAATAAGAGGAAGTACGTTTCGATGTGAATATCTAGAACTTTGGTTATGATTTTGTAAGAGACATTTAAAAGGGTGATGGGCCTCCATTTTGAATTTGTTATGGATCCCCACTTTTGGGAATAAATTTGATATTTCCTTGATTGATGAACTCTCCAAGAGTGTTATATTGAAGGGCTTTGAGATAAACACAAGAAGATCGTCCCGATAGTGTCCCAAATAATTTGGTAAATTTCACAAAGAAAGCCATCTAAGCCGGAGGATTTTTCAAAGTGGCCATCTACATCACAACTTCTTTTAGATCATTAACAAAAAGAGGCCTATCACAAGCCACCCTTTGTGGTTCGAGAGTTTGCGAGGGATGACTTAGAGACACTAAGCAAGAGTATTAGCTTGGGAAAATAAAGGATGCTCGGTTGTACAAACATCTTGATAGTGAATGACAAATGCTTGTAAAACATCGGTATGTGAGTTAGTATGTTCTTAGCTTCCTTTATTGTTTTAATTCTATTGGCATTTTTTCTAAATCGAAGTAGGGCACAAAAATATTTAGTGACTCGATCCCCAAAGTTAAGCCAATGCATACGAGCACGGATTTGAGAACCATGATATCTATGAAATTCCTCAACTTTGAGTTTGTGACACCAATAGGCAACTTGGATTTAAAATTTTGATTGAATGGGGTTGGTTGAGAGCTTGCGAGACTCTTTGAAACTTCTCATAGGTTATAATATGAGCTTACTATCGAAAAACAACAAAGATACTTGCCAAAAATCTAAAGGAATGTAGCAATGCAAGCAATTGCTTCCTCTTACCATTAGTCCAACTAATGGTCCCATGTGGATGAGGGACAAGGTTCCAAACCCGTTTGATATGCCCAACCTTTATTTCATGATGTATATGGGAAGTGTTGAGATAGAACTAGGATCCCGTATATTGAAGTTGAACTAGGTAATCCCATTGAATATTGAAGTGGATATGGGAATGATTAAAGAGAGTGGCCCCTTTAATGATAGAAATTGGAAGGCCATTAGAATGGAGAAAGAAAAGAGGTATTAGTCAGCAAGAAGAGATCAATCTTTTCTTTTAAAATTTTTTTGTGGTCATCATGGAAATTTGACCAAGAGGAAGAGGGATGCCTATGGTGGTGGTTGGGGTAAGATATCCCTAGCTTTTGATGCATGTAGAACCAATCTTCCCACTTGTCATCACACCATCTCATAGGTAGGCCACCTTGTGTTGTCTTCTAGTGATTGAACCATGTTGAAATCACCACATAAAATCCATTGGGCATCTAGAAGAAAATCATCAAGCCAAATCCAAAAGAGGACCTAATCAACGACATCATTGGAGGCATACAAATTGGTGAATCCAAGAATACAATTTTTGAAATCAAAAAAGGTCCACATTACTCGATGAATGGGGTCAAACACCTAGAAATAATTTTATGAGAAAGACCCAAAGAAAGAAAGGTAAGAGCACCACCTCATCCAGGATCATGATTAGTCATATGACAAGTGGCTTCTGGCCAAATGGTGTGGGAAGGAGATTGAAAAATAAACCTTGAAATTTTAACTTCTTGTAAGAAATTAAATAACATGTTTTTATAATACTCGATAACTATCTCTAACTAGATATCTTGATGGGTTAGCTCGGTGAGTCCCAGACATTCCAAGAGTTTACAATCATTGGGAACTATCAAAATCATATCATATTCCTCATCCTTGTCTTCAACGGAATAAAACCTATTAGAAAAAATGCTATTATGTTGCATGAAGTCTCCAAGGTAAATTTCTTAGCATTTCACTTGTGTGTAGACCGCCTCACTAAAATGAGACGGGATCTAAGAATGACAAA
This sequence comes from Taxus wallichiana var. yunnanensis, assembly GCA_018340775.1. Taxonomy (NCBI): domain Eukaryota; kingdom Viridiplantae; phylum Streptophyta; class Pinopsida; order Cupressales; family Taxaceae; genus Taxus; species Taxus wallichiana. The sequence continues at coordinate 120,120,527 of CM031238.1, forward strand.
GAACAGTTTGATCATTAACGAGTGGTCCCAAATCATGTGGGATGAGGATTGGTATCGATAGAAAGTATTCAGGATTTTTATGTACAGAACCTTTAGAGAGAAATGGTGGTCTCCCACCTGAATATCGAAAGAATTCTTGAGGTATTTGGATAGATCAATTTCAACGTAGATCAGCTTTTTGGGTCTAGCAATGAAGAACTTGTTTTGTTCGTGACAAATAAGTCGGTCAATAGGTTGGACCAATTTGTCCAAAAAAATCCAAAGGGGTAAGAGGAGACTTGAGAATTCAGCCCAAATGGGAATCTTGAGCTTGGCATGTTCAAATACCAGGAATTCCATGGTCTAGTGTGAAAAAACCACAAGGGTATTATAAAATAAACCAGGGGCCATGGTTGAAAATAACTTTGCAGTGTTCAATGTCGTCCAAATTTATCGTTCTTAATGTAAATGAATGTACTAGCTACTAAAGAAACTAGCAACTCAGAAATGTTAGAGGGTTTATGTTACCTCGGATGCTTGATGCTTGATATGGGTGTTGAATGATGGATCTTTGTTGCAAAAAGATCTACAAAACTAAACAGATTAGATTAGATAGATGTATGTGGTGCTTTGCCCAAACAATGTTGGATCCAAGAAGTGGTTAGCTTCCTTAGCGGATGTCAACCCACGTGTTTAAATAAAAGGATGTAAAATAAAAAGCATGTAAAAACAAAGCTATCACTAAATCTGAAAAATGGCAAAAACTGATCTAAAGCTAGTTAGATGAAAATAATTGCAAGATAAAGGTTACCTAGTTTGGGTTAACGGTGACCCAAATTGTGTACAGCAGGAGTCAACGGTGACTTGGGAGGATGGATTTGAAGTTGTAGATGAAGTATGCGAGACTTGTAAGGTCCTGGAGCAATCTAGAAACTGATGAGGACCTGTAGCTGTTGTAGGAGGATCTGCAGAAGAGAGCCAAGAACTAGGAGATAGGATAGATGATATAAAGGAGGATTTAGATAGGTTTTGGATAAATAGAACCTCAGGTTGACAATGAATCTAGAAGGATTAAGATGAGGCTGAGAATAAATAGCTAAATATGGCAACCTGCAAGCACTAAGACTGGAACTAAGGGTTGTTGAGTGATGGTTGGATGTTGCTTCTGACCTGCAAAGGTTAATTTGTAAGAAAGCAAAGATAATCTGATAGAAGACTTGATAAAAGCACTATAAAAGTAATAAATCTCATGAAGGAAGATCGTGAGTGATGTAAAACATGTTTGATGATGGATGGGATGTCTGTGATTTCCACGGAAGCTCTAGAAGTCACGAAGAAGCTATGATTTCTCTCTGGTTGCTTGATTGTTGAGTGATTGCATGCGGAATGGAAAGAAATCAATAGGTATGCATCCACAAGGGACGAGGATGAAAGGTATAGTACCCGATGGGACACAAACAATGGCCGATAAGGCAAAATGAAAAAGTGAGTGATGAAGTAATATGCTCCGAAGGAGAAGTATGACCGAGAAGGTAGAAATGAAATATGCCCCAAGTGGGGAAAGTATGGCTACAAAGGTGGACTTGATATGATGAATATGGTGCCCTTAAAAAGGACATGAATATGGCCACAAGAGTGGACTTGATATCATGAATGTAATGCCCAAGATAGGGAAGATGATTATGGCCTCAAAAGAGGACTTCATGCGCAGATTAGATGGGATTGTAACGTAAAATTCCCAAGGAGGGAAACAATTATGGCCCGATAGGACTTTGAAAGTATAAATTAATGATTTGAATGTAGAATTAAAATGCCCGGGGAGATGAATATGGCCACAGATGTGGACTTCGAGATGATAAGGGGATGATGCAAAATAGTGAGACAAAATTCCCTAAAGGGAGAATAGAGATGGCCACAAGGGTGGAATTTGAGAGCAAACGAGGATAGATAGATGAAAGTAATGGTGCCCAAAGAAAGGACACAAATATGGCCCAAAAGGTGAGATAACAAAATGTGAGATATGGTGCCCCGAGAGGGAACACAAATATGGCCACAAAATTGGACTTAAGATGAGATAAATTAGATAAGATTTGATGAAATAGATGGATAAGATCAGATGGATCGATAATATTAGATGAAATGTCAGATTGGATTTGGATGAGATAAGAGTTAGATGCGACTTAACAATGGTGATCTATGGGTATGAATGAAACTATGTCATATCAAGGAATGTGTGAGGAAAATATGCCTCCAACCGCATTAGAGGTAAACAAGAGGGGGATCCAAGTGATGCAAGGCACATGCGACTAAAACAAATGTTAGTATGTAACCAATGAAAGTTGGTCATACCAAAGATCATAAGGAAAGAATGGATGAAATTATCTCATAAACCTAGTGTCAACATAACAAAGGGGTTTGAGATGAAACTTGTACGTGGGAAGAGGGTTCTCCAAAATTTGTGTTCCCTAAAACTATGCCCCAGCTCTAGGAAGGGGAAAGAGAAAGCTGATCAATCCACGAGAAGTCTCACTAAGAAGAAAGTTGATCAATGCGGGAAGATTTCTTATGATGCTAATGAAATGGAAGGCTAATCAATGTGGGAAGCCTTCAAATGCCATCAGGAGTAGCCATCCTTGAGGGTATGGTCTACTATTTTACATAATATAGATGACAAAAATAAATGATAACCGTCCTTCGAGGGATCGAGTCTATTTTTTTATCACTTTGATTATTTTTCTTATTGCTTTTGATTTGATTTTTATTTTCATGCTTTTATTATTTTTTGCATGAATGAATAGTTGTCCTTCGAGGGATCATTCTATTTTTTTATCACTTTGATTTTTATTTAAGCATCCATGATTTTTGCTTTTACGTGGGGAGAGTTGGGGCTAGATATGTAGAATACTTAGGAGGAGATAGAGAATGTACAAGAGACACCCCCTGGACCCTTTGCATGGTTCAAATTGGTGAATAAGAGGATGATGGATGTGATGATTACGAGTTCTCACCAAAAGGGAGAACATATCCACAAGGATATGTTATGGGCGAGTTGTGGTGCCTATATTTAAGGTCACATCTAGGAAGTGATGGAAGACCACATAGTGCCAAATCATCACGATAAGAAATGGAAAGGGTTGAGATGGAGGAATGATCCAAGGATATGACTAAGGGCACATTGATAAATGTACTAATAAAATAATGGTCACAAGTGTAATACGTTAAGCGGTTCCACTTTTGGTTTACCACCATGGGGGAGACATTAAAGTTGTGATAGGATAAGATGATAGTTTGCGGAGGATTAGATGTTATAGACAAGCGAGAAATAAAAAAGCATGCGCTTAGGAAGCGGAAAATATGTCCCTAACGAGATGAAGAGATGGTCCCCAAGAGAGAGACAAATATGACCACAACGGTGGATTTGATGAAAATAAAATATGGTGCCCCAAAAGAGGCACAAATATGGCCACAATGGTGGAATTTGATGAAAATAAATGAATGGTCCCTCAAAGGAAGGAAAATATGGCCACAATGGTGGACTTTGATGAAAAATATGGTGCCCAAAAAGAGGCACAAATATGGCCACAACAATGGACTTTGATGAAAATAAATTGATGAGATAGATACAATAAAAACTATGTGCTACCTTTCAAAAGCGAGGAAGTGAGGAAAATATATGTTACACTAAGGAAGTGAGTAAAGTATGCATCCCCAAAAAGATGAATAAATGGTCATGAAAGTGGGCTTAGGATGGAAAATATGGCCCTTCAATGGAAGGATAAATATGGCCACAAAGGTGGACTTTGATGAGAAAGATGGTGCCCCAAAAAGAGGCACAAATATGGCCACAAATGTGGACTTTGATGAAAATAAATGGTCCCTCAATGGGAAGACAAATATGACCACAAAGGTGGACTTAGGATGAGAAGAGTAAAAGGTCAAAACATGGCCATGATGGTGGACTTCAAGCAGAATAAATGGTCCCCCAAAGGGAGGAAAAACATGGCCACAAAGGTGGAATTTAATTGAGATTTAGACTTAGATAAAATTTAGATTAAGATCGGATGAGATGGATTGATGAAATTGGATGAGGTTAAATAAATTGATGTCAAGAGTGAAGTCCCCAGTGTTAAGGGTGTTGTTTTAATACGGATGTCATGCTCGGGATGAGGGAGGTTGCTCCTCCCAAAAAAAGAGATTATATCACTATGGAAAAATTATATGTGGATGAGTTAATGGATGTCAAAAGAGTTTAGATGAGATCATCTTGAACTTGGATTGGATAGATGGTTGAGGATCACAAGGGTGATTAAAAAACCAATAGTATTAATAAACAAGGGAGGACCCTCTTTAGGAGGAATGGTAAGGGATGATGTGGATGAAGGATGAGATTTAGTAATTTTGGTGGATGGGGATGTAGGAATTGGATTTGGATTGGTTGTGGTGGATGGAGAAGAATGGTTCCCATGAATGAGGAAATCATCTTTCTCAATAAGATTATGGACTATAGCCTAAAAGGCCTTACAATGCTTAATGTCATGACCCGGAGTATGATGATAAGCACAAATGTGATTGGGATTGAACCATGAAGGTTTAGGACTATTTGGATTAAAATATTTAACATAGGGAAGTGTGATGGTGAATATAAATACAAACAAGGGAATCATATAAATACAAAGTTGTGTGACCATTATTAAGGACCAAACACTAAGCATTATCTATCACCACCTAAGGTTGCATCAAAGAGAATTACAAGAGCATTCAAGCATCCATCTATCTTCACACAAGGGACAAGGGATCATTATTTTGCATACACGCATAGGAGGGGAAGTTCATTTTTTCATGCGCATATCTATTCACATCTTCTACATCTAGTTATTACTCGCTATCAATTGTGACTCGCACAAGAGAGCCACCTAGGGCACAATTATTCACACACACATGCATAACTAAATGGATTCTCGAAATGTAGTGTAGCGCCCAGATCATAAGTTCACTCGGTTGAGTGATCGCTTTGAGGTCAATCTAACTCCCCATTTGCATCTTTTTCTTTTTTAGGATTTGAGGTGTTTTGGGGTTTTACGGGTGTTCTTTCTTCTTGCAAGTTTCAAGAAAACAACAACGAAGTACAAAGGCATACAAGAAATTAAAGAAGACATATGGTGAACATATCATGACCATGTAAAACTAGTTTTCTTAGGTTCTCGAAGACAACGACGCCTTGAGAAGGTCTCGGTGCCCAAGATACCCTGTAACTGTTTAGGTGCCCTAGTCTTGACATTCTTGACATCTTTGCATTTTTATGGGTTTGATTGCGACATCCTCGCTTTCATGTTTCATCGGTTTTTCAACTCAGCATAGATTTGGGATTATTGTGAATCAACTAAGTGTTTTCTCTCCTCTCTTGAAACTAGGTTTTATATTTTACCTTATTTTGCTTGTGTAAGTTTTGTACTTTATCGTATATCTATCTACCGTGTTGTTACATATTTAGATTTAACATTTATTTATTTCAATATTTGTATAATCATTTGGTGAACCTGTTTTATTCGAACACTCTTTGGGTCTTCATACTTGCATTGTTCTTTTGCTTTCATCATGGCTATTTCCATTCATGATTTCTTGTTGGAAAATCTTGATTGTCGTGATAAAAAAATTACTCTCTTGGCTAATACTCACATCCTTGTCAATACCGATCCGACATAGTTTATCAAACATTTTTGGATGCATTTTCACAACATCTTTCTTTTCCATCTACCGTAGCTGATAATATTTTTGCTTACAATAATGATCCTCCTCTTTATATACGCATATGCATTCATAACTATGGTGTTAAGAGAATATTAGTTGACAATGGATCTGAGCTTACTCTTTGTTTATTATCATTCATTCGTGGATTTAGGCCTTTTAGTTTTAATCTTAGCCCAACAAGTATTTCTCTTCGGGTATATGATAATACTATGCATCCATGCCTTGATGCTATTGTTTTTCCTCTCACCATTGGTTCATAAAAAGTTCTTATAGTATTCTTTGTCATTAATTTTCCAGTCACATATAATTGCTTACTTAGTAGGCCATGGCTTCACAAAATGCAAGTAGTACCTTCTACAGTTCATCATTGTATCAAATTCTTACATGAGGGCATTGAAAATACAGTTCCTACGATGATAACACCCATTCCAATATTATAATCCAAATCCAAACACTCGCATTACGTGTTCCAATTTATGTTACTCACCATCTAGCCCCTGTTCCAAGATCCATGGACTATCCGGCCAATTTACCTCTACTCGAAGGAACTATTTATGCATTAGATGTTATTCACAACCTTCATTTACTAATGTTATGGTGCTTTATCAGGGGCCTTTTCATAAATCATATGTCATACCACCCCCATTGTCTCCTCATGAGCAACCCGCATCGGTTCTCTCTCCTTTCACATGCATGTTTTTCATGAACAACTCTTATTGGCATCACATTCCATTCGATCTCGTTTTACGCTAAAACTGCTTGCACATATGATGGCTTGACTCGACTTGGATTCACACTCGAGGATATCATCCCTTCGTTTTGTTCTCCTCATTTATATCATGAATATGTCCACATTATTGTTGCTTATGGTCTACAATTCTTCCATCTATTAGTTTTTATTGCACGCACTTCTTGCTCTATTCCACTCACTTTGGAACAATCTTGGCTTGATTACATTGGGGTCCACTTTTGACCCTAATCATACTAAAATTACATTTCCCATGCCCTTCGATCCGCATTTCCATTTTCAATGATTCATTCCTTGGCTATTCATTGAATCTTACTCATTGGTATGCACATGGATGTGCACAAATGCCTTTCACCCATGAATAATACGCAATGGGCATGTACAATTTATGTCGCGATGGCTCTTTACTTGATCAACCACATATTATTACTTATCGATCTCGACGCATCACCATTTGGTTTTGACCACGAGAATGATGATCTCTTAGGTGAAGTTACTTTATCATTCTCATCATTATACACTTAGGGAGCATCACGTTTACTATTCCTCTCTCCTATCATAGTCAGTGTCTCACATTTCTACTTGTTTACTCTACATTTCACATTTAGTCTTTTATACACATCTTGATACACCGGTATAGTCATTACCCAATGAGGCACTCTTGTGCTACGGTTCACAATCAACTATTGAGGGCTCACTACACACATGAACCTCACACACTACACATTTCAAACATCACACCTTCATGACATCTCTTTCACACTTTCTATCACACATCATACACATCAAACACTATGCACATATCTCTTGCATCTACTTGTACATGTTGTGTTCATTTACCTATGACGCACTCTAATTCCATGGTTCATACTCAATTGCTGAGGGTCTCAATATAAAATGAACCTCACCACACTCACTCATTCACTCACGCACTCTCTATGCTCTATGCTTTGACGATCATATCTTTCTAGTGCACACGTTCAAACCCTTTCCCGATGACACACTCTTGTTATATGGTTCAATATTGACTATTGAGGAAGCATGTATAAATGAACCTCATCACATGCATACTCATTCACATTCACTTGAGGGGCACCCTGCTCCTATCATTCACTTTACATTCAATTCCATCTCACTAGTCCACAACATATTGCATATCTTGGTCACATTTACTCTTGCTTTCTTATGCTTACATGTACGCTTTGTTACACATACTAGAAAAATATATTAGATGTCATTATCTATTTTCTATATACATATGTGCTTTCACTTGACTTGTAGTTGTGATCGCAGAATCTACATAGATTGTTACATGCAACATGGATGTTTGGCGCAGTACCTCTTACCAGTCCTACAACAGGCTCCTGAGGGCATCCACTTTCGTATACACTACAGGTGTTGTTGTTTCATTTTTAATAACACATTACTATATCAAATTATAAATGCTTTGACATACTTTCTATATTTCTAACATGTTAATGGGTGCTTCATGTGAAACATTTGTCTTGCAGGTCTATTTGCTTCCATGGTTATCCGATACATTCCTTACTACTTTTCTTGTTATTTTTTTCCACTGTTTGTGTTTGTATGCCATTATTTACGGGCTTTATCTTATGTCTTGCTTGTTCTACATGATTTCTTAGATACTTTTTGCCACGTTGGCCTTGATTGTCTTGTGACATCGTGAGTGATTTCCCATGTTTACAACCCACTTTTCACAATCTTCTTTGTCTACATTATAGCTTGTTGACTTTGTATTCTTGCTTGTTAGATTACATTTTGTCTTTTATATATGCATTTTCTTGTTTGTACTAAAAATTGTTTCCTAGCCACTTTTTTTGCATGTTCATTGGTTTCTATCAAGCACATTCCCTCCCCTGTAGGGCATTAGTTTCAGTTCAGCAGATAGTCCTCCTTTCGGCCGCATATTCCTCAGGGATGTTACATGCACCCCAAACAGGGAGACATCATTGGGTGAATATGTCACCCCATTTAGCAGCTTATAGTCACATTTCAATATAGTTCAATACCTGTATAGTATAGTTTTTCAATCACAATAATGACCTAGAACCCGACTTGGGTCTTCAACACAACATGAACACCTATACCTAGCACGAGACAAGAGTGCTCGGCGCCTCGACCCTTCCTGGATGCCTATGACCAGGGGTAGTTACATAGTTTTTCTCGATCACCGCACACATTCCTATCAGCTTTTACACATCGGCTTTTATATGACGATACAATCCTTCAACACTCGACATGCATGCATTACTTTCTTTTCTACTTTCACGTTGGATTGGGATGATTAAAATGGATCGAGATATGCACGCATAATTTGTAGTGGTGTTTATACTTTGGGAAGTAGTCAAAGGTTAGAGAATAACACTAGAATTTTCTCCCTACACTTCTTCTATACTTGGTGCAGCTGGCGTGAGATCACCCAAAAAACTTACACTTAGTGCAACTAACATGAGATCACCTAAAAACTTGCTCTTAGTGCAACTAGCATGAGATCACAAAAAAAACTCGCTCTTAGTGCAACTAACATGAGATTGCCCAAAAAAATGGTTCTTCTAAATCATCTATAGGATCCTTTCTATATCTTTCACTCATCATGGATCAGTGCACATATTCCTTTTCACATTTCTACATACTTTTTACACACTTTTTACTTGTTTTGATCAAATTTTTCATATACACATATTTGACTACTTGTTTTGCTCTTCTCTTTTGCAGGTCTGCTCTTATGGGAAGTAGCAATCACATCATCACACATCAAGTGACATCAACAACAAGTACAATGTAACATTAGTACACACATTTTCACACATAGGGTTATCATCATTTTTCACTTCCTCTTCTCTAGCACCCACACTTCAAATTTTATCACTCCACGCTTTTTCTTGTCTCCTCGACACACTTTTCACCATAGATCTACATGGTTATCAGGTATTCATCTCTTATCTACTTTATGTTATCGAGCATTCGCTCAACAACATAAAGTGTGGGCAAATATAGACACTAAATCATGCACTTTGGGTACATTTCTAAGTCCTAGTCACATACCACTATTTATATGATTCCTAAGTGAGAAAAGTGTTAATTTACCACTATATTTGGCCTCTTTGCTTTCTTTATGGTTTCCTTCTTGGTCTTACACACCTTTTTCCTAGTTTGACTTTCAACACTTTAGTTTTTTTGAGTCCTGACACTAACGCCCAACTAGGATGCCAGGGCCAGTGCACCCCATCCCCTCTAGGTGCCCTCGACCTCTTTATATCTTGCTCGCATCTTTTGGGTCCTTTCTAGTTGTTGGGCATATTTATTTCTTATGAGTCGGTCTTTTAGTGGTTAATTACAAAATTCAAACAAGGGAATCATATAAATACAAAACTATGTGACCATTATAAAGGACCAAGCACTAAGCATTATCTATCACCACCTAAGGTTGCATCCAAGAGCATTATAAGAGCATTCAAGCATCCATCTAACTTCACACAAAGGACAAGGGAATGTTACATTTGTATACACACATCGGATGGGAAGTTTAATTTTCATGCACACATCTATTTACATCTTCTACATTTAGTTATTACTCGATATCAAGTGTGACTCACACAAGATCCACCTAGGGCACAATTCTTCATACACACATACATGACTACATGGAGTCTAAATGTAGTGTAGAACATCGATCATAAGTTCGCTCGGTCAAGGGTGACTGCATTGAGGTCATTCCGACTCCCCATTTTCATATTTTTCTTTTTAGGATTTGACATGTTTTGGGGTTTTTTTGGTGCTCTTTCTTCTTACAGTTTTAGGTGAACAATAATGAAGTACATCGACCTACAGTGATTAAAGGCATCATCTCGCGAACATCTCGCAACCCTATGAAACTAGTTTTCTAGGTTCTAAGTAGTCACTAATGCCCGAGAGAAGGTCCCCGGTGCCCCAGTGCCCCGACCCTATCGATCCACCCTAGTCCCGACATTAATGACATCTCTACATTTTTCTAGGCCCTGATCATGGCATCCTACTTTCCTGTTTTATTAGTTTTTCACTTGGCATAGCTTTGGGGTTATTACAAATTAGCTAACTATTTTCTCCCCTCTCTTGTAACTAGGGTTTTCTATTTTTAGCTTACTTTGTTTGTGTCAATTTTGTACTTTATTACATATTTATCTACTACATGTTACATATTTAGATTTAGCATTTATTTATTTCAATATTTTCTTAATCAAACATGTGAGGCACAAGTCCATAAAATTAGAAAAGGTTGTCTAGTGACATGGCTCGAAGGATCAAATCTCCCCTCCCCTTCACTCCAACCAATTCAGTGGAGCTTTGTCAAAATGACAATTTTTTCCTATGGGGTCCAATATAAGGCCCGGGTATTGGAGCAAATATACCCCTCACTTCATATGATTCATGTAAAATTGAACTCCTACTTAGCCAAAAATGACTGGTATTTCCATGAATTTATACAACCCGCCAACACACGGCTTTATCCAAATAACTAGGTAATAACACCCTAGCCATCTAACCATATTAAGGAAAAAGTTCTACTATTTCGACTACCAAGATCACCATGTGGCGTGAGGAAAGATCATACATAGTTGAGATGAGGTACAAACAAGTAATCAAATATGTGAAAGGGAAATAAACACCCCAATAAAGTGGTTAAGATGAAGGTTAATCCAATATATAACATTTTTGAAGCAACTTTGAGTGATTAATGTAATGATTAAGAAATTGTGATTTCCTAATCAAAACAACTCAAATTGTAAAAAAGATATAACAAAGTATGAGTACACAAATTTGGTTTTTGTTTAATTATTTGGCAATAATAATTTTTACAAGTGAATATGGAAACCCACACACCAAAACTTAGTTGTTTTGACGATAAAAAATTATGCAAAACAAATAATTAAGTAACTAAAAGCAAGACAAAGAAAAACCTAAGTTCTTTGTCACGATGCCTCCTATACTCGAGTGAGTACACTCGATATGGATGTCACTACTATTTATCTTGAGACTACTAAAATAAAAGCAATTTGTCACATTTTATGGTGAGGCCACCAAAGTAAGACCGTTACAAGATATAATTAGTGTTATAACAAAAAGTAACACCCTCGGATTTGCATGTTACAGATCCCTACTTTTTGTTAACATGGGATTGTCTCTCAAGTTGTGGGACTTTCTAATTTGAGAAAAACCTCTAGATAAGGTTGGTTCCTCCACCTAATATAATGCTAACTCTATTCTATGAAATTAAATGAAGTTAACTAATCCTAATCTAAACATTCCAAGTGACTAGTGAGAGATAAGGGTTAAAAAGATGTAGAAAGGGAAATCCTAAGCTAATAGGTGGTGATAACACTAGGAAAGGGTTGATCTCTCTACAAGGGGGTGGAAAGGGAGAAAACATGGGAGAAAGGGTAGACAAATGTGCAACAGACAAGAACCATGCAGTCTAAGCTTTCCCATGCATTGACAACACAAGAAAATGGAAAGTGCAAGTAGAGAACACACACAACATGCCAAAAATAAAATAAAGAGGCAAGAATACAATAAAATGAGAGAAGGGTAGACAAAATGTGCCACAAATCCCAATTTTATTGCTTAAAATATGCACAAACCATTACATTCATGGAAGAAGGTGAGAAATACATTACAAAGACCAAATTAGAGGTCTGAAATTTATGAGAAGTCGGAAACCATTTTGGCATGGTGTCATTACAACAAAGATTGATCCTTTGAAATAAACATCGATTTACAATATATATAAAAATGGAGAGAGAGAGGGGAAAGAAAAGGAAAGAGATCCAATTTGATCTTTCCATAAATGAAAATACTTGTCTTTCCCTATAACACTAATTTTCAAATTTCAACCACCATTAATCATGCATTAAACTCTGAAAAACATCATGGTCACCCATGTTGAACCCATTCTCCATGTTATTTTTTTGTAGAAGGTAAGAGCCCATACCTCATCAATTCAAGTGATTGAGCTATCCTATAACTAATTACACATTAATGCCCGAACCTTTTCCCCTTTCTTCTACCAAATGACATTAATATCTTATTTAACGATGCCAAGTTGAGGTGCTCAAGGAGACCTTTCCAATGATATGCATATTGTAAGATTTGGAGCTCTAGAGCTAAAGATACAACCATTTGAAGATTCACTGTTGGGAGCACATGAATGTGACATGTGGCGTTCTTTGATTGGCCTCAAAGATTGCTTCTGCCTTCATGTGATTTTCCTTTACTTTTCCATGTGTGTGTTTATTTGTTTATTTTCCTTCTTCCCGTATGTTATTTTCTCTTCATTGCGAGGGGGCGGACTCGAACTTTATCCATCACATCCTATTATGCGGACTTGAGGTTCCTTGGGTGCATATGTGTGAGAGGCTCATGGAATTTTACATGTGGCCCCTTTTCCCCTTGATCCAATCACCACGTGTCCACCTTGACTACCTTTGACTTCCCTTGTTGACCTGTAAACCTTGCTCAGACCCAACACCTTTACCATTTTTCATTCATTATATGGACTCGAGGTCCACGTGGAGTCTAACTCCCTGAAGTGTGATGGAATGCCACCACATGTCCTCTCTGACTACCTCGAGCTGCGTTGCGTGTCACCACAAGCTTCAACTATGTGTCCCGCTCACCCCACCATGTTTCCTTTGACCTGGTCTCAACCCACGTAGACACTGAAAGATTATGGGATGCGGCTTGTTCCATCGGTCCTCATGTCCGTGGAGCCAAAAACAATGAGGAGTGGCATAATATCGATGTGTGTTCATTCCTCACCCATCGATCTCCACCATCTAACATTGTCTTCACCCACCACATGTTCTTCTATGACCGCACTAACTTTTCCTCCGCTAACCATCCAACCCGTCATTTTATGGAATGCGGTGATTCCATAGCTTTGATGTCCGTGGAGCCCAAAACCTATAAGGAAATCCAAAATGTTGACACGCATCCACACTTTGACCGTTGATCTTCCGCCACGTTGCCTATTGCTTAATGATTAGCATTGAAATTGACGGCCAAATGAACATCTACAACCTTTTAAATATATAACCCACTAATGGATAGTTGAGCCTCCTACGGGTTTTCAAATGCCAACGGTCGGTGTTTTAGAGAGGTGAAATTTGAAAGGTCGTTTACACGCATTTTCCCTTGAAAATGGCTAAGTCCATTTTAATCCATTTACCAAACCAAAAGTAATACACTAAATTTTTGGGATAACAATTAGTTTACTAAAATAAAATGTGAATACACTAAATAGGTACAAAACAAAAAATAATTTTACAAAAACACAGGGAATGAAAAATGGGTATTCGATATGTGTGTATAGGTGCAAAACACAAAAATAATGTGTGTGTGTGTGTGTGTGTGTGTGTGTGTGTGTGTGTGTGTGTGTGTATATATATATATATATGTGTATATATATAATCATTTTATGATTGTACTCCATGAACCATAAGAGATAATTGATAAAGCACTAAAAAAATTGTATTAATTGAAATTTGAAGTTCTAAAGAGTCATCATTCAATGTCGTTACAATTTCAATGATTCACATATACATGATAATAATTTAGATTCCAGAGTATATCATATAATTTTATGAAAACTGAATTTAGCAAGAGAAAATGAGAGTGTGATTTGGAATGGACCCAAGATGTCATTATATAGCTTTTAAGAAGTGTATTTAGCAAGTTTAGGTAGGTAGATTAGGTTTAGGTGTAATAAATGAAGGTATTTAAAAAAATGTTATGATGCTTTAAAAATTAAAAACCACTAGAAACGGCCGAGAGGTTTCAAAACGTCTGGGATGTTTTCTAAACATCTTAGACGTTTCCAAAATGTTTCCCCATGTTTTGTACCCATTTCATATTTCCGAAACGCTTCTAGGCGTAAACATGGACCCCTTAGGTTTCCCGGCTTCACATATTCATTGTTTAGAACACTCACCTCTTTTTCACCTCCCAAAGACTATTTTTTCCAAAAACATTATTACCTCCACCCAACTACAAAATATTTCCATGTCACAAAGCATGATTATAGGTATATACAAGTGTAAACCACGTAATAAGTGCTCTATGACAACCAAAATGTGTATACAATCAACAAATATAAACCCAAAATTGTAAAACAACAATACAATCAACTAAGTAGAGCTAGAAAAGAACTAAACAAAATCCAAAAGGACTAAAAACAACGAGAGAAACTCCAAAATAAAGTTGGCCTTTTTCTCATGATGAGCGAGGCCACTACAAGTTTAAACAAGGTCATTATTGTCTCACGAATCATTTAACGTGTACCACATAATTGTTGAGGATGAAAATTTGTCATACGAATTAACGAGGCTATTGGTAATCGCAAGGCCAATGTATGACACCACAAGGATGCTAAAAGTTACAAATTTATTGTATGGTATTATGAAGTTGTTCAAAGGTGTATAAAGAAAGTTAGAAGAATACAATGAATTTTTCAAAGGTTGAGGTGAGGTTTTGTTTACTAGTTCAAGTTTGTTGAAACACAAGCGAGACACAAGCCAAGACAAAAGACCAAAAATGACATATTTTTCTTGTCAAGTCCGAATTTTGGCAAGACATGTCCTCCTTAATACTTGCTAACAACACTCAACATATCCAAACACAAGAAAAGATAATAAAAAAACATGAAACTTTGAAACAAATTCAAAGAAATTGAAAAAATTGTATGCGAAGACAAAGGGATGTACCATCATGGGCGTGTCATATTTATGCATGCAAATAAAAGTAGATAAAACTAAGATAGAATCTAGCACTAAGTAAATCCTAATCTACTTATATTGCAAATACATCATGATAAAGATAAGAAAGGAAGAAAAATAATTTACATAAACATAAACCTCCCTTCGATGTGTGGATTTGTTTTGGAATGTGGGTATCCTTGTGAGTCGAGTGCAAGCCACGAATGGTTTTAATCCAATGAGGGAGATTGGTGAATGAAAATATCTCCTCAAAATGGCCCGAAATCCATGTTTTATTCTCCTCTTACTACCTCAACAAGCAAGGGTTTTTTCACTTTTTCTTTAAGCTCTTTTGCAATAGCCTAACATGAGAAAATAGATGTATATGTCTTATAAGGACATGGTGTGTTTTGGGAAGGGGGTACTAGGTTGCTTTTATAGCTTTCCTCTTTGGGAAAAGTGCAACTCTTAGTGAATGTGGGATAATGGAGATGTAGAATTAGGAGTGGATAAACATGATTAAAGGTAATTAATTAAGATTAATGACCCATGGGAATTAGAGGAGGGCTTAATTAATCACTTGGGATTAATTAATAGGCCAAGATTAGCTTGTAGAAGTTATTTAGAGGAAATGTAGAGGAAAATTAGTGGGTTTAGAGGGGTTTGAGAGCGGGATTTAATTAACAAAATGTTACTAATTGAATAAAAAGATGGATATGAGTAATTAATTAATAATGGCAATTATTAATTAAAAGGGGATTTTAATTAACAAAGTGTTGTTAATTTGTATCCAAGAAGAAGATATTACTTAATTAACCAAAGATCATCAATTAAATGGTGATGATGGGATAGAGATTAGTTAGTGCAACTTTAGTATTAAAGTTGTGTGGTGGAAAGTAGGTGTTTACATGCTAGCACCTTATCCGTGGTGTTTTGATTTATGGTAGTGCCAAACATAAATTTTTCACTTTCAAGTTTCTTACTTCTTTTGGATATATTAAATGACATGTGATATTTGATACTAAGAGCTCTCTTTGACATATTTTTATACCTCTTACAATTGGCTCTCGCTACTATATCTATTCTCTTTTCATTTATTACTTCTCTCATCTCATGTGACATGCATCTAGGTTTCCCTTGGCTACATGATTTTAAGGATATCCCATCTATCTTGCATCAATGTTTTGAGCTCATTTATAATTAACAAGTTTTTATGGTCAAGGGTATCCCATATGAGGCTTTATACCTAATATACTTTGTCAAAAAGTGATAAATGTTACACATAATCTTGTTATATCTACACATACTACTTATAATGGTTATATCCCTCCTAAGTATACTCTAGGTCTCTTGTTGCACATATTACTTCTAGTGGATCCATCCCTCCTAGGTTTATTTTTAGGTCTCCTCTTACACATACTACTTCTAGTGGGTATGTCCCTCCTAGGTCTCCTCTTACACATACTATTTCTAAAGTAGGTATATCCCTATTAGGTTTCCTCTACACATACTAGATATCCTACATGAGTCCATCGTTTTCCTACTACACGTGTGACACCCCTCCTCCTTTACTTTTTGGGTCCTCCCCACTAGCTAATGATGCCCTTATAGTGTAGCTCTTGTGCTAGCCCTCCCTTCTATACATAGCTAATATGAAAAATACAAAAAAATATTCAAATAAACACATAAGAATTTTTTTATTCAAATATCTACCAAAAATCAAAATTAGGATCTACATGTGACTTCATTTGATACCTTCTTACATTGCATATGTTGTTCATCATATTGATTTGATAGATACCATATTTTTCTATATAAAATTTACACACATGTCCACAAGGTATGTAGAGCTTGATGCATGGCATGCATAGAGTGATATACGATGACAAATGTCATCCCAGTCCCTTCCTAGTAGACCCTGATCTTCTTGGGGAATCTCCACATTATATAAGTGTTTTTGTTTCATCACACCTAATTTCAATTCCTCATTATCGTCAATTACTCATATTGTGTATATACTACCTTTTGGACTAATAGGACTAACACATGTGTCTTGTGCAACATTAGGTTATCATGCTTTATATGCCTTTCGACTACTGTTTGCTAAGTGTGTTCACTTACTTGATTTACTGATTACATGTTCTCTTGATTTCTTGACTACTTCTCTATATGTGGCCTACGTGCTTTCACTATGCTTGTCTTGTGACACTTTTGTGTCCCATGTTTGTGGATTTATGTCTCTTATGTGCATGTCATTACTTGTGTACATGTATGGATAATTACTTGTGTACTTTATCCTTTGTATGTGGCTTACATGCATTCTCTGCCATTGTCTTGTGAGACTTTGGTGTATCATATTCATGGCTCTTGAACCTTGATATGATTCCTTTACTGGATATTATGGGTATACTTGTATGTTATCTTGTCTTTATGTGTGTTTTCTCTTACACATAATTGTTATTGTAATTGTTTTTGTTACTTGTTGTGTATTTATATCTCTTGTATGTCATGGTTTATACCATGTACGCATTCTTTTACAAGAACATTATCCTAATGGTGGCCACCTAAGACAACCATCCATGTGATCTAATGCAAAATATCAAACTTATCCAACAAGGGTATACATATTTTCTTTTTGATATGTGGACTCTATTAACAAATCTCTCAGTGCCTCAAAAGAGGAGGCATTTAGAAAGGTACACTACACATATATAGATGATACAAATAGATTCCAAGACTAAGGAATAAATTTATATAATGTACAAATCCTAAAAATTAGGAACATATACGAAACAAAGACAAAATTCACACTAGTACAAAACTATTCACTAAGGGAAATTTTATAGAAAATTTCAACATTCTCATATTCTTACAAAATTTTGGCATAAATTCAATTATAAATGACTAAATTCAAAGAAGAATATAGGGGGTGTGATTACTTCATTCCTCCTTCACTACATCATTGAGATATAGTTGCATGAGATGTAGGGTTTAGGGGCATGAGCCTTCTCCTTTTGACTTACTCAATATTTACATTATCGGGCTCATCTATTACAACACATGTTGTGGGCATGGGCCAATCATTCTATTTTAATTTTGTGTTATTGTAAAATTAGGCCTAAATCCATCTAGAATGGTGTGGTTCATGGGGATAAAAGATATTGATGTGGTTACATACTTAGTAGGATATTATTGTTTTCCTCACTCTTTGCGTGGGAAGGTATTGGAGTGGTTAGATACTATATAGACTGCTCTTCCCTCTTTGTGGGGTTCTTTGGGACAAATTTCCTATGATATATGTTCCCTATGTTGAGTCATGCACACTCAAATCTTCTCCTATTTTGATTTCCCTTCAATATAAATTGGGGACTAATCACCCCCAATCCTTCATTAGATCAACACAATTTATAATATACAAACACAAAAAAACAAGAGCTTCTCCTCAACAAATTAAACACACATATTCCTTCCATACTTTGTCTCTCTTTACTTTACTATACAAAATTCAATTTTCAAAGTTACTTATACACTATTTACATTTGAGTTACAATTCAATTTCTTTTATGGACATTCATTTTCACTTTGTGTAGCAAGGTTCACCATAAAATGTGTCAAAACCTAAATAAGAACAACAATTGAGCAAATACAGAGTGTGTGTGTGTGCACACTCAAGTATGATTTTCCTTTGAATATGCAATTTTCAATTCCACACTTAAAGGGGGGGAAATTTAGACACTCAATTTTGGTAATTAATCCTTTGACAATGACAAGTTTAGTTTTGTTCCTATACCAAGACTTATGCACACATCCTAATCTTAATTAATACACATTTCTCTCTCCTACATGACTTGCTCAACTTTACACATTACTTTTTCACTCATTTACTTAGTATAAATTATCCACAACAATACTTTAATCTCAAACATCTTTTCCAAAATATTTTCATGTCATCGTTAATTTCTTGTATGGAACCGTATAGTGCGGGACCAAATCATAATATGGTATGTGACAACCTATATGGTTCCACACCTCACCTTCAACAACTTTTTAATTATTTGAAATATTATTCTTGGTCATTTCATCTCCCCAACGTCAGCCTTAATGTGATAATTAACCTACAAAAACCTATATAAGCAAGTCTAATTCACCATTTGAAATCACCTAGCATTTTCAAGAGTATACATTGTAAATTATTCTTTAAAATCACTCAAGGATCTAAATATTCCTAAAGTAATTGCACATCCTTTAGAGCAACCACTGCACATGTCTAAAACACTCAAACTAGGTTCAAGAGTCTAGCTTACTCCATTGTTAAGCCTTCAAAGATCATAGAGTTATGTTTTAGCAAGAGCAAGTCACACGAAACATTGTCAAATTTCTTAAAGGATAAAGGGAATCAATTTTATCATATGAAGCACATTGCAGACTATTGCTACCATGTTAGGTACATCTCTATTCTATCTATAGTTATGTTTGTTACTTGTGTTAAGAGACACAAGGGTATGATAGGGGATTTCCTTAGATTGCATACACCGTTTGCACCAACACTAGGAGAGCTACATGAAGCTTGCTCCCACTCGAGGGGATGCGGTGTTGTGTTTGGATTGGTCTAACAAGAGTTGAATATCAAGGTTAATCTAGCCTCACACACACATGGGTTTTTTTTTTTGTTATCTATTTGTTTCATGATGTCTTATGTAGGTGTCTAAGGTTTTCTATTTATTGTGGGTCATTATAGGTGGTGCTGAAGTTGTACAAACCCTAGCCAAAAATAGTGAAGACCATTTCCAAACCAGTGATGGGAACTTTTGGTTTCAAAGCTCCACCATTTCTAGAAAATTGTAAGGACTATACTATATTATGCCCTACTTGGTTATGTATAATTTTCTATAAAAGTAGTTTTTAGTAACAATCTTAGGAAAAAAACATTTGTAGGTTTAGATAATCCCTTCCAACCAGTCACACATCCATAACTCTTTATAATTCTTTGCACAACTAAGTATTCATCTCTTCTTGTGTTTTAAGTTATTGTTACATTGTTTCATGATCATTTACTATATTAATAACTATGTTGGATTGTATGGTTAATGTGGATTAATTTATTTAGAATATTCTACTTGTAACATTCTTACACCTTATAATAAGTAAGGAAATAATTCTTATCAAACCTCACTTATATGTTTTAGGGTGTAAACAACTCACTTGCATTTCTCCAAAGTAGTATACCAATCCCAAGCATCTCACCCAAAAATTTTCTCAAACATAATGAATTTCCTAGTGAAAACTATATGGACCAACACTAGGTTGTACTATAGTCTAGGCCAACTTGTACGCCTATCTAGAGCTCTCTAACGATTATTTTTATAATTTGATATCTTTCTTTGAATTGTTTATTACCCTATAGGATGGCCTTAATGCAACAATTAATCGAGAAAATCCTATATATGCAAGTTAGATGCACTTAATAACTCACATGGCATTCTCAAGAGATGCTAATGTAAAATACACTCCTAAAGCACTCAAGGCTCTCCTAAATCTTCCCAAAGAATCAAATCATCCTTAAGAGAAACCATTACTTAGTTCTAAAATACTCAAACTAGGTTCAAGAATCTAGCTTCCCCATCTACAAGCCTCCAAAGGTCATAGTGCCAAGTCATAGTGAGAGCAAGTCAACACCAAACATTGCCAAAGTTACCAAGGGTCAAAGGGAAAAATCTAACATTTGAAGCACATCACACTACATCAATTACCACGTAGGGTACACTCTACTTATTCTATAGTTATTACCGATATATTTGTGTTAAGAGACATGAGGGCACAACAAGGTGTTGGCTTATATTTGCATACACGATTGCGCCTACACTAGGAGAATTACATGGAGTAGTTTGTTCCCACTTGTGAAGGGATGTAGTATAACATTTGGATTGGTTCAACAAAAGTTGAATGTTCAAAGTCTAACTCCACCACACAATAAGATCCTTTTGATATCTAATCATGTTCATGAGGTGCTAGTGTAAGTATCTAGGGTTTTATCCATTACAAGTCACTATAGGAAGGTTTCACATAGTTGTAAGTCCTAACGACAAACAAAGAATCATATTTCCAAGTCATCAATGACCACCATAAGTTGTAGAACCTTAACACCCACCGGTAAGGCCATACAATCGAGGACTAGACCATACTTGATCCTTAAGAAAATCTATATGATTTTATACGAGCTCGCTTTGCGATCATAGTTCTAAGATGAAGCATTTCCAAATGTTCAATAGTTTGCATGTTTAAATGATCTTTATACCTCTCTATTCAACTAATTATTCCCCCTCCTTAGGTTTTTATTATTTCTATGTCTCACATTACCTTTAAAGCTATATTCTATTTTACACATTAATGTTTATTAATTAATTAAAAATATACAACCTATGTAATTATTACGCCTTTTTTAATAAATAAGGAAATTAATCTCATACCAAACCCTTATTTACTCAGTATAAATAGTTCATTTATTCAAACTTTCAGGACTCGATTTATGAGTTTTCAAGTTTTTCAAATTTGGTTTGCGGTTTGAAGTTGCATATTTTGTGTTTTGGGTTACACGGGTCATCGGTTCATAGTTTTAGGGTTTTAGGTTTCTACATTTTTGGGTTTCATGTTTTGGGTTACAAGTTTTAAATAATATAATAGTTCTTTTTAATCAATCTACTTTTCATGCTTTTAAGGTTTTCCACTTTGGGAATTATGATAAATAAACCAATAATGTGTATTTCACTTTTATATATAACTCCAATAATTTTTTTCCATTTTTGGGTTTTGAACATGATAAACACAATTTGTATAAAACTATTTAATGTATTTTTTAGATTTTTGACTTGAGGTTCTCAATTTTGATTTTCAAGGTTCTTAGGTTTATGAGTCCAATCTTTTATAAGATAAACATGTTTTATAGAAATGTACTTTTCATATTTTCAAGGTTTTTGCTTTGGATTTTTCAAAAATTTCAGATTTAGGTTCTCATCTTTAAGTTTTCCCATCATGTCTTCTCTCGCCTTCACAAAAACCCTAGCGTTGACATTTTGTTTACGAGGTTCCAAAATATGGAAAAGGAATGGTATTGTCGTTGAGGTTAGATATGGCCCAGAGTGCGAAGGCCCCATCTCGGCATTTTCAAATGAACAAGAAGAGAAATACAATTATTTTCATTAGAGATATAGGAAAAACATGGATCCGTCTGGTGTTAAGGAAAATAAAGGACAAACTCTTGGGTTTGCATCGTACCTTTGAAACCCGGCTTCCGACCCAATGTGTAGCTATTCCCTATTCGATGGCATCGAGGGAGACACTAGGATGCCCTCTTCATATATTCCTCTCTCTTTAATGGATACATTCTAAATAATGATTGCCATTTTTGACACAATGAATATGGATAAATCACTCGAGAAGGAGAAAACAAAGGCAATGGTTATGAATGCCCCTAGTGGAGAGGATGTGAAGTTCTCAATACTTATCAAATCTTTGGATGGAAAATTGAATGGATTGTGGGTGAAAGGGTTAGATTCATTTGTGAACCTAAAACATTCCATGGTATAAAGTATAGGCATCCCATTCACCATGTAGTGTTTTATCTACTGGGGAAACAAATACATGATGCTTCCCAATTGACTCGATTTGAAGATTTCTAAGGAGGCTACTATTATTCTATGGTTACACATGTGACGTGGAGCTGTGGGATCAGGAGGATCGTTTACTCTTAACCCAATTTCATATAAGGATGTTGCGGGCTCTAAGGGTCCTCCTACAACAATTCTGATGTAATTATTGCTAAGCCCACACATAAAGAAATGCCAACTTTGGAGGTCACACATAAAGAAGTAAAAGGGCTCTTTTTAGTTTTTGAAAAAGGTGTAGTTATATGGAGGTTCAATGGATTCGCCACGGTTAGAAGAATTACTCTAATGAATTTATAAAATTGGACCGCAGATTGTGAAATCCTTTTGTGTTCTAAGGTATTTTTATAGTTTAGGTCTTTACTCACGAGGACTACTATATTTTTTTGAGGATGGTCCTTGGTTCTAGGGTAGAGCTAGGATCTTTATTACCCCATAATTTCTAGAGTTTGATCTCACCAATATGGCGTGCCCAAAGTGTCACTTTGGGCCGGTCTCCCAAACTTGCCTATTCCTTTTTGACACACTTATGTGTTTATAGATAGTGGGAACACATTGGGTAGATTCATAAAGTACAATCTTGAGAGGACTCAACATAACCTATTTACACATGCATGTATTTGTGTGGAGATAGACCTTAATAAAGGCCTTCCTAATAAATTGTTGTTGAAACATGATAATCTTAACTGGATTCAAAACTTGGACTATGAAAAACACTTGCTTTAGATACGATCGACATGTCATCATAGTTGACACCTTCAAGAAACATGCCACAAGTAAGAAGAGATCCTAGAAGAAGAAGGGCAAAACACTTTAAATTTAAAAGTCGACAACCATGGGCATCCTCCGTCGAAAATGAGAATATAACAAACTTGCCCACTTCTCAAGTAAAAAGACAATAAAAAAGAAACCGAAACAAAGAACAATGGACATGTAGACTCTATTAAAAGAAGACGAGAATGTTAGAGATTCCTCATCTTGCGAGCTAATTGCAAATGATGCTTTAAGAGGGGGAATACAGAGACCACATGACCACCGAAACTTCTAACTTTGATAAGGCCTAAACCCCTTTTGAAAACCTAGATATACACAAACCGGAATTGCATATGGTTCTTCTTAGACCCCATCCAGGAGATGAGCAAAGGTAAAAAAAAAAAAAACATAGAAAAAGACTCATTGAGATATCTCTCACTTAAAAAGCTAATTTCCTCATAAATTCACTAAACAAAGTCAAGCTGAAAATTTACTCTAACTTTGTTGTTTGTTATCATCATTTTGTATGTTCAAGTCTAGGAACCCCCTTTTTATACTCATAGCTCTACTCTTGACTCTTGACTACAAAATTTAAGCCTTATTATACAAGGGTTAGCGTCCTCTCAAATTCCCTACACTTACCATCAATTAAAAAAAGTTTTAAGACTCCTATTTCACATTTTATCTCTTTAAACTTTTTAGTTTAACAAATTTTGATTTTCTTATCACACATGAAGAACAAAATGAGGTTTATACTTTCAAACAAATCAACTTTGACGTATGCTTTCAATGTAAAGGAAGAATATATATATATATATATATAGAGAGAATATTGACAATTTTTCTCGAGTCACTGATTACAATACATTAATGGTGTACCCCTCAAATAGTAATCCTCGAGCCCCGTTCGGAAACAATTTTGGTTTAGAGTTGGAGGACATCTCTGACTTGTAAGTAAAGCTAACTTAAGCGCTCTTCCACAAGACAGCTTTTTCTTTTCTCAATCGATGATGTATGAAAACAGGAAAACCTCTGAAATTGGTAAACCTCGTATTAAGGATATAAATTTATCGTCCAAGCCACACCCAACACACGCTTTGAGTGCAAACTACGGAATCACGGATACAAATTAATCACGTTTACAACTTTAATTTCGTCAATAAATATCTTTCTTTTCGCTCCTCGATACGAATACCAAATATGAACAGACAAACCTATAAAAGGTGACTGTCACTGACTGAATATAAAAAAACCCACCAGACCGCGTTGGCGGCCCACATGGCCCACCACCTTTTTTAACCATATTCTCCGTGCGCCGTCACCGCTTTACTTATTAAATTAAAACATTTAAAAAACCATAATAATCCCGAGTCCCGACTCCCACATGGAAATCGAGTTATTAAAGCAGCCACTCACTGGGTTTGAAACCCCGGAATCTCGTCCACTTAACCGCAGTTAATTCTGGCGCGCGCTGAGAACCTTCAGAGGACGTTCGACTGTAACGTAAGTGGGAAGACTAAAAATGACGATGATTTTGGCGGCATAATAACAACACAGGCAGCAGAATCACGCCACTGTAAAATAAAAAAAGTACGTCAATGGCAGCAAAAACAACAGAACAAACGGCAATACCAGTAAAACCAATGGGGGTGCCGTATAATAACCGCGAGCCGAGAGGCCCATTCCGCGAGAATTATCGAGTGTCGACATTCTCGTTAGGAAGATGTTGCTGCTGCGTGTTCTCGGTGCTGTTCATAATGGCGGCCATTGTCGGCGTCATAGCGCTGGTGGTTTTCCTAGTAATAAAGCCCAAGAAGCCCGAATTCGAGCTCGAGAGCGTCACGGTGGTGGCGCTGCGCGTGGAGCCTCCGCCTGGCAGCGTCTCCGCCACGTCCAACATGGAGGTCTTTCTGTCGCTCAACATTGCCATGGTTTTTGCTGCCATGAACCCTAATAAAGTTGGGATTAAGTACAGTCCATCTAGGCTTTATGTAATGTACAAGGGGCTGCCCATCGGGGTCGCTGTGGTGCCCGCGTTTTATCAGCCCTCCAACAGCCATACGACCGTGCAGACGCAATTGCTCGTGAATAGGGTCAATATTTTGCAGGCAGCGGCGCTTGATTTGCTCAGAGATGCGACGGTGAATGATCGTGTCGCGCTGCGTATAACTGGTGATGTCGGTGCCAGGATACGTGTAATTCAGATTACTCTGCCCCAAGTCCAGGTTTGCCTATTTTCTGCTCTGCATTTTTCGTCAATAAATTAGTATAGTTCAATTTGCCGTCAATTGACGGGCAGTTGAATTTGCGGTCGTTTCAGAGAGGCTGGCTTCGGCATAATTCAATTCGACGTTGCTTGACAGAGAGGCTTCGGCATAATTGAATTCGTCGTCGCTTGACAGAGGCTTCGGCATAATTAAAATTCCCGTCGTTTGACAGAAACTTCAGTTTTAGCTCTGCTACTTCTACTTATACAGTAATAGCTTGGCAAGGCCAGTTGCCTTGCCAAGTTTGAGAAAAAATAGGAAGTTAGGTACGGTAGGTTTACTATTGTTGGTTAAAACGCGGTCAATATTTTGGGCGAGGGGATCAAGATGGGCGGTTTGGATGCTGTTTAATTGAAAAATATGTACCAACGAAGAGAGATGTTAGCATAATTTCCTCAGCCAGCAAATTTTCAAGTGGTTTTCAGTTAATGCAAAATCAAAGTTTTCTGATTTCCGTTCAGTGTTAATTTATATAAAAAAATGCTGCAAATTTCCAGCGCCCACCTGCCAAGAAAATGGCCAGTGGCCACTGCATTTTAATGTGGAGAAATTTTGTTCTCTGCTCAGAGATTATCGGAGCGGCTGCCCCCTTCATAGAATCGCCCCCTTCATTTGTTAAAAAGACCTGACGCTTCTAGTTTTGATAATTTAGGCATCATTTGCTCTTGAAATTATAATAGTATTTTACAGTCCATAATATGGGAAAATATAGCTTTTATAAAAAACTGTGTGGGGATTTTTGATTGACGGAATCACCATGTGATGACGGATCAGTAGGTAATTCAAGCGTCCATCAAAAATCCACACACAGGTTTTTGCAAAAGTTATATTTTTCCAGTAATATATATTTTTGATGAAATTTTGGCTTGGCTCCAGCCTTTTAGGAGTATGTTTCCCATTTTTTAGCTGGATGTTCTAACTTTTAGGCATGTTTTACTGGTTTCATAATTTAAGACCCACTCCCATTGCCTGACTTTTTCAAAAACATCTCCCCACTCTGTCTAATAAACAAATGTCTACTTGATGATTCCAAATTTGCATTTTCAGGGTTATAAAAATAGGAGCAGTATCCCTAGCTGTTTTCATTAAATTAGGCAATGGTACTGTAGAAAGGAGCTCCCAGATTTTGACTGAAGGTGATGCGATGCTCATTTGTACTACGAGTGGTCTCGGCAGATCAAATTTTCTTTTCGGCTGCATTTTTAGTCGGCTGTGTTGAAACTTGCAATTGAAGCAAAAAAATATAGTAAAAATTTACGCTATTTTTAAGCGCGAGCCACCTCAGCTTCGTTTACCAAAGTGTTTCAGCTTGCAGTTCTTAAACGTTTTCTTCAGATCCAAACGTTTCCTGTTATATTCAGCATCAATATTTTTACGGTTAGAATTGTCAATCATATTTGGTTTATGAATGGGTTTGAGCTTTAAAATCAGCCGAATCATTGACTTGGACTCAAATTTGCTTCCGTTATCTTAAATAGGGTCGCTTTGTGAGGAGTCGTGTGCATTTTTCATAGAGTTCCCGATTAGTTATGTGAGAATTTAGATGAAATGACTTGGTCACGTTAAGTCTCCTCACGGTCCTCTCATTTCTGTTTCTTAACGGAACCACTTTCTTTCTTCTCCTCTTTCTTCTCGTGCGAGTGAAAATGCGAGGACCCTCAG
Source organism: Taxus wallichiana var. yunnanensis (assembly GCA_018340775.1). Taxonomy (NCBI): domain Eukaryota; kingdom Viridiplantae; phylum Streptophyta; class Pinopsida; order Cupressales; family Taxaceae; genus Taxus; species Taxus wallichiana. Next base: position 120,148,095 of record CM031238.1, read on the forward strand.
GAGACTTGAGTGACCGAGGCTCTCGTGGAATCCATTTTCCCTAAGTAAGGCCTAGTTGACAAACGCCTTTTACAAGCAAACTAGAGCTAAATGCATATTTTCATTCTTCCCTAACTGACAGTCAACTGTATGAGAAGATGCGCATACAACATGAACAAGATCAGCAAGAGCAACATTCTTCTTAGGTCGAGTTTGGCAGCAAATACGTCAACAATAACCCAAACATTGGTCACATAAGTCTGCTCCGGTTCATGCCATTTCTTTTTCTCAGGGGAGGTCCCATGGAGGGGATTCTGTTCAAAACCAAAATGCAGCTATAGGTCCAGTGAAGTTTCTTGCAATCTGCTACATGAAGAAAATGAATCATTCCCTGTAAAAATAGGAGCCCTGAAATTTTAGCCAGCGAAGTTGATTGGGAGGTGGGGCTGAAAGTCTCCCCTACTGTTTAGGGTTTATCCTGCCCACGGGTCACCCTGGCATGTAGACTTTCCCTTAGTTGGCTCCTTGACTCTGTTTTCGTATAATTTCTCACCTAAATTTTCTTAGCGTACTCCTCAAAAAAATTATGGAGTCCATGAGACAACCTACAGGGAAAAGGCTCCTAAATTTTTCAACAGCACTTGCTGAGAAAATTTAGGTAGCATCCCTCTATTGGACTGCACCTGCTGAGTAAATTCAGATAGTCCCTCTCCATGTGACCGCAGCCTTTGAGGAAATGGATTCCTAGAGAGCCTCGGACACACAAGTCTCCTCAGGATCCTCCCATTCATGTTTCTTAATGGAACCACTTATTTCTTCTCCTCCTCCTTGTGCTAATGATTCTGTTAAGAAACAGACATCTGGGACCCTGAGTAACTTTCTTGAAATTCACTTTCTGTAAATAAGGTCAAGTTGACAGACAAGCCAGTTACAAGCAAACTAGAGCTAAGAGCGTATATTATTCTTATATAACTGGCAGTCAACAATATGAGAAGACGTGCACAGATGTGAACAAGATCTAGGAAAATACAGTCATCGTTCCAATAGGAGGAGTAGGAGCAACATTCTTCTTAGGTCGAGTTTTAGTTAAAGATTTGATGCGGGAGCAAATTTGTAGCCACATCAACAATACCCCAAATATTGAAGCTCAAATCCATTCGAAATCAAAGTGACCTTTTCAGAGGTCAAAGCTTTTAAGGGTCACCTGGGAATTAAAAATTGGAGCACTATTCCCCTCCACTATACTGTATCCTTTCTATGTTTAATTTGCTTTTGTCTTCTCTTTCAGATAATTTCAGATATGTAACCAAACTATCTTTTTGTTTGTAGTTGTCTGTCTGTCTTGAATGTTTAGCAAGATTATTTTGGGTTTGGTTTGGCTTCTGTAACACTGTCCAGTAGCTGAAAATATTTGCCATGGGTAGCTTTGACAGTGAGAGCTCCTGTAACTTAAACGTTATTGGTACTTATATTTTCATTTGGGAAGTGCCACAAAAGGCGTAAACATCTGATCTTCTCAGAGCTTTATATGTTTTTTCTTACCTGAATTCATATGACAGGTAATAGGAACTTTTGTAGGCAGTCTCCCAAACATCAACAAATTGCAAGCATGATGAAAAATAATTTTACCTGTATTTGGAAAGTGTTCACCCATTTTGATGATGCTAACTGACAAGATATCTATCTGACTTTGCATTCATACATTGACATAAAATACTATTGGTATCATGCTCCCATAACTATTTATATTCTTTTTAACAGATCTGAACAAATGTCTGTATATCTTTACACTCAACATTATTCCTGGTCGATTTGGCTGCTTATAGTGGAGTCAAAAGATTGGTTTCCTCTGGGTGTCTGCTCAATGTGCATTTGCTTCCCCTCTATCTGGTTCCTGATTGAGCATCTAATCTTGTTTTGCTAAGGTCACTAACTATGGGGAGACTAAGCTCTTCAGATGTTGAGTGTTAATGCCACTTTAGTTAAAAATATTCACTGGAGCCAAAGCTTCTATTGAGATATGATTCGACATTTTCAACAGTCTTGCAATACCTGAAAATTGCTGAAATTGATTGTTGTGCGTAACTGTAGTTTGATGGTTTGAGAGTTATAACCATCAAAGCCTCATTAATTTTCTTCATCTCTGGTCAGATTCATATCATGTTAATGATTCCTTAGATTGAAATCTCGATTGACTTAAGGACTGAAGTAGCTTCTGGGCAGCCTTCGTGCACTTGCAGATACAAGGTCCTGTTATTGCAGAGAAACGTCAGTAGTTCCCGAATTTACTAACTTCTGCACAAAACATTTTGTCCAGATATTGGAATTTTTTTCTTTACCCAGAAATATATTTTTTGGAGCAACTTCTACATTATCCTGAATTTTTAGTAAATGTCAAATAACCAGGAAAATGAGTCTAAGATGTTAGTATGTAAGAACCGAGTGTCAAATGGAACTGACCGTGCTGTTCAAAAATGTTAGTATCTAAGAACTGAGTGTGAAATGGAACTGACTATGTGCTGTGCAAAAGAAATAGCTTTCCTTGTTTTAGATACGTATATTACGAAATGCTTTTATTGAATAGTGCTTATTTATGCAGGTCTCACTTGACTGTCAGATAGTATTAAGCCCTCATCGACGTGCATTGACTGATAAACAGTGTGGTGTTGATGGAGTGAAATTTTAATCCAAAGATGGATTCCAGAAGGAATTCTCCCTCCAGTGATTTTGGGGTGGATAACTAACAAATAGACACAAACGCGTTTAAGAAAACTTGTTGAGCGTTCAAAGCTGAAGACAACATCGCAGGTGACATAAAACAAACCTGTTTTTAAAGCTCATCAGTGTTGTTATATATTTGCTGATGTTTCAGTTTATTTGCTTTCCATATTTTGGTGGCAATTAGTTACTATTTATATTGTATCGTGGCAGCAGCAGAAAACCAAGTAAAAGGTTTTCTTGTTATGCTTTTATTTATGTATTATTGCACCATGAAAGATGCTGCAAATTGGCATCTGATAGTATCTTACTATTGTATTCCTTCAGAAGTTTTCCAACTTGAATGAAAATCAGGGGTTATGTCCAGTTTTATGTCTTTTTCCTCTAGAGGGAATGAATTGTACATTTCTTCATTGGCCCTAGTATGATTGTAAGAGCCACCCACAGTTGTTATATAGCTGATTTTGAAAGAGATATGTTTCCTGGGATGGGCTATTCATGAAAATGTGATGTTATCATTTATGTGTTAAATTCCATTTATTGTGGTTATGAGTTTTTACCTGTATTCTTACCCTTATAATCCATCTTTCTCTAGATTTTTTCTTCATCATTTGTTTCCATTTCTAGAGCATCAAGAAATCTTGCACAATGCTTAGCTGATGACGGCATTACATTTTTAAGCTCGGTTTTGACCATAGCTATGAGCCACATTCGGGGCCCAGATCCTACTGAAAGACAAACTAATCATTGCATGTTAGATCAGCACAAATATATAATTTAGTAAGGAATAGAGTTGATAGGAAAGGTAGGCTACAGGTATATCAAGTTGATGCTGCAAATATAGCCATGTTATTTGACATGTTGCTATCATGGTTGCAGTTACATGTTAGTTATCTTGGGGGTTCATGCTTCTCTATATCTAAGTGGCAAGGTTTCATTGACACAGTTTTTCACGGGGACACGTTCCCCCAAAAGATTGATGTCTCCGGGGACAGGGATGTCTTGGGGACTTGGGGACTTTTGGGAAACATCCCCCTACAGTCCTACCCCCAGCAGCAGCAGTTAGGGGACGTCCTCAGGATCTTTCCCTAAAATGGAGATGTTTCTGTCAAAGGGGACATTTGGGAAACTTGGGGACGTCCCCTGAGACCTCACAAAGACTTGCCAAAGTCCCTCGATTGTCTTGGAGACCTACAGCCATCCCCTGCTGCAAAAACGACAAAAACTGTTTTTAATTAAAAACATATTTTATGTAGATGTTTGTGCCCCCAACCCTAACCCTAATAGTTTATGGGGCCCCACCAACACTTTCACACCCTCACTCCAAATCACAAAACATTGAGCAAGGCTGCAAGTGCAAGAATGAGAAGAAGCAAGGCTGCAAGAGTGAGTGAGAGGTTGAGAGCATTAGAAGATGGATTAGCAAGATGGATAGCAACAACAAAAGTTTGGCGCGGACTTTGGAGATGATTAGAGGCATTGGGCCATTGGCCAATTGTATTTGAAATTTGGATGTAATCATGATTTTGAATATAAATTATGATATAAATATTAATATATTGATATTTAGCATTTTTATTGTTCAATGCAATGTGTTCAGTATTTCAAAGATTCATTTGTTATATTTTTCAAGTATTATATATATTTACACCACTGTCCCCCTGCCGTCCCCAAAACTAGGCCATTTACTCCCCCATCCCCAAGACCCGTCCCCCGTCCCAAGACTCCGTGGAACATAGCATTGACCATTAGTTCTTTTGTTCTGTCAGTTTAGATACGTTGGTTTCTTAGCTAACCATGTGTAGCTCAGCATGGATGTTCTTTATATCTCCTTAGAAGCTTTATTCCTACATTTCAAATGTTTTCTCCATGCTAGATTGATTTGTTCTCAATTTGTTTTTAATGTGGAAAAACCGGATTTCACCACTGTCCAATAAGTTTCGAGGTTGCACTTTGATACAAAGCAGTTTTAGTAAGCTTTTCAGAACTTGGCAACCTTCTCAGCAATATTTTTTGAATTTCAGTATCATCGAAGTGCCTATGCGTGTATGAGCTTCCTCACTATGGTTAAAAATTCAAAATGAGCTTTATACCATCAATTAATTTATGGCTGCACCATTATAGCACATTGAGGTCTGACATGTTGTCTACTGCCGAAGGGTTTATCTTTAGACTTTCGAGAGAATATGGATATGGATTGTGTTCAATGTTTAGTAGCGTTACTAAAACATCTAAGGGAATTTAAGGGTGTCGATATTGTAAATTTAGCTAATATTTGTTTTACTGTGAAGTAATGCATTTCCTGACTGGATATAGTGCATTTCCTTGTACTAGTATACCCAAATAAAAGTTCTATTTGTCCATTTACAACATGTCTTCCGCTTTTGGTGAATTAAAATATGAGTCAAATATTTTGTTAGCGGTAAAAATCAAGAAGAAAATTTCACTGAGACATAACAATTTATAGGATAAGCCGCTTGCAACTTGGATGTAGTCTACATATAGGTGGTACATTGTAGAATGCAAATGTTATATGATTAGGTGCTATGGTCTTATAGAAAATTATCCAAATGGTACATTGCTTGGGTGATTCTGATGATAATCCGCCTAGCATCGAACATTTTGTAATACAAGGAAAACCTTAATATTGTATGGATCTTGAAGGTGATGTTTATTGTTAAGAGGGGTCTAAAACACAATTTGCTTTCAATTATTGATAAGTGATTCAATTTTATGAGATCAACATTGATTGTGGATCTTAGCATCAATTTTCTAATTTATTTATCAAAATTTCAACCATATCCTGAGTGTCAAGTTTGTGTCATGATAGTCTATAGTTTAATTACATATCTATGTGATGCCAATCCACAATTTATTAGGATACAATCTTTTCATCCCTCAAAATGGAGAAATCAACAACCATCTACAATAATATCAGTACCAATTAAATGCACAAGGTGAAGACGAATGAAAAGTCCACAAGTTGTAAAATGGAATTCATACCATGTTTTGCTTTTTGAGTTTTTAGATACTGTATTACAGCCTTCATGGTTCAAAACTCGAGCAAGGAGTCCATGACAACTGAAGTCGGTAAAGATAACATCCCAAGAAGATTATTGGTGGGACATTCCATTTGAAGACAGCAACCTGGATGAATCTTCTCAGTAAGGAGTTTATCAGTCTCCACATTATTTTAATTAGCAGATTTTTGATGGTTGCATATTATTGCTTGCACATCATGTGGTTGTATGTTGATACATGCTTGTGAATATTGTTTGTGAGCTTATGCATGCTATTCTATAAGTTTCAATTTTTTTAAAAGGACATTGATTTTCTTATTTTCTTATGAAAAGAAAGGTTGCGTGACAATTGACAAGGTAATTTGACGTTCACACGAGGCATTTGGATTAAATATTATACATCTGTGTATATGTGTGTGTGTGTATCATTAAAAAAAAAAAAATTCTAGAAAAACTTAAAAGATATGAAACATGATAATATTGTGTATGGCTACATCAAATGCCATGGTGGGGTATGACCAGATACAGATCAAATACACCTTTCTGTAGCCGAATATGAAACAGAAAAATTGTTGTATCTGAAACATGGGATGGTGACACTGTGGTATATCATTCATGTATCTGTATAAGATACTTTCGATATAGTAATGGAGGGTCTGGTGGAGTATCCAATAACTTAGATATTTAATCTCTAGGAAGTAAATTGTACAAGTTCTGTATCTTGTCATGGTTTTTGACCTCATGATTGCTTTATTTTGGTTCTGAGATTGTAGAGGAATGGAACAAACATGTGGTGTCTGTGTACCACAAACATCTTTTCTGAGTGCTGATTTATTAATAGAAAGCTAAAAGGTACATATTTTTCCAATTATTTTTGGAGAAAATGTTTGATATTTCTGCGTATTTTGTTGCTTGCTCTGCAATCCCTACTAAGGAAAGAATATGGAAGACTTCGTTATTTTCTGCCCTTTTTCATTTGCAATTTTTTTGACATTTGGTTGTTTTTGTATGCTGGTCCCAACTAATCTTGTAAGTACTAATCCAATGTGAGGGACAGGTATAATAACCATGAATGGATTAATATTTGGAAAAATAAAGAATTGCTTATGTAGCAAACATAATGAGGAAGTCGACCATTCTCAACAGGTTCCGACCATTTATGGGCCATCCAAGTTCAGTGTTCTTTTATCTATGTTAATGGTGCAACTTTCAGCTGATACTGAAAAAGATTAGTTTGTTCTTTATGTTTTAAGTTGACGGGTCTGTTTATATCTGGGAATATCACTCTGATAATCTGTTTCAAATCCTTAAGTTCTGTAAACAAAGCACCATTCCAAATCAGTTGTTAGATATGTGTCTTATTCTTTTTCTTTATTGCATAGCTTGAGTAAATTTTCAACTGCAATTCCTCTTTGTAAACGTAATAGAGCACACGGTTTGACCTTCAATTAGGCATGGTGTTTTAAATTGTTACTAATGGTCTTGATTATGATACTGTTGTCTCTTTCACTCAAATACACATCTACAGCCAATAGAATAGATATTTTCGCCAAAGTGGCTTAAACTTTATCCTTGACAGTGTTGTCTGTACTTTTTTTTTTTTTTCCAGCATTCTTTATGAGTTTCTTCCTTGCCCCCTATCTCCTTTATATATTACAGATAGGTTCTTAATTTTAAGCCTCTGCAGTTATGGTGGTAAGGTATGTCTGTCTATGCAGGTTTGTGAAGAGCTTTGGCGACCAAATTTCTTACATAGCTTGTTAAACATTATTGCTAGTTGTTTGAGTTTAATGACTTTTTTGAATTTGCAATTTTGATTCTTGAATGCCTAGCCAAACTTTAGGTGTCTTTAGGTGTTATACAGGCTCTGAAAAACATTCATAAAGGTTTCAAGTATGCTCAAAGATTGTCTACCTATGTATGGAACGATTTCATGCTTTCCATGAATCGTTTGTGTAGTGTGCACTTCACACAGTATATATGTTCTCTTCTTTTCTTTGTTTTGTCTGTTCTTACTTGCAAATCTGCCTATAATCTGTTTCACTATTCCCGTGGAATGCTTGTATTTTGTATGAACTGATATTTCTTGGTAGCTAGCAACAAATCTAATCCAAACCTCTCATATTATTGTTCCCTATTTATACTCAGTAAACCAACCATATGGAAATTGAAATGAACTCTTTTAGTCTGTACAAGAATTTGATCAGAGCTCATGTAGCCTTGTATTCCACAGCAGCTTCCCTATATTAAAGTTGTGGAGTCAATTAAGTGTGCTAAGTTTCATAAGAAAAACTTGACAGGAAGCCTTTCAAAATTACAATTGCTATTTTGTTTGTGATAATACAAATTACAACCTACTAAGTAAATTTGAGATAAATGTCATGGAGGACTTGCAAACTCCTAACTGGCATCTACATGGATTGGGATTTAACAAGGTTTGCCCTCTGCAATTCCTTTCTTTAAAGCGATGTTGCATATTTACCATATTTCAGCATTATGTTAGGTTTAAGTTGTTAATGTAAAAGTTAGATCTTTATCTGATGTTGAGTGTTATCTTTACCTTGGGAGTAAGCACGAGTAGGATATTCTTGAGGAAAATCTCGCTGAAGAAATTATAAATAAACAATCTTAAACAAGAAGCCTCTGATTAACATTTTAGGTTTTCCCAAAATAATCTTAGGGTAAAATTTCGTCTGCAGGGTTTATGAATAAATCTTTTATAGGATGGCATATATTCTCTGATAATACTTAGCTCGTTCCCAAATCAGCATCACGAATGTTTTCAACGGTTCTTTACTTGTATTAAATTACTCTTTGGGCCAATATGTATGCAGGCCAAGGCTGAGTGAACTCCTTATGGTCAGTTACTTGATTAATGATTAGATGAATATTGATGGGGACAAAGAGTGTGAAAGCTATGCCAAAATTAAAGCTACAAAGTACTGAACTTGGCTAATATAATAAGCAACTTGCTGCCATTTTACATGGTCAGATTTTTTTTTAAGTCTATAGTCCTACATTTACATGTCTAAGTAAATGATATTTTTGGTATTGGTCATAGTGGAATGCTTTCATTGTACTTTTCATGTTAAATCCTGGCAATATTTTCCTTGCACGTATGAGGTCAGCTTATTTACTCTGTTCAAGAGTAGCATCTATCAAGCTAGAAGACAATGAATAATAATGGCCTTAATTTAAGGTTTCATTAATTTTGTTTGTGTATGGAGTTATTGAACTTCCCTTCTGATTCGTATTGCCAACTAGATATTCCTGAAAGGAAATGAAAGATTCTTTTAGGATCCATGATGTCGGGTGCCCTGTTGTGGGTTTGCTAAGTAGATCATAATGTAAGGGATCACCTTGTATTTCCAATATGTAGGAAGCACCTAATTGTGCTTCAAATACAAGGCGTGCATACCCTACCCCTTGCAAGATTTGAACTTGTGACCTCTCTTTGAAGAGCATAAGTTTTTCAGTAGTTGGCCAACTCAACTGTAGGAAACAAGCTGTGACAATCATATAGGAAACTTAGAATTCCTAGGAAATAAAACCTTTGTAGTGTAGACTCACTCCATGAACATAAGAGCACTTTGCAAGGATATTAGGAAATGATACTAATATATTACACCATGGTGAGATCCCATACAATATACAAAGAGATAAGGGTGTATGAATTGTTTGTACAAAAGCAAGCTCCCCTTTATCTATTGGCCACGTAGTAAACATATGTGAATGGCCCATATAGAGGTGACATTTATCAATAATTTGGCAATTAATGATTGTGGCTTTGATTGCATATTTATTCTATTCTAAGCCTAGAGATATGCACAAGGCACACTAAGTATAGTTGATTTAATCTAGGTTAACTTAAATATTGTACCAACAGCTCCCTGAAGTGCAACTTAGGGAGTCCTATGCACAACATGAAGGCTAAGGATCTCTAGAAGATGGGACCTGACAATTAGGCTGATGAGGTACTCATGTACAAAAAAGTGCATTGGTAAAAATGAGACAACTTGTAAGGGTCTCTTTAAAAACAAGTAAATCAACATAAGTGATTGGAGGTGTTGAGATATGTTGCAAGGTGCTCCAAGAAGCAATACAAACACACAAATGATACAATAGAATGCTGAAATGGATGTGCATTGGATGAGTTGGAAACCATTGCCACCACAAAGAGATGTGGAGTGAATGTGTTGAAAATCATCACTATTGTTGAAGGTTGCACTAAATGTGCTGAAAAACATCACTGCCATTGAAGGATGCATTAGATAGGTTGAAAATCACTACCACTACTCAATATGCACTATATGGGTTGAAAAATCATCACAACCACACAAAATGAACTGGATGGGTTGAAAAATCATCACCACCACACAAAGAAAGTGAATGGCTTAATGTTGAAGAACTCTTTGAAGAAGATGAATTCGATGGGTTAGAAACTATCACCACCACACAAAGTGCAAAAGAGTTCACGCCAAATAAATGCCTTCAATTGATTGTAATAGATATCTTGAAATGTGCCAAGGATAAGCAGGGACAACACCCAAAGAAAACAATATCACCACACATATCCCTCATAATGCTAAATGGGTGGAGTGGATGAAAATATTCATATGAGTGGAACTTGCAAATCCACTACTTGAACATGAATTGACAAAACTTCAAAAGTTGGTAGTGCCAAATTAGCTTTAGAGAAGGAAGATTGTCGATTTGTCAAGTAAGTGTCAAAAAATACAACAAGGATCTCACAAATAGTTAAAAGCTATAGGATGACTCTAATGGTGATTTAAAAAGAACCCAACATTAGATAGACAATGCTAAAATAGCAAACAACCCCTAACGTAGCCCTCCTTCCACAATTGGCACTTTATAAATTAGTGTGAGTACAATATACATCCTAAACAACACCAAAAAAGACTATCATCAATGTGAGGTTTGCTCCAAACAAGGGAGCACCTTTGCTAGGCAATGTTTTAAAAATCGGAACCGCACTTCTCGGAACCGGTCGAGGTTGGACGGACCGGAACCGGAACGGACCGGACAGTTCAAACTCTATGAACCGGTTTACTAAAAAACACATAAAAATTACATTTTTAAAGAAACAAATATATTTGAAAAATTAGAAACCATGATGCCAACAATTACACACAAAATACGCAAAGTTTGCTCATGTATATAGTGATAGTTGGAATACTCGCACTTTCAATGCAAATACTCGATGACCCCAAAAAAACAAAACTCGGCAATATTCGGCCAATACTCGGAATACTCGTGAATCTTAAAAATACTCAAATTTCTTTAAAAAAACATAAAATTGCAGCCAAAACCATGTATTTGCAGCGTTTTCTTTCATTCTTTATTAATGCTTTCTTTTTGTTGGGACCTTTACGATAGCCTTCAGTCTTGTGTCTGAGGATGCGCAAATTGGAGTTTAAACACAAAAAAGACTCTTAAAATAGCAAAAAAAAAACCTATGCATCTGTTGATAACTTGATATGTGAAGTCAACATTTGAATAAGCAGGTCGCGACCAAGTTGGTAGGTGGGACGATTAGTTCGAGCACGGGAGAATACTCGCCGAGTTTTGGAAAGCTATCCAGTATTTTTAATTACTAATCTGTCTACAAGCAATCAAAGCTCATGATTCTTTCAGAAGATTGCAAGAAGTTGCTTGGTCCAAAAAGGTGCAAAAATAGATTTTATTAAAATAAGAAAAATATTGCCATCAATGCATAGAGCTCGAGAAAATATGCACTTTTAGAGAAAACGACACCTGAAACGGAGCCACAGAATGAAAGTTATGGCACATGCAAGTTTTTGTTGCTACATCTTCCCGGACCCTTTCCAAAAATGGCAAATTTTATTCTATTCTTGTGTTTTTTTCACCAAAAATCCAAAAAAGGAAAAAAATGCCAAAAAAGGAAAGAAATATTGACTTTCGCGGTTCGGGATGAAACCGGACCGTTTGACGTTTTAGCCCAAAGATTGTCGAACCGGTAAGGTTCAAAATCGCCGGCAAGGATCTCACAAATAGGTTTTTATAGGGACTAAAACCGGTCAACCGATCCGGTTTACTAAACGGTTCGTGCTTTAAAATGTTAAACCGGTCAAAGCCGACTGCACTTTTCCGTGAGTTATACATCCTAAACAATACCAAAAAAAGACTATCATTTTTTGCTCCAAAACAAGGGAGCACTGCTAGGTTCAATAAAAAGTATGCGGACGATGCGATTGAAAGTTGGAGGAACCACACTTGAAGAGTCCACATAAGGAGCATTGACGATGCCACCGCAATGATTTGAAATCCATCCTAAATGAGCATGGATGGTTAGAAGAGGATGTTTGCATGTAATCTAGTGCTATGTGTACAAACTGTGCATGCAAGGAATCATTTGAAGATTGTCAGGACTCTCATGCTTGATGAAAGAAATCTCAGGTCTCTCATTCTTAACAAAAGGAATCTCGGGTCTCTCATGCTTGACAAAAATGTTAGGTCTCTCATGCCTGAGTGAATGTGCGAAAGAACTTAAGTGTTTCTCAATATCCTCACGAAAAGTGAATTGAACAAAAACATTTGTGCTTGCACAAAGTGTTCCTAATGAAGGTGAAATATTTTCTTTATAGCCAATGCAGTCAAATAGACATGCTAGATAGGGAAACAATGCCCTGTAAATGCTTACCAATACCTTTGCCAAGATGACCCATTGAACAGAGTATGCAGGAACCAAAACTGGTTGCTTCTCAAATGAGGTAATCACAACTGAAGATGGATTTAAAGTGAGGGTTGCAACATGTGCAATAAAAAGTGCATCAAATACATACAACAAATCTTGATCTGGGGAATTATGGTCTAAAGGTACATCAAGAGAAACATAATCAATGACAGAAGGTAGACCAAGCTTAATGGAAGTTGAGTCCAATGTGTCAATCTAATGTTGCAAGTGTGCATCTAAGTCCTCAATGAGTGTATGCGAACATCTTTGTTGGAAATGAGTGAGAGTATTACAGAGTTATGTTTTTAAGTTTTTTATTCTCTTAATCAAAAGTAACCATGTCCTCTTCAAGTGCACATACTTTGAAAAATATTTCATTTTTCTATTACAAGTTATTATTGGTCCATATGAGGGTGTGGAGGTCTTGGCATAAAACCACTACATGAATTAAGGTAAAACATGAAACGCATTGAAAATAACCTCAAACTAAGCACACTAAAAGATGAGAAGAAATGGACCTTAATTGCATATAATTATGCATTTTTACAATTGTTTCCCCAATTACAATGTTTGGCAGAAAATCCAAGATCAAATAGGCACCCTAGATATGTATTACACAAAAATGGCCCCACGTAGAATAAAGTGACACTTTATGAATAGTGCGTGCTACAACTTGATTATAGTTAGAAATTTGCAAAAATTGAAAAATGATAGCCTTGATGTAGAATGAAATTGTTTTGAAGCTACAATGCAAGTGCAAAAAAACACTTACACATAAACAACACCTAAATCCATTGAACAAATCAAAAGTTATGGAGCTCCAAAGGGTTTGAGAAATAGGAATTGAACAACTAATTTGGCAAAAACTATAAATTTAGAAAAAGTAAGTTGTTAAAGATGGAAAATGACCCCACTATTGCATAGATCATGAAAAATAAGAAGGGCGAAATAACGTCACCCTCCCGAGCTTTTGAATTAAAAGATATGGCCTCCGAAAGTTTGCATCTTAAAAAAGGAGGTTGAATGGAGCAAGGGTAGCCCTAGAAACTTGAGTGATGCGGTCACATGGGTGAATGTTGCCAAAACAACTATCATTGGTGCTCGGGGTTATGGCCGAGTTGTAAGTTGCATGGTGAGTAGCGTGGGTGAATGTTGCTAAGGCAACTATCATTAGTGCTTAGGGTTGTGGTAGACTTGTGAGTTACATGGCAAGTAGGGTCTAGCTCTCGAGGGCTAGTGAACAATGCTCTAGGATTTCCCTCACCCAAATCAAACCCTATGCACCCACACTTCAATTGCTCCCATGGGAGCACCATTAGTTCGTTTTGGAAAATAAGGACTTTTGGAAAGCTTTCAAAATGTAGAATCGAATTTTGTGTCTTAAAATTCTTATGTTCATTAAGATGTTAAATTTAACTTTTTTAGATTTTTGTACTTTCAAAATTTTTAGGGCCCTAGGTTTGGGGAAGAGCGGGACTCTTCATTACCCTCGGTTCCTGGATTTAACCCCTCCACTACGGTGGTATCTAAAATGCTAGTTTGGGTGCGACTCCCAAACTTGCCTATTCCTTTATGGCACTAAATGGTCATCTAGGAAATTGGAAATATGTTGGGCAAATTTTAAAGTCGATGATGAGTGGACCACACAACATATTTTCACCTATGCTTGAATCTGTGTGGAGATTGACCTCGAAAGGTCTCTCGGATAAAGTGTTTCTATAGGAAATTTTCAACGGACCAGATCTTGGACTATGAAAATAAGACATTTAGGTGTTGGTTTTGTCATCAAATAGGGCATCTTCAGGATACATGTCCTCAAGCACAAGGGCAGCCTAAAAGGAAAAAGGGGCCTTTTGTCAAACCTAAAAGTTGGCAAAGTTGTGAGTCTCCTCCTTTGAAGCCAAAGCCGACAAGAATACAAAATATGTACACACCTTGAAGTTGGAGAAAAAGAAAGACGAAGACACAAATGTCTGACTGGAAACTCTAGAAGAAGTGATGTCTAGGAGGATCGTTACTCGAGAGAGGTAGTTGTAAAAGATCTTCTAGTAGGAGGAATGAAGAGAGCCCATGAATCTGAAAATTCGGTCTGATAAAGAGCAATCTCTAATTGAAATCCACAACTCGGACCTTCAAGTGATTGTCACATGACCTCCTCTCGAGGGGTTGGAAAACAATCAAAAGAAAGGAAAAAAAAGGTAAGACTTGGGTCGTTTCCTTGTGATGAATTTTCAGTTTTTCTTTAGCTTTTGTCCTACTTCTTTGAGGTGAGTTGGCCTCCCTTTTGAGGTTCTTGTTTAGCATTCTGGGGTGTGACTCTTTCCACCCATTTTTGTATGATTAGCATTGTACTATTTTAGTTTTTATTAATAAAAGTGCGCTTTTCAATCATTTTTTAACATGTTGGAAGTCTTACTTCCTTTAAAATGTAAAATTCAATGTTTTTAAGAACGTTGGGTATCCATTCTACAATTTTTTTGGAAAAAGTCATTGATTAGTATGTTACTCCTAGATCCTCCTTGAAGTGCTGAACTTAAAAAAATCACCAAAAGTAATTTGTGAGGCCAAAAATTCCAACTTCTAAAAAAATTGAATTTTTGTGTGTGCTTTTTAGGAAAAATATTAGATCTGACCTGAAAACCTGGATTCTATGGGAAAACTAGAAAAGTGCCCATAGAAATGGAGTTTTGGCTTAAACAAAAAAATAAATCTGCTTGGTATTTTTGAAAACCCAGGAGGGTTGGCTCAAAAATGTGCTTGGGGCTATAAAAGTGTGTGGGAATCCTGAGCTTGCTAAAAGCTGACAAAATGAGACAAGCTTTGATACCATATAGGACACAAGCTTTGATAAACATGTAGGAAACAAGCTTTGATAACCATGTTGGAAATAGAGAATTCCAAGGGAATGAAACCTCCAAAGTAGAGGCTCACTCCATGAACATAAAGGCAGTCTGCAAGGAAATTAGGAAAGGATACTAGTATATTATAGATTGAAGGACAATCCGTTGGCGTACAAGCATTGAGCAATATGCTCATCTGCAAGATCTCTCGCCTCATTTTGAAAAGACCTCTCCAATGGTCCTTTTGTTCTCTTACTTAAAGGAGTATCTTCATCCTGTGTGGGGGGTGATGGCAAAAATGGATGTCTTGGGGCCACCATAGTAGAACTGCTAGTAATAGGTGGGGCCATTGGTGGCTTCCTTGATCCTCTCCCTTTCTTTAACAAAGGGTGACCTGCTTTCATGGCATGGGCTGCGTTTGCTTCCTCTTGCTCCTTGATAAATTCAAGAATTTGTGTTTTTGACAATGGAACAACTTGTGTCCCCTTACATCCTCTAGATACCCATATTAGGTATGTGACATAGGTGGGCCTTCACCCGACTATATGAACTATGGTGCATAACATTGCACTAGTTGCATCTCCATTTAGCCCCCCCACCACCTGGAACCAAACTTAAAACTGTCACATGTCTCCAAAGTGGTGATTGTTCATCATGTTGAAAATGAAATTGGTCATGACCCATTGACCCAGAACTAGTTGACATTGTGATTGTAAAAATGTAGCTGCAAGTTAAACAAACATGCAAACTATCACAAAAAAAAAAAAAACAAAACAAAAACCCTGCAACTTGGAAAAAAAAACAAAAGAAATCCAAGATTCAAAAAAACTTATCTTGGTAGTGAATGGGCTCCTCAATCACCTTAGGAATACGATTGCAATGAAGTTTGATGAAGCTTCAACCTTGGATGAACAATGGAAAATAAGTATGCAAAGAGAAAAAGAGAGGATAGTTTTGCATTTGTGTTTTGCTTTTGTCTTTTGTGGTCTTTTATCTTTGTTTTTGTGTTTGAGTTACTTTTTAGGGTTAGAAATAGTTTTTAATTATATATTTTTTTTGTTTTTTTATGTTGACTTTTCAATGAAAAATAAAGAAGAAAAAATCGTTTATGGATGCTGGGTACCCCTTGAGTACAAGTATACCAGGCATACCCTGTGCATCCAGGACGTACCTTGGATGTACCATAACTGTACCGGGTAGCAGGTATGTACCCAGGTGGGGTTTGTGTCTGGGGCCCCGTCTCGGCTACATAATTTCAACTGTAATTTTTCCTATTACTAGTGAATGGAATTGGCTGGGATGGCAGAGTGATGATCAAAAATGCTGTAAAACATGATAAACTTAGTAGACTGTTATTTTTGTATACATCTGTAACATCACACGTACAGTTTTTACTATAAACCATTAAATTTATAGAAACAAAACTTATGGGTTTGCATACTAGGTGACGAACTTCTTTGCATGCTGCAAAGGGAAATGGTATGTGTAACTGAACTGAGATTACTATCTGCAATAATTCTTCAGCTCCAGTTGTATTGATGCCTTAGAGGTGACCATAGTAACCTGATTCTCCTCTGATTTTTCAATGCTTGCAAATTTAGCAGTCATTGGCTCAGCTGAGTCAAGTCGACTCGCTGAGTAAGATTGGGGAGTGACTTGATGAGTTTGTCATCAAGACTCGGCTGGCCCCTATAAATAAGAGAGACCCCCTGATTCACTCAGTTTTCTCTTACAATATTTGTGTGCATGTTTTCTCCTTCCTAGAGTATGATTTCAAGACCATGTGTGCTTGCAAATTTGGCAGTCATTGGCTCAGCTGAGTCAAGTCAACTCGCTGAGATCAGGAGCGACTCAGTGAGTTTGACATCAAGACTCCGCTGGCCCCTATTTATAAGAGAAACACCCCTCATTCACTTAGTTTTCTCTTTTACAATTTTTGTGTGCATGTTTTCTCCCTCCTTAAGCATGATTTTGAAGACCAAATCTGACCACAAAATTATCAACAACGATCAACTTTTATTTTGGGGGATCTGAACTTTGTATCAAGGGAGTTTTTCAGCAGTGGGCACTGATTGGGAAGCATTTTTCACATTTCAATCTTGAACAGTAGTGAGCAAGCGTTAGAGACTGAATTTGCAGCAGGGAAGAAGATGATTCTTTCCAACCCCCAGGTCACTGGTCCCATTCATGCCAAGTTAGAAATAAAATGAAATGAAATACTTTTAATTACATCCACAAGACCTAATGGGTCTATGGAACCACGGAGTGTGATGGCTGCCTCAACCAGCTAAAGATGACTAGATTACTGGTCAAGTTGTTTCTCTAAGAAGGCTATTCCTTCTAACAATTTGGGTTACAGCTCCCCTAACACTTTTATCTCTGTCTCTTTATCAGCTCCCCTCAACTCTTTTATTCTTGTCTCTTCAAACAGCTCCCACAGCCAACTCCCAATATGTTGAATGCAGCAAAGACATGTTGCTATGCTCAGAATCTGAGTCAAATCATGTTCCTATGCTCAGGATGCAGCAGAGAGGAAAAGGAAATGGTGGAAGTGGATTTTCCAGCCTGGCCATGACAACAACAAATTGTCTGTTACCCATTCCATTGTATCTTTGAGATCCTGTTGTGTCAATTTATTCAATTTAGATTTCATGGCTGTCAACTTATCATTCTATTTTTCCATGAATTGCAATGGTTTGTGTACAATGTGCAAACCTAGATACATGCCATGGACAACATTGTAAATATTGTTTCACCCTGCTGTCCTGGGATTCTATGAGCGTGAAGCTGCGGACAATGTAGCAAAAACACTACTGGAAGATGAAGAGTGAACGGTTTTGTATTTATGTTAAAATGTCTATGTCCTAGATACATGCCATGGACGACATTGTAAATATTGTTTCACCCTGCTGTCCTGGGATTCTATGATCGTGAAGCTGCGGACAATGTAGCAAAAATTCACTACTGGAAGATGAAGAGTGAATCGAATTTTTGTATTTATGTTAAAATGTCTATGTCCAAGAAAGCAATGCTCCAAACTGTATGTGATTGTAGCTTGCCAATATATTTCAGTGTCTGGGAATTTAGAAGCCCCACAATGTATGGACCATTACAGAGCATATTCTCATCCCATCCTTCAGAGTTTCTTTATGCTGTTTCCAAAATTCTAGTCATTCATAGGTGATGATTAAGAGTTGATCGATCATTGAATTTGATCCTCTTCATTTTTAGCTAAATAAGGTTAAATTATTAAATTATGCATATCTGAAAGTATGGAAACCATAAGACAGTTGTATCCATAGAACCAATGAACAGATGTCAAACATTATATAAATTTCAGCAATAAGCTTGAACTGGTTAATATGGATATAACACTGCAAGAATGTATGGTATTAACATCACTAAGGAATCAGGATTTTGAATGATCTCCAACTATGGTTGGGAGTCTGTCATGCTTGCAATTGTTCCCTTCAGTTTCAGCACCTTTGTAATTGCAGCTCTTGCAGTGTTACTGTTTTCTTATATTAGTTGTATTGGAGTCAGAAATGTTTTTGCTTGGCTTTGTAATTTATGTACGTATACCTCGCCTGTGCAGTGGCAATGTGTGCATCCATCATAAAACATTATTCAGTTGTGATATATAAGTAATAGTCAAGAACATAGAAGTTCAGTGCTGTGGACTCCGACCTCTTTGGTTTGGACTAAGCCATTCAAACATCCAAATTATATATTCGGAGCATATGTCCAGGATCTCCTTTTTACATATACAGACAGAATGGTCACATCAGCTTGGTGCGTGTCCAGGCCTCTCAACTGAGAATACCTCCCCCTCTCTCTTCATTGTTGTTTCTGTTAATTGCTGTGAATCCTTTTCAGTTCGAACTAAATGATCTCGTCAGCTATCACAAAAGAGGCCACTTCGGATGGTAGAAAGTTTGGAGGATTCTCAAGCATATCTGTTGTTATATCTGGGCTTTTGGTTTCATGGCTCTATCTCTATGAAGTGTAAGGCCTTGTACCATTTTTTTCACCTTCTTTGGCCATTGATCTGTGGAGCAGTTTTATTCCTTGACAGGTTTTGGATGACAGTCCACATTTTTCTGTTCTCACGATGTGCTTATGTTTAGTTTCCTTCTGGTGGCACCGAAATGTGTCTGGTATGGTACAGACTCATTTTTAATATAATGCAAGGTTATTCTGATTATATGAAGACAAAATAGAAGTTCATCTGTGGATAATATTCTTTATAAAAGGCCCTGTTAAAAGGTCAAGGGTAATTGTTCAAATCAGAACAAATTGTAAAGATTGAACTTATGGTGGCCATCTCCAAAGCCAAGTTTCTTTGAGCTGACCTTTGATGAAATGTGCTCTCGCAAGGAAATCTGGGAACCTTGGGAGCAGGTTGTGTAATCCAAGACTGTGCAGGGCCGCTAATTCAGGCTGCAAAGCTGAAGCCCAGGGTCTGGCCTTCGGCATTCAGTTAGCTCTTGATTGTGGGATTGTGCACCTGTCAATTGAGGGGATTCAAGGTGACGATTTAAAATTGCATTGGAAAACAAAAAGTCCCATGCTGTTGGAGGTTGAACAATATTCTTAGGAAAATTTGCCCCTACTTGAAGATCTAACCTCATGGAAGTCTCACTATCACAAAGAGGCCAACCGGATGGTAGATTTCCTTGCAAGTTGTGGCATTGAGCAAAATCCTTCATTAATAGTGGACAATGAACTAGGCCTGTGGCCTGGGATCTCTAAAGTATGGAATCGAGACTTACCTGTGCCAATGATAGGGACCCCCTTGTGGGCAATTAGTTTGGAATACATTGCAAAAGTTCTTTTTGCCTTTTCCTATATCTGCCCCTTAACACTTCATTATTCCACCTGGCCCTCTCGAAGTGGGCGCTCAATGACGAGATAGATTGGGATGAAAATGATCATGGAAGTTTGTAGATTGGGCTCACTTGAGCAGCTATGAGAGATTATGGTGTGGGATGGTGGCTTTAGTAAAGGATGGGAGACGGTGGCATCACACCCGCTTGTCTATCCATTTCAATCAACTCCAGCTACTTCCTTCATGCAACCTCTTTTCTTCCATGCTTGAGTCTTCTTCTTTTCTTTGTTTCAATCCTCTTGGGAAAATGGGATATTGGTTGCTGTCTCAATTTTTCCTGCTCAGAGAGGAAAGAGAAATGGCTTTATGGTCCCTTGTGACTAATGAGCACCTTAAAATCATCTTTGTCAGCCAGTCAGGTGATGATGAAGGTGATCAAAGACATTTTGGGCTTTTGACTATCTCGAGCTTGAAATGCGCATTCGTTTGAATTTATAGGTTGCTTCCTGTTTATCCCAAATTAGCTTTCAGTAATGTCAGACAAAAGGGCAGTATTGGCTATTGTGGTTACTTTTGTATGAGCTGAACACATGTGGTCTGGACAAGGTCCTTGTAGGCTACGACCTTTCTTTCCGAAGATGCTACCCGTCTCAGGTGGGGAAGTTAGGTGGTTGGTTTTAATGGTTTCATTCAGGGATTGAGTCATGTTTTTTGGTATTGGTTGACATTGTGGAGTGCTTTCAATCTTTCCTGCCTGGTCTAGTCCTGGAAGGAGCCACCCTCCAGGGGTTGATTTCTCTCCCTTGAGACGTCCACTCTTTTCCTTGCACCCTCTGATGGAAAAGAAGACTACTGAATTGGAAAAGGTGGTGGCTAAGGTCTTGTTAAGGTTGGCAGTGGCGGCTGGGTTCGATGTCAACATTGGTGGTTGTCCTCATGCAGCTGCAAAATGGGGAAATGAAGCGCCTTCTCTAATCACCACATCGATTGTGGGTGGAGGTGTTGGACCATCTGGTAATGTTTGATTTGGTTTTTATCTGTGTATCTTGAAAAGCGTTTTGGGTCTAGACTCCAAATACTTAGTGGGTGTGTTAAGAGTCGAATTGACACTAACGTGTCATAGCATGCTAGTTAGGATGTATTACCGTCTGTTTTGAAACTTTGTTTCCTCTGATGAATCTTTGGGTTTACTTTGTCTTAGGTACCATAGGACATGTATCTTTTTTAAATATGGCAGGTAAGCTTTTGATAAATTGGGTCTCAGGATGGCATAGGCTGCGTTTTCTAGTAGCTTCTTTGAATTTTGATCTTGGTTTTCATTCCTATTGAAATTATGTATACATTTATTATCTTTTTTGGCTTATGAATATATCGGCAACCATTTGATGTTTTGTTTCATCCAAGTTTTCTTTACTGCGCTCTAGGTTATCCTCTATCCATTTTGGGCCACTACCCTTGTTAAGGGATCAGGAAAAAAAAAAACTTTCTAAATGTGCAGAAGTCAAATAATTGCCTTAAAAATATTGTTTTCAAGAGGGTATTTATTAGAGAGCTCGAAATTCTAGGAAGTCTTCATCCCTACTACCCTTGTTAAGGGATCAGGAAAAAAAAACTTTCAAGAAGTGCAGAAGTCGAATAATTGCCTTAAAAATATTGTTTTCGACTATTTATTAGAGAGGAAATTCTAGGAAGTCTTCCCAAATTTAGACAAATAACTTAGAATACAAGACATGGGAATGTTCTGTTATGAAATTCCTGGCAAGTTTTCATATTGCAACAAAATGAAAACAATGCACCAGGCAAGAAAGTTCATACAATAGGCTGTTGTATGAGGAATGAGGTGGGCAAATCTTAAAATATTTTCCTTTATCAAAGTAACTGTTGCCTTTTATGCATATTAGTTTGGTTGGTCCTGTATGTAATTACTGTCTCAAATAAGAGATATCAACCTCTTCATCGTTTACTTGAAGGGCTTGTTTTTGCCTCACCATTTGTGTAGATGCCATTCTGACTACAAAAATGAAAACTGGGGAAGCCTTGGGAAGGAATTCCATACTATATATATTGAGATTGTTTTATATGTGGAGCAAGCAATATAAATGCATGGTATTATTGATTTTCCACGAGGAAAGATCCGCTTCGGTGTTTCAAAGCGTGGGTAGATCGATGGTAAGTCATGGAAGTGGAATCCACCTACATGAGATTTTTTCTATGTTTCTTGAAAAGGCAAGGCACTACCAGGCTGTATTACAGTGAGGGAAAGGGATGGTTATCCTTTGATCAGGTACACATACAAATGAATCTATACTCAACCAAATTGTAAAATAATTTTGTCAAATACTTGAGCAATTGAAAAGTGGATGCACAGTAAGTTTGTAGCTAACAGAACAGGAAGGTAAGAATCGACTAAAATAATTATAGAAACGTTGTGGGCATGATTTGAGGTGCTCCCATGCATTATTGGATGTCTAATCAAGTATGAAAGCAAAACATTATTATCTGTAGATATATCTTCTGTTACACAGGTCAATACTGCAGTAAATGGAGTTAGATTAGAAATGAAGCGTTGAAGAATATACCCTTATCTCTTGACTTTCACATCTTACCGATATAAGTGAAACAATTTCAGATGCCAATTTGATTGTATTAAAATAGGTAGGAAGAGAAGATAGTGTCGCCTTGCCTTCTGTTATTATCAGAAAATAAA
The DNA here is from genome assembly GCA_018340775.1 of Taxus wallichiana var. yunnanensis. Classification (NCBI taxonomy): domain Eukaryota; kingdom Viridiplantae; phylum Streptophyta; class Pinopsida; order Cupressales; family Taxaceae; genus Taxus; species Taxus wallichiana. Next base: position 120,170,902 of record CM031238.1, read on the forward strand.
TTTTAAAAAATATTGGGAGAATTAATAATTTGACCAATGTAGGATGATCTTTCTTGAAAACAGAGACCAAGTTTTTCTCTTAGTACTAACGACTAGATGAAAAATGTAAATTGCAAATATAGCAAATGCCAATGCACAAGAAAGGGGAGCTCAAGCATGAAGCTTACTTGCCCTTCCAATGTGTCCCACAAAAACATTCCAGTCACAAGAGTAGACATGGAATGCAGGAGGTGAAATGACTATTCACAGAGGTCATTTGAGATGGCTTAAACACATTCCACAAAAATAAAAAAGGTAATCAAATTGTTTAGTTTGAACCTATGTTGGGAGGAATCATGAGGAAGGATGACTTATTCAAAGTGGGTTTTTATTTGTAAGTGGGCACAATTTTTAATTAACCCATAGGTTTAGAGGGAGTTTTGGAGATTGTGTCACATGTCTAGATATTGTTAGATGAAGTGTTTTCCTTGTGTGTGTTTGGAGTTGGTATATTGCTTCCCATGGTGCACAAGATTGAGACATGTCTCAAACATATCACGATCTTGTGGGACCTTCTAGATATTTGTGTTTTTGATATTTTGAATGTTTAATGTGAAGTATAGGAGATTACTTGGGTGCAAAAGATGAAAACTATATTTAGTTGAGCACATAGGTGTTTAATGATCTAATGATCTCATACTAATATATAATTTGTAAGGAAGTAATTGTAGGAGAGTATCCTTTGGTGTAGGCATTTAGATCTAAAGCATTATAGTTGGAAAAATTTGTGATCAAATTTGTAGGAGCCAATGTATCTTTAATAACAAGATAATATTGTAGAATCCTAAAAATACATACATATTTTTAGCATATTCTTGGATTATTCATATCCTATTTACATTCCTTCGGAGTTAATTAAGTTAATTCCATCCCTTTAGAATTAAGTAAATTAATTCTATCATACCCTTTAGAATTAATTAAATTAATTCTATTATACTTCTGGAATTAATTAAATTAATTCCTATACCCTTTAGCTAATTTAATTAAATAGTTAATTACTCTCTCACACCTCATCGCTAATTAAATTAGTTATTTAAAATAGAAATAAATCTATTTTTTTATTCATCATCCACTTGGACTCCACTTCACTATCCTAGTCACTCCACTCAACTCTACTTCTAGAATCCTACAAAGGTGGGGGCAATAAAGTTGCATGTACAATCACATTTTCAAATGCAAACTTATTGCTAACAAAAATTCATTACTTCTGCCTATGGATAATGAATTTGTTCGAATTGCTGCAACTTCTTCCAATGTTTTTTAAGAATATGCATGGATGACTTAATTTACAATTTGCAACCGTTCCATGGCATTTCCTCTTGTTATAAATAACATGTAATACTCTTCACAACAATGGTTGGAGAATATTGGAGAATGTTGGAGAATCCCTGGAGAATTATTGGAAGCTTTAATCTCTGTGATCATTTGCTTGTAGCATTATTCCTTTATTTAAAGATTAATTTAAAAGCACCCACAATCCAACGATTCAAAGATTCTACGAGTTTAATACTTAAACAATCTTATTATTGAGGTTTGTAAATGAGAGCTCGGTGAAATGTTTGTTGTGTTTATTTTGCATGTTTTTCATTTTAGCTAAGTTTTTCACTACTTATAGTATAAAACTTACAAAACAAAAAACAATAAACAACCTGCAAAAATAAAATAAATTTTTATAGATCAAAAAGCAAAACATTGGAAAATGTACAAAATTTTAGTAATTGCATAACACAGTTCAACAATATTGCTATTTGGTGGCACGCCTACTGATCGTTTTAGATCATATTACAATAACCACTTTTCTTGCCCGTGGCATATATCTATGCTCAAAGACAAAACACTCAATTAACCCTTTGTGATATAACTTTTCTTGAGGCACACTTGGTTTTCATGTTTTCCTCACATCGTAGTCTCTGCCTGGAAAACTAATTTAATCAAATACATTTTTCAAATCAAACTTCAATGGGATCCGACATGAGTGTCATGAGGAGTATCTAAGATTACTCGCTTTTCGACCCGATCTCATTCCCTTACATTTCTAAGATATCGCTTGGGGGCATTCACGTATGCTTATTCTTTAGGGTAATAGTCACATGTTATTATTATCAGTTGTGTTACATTGTTGTTAGATGTTAATCTTGTGTAAGTAGTCTTGTTAGCATCTTGGTTTGTCTATAATCTTGGTGCATCTGTATTATTGTATGCATAAGGGTTTGTTTTGCAATCTTGTCATTGTTTTACAATTTCTTTTGTGTATGATTTTAATCATGGTGTTAATTAACATATGCCATAATAAAATTGAGTCAACAAAATATCAAAAATTCAAACACGTGAAACTCACAACTTACAAAATCACAAAAATAAAAAAATTACATTTAAAAAAAAACACCAACAAATCAACACATCAATAAAATCAGAGATTGCATTCCTACCCTAGTGATCGTTCCAATCATCTTATGACTATCACAACTACTCTTTTCCCTTGTATGTCAGAATCATAGCTTGGGGCAAGTCAAATCAATTGTTTCCTTCACGATATAAATTCGCTTGGGGTAATTTTGGCTCTCATTCTCTCCAATGCATTTTCAGCATCCGTGCTTAGGGGCAATGACCCTTTTTCTATATTATATTACATTTAAACGAGATTCGATAAGAATGGCACAAGGAGTAGTTACTCCTCTTTGGTCCAATCTAATCCCTCTGTATATATTGTTGCTTAGGGGCATTCACATCTGCTCACTTATAATTGTGGAACACATTAGGGGCAAAGTTAATTATCTTTATTTCAAAGTTGTGTTGCATTGTTATTATTTCTGGACCAATTGCATGTATTTTGTTATTGTTTTGGCTCCTTTATAGCCACGATACATACTTTTACAATGTATATTGGGTTTGTTTTCTCTTGTTTTGTTTTAGACCAATTACAAGTAGTATGTTAACATCTTAGTTCATTTATAACCATGGTGCCTACATCTATTGTGTATATTGGGGTTGTTTTCCTTTTTCACTTTTGTTTGTTGTGTGTGTGTGTTTGTTAATGCACATAATGGGTTAAATGCCATGAATCTTTCATAATCATGGTGGCAACTTTATTATAAAATAATAATGTTGCTTTAACTTTAACTCTCTAAATGAAAGCTCATGCTACGAGCAAAATTTCTTCCCTCTTCCTTTACCTCTCTTTGCCTCTCTGCCTTTCCCTTCTTCCTATGAAGTGGTAGTTCATCGCTTTGTTGCATAACCCATCCCCTTGAGGGGCATCCCCTTAGCATTTACATATGTTGGGACATCTCAATGTTTCATTACATCCACACTCGTTGGGGCATCGAATGCTTCATCGGTTTCTCTGTCTTCCATTCACTAATCTACATGTGTCTATCTTTAAAATGATATTACTTCGTAATAACACTTTAAAGAGGGGCAAATGTAGACACCCTAAAAATACATATATATTTCTAGCCTATTCTTGGATTATTCATATCTTATTTACATCCCTTTAGAGTTAATTAAATTAATTTCACCCTTTTTAAATTAAGTAAATTAATTCTATTATACCTTTTAGAATTAATTAATTAAATTCTATTATACTTTCAGAATTAATTAAATTAATTCTTATACCCTTTAGCTAATTTAATTAAATAATTATTTAATTAAATAGTTATTTACACTCTCACACCGTATAATTAATTAAATTAGTTATTTAAAATCAAAATAAATCTATTTTCCTATTCATGCTTCACTTGGATTCCACATCACTATCCTAGTCACTCCACTCACCTCTACTTCTAGAATCCTACAAGGTGGGGGCAGTAAAATTGCACATACAACCACCTTCTCGGATGCAAACTTACTGCCAACAAAAATTCATTACTTTTGCTTATGGATAATGAATTCATTCAAATTGCAAGTTCCTCCAATGTTATTTTAAGAATATGCATTGATGACTTCATTTACAATCTGCAACCACTCCATGGCCTTTCCTCATGTTATAAATAACAGGTAATACTCTTCACAACAATGGTTGGAGAATATTGGAGAATCTGGAGAATCCTTGGAGAATTCTTGGAAGCTTTAATCCTTGTGATCATTTGCTTGTAACATTATTCCTTTATTTAGAGATTAATTTAAGAGCACCCACAATCCAACCATTCAAAGATTCTACAAGTATAATACTTCAACAATCTTATCATTGAGGTTTGCAAAGGAGAGCTTTGAGAAAAGTTTGATATGTTTATATTGCTTGTCTTTCATTTTAACTAAGTTTTTCATCGCTTACAAACATTATGGGAACAATGTTTTGAAGAAAAATATTGAATCATGGTTGCTTGAAGTATTGCACGAATATTACATAAAGTACTATTTACTGCAGTAATTGGGTCAATTTTATGTTACAAATTGATGTTTTTGAGATTTGGGCAAAAAAACTTGGGGAATTCGTATCATTTTGGGCAGCGTAAAGGTGACACAAAAATGAAGCAACTAGTCTTTTCTATTGTACCACTTTTACGCCACCTTTTCACCACCTTATAGTGTCATCTTTGTGTTGCACTTGCGCTACCACGAAAAACATAAAAAAATGTGATATGATTATTTGATAAAATGTTTTTAATTTTTTTACATACAAATTTAGTTTTGTCAATTATTTTCAATGTTGAAGAAAATAACATATTGCATTTTCTTCTGTTACAATATACAAAACAATATTTTGAAATATAATAAGAATGCTTAAATAACATATAATATATAGAACACTTTCACACAAAAATTGATGTGGATGATAATGAAAATGAATAAGACAATTAAAATTCAGATTTATGTTATACAATAATATATAATACTACAATGCTAAAGGAAAAATCAAGTCTCTACCTAATTACAAAACAAATTAATAAAGAGCAAAATTTTAAATGTGTGTGTTAGGCGTTCTCATGGTTTGTTTATATAACTACATAATGATAAGAATCAAGTGTTTTAATTTATAATTATACATTACCTTTTCTTACTTTTTCATGGTGATTATCATGGGCCCATTTGTTGAAGTCAAATGTGTCCCATCCCGTTGTCTTCAATGTATCTCATATTTTCTTTGTTATGTGTTTGTACACACTTCCTATGAAAACATTTATATGAAAAAAAAATATTATTATAAAATTATATAAAAGAACTTACATAAATAAAATATAATTGAACAATAACTTATATAGAACATACAAATTTGTTCGTGAGTTTATCTAAGTTTTGTTAGCACATGTGATGTGTTAACCCTAACCCCTTTTGTACTTTCACCTCAAACATTATTTTGGTTGCTTTTTCTACTTGCTTTATTTACTATATGGGTAGTATATTTAATTACTATTATTTTTAATTTTTACATATAATTTAATATGTTAAGCGACATGGAACCCTATTAGTGTCATTTGTTAGCTTTTTGTCGCAAAAATACATTCTAAGTCTCTCTATCACGCTACTTTGGGAAGTCAACTATTTCTCCCCCTTCATCAATGTTTCTTAGGTACGAAGTTGTAAATTATAAAAAAAGAGTACCAATTATTTTTCAATTAGATATTACATGTAGTGGGTGTTCTAAAGTCTCCTTGAGTTACACTCATTAGCTTTGGGGTGTTTTCCCATTTTTATTTTAGATTCACTCTATATGGCAATGTGAATAAAATATTTATAGGCATAGTCAATTTTTGTCTTTTGAGAACCCACGAAACTTAAAAAGTTGAATGTTTCATTATATCAAAATTTAAATTAATCGTACACATGAAAATGTAAATTAATTATAAATAACATAAACTAATAAAATGATATGTTGAAATAAACAAACAAAATAATTTACTTGAACATCCATTAATATTTGCATGTTATCATTTACATACAATGTCATTTGTAGGTTTCTTTTCACTTGATGACTAGAAGTTTAACAAGAAAGATGAGAGGGTCTCTTATTGTCTAATGTTGATAGGGACAACCTTGATTCATTGTTGTTGTTGTCCCCTTTAAATAATTGGAGAGTATGTCATTTATGTTATTTGACACAAATCTCTACGATTTGACTTATGCAAGTTTTTCTTCATAGGAGGTAGAGATGGTCCTTCGCTCTTGATGAGGATATGGAAAACAATATACACTCCTTATAACTAAATTAGTTCAAATTAGAAAATAAATTTTGAATTAATTAAAAATAACTTAAATTAAAAAACAAAGGTTAAAATTGAATGAAGATGACTTCCTAACAATATATGAAGAATGCATACTCCTCTTAGTGCCCTCATCCTCTCGCTAGTTGATATGGGAAGTAGGATTGGTCATAATCAAAATGTATTATAATTTGTAAATAACAAGAAATATATCTATAAACTAAAATAAACTAAAATTATATTTATAGAGAGGCAACTCTTTGGCAACAAACAAATGACATCTCTTCCTCTCGGCGACCTCATCCTCCAATTAATGGATATAGAAAATATGCTAGCTATAATCACGTTGTATTAGAGTTATTCAATGAAAAAATATATTTAAATTAAAAAATAAACTCTAAATTTTTCTCTTTGTGGAGTCGAATCCCTTGCAAAAAGACAACGAATGTCTACCCTTATTAGCACCTATATCCTCTCATTGATCTACATGAGAAGTCAACATGTGATAAGTGAGTTGTATTAGAATTGTTCAATGAGAACAATTTTAATGATAAAGACAATCTATAAACTTATACCTCGGTGGAGGTGACTCCCTCATAACAAATGTGTTGCATGCGTTTATTATGGTTGTTGAATGAAAAGAAACATTTTTAGTTAAAAAATATATTATAAATTTGTACCTCTATGCCGTTTCCACTAGAGGTTGAGGGACGTCTACTAATATGAACATACAATCCTAAAGATCCCTATAACTAGTAAACACATCCTTATCAAGTTTTATAAATATTTTTTTATTAGAACTATCGTAATTATATTACTATAAAAGAAAATGAACATCCCTGGATATGAGGTTATAATAAAAGGGTGGATGGAGAGAGTCATGCCCCAAGAAGAATTCGAGAGACACACGACACGAAAAAAAACAACCCGGGAAGATCTTGTAGAATAGGTGTAGTGCCCACTTTTGTAGAAATAAAATGGTATATAAAATTAACCCGAATGTCACATTAAGGCTTAATCCACCTTTTTTAGTTTTTTTACCTTTTTACTTATGTCCTTACTCTCGATGGGAGAGCCTGACAATTAACATGTTGAACCTCACCAATCAAAAGACAATCTTGCTCCTTAGTTGATTACAGGAATTTGTTTCATGAAATATCTTTGTATCTTTGTTCCCCTAATGAATAATCCATCGAATCCGACCCCTTCCTCTTAGGGCTTCCTTGAGTGAAGCCATTGGCATTTGTTTTCATGAAAACTTGTAAATCTAAAATCACGTGCATTCCTCTACCATCAACGTTGGGTACCAAGTATTGTTGATAACAAAAGCGCTCCGACCAAATATATGGGAAGCTATGAACCCTTCTTAAGACTAGCTCCAAACCAAAACTATGGGCAACTCTTGATGATTCTTAGGTCTCTGGTTTTAGGCAAATTTAGATCTAATTTTCTTAAAAATCACATGTTTAGAATTATATTTACATTTCTAGATACCCTTTTTCTTGTAAATGAAGTTTACAAAGTTTTGTTCTCCACTTCCTTATGGTTTCTTTCCGAGTTCATAGTTGTAGTTTGAGAGCGATTAGGTCAATCGGTTCATAGTCTAGTCCAAGGACTTTCAATTAGATCTAATTCATGTGGGGTTTAGTGTGTCTAAAACCTTTTACAAACTTGAGAGCAATCCTATAGATGGTTTCTAGAGATTTTTAGGCTTGGAGACTATGTAGAAATAAAGATATGAAGATTTAAATTTAAACCCTAAGACAAGGGTTTCAAGACCACGAGAATAAGAACATTTACTTATCTTTGTTTGCAAACCTATTTATACCCCAAAACTTGTTAGATGAGCTCTATGGGGACTTGGTGCAGGTTTCTCCTTTGATGGACATGGTCCGAGTGCGATCCTTTAGTTCTATACAACAAGCTTTAGTGGAAATGCATGAAATTAAATGAGAGTAGGACAAATCTTTAATGAATTTCAAAGTAATACCAATTTCTATTACCAACACAGTCCTATTAATGTCTTGAAAGATCCCAAATCATATCAATAGAACGTAAGAGAGCATGGAATCACAAAACAATAATTGTTAATCCCCCTTCCAATCTTGACGGGTAGAAATTACATTGACCAATATAACATGAAAAACAACAATACATTACCCTTGTTTGTTATACTTTTCCTCTGCTATATCTCACCCAATCCATAGATAGAAAGGATAACAACAACTATCTAGAGTCTCCTCCATGTTTGCTATTCGAAGTTCATGGTTGAGATTTTCCCTCAACTCCCTTGCAAGAATGTAGGAGGCTATTTATCCTTACATATGGACAACAAACACATTTTGATTTCCTATCTTATCTATGGAATAAAACTACATGATCTACGTACTCTATCTTTAACATACTTACATACTCACCGTAAATTACAATTATTAAGATTTACATACATGGATTTTCATAAAATTATCTAATTTTAAACTAGTGTTTTGGAGGGAAAACCTCCCAAAGATCCAAATAAACTGAAATACTACTCCTAATGCCATATATGGTTTATTATAGTCTTAACAAACTCCTTCCAACTTTGCAATCACAATTTTTTCATTCAATTTGCATGCAAGTGATGCACCTACATCAAACAACCAAGTTACGAGAGAAGTCATCAACATCGGGTAATCAAGGAGTAAGAGTCTCAAGTGTGTCTAAGATTAGTCCGCATTGTCCATTGTAAATCGATCCTTTGATCAAGGGTACTTTGGTCTTGTTATTAGAGACAACCTTCTTGATTAATCGATATATGTTTGTGGTATTATATTGCTTTCTATGCTTTATGTTTGATATGATTATTTGTGTGCTTTGAGGTTGGTATTAGAGTGGTGTTTTTGTATAACATCTATTTGATCAATAAATAAGATCTTGCTATTTTGCATCAGATCTCTTTCTTTCGTAAATGATTGCATTTTTAAGCTTCCACCGTGAAATTGGTTTATACATCATAAGTCAGGCAAAGAGGTGAGCCTCCTTTGTAAGTCGCCGGGTGAGTGCAGTTTTGTTGAGGCCGATATCATAAGACCTGTTGAATCATTTCCAAAAGTACCAGTAATGGAATTTAAAGATCACACTTAGATGTATGGTGAAGAAGCTAGGCAAGACCTAATAAGTCTATATGACATTTTTCCCGTAAACTCTGTAATAGATGTTCAAGAAGAATTTGATCCACTTCCGACATGGAAATTGCCTAAAATCCCATATAATGAAGTATATGATAAATTGTTTGCATTCCATTTAATAGTTGCTACCACTCTTAAGACCCGTGAGTCACTTATTCAAGTCTCCTAGTCTAGTAATCATGAATATGATATCCCTTTAATAGATCATGTTGATATTAAAGCCCTTTCAAATTTTCTCATATTGGTTATGTGCAAATAGGGATTACTCCTTTGTTTCAAGAGGTCTAAATGCCTCTATCTTGTGTTGTCTAATGGATCTTAGATTTGAAAGCTTTAAAGATTATTTGTTAGCTACTATCCAAACTGGTCTGCATAATGGCCCCATTTCTTTTGAATTTTTTTCCTAACTACCCTGTTAGTATGCACAAAGAAGATTTTCTTAAACAAGTCCTTTGTGTACATCTTACCACTCTTGGTCTGCACATGAAACTTGGATCCTATCCATTAGCCATTCATTACAAAAGCATATATCATCTATTCAATACCATGTATCCCAAAATCAAGTATGGTATCACTAAAGGAAACAACGTGGTGAGTCATGTCGGTTTAGAGAGCCACAAAATCGAGCCATAACTCATATCCTGGTCTCATATCAGAGTCCCAAAGGAATGGAACCTTTCCAAAAAGGAAATAGATAAAGATCACCCTAAACTTAAAAATGCTATAAAAACTCATAAATCCAAATTAGATACAAATTTTCATTCGATCCAAAAGGTCTCTTCCCACATTATCCGAGATCTAATTCCTCTAGATTTGGCGCTCATATTTTACATGCCAAGCCCTCAAATAAAGCCAAAGAGAAAATTTATGTTTGTTGCCATAATAGTTTGATTGATAACTCAAACACCGATTATATTTGGTGTAAGGACTTTGAGCAAATTATTAAACAAAAATACATTCCTTCTAACAGACCACAATTAGTATGGCCTCTAAGCAAGTTGAAATTCTTGTACAAAGTTCTCCTACTCTACCTCCTTTCTAAAGTAGTGAAGTTCTCTCTCCGATGAAAAGTAAAAATCCATCTTCTCGGTATCAAATAACTATAGACATGATGCAGTTGACCCCTCATAATCATCCAAGATGCTAAAATGGATGAATAAAGTTGCCAAAATAGTACATGATAGGATTAAAAATCAAGATTCCTTGTTGGCCGAGATGTAGAAAAATCTAAAGGTCATAGAGTTACACTAGAAAGGTGATTTGTAATTTGCCATCCATTTGTTAAATACCAAAGCTGATTCTTTATCCTGCTCTATAAAAACATTTGACATAAATATTAAATCTATATCTAAATATGTGTCAATTTATCCTAAAATTCCCAAAGCTATGTCAAATGAAATAACAAACATTGTCTAACCTCTTGCATCCCAATCCGATGATACAAAAATAAATATCCTCAAAGGTTGGAGCAAGCCACAAGCTTCTACAAAATAGCCTACATCAATTACATGAATCCTATGTAGAAGTCAGTAAAAAAATTGACCATGTCCAAGAATTGGTAAAACCAATTCTGATTATTTTCCTCGGGTAGAACAAATAATTGAAAATACAAAGAAACCTGAAGAAATAGTCCCAAATAATCTAAACATGTTTCCTAGACATATGTTGTAAAAATATCCAATTCTAAAGAAATACACAAGACTTTTCTTACAAGAATCAATAGGCTTGCTTTTCGAGATAAAGGTTCTATTGGTATGACTAATATCACTCTTGAAGATGTAGAAATCATGGTGCTCATGGATGAATCACTTAGAGCATATTCTAGTGAGCCACTACATAATACTGCAAGGAATCAACCCTTGTAACCAAGTTGGTACAAGTTGGATTGTTCCACTCTAGCACGAGATCAAGGAAATGATCCATGGGATGATAGGATGTCAACATTCGATTGCTCATGTATCGTAAAGATCCTAGAATTATTATCAAAACAATAGCCAATGGATTTGTTGGCATTTATAGAGAATGGTGGGATGCATATCCCCAAAAAGAATCAACTCTCAATGGAGGTATTATTGCTCTTTCTGCTACTCTCATTACTAAATTTTTAGCTCCTTACATATCAAACAAAAATAAAAACATAGAACGTAATATAATACCACAAACATAAATCCGTTAACCAAGAAGGCTATCTCTGATAACAAGACCAAAGTACCTGTATCAAGGATCGACTTACAATGGACGACGTAGACTAATCTTAGACAAACTAGAGACTCTTGCTCCTTGATTACCTGATGTAGTGAAAGAAAATAAAAGAAATAACAACTTGAGAAATGAGAGAAATAGAAAGACAATAAGATCTCTATTATCACAAAAAAACAATCTCCAATTTGTCATGCATATGTGAATGAACAACCAATGTTTTTGGGTAACATTGGACCATCTCTCAAGTTGTGGGACTTTATACTTGAGATGGACCTCCAGAGAAGGTTGGTTCCTCTACCTAATCCTAGCACTAAACTACTCCTAAGGAAGGAATGCAACTATCTAATCCTAAACTATCAATTCCAAGGGACCAAGGAGAGAGAGAAGGGTTAGAAAGGTGCATAAAAGGGGAAATCCTACACTAACAAAGGTGATAACACCAAGAAAAGGGGTTTGGCCACTTCAAAATGCATGAAAATGGGAGAAAATGAAGATGGAGAGGGTGGAAAAAGCACCACAGACCACACAACACTCAATACACCATTTCCATAAGCACAACATCATTCAAGTTTGTAATGAGAATAAGAAAATGCACAAAATACCTGTAAACATGAAGAAAGGCAAGATAAAGCAATGAAAACCCAAGCAAGGGCAGTGAAACAACCACAAAACTTGATTTTATTGCTCCAGAAGTTTGCACAATACATCAAAATGGAGGTAGAAGGCATGATTCATCATTACAATGCTAAAAATGAGGCTTGGAGCTCCATATCTACCCAATAGCTGAGAAGAAGAGAGAGCAACATTTCAAAGTGTCCAACAACTAACAAAGGAGCTCTCTTTTTAAAATATATGGAAGAAAGGATGAGAAAGAGAAGAGGAAATCGAAATTGGAGCTTCAAACACCAACAAAAGTCTATAAATGACCTAAAAACATCATGGAGACCCCTGCAAAGCCCATCCCTTCATGTAATTTAGCTTGTGGAAGAAGAAAAATGCTTCCATGTCTCCATTAATGCTCTTTATCCACCTGAAAGTGTGTATTTGAAATTGGGAGAGTTTTTCATGTTTTTCCCCTACCCACTCCCACCAAACTTATGATTTCTTTATTTCATGATGAAGTACATGGAAATATGAATCCAATGATATACATTTTGTGAGATTTGGATAATATGGTGAAAATTTATATCAATGTGGGTTTGGAGGGTTGGAATGCTCATTTCTCACCTTTATTCCTCTTTTTAACTCGTAGTCCGCATTATACTAGCTCCCCTTTTCCTTTGTTTTTGGCCTTTAATGGGATGCAAGGAACCAAGGTCATTAGGTACAAGGTTCTCATGTGCTTAGCAGGTCCGAACTATCCACATTTTGTTCTCCTTATAACTCCCCACACACTTCATTTTTTTGCGTCTCGTTGGCTTGTGTGGGGAACTTTGGTCCCCACTTGCCCTTATTCCTCCTAGGCCTTTGGGACCGCATGACCCCCATAGACCCAATACATTCAAATCTTGCACTAAATTCTGTTCGCGCCTCGTATCGTTTTGTGGCTTCACATTAGATGTGGAGAACAATGTTCTTTGGGGAATGTGTTCCTTGCCAACCTTGTTTTTCTAACCCTCATTCCTTCCAAGCTTGCCCAAACCCGCAACACATTGCCTCGACCTCCCCATTGTTCCGCGGGCATTTGGGGCTTAAGAGAACACCCGACCCATAAGAAATAGTTCCCCAGGGCCATCGGGATTCGATTTCACTGTAGTATTAGGGGCCCACCCAATTCCTTTTATTTTGGTCCCTAGAGTGGTGCGGGAACCCTTATTCCACTTGCACCAGTTCCATCTCGACCCCTTGAGCCATAATACACTGCGAGACCCCCTTTTCCATTTTTCTTCATTTTTTCCAACGTTTTTGGATTTTCTTGGATTAGGAGTTAGAAAAAATGAAGTGAAGTGCCCCAAAGCCAATATTCTCGGTTTTACTAATTTTTGATCAAATTTTGTTAAGTGATGGATCTTTAAGCCTCTAGAAGAAGGGAAATGCACAAAAAATGATTCCAAGTTCCCCAAAACATGAAAATTACCTATTTTCTCCAGATTCAACATTGAAGTCCCATCAACTGCCCAAGTTCAATTTCTCCCGATTTGTCCATTTTTGTCGGGGGTGTAAAAATGGATAACACCTCCATTAAGGATTTCTTATTTTGGGGATATGCATCCCACCATTCTCTAGAAATGTCAAAAAATCCATTGGCTATTGTTTTAGCTATAGTTATTTGATCTTGAGGTACATGAGAAATTGAGTGTTGGATCATCATATCATCCCATGGATCATTTCCTTGATATGTGCTAGAGTGGAACAATCCAACTTGTACCAATTTAATTGCAAGGGTAGGTTGTGGAGCTAAAAAACTTCACTGGAGCATGCATTACAAAGTGACTAGGTTACACAAAGATGGCCGACATCGATTATGAAGGGACCAACATTGGTCACCTATGGTGACATTGGTCGTCAGCAAAGTAGGAACCGACATCGGTTAGGCTAATCGACGTTGATTACTGTGTGTGAGTGTTTTATTTAACTCATGGGAATTATATCTAAATTTAGTATTAAAGCATATCTATTGATTGTAATTGCATGGCTAAGTTCCCTAAGTTTGTATATGCCTATATAAACATGAAAGCTAGGGTTAGAAGGTGAATTAAGAGAAGGATTGAGTTAGATCCTTGATTCTCCTAGATTGACAGGATGAAGAAGAAGAAAAGAAAGAACATGTTACATGAAGACAAGCTTCAATGGAGAGAAGCTAGACAAAAGTAAATAACAGGTACATTTGAATGGTGAGAAGAGGGTAACATCTTCTACTGTATTTCCTTTGTATAGTTATTTTCTCATTGTAATGGTTTGCATAATATGCAAAGCACATAGAGTTTATTCTTGTAGATTCACATGTTGGTGATATCTTGTATTATAGATCCATGTAGATCTAGTCTTATATTGTTAGATCCACAAGTTGTTGTGAGATATTGTATTGTAGATCCATGAGATCATATTGTATTGTTGATCCATGTAGATCTAGATATTATAGAGGAGGTTGTCTTCATGTTTGCACAAGTTATGTAGTGATGGAGAGAAAACTTACTTCTTGATGCATAATCATGGTTGCACATTGGTAGACCCATGTGAGAGGTCTTGTTGTAGATCCAAAGAGAACTTGGTAACAATTCAGAGATGCAGTAGTTTCGAGGTTATGTGAGATATGCTTTGTGTGGTGTTGGAGGCACGAATGTAGTGCACTCATGCGAGATCCGTTTATAGATATGAAGGAGATGAGATACTCTTAGAGAGATGCATTGTACTCTTGTATTGAAGAGTTGGTTTGTACTCTTGTTATATTATATATATGAGATATCTATCTTTGGTGGACGTATCCCACATTGGTGAACCACGGTACATGTTATGTTATGTGTGTACTAATTTTGTGTGATTTTGATTATTCTTGTTTATACTTCCATTCTGTAGATTTTGGGGAATTGTTTAGATCATGTGTACATGATTTTGTTTGCTATTAAATCATAGCACTATTCTACAGTCCCGAATTCCCAACAATTTGTATCGAGCTTGGTTAGCTTGGTTATTTTAAAGAAAGGTTTTGCTTCTTGATATATTATTAGTGGTTTACTAAAAGTGTATGAGAGCAGGGTTTTTATTTTTCCTAATGTGAAAATCGCAGGAAGAGATTTAAATCTCAAGGGGAAGCTAGAAATGTGAGGTTGTTGGAGAATACAGTAGCGACGTCGGTTAGGTGGCAACCGGCATCGGGGTGACAAGTGGTCGGTTATAGGGTGACCATGGTCGATTCTTTGGGCAAAATTGGTTTTAAACAGAAAATCACAGATCTAAAGATTTTTATAAGATGTAGTGAATGTATCTTGTTTGCTGAGGTGTCCCTAGTTCTTGGAGGAACAAACATGTTGGTCGGATTGTAGATCCATTTTTTTGAGGTATGGTTTCATCTTGGTATTGTAGTGCTTGTATTATTTTGGTTGCACATGCATGCATGGTGCTTAGGATTGCAGATATGAGTATGAGATAGAGTAGTAGTTATGCACCATTTTGGTGCAATTAGATGCATGGGATTCATTAGAGAAGCTGTATATAGTAGCACAGAATGAAGATAGGGTTTCCACCGAGAGAAGTGTTCTTCGAGTTGAAGATGTGGTTGAGTATCTTGGTGTTGGTAAGGTGATGTATTTCATCTTGGTGCAATTTTATTGCATGTATTATTGTTATTAAGTTTTTTTGCAAGATTTGGGTGCTTCTTGAAATGACTAGCTCAACACAACTATCGACTTTGGTCGGAGTAGGCATCTTGGTTTGGTGACCTATGCCAATTTGTGGCATTGTGTTTGATCAAAGAAACACCAATGTCGGTAAGGGAACCAACATCAGTCACAAAGGGTAACCGATACCGATTAAAGAACCGTGGTTGGTCTCTGTGACAATGATTTTGTAAAGGGTTTCTTACAGTGGAAGAGGGCATGGATGGTTCGAGTGTTTTGTTTTGGAGGATCAATTTCTTGCATATGTGTACGGGAAAAAACAATGTAGATCACTTCAATATTTGAATCGAGAAAGAGGAAGAATTTGGCTCTTGTTAGTCCATTGAGACTTTGAGTTAGGTATCTCTATATGATTCATGTTTTATTTCTTTCATTTGGAGCAGCTGATATTATGTTTGGATAGTGTGCACAAATTTATACCATGTTTTTGGTGTTGTTTGACTTTTATTTCCCAATTGTGTGGAATCTTGAGGATAAGGATATCTAGACTAAGGATGAGATCCTCAATGAAAATTCATGATTAGACACAGTTGTAGGTAAGGAGAGATGTTGAGTACATGGATGAAAAGAAGGTGATTCACATACTTCATAAGAAGTCCAAACTTTTGTGATATAGAAGTATTCTTCGATAAAAAGGGAATCAATTTATATTTTCTTTCATCTAGTTTTATTTCTCCTCGACATATTAGCTTGAGCTTGGTGTTAGAAGTAGTGCAAGTGAGTTCATGTTAAGTGGGAGCAATTCATGGTTGTTGGCATTGCAGGTTGGATATATATGCACATGCGGAGTGAGAGGAGTATGCTACATTTTTTTGTGTGTGTGGCATGAGGCACAAGTTGGTTTTGGAGGGCAGTCACGACTTTGTAGGTATTTTGAGTTTATTACTTTGTGATGTCACTTCTGGTTTATTTTGTGGTGCCTGGATATTCCTTAGGGAAGGTAGTTGATGGTTGATTTGGTTAGTTTTATATGATAAAGAAATTTTTTGAGTTTGAAGGGTGAAAAAGGATAAAATATGATAGTTGCAGAGACCAATGTCAGTTAGGGTTAACCGTGATCGGTCATCTAGTAACCATGGTCGGTCGTGTAGTGACCAGGGGTTGGTTAGAAACCATGTGGTCATTTGGGCATAGGTTTGATAATATGTTTATTTACTATTTTGGGATAGAACCCTTGTTTTGATTTCAATTGGATAATGCCCACACCATCCACCTCACCTATACACCTCATCTAGCCACCTCACCCTAAGACCTATTCTTAGTATGTTGCCATAACTAACTAAGACCTACCTAAACCCTAAAAATCAAAGCCTATATTCCCTCTAACCACATTCCCACCCATTAGAAAGGAAGCTTCCATTCTAATCCATGGAAAAAATGAATGAGATCCCAGAAAATCAAGAGGATCTACCCAGTTTAGTAAACCTAGGAAATCCCACCCTAACCGATGCTCGGTTACCCTAAACCACTACTGGTCAACCTAGAACCACCGTCGGTTACCATTTAATCCCCAAAACAACCTTATTTCAGGTTGGCACATCTTTTGAGAGAAAGAGACAAACCAGAGCTGCATGCAAGTAGAACCAACATATTCGTGTACACATGCATCGAGCATCCATAGCATGGCACACCAGAAGCAATCACCACAGAGCCATTTTCCTTCACAGGAGCATCCGGGGAAGCGCCAGCACCACACCAAGTTCCTTCCATTTGATCACCCACCATTTCCAACCAGACATCAAGCTCATACAATAGTAAGTGTTTTGTTAACCAACACTTGTCCATTGTCATTTTAGTAGACTCTTTTACTTTTGTTATTAGTTTCTACTCCCATTCCCATTCCCCCACCATTTACCTCCATGTAAACTTGACCATTCCTTCACCCACACCATTGAACCACCCATACCTAGTTTTTAGAGCCCCAGTATACCTAAGACCTACACAGAGACCTTGCCATTGCCCTTTACATTTCCATTTAGCCTTAGATCTACCCTCACCTCAAGTTTTTATTGAGTTTCTTGTACCCCAACCATACCATCGCCAGTTACCCACAACCATCGGTTAACCTAAACCGACACATCGGTCATCATACAGACCATGACGTCGGTCTCTGTTTTTTACCCTCAGACCAAGAACAAAGCTTAAAACCTCCACCCAAATACCCAAAACATCCAGAACCTAACCCTGACCAATACCAGTACCTTGACAGAGAGAGACCTTGACCTTCAGATTCAATCATAGCTTAGCTTGTTGTGAATGAATTTTCTTATTGTAGTCGAATGAGATACCTAAATCATTTTAACTACAGTAGGATTTCCTTTATTGTTAACATTAAGTTGTTTTAAATAGTGGATTGACAACCATCTAGGAGTATCACACTTCCCGGATCTAGCATACGCTAGGCAGTCCACTACATATACTATTTAACTTTTATTTGGTGGTCTTGTTTTCCATTTCAGGTAGTTCCTCCAAGAAAAAGGAAGCTCTCACGATCAGTTGTGGATCAAGAAGTCATACATGCAACAACAACCTACAACCAACATTTTAACAGGTATTCCTCCTAGCCCTTTACCCTTATCTGTTTCATCAACATTCGAAGAAATGATCTAGAATCAGGTGAAACATTTTGGCATGCTGGTGGGACCCATTCGGGGTTCTTTTGCATTTCTTCATTTCTAGGTGAAAAGTTGCATGTTTGTTTCCTTTCTAAAAGGTTCTCACATTAAAATTTCTCCCTGGAATCTTCTCTTCTTCTATTGTCTAAAAGCAATCATATTTTGGTGCTTTAAAATGAACATTTCTTTCCTTTCATTAGTATCGCATTAGTGAAAGAGCATCCCTTCTCCTGTTCATCTTTTTGTGTCATCAAATTCAACATTTCGATTTGGGTTTAAAAATCATTTCATTTCATTCTACTTTTTGCATTAGCTCACATTAATTGAGGGCAACCTATATGTTGGAAGTCATTCCCAGCTGATGGTTGACAAATGAATCATAGAAAAGCACTTCCTTTCTCTTTCTCTCTCTCTCTTTGAGTCTTACCAAACATCACAAAATTGAAAATATACACATTCTTAAACAACATCTCTCTTGGAAGAAGCTATAGGTGATCACATGATCACGACACAGTGGGCACCCAACTCACTGTTTCATCGAGTCATACTTCAGAGGAAAGCCCACCCCCACCATAACATACCTGAAACCTCTCCTTGTAGATCTCCTTCTTCATAGGAAGCCATCCTCACCAAAAAAATTCTATTCTAAAGTTCATGAGTCAGTCCTTAAATAGCATAAGCTGAAACAAACATAATAGAAAAAGCACTCTTAGGATCATATTTTTCTTAGTGTTTCTACTTGGCTTGCATTTTGAGGTGAGAGGACACGTTCTTCATTTTCTTATTTCCCCTTGCACGCTCCTCATCATAGTTGGTGTATTCCAGCTTCATCTAAGTGTGCTGGACCCTATTTTCATCATTCTCAGAATTTTGGGTTTGATTCCATATCTAATTTTAACTCACAACCACCTTTTCTTCATCTCTTGTTTCAATTTCACAGTAATGGTGTCGGTCCAGTGACCATCGTCGGTTACCCTCTGACCATCATCGGTTTTACCCAACCGGTGTCGGTTTACTATTCTTTTGGTTAACCTACCCAAAAGGACACCTGCTTCACCTTCTTTGTTGTTCAGAGTCTCTGTCACTCTCATCATATTCACTTTCCTGGTAAATTCCATCAACATCTTATCTACTTGGCAGATTATCAGCCTTTTTTGCTTTTTTGACAAACTGTCCATTTTCCACAGTGACCAACCATGGTTACCTGTGATGACCGGCGTCGGTTTACCCTAACCAGCATCATTATCTTTGTGTAATTTTCTAGCTGACATTTTAACCCCAATTCACCTACCACCACCTATTTCTCCTATCTCTTGTTGTATTTCTGTGTCATTTACGAAAAAAGTCCTACCACATCAGTACTTGTTCACATGGTGCTGACGCATAGCCAAGAAAACACCCTCATATTCCATGCCAGTTGTCAACCACTCCCACCTAGTCCTTCACCACCTTCTATTTTATCACCCATGGATCCTACCCAACCTATCACTATCACCACAGGAGATGAGGAGTTCACACGACTCCTTGACCAAAACCCTTTGCCTTTGCAGTTTTATCTTTCCCACTCATCCACTCGAGATGCCTCGGGTCAGTTGATATATGGCATGCCCATATCTATCCCCCAACTCTCATTCCTACTTCTGCATCAGCCCCTCTAGCTCCACGCTACCCCTCACCTACCTTTCCCCAGTCATTTCATGCATAGCTAGGCCCTATACCTGCTTATGACCACCACGTCTCTGCACATCATCATTGCACTTCACATCCACTATACCTTCACCAACCACCCAAGAACATAACCTCATCCATGCCTATTGTCTCACATATACCCATAGCTACATAACCACCCCCAGTGTCGGTGACCCCTACCCCTTTTCAAAACATTGTCCTTTCTATTCCATAGTCCTTAGCCCCATTACTACTAGGGTCACCATGACCCTTCCACCTCCATATACATACTATCAACAACCTCCCATTTCATCTATCATTCATTCTGGGTATGTACCCCCTATCTCACTCCCTCCTTCTCAATCTACCTATATGGCAACACCATATACTAGAATGCCACCCCATCATATGCCCAACACCAACCTCCTTATGCTACAGGAGGTACCCATCCATCACAACCTACCAATGACCTAATCAAGTTAATGATGGACAAGATGCAGACATTGGAGGCATCGGTTTCTGGCACACACAACACTCTCACCTATGATGAGATTTGTAATGAGCCTATCCACCCATCCATTCCTATCCATCCATATCCCATGCATTGGGAAATGCCTAAATTTAACCACTTCAATAGCAAAGAAGACCCATAATAACATTTGCGGTCTTTCAAACATGGGTGTTATCTGATCACCCATGATGACACTTTGCTTCTGAGGACCTTTCCCATGTCTCTGACTGGGCCTACATTAGATTGGTATAGTGGGTTACCTAGACATTCTATCTTCTCATTTAACCAGGTAGCCCAAGCCTTCTTGGATCACTTCTCCATTAATGTTGTTAAGAAGGTTACCATGACTGACCTCTACTCTACGTGTCAATATGATGATGAATCTATCATCAGATTTTGTTGCTCGTTGGCGTAGCCTGATCAATCAACTCACATTCCAACTACCACAAACCAAACTCATAGAGCTCTTCACATGGGCTTGTGCTAGACATATCTCACCACCTTGCAGGTCTAGACTTTCCAAACCTTCGATGAGGCATTCACCATGGCACAAAAGCTAGAGATTCGGGCCATCGAAAGAAAAGAAAATCCAACTACGCAATAAGAACTTGGCATTTAAGTCAAATGATACCTCTTCTTCTTCAAACCATAGAACAATTATTCAAAATCCAAGGAACCGCTAACGTAGTGGTACTCAAGGCCAGCCCAACTCATCCATCAAATCAGGCTAACCCCTCATCTAATCTTTCTCCCATTCAGACTTTTCAATTCAGATGAGAACAATGGAAATACACCCCAATTGGGAGCCTTATTCTTCTGTCTTAGAAAATCTCATTAAAGTTGGGGCCATCACCCTTCCTCCCATAAAACCACACACTAGTTTTGATCCTACTTGCCCCACACCCACATGGTATAAAGAGCATGACTTTTGCAACTATCATCGGGTAAAAGGTCATAGTGATGAAATTGCATCACTTTTAAAACATTGTCCAAGAAATGCTCGAGAAAGGTGAGTTAACCTTGGATAATCCTAATGCACCTACCAATCAAAACCTACACATCTTCAAGAAACCATTTCCTAATCATGCCCCTTCTTCTGATCAAACCGGAGAGACCTCAACTCATGATAGCCATACCCGTGAGGTCCATGCTATTTTTAGTGATGCACCCATTTGCTTCCCAATTACCTCATATTCCTTCCATAGAGGAAATCCTAGCCCAAAGTCCTCCACCTACACTTGAACCCACTTCACCTATTCCTCCACCCACAGAGGAACACCCTTCGTCTCCTCCCTCACCCATGTGAAGGAGCCTCCTGTTAACATCGAGACCATTTCACCTTTGGCTTCTCCACCTAGAGATCCATCACCCACAGTACCTCTCCAACCCATGGAAGATGCTTGTTTATCTCCTCCACCCACAGAGGAGCACCCATCATCTCCCACCCATAGAGGAGCACCATCATCTCCTCCACCTATCAAAGATCCAGTAGAAATGCCATTTTCCTCTAGGTGACCATTCTCCATCAGTACCCAAGATCCTACGGACTTACTTTCGGCTCTCTTACCCACAGAAGCTGAAGCTAGCAAAAATTCCCCATTTCTAAGACACATTTTATGGGAATCACCATTGGATCCTCATCAACCTCACCTACTATGCAGTGCCATTCTCACGCTTAGCCGACCACCTAGATTATGTGGATAGAGCCTTACTTTGGGGGCATCTTCTACTTCCTGTCTCAACACAAATGCAGATGTCACTCACTGACACTTCCACTATCTATCCAAAAATATTTTGGCCAATCAAACCAAACACAACCACAACTATCACAAATTCTTCCATGATACCACTCATGGCTCAACTCACACCCCTACCCATAACCCAACATGCATCTACATCCAAACCCACACCTACATCATCTTCCTTTCCTAAACCTATTACTACCTTAGGGTCATCCCAACCACCAACCTTACTCATCCACCCATCAAATTAGATTTAGCTACATCCTCCAAAGCCAACACCAAATTAATCCCCACCCAAATAGAAGAACCAATCCCATAGATCTCATACTCCAACCTCACCATCACACCTTCATCACCTTCACCCCTTCCATCCATCTTAGGACCTCACCCTTCCAGCATGGTTAAGAAACCTCCACCCACCGGTAAACTAAAAACATAGCAGCCCATTCCTCCCTCACAGACCTCTAACATACCCAAGTGCCTGACATGACTTCCACCCACACCTGCAACATCTTTACCACCCATACCTCCAATACCATCGATAACTTCTTCACTACCCATGACACTTCAGTCTCTTTCCCTCACACCTCCTGCATGACCTGCGCCATCTACCTTCACAACACCTCGGTTATCCCCATGGGTAACTCACCCTCTTCCACCATCCACTTTTCCCTCTAGATCTCATGCACCCATATCACCTTTACCCAAGAAGGTGCAACCTAAAGACAAAAATCCACTACCCTCCAATAAGGTAGTCAAACCAACCACACACTCTCTTGCTAGTTCATCTACCATACCCCTACCCAAGCAAACACGACCAACACCTAAGACCACACCAGCACCTAAAACCATAGCTCGACCTACTCCCCCTCATGCAAAGACCCTTCCTCTACAGTCAGCCACCTACACCCAAACCCACTTTCACTTCCCATTGTGATCCACTAGCGGGATCCTATGCCAAAATCTTAACCAACCTCCTTGAAACTTCTGTCATCACATTACCACCTCTCAGACCTTATGACCCTCTCAAACCCAAACCAAAGGGGTTTGACACACAAAATTTTGCCTACCATCATGTGTTAGGGCACATGATGTAGAGAACTATAAGGCTTTGAAAACCATTCTTATCTAGTTGTGTCCTCCTGAAGAAAACTTTGATGATGATGACCTTCTCGATGAGGACCCCATTTCACCAGCACCCATTCCCACAGTTCTTCCCTCATTTCCTACTCAAGTGACCAAGACCTCCACCTCCACAACTCTTAGAGCCACCCCCAAGATTCAAAATTAACATGGTTCACATCAGAGAACTCACCAAACCTCCACCCAAATGTCGGTGTGCTCAACTCATCTCACAAGGTTCCTTCCCACCACTTGGCTTTTTCCCTTCTTGTCATTATACCTTTCATGGCTCACCTACTTCACCTACCTCCCCACCTCAGATCAACATGATCCACATTGCTACCCATGCTCAGAAGGATAAAGGAAAGGAAAAGGCAACCGACCCACCAACCAACCCTATACCCAACATACCATCTACACCCACACCTAAAATCACTATCCATGGCCCCACATATCCTATTTCTAATGGGGTTACACATCACACCATGCTCAAACAACTACACCAATCCCCCTCAAAATGTCCCTATATGACCTCATCCAAACCTTGAATCCCATCGTCAAGCTCTCATGGAGGTTCTTTAGTCTATTGAGGTCTTACCCAATGACCCTACACCCATGGCCTCCATTATTACACCCCATCATGTAGCCTCTCTCACCAAATTACCACCTTCATCTACACCTCCACCTACTCACCAAGTAGCCACCCTTAGCTTCTCAGATGAAGAGATCACACCACACCAAACCAATGACCCAGATCCAGCTCTCTTCATCTCTATCCACATCGATGATATACGTGTATGACATGTTATGATCGATGGGGTGCTAGCATTAATATCATCTCCTCCCATGCATTCACCCAAATGCATACCTGACAATTACATGCATAAACATCCCATCATGTTGCATTCATTCAATGATGCTATCACCTCTACACTTGGCACCATCATCCTCCATGTTTGCATGGGCCCCCACACTATTCTAG
This sequence comes from Taxus wallichiana var. yunnanensis, assembly GCA_018340775.1. Lineage (NCBI taxonomy): Eukaryota > Viridiplantae > Streptophyta > Pinopsida > Cupressales > Taxaceae > Taxus > Taxus wallichiana. Next base: position 120,195,427 of record CM031238.1, read on the forward strand.
AGTTATTTTACATCTTGGAGGGGAATTTCAATATAACTTGTTGCTTGGTAGACCCTGGATTCATGTCATGGGTTGTGTTCCTTCCACTTTGCATCGTTGTGTAAAGTTTGAGCATGAAGGACACACCTATACCATTCAGTGACCCATCACCTTTCAAAACTTACAACATGCTTTACCAACCCAATGACGTGCTTATACCCATTAAAGCATCTACCTCCATGACCACTTGCCTCTTCACCTACACCTCCACTCACCAATGTGCCACCGCTACCTCAACCACACCTACATCCTCCATTCCTACCTCTTCCACAACCTCCACGGCCAACCCATCGACCTCCCAATCAGTTAGCTCCACCTCCGATCCACCTCTAACACATCATCTATCCCAGCTACCCACATATCGACCACCATCCCTTAGAAGGCATTTTTCAATGCCTCACTCTGGGGGAGTATCACCTATATAGTGTCAACACATTCCTTACTCCACAAGAGTATGGAAGTCTTCACCAACACCCTCGCTATGATCACCATATAGGAGAGCACCTCCTTTATGGTCCTCCCCACCTTCATACCAATCTCACCTATGGGGACTTGATACTACCACTTATACACCTGAACCACCATCACAAACCCGCCCATTTTCTATGACCTCCAGTCACTCACCAATCACCATTTTTTTTCCCCACACTTCCTACACCATGATGTGTGTGGAAGGGTTTTGGTTTTGGATTTTATGAGAAAGGCCGCCATACTATTATTCCATGTACTACCCACAAACATAATGACCATAGTGGTATCGGCTTTGTTGAACCACCTACCAAGAAGGCCCACATTGAACTCATTGAGGACATCAGCCCTTCTCCACCTTCTTCACCCACTCCACCTTCTTCACCACCTTCACCTGACGAGTCGATGGATCCAAATCCATTCCTCCTAACTTTTTTTTCATAAACACCATTTCCTTGGGGCCTCTGACTTATCAACGTGAGGGCGAGGCTCCCTCTTCTCTTCCCTTCTTGTACCTAAAATGATCGATGATGATACACCTTTGATTAACATCATTCAATGTCAGGATGATGAATCTATACTCACCTACCTTGGTGTTGAAGACTCATATATTCATCGGTCATTACCATCTGAGATGCAAAACCATGTTGAATGAATCGACTATCAAAATCAACATTCATACTCAGGATGACCCACACATTCTAAAGATCGGTCAATCTTTGATATTGTTTGAACAGGAAGCCATCACTTCTTTTCTCAAAAACCATAACCACACTTTCACTTGGTCTTACATAGACATGCTTGGTATTGACCCCACCATAGTGGTCCACAATATCATAACCATTCCCGATGCCAAACCCATAAAACAAAAGCTTGAGGAAAATGCACCCTCGCATTGCTCTTCTGGTCAAAGAAGAACTTCAGTGCCTCCTTTTTCCATTTCCTTCATCTTACCCATTGATTATCCTCGATGGATGGATTTCTAACATTGTCCTATCACTAAGGTGATAGGGGGACTTCACATTTGCACATGATTTTCATGACCTCAACCTAGCTTGCCCAAAAGATGACTTTCCTCTACTTGGTATTGACCAACTGGTTGACCTTACCACTAGTCATGAGATGCTATCACTCATGGATGGTTTCTCGGGTTATAACCAAATCTTTCTTGCCCCAGAGGATCAACACAAAACCACATTCATCACCCCTTGGGGACCTTCTACTATCGAGTCATGCCTTTTGGCCTTAAAAACATTGGTGCCACATATCAGTGGGCTATGACTTACATCTTCCATGACATCATGCATCATATATTGGAAGATTACATGGATGACCTCCTTGCCAAATCTAAATGCCACTCTAAGCACCTCACCATCCTAAAAACCATCTTTGACCACCTCATTAAGTATTGTGTTCACCTTCAGCCCAAGAAGTGTGTCTTGTGGTTCTCTCGGGAAAACTCCTAGGGATTTATCATTCCTTATGGTATAGAGGTTGACCCTGCTAAAGTCAAGGCCATTCTTGAAATGCCTCCACCCACTAACCTTAGGCAACTCATAGCTTGCAAGGTAAGTTGCAGTCTATTCACCATTTCATTTCACAAATTGTCGATCGGTGTCAACCATTTCATCATCTTCTCAAGAAGGATGTCTCCTTTAAATGGGATGATGACTACCACAAAGCTTTTGAGGCCTTAAAACAATACCTTCTCCAACCACCCATACTCATTCCACCTAAAGATGATCAACCCTTCTACCTATACATCTCAGCTACCGATCACTCCTTAGGGGCCATGCTCGCTCATCGCGATGAACAACACAGGGAGCAGGTGGTTTATTACATAAGCCATACTCTTTTGGACTACAAAACCCATACACCCATGCCAAAAACTTTTTTTAGCCTTAGTTTTCATTGCCACAAAAAACTCCACCATTACCTACTCAACCACAAAACCTATGTTGTGACCAACACCGACCCCCTACACTTCATGTATGCCAAACCTTACCAAAATCAATGTGCCACACATTGGCTTATGCTTTTGGCCACCTCGACCTCAAATTCATCCATCAAAATTCCATCAAGGGCCAAGCTATCACCGACCAATTGGCCGATGCACCTATTTCTGGGATCAACCCTCTAACTTTGACTTTCCAGATGAGTCAATTGCTACCCTTTCCTGGATGAACCCGCTTACCAAATGACACTCTTCTTTGATGGTTCCAAGTGTCAGCATGGGGGTGGGGCTGGTGTTATCCTCATTCCACTTGATGGTGAACCCATGCCTTTGTCTTTCAAACTCAATTTTGATTGTACAAACAATATTGTTGAATACGAAGCACTCGTATTAGGTCTCCAAGCTACCTATGCCTTAGATGTTAAGTCAATCAACATCTTTGGTGATTCTCAATTGGTCATAAACCAAGTCAATGGTATATACCAATGTCGTAATGAGACACTTCAAAAGTATAAACATCATGTGGACATACTTTTGACCACCTTTTGACCATTATGACCTTCAAACCATCCCCCTTCTACCAACAAATTTGTAGATACCATGGCCTGCTTGGCCTCTCAAATACCCACTTCACCCCACTGATTCTAAAATCTTTGTCACCATATAAAGACTCCAATCACCCTCTTATTTACCTCATGAAATTTACTCTATCGGAACCACTACCCCCGACCCGAGTGACCTTTGGTATAAACAATACTCAGACTATCTTTCCCTCTCCATCTTGCCTCCCGACCTCACTCGTAATGGACAACGTGCCTTTCTTAAAAAGGTCTCTCATTACATCATCATGGGTGGCCTCCTCTATAAGCATGGCTTTGATGGTATTCTCTTACGATGCCTTACGAGTTCTAAATTCCTTATACCATTAAGGAAGTTCATGATGGCATATGTGGAGGTCACTTCAGTGGCCTTGTTGTTGCTAAGTGTATTCTTCACCTAGGCTATTATTGGCCGACCCTCAACCATGATTGTTGTGACTACGTTAAGCATTGTGTAAAATGCCAACAACATGCCAACCTTCATCATACACCCAGTCATGCCTTACAGGTCACCCGTGACCTTTGGCCCTTCTCTCAATGGGGTTTGGATCTTGTTGGAGAAATCAATCCCCATTCTTCCCAATGACATCAATGGATCATCACCACTACCGAATACTACACAAAATGGGTTGAAGCCATACCTCTCATCTCCACAAAAGCCGAGAAAATATGTGAGTTCATCAATCATCACATCATTTGTCACTTTGGTGTCCCATCATCTCATCACTGATAATGGAAAACAATTCAAAAATAAAACCTTGCAAAAAACTTTGTGACGCCTTGACATTCAACTAAGTTTCTCATCACCTTATTACCCACAAACCAATGGCCAAGCCAAATCCACTAATAAAACCTTAAACAAAATTCTCATGAAAGTGGTTAACGATACTTGGGAAGGACTGGCATACATGCACATTCCTTTCCTATGGGCATACCACACTAGTATTCACACTTCCACTGCTTGCCACACCTTTTTCTCTGGTCTATGGTACAAGAGGTTGTTCTACCTCTCAAAGTCCAGATTCCCTCACTTCACATTTCTCTCCATGACATGCTCAATGATGATGACTTTCATCAAGACCATTTAGCACAACTTGAGTTATTAGACAAATGTCATCTTAATGCTCTTGACCATCTTCAAGTTTACCAAAAATGTATCAAACGTGCCTATGACAAACATGTCCATGAATGAACCTTCCAAGTCGGTGACCTTGTCTTGAAAGAAAATCAACATGTAACCAAAGCAAAAAAAAGTAAATGGGGAAAATTTTCTCCTAATTGGCTTGGACCATACATCGTGACTCATACTTATGGATCAAGTGCTTATCATTTATCTTCACTCATGGTAAACCCAAACCTAAGCCCCTTAATGCCTTGCATCTTCGACCATTCTACTATTGACTTTTAGTCCTACCTCACCTTCTTCCTCTTTTCATGCTCGTCCCTTGAGCACTTTTCCACTTCCTACTTTGCATCCACCCCAATGATTAAACAAGAATCATGTGCATACCCATCACTCTTTTATCTTCTCTTAAATATGTGTACCATGGTGTTGCACATGGCATGATTCTCATGGATACTTTTCATCTACTTTTAGATGAGATCCCATGGTCATTTCACCTTGCTTTCTGAACAAGAATCCAATTCTTCACCTTAGTCTTGTCCATGACTTAAAATCCCTCACATGGGATTCAACTCCTTGAGTCAAACTTCCAATAAAAGATGACTCCCTCAAAAGGACATCTTTCTCTCTACATCACTACTTTAAATAGACTACTCCCTCGAAGGACAACTATGTAAAGCTCTTTCAAAAAAAAAAGAGAAAGAAAAGAATCTAAAGCTTCCCACATCGATCAACTTCACGAAGACCTCAAGGAGTTAATTTCTTCATCCCATATAGACTTCTTGCATCGATCAGTCTATCTCAAATATAAGTCAAACAAAAAAAATTTTCATCATGGACTTTCCCATTGTGATCTTGGATCTCTTGCCCAAATGCATGCTACCAAATACCATATAAACTAACCACTTTTCACCCTCTCACCATTCACACTTTCATTTCCTACTACCTCAAGGGACCTCTGGAACCATGACATTTGGTGATCATGTGACTACTCTTCACCTTTAGAATAATCCATCATGCAATGTCTTTAGGGTCTTACGTTCATCCACCTATCTAAGGTATGACCCACCCATTGTGATCCTTACCAATCAGGTGGCTTTCTTGCCTCCTCTTATCTTTTAACCTTCTTCATTACGTATTGATTACCTTATACAGGACTAGATCCTCGATGCTTATCTTTGGGTAATTTTCCTCTTTCACCACAATCAACTCAAAATCACCCATACCAATGTGCCCACAATTCACCCATACCTAAAAGACCTAGACTCAATCATGCCTATAACCTACCAACCCATACTCATACCTCCTCGCATTCTTCCCTAGCTTATGGGAGAACTACATCGGCTTGAGGTCCCTTTTCACCAGGGACTATGTAGGCAGCACTCCAGGGCATGGGGCCCTGGAGGTTAGCTCGGCCACTCTCTACCCTAACCAATTCACCTTTCATTTTCCTAAATCACAATCTACCCTAGTTAGATTTCCTTTTATATCAATAATTGGGAATTAAACCAAACAAACAACAAATTGCTTTCCACCTTTATCATCATCAAACATACATTCATTATGTCTACCATTTCTTTACCATTATCATGCATGTTACTATAAAACATCTCAAACATGACCCATATCATCATTAATTGCACAAATTAATGAATTATAAACTCAACCCATTTCAACTCAATCCATAAACCAACCCATCCATCCTAACCTCAATCCATGCCTAAACCAACAACCTAACTCCACCATGCCTATAACCCATGCCTATGCCTATGACTCAATCATGCCTAAAACCAACAACCTAACTCCATCATGCCTAACCTCCATGCCTATGACCTGACTCAATCCATGCCTAAACCACAACCTAACTCCACCATGCCTATGACCTGACTCAATCCATGCCTATGACCTGACTCAATCCATGCCTAAACCATGACATTAACTCCATCATGCCTGAACTCCATGTATCCATACAACTGAATCCATCACCTACCAACAACCTAACATACATGCTATCATCAATATACCTAAAACCAACAACCTGAATATATCATCATGCCTAACACACCTATCATGAATCCATCTATGCATAATAATAAAATGCTATCAACACAAATGCATCATGCCAAAATCACCATCATCTCTATAAATAAAAACATCCAAACATGTGTCTCCATATACATAACTCTCAAATATCTTTGGCACGTAGGTGGTGTATATAAAAAATCTCTCAAAACTCTCATATACAACCTCACCATCTTTGGCACGTAGGCGGTATATATGATCAAAAATATACAAAAATCTCATACATCCTCACTCTCTTTGGCACATAGGCCGGTATATATCAAAAATGAATAAAATACATCAAAATGGAGGGATGTGCATCAGGCATCATCCTGTCAGATATCCTCCATATCATCTCTCATCTCTCTCTGTCTCCTCCTCGGCTCCTATCTAGTGGCTTGATAACATCTCACCACCTCTCATGGTCATGTGTCGGGTCCCTACTTGGTACATCACCTGGAGCTTAGCCTCCATGTGAACTAGTGGCCTCACCTTGATCCTATCTCGGGGCTCGATGGCCCCCTGTGCTCTCCATGTTGTGGGTACGGGATCTGGTCCTCTCACTCGAGGCTTGTGTGCCTTGTACTCTCCATAGGATAGAAAATCTATCCCCTTACCATCAGCTGATCCTGGTAATATCTGGCCTCACCTAGGGCATCCCAACCTAGATATGGGTATGCTTGTGCATGTGTGGTGGGCCCATCGGCCTCGACCCCTATACCTATCTGTGGGACCCTGTCCCACCCCCTTCCTGTGAACTGGGACCTGTCCTGGTGCCTGTGGTGGTGCCATCGGCTCAAACCCTATGCTACTGTACTGAGCTGTAGTGCCTCAATTGCACACTGTGTAGTGGCCAACTAGCCCTACTAAACCTATAACCTACACACTAGGGTGGCCACCTACTCATCATCACCATCTCCATCTCCACCTGGGCCATCTGGGCTATGGTAGACTGCCACTGTGCATGCAATGTGGCCACCTCCACCTCTCTGAACTACTTGCTAACTACCCCTATACCATCCCCCCAATATGTGTCAGGGTCACCACCTACCCCCCCTATAGGGCATCTCTCTGCATGGTGATGGTGGCTAAATCTAGCTGCCCTGGCCTGGGAGGTACTTACTCATAAATGAGCCACCCACCACTATTTATACCTATCCATCACTCTGGCATCATCGATACACCGGTCTATAACCTGCTCCTCCTCCCTATAGGTATTGTTGGGTTGGGTAGTGGCAAATGGTCTCTCCACATCATCTCTCCTATACTGTGGGAAGGGTGGTGGTATATCCTGTAGTAATCCAAACTACCATCTAGACCTATCTACTAGGATCATCTCATGCTCCCCTACATGATGCCCCTCAATCCATCTAGTATCTACAAGCCATCTAACTCATCGACCATCTGTTCTGTATGAGGGATAGCCCACATACGGTCTCCAAATAATGTCCATGCCAGACAATCCCTCTAGTAACTACACTAATAATAGGCTACATCATGTGTAACCCTACCTACTCGATGCTCCCATCATAGGCACCCATCACCTATACCCCACCCAAAAAAACTAGGCTCAAATGCATCTTCCCAGGGGCATACCAATCGGATGAACACAAACAATGTGCTCATAGGCCCAACAGTGAAGAATAAATGTGCAACATAGGTAAACTGTGGAGCCACCCATATGCCCATAGCTCTCTATATAGCTACACTAGGAATGTTGGTGCCCATGCAAAGAAAGTAGGTCTATCCATAATCATGTCATGTAGTACCCCCATCAGTGATCATGGGAATCTCCCACCCTCTGCATCCGGTAGTGCAAAACAATAGATTGCCTCCATCAATAATACTACTAGCCTCGTCTCCTCTGGATGGGCTAGGTACATCTCTCCATAGCTCAGGTTGGCACTGTGGAATGTCAGCTCCACCAGTCCCTCACCAAATACCATCAGCATCAACTCCTCAGATGCCTCTGAGGAGATCAAATATACATCCCCCAATATAGGTAACCATAGATCCTATACACATCCTCCAGGGTGACTGTCATCTCCCCCGATCGGTAGGTGGAACATGTTGGTCATTGAATCCCATCTATCGATGAGAGTGACCATCAAACTCAGCTATTGTCAGACTACATGTCGATAGCGTCAGGACCCCATCAGGCCCACATCTGTGACATGCCTCCACTCCTTGACTGTCACCACACCTCGAACTCTCAATAGCAGGGGTGGCACCCTATCTCTCATCCTCAACTGATCTCTCACCTGCATCCAACAAAACAATCACATTATTAAAACATGACCATATCTACATTCACCCATACCCATACCCATTACCCTACCTATTTTACTTTTACTTACCCATTTATCCCATGACCTACCCTCCACCCCAACCCAACCCTAACCTACCTACCTACCCCAACCTACCTACCCTACCCAACCCTAACCTACCCTACCTAACCTAACCACCAACCTACCCACCCTAAACCTACCCAACCCAATATCACCTTACCTATTTACACACACCCCGACCCTCACCTACTTCCATTTTGACCCACTCCCTGACCTTACCTATTTTCCCACACATCTATACATTTTTCCCTAGATCAACCCTTGCCTATTTCCCTTTTTAGGGCAAGTGTTTTTCTACCTTCGACGGCGCTTCCCCTCACCAACCACCATGGTCTACCCATAACCGGCATCGGTCACCTCATCCATGACCGATTCCGGTTATACCCCACCGATGCTTTACCAACCTTCGACCGATGTCGGTCACTATCATCATGGCGAAACCCGCGACACCATGCCCCCTATTTCTACCCAAATTTCACATTTCTCCTCAGTCCCCACCCCAATCCCTACCTAAAACCCCTTCCCACCCCTCATTTACCTAATTCTACCCTCCCCCATTCCTCTTTTACCCACTATCTTCCCCGAATTCAAATTTCATTCCCCCCAAAACCCATCTCCCTCCTACCCAAATTTCTATCAATCTACTTAACAAACAAGGAGGGACATTGAATCTTACCTCATCACACTTTGCCATCTATGTGGTGGCACCTCCGGCCCTACACTGGTGGTCCCCCGATCCCTCTCCTACCTCTGCCATCACCCAAATGACCTCTCACTCTCCAACCAATCAAATCATCCAACCCAGCTCATGGATCCACCTATCGACCAACTATCACTAGCCACATGGCTCACCAACTCAGTCCTCCATCTCACTCTGTCACTTTCCACCTTTTCCTCTCTCTCTTGTCATTTTTTTCTCCTCTTTTGTAAAAGACAAATGATTTGAAAAAAGTGGAAATTTTTTTTTTTATAACCTACCCGACTTGACCGGTGATGGTTTTACCTTGACCAACATCGGTCCTGTGCCCTAGCTTACCATGGTCGGTCCATCATGACCGAGCATCGGTTCCTTTAAACCATCATCGGTTTACCTACTTAGTCTTTTCCTACCCCCTACCCCCAATTTTTGACCTAAATCCTTTTTACCTCACCCACACCTCACTTGGACACTTCACTTTATCCTCTTGACCTCATCATTTACCCCCTCACCTCATCCTCATTTGGGGACTCATTATTTTACCCATACCTCAGCCCTACCCATGTCGTGACCTAGATACTTGGACTGGAACATTGCTAGTGACCTGTGACCTCATGTGCTCACTATACCTTGTGGCACTATTACCTGTGTTGATGGACATACTTGACCTTACCTTGCCTCTTTCCATGACCATTTATCCTGACCCAACCTTTGGTGTACTGAACATACCTAAACATTCTTGCACCTGACCTGCGTCATGTTTCTGACCATATCCTATACCTTGGATACTGGAATCACCTCAACCTTGTTTGGATAAACCTAGTGACCTTAGACAATGTAGAGTTTTCCTACTCTTCAACCTGGTACCATGTTGTAGTTTATACATGTGTGTGTGTTTGACTGTTACTACCTTTGACCTTGACCCATTACCTAGATTACCCGAGTAGACCTTTTTTCCCTTTTTACCCCGTTGCCCACCTTCTTCTTCATCACATTCACCTTTTATCAAACCACTCACCGATTCTTCCCTTATGCCTCATAAGTTCCTGGTTTCAGGGGATCACCTTCACCCACACATGGGGCAACCACATCTTATTTTTTTCAGCGTCGCTTACCAATACAAGCTACGCAAACAAAAAGGGGGAAAAATGTAGACACCAAAATTGGGTCACACTCCCCTTGGTCCCTCGACAAATAACCAAATCGAACACACTCACCTAACCATGGCCCCTTTCACCCCAATCTAATATTAATTTAATTAATTAAATTAAATTAATCTATGATCTCATAATACCTATTATTTAAATATCCTAATTGGATAATGCCCACACCATCCACCTCACCTATACACATCATCTAGCCACCTCACCCTAAGACCTATTCTTAGTATGTTGCCATAACTAACTAAGACCTACCCAAACCCTAAAAATCAAAGCCTATATTCCCTCTAACCACATTCCCACACATTAGAAGGAAGCTTCCATTCTAATCCATGGAGAAAAAAATGAACGAGATCCCAAAAATCAAGAGGATCTACCTAGTTTAGTAAACCTAGGAAATCCCACCCTAACCGATGTCGGTTACCCTAAACCACCATCCGGTCAACCCGAACCACCGTCGGTTACCATTTAATCCCCAAAACAACCTTATTTTGAGGTTGGCACATCTTCTGAGAGCAAGAGACAAAACCATAGCTATATGCAAGTAGAACCAACATTCGTACACACATCAAAGCATCCACATCCACCAGCACCAAAAGCAATCACATAGAGCCATTTTCCTTCATGGGAGCATCCGGGAAGCACTAGCACCACACCAAGTTCCTTCCATTTGATCACCTACCATTGCTCAACCAGACATCAAGCTCATACAATAATAAGTGTTTTGTTAACCAACACTTGTCCATTGTCATTTTAGTAGACTCTTTTACTTTTGTTATTAGTTTCTACTCCCATTCCCATTCCCCACCATTTACCTCCATGCAAACTTGACCATTCCTTCACCCACACCATTGAACTACCATACCTAGATTTTAATCACCCTGAGTATACCTAAGACCTACACAAACCTTGTCCATTTCCCTTTACATTTCCATTTAGCCTTAGATCTGCCCTCACCTCAAGTTTTTATTGAGTTTCCTATACCTTGACCATACTGGATTACCCACAACCATCATCGTTAACCTAAACCGACATCGGTCATACCAGACGATGATCGGTCTCTGTGTTTTACCCTCAGACCAAGAACAAAGCTTAAAACCTCCACCAATACCCCAAAATAGCCCAAAACCTAACCACGACTAATACCAATACCTTGTGATAGAGATCTTGACCTTCAGATTCAATCATAGCTTAGCTTATTGTGAATGAATTTGCTTATTGTAGTCGAATGAGATACCTAAATCATTTTAACTACAATAGGATTTCCTTTATTGTTAACATTAAGTTGTTTTAAATAGTGGATTGATAGTCATCTAGGAGTATCACACTTCCCGGATCTAGCATACGCTAGGCAGTCCACTACATATACTGTTTAACTTTTATTTGGTGGTCTTGTTTTCCATTTCAGGTAGTTCCTCCAAGCAAAAGGAAGCTCTCATGATCAGTTGTGGATCAAGAAGTCATACGCATGTAACAACCTACAACCAACATAATGTATTCCTCCTAGCCCTTTACCCTTATCTCTGCTTTCCAACATTCAAAGAAAGATTCTCCTAGATTGAGAGGATGAAGAAGAAGAGAAAGAAAGAACAGGTTACATGAAGATAAAGCTTCCATGGAGAGAAGTTGGACATAAGGAAATAACAGGTACATGTGAATGATGAGAAGAGGGTAACATCTTCTACTCTATTTACTTTGTACAGCTTATTGTCTCATCAGTAATGGCTTGCATAGTATGCAAAGCACATAGAGTTTCTTCTTGTAGATCCACATGTTGGTGAGATCTTGTATTATATATCCATGTAGATCTAGTCTTATATTGTTATATCCACAAGTTGTTGTGAGATCTTGTATTGCAGATCCATTAGGTCATATTGTATTGTTGATCCATGTAGGTCTATATATTGTCGAGGAGGTTGTCTTCATGTTTACAAAGTTATTTAGTCATGGAGAGACATACTTCTTGGTGCATAGTCATGGTTGCACATTGGTAGACCCATGTGAGAGGTCTTGTCGCAGATCCATAGAAAACTTGGTAGCAGTTCAGAGATGTAGTAGTTCTGGGTTATGTGAGATCTAATGGTGGTGTTTGGAGGCGTAGATGTAGTTCACTAATGTAGATCTTTTAGAGATCTGTAGGAGAGGAGATACTCTTAGAGAGATGCATTGTACTCTTGTATTAAAGAGTTGGTTTATACTCTTGTTATATTATATATATGAGATCTCTATCTTTGGTGGACATAGCCCACATTGTGAACCAAAGTACATGTTGTGTTATGTGTGTGTAGTTTTGTGTGATTTGGATTATTATTTTTTATACTTCTACTCTGTAGATTTTGAGGAATTGTTTAGATCCTATGTGCATGATTTTTTTGTTATTAAATCATAACACTATTCCATGCGATTCAATTTCCAACATTTTCTCCATCTTGACCAACAAGGATTCTTGGTTTGTAAGCCTATCATGTAATATTTTGACAAATTTTTTGGTCCATTTTAACATCTTGGAGGATTATGAGGGGTCAAATTATATGTCTATAGTTATTGATACCAAAAATGGTTTTTGCTTTTCATCGGGAGAGAAACTTCACTACTTTCTAAAGAGGTAGAGTAGGAGGACTTTGTATAGGAATTTCAACTTGCTTAGAGGCCATACTAATTGTGGGTCCATTATAATAAATGTATTTCTATTTAATAATTTTCTCACAATCCTTACACCAAATATAATTGGTGTTTGGGTCATGAATCAAAATATTATGGCTAAGAACATAAATTTTCTCTTTGGATTTATTTAAGGGCTCAACCGCAGAAAAATATGAATTGTTAGATCTAGAGGAACTGGATCTAGATAATGCAAGAAGAGACCTTTTGGATCTAAATGAAAAAGTTATATCTGATTTGGATTCATGGAATGCTGTAGCATTTTCAAGTTTAGATTGATCTTTATCTATTGCCTTTTTAGTTTGGGTCCATTCCTTTGGGACTACGATATGAGACTAGTACATGAGTTATGACTCGATTTTGTGGATCTTTAGACTAACATGAATCATCAGGTTACTATATTTAGTGATACTATACTTGACTATGGGATACATGGTATTGGCTAAATGATAGATGATTTTGTAATGAATGGATAATGGATAATGGATAGGATCCATGTTTTATGTGCTAATGGACCAAGATAGTGGCAAGATGTAAGTAGAGGAATTGTTTAAGCATATCTTCTAAGATCCATTAGACAACGAAAATATTTAAAGCTTTCAAATCTAAGATCCATTTGAAAACACAAGACAAAAGAATTTATACCTCTTTAAAACAAAGGAGTAATCCCTATATGCATACAACTAATATGATTTTTTTAAGAGTATTTTGTTTTTGAAGGACTTTAATATCAACATGATCTATTAAAGGGATATCATATTCATGATTATTAGACCGAGAGACTTTAATAAATGACTCACATGCCTTAAGATTAGTAAAAAATATTAAATGGAATGTAGAAAATTTATCGTATACTTCATCATATTAGATTTTAGGAAATATCCATACCGTAAGTGGATCATATTCTTCTTGAACATCTATTACAGAGTTTATACAAAAATGCCGAGATAGACTTACAAGGTCTTTCTTAGCTTCTTCACCATGCATCTAAGTGTGATCTTCAAACTCCATTGTTGGTACTTTCTTGAAATGATTCAGTAGGTCTTACGATATTGGCCTCAAAAAATTGTGCATAGTGGGACATGTCAAAGAGAAACATAGAACGTAAATATGATACCACAAACATAGATCCATTAACCAAGAAGGCTATCTCTGATAACAAGACGAAAGTCCTCTTGATCAAGGACTAGACTTACAATGGACAACATAGACTATTCTTAGACACACTAGAGCATCTTACGATTTGATTACTCCGATGTAGTGAATGAGTCCCAAACTCCCTTTTATAGGAGAGTGAGAGGATTTTCTTGGATAACTTAGAGACCGAGGAACAGAAACCTAGGTTACCAAAAAGATTCCCACTAAGAGATAGTGGAAGACATAAATGATGAGTACGCTCATCCTAATGCCTTTAGAGAAGTGGGGAGGTCCACCATGCTTCAATGTGACATAAAATATGTCACATTAAAACTTTATTTGATTCCTAAAGAACCACTAAGATAGATGGCAACAAGCCTGCCATCATAGATTTTCCTTTTTTCTAAGATTCCTAAGGATTGTAATGGACCCTAGGACTATTGTCATCATCGGATGAGTTGGATGATTCCTCTTTTCGATGGAGTGTAGGTCCCTTGTATTACACTCATACTAGAGTCTTGAAATGGAATAAGTACCATCATTGTCTATGGTTATGTGTCTTCTTGATGGGAAAATATATTGATCTGGTATCCGTAAGAAATGACCAGGTGCTTGGAGGATGTAGATTCATCGTATGGTGGAGATAATTTTTCTCCAAATATATCCATCCAGATGTTGGTGATGTGCTTGCACATGGTTAGGCTTGACATAATATGTCTCCTTTACATACCAAGGAATTTTACAATTTATTAAAATATTCCTGCAATGTCAGGATGCATTTGAAGAAGAGGATGATCAAAAATTTTAGTAGGAAGATATTTGGAGAGAAATATTTGAAATGATTTGTAATATATCCTTGATCTCCTGCTCTACTGGGTTTGTTCCAAATATCAGTTTGTAGTGGATGACCTTCAGCCACATCTGAGAAAATTCAAACCTCCACAATGTTCTTGGTCTTGGGACAAGTTGTCTCAAGCAAATTCCTTCTATAGGAATATCATCTGGAGGTGGCTCCACAAACCTATAATGTCTCCATTTCCATCTTAAGGTACAAAATACCATGGGATCTTGAAGAGAATGAAAATTTTTAGTTGGTATTTCTAGATCTACAAATCTGGTTGCAACTTCAGTCATGGAGTATGGAGAAACAAAAATAATATCCCGACTAAGTAGATTTTTTGTGCTTCAAATGACATTTGATTATCATTTCTTCTTAGCACATCAATAGATCTTTGAGAATTTGAACATGACCAAACATGGCTAACAAATTCATGAATTACTGGGTAATATTGATTTTCTTTTGACTGGTTCAATTCTCTGCTTGCAAAATCTGCCAAAGAATTATCTTTTCCTTTAATAAATTCAACTTCAAAGCTATAATTATCAAACCACATTCCCCATCTCTATAATCTATTGAAAGTTGTTTTGTCAGAGGGGTCACCATTATTAAGTCGAGCTTTGAAGTCCTTGAGATCAGATCTCAAAATGAAGTGTTCAGTTTACAGGAAGAATAAGAAAGCTTTAATGGATTTTCTTTGTTGCAAGAATCTCTTTGTGAGTTGAATGATATTTCAATCTCTGAACCTTGAAAAGATCCAGATGCATATCTACAAATCTTTTCTTTTCCATTCTCTAATTTTTCTTTCAGCACAACTCCCCATAATTCTTCACTGGCATCAGTCTCCACAATCTTTTGTCCTTTTCTTGGTAAGGACATGGTTGAAGATTCTGAACTTGCCTTTTAATTCTTTTCACAGTCCTGAGTCATTTCAGGTGTCCAACTAGGAGCATTTTTCTTAACCTTTTATTGAGAAGAATTCTGTCAACAACAATTCCTTTGTAGAATCCTACAATATAGTTAATACATCCAAGAAATCTCTGTAATTGCAACTTATCAATTATTTGATCAGGAACTCTTGTATTTTAGATACAATATGAGACTGCATCTCTATTGAGCCGTCTTTTATAGTAATACCTAGAAATTTATTTCATCTTTGAATACCTCCATCTTTGTTAGAGATAAACACAAACCATTTTGGTATACTTGTATCATAAAACTTTTTAGATGCTCAGATGCTCAATATGCTCTTTAGGAGATTTGGAAAATATCAAAATATCATCAATATATACAATCAAGAAATCAAATAACTCACCAAAGATATTGTCCATTATCTTTTGGAAGATTGATGGAGTTGTCTTTAAACCAAATGGAAGTACATTCCATTCATACTATCCACTGGTACAACAAATGTTGTCTTATAGCGATCTTTAGGTCTCAAGAAGATTTGCCAAAATCCACTTTTAAGATCAAACTTCTATAGACCTTTGATCCTTTGATTCTGACAACAAATCATCCTTTGCTGGTATTGGATGTTGTACAGACTAGACATATTTATTCAGAGGTTTGTAGTCAACTACAAGCCTTTTCTTCTAGCCTTAGTTTCTCACTTCTCTTGTTAACATAAAATGTTGCACAAGCCCAATGAGAATTAGACTATTGAATAAAACCACCTTGTAGTAGATTTTTTTCTCTTCATGGCACTCTTTTCTGTCTTCTGGAATCATTCCTTTATGATGGGCCTTGAACTTAGGAATAATATTATTCCCATTTCATCCTTGAAAATTGTAAATCAAGTGAGCAAGTGTGTTTTTCCTGCCTATAAAGGCATGAGGATTTTCTGAACATAGATCCCTTTTTATTTTTTCAATAATGTCATCAATGTTTCCTTTACAAAGGGCTATGGATTTATGAATCCATTCATGATTAGATTCCTTCTTTTGATCTGGTAAAGGAATTATGGTTTTGAATGAATATTTTCTAGGGATCTGGACATCAGGGTTAAATAAAGATATAAAATCTTTGTTTAGGTGAAGGTTCCACATTGTGTAGGGTATCTACTCCTAGCAAAAATCATAGGAGAGCATGTCATGTTGGTAGAACTACAATGTTCTCTAGTAACCTTCTATCTGGATATGGACATAGGTTGTATATATTTGGATATGACTTATTTTTTGTTATCAAAATTAATCTTGAGGTAGGTTTCTATCTAACAGTCTGGAGGGATGGCTCTAGTCCTAAGTAGACTTATATCTGCACCAATATCTATCATAGCATCTATAGAATATGGCTTGATGTTTGGAATATAAATACTGATTGAGATAAAAGGATTTTGAGCACTTTGATAGTACATACCTCAGTGTTTATTTTTTTGTTGGAACTTCTTGTTCTGCTTCTTGATGTAAAATCTCCTGATAAGCTTCTTCTAGAAACTTTTTGTTTCTTTGTCTCCTTATAGTCCAGAGATTCTTCTTCCAACTACTTTTATATTCTTTTTTTCCATTGCTATTACCTTTTGGAGAAAATCTATTTTGTTCATTCGCCATGTTCTTTTTATTTTGGCTTGGGAACAAAATTCGATTCTGGATCAACAACTTGGAATTCTTCTTCAATACTGTGTTCTTCTAGAAATAGAAAAGGGAAATTTCTCTCAGGAAATTCTTCTCCTCTTTCTTGTCCACAACCTCTTACGGCTAGTTGTCTTTGTTGTACTTGCCTTTGTATGATGGGTTTGGATGAAGAAGCTCTGTGGTTCTGTTGTTGATATGCTAACTTCTTTCTTTCTTCTTCTTTTTGTTGTATCAAGTTCTGCACGTATCGAGCTTGATATCTATCTTCTAGCTCTCTGAATTTTGAAGTAGATATGTCTTCTTAGCATTATCCCATGGGGGACATCTTTCATATTCACTTTGCTTGAGTTCAAGTTGTTTATGTAATACCTTTGCAAATGGAGGAATAAGAGGATGAGAAAACTGGCAATCATATTTACAAATGAGGGGAATGAATCATATCTTGATTCTGTGTTGTCAGAATCTGAATTTGACTATTCCACAATATTAACTTGTATATCTTCAGATGATGTATAAGATATATCTAAAGAATAGTAATTTGAATCAGAGACTAGACAATATTCTTGATCATTTATGCCTTTAGATTCAAGCATATTGATCTTAGCTTTAGCCTTATCAGTGTCCTTTTTAGGACATTCATTAGCATAATGTTTTCCTTTGTAGATAAAACATGTAGGCACAAATTTCTTCTTTTTACCAAGGTATTTCTTTTTCCTGAAATATTTCTTTCTTCTAGGAGGATATTTAGAGAAAATCTTTTCTTGAAATATTTCTTTTAGACTTATATCTACCTTCCCCTTTGAAAAAGATGAACATTCTTTGTAGGGATTTTTCTTATGAGGAGAAGTATGAGATGGCTTGCACCCAAATGGATCATTATCCATTATTTGACATAATTTTCCTAGGGCCTTTTGGGATTTTGAAACCTCTTTTCTATCTTGTTTCTCTTGGTAGAGACAAGCATTCATCATCAATTATTTGGTTAATAGCTCCAAAACTTAATTCTTCTAGAGTCTTGCCATGCATAGCCTTTTTGTATTTAGTAGAAAAATATGCAGAAAAATTCAACATATCTCGACCTTCATTGTTGGATCATTTATGTTTCTTGAATTATAATATAATCTCTCGATATAACATTGATATTCTTTTATCCTACTCATATCACATATTCTGACTTTGAGAAATAAAGTAGTATTTTTATATTTATCATTATCCACAGTTCCTAAAAATTCAGCAATGAGAGCAACAGAAAGAGCAATAATACCTCCATTGAGGATTGTGTCTTTTTTTGGGGATAGACATCCCACCATTCTCTAGCAATGCCAATAAATCCATTGGCTATTGTTTCAACAATAGTTTTGGGATCTTTATGGTACATGAGCAATTGAGTATTGGACCATCCTATCATCCCATGGATCATTTCCTTGATTTGTGCTAGAGTAGAACAATCCAACTTATACCAATTTGGTTACAAGGGTTGAGTCCTTGCAGTATTATGTAGTGGCTCGCTAGAAGAGGCTCCAGCTGATTCATCCATAAGAACCATGCTTTCTGCATCTTTAGGAGTGATAATAGCCATACCAATAGAACCTTTATCTGGGAGAGCAGGCTTACTGCTTCTTGGAAGAACAATCTTGTCTCTTTCTTTAGAATCAAATATTTTTACAACATCTGTCCAGGAAACCTTTTTAGACTAGTTTGGGACTATTTCTTCAAGTTTCTTTGTATTTTCAAGTATTTGTTCTACTTGAGGAACAATTTCAGGAATTGGTTTTACCAATTCTTGGACATGATCAATTTTTTGATTGCTAACTTCTATAGAGGACTCATGTAATTGGTGTAGGCTATTTTGCAGAAGCTTGTGGCTTGTTCCAATATTTGAGGATATTTCTTTTTGTATCATCAGATTGGGATGCTAGAGGTTGTAACAATATTGACAACTTCACTTGACACGAATTTAGGAATTTCAGGACAAACTGACACATATTTAGATATAGATTCAAGATTTTTATCAAAATTTTGTACATAAAAGGATAAAGAATCAACTTTGGTATTTAACAAATGGATGATAGATTGCAAATCACCTTTCTAGTGTAACTCTATGGCCTTTAGATTTTTCTCCATTTTAGCCAACAAGGCTTCTTGATTTTTAAGCCTATCATGTACTGTTTTGACAACTTTATTGGTCCAGTTTAACATCTTGGAGGATTTTGAGGATCAACTTGTCTATCTATAATTTCTTTGATACTAGAAGATGATTTTTCTTTTCATCTAAGGAGAGAATTTCACTACTTTCTAGAGGAGGTAGAGTAGGAGGACTTTGTATAGGAATTTCAACTTTCTTAGAGGCCATACTAATAGTGGGTCCATTTGAAGGAATATATTTATTTAATAATTTGCTCACAGTCCTTTACACCAAAGATAATTGGTGTTCGGATCATGAATCAAACTATTATGGCTAAGATACATAAATTTTTCTTTGGATTTATTTAAGGCTCACAACTAGAAAAGTATGTAATATTAGATTTGTAAGAACTAGATCTGGATAATGCAAGAAGAGAATTTTTGGATCTGAATGACAAAGTTATATCTGATTTGGATTCATGGACTGCTGTAGCATTTTCAAGTTTAGGCTGATTTTATCTATTGATTTTTTAGAAAGGGTCCATTCCTTTGGGACTCTGATATGAGACTAGGATATGAGTTATGCTCGATTTTGTGGCTCTCTAGACTGACATGACTCACCACGCTGTTGCCTTTAGTGATACCATGCTTGACTACTGGGATACATGGTATTGACCAAATGATAGATGATCTTGTAATGAATGGCTAATGGACATGATCTAGGTTTCATATGCAAACCAATAGTAGTGGCAAGATGTAAGCGAAGGACTTGTTTAAGTAGATCTTCCTTGTGTAAAATAACAGGGTAGTTAGGAAAACTTCAAAAGAAATGGGGCCATTATGTAGACCATTTTGGATAATAGCTAACAAAGAATCTTTAAAATTTCAAATCTAAGATCCATTAAACAACACAAGACATAGGCATTTAGACCTCTTTGAACAAAGGAGTAATCCCTATTTGCACACAACCAATATGAGAAAATTTGAAAGTATTTTGTTTTTGAAGGGATTTGATATCAACATGATCTATTAAAGGGATATCATATTCATGATTACTAGACTAGAGACTTGAATAACTGACTCATGGGTCTTAAGAGTAGTAACAACTATTAAATGGAATGCAAACAATTTATCATATACTTCATTCTATGATATTTTAGGCAATCTCCATGCCGGAAGTGGATCAAATTCTTCTTGAACATCGATTATAGAGTTTACGGGAAAAACATAAAATATAATTACTAGGTATTAATCAGCTTCTTCACCATACATTTGAGTGGGATCTTCAAACTCCATTGCCAATACTTTTGGTAATGATTCAACAGGTGTTACGATATTGGCCTCAAAACATTGCACTCACCTTGAAGACTTACAAAGGAGGCTCACATCTTTGCCCAACTTATGATGTATAAACTAGTTTCATAGATGGAAGCTTAAAAATGCAATCATTCACAAAAAGAAGAGAGAGCTGATGTAAAATAGATATATCTTATTTATTAATCAAATAGATGTTATACAAAAACACCACTAAGATTTCATGAGTTGTTCTACACTTCCGTCATGTTTCTTGATATCTGAAGATGACATCCAAGTTGAATCTTCAATTAGATGATCCTTCCATTTCACCAAATACTAGAAATATTATGTCTCTTGTCTTCTTAACCACCTTTTGATCTATGATGGCTTCTAATTGGTCTAGTGGATTTTTGGTAATTTCTCCTCCCAGGAATGGTATGGATTGATTATTTTTCAGAAATCACCTCATGATCTACTCCTTTCCTGAAAATATAAATGTCAGCAAAATTGAAAATTGGAGAAATTTCTAAGTCCTTTGTAATCTCTAATTCATATGCATTAGTTGAAAACTTCCTAAGTATCTTGTAAGGTTTAATATTTTTTTAGTTTTAACTTATTGTATTGCCCTTTTGGGAATCTCTCTTTCTTAAAGTGAGCTAAAAAAAAGACATCCCTCCTCAAATTTTATCTCTCTCCTTTTCAAACATGCTTTCTTCTTATACTTACTTGAACTTGCTTCTAGTCTCCTCTTTATCTCTTTTTAGAGATTCTGCATAGTTATTGCAAAATATTATCCTTATGCACTTTTTTTTTTTCTTGTCGACCCAAATTTATAAATCCATATATACCCATAGGATTCATACCATACAAAATCTGAAATAGACTCATACCTCTACTCATGTCTAGTGAGTCATTATATGCAAATTCATCTTGTGCCGTGTTTGATCCCACTATTTAGAATTCTCATTTACCAAGCTTCTAAGGATATTCCCAAGGCTTTTGTTAACCACTTCTATTTTTCATCTGTTTTAGGGTGGTATGTAGAAATAAAACTTAGATTAGTACCCAATGTCTTCTAAAGAGTTCTCCAAAAATGGCCAATAAACTTAGTATCTCTATGTGATACAATAATATCAGGAATCCATGCAATCTCACTATTTCTTTGAAAAACAAGTTTACTATGTGAGTTGCATCACTTGCCTTAAAACATGGAATGAAATGAGCCATTTTAGAGAATCTATCAACTACTACAAAAATGGAATCATTTTGTCCTTGATTTTGCTAAACCAAGAATAAAATCCATACTTACTGAATCCCAGGTCTACTAGGAGTAGGTAATGGATGATAAAAACATGCATTTAGACTTTTCCCCTTTGTATCTTGGAATATTCTACAATTATCAACAAAAATTTCACATCTTTTGACATACCTAACCAAAAATATTCATTCACCTATGAAAGTGTCTTGTCAAATTCTACCGATATTGGAATACACAATTGCTTATTACCTTTGAACAACAAACCATCTTGCAAAATATAGTCCAACCCTATCACTTTGTTTGTATGATTTTGACATGCTTCATAAGATTTTTCCAAATTTGAATATTCTTTATACAAATCCTTCAACATGTCAAAGCTCTTGACACTCACCCGCATTTCTTGTAAAATCATATTCTTCCTACTTAAAGCATCAACAACCTTATTATATTGACCACTTTTGTGTTTGATAACAAAATAAAAACATTGAAGGAATTCAACCCATATAAGATTCCTTTAATTCAAATTATTTTGACTACTAATGAGTTACTGAAACATGATTATCGGTGTATAAGACAAACTCATTTGACATTAAGTAATGTCTCCACTTCTTCAAAGCTTTTACTATTGCATATAACTCTTGATCATAAGATGAATATTAATTATTAGCATAATTGAGTTTTTCATTGAAATATGCTATGGGCTTACCTTTTGAACTCAAAACATTCCCTATAGTAGTTCCAATTAGATCACACTCAACTTGGAACAATTTATCAAAATCGACAATGCTAAAACGATTTGTTCTATATCTTATTTTTCAAAATTTGAAAACTCCTTTCAACATCATCAATTCATTTGAAGGGTTGTTTACTCCCTCTAATAGTTTCAACAATAGAGAAAAATGCAACAAAATTATTTATAAACTTCATGTAAAAACTAGCAATATCATGAAAAATTCTTACCTTAAATGGATTTACGGTGTAGGCCATTCTTCTATACATGGATTTTATCTTGTCCTTATCCATTTTACTCGTAAGATAACAAAACCCAAATAAATCATATATGTGAATGGTTTGAATACGTCATTCATCAATCTCATAAAAATACTTGGGGCATTTATAAATCCAAAAGACATTACCAACCAATGATATAAACCATCATTTGTCTTGAAAGTTGTTTTCCATTCATCTCCTTCCCTTATTCTTATATGATAATATCTACTTTTCAGATCTATCTTGGAAAATTACCTATCACCACTTAAAAATTCCATTAGATCATCGATTCTTGGTAAAGGAAATATACACCGATGGTAATTTTGTTGATAGATATGGGATGAGTACACATTATCCATCCTCCATCCTTATTTGGTGATAGAAAAATTGGAGCCTGTAGACAAACAATCTATACACTTGGTTACATTTCTAGGTCCTAAAGCATACTAATGTATACATGATTCCTAAGCAAGAAAAATAGTGGTTGACAACTCCTTTGGGTATTTTGGTTACTATATTTTACACTTTACCTGGTTTTACACATCTTATAGATCCATTTGCATTTAATTGATTTATCTTTTATGACATCGACACTAACACCTAGATAGAACAAAAGTGCTGGGTCCCTCACGGGAACTCCTTCCCTTCTTTATCTTCTTCATACTCTTTTGGGTCCTTTTCACCTTTTGGTCACCTTTTTAAAATTTGGGTTGTTGTTTCAATTGTCAATTACGAAATTCAAACAAGGGAATCACATATATAATTAGTTACTTCTCTCAAATAATGGGCCAAGCATTATAAGCATTATATATCATCACCTAAGCTTGCATTCAAAGGCACAAGAGAATTACAAAGCATACATCTATCGCACTTATACAAGGGACAAGGGCTGCATAAATCTACATAAAAACATATGAGGGAGTTCATTCTATTCCATTACACACATTCTAAATAATTGGTACATTCTAGATTTATCTCGATATCATCATGAAACTTGCACAAGGGCATCTTAAGGCATCATTACACACACATGCATAAAGAAATACATTGTTTCGAGATGTAGTGCAATTCTTGATTGTAAGTTCACTCTTTGGATGACCTTCGAGGTCGGTTTAAATCCACATTCTACATATTTTATATTATATTTGGTGTGGTTTGTGGACATGTGCAGGTAGTTATTTATTTTGTAGGTTACATGTATGACCAAAACATTACAGTGAAACCAAAGTGAAAAACGAAGATCAACAACAAAAAAATCCTCCAGCCCCAAAAAGATTAGAATCTCAACATCTAAGCAATAACTAGTGCTCATAATAGTCATTAGTACACTAAAGTGCTCCCATCCTTCCCTCGAAACTTCTATTTGGCACAATTATGAGTTCCAGAACCCTCATTGAGCCTTGAAAACACTGTTTCTAACCAGATTTAGTAGTTCTTGAGTCCATATCACTCCCAAATTTCACCTGAAATCAGCTAAGTCATCCTCCTCTCTCATTTTCTTAGGGTTTCATACTATTACATGATTATTGATTATATATTATTGTAGTTTATCACTTTTACATCATTAATTACAGTAGTTAATCTGAAATAAGGTTTAATTTAATTTAGATTAAATTATTTAGTGAACCCCTACTCTTGATCGAACTCTCGAGATCATTATTTTATATGCTCTACCGCTTGTGTTCTTCTCCAAGCCAAAATCCTAGTTGCATCATGACCTCTAAAGTTCCTCAAGTATCCTTGTATCAATTACTTCAAAAGCACCCATTTTTCCAAGATGCTCTCAAAAAATCCATACACACAATGTACCTTCCTCATGATACGAAACCTTCACAAGTAAGTGTCATTTTCAATTGTATCTCACCCACCTATTAGTCCTGATAACACATCTATCAAGCTATCTTAGAGTTAATTCAAGCTTTACACCATGCTTTTCAAGATAAATTTCAAGCTATGAAAACCATGATTACATCCCTCAAAGATGAAATACAACATCTCAAGGATGATTCTCATGCCCATGCTAGTTATTCTATACATCATCTTGATCCTATGTCTACTACATGTGCACATACCAGTGAAGCAAAGGTATTACCATAACAAATAACTTGTTGTGTGTCATGTGGGATTCAAAGAGAGTTTACTAATCCATATTCCCCACAACAAAATGGCATTGTAGAAAGGAAAAATAGGACTATCTTAGAAATGGCTAGGACTATGATTCATGCATCTAATGTGCCTAAATTTCTATGGGTAGAAGCCATGAATACTGTAGTATATATTCTTAATAGATTTCCTACTAAATATCTTCATCAAGCTACTCCTCATGAAGTATGGACAAAGAAAAAACCAAATATCTCTCACTTAAGAATATTCGGTAGTCTTACTTCTATATTTATTCCAAAAGTTAAAAGGAAGAAGCTTGATCCAACCTCCTACTCTTGTATTTTTTTTTGGTTATGGTTGTAGAACTAAAGTATTAAGAGTCTATGACCCTTTCAAACATGACATAGTTGAAAACATGAATGTTCATGTCTTATAGAAAATATTCTGTGATGTTTCTTATGAACATTTCTCTGTTTCTCTTGAAATAGAGCCAAATAATATTTATCCTAATAATATGGAAACATAAGTTCAAGAGGATGATTATCATGATCTAGATATGATGGAGATTGAGGGGGAGTCATCTTAAAGTGTGTTGCATCCCAAGATTCCTAAATGGTCTCAAAATCTTGTTAATTATTTGAAAAGTAACTAACTCGTAGTTAGCATAATTATCATGCCTTGATGACCCTCTATGAGGTTGAACCACAATATTTCAAAGAATCCTTTCAAGATGATAGATGGATTCAAGATATGAAATATGAATACAATGCTTTGATTAAAAATAACACTTGGTAATTAGTCCCTCCTCCTTCTAAGTGAAGCATTGTAGGATCCAAGTGGTTGTATAAAATCAAGTATAACTCTGTAGGAGAAATTGAAAAATTTAAGGCAAGGTTGGTAGCTCATGGTTTCATTCGAAACCTAGTCTTGACTATGTTGATAATTTTTCTCTTGTAGCTAAAATGAGATTTTTAGGATTCTTCTTGCTTTGGCTTCCCAATATGATTGGGAGATTCACCAAATAGATGTTAAAAATCATTTATAAATGGTTACCTAAAATAATAAATCTATATACGTCGGACTAAAGGTTTTGAAGAACTTGGTAAGAAACTATATGCACCGTAAACTAAAAAAATATATGTATGGTCTTAAGAAAGCTCCTAGAACTTGGTATGCTAAAATTAATATTTTATTTCAGGATCTTGGTTTCACTAATCATTTGTTCTCGATAATGATTTATTTTTTAAATTTAAAAATAATCATATTATCATTATTGTCTTATATGTTGATGATCTTTTGATTACTAGCGAGTAATAAAAATTCAATTATTAGAATCTAAGAAATATTAAAACAACATTTTGAAATGACTGCATTAGGTTTGCTAAATCATTTCTTAGGCATGGTTATATTTTAGGATCATAAATCTATTGTTGTATCTCAATCTTAATATACTACTAATTTACTTAAAATATTTAACATGATTGATTGTAAACTTGTTTCCATTCCTATTTAAAGTTTGGTAATAAATTGGATCCTAAATCTGCATGTGCTAAATTTGATCCTACTATGGATAGGCAACTAGTTAGTATTCTAATTTATTTTACTATTACTAGAATTGATATTTCATATGCAATAGGATTTATTTTTAGATTCATGTAGGATCCTTATGAGGATCATTGGAAAATGGAAAAAATAATTCTAAAATATGTTAAAGGAATAGTTAATTATGGTTTGTATTATTCTTCTTGTGATGATGCAAAATTATTTAGATATTGTGATTCTAACCATGCTGGTGATGCTATAGATAGAAAATCTACTTTTGGATATGTTTTCAAGTTGGGTGCAAGTGCCATCACTGGAGTAGATTGAAGAAACCAAAATGCCTATATCTTCTACTCAAGTAAATTATAAAGTGTCATGGAAGCCGCAAATGAAGCTATGTGGATGAAAAAACTATTGTATGAACTGCATATGGGCGTTAAAGGAAGAACTACTCTTTTATGTGACATCCAGAGTCACATTGATCTTGCAAAAAATCTAGTTCAACATCAAAGGACAAAACATATTGAGTTAATATGTAATTTATTCGAGAGAAATTCCTAAATGGTGATATTGATCTCAAGTTTTGTTCAACTAAAGATCAAGTTGCAGATATCTTTACAAAGCCATTGTGTTTTGTGAAGTTTTGCAAGTTTCATGCCTTGTTGGGCCTATCAAAGTTTCCATTGAGGGGAGTGTGCATGAAAATTCCACCTCTTAATGGTTGTTGTAAACTTCCAATACTTCCTCCATTTTGTAATAAGTAAACAATCACAGTATGTGAGTTTACTTGTAAATCCTAGAGAAGCATTATGGGTATGCCTTGGTTTATAAAAGGCTCCATAATTTGATATAAGTCTTCATATATAAAGCACTTTTCTTAAGAATTTATGTATGGGAAGATCTGTATGATTTCCCTTGTTTGCATGCTATCCTGAATCACTACTTTTGATTTATGGATCTGTAAATCCTTTTGTAGAAAAAGTTAAATTTGGCATGTCTTGTTTTTTTCCCAACTTAACATTAAGGGGTAGTGTTGGGGTAATAATTTCAAGTGGGGATACCTTGTGGTGGGCCACCACTTCATGACCCATTTATTTTAAAGTTTGTTTATTAAAATTTGTTATGTCAGTCTTCCACAGTTAAGAGTGAAATGGTGCAACCGGTTCACCCATCCTATATATAAAAGGGTGACCCCTCTTGGGATTTATATCATGTGTATGATGATATAACATTATGATCATTATATTGTAAAATTGTGAGACATATGCTTGCAATTGTTTTATGTGAGACCAATGAGTGAAGTGGAAGTACACGGTTAAAGTATTTGATAAAGTCTTAATATAGACATTGATTTATTTCAGTGGGGTTTTTTCCTTTAGGTTTCCCCACTTTAAATATGGTGTCTTTTGTCTATTTTATTTTACTATTATTTACTTTCAAATATTGTTATTACATTATGTAATCTATAATATATAAACATCTAAATCTATGGTTAATTTAACCACACTTCATAATCTATAATCTTCAAAAATTCATTTGTGGATTTATAATTTGCTAATTATTCATCCCTTTAATTCCCTAACAAAAGATAAAGAAGAGTTTCTACACAAAGGAAGAGTTCTATTCATCCTAGGATAAAAAATTTGATAGTGGTGTTTCTGGTTTAGAGTCGATTCAAAGCATGAAGAGGTTTTGATGATGTTTTGTTTTGACTAAAGATGCCGTGAGATCTATGAGTGAAAGTTCAACACTATTTAGTGACAAGATGAAATCTGAAAATAAAGAATAAGGTGATGAATATGAAACTAAATTGGTATGTGTTCAAGTTGAGATAATGCATGTTGAGAAGAATGTACGTAAGATAAAGACACAAGTCAAAGAGTATGAAAGTAAAATTCATGACCTTGAAGAAAAATATTGGGCAGTAACTAAAAACTAGATGAGATGGTCAAAAGGCGATAAATGCAAATGAGTTCCATGAATAGAAAATTAAAATACAAGGATGAAGAAATGATCTTTCTTAAAGGAGAATTATCGAGATAAAGTCAACAGGCTAAGTCTTCTCAAATTTTTGAGAAGAGTACCAAAGATCTTACTTATCTTCTTAGCAGTCCCGAGAAATAAGTAGGTGACAGAGCAAGTTCACGTTTTAAAGATAACTTCAAAGGTAAATAGATGAAGTAAGAAGATAATATTCCAAGCAAGGATGATGAAGAACCAAGCACTAAGGAAGGAAAGAAAGAAAACTTCATTAAATATAATGTGTAGAAAAATTCCATAAGGAATCCTAATGCTTCAAGGTATGAAATATATTTTAATGGTTATTGTTTCACATGTAATGGTTTTGGGCATAGATCTAAGGAGTGTAGGATGTTTTCTAGAGATGATCACCCATGGAGGGATAATAGGAGTGAGCAAGAAAAGAATGTAGTTTACTACAATTTCTATAGAGAGGTCATGTTGCTAGAGAAGGTCACTATGGTTACTCAAGGAAAGACATTAGATTTCAAGGTCTTGTAAGACAAGAATGTGGTTTTAGGGTCCTATAATGCATGCTAACAATCAACATAGAATATGGGAACCTAAAAGGTAAAATAATGGTCCTCCAAGAGCTGATATGGATGTAAAACAAGGTGTGTCTCCTGAGTAATGATCGAAAAAATATGGAAAAGGGAGATACATGTATCTAAGAGTGCTTTAGACATCTTTAGGTCACTATTCTATATTGATCATGAAGTTTTATGTCTCTACTAGGCTTCTTAGATACATTTTCATCCATATGAAGCACTAAGAAGAGGGGGAGCTAATTGATTAAAGTATTTTTCTATGGAGGTCTTGTCATGATGTCAAGGTAGGTCAAAGTATGTCATCAAGTTGTTAAGGTATGTTTGGTAGAGCTGTGTTGGTGTTAGTGGTGGTTGAATCAATGAAAGCGCGTGTTTATAATCAAGTAATCTTTCTAAGGGTGTACAATCAGGTTCCTTAGTCTATCATGGAGTATTAATGGTTGAAGACTTTTGAATTCTTGTCTTGTTCTTTCAAGGAATGGTTATGATTTGCACTTGAGTAGTCTATGTATGTCAAGTGTCTTAGTTTGAGTATAAAGTAATAAAAAGGGTCCATTATACCCCTATGGTCATTTTGTGTCCTAAAGTATCTAAGTAAGCTTGTCATGTCTAAATCTAAGTCATGTATTGAAGTTTATAAGATGATTTCTTAAGTGATAAAATAGTGTATCAAGTGCTAAAGGTATGATTTTGATCTGTATTAAGTTCTTCATATAGAACAAGTGTCTTGATCCAAGTATGAATTCATGTTATGATCTCAAGTGAAGAAAATGTGTCATTGCCTCAAGTAGTCAAACAAAGATCAAGTTGTAAAGTAAGTTTGAGTCATGTTGTGAAGCCTATGGGTTAAGATTTTCTTTTGATACATTAATATACCAAGATGGGTCTGTGTGTAAGATTCTATAAGAGGTTCTTGAGCTTACATGGAGATTTGTGTCTTTGCGAAGATGTGTCAAGGTTTGTCATCAATATGGTGTCAATATACCTCAAAGAAGCTTGAAAATACATAATGAATTTCATTGTAGTAGTGCATCATGGAGTAAATGAAAGTTCTTCAACATGTTTAGATGTTTTCTCAGTACTAACAACAAACAAGGAGAGGAATCATTGAAGAAAATCCATTCATCAACATGATAACCATCCATAGCGAGAAGTTGTGATGCCTTCCAGGTATGTAATTTTATTGACATGGTTCATATTGATGTGTAAATCTTTGAAAAGTGTTTAAAAGGTCTCTAAGAGTGTTCATGTAATATGAAATCCATATGAAGAAATTAAGAATTATATCAAGATTTGGGACATGTACTAGGTAAGTCCATCAATTAATATAATAAGCGTTAAGTCTGTACATGATGATAAAGGTATTTAAATCATGAGAAAATGTGTATTAAGAGGTTTTTATTAATACTTTTATGGTTAGAGTGAAAAAATCAAAGCACACCTAGATATGTGTAGGAGAAAAAACTTACTCTTCATGATGGAAGAGATGGGTACAAGTCCGAGAGTGATGTTTTAGGACTGAAGTGGTGTTCCTCAAGACTATCATGAGTCATCAAGGGTTAAAATGTTAAGTCACATTTTTGAGGGTCTCCGGGGTGACTACCTATGTTGTAAGGAGTTTAGAAACATTCTAAGATTGATTAAGTCTCATTAAGACAATGTGAAAGTTTAAAAGTCTGTACTTGCAAGGTAATAAGGGTAGTCATAATTTTGTATGTTCTTAGTGGTTTGAGTGTAAGAAAATGGAATGCAAAAAATATAAAATTTAAGATAAAATTGGCATTTATGGTTTGTGAGTCTTTTAAATTAGGTTACAGGTGATTTAAAGTGTGAATATGCATAGAGGAATCCAATATAGGTGTTAAGTGAGATATGGGTTGTTTCAAGGAAAGAAAGGTATGAAATAACAAGCTATAGATATAAAAAATTAAATTAAATCAAGGGGAGCTACTCTTGGTCTTCTACTAGGAGATTTATATGACATGAAGGTTGTACAAACAAGTGTAATAGTGAGATGTGCAAGGAAATTGATAAAGCTCATGTAAAACAAGGTATGGTCATATGTGTTGAAGTTACTAAAGTAATTAAGGGTTAAATAGCATTGTCTCAATATGTATATGAAGAATCATTGAGAGATTATAATATTAGAGAGAGCTTTGATACTCTCTATCCTAATAAGATGAAGATAATATCCTGTAGATGTGTTTAGAGTGCATGGTGACAGGATTTAGAGGATGCAGAAGGATAAAATGGTAACATATATTTATTAAGGGATGTGGAAGAAAGAAAATGAATACCTACAGGTATGTGTAGACTTATTAGACATGGGAAGTCAACTACTTTCTTGATCAATTGAATCTAAGCATAATGGATGAGACTCAATGATGAAATGAATATTCTTACAAGGTAAAATTTTGATATTTTAAAACTTGAATTGAAAAGTGTATTATATCAAAGCAATGTAGCATTTCCTTTCTCTGTGATAATGACCTACAAGTCTTGAAGAACCACCAAGATAGGGAGAGTTCATCGTTGACCTCAAACAAGCATATAAGGTGTATAAGTGACCTAAATGGCAACATGAAGGATGGTTTGAAGGTGTACTTCAGAGGTAATAAAATTATTGATTCAAGATAGTTTGTTAACAAGATAAAAAGGTTGAAAGTATTGATCATTTGTCTCAAGAACCGTGATAAGAATGCTTGAGCATCTCCAAGGCACTTATGCAAGGTAAGAAGCTCAAATTTTGTACTTTAAAGTTAGAAGAGGATATTTTCCTTTCAAGGGGAGCTATAAGGTATTTTTCATGGTGAGTATGGGTCTCTAGAGCTTGCAAAAGTTGGTCTAGAATGTACCGATGACTTAGTTCAGGGATCTCAGCCCTAAAAGAGGTGTATGACAAAAATATTGAAGAGTTGGTAAGTTGAGCTTTATTTTGTTGAGATAAGTAATGAAGAAGGCGAGAATGATGTTTTAAGCCATGAGATAAGGTTTTTAGCATGCATATGAGTTACATACATCCTTTCAAGGATCAAGTTATAGTGTTCTCAAGCCATGAAAGGACATAAACAAAGCTTAAGGAAAGAGAAACACATTTATAAGAAAAAAATGGTGAATTTGTGTAATGTTTCCACTCGAAAGGAGGAAAATGATATTATAAGCTAGTTTCATGATTTTTGGCATGTATGAGTCCATGTATGCTTCTACCTAGGGGAGTTCAATGGTTTCAAGCCATGCAAAAAGGTCAAAAATAGAGTTTAAGGAACAAATGACAAGCTTGTGAGCTAATTTGAAGACTTTGGTTGATTTTTCCAACCAAGAGGTGATCATGTGAAGCTGAGAAAGATGAAGATCATGTAGGTACATGTATGTTTTGTCATTAATGTAAAAGGGGAGAAGACTAGGTGGTTTTCCATCAATGAAAAAGGGGGAGATTGTTGGCATGTTGATTATAGGTGTTGTCATTGATGTAAAATCTCATTAATGACAAAGAGGATGATGGAATAGTGCTAGAATACTCTTAGTGTGATGTTGACATGGACATACATGTTGTTACATGATGGTAAGAATTGATTTAGTGAGATTGGCTTGGTCAACAAGCCTAGTTAGGTGGCCTAGCTAGCCTAGGTGATGGTCCATAGTGGCTTGATTTTCTTGGTGTCTTGAGGAGCATGGTTGTGACATGGAGAAAATTTTAGGAGTATGTTGAGAACTCACATGAGTTTTAGAGTGTGGGTATAGGTTAAAGACATGTTCTAGTAGCTCATCTAGACTTAGTCTAGGTTCTTAGATGCCAAATGAACCATGAAGATGAGTTGTAGAGCCATGTGATATCATGGAGGAATGAATAGGTGTGATACATATTGTTTTAGGTGTGTTAGGGTATTTTAGAGATGTTTCTTGATGAGATATGAGGTTTTTCTATTATGACCTATCCTAAACCATGAAAAACCCTAAGGGATAGTCATGAAAATGAGATGGTATATGAAGAAAAAGATGTATTTGACCCATGATGATAATTTGAGATATTATAGGGTGTGTCATAAAGTTGTGGGACAAATTTCAGGTTTTCATGTATAATATTTTGCAAGTTATAGTGTTTTTCGTGAAATGGGGTTGAGAAGAAGGTGATTTCCAGCTCGAATTGCAACTTTTGATGCTCACTATGAATTATGTGCTTTGCATGGGACATTTTAGATTTCAAGGATTTTTTTACATTGATCTAATAAAATTTAAAAAAAATAATGAGGTCATTTAACCGTCACATTTTTGTGAATGAATGTTAAGAAGGTAAGCTACTTTTTGTGAGTTTGAAACCCTATGTCTAGATCGATGGAGAATATCATCATTATAAGTGCCTGAATGGATTATTCTTGCTAGTATGATGATTGGAAAATAGAGGAGTCCTACATATTTATAGAAAGGTATGATAGATTATGTGACGATTTGTGAACCCCACTCAAATATGTAAGTTTATGAATAAGTTCAGTTTGAGGAAAAGTTTTTGTAATGTCCCCATTCCTTTAGTAGGGCCCAACGGCCATTTTTCGAGTATCATCCTTGGTCATATCGAGGGGATAACAATGTTGGAGGATATTTGGTATGGATGTCTAATTACCACCTTTCTTTATGTTATATTTTATCACTAACATTAGTATTGATCAACTTGGTGGGAATTGTTGTTATATTTTTCGTTGAGGGGGGACTCATGGTACTTTATTATTATATTTCTTCGTTGGGGTCACTTAAGTAAATTTTGGTGCATATGGGGAAAATTAACTTAAGTTACTTTATGTTCATGTGGGGTTTCCCTAAGGGATTGATTAGGTTTTTGGTCCCTTTATTGCATTGGAAGGTTGTAAAGGTGGTGTTAGGGAGAAGAAGAGAGGATTCACACACACACATCTTTTAATATTAGAGAAACTATTGTTTTCATTTCTCTTTTATAGTGGAGTAAGATCCCACATGAACCTTAGCTTCGGTGGTTAGAGAACCACTCCTAGCTAGTAGAGATCTCTTCGGTGGTGAAAGATCCACTCTAGTTTGCTAATTTGGAGCCCATTCAAAGAATATTTTTAGGACATATTGTTTTGGTTTTGAGAGCGCTAATTTAAGAGGTTAAGGAAGATCTTTTCCCATATATTTCATCTATTTTATCTCAATATTTTCCCAATGCTTAGGGAAAGTTTTGGCGCATTTTTGGGGATTTCCAACCCCTATCATAGGGTGACATCAATCATAGGAGATTGTAGATGGTTTTTCTAGGGTTTACAGGTTCCCATTTTCAGATTTGGAGGTTGGGATCATTTCTATATATGTTGTAGATGTTATTTCTAAAAAATCAGATTTTTATCATTTGTATTTAGGTAGTTATGAATTTTCAAAATATTTCAGCAGGTTTAGGGCTTTTTGAAATTTATTGCGATTATCTATTATTCGAAAAATTAAAAAAATATTTTTCTAGTGTTTGTTATCATATAAAAATATCTATATAGAATTTTGTATGATTTGGAAAAGTGGTTTTGCAAGTTATCTTTATTTTTATGTTTGCTGCCCTATTTGGGGTTTTATTCCGAGAAAAATTAGAATATCATTTGCTGTAATTTTTTTATTAACTTTTCAAGTTATAAGTGGATATTTCAGTCGTATCAAATTCATTTCAGTCGGATTTCATCTAGCCTTATGGGTGTGAAATAAAGTCTATTCTAGGATAAATACACCACAAAAAGAAGGGCATAAAATGGATGACAAAAATGATGAGCTAAACAAATAGATGATGAATTTTTTTTTATCAATATGGTTAAATAATAGAGAACACTAATATTTATTTGAGCTACCTCTACCTCTCTGAAAATATTAGCACAAGGTAGAGTTAAGAATCATGCGGAAAAGGATGTAATTAAGAGAAAACAATAACATAGGGCGTATAGGTATTTCGAGAGAGTTGAATCATTTGACACACGAGAAAAAGTTCTTTAAACATGTCGAAGAGGTGAAAATAGTAATTCAAAACAACACACTTCTCATTTGTTCCCATAATACACATTCGAGCATCTACATGAGCCCACATTTTTGAAAGATCGAAAAGGGTACACAAATGGGAAAACAATCAAATTTTTTTAGAGATGATGAGGAGACTTATTGGCTGAAATATGAATCCTTGAGTGAAGGGTTTAAAGCCTAACATGCCTTTTACCAAGTATTGTAAGATGAAGATCGTATATGAATGGCCCAAGAGGGATCACACTACTCCACTTTGTTCCGAGTTACATAGGAGATTGGGACATATTTCCATTCCAAACTTTGATGGGTCCAAGAAGTGTACAAAGTAGATGCTTTGGGGATCCTAGATTCAGAAATTAAAGGCATACTTTGACTTGAATCCCATGCGCAAAGAGGATGTAATTAAGTTTATAATCTTACACCTTGAGGGAGATGCACATGACTAGTGGCATCATGGTCTTATTACAATAGGTGTGTCTCTGAGACAAGGAACATGCATATTGGTACCTATGCAGAGTTCACATAGATGTTGATGAGGAGAAATAGGTTTGAAATACCTAGGGATCCTTCTTCATAGGTATTTCAGAGAGTTGACTCATTTGACACAGAAAAGTTCTTTAAACATGTACATTGCATACTTTCAAAGGTTGTCTATTATGGTTTCCTGATGTTTCAGAGATGAGATTGACTTCACTCTTTATATCGGTGGTTAACGAATGTACTAACATGACATGTGAATGCATTTGAACCTTCTTCATTCATGATGCTATTAGAGAGCATAATAATTTACGTCTAGATATCACGAGATAATTTTCGGAGGATGTGCATTAAGACAACTTTTAGATGCCATATTTGGAGTTATCTACTCCAAATTTGAGGTTTCCACCTCGAGTTCGCAGAGGGTACCTCCATCTAAATTGATGGTTTTTAGCGGAACAAATTCGTGTGATATTGGATTGGCTTCACCCATAGTTGAAGGATACAATAAGAAACCATTCATATCCTAGAGGTTAGAGACGAGTTGAGGCAAAAGAAACTATGTTTCGATTTCTACACACTTTGGGCTCGAGGACATGATTTCACAAGGAAAGGAAAGGCCCCATTTCCTATTCATTTTTGAGGTATTTGAGGAGTATGAAAGTGATGGAGATGAGGTGAAAGAGAATTAGGTATTGGATGGTGGAGATAGAGATGCTTTGGGAGTGTGATCAGGTATTGAGTAGGGAGGAAAGATTTTCCTCAGATACTATTGCCACTTTTTCTAGTACCCCGAGGTACAAGGCATTCAATGTCGAGAGGAGTTATACAGGTGAGTAAGTAGTGGTGCTCATTGTGGGTGCACCTGCTAGAAGAGGATACCCATAAATTTATTGATGCATCGATATTTCAGAGATTGGGTTTCGATA
Source organism: Taxus wallichiana var. yunnanensis (assembly GCA_018340775.1). Lineage (NCBI taxonomy): Eukaryota > Viridiplantae > Streptophyta > Pinopsida > Cupressales > Taxaceae > Taxus > Taxus wallichiana. The sequence continues at coordinate 120,232,371 of CM031238.1, forward strand.
GGAATATTTTGAGGGCTAAAATGTGGTTGTATCCAATGGAGAGTCTATGAGGTGCACATAATGAGTCCCACAACTAAGCATTATGATGGGTAACTATACAATTAGTAATGAATTTTATATTGTTACAAAAACTACAATCCCAGAGACCAACCTTGTATTAGAAAAATGAGGATCTAATTTATTGTATAGTTTTGGAATAACTCAAATTATGGAGCTAAAGTTTAGGTCTAAAAGGAGTAAATGATCTTGATGGGATTATCTATAGATGCACCCATGGTGGTCATGATCAAGCGGATTGAGAATATTTATAGATATAATGGGGTGGATTAGATAGCCTCTTGGTTGCTACTCCACGTAGATGTCCATGGCATATTGGACAAATATAGTGTAGTTTGTTTTAAAAATATTGATCAATATCTCATCAAATGTGATTTGAGAATTTGATTTACATGCATCTAGTGGTTATTGGAGCCTTACCATCATCCTAAGTAGTTTTTGTGGATGATATTGAGAGAAATGCTATATAATAGCCTTCATAGAGATGGGGCATATATTTTAGTTCCAGCCTTCACTTCTTCAATAGTATTGAAGAAAGGAACAATGTGGAGTGCATATGTTTACCATTTATTTAATAAAAATACAATTGTTAAAAATAATAAATCTAGTTTTTATGAGTTATTAAATGAGACATGGGGTAATCTATTTTTATAAAATAGATTTGTGATCTAGATATCAGCTTGGATAAAGTCAAGAGGATGGCCATGTGTATAAGACAACTTTTAGATGCCATTATGGACTTTGATTTTCTTTAGTTGTCATTCGGTTTGTCTAATGCAGCCACTTTTCGCATCCCACGCGAACCATATGTTCCCTACTTCCATTTGTGGAAGTTTGTATTAGTCTTCGATTCGAATAAATCCTTGATCTTGCGGACTTTTCAGTATCACATTAGACATCCCACGATGAGGTTTTTTTGTCCCGAAGTCCCGGACAAAAATTTCGTGAAAGCTTTTAAGTGTGATCTTTGGTATGAATAGCCGATTTTGGGATCCATCTAATTGTACTTTAGTCAAGGTTGACATGGAACAAATTCGCGATATTGGATTGGCCACTTCTCTTGAAATTGACCACAATTGAGAGGGTTCCTGGCGTTTATGTATATAATAAAGGAGGTTTGTGACAAAACTGTCCATCTTAGCCGATTTTCTTTGTAGATTTCACCAAGAAGGGTTTGAAAAACCTTAGTTAGAATTAGCACATTACATTTTGATCACCTTAAGGGGGTGATGAGTTCAATTCCCTTATTTTTGCATTTTTTCCAATTTTTTCTCGTCCATTCATACTTGAATTAGAGAGCAGCGAGGGCCCCAAATTAGATCATGATTTCATGTAGGATGGCATGCAATTTCTACGATTGCTCGGAGAATAAGCTTGAGAGGGGGTACTTGATTTATCAAAAGAGATGTTGGCGATTATATGTTAGGCGACCTTAAGGGTGATTTTTTTAGATTAGGTAACTATTTGGTTTTGGGGGACCAAAAACCCACATGATATATAAATATTAGATAACATCTAGGAAAAATGACAACCCAAAACCAGCAAGGGCCCATATAGGAAAAAACATCTTAACCAACACGAAGGGCCAAAAAGAGTGAGGAAAACATAACCTCAATTAAATATAATTTTTTTTTAATAAAACCCTAAACACAAACACATACCAAAGGAAACAACCAAAGGAACAATTAAACATGACCAACGAACTAGTCCAAAAAGGTTAGCTAAAGTTTCATTTTCTTGTTGTTCTTAATGTGAGAGCTAGGGCCTTGATTCAAACTTTTTGGGTTCTTCCTTGGAGCTAGATGAGTCTCTTTCTTGTCGTCCATGGTGCCGAAACCTCCTCATAATCATATGTGTTGTTGAGCTCCACACAATACCCTATTTTATTTTTCTTCTTGGCCAATTGATCTTGCAATATGGCAATCCTCTTTTCCTGCATGATGAAATCCTCCTTAAGGCCATTGATTCTTTTTTCTTGGATTACAAATTTAATGTGCCACTCCTTCATATCCTTAACTAGTTGTTTGGTCACCTTGAGAAAAGTATCAATCCCCACCTCCATATTATTCATCCTAGGCATCTTTGTTGGTGTCTCCAAGGTTATCATCCACAATGCCCTTCCCTTTAGAATATCCCCCTTCTTCATGATAGAAAGAACCTCCACGGTCACATCTTCTGTTATTCACCATGATCCTTATTTTTCAACCTTCTTAGCTTCTTTGGCTAAGACATCCTTGTCTCGAGCTAGTGGCTACGGGATGGGGGTACACATGGTTTACTATTATGGAATAACAAAAAAATCGAGACCATGATACAAGGGGATTCAAAATTTTCCTCCTTAAAGTCTGAAATAGAAATAGTAAGGGACCACAACAAGAAAAATGGAAACTCATTGCATGTTTATGGTGGAAATAGTTAAGGATAGAGAGGTGGTGTGTGTAGATTTTGTGAAACTTGCCTTCAAGGGTTAAATATCTCATGACCACCTTTACAAACATCAGCCCACCTCTCCGAAAGACAAGTCTTGGCTATGCCATCATCATACAGGTGCACCCTTTCAATAGGCCCAAAAAAGGTGGAGATTTCATGGTTCCTATGATTCTTCTCCTTGAACAATTTAAGCCCTCCATACATGTATGACCATGAAATCTGCAATAAAATTTTATGTAACATGAATTTATACCCCTTGAACTTAACTCTACCATGATCCCAAGATTTTCCAAAATCTAGGGATAAGTCAGGGTCATTACCTTTGATACGTTTGATGAATTCTATGAAACCACCCTTTCTAAGCAAATGCCAAACCATGGCATCCTGTTTGATTGATTGAAATGAGGTGGGTTCATATCCTAACACATTCACCTCCCATGTTGAGCCCGCTCTGCTTTCTCATTTTCTCCACCTCTTCTTAAAAAAATTTTTTTTCCCACTCAAGGCATAGAGATAAATCCCTTCTCCACTATCAAACTGGAGCTATCACTATTTCCAATTCTTCCTTATGATCCTGACTAGATCCTTTGTGGTTCATGTGTGATATTCCTTACCTATGATTTTCATTATTAATGATGCTTTCAATGTGGCTCCATGGTACCATTCCCTCCCATTCCCCCAATCTTCCAAATCATTACCTTGGTTTTCCAATCCATCCATGCTAGAATTTCTCTCCCTAAACACATGGCATAAGTCCACATCATCGAAGACCCCAATCATACTTTGAGCCTCTTATATCATATTTTTGATGTTCCACCCAACCCTTATTTTCCTTCAATGGCCTTAATAATTAATAGAGAGTCTCCTTCTATAATGATTTTCTTGAGCTTAAGTCTTTTAATCCTTATGCCCTTCATAGCCACAGTCACCTCAACATAATTATTAGAGTTATTACCTAATGGTATTATGCATACCTATAATAAAAATCCCCATGTGATCCCTTATCAAGCCTCCCCCAACCTTTCCTTCCCTTAATTTCATAGACCCATCAAAATTAAGTTTAAACCAATCCGTAGGGGAGGTTTCCATTTTGAATTGGTTATGTCCTTCTTTTTCCTAGGTTTCTCCCCTTTCTTTGTTCAGGCTGATCCTTAATGCTTGAAGAATCCTAATATCCTCCTTAGAAAAGGAGTCCTCCCACTTGTGCTTATGGATCCCAATGTTGTCCCTAATATTTTTCCTAATTTTTTTGACCACCTTAGAGATGTTAGTTGACTTGTTTCAAAAACTCATGACGTTCCTCTCATTCTAGATGCCCCATAGGATGTGTGGCAATGTGTGCATTTCCATATTAAATTGATAAGCCTAGGTTTGAAAGGAGCTTTCCATTGATCAATCAGATTATTTAGACTTCTTGGGAGAGAGTTAAATGTTGAAGATATTCAATAACTCCACTATAACTTGGAAAGTATACTTACATTCCATAAAGAGATGATAAAATGACTCAACATTCTCCTCACGAGAGAGAGCATCTATTGATAAGGATCATTCCTCTTTTCCTTAAATTTTCCACAGTCAAGATTTTGTTCAGTATTGATTCCCACATAAAAATTGATTTTGGGAGTAAGATATTTATTCCATATTCTTACACAATCCTTGTGTTCCTCCTCATTTTCAAAAGAAATTTCATATCCTGATTTAACTTCATACTCTTTCAATGACTTACTCAAAATTATTTCATCCTCCATAGTTCTATTAGGAATGAGGATTATTCTTAATTTTTTGTTGAGCTCCTCAAATGGTCTGATCGGGCGTATCAAATTAGAAGGGGGAGGATAGTTACCCACCTTGTCTCTTGAGGATCGAAGATCCAATAATTTCTAACTTTCTCCCCAAAAATATGACTATAGTGGAGTTTAAGATCATTCCAGGGTTCACTCATACATAGAGGTTTCTTGTCCAGCCAAGAGTCCTCCCAAAACTTATTTCATTCCCATCCCCTAGATTCCACATTATTCATTTAAGGAGGAGGTTTTACTCTAGCTAATATTATTCCAAAAGATGGACCCCTTAGGAACTCATCTAGAGTTAAAGAGCTTTTCTTCCTCCAATAGTCAACATATTTTTTGCATGTAGTATATCCACCCACAATCCATGTTCCTTATAAATTCTCCACCCTATCTTTGCAATCAAGGATTCATTCATGATTTTTAAGTTTTTAACCTATGCCACCATACCTTTTTGGATTTTGTAACATTATCCCATGCCACCAATGGTATTCTAGCTTTATCTTCTTGCCGACAAAGAAATATTCTTTGAATTTTTTCAATAGTAGTTCTTACTTTTCTTGGGATTTTGAAGATGGACATGATATAGGTAGTAACCCCTACAAGGAGCTCTGGAGGAGTTGAGATTTTCTTGCTCATGTGAGTAAATATCCTTTCCACGATGCTAGTTTCCTTTGAAACCTTTCAATGAGAGGATTCCATGTTTCCATAGTTATCTTACTTCCACACAAGGGGCATACCCAAATAACTATCCAAAAATATTTGATTCTACACTCCATAATGGCTTCCAATCTTATTTGTTGATCAGGATGGACATTAATGAAAAACAAAATCTCTTATGAAAGTTGATTATTTTTCCCTAATACTTCCTCATAATATTTAGTAATTTCCTTAAAATCTCGGCTTCATTCACATCTTCTTGACCAAGAAGGAATGTGTCATCCAAAAATTTTTGCAAGCTAATAGGATCAAATCCATTGGTCACTTGAATACTTTTTAGTCTTCTATCCATCATAGCCTTCTGAAAAATTTGACTAAGAGTCTCAGCCATAATGATATATAAAAAGGGGGATAGAGGATCCCTTGGTGAAGTCCCCTCTCATATTTAAAGAATCCATGAGGCTTTTCATTGATAAGAACCAAGAAGCTAGGTGTAGAGGTACACTCCTTAATCAGATGGATAACCTTGGGATTGAATCCTAGTTTTTCCAATATGAGGCTTAAAAACTCCCATGAAACTCTATCATAGGATTTATGCATATCCAGTTTCACCATCATAGCCTCCCTATTTGATTTCTCCACCAAATGCATCGTTTCATGGATTGCAATGATACTATCCAATATTTGTCTTCTAGTAGAAAGGTGCCCCTGTTAGGAAAAATGAACTTATGTAGAACCTCCCTAAGTCTGAAGGCTATAATATTGGAGAAAATTTTATAGATAGTATTGCATAAATTGATCGGTCTTAAATCCTTAAGATCCTTAGCTCCATTCACCTTGGGTATCAAAACTAAAAAGGTGTGATTGACCTATTTTAACATCATTCCCCATCGAAGAAGAATTCCTAAACCACTTGCACCACATATTTTTTAATGATATCCCAATATATTTGGAAGAAAAAGGTCAAGAAATCCATCCGGACCTAGGGCCTTATCCCCTCCATAAGGAAAATAATGGCTCTTATTTCATCCTCCTTCAAAGTCTCCATAATATCTCTATTCTCTTCCTCATTGATAACTTTATCAAAGAGTGAAAGAACATTCTCCATCTTCCTCCCATCATCCTGATTTCCTTTAGCATAAAGATTCTGAAAGTAGCTAATGATAGTCCCTACTAAATCATCTTCCTCCATGGCCAATGTCCCATCCGGTTTAGTGACTTTAAGAATTATTATTTTGTTGGCTTTGATGGTGGTAGCTAAACATGAAAAAACTTGGTGTTCTGTCCCCATCCTTGAGCCAGTTAATTCTGGATTTTTACCTCCAATATATTTCTTCCTTAGTAAGCAAGTTATGAAATTATGAGAGCATAATTTTCTCTTGTTCCTTATCCTGAATACTCCATTCCCCCTCCTCCATAAGCTCCTCAAGAATTCTTAAGTCCTCCCTGACTTTTCTTTTTGAAGAAAAATGTCCCCAAAAACCTCCTTATTCCATTTTTTAATGTTATTTTAATATTTTTCAGCTTTGAAACCACCCTAAACATACTATTTCCATAGGTGGGAAAATTCCACCATTCCTCAATCCTTTTACTCAATTCAGGTGCAAGGTCCACATTTTTTTGAATCTAAATGGCCTTCCTTTTACAATATGAGCTTCATCAAACTTAAGGATCAAGGATTGTGATTTGAACTCCATCCTAACAAGAGATGACAATGAATACACATGAATTTTCACCCACTAAATATTAACCAGGAATCTATCAAGTCTGATTTGAATCAAATATGTGCTAGTTCTTTGATTCGACCATGTAAACTTAGATCCTCTAAGTTCCAAATCAAACAACCCATTACCATGAAGAAAATTAGCAAGATCGTCCATAATTTCTAAGAAAGTAGTGAATCCTTTTTTATCGATAGATGGAAGTAGAGTAGTATTCAGGTCTCCCCTATCATCCAATCATATTCCTTGAAATAGTTCCTAAAGGTCATCATTTCATTCCATAGATATTTCCTCCCCAAAATAAAGTTTGAGGCGTAAACATTTGAAAGAATCCATTTTCTTTTTGATACAAGGTCCGTGAAGAAATAGCTAAATGATGTCTATTTTGAATTAAAACTTCTCCTTCTATAGTGCTATTCCCATTCCATAGGAATGCAAATCTTCCCCTAAGCCCCAACAGAGTCAACACAACTACAAACAACCTCTTTCCAAAAAAACTTTAATTTCTTTAAACTTATCCTCTTTCATTTTGGTTTTTTGGATCATGAGGATATCAACATGGTTATTTATCCTAATATCACTAAGGATCCTATGTTTTTGGGGTTATTCAACCCTCTAATATTCCATGATAGTATTATCATTTAAATAATTTAGCTCTACCCTTATATGAAGTCAAGGAGCTCTGGCTTCCTTCAGCCACTTCCTTCTTTGCAAGTCTTTATTTGGTATCTCTCAAAGAGGGCCTACCTAATCCAATTTTCAAGCCTCCTAGATCTTCTTTAGGGGTGGGATTCTTTAGATTATTCTTGGTTTGAAAAATGTGGTGTAGAGACCGGTCTGAGCCTAGTCTCCACTATTTCAATCTCATCTAGTCTGATAGCCTCAAACATGTTGTTAACCAAGACTGGGCTAGAATCTTTCTTATAGGTGAAAAAACCAGGACTGTCATAAGTTTCCTCCACCATTAGAGACTTAACATGATACTCTTCTTCGGTCTCCATAATCTCTTTAATATTTTCTTGATCTTCCTAAAGACTTCAACAATGAGGATATGACCTTGACCTCCTACCCTTATCCTTCCTCTTTAGTTTGTTGAACCTCTTCAATAAGTGGGCCAATGGGTTCTTCCACAAAGTCTTAATTTGAAATGGAGACATACTTAGAAGATTCACCAACTTCTAGTTGATCCCCATTATATTTCTTTCTCTGGCCTTCCTTAGCTTGGTAGACCTTATTCCCTTTGTTCTCATTGTGTTTCTCTTTGTGTTTCAAACAATTTTAGAATTGTGACCTTCTTTAAAGCATATGAAACACAAAAAAATGGGCTAGACTCATAGTCTATCTTCTGTTGATACTCCCCCCACTTAGAGGTAAGAGTAATACTTATTGGTGTTACCTATCCATCAAAACATTTGGATAAAAAATCGGGCATGTAATAGTCTCAATTTAGCATGAGTCACGGGATCAACCATAATGAGATCCCCCACTACCTTGGTGATTCCCTTAATGATTTCAGGCTCCCAGTATTCTAGTGGAAATTTAGGTAAGCACACTCACACTAGGAACTCTCTCATCTGAGAGTCTAAAGGATTAAAGCTAGGATTCCATCTTTGTACCAATACCAAGCTCTCCCCCTAAACCACAGTCCTCCATCTAGGATATTTGTGGCATCCTCTTTCAAAGCTAGGATGATCATGAAAAAAGCATTAGAATAGGCCACCACCTCCATGGATACTCTATGCATCCATCTTCTAATGGCCCATTTATAGAAAACATCTATATTAGGCCTTCCACTAGGTATCTTAGCTAAGATGGTATGTTCCATCTTCGACTTAGTACGCTTAACAATTGAGTCAGGTATTTCTAGGGAAATACCCTTCTTACTTACCTTTGGAAGAATAATAGCCTCTTGATTGACCATGGGATTCTCTCCCAGTACCTTGACCACCCATGTCGGAGGCCCAATGTTTGTCAATTTGTCCTTTTGATTGAAAAATATTCATCCTTCTTCCCTTTGTCTTGATTCCCACTCCATATTCACATCCTCCCGATTTTCATCCTTTTCCCACCCACCTCCAAATTTAAAATTTTCACTTCCCACTCCATATCCCACTCACTCCATCCATCTCACTCCTACAAAATCCCATTTATACATTACCTTGTGTGTAAAAACTTTATGGTTCGTATGGATCAAACAGTCAAGGTTCTTCCTAGGATAGAAATATCTCAATGATTTCCAAAAAGATGGGTGAATAAGGTACAAACATATGAATTTGACATAAAATACACTAAAGGTAAGAATAATTTTGTTGGTGACGCGTTATCTAGGAGGCCTCACTTTAATTCTATGCTTAGTTTTATGTTTGAGAATTCAGCAATTGTGAGGCTCATATACTTGTTGAATATTCCAAAATCTATTTACATGTGAGATCATGGATGACATTAGACAAGATGATAAATATAGGATCTTGGATGACCTCATATACTACAAGGATAGGATTTTCTTTGTACCAAAATCCAAGATGAAAGAGAATATCCTTCGAGCAGTAGTGGATGATACACCTCTAGCGGGACATCATCCCTGGTACATCGAGAGAGGTTTTCATGGAAGGGGTTAAGGATGATGTCCTTAACCATATTAGAGGGTGTGTGGTTTGCTAATAGACCAAAGATGAACATTCTTTTCCAAAGGGACTACTGCAGATCTTCCTATTCCAGAGCGTATGGGAGAGCATATCCATGGATTTTATCATAGGGATTCCCTCAGTACACGAGCATGATTGTATATATATGGTGGTTGATAAGTTAACCAAGTTTTCCCACTTATTTTCTAAGCGTAAGGGGCACAAGGCACCACAAGTGGCTCAAATATTCTATAAAGGTATTTTTAGGCTTCATGGTTTGCCTAAAAGACTATCGAGATAGGGGAAAATATTTATGAGCACTTTTTGGTAGGATATTTTAAGACTTGTATGTATGGAATTGAATCTTGGCACTAGTTATCATCCACATATGAATGGGTAGGCGAAGATAGTCAATAAGTGGATTAAGGGTTATTTGAGTAGATATGTGACAGACATCAACATGTATGGATTATATGGCTACACATGGGTGAGTATTGCTACAATACTACCTACTAGATGAAAATTAACATGAATCCTTTATGGGAATTTTATGAGTATGATGATACATCATTTTTAGATTTAGTATTGTCAAATAGCCAGATCCCAAAGCTCTCGATTGGTTACAGGAGAACCAAGGTATTCTTAAGGCCCTCAAGGAGAACCTATAGAAAGAAAAAAATTAGTAGAATATTTATGCAAGTAGGCATAAGATAAAGAGGTATGTTGAGGTGGAAGATTTAGTCTTCATACGTTTTCATATCTACATCCAATCCTCACTTAAGAAGAGTAGGGGGTAGAGAAGATGAAACCATGGTTCTATGGACCCTACAGGATAACATGAATGGTTGAGGTAGTCACATATGAGATGGAGCTTCCAGAACACAACAAGATACAACATGTTTTTCATGTTTCATACCTCAAAAATGCACTAGGACAACATATTGTGCCTTCTACAGATTTACCACTATTAGACGATGAGGGAAATCTGGTTTTAGAATGTGAATCTATCATTGAGGTGCGATAGAGGAATCTCAGGAACATGGTGATCATAGAGTACTTAATGCAATGGAGAGATTTTCCACTTAAGGATGTTACTTGGGAGAGAGAGAAGATTTTAAAACATCCTAGTTTGCATTTGTTTGGGGAAAAGAAAATTTTGGGAAGGGAGGGTTGTAATCTCCCATTCCTTCACCAAGGACCTAACGACCATTTTTCAATATTAGCCTTGGTCATACCCAAGGGGATAATGATGTTGGAGGCTATTGGGTATGGATTTCATATTACCACCTTGTTTTATGTTATATTTTATCATTGACATTAGTATTGAGCAACTTAGTGGGAATTGTTGTTATGTTTTTTCATTGAGGGGACTCATGGTACTTTATTATTCTATTTCTTCGTTGGGGTCACTTAAGTCACTTTGGGTACCTAGGGGGAAAATGTAACTTAAGTTACTTTATGTTCATGTGGGGATTTCCCTAAGGTGTCGATTAGGGTTTTTTTTTCCCTTCAGTGCATTGGAAGGTTATAAAAGGTGGTGTTGAGGAGAAGAAGAGAGGATTCACACACACACATATTTTGATATTGGAGAAACTATTGTTTTCAATTCTCTTTTCTTATGGATTAAGATCCCATAGGAATGCTAGCTTCTATGATGAGAGATCCACTCCTAGATAGAAGAACTCTCTTTGGTGGTGAAAGATCCACCCTAGTTTGCTAATTTAGAGCCCATTTATAGAGAATTTTAGATAGATTATTCATGGTTTTCAAGAAGGGTTTTCAGAGGTTGAGGAAGATATTTTGCTCATATATTTCAGCCATTTTTAATTCAATATTTTTCCAACACTTATGGAAAGTTTGGCACATCTTTTAGAGGAGTTTTACATGATTTCCAACCCCTTTCATAGGGTGACATCATCCATAGGAGATTGCAAATTGGTTTTTCTAGGGTTTCTAGGTGTCGATTTTAGATTTGGATGTTGGGATCATTTGTATATATTTTATAGATGTTATTTCCGGAAAATCAATTATCATTTATATTCGGTAGTTAAGAATTTTCAAACTATTTCAGTAGTTTAGGGCTTTCTAAAATTTACTAGCAATTATCTATTATTAAAAAAATCAAAAATATTTTTCTAGTTTTTATCATCATATAAGAAATATCTCTATAGAATTACGTGTGATTTAGACAAGTGGTTGGAAATTATCTTTATTTTTTGATTCTTCCACCCTATTTTTGGTTTTATTCCGAAAAATTAGAATATCATTTTTGCAATGTTTTTATTAACTTTTCAAGTTATAAGTTATATCCCACTAGGGATATTTTAGTGGTATTAGAGCTGAATTTTCTCTAGCCTATTGGGTGTGAATGAAATTATATTCTAGGATAAATACATCACAAAAATAAGGGCAAAAATAGGTGACAATGATGAGTTGAATGAAGAGATGATGAAAAATTATTTATCAATATGGTTAAAAACAAGAGAGCGCTAAACTTTATTTGAGCCACTCACTTAAATATTAGCATAGGGAAGAGTTGAGAATCATGGGAAAAAGTAGAAAATAGTAACACATGGTAGCAAGGTTGAAGAGGTGAAAATAGTAATTCAATGCAATACATTCCCCATTCCCATAATACACATTCGATCATGCATGAGTCCGCATGTTTGAAAGATACAAAAATACACAAATGGGACAATAATAAGAAATTTTTGATGAGGAGACTTGTTGGCTGAAATATGAATCCTTGAGTAAAGGGTTTAAAGCTAACATGCCTTTTACCAAAATACTATAAGATGAAGATTGGTAGTAGGCCCAAGAGGGATCACACTACTCGGGTTCTAGAGTTACAGAGAATATTGGGGCATATTTCCATTCCACACTTCGATGGGTCCAAGAAGTGTACATTGTAATCCTAGATTCATAAATTAAAGACATACTTTGAATTGAATCCCATGCATGAAGAGGATGTAATTAATTTTTCAATCCTACACCTTGAGGAGATGCACATGAATGGTGTCATAATGGTCTTATTACATAGGGGCATGTGCATATTAGTACCTATGTGAAGTTCACACAAAGGTTAATGTGTAGGTTTGGCAGGAGGAATCTTGACAGGTATTTCAGAGAGATGACTCATTTGAGATAGACATGTTTTTTAGACATGTACATTACAAAATTTCAAAGGTTATCAGTCATGGTTCCTAATATTTCAAAGATGATATTGACTTCACACTTCATAACAGGGGTGACAGATGCACTAGCAGGACTTGTGAAGGAATTTGAGCCTTCTTCATTACATGATGTTATTAGAAAGCACGAGATTTGGAGTTATTTACTCCAAATTCAAGCTCAATTTTAGAAGAGGGTACCTCCATCTAGACTAGATGGTTTTTGGTAGAAGGTACCTCCACCCAATTAGGATATGAATAAGAAAGCATTCATATCTCGAGAGGTTAGAGATGCGTTGAGGTGAAAGAAACTATGTTTTGATTTCCTCACACCTAGGCTCTAGGACATGATTACATAGGGAAAGGAAATACCCAATTCATTAAGGTATTCAAGGAGGATGAAAGTGATGGATATGAGGCCTTTAAGGCCTTTGGAGGTCTTAAGAGTTGCAGAAATGGTGTAAACCAATTGAGTTTTCAAAAATTACTTTATGGGTGGCTTAGTTTAGTGAAAAGGCAAGTTGAGCATGGTTTGCATAGATGGATGTTTCATGAGAGATAAAAAGAATGGAAGTGATATATAGGTCAATGGATTTATAATGAGTGGTTATATGTCATAGTTTAGGTGTTTTGGTGTGGCGTTGAGGGTCATAGGTGAAGACTGGATCCTAGAAACATTTGTTTAGTGAAGTATATGAGACTTCTTATTAGCATTATGAGGAATTTTATTGGTGAAAGATAATGTACAACCATGGATGATGTTTTTATATAATATTTGACATGTTTGAGGTATTTGGGAGCTTTAATAATCATGGTGATGAGGTTTTGGTCTTTGATGAATTAGGTGATGGGGTTTTAAGCAATTTTTGGGCTTGTTTTGTGTGTTTGAGCATGGACGGCCTACATGGGACCATTTTATGAATACTTGTTTATTCATTTTTTTTGAGTTGTAATTTCTAAAATTCTTGTGTAGGACTAACCTATGCTATGTTAATGAGAAGAGAAGGGTATAAATTGAATGTTTTAGTTCAAATGTGAACTAGCCAAGAGAAAGAGAAAAAGCGTGACCAAGGTGTGAGTGTGTAATAGGTATAAAGGAATAATTTTGGAGCTGAGGAAGGTTGAAGAAGGTTGAGGATAGTTAGATATCTTTATTGAAATGATTTTCATTCAAATTTGTCCAATTTGATCAAGTTTGAGAGAGCTAGAAGGATGTGTGTTTGAAGGAGTTTGGAGCTGAATTTTGTGATCACCATCAACTGAGTTGTTGTAGCATATAATCAATGATATTATTATCAAAATATATTATGATGAGTCATATTCATAAGAGTATCTTTTTGTGAGTAATATCAACAAGGGTTTAGGGGTTGGTGCTTTTTGTGGGGTTATACCTCACAAAAGAAATTTCTTGTGATGTGTAATATTTTTTTAATTTTCAAACGCTTTTTACCAAAGCTTAAAACCGGAGGGTTGATGGGACCCCACTCGAACAACAAAAAAATTTTTTTGAAATAAACCTATAACACACAAAAGCCTAATAATTTCTCAAAAAGAGGGACAAAAGTAAATAGAAATTAATTCCCACTCTGATGATAAATAATAAAAATGTTAGCTCTCCGTCCCTTCTTTCCTTTTCTTTTCGACACCTCATGCCACTTACCAAGATTTGAAATAACAACCAACATGAGATGATTTTCCTCTTCAGCTTCCATGCTATCTCGGTAAAAATATGGCTTTGAGTTTGAATTTCCAGGTGAGTGTCCATGCTTTGTACCTCCTAACATTGTTTAGTTATTCAAACATCTAATTTGTTTTTTCCACCCCATTCTCATTGTTCTCTTTTTCCAAAGCTTCCTTGAATGTCGTAGTTGATACTAAATCTAGGCTTGGAGTTCCCCATCCCAAGGCTCCCTTCTTCACATTTTTATTGTTTCGATTAAATGGGCACGAGGTGTGCAAATGACCCAGATTTTTACAGATTCGACACTGAAAGGTGGTGTTCTCGTAGTCCAAGGGTTGAACTCGCTGCAAGTTCCCAAATTTCAGGTTTATGTGATCCGGCATACCTTTGCTTGAATCTACTTCAACACACAATCTTGCAAAGTTACACATTTTGGAATGTATTCATTCCATATCCTCTTTTATGAAGTTACCTAGGGCATTACCAATATCCTCTAATGCATACCAGAAATACAAGGGTAAATTGGGTAACCTTACCTAGATCAAGGTGTTATCGTGATAAGATGAGTGTTAGGCTCAAAATTCAGAACCATGGGGTTAGATATAGACTATCATTACCCTGCAACTGGGGGGCCCTAAGATAAACATTGTTGATATTCTTCATGATCTCCGAAATGGACTATGAAAAAACCTATTGAGTAAAGGGATATTTCACACTTACTTGTCCAGCTTTCAAATACCCATTAATATAGGGCTGAAGAGGAGGCCCAAAGACTATTAAATCAGCCTATGATTGCATCTTTTACAAGGGTTTGAAATAAGCATCAACCGTAGGGTTAATGATCTCCACCTCAACTGCTTCCTCTGCTAAATTGACCAGATATGGCTGATTTCCTACTTGGCTTCCCCTATTAAACCCCAACACCTCTTTGAAAGAGTTTGTAGAGGGGGTAGTACCCATGTTATTTTTGTTTTTTGCTTCCTCATGGCTTAGACACCACCCCATGGCCTCCTCCCGATCCATCTCCACTAGCAAATGCACCAAAAGGTGCCTTCCTATTTCCTATCTGACTCGAGCTTTTCGCCTTAGCTGGACCCTCCTCCTTCCTAGCACCTGTGACCCTATCGATGGCCTTCGCTGCCCTCGAGCCTCGGTTCCAACCCATTCCCCTTCCCCTACTACGCGCCATTGGTTTTAGGGTTAATTTTGTCCATTTCTCCAACTCATTATTAGGTGATCAATTTTCACTTCCTATTCACTAGTGTGATGTGTAATATTCACTTGAGTCTTTTTTGTGAGTAATATCATAATAGTTTTCGGTGGGTTTTCCCCCTTGAGGGTTTCCCACTTAAATATTGTGTTTTTATGTACCCCTTCATGTTTATGCACTTATGGATGGTTATTGTTTATTGTTAAGATCTCATTAATGCATGATTGAATGATAATGGTGTATGAAAGTTAATTTGGAATTAATTATGGATTTTTGAAGGATTGATTCACTCCCCCCTCGATCCATTTTAATTCCAATAGGTTTTCTCATCTCTATCTTGTATGATTTTTTATTTCTAGTTTTTCCCTTTACAATGATATCAAAAATAAAAGCAAAGGAAGAATATGCTTTTGGGTAATTAAAACAACTCAGTAGCACAAAAATGAAATGCCCTCATTTCTCGCACGGATGAATAATTTTTTTAGCATAACCCAATTTATAATTTACCTCCATAGATGTTTGGATATATTTGATAACCATCTTTGGATCACATATGCCACCAAAATGACAAGCTAAACTTGATTTCTAGTTTAAAACTACTATTGGAGCTCAAAATTACACCCTTCCCTGAGTCATAAACAACCCATGATTTTGAGGCAACATGGGACTATCTCCAAGTTGTGAGAATTACAAATTGAGATAGACCTCCTGGAGAACGTCATCTTCCTCTACTTATTCCTACTGCTAAACTACTCATAGGAAGGGAAATGCAGCTACCTAACACTAATCTATGATTCCAAGAGACCAGGGAGAGAGGAAGGTGCATAAAAATGAAAATCCTAAACTACAGGAGGTGATAACACAAAATAAGGGGAAATACACTTTTAAAAGAGAGAAAATGGAACAAAACAATGATGGAGAGGGCAAAAATGACAGCCACAGTCTAGAGCAGTATCTAAACTCCCATTTTCACACAATGCACAATAGAAATAAACCCTGTAATATGAAGAAACATACACAGCATACCTACAAGTAAATGAAGAGGCAAGGAAATGCAATAAATCACCAGCTAAGGTAGAATATAGCCACAAAACAAGTAATTTTATTGCTTCAAGATGATGCACAGATCATTACAATGGAGGAAGAAGGTGTGAATTCATTACAAGATTACAATCCAAGGCTTGCAACTCAAGAACACTTGTACAACACTTTTCAATGATTCCTTTACATTCCCAAAGTATTTAACATTACAAATGAACATCACTTTACAATATATAGAAAATGGAGAAGAGAAAGAAGAGGAAAAAATAGGAAAAAAGGGAAACTCAAAAATATATCTCACCCGATGCATTAATTTTTTTAAAACAATGATGGGCACCATACCAAACCCACCCCCCATGATCTCTTGCTTGTGTAAGAAGAAATGTGCACCATACTCCATTAAATTTGGTTTTCAACCGCTTAGAATTATGCATTTTTAATATTGCCATGTTTTTATCTTTTTAGTCCACCGTATCTCACCTAAATCCATATTTTATGTTTCTATGGTGTAGAGATTGAAAATACCTTTCCAGTATGAAAATTATGAAATTTGGAGTTTTGGAAGGAAGATATGGCCATGCGGGTCTGGAGGGTCATGAAGGAACATGATTTTCTTATACATTATTACAAATCCGTAGTAAAATAATTTTTTCCTTTATTGTGCAGGTATATCATATTTTAGGGTAATGGTGGTATTGAGGAACTAGGGCCTTGAGTTCCTCGTTCGCAGCCCGCATTCACCGATTTGGATGGGGTTCTATGTGTAGGGTGGGTTTTTAGGTGCCGTGGAACTTAGGAATTGTTCCACCCGAGTTGTCGATTCTCACAACCCCATCTCATCTCGCACTATACTCCCCCATTTCAAAATCTTCACCGCTTCCTTTATTATGTGGGCCATAAGTCTCCATGGGGAACTAAATGTTCTCGAGAACCTCAGACCACCCACAATGAGTTCTCCCACATCCCTTTGCACCCACATCACACTCTGCTAGCTTACGCAAAAACATTGTACCCTAAGGCTCGAAGGAACTTATTCCTTGTGTTCCTCCTAGATCTACAAAATACTAGAAATGACCAAAATTTCCCAAATTTCTTAAAAAAATCTAGTTGTTTTGGATCTTCATGGATCTGGGGAGTTAGGCAAAGAGTAGAGAAGTGCCCCAAAGCCAATTTTCTTCATTTTTTTACTAATTTTCCATATTTTTGGATAAGTGTTGAACTTTGAAGCCTAGAGAGAAGGGAAAATGCATCCAAATGGTTCCAAGTGTCCATTACATGAGAAATACTTGAAATTGCAGATTCTTCACCAAGATCCCATGAAAATGCTCAAGTCCAATTTTCCAAGTTGTCCATTTTTCTAGGGGAAATGGATAACAATTTGGCGACTCATAGGGTAATATACCTACTAGATTGAAAACATTAGTGGCCTTGAAACATCCATTGGGCATGTAGTTAGCATAAAAACATGAAAAATGATCTAGAACTTGAATTACACACCCTTGAATCCACTTAAAGCACTTCGTGAACCTAAAGATGATATGGAGCTGAAATTACACTTCTCAATATAGGAATTTTCTATCTCAAGTTTTGTGAGTGTGGAAAATTGTTTTAACTATGAAATTTCACTTTATTTCCTTTGCAAACTATAAAGAAGCTACAAAAACATCATTCCTCATCTCAAATGCATATCACTTTCATCCTAAATTTTGATATGTTGAGGTTGAATATGTAAGATTTGAATAATGCTCCAAAATATGATTTTGGTTGTTTTGCATTTGTTTTTGAAGTAATGCAATTGATCCTTGACACCTTGAAAATATTCTAAGAACACATTTTCCAGAAACCATGATGAACACTGTGCAATAAGACCATCCAAAAGCAACAAAACTATGCAAAGCACTTAGGGAAAGGAAACCTACTCTACCAACAAGACAATGTGTTGAAATCACTTAGAGGAATTGAAAACTAAACTAATATGTATAATATGCAATGAGAAAACCTAATGAGAATGCTTGAGGTAAATCCATTGACTGGGATTTGTAATGCATCTCCATCAAGGTCTGACAAATCAAAAGAGTTAGCTTCTTTGCAAGTAGTAATGATATATGGCCCACTCCAAATTGCATCAAACTTGGAGTGTCTCCCTAGTTTAGCTTTGTCTGTATCCCATTTTAAGACTAGATCTCCAACCTTGAATGTATGATCTCTAGCCTTCCTGTCAAACCACTATTTGGTTGATTTTTGATGTTGTTCCAACTTTGATCATGGAAGAATTTCTTAACTCCTCAAGCTCAACCAATTCTACCATTTAGATTTCTCTTTGGTCTTCCCCTTCAAATTCCAATTGTTGAGCTAATTCAAGTGAAGGAAATTCAAGTGAAAAAGGAATCCTGGCTTCTTTTCCATAAAAAGCTTGTAAGGGGAAGTGACAATCACCTTCTTCATTGTGATCTTGTCCACCTAGAGAACATTTCTCACCTTTGTATGCCACTTGTCTTTGATCGATGGCCATTGTTATCTTCATAATCCTAATCAGTTATTGTTAATATATTCTTCAATCCATTACATTGGGGGTACTAATTGGAAGAAGTCATTAAGACAAATCCCAATTCCAAGAGCCCAATCAAAAATCTTAGATCTTAGAAAATATTTTGCATTATTAGAGATGATAGTTTGGGAATGTCAAACCTTGTCACAATGTCCTCAAGAAAGTCAAGGATGAATAATTCAATGGCTTCCTTCAATGACACAACTTCTATCCACCTGGTAAAGTAATATTTGTTGTTAAAACCCATTTGTGACCAACACTTGATGGAGGATTAATCATGCCAATGAAATCAAGACCCCATTGGGAAAATGGATGATTTTATTGAATTGGATGAAGTGGAAGGGCAGCCAACCTCTTCTTACTAGTGAAAAAAACACATTCTCTACATTTTCTAACCCATTTGTGAGCATCAAAAAACAACGTGGGCCAAAAGTTTCTTTTAAGATTTTCATTTTAGTAGCCTTAGTAGAAAAATGTCCACTTGAGAAACCATCATGGAATTTTTCCAAACCTTGTCTACTTGTTCACCTTCAATGCACCTCAAAAAAACTCCATCAATATTTCTTTTGAATAAAATCCCATCAATCAATGCATAAGGAATAGAATGCAACCTTAGATGTCTTTTCTTTTTTTTTTAGTAAAAGAGGGTATGTACTAGTAGACATGAATCTAGTCATATCAACAATCCAACTGTGATCATTGATTGCATCTCCTTCATCCTGCTAAAATTTAGTGTTATGTGGAAGCTATTCATTCATGAAGGAGGTATCTTGGTGATCTTGAGCATCCAAAGCCAGCTGCTCACAAAGTGCTCTTCCTCTTACCAATTTTGTGGCCTTAATAGTCACATCATACTCCATGATTTTGTTTCCCCCATCCAAATATTTTCTCATTGATTTTTTCCCCATGATGAATTCTCTCACACTGGAATGTGAGACTAAAACTTTGATGTGATTAGTAGAAATCATACTCTTGAACTTCTTTAGATCCTCATGATGGAAAATACTTGTTTTTCAATGTGATTATACTTCAATTCATAGTCCTTCAACATTTGAATAAAGAAGGCCACTGACTACTCCAATCCTTGATCATTTTGCTGAGTTAAAACCATGGAAATACTAGATTCAGCTCCATATGCATATAAAATGAAATCTTTAGCATAGTTAGGATTGACAAGTGTAGGATCTTGAGAAATATCTTGTTTGATCTTGGAAAAAATCTCTTTTCCTTTGTTGTCCATTTGAAAACTGAATCCTTCTTGAGCATAAGAGTGATGGGCTGACCAATCCCACAAAATTAGGAATAAATATTCTAACAAAGTTGATTTTTCCAAGGAATGAATGCAAGGACTTCTTGTGATCTGGAAAGGAAAGAGACAAGATGGCTGAGATTCTTTCCGGATCAATGGAAATGCCATCCTTTGAAACAATATTCCCAAAAATCTTACCCTAGGGACTGAAAAGTTACATTTCTTGGGATTAAGAGACACCCCATATTCCCTACATCTCTCAAATACCTTCTCAAGATGGTTGATATGATCTTTACTCTGCTTTGAGAAAATGGTAATGTCATCAAGATAGATAAGGATGAATTCATTAATATACCCTTTGAAAGCAATGTCCATTTCTCTTTGGAATGTGGCACCTGTATTTGATAAACCAAAGGGCATTTTATGATAAGCATATGTTCCCCATTTGGTTGTAAATGCAGTCTTGTACTGATCCTCCTCCCTAACCTTGATTTGATTGAAACCTGAGTATCCATCAAGCATAGAAAACATCTCATCTCCTACTACCATTTGTAAAATTTTCTCCATAGAAGGTAGAGGATAGTGATGCCTTAGGAGCCTTTGTCCAAA
This sequence comes from Taxus wallichiana var. yunnanensis, assembly GCA_018340775.1. NCBI lineage: Eukaryota > Viridiplantae > Streptophyta > Pinopsida > Cupressales > Taxaceae > Taxus > Taxus wallichiana. Next base: position 120,253,158 of record CM031238.1, read on the forward strand.
TTTTTGAAATCAACAAAAGTTTGATTTCTCCATTCTTCTTCCTTACCAGAACAATATTTTCCACCCATGTAGAGTATTTGATAGGAAAATGCTTTTTCCATAATGAGTTTGGACAACTCCTTCCTCATGAGGGGCTCTATCTTGGGATTAATTGGTCTTTGCTTTTGTCTAATTGGCTTGACATTAGGATCAAGATCAATGGAATGTTAGACAATGTCTAGATTAAACCCTTTATATCTTCATAATCCCATGAAAATACATGAATTTTTGACACAAGGATATAAAATCTTGCTTCTCATTCTCATCACATACCTTTCTAAGAAGAAGTTCCTTTCCTTGTGCAATTGTAATTGATTGACAATCTTCTTGCCTTGTTATTATGTTCTTCTCTTCACCTCTGAATTCATCATCAAAATTAAAATATGATCCCAGTGACCAATCCTTTTGGATTTTTTTTTTTGTTTTCAACTAAATAATTTGATCACCATAGATGTCATGCAAATCAGATTACATTCTTGAGGAAAATTCAGCTTCATTTTGAATGAATTGGATGATTTGTTCATCACTATCAAATACTTTCCAGCTGGTTTAATTGGCTGAAATGGAAGGTTTGACCACTACCTTCACTTGTTTCCCATTTCATTTAACAAGTTCTTAAGAAGGTGAGAATTGAGAACTAAGGGTTATCATCTGCGTGGCTTCTTTGTTCAATTTCTTAGGCACCACTTGTAGATTGAGAGCATAAAAATTTATAGAAGATCCCAAATTCTATGTTTATAAGATATTAAAATCTTATTCTTGGTGTCACACTTCCCTCTAACTTGGTGGATGACCATTCAGTGTCCCAAAATATTTTTAAGGTTTTTATTTTCCTCTTCTCAACAATTTAAGGACCATGCACCAATGCCTCATACTCTGCTACGTTGTTAGAACATGCAAACTGAAATCTATGAGCAAATAATAACTTCTCGTTCATTGGAGAAATTAGTACAACACCTTCCCCAACTCCATTTCTACTTTTAGAACCATTAAAGAACATCTTCCATAATCCGGAAGCATTGTATTTTTTCTTTATTGAGTGGTATATGTAGATAAGATCCTCCTCAAGAATGTAGTAGGTTCCAAGTCCAATTTCCAAATTTGTGTCATAAGGATCAAACTCATAGCATTCTTTGACCCATTCATCTAATATAAGATCAGGAATAGAGTGAGCTTCTCTTCTCAAAATGACTCTCATTGATGTTATTCTTGTATTAGGAAATTTTATTGGGGAGGGGTAGGATTATAAGACTTAATATGATAGGAAAATATAGGCTCAACTTGTATAGTAAATCATGTACCATGCCTAGTTCTCAAGATCATATGATTCCAATATGAAGATAAGTAGCCACCTACTTTGGTAGTGAAATCTCTTGATAAGAAAATGGAAAACATGGGAGGTAAGTCAATTACTGATATGTCATGAGTTATGGTGAGACTTGGGAAAGCATGAAGGGTTAACTCAAGATATTTTATCACTCCTAGGACACCAATGATTGAGCCATCAAGTTGTAGAACACCTTTAGAAATAGGGTTATACTTAAGACCTAAGATATCAACAATATTTTTGGGCATTACAGAAGTACTAGCCCTGAATCAATAATGCAATTATGTAGCAAGTGTTTACCCACAATTAAAGACATAAAATGATGGTTTCTTGTAAAATTTACTTACCTTCTCCTCCTTTTCTTGGAACAAGTTGATAGCAACATGAGTCTTTTCCACCACTGGATCAGCTAGGGAAGTTTCTTGAGAGCTTCACATAGGAGGTCCCTTTGTGATGAATAGCTAGAGCATCCCACATTTTCACATTAACATTTGTATTCTTCATCTTCTCAACAATATTGAAAGGAAGGCCCATGGATTTCTACATTTTTGGTACAAGATTCTCCTTCTTTGGTTGCTTTGCAAGATTGGGATAGGCATCTTTGGTTGGGAAGAAACTTCCTCATCTAAAACAAATTTGTTAAGAACCTCAAGAAACTTGTTCTTATTTGGATATGTACTAACTTATTTTTCCTTGTTAAAAGTGTTTACTTGATTACAAGAAGATGAAGGTTGATATTCCAACATCCTTTTCTTAGATCTTGTGTTATTATCAATGTTAATCTGAGGTCTACTAGAACTGCCCATGACTTGATTTATTGCACAGAAAGTCATTAGCCCCAAAGAACATGAGATTGATGTCAGGATTGACCTCTTGGACTCCTTCCACATTAGGATTGGTTGCTTCTACCAATGGTTCTTGCTGATTGGAAGAATTTTGAACCATGAAGGCTTGAGCATGTAATGCATTTACACAAATAAGTTGATTATGTGGTTGGTTACATGGGAAACACCATTATGTTTCTTGTATTACATTATTCTACACTGGAACCAATGTTTGACTTGCACTAACATGAAGTGGCTAAGTAGGGGCAACAATTTGAAGTGGAAGAGGTGTACTTTGACCCTATTACCTATAATTTTGTTGATTCTACCGATATCTTTGATTATAGTATTAGATTTTGTAGGGATGGTAACCTTTATTTGACCCTTAGTTAGGATACTTTCCTTGATTAGAATAATTTCTATAAGATTGGGCTTTGTTGTTTTCCAAGGATATAACTTTGTTTGACAAATTCCTAATCAAGGCCTTCATTTCATCATTCTCTTTTTCCTCTAAGTAGAAGAAGATGTGGAGGGGGAAGATTGGGTACTTTTCTTAGGGATAGGAGAAATAGAAGGCTGAGTAGCTTGAGGGAATTCAGGATACAAGGTAATGGGTGGTCTAAGAGCTAGTATCCTAGCTTGTATCGAGAAATTTTAAGCCATAATGGCCATTGCATAAGCACCAAAAATGTTTCACCCCCATAGATTGAATCATGATAGTAATATAAGAATTTAATGTTCTTAAAAAGTAAATAAAATCACCTTCTAGAGTTAGTCTCATGAGGGCTGGGAATCTATCCCATTTCTTCTAAAATCTAAAATTGAAGTCTACCATGAGCTCATTGGGAGCCCTCTTTATAGTTGTCAGTTGTTCTAGCAAGGAGAGGTTATCTGACTTTTCCCAAAATGATTGCAAAGGGTTGTTCCAAGATCATTCCAATTAGTAATTGTCCCTGATCCCAAACTCCTGAACCATTGAAGATATTTTCCCTTGAATGAAGAAGATAGCAACTTAATAACTACATCTTGTTTAGTAATTTGATGAACAACATAGACATTGACAATATCTTGAATATGATCAGCTTGGAGTGGTATGGTTCTCCCAAGTGAAGAAAGGAATACTTTTTAAAGATACCACTAGAATATCATGTTGTGCATTAAGAGAAAGAGGTATACTACCAGTAAATTTAACAGATGGTAGATTCCTATGTTGTCCCATTATGATAGGTCTCAGAAATCTAGTAGATAACAAGAAGGGCCTACTAGAGGTGGTGTGGATAGATTCCTATTTGGTGGTGAAGGTGACCTATGAATTGTTATTCCTCTTGGTGATAACTGTAGGTACTCAAAAACTCCTTCCATTGTTCTAGACCTTGTCTAAATTCTTCTCATGAACCTGAGGCACTCATCAATGAAACTAGTTGATTTAATGCTTAGAGTCGTTAGATATGTGTTCTATAAAGCCTTCAAATGTTCAAATTTTACCAATATACACACCCAAACTTGGAAAAAATGGAAATATTAACTTCTATTTTCCCACTAGGTGTGCCAAAACTATTGGAGCTCAAAATTACACCCCCCTAAGTCATAGACAACCCAAAATTTTGAGGCAACATGTGAGTGTCTCCAAGTTATGGGACTTGTATAATGAGACAGACCTCCGAGAAGGTGAGATTCCTCTACTTATTCCTACTACTAAACTACTCCTAGGAAGGGAAATTCAACTACCTAACACTAATATATGATTCCAAGAGACCAGAGAGAGAGGAAAGTGCATAAAAATGAAAATACTAAACTATAGGAGGTGATAGCACCAAAATAAAGGGAAAGACACTTTTAAAAGAGAGAAAATAGAACAAAAAGGATGAAAGGGAAAAATGACAACCACAGTCCAGAGCAGCATGTAAAATCCCATTTTCACACAATGCACAATAGAAATAAACCCTATAATATGAAGAAACATACACATCATACCTAAAAGTAAATGAAGAGGAAAGGAAATGAAATAAATCACCAACTAAGGTAGAATAGAGCCACAAAACAAGTAATTTTATTGCTTCAAGATTGTAGTCTATTTTTCTTACTCAAACCCTAGATGCACCGACATATCACTCGGATAGATTTGAGAACTCACTTGAGAAGCACACCAAAGCATTTGAAAAGGATAAACCATGTCCATATCCATTTTTATACCATCTTGAACTAAAAAGCATGATGATGCATAAAGAATTAAACAAGGATCAATATCAGGTCTACCTTACAAATAACCAATAACAAAGACATCAATAATCAATATCCATCCATAATGATCCATTATATTAATTCACTATGAACATAACAATGAAAACATCAAAAAAATCATCAAAAGGTCACGCACGTAAATATACTAACATCATAACTCTGTTAAAATCTTAGTGGTATCTTTAAACCATGCAAATTAATACACACACACACACACACACACACACACACACACACACACACACACACCACACACACACACACACACACAAGCTTTCATCTTTAATCTTTTATGCATACTATTATTAGCTCTAACTCTACATGTCTCTTGATCTCATCTTGTCCCCAAAATATCTTGATGTATTCTCTAAGTATTCTCTTTATCCAATGCGTCGTTCATCAATCCATGTTCACTCTAGCTTGACACACACACACACACACACACACACAGCTTTTCCTAATAATAATCATCTCTTAATAACTTAATTATGATCTATTATTAGCTCTAACTCTACATGTCTCTTGATCTCCTTCACCCCATATCTTATGTATTCTCAAGTATTCATTATTCATGCGTGTTCACATCCATGTTGTCTAAAGAAAATACACACACACACACACACACACACACACACACACACACACACACACACACACACACACACACACACACGTAGTGGCACTTGCCCTTCACTACTATGCACTCTAAAAATATGCTTCATGCTAATAATAGCCATCCACTACAAAAATAATGAAGCATGTAAGCTTTTCCTAATAATGATCATCTATTAATAACTCTAATTATGCATACTATTATTAGCTCTAACTCTACATGTCTCTTGATCTCCTTCTTGTCCCAAAATATCTTGATGTATTCTCTACGTATTCTATCTTTACCTAATGCGCGTTCATCAATCCATGTTCAACTCTAGCTTGATCCATGCACCAAACTTTATCTTTCCAGGCATGGATATTCAAGGCGTAACTCTATCAAACTTCAACGCCTATCCATGGTCCCTCTTATACTTATTTAATATTTTGGCTAGTCAACATTAGCCCACACTAACTTTATATCTGCTCTCCTACAATGGGTAATCATGCCTTGCTTTTCCAATAATAAAGAATAAGGAATAAAATAATGTTTGTATAATGAATGAAAATATACCAAAAAGAGTTTGGGCACTCTATTCCTCTGAAGGCATAATCAACTCAATGTACTTTCTGTCTTGATTTCCACATCTAATTCATTCCAATTTGAGTGCCTTCTTTGTATTTTCAGTGATGTATGCAAGTACTCATTCTATCTTATCCAATGTCATATTCTCTCCCTCGTTTTGTAGTACCCTAAGAATGTTGCTAGACTAGAGATCAACCCATCCATTACATACATATGTTAGGCTATAAGTTTCTAAATTTCCTTTATATTTTCTTTATGAGGGTCTCATGCTAACTCATCAAGATTTACTCATCTACAATGTTAGCCTCTCCTCATAACACTTTTGAGTTTCATTGTGAACTTAATTTTCCTCAGCCAACATCCTTGTCTTAATGATTGACATAGGTCTACACACATATTTAATGCCAAGTATTTCTTCACTACATCCCTTACAAGAAAATATTCACCCACTATTCGAACACTATTGTAGCCTTAGTCCTATCATCCCGTGTTGTAACATCCATATGCCTCGGTGCCCGTAATGCAACTTCATCCAACACCAAATGAACCAACATGTGAAAGTAATGAAAAGCATATGTGAATATTTCTTTTCTTCATACCATCTTTGGGCATATCCCGCAAAAATTTCATCACCAATCTACTCTGTCATATCAAGTAATACACGTGCCTTCACCTCAACTCTCTCTTTTGCTTGTAGCACTAAATTTCTTACTCTTTATCTTTTTTCCTCTTTTCCTCTAATAGGGTCTAAATAATTACCACTTTATGTATGTTCATGCATATGAACTCTGTAGATATATTCATTGAAGAATTACTTGTTTGTTCATTTGAGAAATTACTTGGTTTGATGGCCACATGTCAGGAATGTGGGGATTTCTTCATCCTTCAGGAGACACATGACTCTTCACACACATAAAAATTAGGCTCATCTATGTGATCTACATATTCCATGATAACTACTTTTGGGTGCACGTGTTTTCCATCTTTGGATCCATCATCTCCCACTCATATGAATTTTCCTTTATAGTAGTACTCCTTGGAACCCGACACGTATAATCTTTTTCGGTCATCAACATACCTTTTGTGTCCTACCATCTCTTCTTCCTTGGGCTCACCGGTGTGCTCAGCTATATGCTCTTGTGTTCTAACACCCTCCTTTTTGCTACTTCAAATTCTCCTTAGGTCCCTTAGTTGGGTGTATAACAATGTCTTCAATCTCTATATCTCCACCAATGTAGCTCTCTTCTTCAGTTCATGCAATCTCATCTTTGGGAGTTCTTTCAAACTATGGGTGCTCGCCACCGATCCCTTCATCTTCCACAAGTCCAAGGATGGGTGTGGAAACCTCATTACGCGTGTCCTCACCCAATGACTTATCTTCATCACTATCTTTAACTAGAATGTATTTACGCCTTTTCTTCATTTCTTCCTTGGCCTTCTTCACGGGTGTTACACGCAATGATCTCCTTAGTGGTTGTGAGGGGCCAAAGCCAACATCTACACCTATGTGTCTTCTACGTATTGTCTCCTCTCATGATCAAGTGTAGTGTTGTCTTTTTACTCCTCTTCTCATGCTGAAGGACATTCTACAAGCCCTCATGTCCTTGTTCTTCTTGCCTAGGGGTGTTTATTCCAATGGCCTCTTCATGCCCATAGTATGTTTACCCTTTGGAGGACTTGGTAAAGACAAGTCCTCTCCTACAAAAAATTTATCTTCCTTGAACCGCGGGTCTTAGGTACACATACACGTGTGTAAGCTCAATATTTCCTACAAAAATGACCTTTGGAGTTATGTCAATGTTGTCTGACTCCATTGTCTCTACATATGCCTCCTTATTGGGGTAGACATATGTCTTGCACAGAATATGGATATCTGTGTCCACCTTGTCAGCATCAAACTATAATTTTCATGCATTTTGTAACTTGTTCACCGAGTCTTTAAAGTAACGAGAAGTAAACGCAAATGGTAACTTACACCATGGGCTCTTCTCACCTATCTTCATGAATAATTTACCCAGACATAAGTGATGGTATGCCGCGAACTCTACTTGTCTATCCAAAACACTAGGTAGTTTGTGTGGTATGTGCCACTCTCCCTCAAATTCTTGGCACATCCTCCTGAACCACTTCTCTTGGCACTACTTATAAGTATTTGAAATTGAGCCATGACATGTATACTTGGTGAACTTCTTCAATGTGATTTATTTCCATGGGGTATTCCCATACTTTCTCCTTCGGCCATCGGGCACCCCGATTTCACTAAACACAATCAAGAGTAAAATAATGCCCCATGTTATCTTTTCACCTTTATCATCATGGGTGTATGATTCTACTACTAAGCTCTCCGTAATGTATCATAATATTGTAATAAGTCTTATTTACCATCTTATGTGCTACATGTAACCAGTGCTTGTTAACTTCCATCCACCTCTCTGAGGCACCCAATTTATAGCCAACTAGTTGTGTTATTACCCTTGTAGCTAGGTATTCTATTCATGTGACGTTAAATGCTCGTCCTCCCTTCTGGTAGTGAAAACATAGTGGCCGTCACTCTACTCCTCATCATCTGAAAAATATCCTGTAATATCTAAATCAAATTCACGCAAACTTGTAAATTTTCTCAAAACTTCTCCATAGTTCGCATCCTCCTCCCTGTGAAGTAGAAGAAATATTCATGTATGCATGACATCAACCATCAGGTATGAGTGATTGAGATTTCCTAAGTATGGAAACTCATATAGTTGCATAGCTCCAATGTCCTCTAGCAATTTGTATATCAAATTGTCCATAACCCTCTTCCCATCTGTAGTCCTCCTATTGGTCTTCCGAATGGGTCTCTGCTAAGATCCTTCAGATTTTGTCTGTGCGTGATTGAAATCACTAATCTTACATTTGGTTAATTGTAATGTCCATGAACTTCCTTCAATTATCTCTTTCGGGTACTGCATCTTGACAAACCACTCATGTGGCACTTCCTTAGTATCCCTCTTAATGGTCGGAGCTCTCCTTGATTCCATTTACTCTGCTTAAGAATGTGCTTCGAAAACTATAATATTTTCACTACCTTGCCCTTGTACTCTCCTAATCTCCTCTGGTTCCTCATATTTCCCATGCCTTATACATAAGTCTGCCTTCGTGAACCCCTAAATGTGTGAACCTTCCTTCCTCACCCACATGACAAGCTCAAACACACATGAAGGTAGATATTTGTCAATTTCATGTTGTGAATTCCCTATTTCACCACTCAATAGTTCACTCATCGTACTTCACAACTCGAGGGAACAAAGGATACAAGGTAATAATAATGTTACAAGCACAACTTTATAGGATTTTTTCGAAATTCCCTGCATTAATTACTCCTCAACCACCACCATATGCAACATTAATTCCACTCCTTCACTCTTCTGCACATTGCACCTTATTCTTTTACACCTCGGTCATAACCTTTTGGCATGCCCACTACTTCTCGCCACAAATTTCCTTACGTGCACCTCCATGTGCCAAAGTACCTATCCAATGTGCCTTATACTAAGTAGTTTCTAATGTTGCATACTTCCTCCTCATGTTACATTAAGTTTCCAATCTATCTCTACGCGTGGTCTTCAATACGAGAAAATATCATTGATTTTTTCTCTAAAACCATCTTCACTCTGAGCTCTTGTAATTTTACATAGACACCAATATGTAACAAGGCACCAATCACTTTTCAATCCACCCCATACTAAAAGTATGTGCAGTCCTCTACACATGAATTCAATAGATAGTAATTAGTTATTAGCACAAAAACATGCTTATTACAACAAAACACTAAACTAAATTGATAAATAATAAAGTAATGATGGAAGGAAACACATTGAAATAAAATGCATTAAGGGAATCCTAATCTAAAATGACATCACCGCCTTATTACAAACACCAAGAAGACTTATTTATAATATGGATTTAGCCTACTCTGTTGAAGTAACCAAGAAACCGATTGTCATCTAACACTTTAATCGGAAAGCACCTAAATCAAGTATATATGTCACCACATACGGTCCCAACCAATGCACCTTCAATTTCCCAAGGGTGGCGCGTAAACTTGGAGTCATAAAGAAGAACCATCTGTCTAACTTCAATCTTCTTATTGTTAATATGCCTATCATGTCATGCCTTTTGTATGACCTTTTCCATCTTCTAGCTCCAATGTGTGCGATGGCGCACACTCATCCAACTACATCAATTTATCTATACGATATTCAAGTTATTTCTCATCATCCAATCCACTTGCATGCGTAATAATTAGGAGGGTAATTGAATTACCACTAGTTAAAAAAACTCCATGCCAAACACTAACTAAGAGGGTGTGGCCTTATTTAATCTTTAATAAGTTGTCTTTTATGCCCAAAGTACATCGTAGACCGTATCATCCCAATATTTCCTTCCAACGTCACAAATATTTGTTAATGTATGTCCCAATATCTTGTTGAAAGCCTTAACATTCCCATTGGCTTGTGGGTGATAGGGTGTTGTCTTATGATATGCCCACCATAAACTTAGCTAATAATATTTTGATAGTCTCATTTAAAAGTGTGTGCCCCTATCACTTGTCAAACTCAATGGACATTCATACCTATTGATAATGTTATCCCATAAGAACCTTTCTGCAGTAGCTATCATAAAATATTTTATAGGTATTTCTTCGCCCACATGTTCGAGATAATATGTACATGTTATAATATAGTGTGAGCCAATCTTCCACGTGGGTGGGGAAATAGGACCCAAAAATCAATTTCCCATTTCTCAAAAGGTTATGTACTTGCAATCGGTCTTAAAGGAATTTCATCTCTATGCCCAGGCTTCCCAAGGTGATGAAAATGATCGCATGCTCTACCATACTCTTTAAAATCCTTATACATTGTTTCCCACCAAAGACCAACCAACAAAATCTTGCACGTAATAGTATTTCCTACATAATGTCCTCCCGTAATCTCATCATGAACTTCCTCCATTATACCTTCGTGCTCATGCTCCAAAGAAACACCACCACAAAATTCATCATGGCATAACTTGCATAAATATCCACTTTGATCAACATGTAAGGTGTAGTGCATATAGCGAGCTGTTTCTTCTCTAAGCTCTTCATCCATTTAGGCACCACACTAGTACACAAAACACAAAATATCTTCTAATTAAGAGGGCACTCAGTTTAATCTGAATAGTTGTGCATCAAACATTGTGTCCTCAATGCTTTACGTGTCCTTTCTGAATGAATCCTCAAAAATTATCCAGTCCTCGAATTGCTCTTTCCTAGCTTTACCACCACTAGAAAGTCAAATTCTAAAACAACAGAATCTAATGGCATATGCCCACCATAAAAAAATTATTAACCAAGTACTTCAGTGTCATGTGATATGTATAAAATATAAAGGGAGTTACAAGTAAATATTGTTTAAAACTTATGTAGCACATAAATCATGGAGAACACTTCATGCTCTGTATTTATATAATTATGCTTCGCTTGTGTCAACTTCCTATTGCTCGTGAAATAGATAGGGAAAATTTTAGTGGTGAATATTCATTAATTCACAAATATTCCAATTTTTAAAATTTGAAATTGACAAATTTTTCGGGAAGGGAGTAGGCTTGGGTTGCCAAAATTTTCTGGGTACAAGTTAATTTTAGGGGTTATTCGCCATCCTCGTAAAAGATAAATTCATGATATTTTCAATATTCATCTATTTTTAATATTGTTAACATAAATATATGTTGTAGCATATTTTATGCTACCTACTGATAACATATTAATATTTATGCTACCGATCTAAACATAAAATATGCTACCGGATGATAGAATATATATATATTTTTCTTGTGCCATATTTTGGGAGGAAATATTTCTCATTGAGATGATCATTTTAACTGCTAACATCAAAAAAATAAAATAAAAATTCCCATACAAAATTAGCGAAATTTGTATTTTTTCACAAAAAATCACTTTTAATTTTTTTTGGTCATATTTTGTGAGGACATATTTCTTGTTGAGCTAATCATTTTAACTCACTATTGTCAAAAATAATTTTTCAAAAATTACATATATTTTTGGCCGACATCATATACTATTAGTCGATAACATAATATATGTTGTCAACCTACAGATATAAATGCTACCAAAAGCCAAACAACATATTAGTGTGAAAGTCAATTTTCCCAAATTCGTTAACTAATTTCTACGAAATTTTTTGTGGGGGTCTTAAATTTTTTTCTGAAACAAATAGGATGATCAATAATCCCATCACTGGTTGTACTAACACCGCACCAATGGCCATGCCGAAGTATCAACATGTACATGAAACGGTTTTCCTAAGAAGGAAATCACAAAATGGACACAAAAGTAAGTATTTCCTTCAATGTCTCAAATGTTTTCTGTTGTGCCTCGTTCTAATGGAAATTTCCTTTACTCTTCAACAATTCCTCATAGGGCATGGAAATCTTAACATATCCCTTAATGAAATTCCGTAATAAGATGTATGTCCTAAAACCCATGCACCTCATTCAAATTGGTAGGCTCCCCAACCCAAGATAATAACAACCTTAGCGGGATCTACCAACAAAAATTCCCTACAAATAATTTGTCCTAGAAAGGTTCCAAAGGGTGTAGCATAGATACACTTCTTAATATTGAGAGATATGCTTAACCGCCGAAACCTCTCAAACATAATTCTCAAGTCATCACAAAGATCTTTACTAATCCATATATAATCCAATCATATAATAGATGTATAGAAACTTGTGTATAAATTCCTCAAATGCTCGCAAGACAATGCACAAAAAGACTGTAGGCGCATTCTTCAACCCAAAGGGCATAATAATATATGAAAAATTCCCCACTCAGTGGAAAAAGTTGTCTTTTCTTGGTCTTCTTTAACAATTTGCACCTGATGATAACAAGATAATCCATTAATAAAAGAGTAAATCTTGCACCTTGCAATGCCTTCCAAGATCTACTTAGTAAAAGGGGTGGGAAAAGGATCTATAAAACATGCAACTTTCAACTCTATTTAGTCCATCCTACCATCTTTCTTTACACTTATCACCATGGGGCTAACCCACTTCGACTCCTCAATCGGATCAATGATTCCATATTTCAACATCTTATCAATCTCTTCCTTCATGTTTACACGCAGATTAGGATTCATCTTGTAAGGCATATTCCAAATTGGGCACACACCTTCTTTTAACTTGATTTGAATTTCACCCAAATAGGGATGCACTCCTTTTAACTCATGATAGCCACGGGAATAAGTCATGGAATTCACGTAGTAGATCGATAATCTTTGTCACCTCTTTTTTTTGACCAATAGTCAACAAATAATGGCCTCTTTAGGTTCTCGTATCCATCCCAATAATGACCTTCTTTGTTTTCATAGGCTCATGATACATGCGCATCTTGTCATCTAAATTCTCTAATACCTCACACATACCTACAAAGTGTGATCAACATCTAAACTATCTACTTCCTCATCATCAATCATATAAACCAACTTACCCTTTTCTTTTTCCAGGAAGGCGTGCCCTAGTAGCTTCTCATCTATCTCTTCTTCTTTAAAGCATGCCTCCAAATCTAAATCTCCAAACATCTCTAACAGGAGTTCCTCATCCTTTGCACTATCTCCATATGTAAGGCACTTTATAATCTATAATTATTCATGCAATGAAGGTTTAGTAGAAAAATAGTCAAAGGTCTGAATTATACATTTAGTCATCTCCCAATTAATCAAGTGTACCCTTGTTAACTTTGCATGAACATACCATACACATGCACAACCACTTAGAGTGGTGTAGCACTTATGTACCTAGAGTGATAGTGGAAATTCCTCCTACCCCTCTGTTCAGAGTCTCTCACACTTATGTACATGATGCAAAGTAGAATTCTTCCCATGAAATTCACATATCTGAGTAGGTACATTGCTCCTAAGAAACCTAGTAGAGAAGGCGATTCTCACTTCTCACCACTCCAAAATGTTATCTCTGTGTGTAGTCCACCAATGTGTTATTATCCCACATAGGGTATAAACTAGCATATTTCTTCTTTTTACTTGATCTTTCCACTCGTATTCCAATGTGTGCAAAAATACATTAGGATTTCCTTCACTAGTATACCGAGGTATCTAGTTATGACCCAAGCACCTAACCATGCAAGGCCTAATTACAAGAGTACCTATGTTCTTGATATTTCTTCCCGACCATTTCATAAGTTCCATGTGCCCAGTTATCACAAGAAACACTAGTTGTATCACTCATAGAATGAGAAGCATCCCATTGAATAAAACCTTCATTAGATGGATCAAGCAATTCAGGTTCTCTAACCGTATGCACGTATATCCTATTAAGATCCTCTTCACCCAAAGGTTCTACATACGATACAACATTCCCATATGTTAAAGGAATAATCATGTGATCCTCTTTGTTCTCAAAAATAATATAACCTTTATTAAAGCACAAATCAACATTATTCATGTAACACCAAGGGCACCCAAGTAATTCGGGAAAATTATCTTCTTAGGCAAGTAATAAGACCTCAAAGTCTACAATAAACTTGGCCCCTTATATAGTAATATTGGCATCCTTCAATACTACAATGGTCATGGATTTAGTCCTGTTTGCCATATATAATGCATTTGAAGATTTTTGTAATGGTGGTCTCCCCATCTGATTCCACATATCCAAAGTGAGTACATTTACTTTTGCACATGTTTCAATCAGTATGTTACTCAATAGAAATTCATAAAAAATACATTCAAAGTGATCTTTGTATCATAATAAAGACTATGAGGAGGTAAGTTCACATGCAACATATGTCTCTCGCACTCGAATTCAACGTGCGGTATTTTATCTCTTAGCCATTCTCCTAACAAAGGAATGATATTTTCCTAGCACAACATATTACAAACCTTCTTCAAGTCATCAACATCTTTATGAGGAAGCTCAAATTTCTTTTCTGTTCCAATTTCCGTGATTGATTCTTCAAGCACTGTATTTCACCCTGAAAGTTTCTAATAACCTCCATGGTCTCCTTATAAAATTCTTTTTGATGAGAAAGATCTGGATTTTTTTGTGTACAATACCTCCTATTTTTTAATAATAGGTTTCTGCTTCAAAGTCTCACGAGCATGAGCAACCTTAGTTCATGTAGTCACCAAAAGTATCATCTTAGGATCGTGCTTTTTGACAATGAATACTTGAAAATAATATTTTACACACGTGTTTTTACATGAAAACAAGATGATGCTTATGTATTTTATTAATATCAAAATTAAGCATTACAGATAAATGAGAGAGCTGAAATATTTATAGATATTCAAAAAATTCTATCTCATCCACAATATATGGAAACAAATCATCTAATTTGAGAAAATATGTAGAAATAACATATTGTCCCTAACTACCCCTATTGCTCCTCATGGAAATCATCTTGGGAACAAAATATGCATGATAGAACATGATCCCACAAACATTGGGATGAGAACACTATCACTTAGTTAACTAACGACTAAGGATAACTAATACCTATTTACATAAGTTTAAAGTATTTAAATTAAATACTTTAACTAATTACATTTATTCAAATATCAACTAATGATGAATTAAGCTAAGTTTTAATCCTAACAAAGGCTAACTTTGGCATCCACTGATTTTCTATAACGTGTTGTACCTTTATCATCCCCGCCCTTATCTTGCTTGTGTTGCTTTCTCATATGCTCATATAAATCAGGGAACTCTTCAAACTTATGTTTTTTTCCACACCATGAGCAAACCACATTCTGAGGGCATTCATGCCTATAATGATCAGGAGATCCGCATGTATAACAAGTTCCATGAGGGAAGTCACCTCTTCCACCATCATAACCATGGCCTCTGTATCCTCCATGGTAACCTCTACCTCTACCACCTCCATCAGAACACCCTTCATTATGACTATGACTATGATGTTCACCTTGGTCCTTAGAATTATTTGCAACATTGGTCTAACATACACCAGTTTTAATAGCCTCATGAATATGATCAATAAACCTATAATTCTCCGTATCATGAGTGTGGGACTTAAAAATATTATAGTAACTAGACACATTCTTCTAGATCACTAGATGAAACAACATGAAATATACTAGAATAATGATCTAAGTGACATATCTCACAATCCAGCAACATGGCATGCACTAATTTATGAGGGTAACTATCCTTAGTATGTACTTCAATCTCACACTTTGTACACTATATCCCACTGTGTGTCTTATGAGATGAATTGGCCATAGTTTCTCTAATCGCTTCACCATATAAGCAATATGTGCCTCTAAGAATGGGCTAACTCTAGTGTCTATGCTCCTAACTTTTCTTGCGTGGATCTGTACAAGTCTTATGAGAGGGAACCCTTCTAAAAGGTGTTATAAAACCACCAACAAACCACCAAGCATGATGGCTCTGGTGAATATCATGAGATAAATTTGATAAAAAAATTAAAGCATGCATCATACTCCCTTACGCTCTCATACATGCCCTACTTAATCTCTTTTAACGCCGATGATTTTATGTTCAAACTTAGCCAAGAAATCATCATGTAGTGAGTTGTAATCTATAATAGTCTAGTTCGATCATACTTCTTATATGAGCTATGCGTACACCCTTGAAAGTATTACCAAATTGACTCACCTTCCGTTTAGGAGTTTTAATTCCATTAACATGGCATAGTATTTCACACATCCGTACATGCTCTGCGATCCTCAATACCTTGGTATTCTAGCAAGTGAAGAGACATATCATAAAATATTTATTGCATTAATCGGGTGGACCTTGTCCACCGATCCCCTAATAGTATTTTCTCCACCACCATAACCACCTAATCCTCGAACCTCCCGATCCTCTTGATCCCCACCCGTAGTAGAAAATCGACCATAAGATGGGTTAATATGTGTTCCAACTATTATAATAAATTAAACTCCCACATTCTACAAAGGTGTGCTACTTTTAGATGCATTTCCAATGATCTCGCGCACTCACACTCTATCCTAATGATGTGCCTAAAAGTATTCCTCCAATCAGTCCTCCAAATAGAAAATATGTTGTCTCCTGTGATGCCATAGATGTTTTTGATGCACTTCTATATTCAAAGGAAAATGATATCTACCTGTTGTTACTCTATCACCAACACTAGCATGTTTCTCAATAATTGTTTTAGGAACTAGAACACAATGCGCAATGACAAGTTCACCAAGTGGGATCATATACGTGCTATGACCCTTATTATTTATTCTTCCTCGACGCACTCTCATATGAAGATGAAGGGGATTCTCTTCTATTCTTTCCTAAATGGGGGAGTGTCAACTACTCAGGTTTCACATCCTTCGTGTGAACCTTGAATCCTTCACACATCACCTGTCACCATAACTCCATAGACTCCTCGGTGCTTTACACTTCTTCATAGATTCCCATTCCCATGCTTCAAGATACTTAAGTCGTAGATCTTATCTTTCCTATTCTATCATAAGGTCCACCATATTTCACCACACTTGATCTTTCCCCTACATGCAATGGAGGTTTGTCTAGCCATAGGTTGTTCTTCCAAATCTAGATTTACCAACAAGATATTAATTGCTAAAGGGATAACAAGAAAATAAGATTCTCTGGGTTCGCACAAGAAATGAAACTCAGCAACCTCTAGATAGGAATAAGTAGAAACAACATACTCCAACATATTACTATGTAAAACACCACTCCACCAATGATCTAAAGTGAGTGTCCAAGTCGATCAACATCATGTAAATTCCCCGGTAGTCTTCTTGTGTCCAAATAATAGATTTTTACATGTAATTTCTCCAAAGAATTGCATAATTCTATAGGAAAACAACAAAAAAATGTCTCATAGAGTTCATGATACAGATTTTCTTCAACCCATGCATGTGCATCAAAATCAGGTCCAATATTATATCTCTGAGAAAAATCGTCCTCTAAATCTTCTAACCAACTCTCAATATTGGCCAAAGTCAACTAATACATCTTCATCATTCAACATCCTTGCAACAGCTTTGAAAAGAGGTCCCGACAATGGAACCAAAATGTAGTTTATTTTTCTTACTCAAACCCTAGATGTGTTGGCACATCACTCAGACAGATCTGAGCACTCACCTAAAGTGCGCAAAGGTACTAGGTCCCTCTTTTATACCAGCTTTGTCAAGAAGTTACCATGATTGACCATACATTCCATATCCATAGCAAGTAATTAAAGGTAAAGCATAACATGAACTAAAACATAACCATGATGTATAAATAATTAAATAAGGATCAATATCGGGTCTACTTTACAATAACCAATAATAAAGATGTCAACAATCAATATCCATCCATAATGATCCATTATATTAATTCACATGAACCTAGTAGCTGAATACATCACAATTATCATCACAAGGTCATGCATGCAAATATATATATATAAAAACTAGTGGGGACTTTCCCTTCACTACTCATGCACTCTCAAAATAGGTTGCATGCTAATAATAGCCATGCACCACTAAAAATAATCAAGGAATCATGCAAGCTTCACCTAATAATAGATCATCTATTAGTAACTCTAATTCTTCATCCTATTATTAGCTCAAACTCTACATGACTCTTGATCTCCTTCTTGTTCCCAAAATAGCTTGGTGTAGTCTTTAAGTCTTCTATCTTTACCCAATGTGTGTTCATCACTCCATGTTCAACTCTAGCTTGATCCATGAAAAAGAGGTTGAGTTCCAAACTCTATATTTCCAGGCACAAATATCCAGGGCAAAACTCTATCAAACTTCAGCGCCTATCCACGGTCCTTCTTATACTTAGTCAATATTTTGGCTAGTCAACAAAGATGATGCACACATCATTACAATGGAGGAATAAGGTGTGAATTCATTACAAGATTACAATCTAAGGCTTACAACTCAAGAACAATTTTTAACACTTTTCAATGATGCCTTTGGATTCCCAAAGTATCCAACATTACAAATGAGCATCACTTTACAAGATATAGAAAATGGGGAAGAGAAAGAAGAGGGAAAAAGAGGGAAACTCAAAAAATCATCTTCACCCACCAACAAGATGCATTAATTTTTTGAAAACAATGATGGGCACCATCATCAATCCTACTCCCCATGATCTCTTTCTTGTGTAAGAATAATTGTGCAACATACTCCATTAAATTTGGTTGTTCAAATTCCTAGAACGTGCATTTTTAATGATGGGGACGTTTTCTTTTTTCATCCAGCTACTATAACCTAACTCTAGATTTTATGTTTCCATGTAGTAGAGCTTGAAAATACCTTTCCGGTGATTTAAATTTTATGAAATCTGGAGTTTCTGGAAGGACGATATGGTCATGTGGATTTGAAGGGTCAAGGAGGAACACAAGTTCCTTATACATTATTACAATCCGCAAAGAAAATTTTTTTCCCTTTATTGTGTGGGTATATAAGATATTTGGGGTACTGGTGGCACTGAGGATATAGGGCCTTGAGTTCCTCACATGCCCACATTCACCGATTTGGATAGG
This sequence comes from Taxus wallichiana var. yunnanensis, assembly GCA_018340775.1. Classification (NCBI taxonomy): domain Eukaryota; kingdom Viridiplantae; phylum Streptophyta; class Pinopsida; order Cupressales; family Taxaceae; genus Taxus; species Taxus wallichiana. The sequence goes on from CM031238.1 coordinate 120,272,327, forward strand.
GTTTTGTGTGTATGGCGGGTTTTGGGCGTCGGGTGGAACTTAGGAATTGTTCCTCTCGGGCCGTTGGTGCCTGTAACCCTGCCTCTCATCCATACTATACTCCCACTTCAAACTCTTCACCACTTCCTTTGTTCTAAGGTTCGTGATTCTCCATGGGGAACTAAATGTTCCCGAGAACCTCGTACCACCCATAATGAATTCTCCCGCACCCCTATGTGCCCACATCACACCGCGAACCCATGATACATTGTACTCTTTATATTACAGGGAAAATCAACAATTTTGGGAACTTAAGGTCTGAATGAACTTGTTCTTTATGTTCCTCCCATCCACAAAACCCGTAAAACACCGTAAATGGCCAATTTTTCTATTTTTTTTTCCTTCATGGATCTAGGAGTTAGGCAAAGAGTAGAGAAGTGCCCCCAAAGCCAATTTTCTAGATGTTTGGCTAAGTCTTGAACTTTAAGCCTAGAAAGAAGAGAAATCCATCCAAATGGTTCCAAGTATCCATGTTATGAGAAATACCTGAAATTACATATTCTTCACCAAGATCCCATAAACATGCTCAAGTCTAGTTTTCCAAGATGTCCATTCTTCCGTGGGGGAAAATTGGATAACTATATTTTTGTTTGCCTTGTAAAAGTTAATAAAACGTGGCTTTGATTTACGCACAAAACATCTCTCCGAACCCCAAAATGGGAAATTAAATATTTGACTATGTTCCCTGTCACTTGGAGTGTTATATCAAACCTTATAATGACTTCAAAGGTCCTTTTGCATTATTTCACCCCTCTTGGAGCCTTGTTGACATTTTTGTAGCTTTAGATTTCTTCTAAAAGTTAAAAGTTCAATTTGGTTTGGGCTTGCATTTTAGGCCCTAGGTGGAGGGATGAAACTCAAACTCTTCCTACCTCTAGTATTTATCTCGTGACAATCAATAACAATTCTTAGTTATGAGAAAATCACTTTTCAAGATAGTTTTACAAGGGGGTTTTGTAGGCTTCCAGTCATTAGGAAACAAAGTCAAACTAGCTCCGAAAGGTAGTTTCCATTCAAAAATTGTCTACAATATTTTATTTTCATCAAATCCAATTTTTTCCTTGTATATAGGAGAGTATATAGGAGACTATACGATGGAAAAGTGACATGCAAGCATGGGAATCTACAAGTAACTCTTCCTCACACCGACCTCCCGAGGTCGTGCCAAGACAACCTGGTGGGAATGGAATACACGTGGGGTGCGAGATAAACTAGTTAGGTAATCTCATGTCTTCAACAAACAATAATGGAATATGTGAACCCAAGGTAAAGAAGGCCCTCCTAACTTAACCGATGTGATAGATCGTTTGTGGCAGGATATCTGTCAAGGCTCCAATCAATATTGACCTCTGCCGTGATCCGATCTATGGGTCATGCGGATACATGGAAGATGACCTGTGAGTGCTTCGTATATATCTCCCAACAAGGTCATGAAAATGGAATGGCTAAATGTGTAGTGGATCTTTTGGTGTTTTATGGATGATTCTCTGGTCTAGTCTAGAAATATTTAGCTTGATTAGCTACTACGTTTAATAATGATAGTTGTGTGATAATGTTTGGTGGAAGTGGAGAGGACCTAAACACCAGTGTTCGCAAGTTGGTGTCAATATTTGATTGATTTGTAGGCCCGTTGGGTTGTGGTACCTGTGGGTCACAACCATAAGTTCATGGTTGTTATGGACCTCTTATGGTCATATGAAGAGTCAACCCCTGATTCCGTGTATCCAAAGAATCATATGCCTTTTCGGCCTCTACGTTTAGAAATAGAAGTTGCATGATTTTTTCGCGAGTACCTAATAGATGTTCTGGCAACTTGGATACGTAAGCTAGTGTCTATATCAATGAGGAGGTCTCCTGCATCTGGCTATGGGACTAGTGGATCACAACCGAATGTTTGCTCTCTTTCAGGTCCTTCTACAGTCATATAGATATCTATCAAGGAAGTCTATAATTTGGCTGATTTGACCAGAACGTGTGTGCTTTGTCATCTTCTATGTTTAATCCTCTTAGATGTGTGTTGATTTCTTGTAGGTCTGTTGTTGTTCGAAGACCTGAATTCTGAGATTTTGGTCTATGTCAGTTAATGCTACAACAAGATTGGGTTGAGGCACGATTGCTCAAAATGTATTCCTAGGCTCCTAGGTCATGTGATTGTCATAAAAGATCAATATAAACTTAATCAAAACAAAATAAACTAATTATGCAAGATATATCTACAACATATATATATATATATATATATATATATATATATATATATATTCCTCTATTTTTGTATTTTTGATAGAATTTTTAATAGAATTGAAAGAGCAACTAATCTAATATATTCAGAAAATGACAACTAATCTAATAACAAAATTAAAACAAGCAAGGTAGCCCGGTGTAGCTATTTGCCTGTGCAGTTGTGAGTTTATCCTAAATAACTAGATAGTGATTAACTTAATTGAAAGATTCTCGATCCTACCTCAGAAGTGAGGAATGAATCATAGTTTATGAGAAACTATCAATCCCCATAGCTTCCTTGCAATATCGAAAATGAAATTTAACTAAAATGAAATATTTCACTACTCTATTTGATATGTTTTAACTAGAACTTTGACAGATAAAACTTGGAATTTGCAGAACAATGGCAAATCCAATAGTGTATGATTTTTTCCCCTCAGAATGATCTCCTCATTCCTTCGTGTTCACGTGAATCTAGAAGAGCGTGTATATGCTAGCATCAACAGAAAAATGTATTTTGAACAATGGCAAACTTTGGATATAGACCAAATATAATGTGAGTAGGAGAGGGAAACGCAAGTGACAGAGCTTGGCGTATGCAATTCCTAGCGGATTTATTGTGGGAATACAACACAAGTGTACCAAGAGATTCTAGAATCTACCTTCTGTGAAGAACACAACCTGCAACTCTAATGGATTCAATCCACAAATGGAACTACTCGCTCTAAAATAATTTGTATGAACAACAATGAACAAGACTAAAGCAAGAAGATCGAATGGCTTCTAACAAAGAAAAGAAAAACTAGCATGGATGCAAACATGAAAACAAAATGAGTTCTAAGCAAGAAATTGAAAGACTAAACAATGGAAATGAGAAGTTGAGGGGCCATTTGCTTGAAAACAAGTTGGCTATTTATAGATTTCACATTCACCCAAAGGTGATTCCTATTAGAACTCTTTTACCATTAAACAATGAAGAAACACTATTCCAGGGAACATAAAACATTAATACAAGCTAAGGTAGTTGAGAAAAGCTGGTAAATGTTGAAAAATTACGCAAGTTGTGATCAAAAGAACATGCTAGAAAACACGTGAAGGACCGCCGCCCTGAGCAAGGTAGTGGTTACAGGACCGCTTGCTTGGCGGGGTGGTGGTTTTGTCATGAAGGTCAAAAAGATTAGAAAAAGAAAGGCAGAGGATAAAGTGAAGTACACAAAGCTTAAACAAGATGCTTGGGATGCTAACATACACTTGGCGAGCTTTCTTGGATTTTGAACACCTTACGAGGTGACCTGTATCATCATTGGGGCATGTGTAACATCATTCTGGCGGTACAGTACCCTACAATTTTGGGTACGTACATATTGCCCCCTTGGAGAAGTGTTTTAACCATGAAGAGGCATAAAATGGTGGGTCCGAGTATGGCGGTCCCAAAATGGGAAGCTAGAAATTATACCTGACACGCCCGTGTGTCGAAATGTCGCCATCCGAGTTCCCGCTACCTACAAAATGGAAAGAGGACTCAAGTGCAGATAGATAAAATAAATTGAAAAATAAATACTAAATTAGTATGAAATGAGGACTTACCATTTGCATGGGGATGAGAAATTACCTCTGTTGGCACTCTAAACCTACGAAAGGGGCATTCAAAATGAGTGAAAACACCATATATATATGAAATGGGTTTATTTTCCTATTCATTTGCGTGTGTCAATTTGATAGTTTTTGAGCTCTGGGACCCACGGTGATGGTTTTCAACGAGCGTATAGTCAAAACGTTCGTATCGAGATAACGATCATGCCTCTGCGAGCTGAACCTCGACCCATGAGAACCCAGGTTAGTTCTTCTTGATTTAACGTTTTTGCACCCAAAATGTTAAAATGAGGAAATATTTGTTGTGGGGGTTATTTTTAGAAATGTCAGTTTTAAATGTGTCTCTTAGGGGGCGCCTAATGGGTAGGATTTTGTTTTAGCTAAAATGGTCATTTTTTTTTCATTTTAAAGCATTTTTAGGGCATGCGACCCATTTGTAGTCACGGACAGACCACCGCCCGAGCGGGCAGCTGATTACAGGACCGCCACCTTTTAAGGCGGCGATGGAACCGCCGCCTGCTCAGGGCGGCGGTCCTCTACAGAGTGTTAAAACAACACTATTTTGAGTTTATTTTTGCATTTCTAGTATTCCTACTTGCTTTAATGATTTTTCCAATGCAATCTTGGCACTAACTTGCTTCTTTTTGTGTGTTTTTGGGTGTTTTGCAGAAGAAGGAAGAGTACATTAGATGGAGCCGAGAGAGGGAGTGTGATTAGCTTCCAGCAGTGTTAGATGCACTCTCTCAGGATGAGCAGGATACTCTCCAGAGGGCAGGTATATTGAGGATCACACGGGTCCCCATGTTGCACCCCAGTCACATACTATGTGACTTATTTTCTTACTGGGATGTAGATCGGAACACCTTCCGATTTCCAGGTGTTAGGGGTGAGTGGACTATCACCCTAGAGGATGTCTACCACATTTTGGGAGTCTCGATTATGGGAGGAAACTTTCATTTGATACAAAAGAATATCCGCACCTTAGGTGACTCAGTGGGCCACCTATATGGGAGACGTAGTTATCTCCACTGGTTCGAAGAAGGGGGTGAAGGTCCGTTCTATTCCTGGCTTGCCCATCCCTTTGATCCGTCAGGCCATTATGGGAATCCTTGCTTCGAGATTGATTGGGGACAAGGGAGGGGATACTTTGCTCTATTCTTTGGGCCCCCATCATCGCATAGATTGAGGCACATGGTCATATTTATGCCTAGGGAGCTGATATACTTGGGACCACCTATCACAACTTATACAAGGTGGTTCGATTACAGGGACAGATCGTGAGCCATCCGACCTTAGTTATGAGCTGGGTCTATGAGCGCATTATCCCTTATGGGAGAGGCGTAGAGGTGGAGGATCCCGGGGCCATGAGGGTAGCTAGATGGACAAAGATGATGGTGCTTAGAGCACCCCACTAGCCAGTTGCTTCCTTGACTACTGAGGATATGGAGGCCACACCTTATCAGGCCATGGCGGGGTTGTGGGGTGAGGAGACCTTTACTTTGATTTCTTGCTCTACTATAGGGCAGCTTGTGGACAGGACGGGGAAGGTAGAGACACACCCCTTTGATTGAGTGCCTCAGTAGTTTGGCCTTGCTTACATTGACATGCTTCCCAGTGGTGCCAGTGTTCAAATCAGTTCGGGAGGCTAGGGGAGGTCCTAGAGGCTAGGGTTGGATTGTTGTTACTCCTGGCATCCCTATTGCAGCCATGAGGGTGGACATGCTCGAGAGAGAGCCGGTGCTCCTCGGCTCCTTTACTTTGGATTGTCACTAGTCCTACCCATAAGCGGTGATGATCCCATTGATATAGAATTCGAGTATGAGGAGTTCACAAGGGGAGAGATGGAGGAGGAGACCGAGGACATGGAGATTAGTGAGTTGGGTGGGGAAGAGGATAGCAATCCCGAGTGGCATGACACTCAGGAGATCCTACAGCCGAGAGGGCAGAGCAGAGCGCGGAGAGGGTGACTCTAGTCTCAGAGGAGTTACTTTCTCAGGACCTAGGTGGAGAGGATGAGTCTGTGGCAGGATGCCATGTTGTCCTAGATGTAGGAGGGGGACACCAACGGTGATGTTCGTGGCAGGCGCAGATCCTAGAGATCCTTCTTGGAGGCCCAGAGATCCGAGTGAGTTGTCACTCTTCTTTTGATATTTATTTTAGCTAGAATTGCCTTAGTTGCTACCTCTCTTTTTGTTCATCCTTGGTTTCACCTTTTGATTATTTTCTAATTTGTTTTCTCCTTTGCTTGCAGAGACTGCTGATGAGTGGCAAGACTTGATTCATTGGGTATGTACTGATACCCTGATGCTCCCCATGGAGAAGACTTGTGCTAAGCTATCCATGATTGCGGGGAGTCTTCGGGAGCCGGTAGGAACACCGATGTTTTTGCCCCTATCGACATTAGGCCAAGATCATGATTTACCTCCATACCGAGGTAGCCGGTATAGGAATACAAAGTGCCTCGATGAGGAGGATCCGCTCTCATAGTGAGACTACAGCCTACTGCTCGGGACCGCAAGCCCTTAGTGCACTCGCAGCACCGGTGGCCGAGTCCTGACATGATCGTGCACCTTTTGAGGGAGCCCATAGGGATTAAGAGGCCACTTGTCTCTTTTTAGTGACCTTTGTTAGGTTGTTTATATGAGTATTTTTGTACTTTCCAAACTCATTGAGTGTTTTGACCATGCCTAGTGCATGATGGCATTGTATATGAAACCTAATTTGTATATATATATATATCTTTGGATCTAAACTCTTGGTGTCTTGAATTTTGTGACTCATTTTCTAAATGTGTTTTTAGATGTTTTAGAATATTTGCTTTTAATGTTTCAGAATGTATCGTATGATGGACAAAAATGATAGTAAATAGAATGTTTTACTCTATATATTTTTTTGTAGTGTTGATATGAGATGATACTAACATATGGTAGTACTAAAATTTTGAACTCTTTAGGAAATGTTTGTGATTCCTTCTTATATTGGCAAAACGTGATGAATGCATAGTGATAAAGAGATGAACTTGCCCCAATCCCAAATCCACGCAACTAGTAAGATGCGAGGGCTCAACACCAAGAATTAGGAAGGGCACAAGTTGTATGAGTTTGATTAAATGGAATGATGAGAGACAGAAAAACCAAGAACAAGAACCAAATTTGGACCTACACACCTACCCTACTCAGAACTACTACCAAGCTTAGAAGGCCACTTAATTTTTAGTTTATCTAGACTTAGATTCATAAATGGCAACCTAGTTGACAAAATCTGGTTTTGAGGATTTGATCTCCTTGGAATTTGGATATTTGCTTTTTCTTAACAAAATTTGACTTGTGTTTTTTAGCATACCAAGATTTGTTAGTTTGTGACCGGATGCCCCACGCCCGCCTCACGCCGGTATTAAGAAGCATGGGTTTGTCACCAAAGGCAGGATATAGGTGAGTAAGGGCACTTCTTTCCTCTCCCAACCTCACATCACCAGTAAGAGATGTGGGCTTGTCACCGAAGGTTGATGGGGCAAAGAAGTGTGTAAAATAAAATATTTTGTTTGCTTGGTGCTTTTGATTTCATTTGATTTTGACATTTTTGATCTAAGACTTTAGGATATCCTTTCGTTCCAAGAGATTTTAAGAGGGATAGATGTGACACCAAGAAGCTTCCAGAATAGACCGTAGGCAAGGACAACTTTACCTAGTAGAAAGAAAGAACAAAGCCAAGTATGCAGGTCTTGGTATGGTTTCCGTCAATGTTTGTTTGTCAAAATTGATGAGAAGATTTGAAAATATTTGATGATGTTTGAAGAGATGTGATATGAATATTTTTGCCAATATCTTTAGAAATTTGTAACAGATTGTTTTAAGAGTAAGCTCCTGGACTATCATTTTTACGAGATGGACAGAATGAAGCAGCTAAAAGACTAATGCAATGTAGGTAGCTATAATGTACTAGCAATGACTTTGATGTTTTATGCATAAAACTGCTTAAGGTGCAAGGAATTGACAGTTTCACCAAATTCCTCACCTTCTAGTGTGCATAAGAGATACACACCATTTCCGTAGTCCTTCATGACTCGGTATGGGCCCAACCATTTGGGCCGGAACTTTCTTCCTTCGTCGGTTTTCTTATCAATCCGGCTATCTAGTCTTAGAACTAGATCTCCTTCATATATTTCTCGCTCATAGAATTTTTTGTTACACTTTGCCAAGGCACATCCAAATAAAGATCGGCTCTATGTCGTTGTTCAAAGGTTTAACTTGCCTCGCAAGGATTTCTAGTTGAGAGAGGTGTGCCTCCCTGTAAGCTTCTTCATCCAAGATCCCTTGTAATGAGATGCGGAGACTAGGTATTTCAACCTCAAGTGGGAGAACTGCTTCTGCTCCGAATACCAGTGAGAAAGGAGTTGCTCCTATTGGTGTTCTTATTGAGGTTTGGTGGGCCCACAAGGTCGGATATAATTTTAAATTCCAATCTCATTTGTTCTCCTTGAATTTTTAAGGAGAATAGCTTTCAATGTTTTGTTTGTCGCTTTAACTCCGCCTACATTGGCTTGAGGGTAGTAAAGAGAGGCCGTGTGATGGTTTATCTTGAACTTGCTACATAGCTCATGAACCTCGTCGTTCTTAAAGGACATGCCATTATCTGAGATAATGACTTGTGGGACACCATACCTACAGATAATTTGGTTCAAAATGAATTTGGCAATCACCGAACCTGGTATGGTGGTGAGAGGCATGGCCTCCACCCATTTGGTAAAATATTCCATGGTTGTGATTATAAAATTATGGCCATCGGTTGATGAGGGAGAGAATTTCCCTATTAAGTCTAGACCCCAAGTGGAGAAGGGCCACGAGTCGCTATTGGTTGTAGGGATTGTGCTGGCATGTGAATCTCATGAGAGAATTCTTGACATTTATGGCACTTACGTATAAATTCCATTACGTCATGTTTGAGAGTGGGCCAAAAATAGCCCATCCGATGTATTTTGCGAGTGGTGGCATGACCATCAAGTGGCCCCCACATATCCCACTGTGGGATTCATGAAGAATCCTCTTGGATTCTTCTATGTCGACGCATCTTAGAAGCATGCCGTCGAAGGCTCTACGATAGAGTACTTGGTCTAAAACAACATATTTAGTGGTAATAATGTGTAACCACCTTCTTTGTTGTGACGTGGCACTTTCTGGGTATGTATGGTCCATGATAAAATTGATGATATCAGTATACTAGGGACATGTAGAAATGGGGGTCTAGTTTCGACAAAGTATACACATTCATCAGGAAAGTCTAGATCTACCAGCTCGCCTCCATCTAGTGGATTGTCAGCTAACCAGTCTGCAATGATTTTTCCTTTAACAGATTTTTGGTTTATGAATGTTAACTCAAATTCTCCCATTAGGGTTATGAAACGACCAACTTTTTTAGATAAAGATCCTTGTGTGAGAAATGTTCGTAAATGGTCTATCTTTACAATGACCCTTGTTTCCTGGTTTAACATGTAATGTCTCAAACATTTTGTTGTAAAAATTATGGCAAGGCATTCTCTCTCTAGCCTGTGTGTAACGTGTTTCATAATCAAGCAACGTTTGGCTAATGAAATAGATCACACGTTCTCGTTTATCATCATCTTCTTGAGCCAACATGCAGGCTAGCGAGACATGAGTGGCTCGTGAGTATAGGATTAAAGGGTGGTTTGGCTTGGGAGGCATTAGCGTGGGTGGTGACAACAAGAAGTGCTTAATTGCTTTGAAGGCCTCATTACAATCTTCAGTCCAATTGATGCTATAATCTTTCTTGAGTAGATTGTTGATTGGATGAATGGAAAAGCTTAAATCTAGGATGAACCTTCAGATTGCACCGAGTTTCCCAAGAAATGACTTGATTCCAGACTCATCCGAAGGTGGGATCATTTCGAGAACAGCCTGTATTTTGGCCGGATCAACATCAATTCCTCGTGAAGATATAATGTAACCTAGAAGTTTTCCTCCCCGTTACATCAAACACGCACTTCTCTGGGTTTAATGTGACACCATACTCAATTAGTCATGAGAGGATGATATGGAGTACTTCTGGATGATCACAACGTTTCTTGGCCTTGGCTAACAAGTCATCCACATATGATTCCATAATTTTATGGATAAGATCGTGGAATATATAAGTCATTTCTTGCTGATGCGTAGCAGACTGCGTTCTTAAGACCAAATGGCATGACAACATAACAATAAGTTCCCAGGATTTATAAATGTGGTTTTGGCTTGATCTTGTTTAGATATTTTAATCGATTGTACCACGAGAACCCATCCATGAGGGACAACAATTCAAATCCAACTCATTGCATCAACGATAACGTCAATGGATGGTAATGAGAAATCATCCTTGAGACAAGCTTCATTAATATCCCGAAAGTCTATACAAATGTGTATCTTCCCATTCTTTTGAGGACGGAACAATATTAGATACCCATTGTGAATAGTCAATAGGCTTGATGAATCCTACTTAGAGAAGTTTTATTACTTCCTCTTTTACCATGAGAGCCACTTTTGGCTTCATTGGTCTTGAATTCTGTTTAATTGGCTTCACTTTAGTGACGAGATTATGTACTTAACTTGTGGTGTGATACCCGTCATTTCTTTATAATTAAATGCTAAAGCCTTTTGATGTTTTTGAGGATTTGGGTGTGTATTTCTATTTTTTTTCGAGTTAACGAGGATCCCAACTTCAAAATTCTTGGTTCTTCCTCCATTCCAATGTTTATGTCAATGGTTTCTTCTATCAAAGAAGCGTTACCTTCTTCAAATTCAGGTGGGGTTGGAGGTAGTTCCAAGCTTTCTCCATTTTCTATCTTGTAGATATCGAGATCTTTCTGTGGAGGAGACTCTACCGTGGGATTTCCAAAGTAGGAAGAGCAGTGTGGTATTAGGGAAAGATCAACTATAAGGTGAGCAAGGTGTAGCTCTACATAGGCGTTTAGATATTCGAGAGTGACTTTATCACTATCAACATGATGTAAGATAGAAGACTCATTCTCAGCTGCATGTGTTAGAGAGGGTTTGTTGATATTTTCTTCACCAATGGTTCAAGACGAAGTGATTGTATATTCCAACTCATTACTTGGGTAAGACATGAAGTTGAGGTTGCTATTGAATCCGCGAGAAGGTTCTATTCTCGTGGGATTGCCTTAATGGATATGAAGTTGAATCCTTTGCTTAGATCTAATACCGTTGTTTTATAGAGTCATTTGTAAGTGCTCACTCTAGTCTCATATACTTCAAAGACTTGTTTTGCAACTAATTACGAGTCTCCTAACACTGATGTCATTAATACCGATCCTTTTGGCTATGATGAGGCCAAGGAGGAGGGCTTCATGCTCAACACCGTTGTTTGTACATTCAAAGTTTAACTTGAAAGAAAAAGGTAGGATCCTTCCTTAGAGAAGTAAAGATCACACTCGCCTTGGCTCCATAAATGACATCTAGCTCCATCGAAGTGGATAGTCCAATATTTACTAGGGAAAATGAATGTTTGGGGCATTCTTTGTGTCTGCTTTCTTCCTGCTTTGATTACTTCTACCATGCAAAGTTCCTTTGTTGGAAGAGAACCAACTCTAGGGTACATCCCATACTGCGGAATCAAATGGTAGGAAAATTGGTAGATCTTATTCCAAAGAATTCAAATTTTTTTGTAGTAGTTCCTAATGACACTATTTCTACAACGTTAGCTTCATCCTTGAGGGCTGGGATGCCCTTGACTAGGTTCGTAATTTCTAGTTTTGTTGTAGGTATTAATTTTTCTTCCATTTTGAGTCGATTGGTTTGTTAAGTTGGTTTGTTGGGAGTTCAAACTCAGAGTGAATGCCTGGTCTTTTCTTCAGGTCTGCTAGGTGTATGTCAAATGGTTTTGGGTCACCTTTTGCTACGAATATCTTTCCTAGGTGTAAGAATCTTATTTCCTGGAATAACGTAGAAGGGATTGCTTTCATGCGATGTATCCATGGTTGACCGAGGATCATATTATAGTTGGTTTCCCGATCTATGATATAAAACTTGGTGAGGATTGTCTTGGGTCCTAAGGTGACTAGTAATATTATAGTCCCAATTGAAGTAGCCTTAAGGCTATCATAACCTCTTAGCGTATTTCTTGTTGTGGAACAATTTGTTTCTCCATATCCTAGCTTTTGAAGGAAAGAGAAGGGGACAATGTTAATTGCTGCCCCATCGTCAACCATTGCACGTTTAACGTAATTATTGTAAACCCACACCTATAAATGTAAGGCCGGATCGCCTCTACGTGTAATTTCAGCATCTGTTGGCATTTTGTTTATGTCGAATATAAACTCGGTATCGCTATCTGGCTGCCCTGGAGGGTGGATATCGAAGTCTATATGGTTTAATTCTGTTTCGAGAGGTGGAGTGATGTTAATTAAATGACCTAGACCCAATGCTTCTAAAAGAGTAGCCCTATGGGCAGGAGATTTTTTCAACAAGTCCAAAAAGGAAATGTGAGAGAAGGTCTTTGTTAAGTCATTAATTAAATCATAAGCACCCATGGGTTTTACCAGCTTTTGTTGAATGTTATTTGGTTCTAGTGGATAGATTGGATTTGGTTGAGAAGAATATTCATGTGTTCTTGTTATGGTTTCTATGTGTAGTTTAGTATCTAACTCTACTAGACCAACTATCTTGGTTCATGTCTGATTTCCTAATTGCGGTGCGACAGGTGGATTTCGTGAAGTTGAGGATTCATGATCATTATTTCCCGTCATTACACCTTTTTTTTTCCCATTTGGATTTAATTTATTATTGTTATTGTGATTTGGAAGTGGATCATTGAAGATCTTAAGAGGTGCATTTTGAGGGGAAACTACCCCTGTGAAAGTATTTGGCATAGGTGTCACAGAATCTGTTAAGAACATATCTATGAAGAGTTGTCTTTGTTCTTCTGGCAAACGTTGCATGAACTTATTGTAATTGTGGTAAGTCCTAGTGTCATGGCCTTGAATTTTGTGGAAACCACAATACGAGTTGGGATTATAATTCCTAGGTTGTTGGTTTGGCATGTGTTGTGGTCCAAAATTCGATTAAATTGTTAACTATTAGGATTAAACTTTTGTGTTTGTTGCCTTTGGTTTTGGTTTTGATATCTAGTTGAGTTTTGATTTGGACCCTATGTCTAGATTTGACATTTCGTTGTTGTTGTTGGGGACGATTAAAATCCACTTTGCATTGATTGTTGGGATAAAATTGTTGTTTTGTTGATTGTTAACCGGTGGTGGAATATTCACAACGTTTTCTCTTTTAGTTTGGTCAGTCACTCCATCTGTTGTCACTCCGCGGTTTTGGTTAAGGATTTTAGGTCCTTGATTGGCATTTGTGGTAATAGGATAAATCGTAGTGTTTTGGTGGGGTGATCAACCTCCTATTTTTTCCATATGTCTTGCGATCACTGTCTATTACAACTTGATCTATTCGGATGCTCTTGAGCACTTCATCATAAGTTCTTAGTGGGAACTTCTAGACTTCTTCCTTTATCTCTCTACTAAGAGAATGAAGGAATAAATCACATAGTTCCATCTGATCCATGTTTGGAGTGCTTGCTAAAGAATAGAGGACTATACACCATCTTTGGATGAAATGAGCAACAGATTCATTGTGTTCTTGTTTGATATGAAAGAATTCCCTGATTCATGTTCTCAACAATTTTTTCATGTCGAACGCCTTGATGAATTCTGAAATGAGTTGTTTAAATGAATGTATTGAGGCTTCAGGTATTCTGTAATACCAATCAAGGGTGATACCCTCTAAATTTTTGGGGAATATTTTAGCAACAACTCCATCCCAAGGGAGCAGTTCTCAAATGGCTATGGCATAGGCCTTAATATGTGCATTCGGGTCTCCCTCCCCTTTGTACTTGGGTAGATCGGGAGAGGTCTTGGAAGCATGACGCTTCGTATAGTGAAGTCTAAAGGTTCTTTCAAATATTCTGAATAAGTCCCTATCACATAGGTTTTGACCATTGATGGTGCTTGCTGAGGGGGTGGAGGTGGAATGGGTTGTTGATATGGCATAGCATATGTATTTGCAAGGGCATAAGGAAATCCCTGTGGTTGAGCAAACATGTTGGGAGAAGAGAACATATCTCCTTGTGGTGATTTGGAATACATGTTTAAGTATGGAGGAGCATTGCTTAGGAATGGGTTGTTTTGTGCTAAGCCGGGAGGTATCATATTCTCAACTGGAGTGGCGTTTGAAAACATGGTTCTAGCTAGTGTTTGTTGTAAATATTGAGGAGGCATGCCCAACATGCCTATTCCTGTGAGGAGGTCTACTTGGCTAGGATGATGTGGAGGATTGGAAGTTCCTGCTTGCATGAATTGTGAATTTTGACTTGCTTGAGCAAGTTCCAACCCTCTAACCTTCTCAACTAAGGCTGAGATGACCTTGTTTGGTGAAGATACGATATTTTTCCTTAGTGGCGTTTGTTGTATATCTTGAGGTTGTATAGGCATATGGTACCTGCTATGAATTGATTGGTGCCTGCCAAGTTTCACCAAGGGAATTTCCTATAGGTGGAGGAATGGGGGTGTTTTCTTGGAACGAGACCTCGGGTTGTGTTTGCAAACCTCCTATAGGTGGGTACATATTTTGAGAGTGTTGTTCACTCCTAGCATAACGTGCTAAGTATTCATCATCTAAAAATAGATATGGATCTGACTGTCTACTAATTTGTGGTCTAAGCAACACCCGAGGAGATGAACCAGATTCTCTAGTGAGCATCATGTTGTTTGAGCCTGAAGGCTCTAGTTGTTGTGTTTGAGTGAGCTGATCCAACTCCTCTATTTGGAAAGAAGAACTATATCTAGTCCTTTGAGGCGGAGTTTGTGTTGAAAATTGGTTAGTTGAATAGTTGTCACCCCATGCTGAGAGCGAGGGTGATGGTTGTCTATTTAATTGATCGTAGTATGCTTCAAGACCTAGGAGAGGTCTGCCATATGCATCGTATCCTCGACATATTCGGGGGGTATATGAATACCCGCAGAATAATGGGAAAGAGTGAAGGTGGATGAAAGAAATGAAAACAAAAAGAGGAATATTAGTTTGTTTCACGTTGGGTTCACCAATTTTGTTGGTGAAGCTGATGTGAAGGCTAATGAGGTGGAAAGATGAAAAGTAAACTAATTGGAAGAACAAGTAGAAATAAGACTCCAAACCAGAAGGTAGGAAGTTTCACATTGGGTTCACCAATTTTGTATGATGGAAAAGTGACATGCAAGCATGGGAATCTACAAGTAACTCTTCCTCGCACCTAACCTCCCGAGGTCATGCCGAGATAGCCGGTGGGGATGGAATACACATGGGGTGTAGATAAACTAGTTAGGTAATCTTATGTCTTCAACACGTAATAATGGAATCTCGAATCCAAGGTAAAGAAGGCCCTCCTTACTTGAACTAGTGTGATAGATCGTTTGGCGAGGATAGCTGCTCGAAGGCTCCAATCAATATCGAGCTCGCCATGATCTGATCTATGGGTTGTGGGATACATGGAAGATGACCTATGGGTGCTTCGTATATATCTCCAAAAGGTCATGAAAATGGAATGGCTAAATGTGTAGTGGATCTTTTGGTGTTTTATGGATGATTCTCTGGTCTAGTCCAGAAATCTTTAGCTTGATTAGCTGCTACGTTTAATAATGATAGTTGTGTGATAATGTTTGGTGGAAGTGGAGAGGACCTAAACACCAGCGTTCGCAAGCTGGTGTCAATATTTGATTGATTTGTAGGCCCATTGGGTCAGGACTTGTGGGTCACAACCATAAGTTTTTGGTTGCTATGGACCTCCTATGGTCATATGAAGAGTCAACCCCGATTCCAAGTATCCAAAGAATCATATGCCTTTTCGGCCTCTACGTTTAGAAATAGAATTTACACAATTTTCTTGGAGTACCTAACGATGTTCTTGTAACTTGGATACATAAGCTTGTGTCTATATCAATGAGGAGGTCTCCCGCATTTGGGTACATGTGGGACTAGTGGATCACAACCGAATGTTTTCTCTCTTCGTGTCCTTCTACGGTCATACGGATATCTATCAAGGTAGTCTATAATTTGGCTAATTTGACCAGAATGTGTGTGCTTTGTCGTCTTCTATGTTTAATCCTCTTAGCTGTGTGCTGATTTCTTGTAGGTTTTTGTCGTTCTAAGACCTCGACTTCGAGATTTTGGTCTATATCGCTTAATGCTACAACAAGATTGGGTTGAGGCACGATTGGCTCAAAAATGTATTCCTTGGGCTCCCTAGGTCCTGCAATTGTCATACAAGATCAATATAAACTTAACTGAAACAAAATAAACTAATTATGCAAGATATATCTACAACATATATATATTCCTCTATTTTTGTATTTTTGATAGAATTTCTAATAGAATTGAAAGAGCAACTAATCTAATATATTCGAAAATGACAACTAATCTAATAACCAAAATTAAAACAAGCAAGGTAGCCCGGTGTAGCTTTTAGCCTTGTGCGATTGTGAGTTTATCCTAAATAACTAGATAGGTGATTAACTTAATTGAAATATTCTCGATCCTACCTCAAAAGTGAGGAATGAGTCATAGTTTCTGAGAAAATATCAATCCCCACACTTCCCTGAAATATCAAAATGAAATTTAACTCGAAATGAAATATTTCACTACTCTATTTGATATGTTTTAACTAGAACTTTGGAGATAAAACCGAATTTGAAGAACAATGGTGAATCCAAAGTGGTGTATGATTTTTTCCCCTCGAATGATCTCCTCATTCCTTCGTTTTCACGTGAATCTAGAAGAGCGTGTATATGCTAAAGATCAGCAGAAAAATGTATTTTGAAAAAGACAGCTTTGGATATAGACCGAATATAATGTGAGTAGGAGAGGGAAAACGCAAGTGACAGAGCTTGGCGTATGCAATTCCTAGCGGAATTTATCATGCGGAATACAACACAAGTGTACCAAGAGATTCTAGAATCTACCTTCGTGAAGAACACAACCTCGTAACTCTAATGGATTCAATCCACAAATGACACTACTCTGCTCTAAAATAATTTGTATGAACAACCATGAACAAGATCAAGCAAGAAGATCGAATGGCTTCTAACAAAGAAAGGAAAACTAGCATGGATGCAAACATGAAAACAAAATGAGTTCTAAGCAAGAAATTGAAAGACTAAACAATGGAAATGAGAAGTTGAGGGGCCATTTGCTTGAAAACAAGCTGGCTATTTATAGATTTCACATTCACCCAAAGGTGATTCCTATTAGAACTCTTTTACCATTAAACAATGAAGAAACACTATTCCAGGGAACATAAAACATTAATACAAGCTAAGGTAGTTGAGAAAAGCTGGTAAATGTTGAAAAATTACGCAAGTCGTGATCAAAAGAATGTGCTAGAAAACACGTGAAGGACCGCCGCCCTGAGCAGGGCGGTGGTTATAGGACCGCCGCCCGCCACATTAGGGTGGCGGTCACGAGATCACCGCCACATGGCGAGAGTGGCGGTTTTGTCACTGAAGGTCAAAAAGATTAGAAAAAGAAAGGCAAAGGATAAAGTGAAGTACACAAAGCTTAAACAAGATGCTTGGGATGCTAACATACACTTGGTGAGATTTCCTGGATTCCGAACACCTTGCGAGGTGACCTGTATCATCATTGGGGCATGTGTAACATCGTTCCGATGGTACAATACCCTACAATTTTGGGTATGTCTGAGACCATCGTAAATCAGATTTTGAATGCAATTTTATAGCCACTTGGGCTAATTTGGACATTTTCACAAACTTGTAGCAAAATGAGAAAACATTGTCAAGACTTTATCAAGTCAAATAACTAGTGGGAAAACTTGTAGACACTAACATATGATTGTATGGATCTCCATTTGGTTGCTTGTTTTGAGAAAATTGATTGTGGGAAAAATGATGTTATTTCTCTCTACCTCTCTCTAGTTTTGAAAATGAAATGAAATTAAAAATCATTTCTTACCTCTCTTGTATGTGCAAAGTGTTTTATTTCATTGTAAATGGAAAATTAGTAATCATGAATTGTGCTAGATCATAAGAGAATTCCATGCCAACATTTTTCACTTGACCATGCTTACAAAATTTTGACAGGTTGCAGTAGTGCAACAAATAGAAATAATGAGGAGATTTGGACTCTAAAATTTTACTTATCTTGTAATATGGTTATTATTTCCAAAATGATGGGATGTATCATATTTTTGAATAATTGTTCTTAATTACATTTTGAAGAAAAATAAAGGGTTGGTTACATCATGTATGCATTGAAATGGATATGTAGTTGTATTTGAATGTTGTACTTGTGATTTAGAGGTATTAAAACAATCATTTACCATGTTAATTGTTGTATTTCCTTCTTAACACTCATAATGTTTGGTCAAAACTTATCCTTATATATCCAAATGAAAGGAGTATTTAACCCCTTTATTATACATTCACTCTTATTCAATTCATGTCCAAGTTTGAAAACCCATATCGTGTTAAGAAAAGACGTAAACCTATTACAAGTTTTTTTTAATTAGTACTTGGGACAATCCTTAGAAGACTATTTCCCTAACTCAGTATCGTTGTGTGAGGAAATGGCTACACTAGGTGTACCCTATCATATTTGGTGTGAGTAAGACCATAATTTATAGGTGTCATAGTAATCATTTCATTGATAAGTTATTTCCTTAGCATTGTGTTTTCCTTGCACGCTAACGTGTAACCTAGTTCTTGTGAGGATAGTATGGGTTGATTTTAGAAATGATTGATATCATTGAGAGATCTAAATTATGCAAGTGGATTCTATGTGTTGGCTCACCTATGTATGAAACTCTTACATTTGAACCCCTTAATCCCTCACAGATAAAAGTGTTACCTTTCCAAGTAGTATTGAAATGTCTTGAGTTACACAGAGGTTTTGTAAGATAAGATATTTGATTACTCTAAGTTTTGCCTCATAGTAGGGTGTAGACCCCTTTGAGTGTTAATGAAATTAATAAATCATGGATCTCTTATGAGGATTATTGGTGAAAGACACTTTAATGTATGGTTTCCCAATGAGAGAAATAGTACCTTAGAAGGAAATATAACACATGAAATTGTATTAAATGTCTCACTTGTAAAATATATTTTAAACACTTGAGTTGTATAAGTGCAATAAAATTAATTGTTTTGTGTGAGATCATACTCCTTGGAGTTTTGAATCCTTAAGTGGAAAAACAAGTGTTATAGGAATTATAGACACTAAATCATGCACTTTGACTACATTTCTAGGTCCTAGTCATATATTATTATCCATATGATTCCTAAGTGAGAAAACTAGCAATTAACAACTATATTTGGCCTTTTGTCTATGTTCCCTATCTTCTTTATGGCATCTTACACCCTACAACCCAGTCGATACTTTAATAATTTATATTTTATGACTTTGGACACCAGCTCCCAGGAACCCCCATCCTTCTAGGTGCCCCTGACATCACCGTATCTTATTTGCTCCTTGTGGGCATCTTATTTTCTTATGGGCCACCTTCCAATTTTCAATTGCAAAATTCACCAAAGGGAATCATATAAATATAAAGTTATGTGACTAAAATAAGAGACCAGGCTCTAATCATCTATTAATATCACCTAAGGTTTCATCCAAAGGCATTTCTAAGAGCATCAAAGAATCCAAGTAACTTCACTCAAGGAACAAGGGACTGCATTTTCTGCATACACATATAGGAAAGGAAGTTCATTTTTCCATCCATATATCTACTTACATTGCTACATCTAGTTATTTCTCACTATTCAAGTGCATCTTTCACAAGAGCCCCTAGGCATGATTCTTGCACACACACTCACACAAAAACTACATGGATTTCAAAATGTAGTGCAATGCTTGGTCATAGTTCACTCTATTTGGTGACCATTGGGGTCAATCAAAATCCCCATTTGCATCTTTTTATTTTTAGTATTTGATATGTTTTGGGGTTTTGTAAGAGATCATTTGTTTTTCTCACTAAGTTACAGGAAAATTTTGTGAACATAGTGTGACATACAGTTGATAAGCAACAAAGGTTAGTGACATTGATGCGACACAAGAAAAATAAGTTTAAGAGGTTTTTCGCAGTCATAAGTGGCCAAAAATAGTCTCCAATGCCCAAGTGCCCCTGACTTGATCTGGACACCCCAGTCTAGGTATATCCAATAGTCACACAATTTTTTGAGCACGGTTGCTACAATTTCCTCCTCCTGTTCATCAGTCTTCCATTCTGGAACACTTTGGGATTAATTATGAAATCAACTAAGTATTATATTCCCTCTCTTGCACTTAGGGTTTTAAATTCATTTAGCTTATTGTTTGGGTCAGATTTGTACTCTAGTGTTTTATCTATTTCATGTGACTTTGAAATATCTAGGGTTTTACAAATTTTCAATATTTGTTAAATCAAGAAACGTAATTTCTCTAAAATGATGCCAACATGGTAATGGTAATAAAAACAAGAAAAAATGAGTTGAACGTTGAGAATGGTCATATTAAAATTGTATACAAATTGAATGACGTGAAATGGATAAAATGCTTGATATAATCTTAAAATGGATGATTCTAATATAATAAACCATTGGTGATTAAACATGTTAATAAATGGGAAACTTGCAATATTAAGGAATGTGCACATGTTTCATACTCATAATCATGTTTTAAACAATGATGTTAAATGAATAAATGTAATTAAAAAGAAAGGTGAATGAAATTATGTATATACCTTGTGGGAAAATACCACTCTTCTTAATTCCCTCTCGTGGTCTCTTTTCTTATGGTCTCATGCCCGTTTGAGTAAATGGGTGTTGGTTATTGTTATCTTATTCCTCGATTATGTGTTTGAATGAATATTAATGTCCTTAACCCATTTTAATATAAATTAATCCCGTTCGGTTTACCCTAGTGGTGGGGAATGTGTGCTATATGTGGGAGGTCTCGGGTCAAATCCTTGGGTTGGCCACCTCTATAGCTCATCGTTACTCGGCTAGGAAGTGTCGGGCGGGTCAGCTGCTTTAGTGGCGGAGGTGGTCTCTAGATGGAGGTCAGGGGAAAGCATGAATCCTTTGTTTAATGTGATGAGGCATGTCCTAGAATTATGACATGAGAGTTATCCCAAACCACTTTATCAAATGGGTAGTGATGTAATGGTTCTTGGGTCTCCTTATAATTGGTAGGTCCAAGGTTCAAATCTCACTCCATGTTAAGGAGACCTACTACATGACATTTGGATACCCCGTGATGGGGTTCTATGATAATGTGGTTTAATCTGTGGGCTCGCCAAGAGCTTAAACTACCATCCTTGGATGGTTCCATGGCTAGTGTGGGCTGGTGATGCCACAAAGGGCTAGGGCCCTCTCCCTAGGTAACTCAAGCAAAAAAATTTGTTTAATATAAATTATTTAATTGAATATAGTGCAAACCATGAGATATGCATAGTGATGGTCAAAGACCTCACTCTCCTTCCTTGTTCTTATAAGTTCTTGTTTTATCTTGCCATCATTTGATGGGATGTACATGTTTTATTTCTCATTTGAGTAGTAATGTGGTTTTCTTATATGTCGTGTACTTGTTTAGTACTCATTGTGGGAATAAAAGTTGTTTATGTGTATTGGGGATGGTAGGGTCATTATGGAGGAATAAGTGAAGTAAACCTTGTGTGAACTTAAGGAGGAACCAAATATATGTGGGTTTGTTCTAGTGGAGCGATAAGTTGGTTTTGAATAAATTAGTTGGAGGGATAAGTGACATGCATTTTATTTTATTGGAGGAAATAAGAACTTACGTCCCATATCTTAGTGGAGTGATAAGTGGTTTTGAATGTCCCAAGTTCCCCTTGCAAGACCTTTAAAGGCTTGATAGTGTGTATAAATGTTATCTGAATGTTCCTAGTTCCCTCTTTCAAGCCTCATATGATGGCTTGATATTTTGATACATATATGATGAAATGTAATTTTCACACTCTCTCTTGATTCTAATATTTTTAGACTTAATTGGTTTCTATTTATTGTTAGAGTAGGTATTTACCTTAGCTCATATTCACCTAAGTACTTTATTTACCTTTATTGTATTTATCCTCACCCACTTATGTGTGTGGATATTTATTTTATCTTATTTAGATATTAGGAAGATTTTATCTAGTTGTTAGGTATAGTTTTTCCTTGATCCTTGATTTATGGCTTGATCTATATCCTTGATTTATGGCTTGATCTATATCCTTGATTGTTTCTTAGATTGATCTTCCTTGCCTATATAAGCAAGGCCTATTCTTATTGTACTTATATGCATGAAATCCCACAATAATATATGATATTATTGTCCTTTGTTTGCAAATTATTTTCTAAATTTATTCTCGTGAATTTCTTTCAACTTATCTAATGTGGTGTGCTATGATAATCTAAGATCTTCATGGATTGGAATGATCTTCTTATTATTCCTTTCCTTTATAATGCATGTGCATTTGATTGATGTGTTTTATTTCTTATATGCATGAGTATGTCATGTATGTGTGTATGTTGGGGATGTGCATTGCGCAAAGGTGGAGGAATAATTGTTATTACGGTGTATGGGTTTTGTTAATTATTTTTGGGAGGAAACAAATATTGGTGATACCAGTCTTATTGGAAGGATAAGTGTGGATGGATAAGTGTGTTTTCATGCACGGTTGCATGCTTTATTTGGAGTAACCAAAGGCTAGTCTCCCTTCCTTAGTGGAGGGATAAGTGGAAGTATTGGAACCATTTCCCACCGACAAGATTTTTCATGTATTGGAAGTATTATATCTTTTTCCTTTCAAATGTTTATTTAGAATTATCATCTCCTTATTTTTGAGATATATACAAAGTGATGTATGTTGTGTTTTGGTTCAAGCATTGTGTTGTTGT
The DNA here is from genome assembly GCA_018340775.1 of Taxus wallichiana var. yunnanensis. NCBI lineage: Eukaryota > Viridiplantae > Streptophyta > Pinopsida > Cupressales > Taxaceae > Taxus > Taxus wallichiana. Next base: position 120,295,113 of record CM031238.1, read on the forward strand.
TATGTCGGTCCAAGTGATAATGTAAGTGTTATTGATATAAGTTTTAAAAATATATAAGTTTTAATCATGTTATTAGTGTGGGTATTACAATATAAGACATAAGGGATGTAAAATGTGGTTTTTAATCTTCCCATTTGAGATTTATAATTATAAAACTCTTTGTTTTTCATAGTTCTTCCAAAAAAATCAAGTGTTCATATTTGCAAACCCCAAGGTCAATCCCCAATATATGTTTTCTATGAGTTATACTCCAAAATTAATTTCCATTTATCTATTCCTCATATTCTAGAGTGAAGAGTTTCATTCGTTGTGATTTAGCCATGTTTTTTTATAAACTCCATTAAAATTTTTACTTTGCAACCAAAATATGTTTTAAACTTTCCCGCAAATTACAACAAGAGATCTACACAAAAATTGTTGCACTCCTTCATCTTAAAATAAAATTTCAAAAAAGAAAATCCCAAATGATTTCAATGAGTTTTTCTCCAAAGTGATCTAATCAATATTTCATCCAAAATCCCATTAAAATGTGCTAAGTCATTCCCAAAACCTTCTTTTCCATTTCCCATTAATTTCCATGAGAGAATTGCCTCAAATTTGGAGAAAGTAAATTCATACTCAATAAATTTCAAATGAATCCTTTAATGCCTAGTTCCATTGAGTATTTACCCTGGCTTTTGCCAAGTCTATATTTCATTTGTCCGATCCATTAACATCTCGCTAAAACTAAAATTTTGTCATGTCAAGTACTAATTTGATATTGATAACTTTTTATGATTACCTATTTCAAATATAAATTTCAAGTACTCTATCTACAATCTTATCTCTATCTTAATCACCAAAATTCCCAACATCAAATAATAACAACATAGATTTCATGGACATTGAGGACTGCAGTAAGGATGACAGAAAGGTAAACAAAATTTGATGGAAATAAAATCTTTCATAGTGGATTGTATCGGGATGAGGGTCATCTATCTATCCAATGTATACATTTTTTTGTTATGTTTTGATCATTATGATCCCATAAACTAATATATTAAAGTGGAAAACAGTCTATTGTTGACTCAGCTAGATCTAATACACATCAACATGAATTTTTGGATAAGGAGGAGAAAAAATTATGTTATTTTGACCAAGAGAATGCCCTGGATAAATGGAATAACAATGATTCCAAGTTCAAAAATATTTTTTCTACCTCATGGTTGAAAGTACAAAACAAAGGGCCTTCTAAGCTCCCTAAAACCGTGGTAAGAGTGGACTTTCATGAAGATCTCGCAAACACGATTTTTCTCTTGAGCCAATTCATGGGAGAACACAAAATAAAGGAATTAAATCCTTGGATGGCTGAATTCATGAATATTATCTACAAGGATCACAACACATTGATTGGTATTAGATCATCAATGACAACATACATGATTCCTTTTTAGGTGTGGCCTTGACAAGTGAATTCTACATGACCTCATACCTTGTGTATTCTATCACTACAACCAAGATTTGGATGATATTTTCTACCATTGGATATTTGGGTGAAGACATGATGATATATGAATACCACCCTCACATCAATCATGAGATAATTTTGTAACATTTCAAACTCAAGTTAATAATTCCCTTACTATGTTTGTAGTTAGGTCGCTAGAAGGTAATGTATTACTTTCTAAATTTCAAGGTATGTTACAAAAATCCTCTGTGTGTATGGAATATACTTCATCTAGTTTTACACATTCACATACATTCAGTTTGGTGTCTTCGATAAATACCTACCTATACAAGCTCCCAAGGTATGTCAGTGATAAGCTAGTTCTGATTGAATTATGCAGATAATTGGGTGTCGTGCATGCTAAGTTGAAGGATAGAAAGGTCAAAGGTATTAACTTTCCCATAAAACTTGGCATTTACTATTGTAATAATTCTCTAGATGCCCAAAATATTGAGTCTACCATGCTCCCCTTTAACCTGCATTCCTATTCTAAAAGGGTCAACTTTGACAATAAGGGGTTTTTCAAGAATAACATGAGAGTTACTTGTGTTAATACCCACCAACCTAAAATTGAGGAATTTTTCTATGATTGTTTTGATGATCTTGAGGTATAAAAATGAGATTACCTGAGGATGACCATTGAACAAATGAGATAATTCATGTTATAATGGGTCACAGAAGGATTGATAGATGATGACACTGACCTAATTGAACCATTCTTTATAGAGAATGTCCAAAATCAAAATTTTAAATCCATTGATTAGTCTAAAAGGAAATCAAGTGACATCTTACAACATAGTGTTATTTTTCTAAAAATATATAAGAATTTGGTTTCTCAACAAAGTGTCAGAATTCACTTCTACAAGCAAGAGCATTGATTTGAGATCAAGTGAGGGAACATCTCGCACCAAAATCTATATCAAGAGTTCAAAGTCACATGTTGTAGCCTTGATTTCTCCTCAACAACACATTGCATCAAATAAGTCCCACCTTTCATTTGCCTCTAAGTTTTCTATTAAAAGGAATTCTACCACTTCCCTTAAGCTAGGAGAAATTTATACTTCTCCTAAGAAGGACAACCCCATAGTTCCCAAGGAATATATCCTTCAATCCTTCTCACTTCCTACAAATCCTCCTTGAAGGAGTTCTCCTCATTCCCTAGTCACCTCGACCCATTTTCATGTTTCTTCACCATTCCATTCTTGTCATCATCCTTCTCCCATACCTCTATAGAAATTTTCACCCTTGTCTTCCTCTCCTTATACTTATTTCTTTTGGATCTCCCCACTAATATAAGAACAAAATAAGACAACTGTGAGAGCTATTAAGTTAAGTTTCAATGCGGTAGAGAGTTCTCAAAAGTAGGCAAGGTAATCAAGAAATATAAAACTACTTCAAGGTTGGTGACTCAAACTATAGGAGCACAATTTGTGAAAGTAGAAGAACCACGAGTGTCGAAATGATCGAGGAAAAAATGAATCTATTATACTATGAGCTATGAATAATCCCTATTGAAGAATCCAATCCTCAAGGGGATGTGGAAAATTTGAAATAATTAGTCTCAAGGATGGTTAAAAGGGTGGAAAATAAAAAAGAAGACATAGGTGTAGACACACAATCATGCACTTTAGACATTATTTAATCCCAGATCATACTACTATTCATATGGTTTTGAGTGAATAAAGTACTAATTAATCCCCATCTTTTGGTTATTTTACTTTTCTTTTTGTCATCACATGTCACCTTCTCGCACATACTTTCTCGGTCTATTTTTGTCATTTTGCATCATTTTAGCGTTGACCAGGGGCACTTGGCTAGTACTTAAGTGCCCATAGGCACCCTGGTCTCACTCGGGCACCCTGATTTTCTTTCCCTTTTCCCACCACTTTTGGGTACTTTCTAGCCATTTGAGATTTCATTTTTTTCGTGGTCAGCCTTTTCGGGGTTAATTATGAAATTAGAACAAGAGAATCATATAAATATAAAGTTATGAGACCATAATGAGGGACCAAGAACTAAGCACTACTATCACCACCTAAGGTTGCATCCATCAAAGGCTCCATTTGCATCCATCGAGCTTCATCACAAGGCACACAATTGTTTCATCTTCATCACACTACATATGAGGAAAGTTTATTCTATTCCATCTACCATTATATGACATTTTATACACATAGTTATTATTTACTACTTTCACAAAGTGTGATTGGCACAAGAGCACCTAGGGCATGATTGCACACACAAGCACATAGAAATACATCGGGTATGAGATGTAGTGCAATGTATAGTTAGTAAGTCCACCATTGTGGCAGCTGAGGATAGTCTAACCCCTTCATATGCATCTTTCATTTTTAGGGGTTTAATGCTTATCTTGGGGTTTATAGGTCTCTTCTTCATTTCTAATTTCCAATGACATATTGTGTAGTCCAGCGAAGCTAGTGCGATAGGAAGAAAAGGAAGGAAACCATCAAGTGACACCTCAAAGGAAGGTTACAAATCTTTTCACATACCAAGGCAACCATATCCTAGACTAGGGCATCTACATGCACCCATGTACCTCTCCACCCCCCGTCTACATTTTAGCTCTATACTTTTGCACATTCATTTCCTCCTCCTATTTCTCCATCCATCTCTACGACACAATCCAACAAGCTCATCAAATCAGCTGAGTTCCTTCTAACTCTCCTTACACTCTAGGGTTTTACATTTCTACTTTCTTAGTTTCTTGGGTCATTTCCTTTGTACATTTATCTATTATTTATCACAGCTGCACTTCTTAGATTAACTATCTAAAATCCCTATTTTTAGTTAATCATCGTGAATAAATGGAAGATCATGTTTGTGTGTTTCCTTATTACATCGTAAAATTTGTAAATCTAGATGTTTCTACTTCTTCAGATGGATCCCTTTCCCCATTTTGATCTTGGATCAAAATAGTGTGGAAGAGATTCAAATATTTAGGAAGAAAGGGACAATCACCAAATCATGGGTCGAAAGTAATTTGAATAGTAGTTACACATTCATATATGAAGTCACCAAGGTGTATGAATACATGGAGATAGAGCTTCTCAAGATCAATAGAATCATGGATATATGTAGTAAAGATATCTCTCACTTGAAAGATTTGATTCCAGATTTTAGCTCCATAGCTAACTCAGCTCGAACATCCTCCTCTCGCAAAGGAATATTCTATGATCCGAAGGAGGTATTTAAATAAATGGGTGAGAACCATCGAATAGAGAATTAAGGCCCTCAAGGAATAGATGAGTGATCTTTCTCCCCTATTGGAAAGAAATGACATGTTAAAATAAAAATTGGTGTGGATTTCTGAGATATGGGAAATTCACCACCTGATGATAGCAATATAAAGATGATAATAGAAGAAGAATTCAATGAACAATTTTTGAAGAGGATCAAAGATCAATTATATTACCTTCAATTTTTTTGTAGAATTGATGAATAAGATGGCTAGAATCTATAACACTATCTCAGAAGCAACCAAGGAGCTTCCAAATCTGTTTTGGCATGGTAAGAATATTTTGGAAGTGTCAGATTCATGAGTTGATGTTTTAGAGAAAATTTTGATCTCGTGAGAAGGCGAAGTCCACAATATGGTCACACACTTCCATTTAAATGTGAATAATCTCAAAGTTCCTTCAATGCATCGTATCTAGGGGTCTACATATTTTATATATCCACCTACATGATCATCTCTTCTCTCTTTCATGAATAAATCACTTCTTTTGTAAAAGTGACTCATTTCACTTAAGTGATTTATATTTCTTCGTTGAGGTTGCACTTTTTCTCTTTTTATCTTATCTCACTTAAGTGACTTTCTATTCCTTCATTGTAAAAGTTCTTTTCTTAAAATAAGGAAAAGTAACTTATCTCAAACCCAAAATATGAAAATTCTCATAGGGAGATGAAAGGTCATGTAAGGAGACTATAAATTGGGATGGTATCTCCATTTCAAAGGATCAATTTTTCTCTCTCTATATCATGTTGTAATTCTTCTATTTCCTACTTAGTAAGTTATTTCCACTCTCTATCTTCACTCACCAAATGTATCAAAATTTTGTAAGGACATAAGGACTTTGTGCCTTTTGAAATGGAATGAAAATAAGCAGTTGATATTTTTGCCTATTGATCAAAGAATACTTGTTAGAGATCACACAAAAGTTTGTCACACCGAGAGAAGGCCAGATCAAGGACATGGAGGGATAGGAAGGACCCACGTGCGTGAGGTCAAGTTTAGCATTTAGGACTTAGTTGATGTTGAGCATGACGACCTATTTTTAGAAGATGGCATGCGGAACACCCCAAAACGATGCGAGACGTGCACACCACACATTGTCTATCTTTAGAGGATCAGATCAAAGCATTTTACATGGAGACAAGCTAAGAATAGGATTATCACTTCAATTAACTATAAGAGGTCTATAGATAACACACTTGCATGTGCGGCTATGCTTGTAAACAATGTGTGGATATTAATAACATGCGACCTATTTTTGGAATAGATAAGTGGTGAAGGGAAAGTCCCCACCCTATATATATGATGAGAGGTACATAGTAAGAGATACATAGACACATATATACATATACATATAGATATACACAGAGAGAGATAGATGTATGAAGATATAGAGGCATGCACACATGATTGGATTACTATATCCGATACATGTGCGCATTGGTATAGAATGAATTATTGTAAGGAGATTCTATGTTTATTAATAGATGGAAGATATTGGCTGAATCTAAGTGTCATTCCTGTGTGTAATTGAGTAGTGCATGTTCTTGATTCAATCATGATTACTATTTAAAATTGTTCTTTCATAGATCTGAATGTAGAATGCATTGTAGAATGATGGATTAGCTATGGATCTATATGTTTATTCCTCCATCATGCTAACATCCTACTACAACAACCCTAAAGAGGGACTTGGTACCTTTGTGCGCTTTGGGTGAGCGCTTAGTCTAGGCTGAGTGATATGCCAGCGTGACTAGGGTGTTATCTGGTAAATTCTAGGCTACATCAGGTGCCAATCTCTATTATTGTTTCATACTCTTTGTAATTTGCATATAGTTTCTTGTGTCTTTAATTGGAACTTGAAATATCTCTGGATTATAGTTAATAAAATCTGATTTCAACTCATTAATACAATTCTCTTCCTCTCTCTCTCTCTCTCTCAAATATTGATTCAGTCATAACAAGGGTCTTTCTACACATTCCTCGGTTTTAACCACCCCAAGAGATAGTTTAGTGTGCATATTTTTTCCAAATTTCAACAAATGGGATCAACCCCATCTTGAAGTGGAGGGACTTAGTCATGTGGTTGTTGACTAAATATACATTTTTCTTTAACAAACTATTTCGATAACATGTAGTTATTCTATAGATTTAATATTTCTTACATCATCCAAAATTACAATAGCTCAACATTGTCTTATCATCATATCTTCTAGATGAGCTTTCATGTCTCTCATGAAACCTACCATATCTATAATTTTGGGTGCTCCTTCACACCCTGAATTAGGTGCTCCAACAACTCGTGGCTTTATTACATTATTATGTTCTTTATTTTTACATTCCTTCTAATTCAAAGAGTTCCATTTTACTAATATATTTTAAACCTTCTATATAACTAATTCATTTGAATATTCCTTTAATTATCTCTTAATACCAATTGATGATGGTATTCTAGACCTTCTTTCCAGCCTTCACTAGAATATATATGCAATTAATTATCTCACACTAGAAAATGTGAAAAGAAACAACCAATTTTCAATGGCTAAAACATGATTTTATTCCAATTTATGTATTCATAATTAGGGGTTAAAATTTTGGGATACCTTAGACCACTCAACCCTAAAAGTTCACAACAAAAGTAATCATAAATGTAACACCAAAAAAATAAAGTTATAACTATATTGATCTATAAAAATGAAAATCCATCGAAATAAAAGAGAACAAAAATTTAAATTATTGTGTTAAAAAAATGACCCATATGACATCAGGTGCACCCAAATCTTCTATGCAAGATAGGATGTAGTTATTCATAACAAAATTTGATGAAAATGATTTGATTAAACAATTATAATTATGATTATGTTGGGTCCTTAGATGATGTAAGTGAAAATTTATAAGTTATGCATTGTTATTGTACTCTAATACATAATACTCGGCACTAGAATTTTCATTGAAACCTTGTGTGTTGTAACTAAGTCAAAATATATTGTTTTTTCGCATATATGTACAAAAATTCCTTACACAATGATATTCATGCTCCTATGTTGATGATGATTTTAGAATGTGCATAAGGCACTCTTGTGCAAACCTTCATATGTGTGATGGCATACACATCATCTTCATGTGTGTAAAACACCTTACATGATGCATTTACAAACATAGAGCACTAACTAACTATGAATAATGAATAATGGAATATTCACATGAAATCATAGACTACATAAAAGTTTTACAAGGCATATGTACATTATAATTAGGTGCAAAACAAAAATAACTAGTTTAAGAAAAACTTGTACATTACTAAAATTAGTTTATGTTTCCTAAACTAATATGTGTTTGGGTGATGTAGGATTACAAGTAACCTCATAAAGATAGAAAAATATTAATTAAGGCATGTAATTGGAATAAATTTAACAAGACTTGATTACTAATGATGAAGTATAATGCTTAGATGTTTAAGATTAGTAGGGAAGAAATTGTTTGAGGTGGTCATAAAATTTAGGAATTAGTGATGTGACGTGGATAGTTTCAAAAGGGGGCATATGTTCAATTTTGAATTTTCTTGAGGTACATACTATTGGGACCAAATATATCGTGAAGATATGAACCCTTATAGATATGACTATGTAGAGATCAATTGTTATATAGACATTGAAATAGATCTTTAATTCTAGTTTTTGTCATTGGAATGTTTTGACAAATTTGTAATGAAGTTTCATTGTCTTCTCCATTTTGAAACAATATCTTGGTTTTTATTATAAATTAGAAACCTTAAAATCAGGTTAGAATTTTGGGATGAATTTTCCACAACCACCCTCTAATGTTTGAGCATTTCGCATATAACATTACTCCAAATAAGCCTCAAAATAATGTAGTTCTCCCCAATCTTGTGAGGAGATGCAAATAACAATATAGAAATATATGTACTTACAATTAAATCCTTGATTTGACTCTGGCCTTTGAGAACATGAATTTTTTATCCATGTATACTTTAATTTTTTCTCTTTGTTGATCTCGGACTTGTTTTGATAAATTCCGCCTCTATATACTAAGTTGCATCTTTTGTGACATCATATGTGATAAAGGCCACCTCTCCATTATAAGTACATTTTTTTGTATTTCGAATAAGGGATAACTCACTCTAAGATATTTCAACATTTACTCCAATTGGAACTTTTACATCACATAGAAATATTCAAGTGGTTACATTTTTGGTAGCATGATTTGATATACCAATCAAGTTTAATTGTTCCTAATCTCAATCATTTCAAGTTTTTAAGATATTCAATTATGGAAAAAATCAAAAATTCATTTGAATACATATTTATTAATATTTAATCTACTTTTTCTTTGTGTTTCCATAAAATTATACATAGATAAAGAACATGGTTTATTAACCATAATCAAAATATGACCAATATCTTCAACGTTGGCATCCTAATCTTATAAATTAAAACAAATAATGAACCCTTTACAAGTTCTAAAGGTATATAACTAGAAATATGATTTTCAAAAATTATCAAAATTTAATTCCAACTAAATTAAGATGTTTCAAAATTTTAAATTTTGATTTAGAAATTAATAATGTTCTACCCGAATTTTAAAATGAATTTTGCATTAATGCATAATCACTAACATTACTTTATAATGCCTAAGAATTCCTACAATTTTTTTAAAAATCTAAAAAAACATAATCGACACTTTTAACAACATCATTTTTAATTCAATTTGTGACATAAAAAAATTAGCCATAATGTGCATCACTCAAATTTTTTTGTCAAACTTTTTGTTAAGTTGTTTTCTCGATATCTCTTTAATTCCTACAAAGATAGATCCGAAACATATGTTGAATTTCCGTCTATATCACTTTACAATACTATGTATAGAAGTGTTTAAAAATCCATTTATGAGGAGTTGAAGATCCTTTTTCCCATGATTATTTCCCGGATCAATTTGGATTTGTCTCTAGAAGAATATTTTAGATTGGGTAATAATGACCCAAGAAATTATACATAGTCTAAGACAGAGAGAAGAACTCAAGGATGTTAGTTAAAATAGATATTGAAAAGGCATATGATCAATTGAATTAGAAGTTCTTTAAAAGGTGGTGTTTTTTTTTTAGCATGGAATGGGTTTTATGGGTGTTGTTGTAGACACTAAATCACACACTTTGGGTATCTATCTAGTCCTAATCACATATTACTATTCATATGATTCATAACTAAGAAAAGTATTAATTGATTCCTGTCTTTGGCCATATTTTCTTGTTTTCTTTTGTTTCTATTGATCTTACACTTTTTCTAGCCCAAACTAACTTTTCATACTTTGACATTTCTCATCTTGGACACCAGTGCCCAGCCAAGATGCCAATACTAGGTGCCCCCATCCCCTTGGGCATCCCCAACCCTGTTTTAATTTTTCACATCTTTTGGGTCCTTTCTAGCCATTTAGGCATCTTATCTTTTTGATAGTCAACCTTTTCGGGGTTAATTATGAAATTCAAACAAGGGAATCATATAAATATAAAGTTATGTGATCATAATAAGGACAAGCACTAAGCATTAGCTATCACCACCTAAGGTTGCATTCAAAGGCCATTACAAGAGAACTCAAGCATCCATCTAGCATCCACACATAAGGGAAAGGGACTGATACTTCTGCATACACGCATAGGAGGGGAAGTTCATTCTTTCATGCACACATCTATTTACATTTCTTACATCTAGCTACTTTTTTGCTATCAAGTGTGACATACACAAGAGCCACCTAGGGCATGATTTCACACACACACACATAGAACTATATTGGGTTTGAGATGTAGTAGCGTAGCATTCATAAGATCACTTGTTTAACAGATTGAGGACAATCTTACCCATCATTTGTAATATTTATTTTTGGGATTTGATGCACTTTTGAGGATTTTGTATGTCATTTCTTCATTGTAGGTTATAGGCGACATCTACGAAATTGGTGTGACATACTAGTGATAAGAAGCAAAGGAAAAAAACATCTAGTGACCTAATGAAAATAGTTTTGGGGTTTCGAGCAATCATGGGTGCCCATAATAGGTCGTCGCATGCCCAGTGCCTTGAACCTCCATAAGTGCCCTAGTCCAACATATTCCAAAGATCTCTCATTTTTCTAGGCTTCATTGTGACAATCTATACTCATATTTTCCAGTTCTCCAGATTCTGTACACCTCAAGGATATATGTGAATTAGCTAAGTCATTTTATCTCCTCATTCATACTTAGGGTTTTAAATTTTAATTGCTTATTTGTTTAGGTCAAGTTTTATACTTAATTTTTTATTCATTTACTGCTACATTGTAATGAGATTTAGACATCTATTAAATTCTATATTTACTTAATCATTTGGTGAAATTGATTCACTTCAACACCTGTTGGGCCTTCATTATTACTTGTTTATTTTCTTAGGCGCTCATCATCATGGATGTTTCCATCCATGCTTATTTGTAGAATCATCTTGATTATATCAATAAGCTCAAATCCTATTTAGCTAACACTTATATCCATCCTCACACATCACCTGAATATGTCTATCATAAGTTTATATCCACCCTGTCACTTAACAAAGATCACATTACTTTCACATTAGATGAGTTTCCTTCGCAAGAAATGTTAGAGCATGATCCCCTTTGTATATTCGGTTTGTATTACTAATATTAGGGTTAAACGTGCCTTATTTGACAATGGTTCTGACCTCAACATCTGTAATATTTCTTTCCTCCATCAATTGGGTATTTCTGAAGATAATTTGGCTCCTTCATCAGTCTCTATTTGTGGATTTGACAATATCCTCAAGCGTGTCTTGGGTACCATTTTCCTCCATGTTCTTTCACCCATTTACACTATCTATTCCATGCCACATAATGCCCAACAACCTTAATTATAATATTATTCTTGGGCGGCCTTGGATCCATGCCATGCATGTGGTCCCTTCAACTCTCCATACGTGGCTTAAATTCCTCTATTAGGGAGTTTTCTATGATGTTCTAGTAGATCCATCACCTTTTGCATATTGTCATTCTATTGAGCCTTTCCGATAACATTCCCGATATTCTACTTCTACTCATGATTTTTATAACTATGGTATTGGATATAAATATTTTCAATGTTATGGTTTCTCTGGTAGCGGTTTAGGCCCAAAAGGAAAAGGAGTTACAGAACCATGGGCTATTCCTACTCAATCTAACAAATTTGTTTGGGATACCATCTTCCATCTATATCTTCTTCATGAAGCTTATACTGAATTGAATACTTCTTCGCTTCCTCTGGCATACTTGGACCTCATTAGTGCTTCTCCTGCTACTACTTGGGCTCATTTAGACACTTTTGCAAATAATGATTCTATTATGTAATACATGGGATTTTACAATCACCTCCCTTATTTTTATCATAAGAGGCGTTCTCCATTACTTATTAATGCTACTACTTACTTTGGAGAGTCTGATACACCCATTGACAATACCAATCCTCATGATACTATTCCTATTGACCCATACATTGAGGATCAATCAAATCTTCTCAATGAAGATACTATCCAATACAACCTCGGCAATTCTGATCACCCGTGAATAGTTATGTTAGTTGCTTCTCTCACGCCTGATAAGAAAAAAGATATCAAAAAATTTCTTCAGGAATTCTCTAACATTTTCATATGGGATTATAATGATATGCTTGGTATTGACCCATCTGTTGCCATGCATAACATCATTCTTAACCTTGGTGCCAAACCCGTTCAACAAAAAATCTGTAAAATGCACCCAAAAGTTACACTCTTAGTCAAAGAAGAAATCCAATGACTACTAGATTTTGGTTTTATTCATGCAGTCGATTATCCTGGAATGGGTATCTAGCATTGTTTCTATCATGAAACTAGATAATTGGGTCCTTTGTTACACCTGTACATACATAGACTTCCATGATTTAAACAAAGCTTGTCCTAAGGATAGTTTCCCTTTACCTCACATCGATTCCATCATCGATTCCACATCCGATTATGACATTCTATCTTTCATGGATGGCTTTTCCAGTTATAACCAAATCAAAATCAATCACGTATACCAAGAGAAAAATTCCTTTACCATGCCATGGGGAATTTTTTGTTACACTGTTATGCCCTTTGGCCTTAAAAACATCGGGGCCACATATCAACGAGCAATGATACACATTTTCTATGATTATATTCACAAGATTATTGAAGATTATGTTGACGATATACTTACTAAATCATGACACCATTCCACACATGCCCAAGATCTACACACACTCTTTGAATGATTACGCCAATATAAAGTATGCTTGAATCCAAAAAAGTGTGTTTTTGGGTCACAACTAAAAAAATCCTTGGGTACATTATCTCATAACGACATTGAAATAGACCCCAATAAAATCAAGGTAATTTTTGACATGCCACCACCTTAAATTTACGTCAATTACGCTCATTACAAGGGAAAATTAAAGCTATTCGATGGTTTATTACGCAACTTGCTGATAAGACCCAACCATTCACATGTTTGATGAAGAAAGATACTTAGTTTTTCTAGGATTATCATTGCAACATACCTTTTATGCTATTAAAACATACCTCTTAAATCCACCTATCTTGGTCCCTCTAATGGCTAAGAAACCTTTCCTGCTATATATTTCTACCACATTTCATGCTTTAGGGAGCCCTCTAGCACATCACAATGATTATCAACATGAAAAGGTTGCATATTATATCATTTGGAATCTACTTTCTTACATATGTAACTATAGTTATGTTGAAAAACTATGTCTTGGTCTTGTCTTTAAGGCAGATAAGTTGTGACATTCATTACCTTATTAACAATGAGGTCCATATTATCACCAAAGTCGATCCACTATGATACCTCTTATCTCACACACATCTTTTGGGATGTTTGGCGTGCTGGGTCATGCTACTCACCAAATTTGACTTCAAATTAATTCCACAAAAAGTAATCAAAGGCCAAGTTATTGTGGATCAACTAGTTGAAGCACCTATGCCTGATGCATCTCCTGTCTCTGATTACTTTCGTGATGACTTCACTACTTACACCATCGACTCTGATACTTGGACCATGTATTTTGATGGATCTCATTTTTTCTCTAGTGTTGTGGTTGGGATAGTCTTCATCACTTCACATGGTGATCCTCTCCCCTTTGCATATTTCTTAGGTTTTCCCGCACTAATAACATCATCGAGTATGAATCCCTCATCCTCGGCCTCACTACCGCTTGAAAGCTTCTTATCCGACATATCTGCATACATGGTGATTTACAACTCATTATTAATCAATTTAATGACACATATCACACAAAAGAGGAGCACCTAATTCCATATAATACACTTTTCAAGGATCTCTTAGCTACCTTTGAGTCCTACTCTCTCATTGTCATCCCCGTAAAGACAATCGACATGCGGATGCTATGGCTAGTGTGACATTGCTTATCCCTCAGGACATCACTAATGAGAAGGCCACGTTCATTATTTGGTACTTGCAAAACCTTCCACTTCTACCCTACCACTAGCAGCTTGTGCCATCATGCGTAGTCACTCCAATTTACAAATTTCTCTATTAATAAACCATTTTCCCTATGACGCACTCTTGTGCTATGATTCACACTTCAAAGTTGATGGAATACTATACACATGAACCTCACACACTACACATTACACTACACTACACACTATACACACATTACACACCGCATACTTCATGTTTCATGCATTCATATCTTTCTACGCAGCATCTACTATGCGCATTCATGACATATCTTTTTGGCATATACTTCTACATGCTATAGTCATTACCCTATGACGCACTCTAGTTCCATGGTTCATACTCAATGTTGATGGTCTACATCTCAAATGGACCTCACCACACTCATGTGTTCACTTACACACTCACATGCTCTTTATGCTCTATGCTTTATCGATCACATTTTTGTAAAGACGCACAATATAAACCATTTGCTTGATGACACACTCTTGTTTCTACGGTTCATTCTTAACTAATGATGGGGCATATATAAATGAACCTCATTATCATGTATACACATCCACTTGGGGGCATGTGGATCCTACCACACTCACACTGCATTCCATTCCATCTTATCCACAACATCTCACATATATTGGTCACATTTACTCTTGTTTGCTTATGCTTACATGTACACTTTTAACACATGCTAGAAAAATATTTTGTATGTCATTATCATATACACATGCACATTCACTTGATTTCCAATTATGATAATAGATTCTACAAATCCACACACGCAACATGGATGCTTGGCACAATACCTCTTACTAGTCCCACAATGGCTCCTAGGGCATCCACTTTTGTACACTATAGGTGATATTATTTCATTTTACATAGAAATTATTAAATCATATTATACAGGATTTTACATACTTCCTATCTTTCTAACATATTAACGGGTGCTTCACGTATAACCTTTGTCTTGCAGGTCTATTTTCTTCCATGGTTGTCTATTACATTTTTTCTCTTGTATTTCATTGTTTTCATTTTTGTGGGCTTTAACCTATGTCTTGATTTTTCTCCGATTGTCTATATGATTTTTTCCACTATGGCCTTGATTGTCTTGCGACATCGTGAGTGATGTCCCATGTTTGAAACCCAATTTTTATGGTTTACTTTGACTTGTTGTGGGTTTACATTATCTTCTTGCGTGCTTAGCTTATACATCATCTTTTACATGTTTTTTTATCTTGCTTGTACTAACACTTGTCTCTCTGCCATTTTTTTGTGTTTTCCTTCATTTCTAACAAGCACACTCCCTCACCCCTACATGGCACATTTTTAGCATAATAGTTGGTCCTCCTTTGGGCCGTATACTCCTCAACAATGTCACATACACACAAAATGAGGGGGGCCATCTATTGGGTGAATAGGTCACCCTACACATTAGTTTATAGTTATAGAACAACATATTCATTACCATACAACACATTCATCATTAATATCAATGGCTTAGATCCTAACTTGGGTCCTTAATATAACACGATACACCGGTGCCTAGACATAGATAGTAGTGCTTGGGTGCCCTTGACCCTTCCTAGATGCATGTGACTAGGGGAAGTTACACATCATTTCTCGCCTTAGCACACTCTACAACACTTCACACAACGAATTTTACATGACAACAGTCCTTTAACACTTGGCATGCATGTACTACACAACATTTTCTACTTTCACGTTGGATCAAAACTATTTGAAACGAATAAGATTTTCACACACAATATGTAGTGATGTTCATACTTTAGGAAGTAGTCAAATATTTGGAGAATGATGCCATACTTTTCTCCCTACACTTATTCCATGTCTTGGCATGAGATCGTCCTAAAACTCACACACAAAGACAACTCACGTGAGATTGCTCAAAAAATTGTTCTTCTACAACATCATTCAAGATCCTTTCTAAAATTTTCACTCATCATGGATCAAGTGCACATGTTCTATTTTTGCATTTTCACATCTCTTTACATACTTTTTACTCATTTTGATCATATACTTGTGTATTTGACTACTTGATCGTTATTCTCTTTTGCAGGTTCATCCTTTGGGAAAAATAGTCACATCACATCATAAAAAACATCAATCACATCATCAATCACACCAAAGACGCCATCAACAATGTGTACATATGTGACATCTACACATGCACTCTCACCCTAGGTCATCATTATCATCATCACTTTTTACTTCCTCTTCTCTAGCTTCCACGCTTCACATTTTTATCATTCCACACTTTTCCTTGTCTCTCGACACACTTTTCACCATCAATCTACATGGTTATCAGGTATGCATTTTCTATCTACTTTATGTTATCGATATTTCAATCAAAAACATAAAGTGGGGGAAAATGTAGACACTAAATCACGCACTTTGGGTATTTATCTAGTCTTGATTACATCCTTGCTATTCATATGATTAATAAGAAAGAAAATAATTAATTGATCCTTGTCTTTGGCCATCTTTGCTTTCTTTCTATGGCTTTGTTGATCTTACACTTTTTATAGCCCAGTATTTCTTTTCATACTTTGGCATTTCTCATCCGACACCAAGCACCCAACCAAGATGTCAGTGTTAGGTGCCCTCATCCTCTTTGGGATCCCCGACCTCTTTGTACTTTTTTCACATATTTTGGGTCCTTTCTAGCCATTTCCGCATCTTATATTTCCGTAATCATCCTTTTTGGGGTTAATTATGAAATTCAAACAAGGGAATCACATAAATATAAAATTTATGTGATCATAATAAGGGACCAAGCACTAAACATTAGCTATCAACACCTAAGGTTGCATTCAAACATCCATCTAACATCCACACACAAGGGTAGGGGAATGATACTTCTACATACATGCATAGGAGGGGAAGTTCATTATTTCATGCACACATCTATTTACATTCCATACATCTAGATACTTGCTTGCTATCAAGTGTGACACACACAAGAGCCACCTAGGGAATAATTCTTAACACACACACATAGAACTACATTGGTAATCATATGTAGTGCAACTCACTCATAATTTCACTTGTTTAAAAGCTGAGGATAGTCCGAACCCTCATTTGCATTATTTTATTTTTGGGATTTAATGCACTTTTTAGGGTTTTTCAGGTCATTTCTTCATTGCAAGTTACATGTGACATCTATGGACTTGATGCGACATACTAATGACAAGAAATAAGACATGGAACATCTTGTGACCCAACAAACTATTTTTCTCGCCCTTCCAAGTAGTCACGGCACCTAGAATAGGTCTATAGTACCCCAGGTGCCCCTGACCCTCCATAGGCACCCAAGTCTAGCATATTCCAGAATCTCTACATTTTTCTTTGCTTTGTTGCAATAATATGCACTTTGGATTTTCTAGTTCTCTAGTTCTTTACACCTCTGGGATCTCTATGAATCAGCTAAGTCATTTTATCTTTGCGAATCAGCTAAGTCATTGCTTATATTCTTGGGTAAAGTTTTTACTTAATTTCTTATTCATTTACTACTACATTGCAATTATATTTAGGCATCTCTTAAATTCTATATTTTTCTTAATCAATTGTAGCATGTAGTGGGAGTGGATTTTTCTATCTTGGTTAATGGGAGTCCTGTTGGTTTTTTCAAAAATCAAGAGGGTTTTGATAGGGAAATCCCTTAGCACCCTACCTTCTCATCATTATGGTAGAGTCCTTAAAAGAGTGTGCGGAAGTTAAAGGAAAGTGGAGACTTGCAACTTTTGAAAGTGTATGTTATGGATCATTTTAGTACTCATCTACAATTTTTGGATGATTTTCTTGGTTTTGGTCAACTATAAGTACAAGAAGAATTTATTAAGAAGAAATAGTGGAATCTTATGAATGAGTTTTGGGTCAAAAGGTAAGTCTACATAAATTATAAATATTTTTGTTAATGTTTGATGGAAACACCAACTAACATTTTTAACATTTTGGGGATTAAAACTTACACTTTACCTAATAAATATTTAGGACCTATACCTTTTTTTGGGAAGGAAAATTTATACTTGTGCAAGAACCTAATAGATAAAATTTAAGCAATATTTGTAGGTTTGAAAGCTAAGTGGATGAGTTTGATTATAGAATAATAATTTAAAATTCATTGTTACATGTAATTCATGTATACATCTTCTCAAAGCTTATAAACACATGTGAGAGTGATTCATAAAACAATAAAGATAATATTTCATTTCCTTTGGAGTAGGAAAGAGGAAAAGTGAAAAATTTATCTTACTAAATGGGAAATTATTTTTCCGACCAAAGGATGCGGGGACATGGATCAATGATATAAGAATATATAGCCTTATTTTGGGAGAAAATTTGGCTTGGAATGTCTATGAAGAAGATTCTAGTCCTTGGAGTCAAATTTTAACAGTAATATACCTATATAATGTAATTCCTAAATGAAATTTTACAGTGTAGGATCAACCGTGTGGGTCACATACTTGGATTTTATAATTTGGAAAGAAAGGTGCTCTATGACAACTCAACTTGGGAGGTCAGGAATGGTGAATTGGAATTTTTTTGAGAGGAGTCCCAAAAATATTTATAGCTTTGATGCATCAAAGATACTTAGATAAATTTGAATTTTCTTAGTAAAGGAGTGGGCTAGCAAGGTAAAAATTATTGGGAAATTACAAGGGATGAGTTGGGATGTGGTAAAAGGTGGAAGACATTAAAAACTATCAAGGTCTAGCTAAACAAATATATACTCTTTGTACACTCCAATCAATCTCACATAATTCTCCATAAATCTCGCATAATTCTTATTTTGTGATGCCTATCTTGAAACACCCTACATTGGTAAAAATAAGGGATAGTTTAGGGTGATATCAAGGCTTAAAATAGTGAATATGTAAACAAATGTAATATGGAATGTTATAAGGTTCTTATAAGGAATTGGGGAAAGCAAGGAGAAAAATGATTGGCTTCTAGTTTTCTCATCCAAAATCCTATATATTATTCGAGAGGATTTTTTTATCGTCCTATCTTGAACACATCGTTACCACCAAGATAGACCACGTGTCCAAAATGAACTTTTTCATACCATCGATCTGTATATTGTGTAAAAATAAAATATATAGGAATCTATTGAACTTCTACTTTTGCATTGTCCTACTATATGCATAAAATATGTGGTCTTCTTTGTGTATGATTAAATATGGTATGGGTTAGCCCTCACAAAATGATTAAAGGAAACATTTTGTGCCAAATTTAATCAAGGTTTAAAATAGTTAGCATGAGAATATGATAGGATTTTCCAACAAATGTAATATGGAATTCGTAAAAGGGTGTAATAATTGGATCTTTGAAGATAAGGAATTGGCATGGGAAATATGTTGGATAAAAATGGAATTGGAAACTTATGAAAATATGTCTTTCTTGTCTAAAATTAAAAAAAGGCTGTCATGAGTGATGTTTGAGGAGGCCACATGGTACAAAGTAACGATCTATGGATCCTACCACAAATTGGCCACATACAAATCTTCCTCAAATCAAAGTAACTCATTCCATGCAAAGCCGATGAGAGAAAATCCACTAAGACATCTCAAACCCATGATATGTATTTGGGGATCCACTAATTTGAAACCACCACATAGTGGGATGATCAATCTAAATCTTGATTATGTGTCCAAATTCAATCATGGAATAGGAAGTGTGAGACACATTCTTTCCAATGACCATTGTAGCCTCATGATGTTATGGGTTTGGTATTTCTTGGTCCCTTGTGTCATGAACAATGAAGCAAAATATATAGGCATTTTGAAAGGTTTGTGTTTGGATATAGAGAAAGGGTATAAGATTATACTAGTCGAAGGGGATTCTAATGTTATAATCACTACTATGAATAAAGGGGCTAAACCTAGCTGAAACTAAATTAATGATTGTTGGGATATCATCTCTCTGGCATTGCAAAGAGGGCTGTGAAAGTTTTTAGTATGTTTCATTTATACATGATTTTTGGGAAGTAAATGGGATTGTAGATTTAAGTTCACTTGTAAGCTTATATCACAAAAACAAAAATGTGAGCACTAGTTTGATCATATCTCTTCTATTATTAATTAGACCTCAGTAGGAGATTGGTTAACACCAATGGATTTTTTCAAGGAGTGCTTATCAACTAAATAAGATTATGGAGAATAGGGCTTGTGGAATGGCCACTAACGCTACAAATCATAAGTGTTTGATGTTATATCCTATAAGCAATAATTTGCATCTTGTGAATTAGAGAATCCATAAGAAGACACTAGATTAAAGAGATCAGCAATGTGCATTGCTAAGATGGGGACGTCCATGCTGGTGATTTTAAACTAGCATTACAGAGATTTTTGTTTGTCAAATTTCTCCAGAACATCTTTATGAGTGTTGGGATGATTAGAAGCTTTATGACCTAGCAAGTTTTATTCTTATTATGTAAGTAGGGTGTGTCCAAATTTTTTCAATGGTATTTGTTGGTAGTATTAAGTTGAAATCAATCCTAGAAAGATCAAATTGTTGTATTTATTTGGTGTCAATTTCCTATTTGAATTGTATTCCAAATGCATCTCTTGCCATTGGGTAATGGATGGTTGATGGTTTATAGCCAATTAAAAATTTATAAATTTATTTTATTATATCAATAAATAAGGTTTGATGTTATATCCTACAAGGGACCTACCAACTCTCTTTGACCAATCAAAAAATTTTTGTTTGTCAAATAATTGTGTTTTTTAAAAGCTTAAAAAATTTATCCAATTAGTGTCACTAATGTTTATTTGGTATAATTTCCGAACCAAGTTATGCACAAATTTTATACATTTTAATACCAAAAAAATATTTGAAAAATTACCCAAAAACAATTTTAATTAGTGTCATTAATGTTGATACAAACTTAAGTTTTTACGCCAAACACAAAAAATATTTGAAAAATTACCTCTGAATATTTGAAAAATTACCCCAATTTTAAAGCTAAGAGTGACGCAAAAAAATCAAAATCTACTAGTGACTTTGTTCAATCCTAGTGTCTTAAAAGTGTATTGGGTGGACTATGGCAATGAAATTCTAGCCAAATTACTCAAAATTAAATTTTCATTGAGAAAAGTTCAAACAATCCTAATTTTTGGAAACCTCACTTAAATTTGTGTCTTTGTTTGTATCATTAGGAGTTGGGCTTATTCCTCCAAATCCTAATTGAGATACTAATTCTGAATTATAAAAAAGGGGGTCATTTTGAGATTGTTGTTCCACCTCATTAATTCTTATCATATCACTTTATTTGACACAACATCAAAAATATCACATTGACAAAATGTGTAGTCATTTGTCAACTAGAAAAACTATTCCAATGTGAAGTGTCACTAAAGATGAAACTCAATGCTATAATAAATGTTGTGATGATTGTTTGATTCTCTAACATGCTTGTAAGTGCTCAATAATTATTAACTGGATAAATTTTTTCCTAAGTATTAGAGGCACATAAGGATGGGGCACATAGAAAGGGGAATGTAGGTGTATGAAGAAGTTTAGCGGAAGAAGGGCATGCCCGAGGAAAGACAAAGTTTGGAACTTATTTGTTTTTGCATGCATGGGCTAAGAATAGGATTGAGTGTAGAACACACATTGAATAAGAACAAGAAGACTTGTGGATAAATTAATGGATATTTTTGGATCAAAGTGGAAGATCAAGTGCCATGCAAAGTAATATCTAATTATAGAATTATATCTAGAGTTAATTATAGATAATCTATTATTAGGAAAAGCTTGCATGCTTCCTTAGTTACCTTTGTAAGAGGTGCACGGCTATTTTGAGCATGTAGCATATTTTGAGAATACATAAGTGGTGAAGGAAAGTCCACACTGCTATATATATGTATTGATAATTTGCACGGTTAGAGAGAGATCTATTACTTGGATTATTACGAGAGTTATGTTGTTGGTATGATGCGTGCATGACTTTGTGTTGTTACGTTTGGAGTATTCGCTACTATGGTTTATGGTGGATTAATATAATGGATCATTGTAGATGGTTATATATTATTGATGTCCCTATTACTGGTTATTATATGGTAAATCTAATCTTGATCTTTGTTTGATTCATTATGCACTATGATTGTGAGTTGATTCTTGTTATGCTTTACCTTTAATTATTTGTTATGAATATGGAGTATTTGAAGGATCATGCTAACATATTGAAAAAGCTGGTATAAAAAGAGGCACATGGTACCTTTTTGTGCACTTCGGGTGAGTGCTTAGATCTATCTCGAGTGATGTGCCAACATGGCTAGGGTTTTGAGTAAGAAATAGAGAACACATTTTGGTTCCATTGATGGGGCCTCTTTTCAAATTGTTATAAGGATGTTGCATGATGAAGACGTATCGGTTGACTTTGGACAACATTGAGAGTTGGGTTGTGGACTTACAAGACCAGTTTTCTCATAGATATAATACTTGACCTGATTTCAATGCTCGCATGTGGGTTGAAGAACATCTGTATCATGAACTCTATGAGATGTTCTTTTGTTGTTTTCCTATAGAGTTGTACAAGTGGTTGGTAGCATATGCATCAAAGTGGAATTAGAGGTATAGAACAATTTTTGGACACAATAATATCACCGGACTCTTTATGATGTCGATGTGACTTGACACGTGATGTAGATCATTAGTGGAGTGGTGTTTTGCATAGTTATACATTGGAGTATGTTGTTTCTACTTATTCTATCCAGAGGTTGTTGAGTTTCAATTCTTACGAGCCTAGAGGATATTATTTGTGCACTATCCCTTTAGCAATTAAGATCTTGTTGGTGACTCTAGATTTGGAAGAATGACATATGACTAGCTAAACCTCTACCACATGGGGGCAGGAGTAGTTGTGGTGAAAGATGACCAAAATTATGGTAGAAAAGGAAAGAGAGGAGAGACGACTTAAGTATAATGAAGCATGGGAGAAGGAATTAGCAAAGACGCATGGTGTTGAGGAGTATATGGAGTTGTGGAAATAGATAATGTGCGAAGGATTTGAGGTTCACATGGAGGATTTGGAACCCGAGCATCCATACTCCCTATTTAGCCAATCACGGAAGAGAATCCCTTAATCTTCATATGAGAGTGCATCAGAAGAAGAAAGAATAAGGACCATATGCATGCATTTGATCCCACCTTATAACCTTGCCCTTGCTCTTGGTGTTCTAATTCCTAAAATAGTTATTGAGAAACAAGATAGTGTTGGTGATTCAGTAGCGACATGTAGCTTTCATTTTCCATTGAGTATAGAAGTGCATTAAAAACATCTATGGCATCACATGTGATAACATCTTTATTTTTCGGAGGACCGATTGGAGGATTATTTTTTGGTGTGTCATTAGGATAGAGAGTGGGTGCAAAGAACATTGGTAATACATCTGGAAGTAACGTAAATTTGTATACTGTAGGAGTTCAATTTACTACAACAGTTGGGAAACAAAGTACCTCATCTCATGGTCTAGTGCATACTACGGAGGTGGATCGGAGGTTTGGGATCTAGCGGATCTGGTGGTTTTAGAGGTGGAGAAAATACTGGAGGTAATGTAGGTTCTGATCTTGAGGGCATGGTCCAGACTAGCCACAACAAGTCATTTACAAGATGTATCTTCACCTACGAGAGTACAAAAGCATTGAGGATGCAATGGAGCATGTGCACATGTGTGAGATATTATGGTGCACTAAGGGAATCACAACTCTCAAACGAAAGGCAAGTAAGTTTTCTACTACTTTACAAGGGTACACACATAGTTGGTATAAGAAGTATGATCCAAACTAGACTGCTATAGATTACAATGTGGTGCATGATGCTTTTTTGATGAGTTTCATATACCTAAGTTTGAATAGTAAAATCAGCACGCTGAAAAAGATTAAGCAAGGCATGGTTGAGAGTGTGAGGAAATATGATGCACACTTTAAAACTTTACTATCAAAGTTATCTTATGATATTTTCCATATCCAACATGCATAGTAGTTTGTTAGCAGTTTGATAACACCTTTCAGAAGGGCACTCTCTCATAAGACATTTATAGGTCCATGCAAGGATTTGGAGGCATGTCACATGTTGAGGTAGTTGGGAGCGTAGACATTGGAGTTATCCCATTCTTGGAGGAAAAATTACATCTATGGAGAAATAGTTGGAGAAACTTTTGGCCAATTTAGCTCATGAGATGCATAGTAGAATATGGTATATGCATCGAAATCTTGAATAACATACTAAGGATAGTTTCCCTCAAAATCGGTTTGTTCCATGTTGCTCGAATTATGAGATCTGTCACTTAGATCATGATTTGAGTAGATGCCCATTGATGTAGCACATAATCGGAAGAATGTATCATGTTATTGTAAGATTTGTAAGTCCCACACTCATGATATGGAAAACTCAGTCGCTTGATTGATCAAATTCATGAAGCTATTGAAACCAACATGTTCCCGACTAGTGTTGCAAATAATTCAAAGGAGAAGGAAGGAAAACATCATGAAGTTTGCTCTAATGGAGGTGGTAGAGGTAGAGGTTAGAGAGGTGGATACAGAGGCTGTGGATATGGAGGTGGAAGAAGTGACTTCCCCGGAGGTAACTTTTTACACATGCGGATCCCCTAATCATTATAGGCATGAATGGCCTTAGAATATAGTATTCTCATGGTGCAGATTTTTTTTTTTGAAGATTTCCCAGAGTTATATGAGCACATGAGTAAGAACTATAAGAAGAATGATAAGGGCGCGGGGATGATTAAAGTGTAGTGCACCATAGAATACTAGTGGATTCCTAAGATTGTGCATGATCCTAAGATGCTACCTATGTTAGTGACTACACGCGCTAAGGCTACGCACACTCATGAGATCCCGAAGTAGAAACTTGTTATTAAAAAATAAGAGGTGATAAATGTGAAATATCCAGATCCTTCCCACCAAAAAGAGGTATACCAAGAGACTATGGAGGTTATTAGAAACTTGTAGGGTGAGATATAGTGCTTAAGGAGTGGTGCGCGAAAGATGGAGCAAGGCGAAGATAGTTGAGCTTCCTTAGAAAGATGTTGATGACTTGAAGGAGGTTTGTAAGATGTTGCATCAAGAAAATATCATTCCATTATTAGAGAAATGGCTGAGGAAAAATATATCACACGTTGGACCTGAATGCGAGAGACTAATATTGCATAGAAACTTAACCCCTCTTAGTCTTGAGTATAATAAAGAGATCACTTTGAATGTAGTTGTTGATGGGTGGTTGTTGAGTAACATATTGATTGATATAGGTGTAGAAGTAAATGTACTCACTTTGGATGCATGGAATTAGATGGGAAGACCACCATTACATCCCTCTTCAAATGTGTTGTATATGGTGAACAAGACTAGAGCCATGCCTATTGGAGTATTGAAGGATGACACTATTACTATATAAGGGGACAAGTTTACTGGGGACTTTGAGGTTTTAGCACTTGTATAAGAAGATATTTTTCTAGCATTTATTAGGCACCCTTGGTGTTGTGAGAATAATGTTGATTTGTGCTTAGTAAAGGTTATATTAGTTTTGAGAACAAAGAAGAGAACACAATTATTCCTTTGATAGATAGGAAAGCCAAACCTTATGTAAAACCCTTGAGTGAAGAGGATCTGAATAGGATATATGCATGCATAGTTAGGAATCCTAAATTTCTTGAGCTTTGTTTCACCAAGTAGTTTGCGTAAAATAGATAAGGTAAGAGGTTAGGAGGAATACCTGTGAAGTGAAGGTGGAAGGTAGAATGTGCGCGTTGTTGACATTATCCAAGATGATCATAGAGAAATCCTTTTTGTATGGGAAGGACTACTGTGTATAAGATGCAAAGCAAGACCACAAAAGAGTATTAAATAACATATGACAGTGGAATGCCTAGCGTATGCTAGATCCGGAAGGAAGTGTGGTGCTTCCTAGAGAGGTTGTCAATCCACTATTTAATAAAAATTAATGTGAATAAGAAATTGAAATAAATAGGTCATATTGTAATGTAATGATTTAGGTTTCTCATACACATAATACACTAGATTCAATGCTAAATATAAAAATGCAACACTAAATCTAATTAGAACCAAGGTTTGTTTAAGTTAGGAAGGTATGTCAGAGGTCTGGTAAGGGTCAGGGCTGATTGGTTGAGGTATGGGTTGGTTTTGGGTGAGTGGGAAGCTTGCTGGTCTGAGCATATAAAATGACACAAGACCGGTATCGGTCTGGTGACCGATGCCGGTATAGGGGCAAAAATGACGACGGTCAGAGAATTGATGTTGGTAGGGGCAATAGGTAGTAAACTATTAAAAATGGGTTTTTAGGCTCTCTGTGATTACACAAAGAGTGAGGGTAGTGTGGTTTGGGTCATAATATGGCTAAGAAGACTCAGGAATACTAAGAAGGAGGTTTAGAAGGGTGAAAAGGCTTGGGGTGGTTGAATAGTGGGTTAGTGGGAAGAAGGTGATGTATGGGTAACAAAAGAAATAAAATATTGAAAAGAAACAAGAGATCTATAATGGGATAAGCACAAATGATTAAAATCATAGTACTTACTTGGTATTTTGTAGATCTTGTGAGTTGAGATGGTTGATGGTTGATTGGAGAAGAGGTGTTTGAGTCTAGTGTCACGGTAGTACAAATTGTGTGCTCTCGTGAGTATTCCAATGCTTTGGAAGGAGAACTGGTTACTTGTCTTGCATTGTGGTTGTGTGTGTTCATCATCTGATGCAAGAGGGCTTGAAGATTCACACTTAAATGCAATAAGGCTCCAAAAATAAATGACCAACCTGGGTAAAGGGTTTTAAAATTCTATATAAAGGAACCGATGGTGGTTTAGGTGACCAACGTCAACCAAGGATAAACCGTGTCAAGTTAGGGTGAAATAGTCTTATTTACCAAAAATAGGTAGATCTTCCCAGATTTGGCATGCTTTCCTTGTTGGTCCGCTTAGGGAAATAGATTTCATGTGAGAGAAAAGGAAGGAAGATCTTAGAAGAAGTCCAGTTAGGTTTAGGAAGAATTCTTAGTTAGTTAGGTCAAGTGGTGACTCAACACTGGGAGTGATGACTCAGTGTTGAGAGTGATGACTTGGTCACTATGAGTTAAATTCCCTTGAATGGGTCCAGGTGAGGTGTAATGATGAGGTGGAGGTGTGAGGATGAAATTAAAATAAATTAATTTAAATTAATAATGTGAGGATGAATATTAATATGGGATGAAGGGGTCATGATTAGTTAAATGTGTTACATTAATTAATTAAAGGGGACCAAGGGAGTGTGACCCAAATTTGGTGTCTACATTTTCCCCTTTTTTGTCATGTAGCTTGTATTGATAAGTGACACTAACAAAAATAGGAATTCGGTGCTCCAGGTATGAGTGAGGGTTAGGTTTCCCAAGTGTGGGTGGAGGTGATCCCCCTCAAATTAGGAAGTGATGAGGTGTTAAATGAGTCAATGAGTGGTTTGATAAATGGGTAAGTGATGAAAATGAGGGTAGGTTGGTTGTAGGTAAGGGTGATTTTGGTCGGGTAATAGGTAGTGGTGTATTCTAACACACACATATAGATTATGAATAAGGTATACATGTTGATAACTTGAAACTCTATGTTGTCAAAGGTCGATAGGTTTATCCAAACAAGGTTGAAGTGGTTTAGGTATCCAAGGTATAGGATATGGTCTGAAACACAACTAGGTAAGGTGTTGGAATGGGAAATAGGTTTGTTCCAAGGCACCAAAGGTAGGTCGGATAAACAACATGACATTAGGCAAGGTAAGGTCAATAGGCTGAATAACATGAGTAACAACATCACAAGGTATAGCGAGTAAATGAATTTGAGTGTCACCATGAGTGAGGTTGGGTTGGGTGATTTAGGTAAGGCCATAGGTAAGGCCACGGTAGGGAAAAAAATGCCCCAAATTGATTCTAAGGTTGGGTGATAGGTAATAAGGTCATGAGGGTGAGGTGTAAGGTTAGGGTCAACTTTGGGTTAGGAAAAAAGGTTTTGGGTAAGGAATATTTGGTGTTATATGGTGCAATGAGGTGAAAAAGGCTAACCAACCACATGGTGATGGCCAAACATGTCGGTCAAGAGAAACCAAGTGCAGTGCACTAGGGCACATGACCGATGTTAGTTTAGGGAAACCGATGTCGTTAGGTTGGATTTGGGATAAAAAGGTAAAATATGTGAATTACAAATTCATTTGTGTTTTCCATTTGTGAAAATGACAAGCAGAGAGTCGTTTTCATACCATTGATGAGAGTGACCAAGATTGGGCTAGATTCTTAGGTTGATTTGGAGAGAGGTGAGTGGTTGGAGAGGTGTAGAGGTGGGCCTACAAGATGAGTTTTCACGATTCAATTGGTGGAAAACTAGGGGTTTGATTCAATGTGCATGGAGAACAGAGGAGGTGTGGGAGGATGACCACTAGCTCAGAGACCGAGATCCTAGTGAGAGAGCAATGTCAACGTGTAGAGGTAGGATTCAATCCTTTCTCTTTGTTTTTGATTGAATTTTTAAGAAAAAATGAAATAAAATAAGGGGGGAATGAAAATTCAAAATGTAGTTAAAAATGGAAGAATTTGGGTATGGGGTGGGTGCAATGTAGATTAATTAGGGTGTAAAATGGAAATGGGTGGGGTTGGGTGGTTTTTGGGTAGGTTTTAGGCGTGTTTGTTAAATTTTTAGAAAATTGGGGGCATGGATTCATATTTGCATTTGGGCAAACCAGAGACCGATGTGGTTAGGTTGTGTCTAATGTCGGTCTTTTCATACGACATTGGTGGGAAAATAGTCAATTGATGTCGGTTCAAGGTGATTGGTATCAATCAAGGTGACCGACGTGATGTCCACTTTTAAAAAGTGACTTAGTCTGAATAGGTTAAGTTGAGAAGGCCAAAATGGGGTAAAAAATGAAATTGGAGGGTAGATAGGTAATGAATAAGGGAAACAAAGAGGGATGAGGGAGAGAAGTAGGTGGGTGAGGGTAAATATAGGTAAACATAGGCAGGTAATAGAGGAAGATTAGGTCACAGTGATGGAATGGGTTATGGGAACTTGATAAGCTAAATTAGAAGAAATGATAGGCCAGGGAAGTAGTTAGGAAATAGATAGGTGGGGTAATTAGGTTGTAAAGAAATGGGAAAAGTAGTTTAGTCTTTGAAATTGTTGAGTGGTATGGATGTAGAAACATGACATTAGTTGATGATGCGGGACCGTGTCCCACCATTATTAGGGAAGATGCATCCCAATGTTACTGAGGATGAGTGGACACATATGCAAGATGTTAGATTGGTGGGCATTAGGTGCTACAAGAGGATTCGATGAGATCACAATCTCATGGTCACACTCATCAATAGATGGGATGCCGTGACCAACACCTTTCATCTACCCACCAGTGAGATGACCATCATTTGAGGACGTATACATGATTATGTGGATTCTACCATTATTGGTGAGCTAGTATATTCATATCAAGCAAATGGATCCTTGAGGTGATGATTGAGGTATTTGGGGAGATGGCAGTGACCTACATAAGCACAATACACTTCTTTTTATTTATGGGGATTTTATGTCACACATCCGTAGGAGATGCGGTTATAGTGTTGATGATGGTGGTGGTGGGGTGCTATGCACTTCCTGATTTAGAGGGTGGTCGTTTTCCAAAGGAATGATGGGAGTATTGAAAGATATGATTGAGGATCGGATCTACTTTACATGGGCACCTGCATATTTAGTGCAGCTATATATGGGAGTTGTGGGCTTACTAGAGGATGTACACTATGACATCTGTTGTACATTCCTACTGCATTGTTGGGCATACAAGCATATTGTGGTAGTGTGGCCATGAGGACTACCAATACCAGATTGGCACCATGGGGGAAAAGGGTAGGTTACAGGAGGTGGGTGGCCATAGGTGGTCATCCTTGAGTGGAGGAGGCAGCAAGACATAGTATACTACAGGAAGAGTTGGAGGGCTGTATGTGATGGACATAGTCTAGTGCCCTATGTCAATTTTCCAAATTTTAGAGGGATGGATGAGGAGCTACAGAGTTACAATTAGTGTGGTGGATATAGGGAAGATGTTGGTGAAAGCATGAGATGATCATCAATTGATCAGAAATCCGATGATTCTATAGTTCAGATTATAACAGGATGTGCCACCACCCTTCCCACAGTACCGCATGGATGATGTGGAGAGACCTTTGTCTCCACCCCAGCCAACAAACCCCATAGACATAGAGAGGGTAGGACTAGTGGATATGAGATTGGATGATATAGGACCACTATGGCATACTAGATAGTGGTGGGAAATGGAGTTATAGAAGCACCACCATGGCTAGTCAGCCGGACTTAGCCAGCCATGAGTGATGGTTCGAGGATGCCCTACGAGACAGTGACCATGTTGGGAGTTTAGTTGATTATACAGCATTACACAGCTAGGTAGTTACTTTGATAGGGTAGGTGACTACATTACGGGTCAGTTGATTGAATTTCCCAAGCTCAGAATAGTATGCAGTATGTAGGCTCTACTGCGGGATGGTGCATAGTAAGCATGCTTACAGGCATAGGTTACGTTTACATAGATAGTTGGCGGCCATGTAGGCACATGTTATGGCCTTACAGCCTAGGTAGCCTACACATAGTAGAAAAGGCACACAAGGTCCTAAGTAAGGCACCTGCACAACACCAGGATAGGACAGGTCCTCTATTAGGATATAGTTCATAGGTGGCATTAGGCTCATGACACCACCCCGAGACCATATCTATGGGTGAGTTCAGGATGCCCGAATGAGGCCACTATTACCTAGATCCATCTAGCCACTGCAGTATTGATGTTCCTCATATGCTCGAGTATACGGCCCCATAGGAAGTAGGTGAGGACCAGTCTAGGACCATCACATCTCTCAAGGACTCATAGCCTCAGAGAGTCATAGGGGTGAGGTTACCATTCTCGTACCTGGGCCCAGTTGAGGTGCCAGTGAGGAGGAGATGGGTGAGATGGAGAGAGGAGGGCCTCGGAGTGGGGTTGATTGATCATATTGATACTTGTATGATGATTTTTGATTTATATATATACCGACCTTGCATGCCAAAGATTTTGCAAGATTTATATGAGATTTTTTAGACACTTTGATTATTTATCCATGTGTATATATGTATTGATACACATACATTCCTCTTTATATAGTTGATGATTATTATTGGATGGATGATGTACTATTTATTTTCATTTCCATTGTTATTATGTATCATGGGAACTAGGTGAGTTAGGCATGATTGAGTCTAGGTCATGTAGGCATGATGGAGTCAGGTATAGGCATGGTTTGGTCAGGTATAGGTATAGGTGGAGTGGTGGTATGGTGGATAGGTATATGGTTGGTCAAGTATAGGCATGGTGGAATCTAGGTAATTTCAAGTTATTGATCTTATGGAAATAATGTATTGTATGTATGTATAAATAATGTTTTGTATGTATGTTTAAATTTCCAAGTAATTAATATCATGAAAATATGAAATGATTTAAGTAGAATATGGTCGTGGTGATAAAATGGTAGGTATGTATGTTTTTTATGATATATTAATTTCCAAGTTTTTGTGTAAATGGAAACTAACTAGGGTAGAATGTGAATGTAAAGGGGAAAATTGGTTAGGGGTAAAAGTGGTCAAGCTAACCTCCAAGGGCCCCATGCCCTCGAGTGTTGCCTACATAGCCCCGATGAAAAGGGCCTCGGAGTCGATGTAGTTCTCCCATAAGCTAGGGAAGAATATGATGAGGTAGATGAATGGGTTGGTAGGTTTTAGGCATGATTGAGTCTAGGTCATTTAGGCATGGTTGAGTTTAGGTTGAATAGGCATGGTTGAGTTTAGGTCATTTAGGCATGGTTGAGTTTAGGTTTGAGGTGGTTGAGATTTTGGTGGAAGATTTTGGTGAAAGAATTCCCAGAATGTAGGTGTCGAAAGGTCTGGTCTGTGAAGGAGGATCAATAAGTAAGAAAAGAGGTGAATGGTAAGAGGAGACAAAAATCCACCTAATTGGTAAGAACCATTATGAGTCTATCATACCAAATATTGGCTTATGAACATAAGACCCTAAAGGTGTTGCATGATTGATTGTTCTAAGGGTGAAGAAAATTCACATGATCATGAAATGTTGCATTTGTGGCACATCCCTTGAGTAGGTAGAAGATTAGAAAGGAAAATATGTGAGGTGAAATGGGTTGTTTTAGCATAACCTTGGTGTGAGACAACATGCCTCTTCTACAAGATACCCAAGACCAAAATAGGCAAGTCCATGACAAAAAAATTATTTTTTTTTTTTTTCTTTTTTATAGAGTTGATCGATCGATGTAGGAAGTCTATGTGGGATGAA
Source organism: Taxus wallichiana var. yunnanensis (assembly GCA_018340775.1). Lineage (NCBI taxonomy): Eukaryota > Viridiplantae > Streptophyta > Pinopsida > Cupressales > Taxaceae > Taxus > Taxus wallichiana. The sequence continues at coordinate 120,327,767 of CM031238.1, forward strand.
TAGAATATCTCCTTGAGGTCTTCATGAAGCTGATCGATGTGGGAAGCTTTAGAATATTTTTATTTTATTTTTAGAAAATAGTCTTCTTTTTGGATAGACTATGTACAATATGGCTAGCTTTGTATAGCTTGTCCTTTGAGGGAGCAGTCTATTTATAGTAGTAAGATAGAAAGATAGATGTCCTTTTGAGGGAGTCATCTATTTACAGAAGTTTGACTCAAGGAGTTTGAATTTGAAAATCTCATATATTACTTTTGAATTTTTTTTGACTTTTAGGTCATGGACAAGACTATAGAGAAGTATAGGCTTCTTTTATGAAGACAAAACCATAGCACACAGGGTTAGCTATGAAAGAGAGGTTTTAAGTGATGAAATGACCATGGGATTCCATCTTGAAAAGGATGAAAATTATCCATGAGAATCATGCCATGAGTAGAGCCATGGTACTCATATTTAAGATAAGGCTGAAAGGTGACAGGTAATCACATGATTCTTGTTTAGTCATTGATCCTTAAAATAGGTAAGTGGAAGGTGAATGTTGCTCAAGGGATGAGTGTTTAATAGATAAAAGGTGATATAGACTTGATTCAACAAATAGAATGGTCAAAGATGCAAGGCATTGAGGGGATCAGGTTCAGGTTTACCTTCGAGTGAAGATAAATGATAAGCACCCAATCCATAGGCATGAGTAATGATATATGGTCCAAGCCAATTAGGAGAAACTTTCCCCATTTACTTTTCTCCACTTTTGTTACATGTTGATTTTCCTTTAGGATGAGGTCACCAACTTGAAGGTTCATTCTTGGACACATTTATCATAGGCACATTTGATACATTTTTGGTAGATTTGAAGGTGATCGAGAGCATTTAGATGACATTTCATCTAATAACTCAAGTTGTGCCAAATGGTCCTGGAAAAATCATCATCATTGAGCATATCTTTGAGTGAGATATGAAGAGATGGAATTTGGACTTCGAGAGGCAAGACAACCTCTGTACCATAGACCAAAGAGAAAGGTGTGGTAGCAAGTTGAGGTGTGAATACTAGTGTGATAAGCCCATAAGGAAAAGGAATGTGTGTGTGCCAATCCTTACTAGTATCATCAACCACTTTCATAAGAATTTTATTTAGGGTTTTGTTAGTTGATTCAGCTTGGCCATTTGTTTGAGGATAATAAGGTGAAGAAAAATTGAGTTGAATGTCAAAGGCATCACAGAGTTTCCATAGGGTTTTGTTTTTGAATTGTTTTTTGTTATCAGTGATGAGGCGGTGAGGAACACCAAAGTGAAAAATGATGTGATGGTTGATGAATTCACATATTTTCTCAGCTTTTGTAGAAATAAGAGGTATGGATTCCACCCATTTAGTGTAATATTCGTAGCGGTAATAATCCATTGATGACATTGGGAAGAATGAGGGTTGATCTCTCTGACAAGATCCAAACCCCATTGAGAGAAAGGCCAAAGGTCTCATGTGACTTAAGGCATGACTAGGGGTGTGATGAAGATTAGCATGTTGCTTTGAAACTTCACACAATGCTTGACATAGTCACAAAATCATGGTTTAGGGTTGGCTAGTAATAGCCCAAGGTGAAGGATGCACTTAGCGATAGCTAAGCCACTGAAGTGACCCCCACAAATCCCATTGTGAACTTCCTTGATGGTGTATGGAAATTTCAGAACTTGTAAGGCATCGTAAGAGGATACCATCAAATCCACATTTATAGAGAAGACCACCCATGATGACATAGCGAGAGACACTTTTGAGAAAGGCTCATTGTCCATTGTGAGTAAGATCTGGAGGAAGAATTGAAAGGGAAAGGTAGTCAACAAACTACTTATACCAAAGGTCACGTGGGTCAGTTTCAATGTTTCCTACAAGGTTAACATCTCAAATAGATAAGAAGGTGATTGTAACCTTTGTATTGTGACAAATATTTTTGAGTCGGAGGGTGAAGTGGGGATTTGAGAAGCAAGAGATAGGCCATGGTGTCCACAAATTTATTAGTGGAACGTGGGGTGGTTTGAAGTTCATAATGGTCAAAGGTAGTCAAAAGCATGTCAACATGATGTTTATACTTTTGAAGTATCTCATTACAACATTGGTATATACCATTAACTTGGTTCACAACCAGTTGAGAGTCACCAAAGATATTAATTGATTTAACATCTAAGGCTATGGCGGTTTGAAGACCTAACACGAGTGCTTCATATTCGGTGATATTGTTAGTACAATCAAAATCTAGTTTGAAAGATAATGGCATAGGCTCACCATCAAGAGGAATGAGGATAACTTCGCACCACCCCCACACTGACATTTGGAACCATCAAAGAATAAGGTCATCTAGTAAATGGTATCATCCAGGAGAGGGTAGCGATGGATTCATCAAGGAAGTCAAAGTTAGAAGATTGGTTTCCAGAGAGAGGTGCATCTATGAGTTGGTTAGAAATGGTTTGTCCTTTGACAAATTTTTGATGGATGAATTTGAGATCTAGGTCTGCAAGAAGCATGAGCCAATGTGCAACATGTTGATGTTGGTAGGGCTTAGCGTACATGTAATGTAAGGGGTTAGTATTGGTGACAACAAAGGTTTTGTGGTTGAGTAGGTAATGGTGAAGTTTAGTGGTGAAAAAACTAAGGCTAGGTAGAGTTTTTTTGGCATGAGTATATCTAGTTTCGTAGTCTAAAAGCATGACTTATATAATAAACCACTTTTTTCCTGTTTTTCTCATCACGATGAGTGAGCATGGCACCTAGGAATGATTAGTAGAAAAATGTAAAGGTAAAATGGTTGGTCATCCTTGGGGAATGAGCACAGGTGGTTGGAGGAGGTATTGTTTTAAGGCATTGAAGGCTTTGTGGCATTCATCATCCCATTTGAAGGAGACATCCTTTTTGAAGATGATGAAATGGATGGTGGCAATGGTCAAAAAGATGAGAAATAAAGTGATGAATAGATTACAACTTTCCTTACAAACTATACAAAGTTGATGAAGGTTAGTAGGTGGAGGCATCTCGAGAATAGCCTTGATTTTAGAAGATCTTCAATTCATGCCACAGAAACATAAAACCAAGGAAACTTTCCCAGAGAGAGAGAATAAAAAGACACACTTCTTAGGTTGAAGGTGAACAAATATTTGATGAGACGGTCAAAGACAACCTTAAGGAAACAATCTTTAAGTAAAGGTGTGTTTGGCTCTGATGTTTAGATTTGGAAAGAGAATATCATCAACAAATAATCTTCTATATTATGTGATGCATGATGTCATGAAAGATATAAGTCATTCTCATGATATGACACCAAGAATTTAAGGCCAAAGGGCATGACACATAATAAGAAGGTCCCCCAAGGAGTGAAGTGATGAAGGTGGAAGCACATGTTTGTGTTGATCTTATTAGGGTGAGTAATATTTGGTTATAACTGAGAAATCCATGAGTGATAGCATCATCATGGCCGGTGGTGAATCAACTAGTTGGTCAATACTAGGTAGAGGAAAATTATTCATCTTTGGGCAAGCTAAGTTAAGGTCATGGAAATCCATAAAATGCGAAATCCCCCAAGGTCACTTTTTGATAGGAACAATGTTAATGATCCATCCATGGGGATAATCAATGGGTAGGAAATGAAGGAAAATTAAAAACCATTTGTTAACTTCTTTGAAGGAAATGTGAGGATGCATTTTTTTCATGCTTTTTTTCATGGGTTTGGAAATGAATGGTTATCCAGGACCAATGTTTGGGTGAAAATTGCTAAATGGATTCACTGATTCAAAATCCAAGCAATCGTTGTTATGATCACTTAAAAATTTTTAAGGATCTTTGAGGAAAATATTCAAATCTTTGTATTGGGAAGAAAAGCTTCATAGAAGCTAAGTGCAGATATGAAATTTTTATGAGTGAATTTTGTTAATTTCTCCAAGCATCCATGTAATGGATTTTAAATATAATGATCTTTATGAAAAAATTAGGTGATAATGATCATGATCTTATCGATTCATTGATGTTTAAGGTACTTAAGGTGAAATTTGAAATAAAATTTAGGGAAATTCCACACCAAAACAAGGTGAAGATAGCTTCCAATTGGCATTTAAAGTGAAATGGGCAGCTTATTAATAAAATGATTATTGTCATTATCCCTTTAATAGGATTTTTTGAAATTTTGGAAATTATTTTGGAGATTTAAGAATTTTCATGTATGCCAAGTGAAGTAGGAATTAATTCATGATCGAGTCACATTTTATGGTAAATGGTCATTTCATTTTTTAAAAAAAAAATGGAATGAATTTTCAAATCATCCCATACCTAGGTTCTCATGCTGGTGATGATTGAATGGGGAAGGGTGTCAATCATCTTAAAAAAAAAAAGTTCACCTTCTTGAAAGGCTTGAAAAAAATGATTTTTCAAGTTTGAGTCCTTGTGAATGAGATTGATTTATCATGAAGGCTTCAAGTGGTTTTTCAATTTTGATGGTGATGGATGATTAAGAATGAAAATTTGTAAGCTGGAGTTTTGATAAAATGAAAATGTTGACAAGGATGAAAAAAATTTGAATTGCTGGAATTGGATTTCATGGAATAATGATCTGAAAATGAATTTCTGATGAAATAATGAAAATATTCTGGCTTGGTGAGAGATTAAGGTTTCCCGGATGAAATCCCAATGTGTTTAAATCAAGTTCTCAGGTGGCTTGATGAGTAAATAGAAACTCAATCCCCACATGTGTTAAGTGAGTGAAGGTGGGGATAGACATAATGAGAAAAATTTCTCAATGATGTTAGTGATCATAGTGATTCCACGATTATGTGAAAGAATTGGTTCCCCAATCTCTTGAGGAGTAAATCAATGTTCAATGTTATCAGATGATTTGATTGAGTGATGAATTTAAGTGAAAAAAATGGCACCTTCTTAAAGGTGATTTTAGTTGGGTAAATGTGAAATTAGAGGCATGGTGAATCATCCTTTCTAAATGCACAAATCCATGGAAGTTTGGGGATTGAATGTTTGAGTTCTGTATATTCCACTCAATTTTGTAATGCATTTACATTTTTGGAATTGAAGGGTTTCCATGGTTCTTTGGTTTTATGAAGATGAATGAAATGGATGGTGGGCTTTTGAGAGAGTTGTTTTGTAAAAGTTCTGCAAATACAGTTGTAAGAATTTTGAATATTATTGAACTTGAGGACATGAATGAAAATTAATGGTATCAAAATTACCATATAATTTTTGAGCTAGATATATTTCATCTTGAATAATAGCCTTGATTTTAGTATCTTCAACTTCAATGCCATGTAAAGAAATGATAAAACCAAGAGATTTCTTTCTAACAATGAAGACACACTTTTAGGTTGAAGGTGAATTCATTATATATTTGATGAGATATCAATTCAAAGAAACTTTAAGGACATTAAAGGTTCATCATTATGATGTTTAGATTTGGAAAGAGATCATCAATTAATCTTCACATTTATGCTATGCATAATGTCATGAAAATATAATTCATATCCCATTTTATGCATGTAGCACCAACATTTTTAAGGCCAAAGGGCATGACATGATAGCTAGAAGGTCCCCAAGGAGTGATGAAGGTGGTTTTGTGTTGATCTTCTAAGGTGAGTAATATTTGGTTATAACCTAAGAAACCATCCATGAGTGATAACATCTCATGGATGGTGGTGAGATCAACTAGTTGGTCAATACTAGGTAGAGGAAAGTCATCTTTGGGAAAGCTAAGTTAAGGTCATGGAAATCCATGCAAATGTGGAGTCCCCTATCACTTTTTGTGATAGAATGATGTTAGAGATCCATTGGGGATAATCAATGGGTAGGATGAAGGAAACCAAAATAAGGCAGTTGGAGTTCTTCTTTGACAAGAAGGGCAATGCAGGATGCATTTTTTCATAGCTTTTGTTTCATGGGTTTGGCATCGGAATGGTTACGATATTGTGGACCACAATGTTTGGGTCAATACTAGGCATATCAACATAGGACCAAGAAAAATTGTTGTTATGATCCCGAGAGGAAAGAAGTGAAAGCTTCTTTTTAAAAACATCTAAAGATTGGCCTATTTTTAGAATGTGTGGGTCATCCTGAGTGTGAATATTGATTTTGATTCATTCATTCAACATGGTTTGTGTCTCAGAAGGTAATGACCGATGAATATAAGAATCTTCCACACCAAGGTAGGTGAGAATAGACTCATCATCCTGACATTGAATGACGTTAATAAAAGGTGTATCATCATCATCATGTCAGGATACAGAAGGGAAGAGAAGAGGGAGCCTCACCATCATCACGATAAGTCAGAGGTCCCAGGAAATGGTGTTCACAAAAAAAAAGTTAGGAGGAATGGATTTTGGATCCATAGACTCTGTAGGTGAAGGTGGTGAAGTTGGTGAATGGGGTGGGGAATGTTTATCATCCTCAATGAGTTTGACTCGAGCCTTCTTGGAGGTGGTTTGGAAAATCCAATACCATTGTGGTCTTTATGCTTACAGTGTGCAAGGAATGATAGTATGGTGGCCTTGTTCATAGAAACCAAATCCAAATCCCTTCCAAGCACAAATGATGGAGGAAGGTGTGGGTGAAGTGGTGGTTGGTGAGAGATTGAAGGTCAGAGGAAAGGAAAATGGTCAAGTTTGGGAAGGTGGCTCGGGTGAGTAGGTAGAAGCATCAAGTCCCCCATACATTAAGTTGGTGTGAAGGTGGGGAGGACCATAGGGGAAAACCTCACTATGTGGTGATCATAGTGGGGATGTTGGTGAAGGTTACCATACTCTTTGAGGAGTAAGGAATGTGTCAATGTTATAAAGGTGGTACTCCCCCAGTGAGGCATTGAAAAACACCTTCTAAGGGATCAGTAGTTGATATGTGGGTAGCGGGAATGGATGAATCACTAGGAAATTTGGGAAGAAGAAGCATTGGATGTTTGAGAAGTAGATGGGTTGGCTTGATGGGTCAGCTGTAAAAAGTTTATGGGCAATAATGGGAATAGAGGAGTTAGTTGTGGAAGATGTAGTAGTAAAGTGGTGGATGAGGCAGTGGATGAAGAAGAAGTGGTAGAAGAAGTGGTAGGTGGTAGATGCCTTAACTAGTATAAGGACATCATTGGGTCGATATAACATGTTACTAGGTCTTGAATGGTGAAGGGTCAGCTTGGAATGGTATAGTTGTGCCCTTCATGTTTGAATTTTAAACAATGGTGTAAGGTTGAAGGAACACAACCCATGGCATGTGATCCAAGGTCAGCCAAGTAGCATGTTGTACTAGAATTCCCCCTCTAAGACATAGAATAATTCAAGAATGGTATGGGGGCCTACAATGTGGAGAATGATGGTGCCAAGGGTGGAAGTCATGGCATCATTAAATGAATGCAACATAACTAGTTATTATGCATGTAATTGGTAGGGATGTGCATTTGGTTGTACACATGGGAGGAAATGATGTTAATATCTAGCACCTCCATCGATCATAATGCATCAAATGTATATATTATCAATGTAGATGGAAATAAATAGGGTGGGGTCAGATCATCATCGATTGGAGAGAGGTACAATCTCATCATCAGAGAAATTGAGAGTGGCTACTTGATGAGTGGTAGTGGGAGTAGAGGAAGGGGGTGAAGTGGTGAGAGAGGCCACATGGTGAGGAGTGATAATGGATGCAATAGGTATAGGGTCATTAGGTAGAACCTCAATAGATTGTAGGACCTCAATGAGGGCCTATGATGAGACTCGAGGTTTGGATGAGGTCATACAAAGACATTTTGAGAGGAGACTGGTGTAATTTTTTAAGCATTGTATGATGGGAAACCCCATCAGAAATAGGGTATGTGGGTCCACGGATGGTGATTTTGGGTGCAGTGTAGATGGAATATTGGGTAAAAGAGTAGTGGATGAGTGGTTGTTTTTCTCCTTTCCTTTTTCCTTCTAGGCTCAGTGGAAATTTGAACCATATTGATCTATGGTAAAGGAGAAAGTGAGTCATGATAGGTGTAGTGATAGGATGGGAAAAAATATGGTGAGGGCATATACTGGTTTTGTGAAAAAATGCAACGCACATTGGCATTTTGGTGGAGGTTTGGCTAGCTCTCTTATGCGGACCATATTGATCTCAAATGTTGGAGGAGGATAAAAGGGTTGTGGAGGTGGAGATGAAGGTCATGAATAGGTAAGGGATGAGGATGTGTGGTGATAGGTGAAGGTGGAATAGGGTCCTCATCTAAAAGATCATCATCGTCAAAAGTTTTCTTTGAGAGGACATAGTTGGAGAAGAATAGTCTTAAGAGCCTTACAATTTTCCACATCATGCCCTGACACACATGATGGTAAGCACAAAATTTTGGTATCATCAAACCCTTTTAGTTTAGGTTTGAGTGGGTCATAAGGTCTAAGTGGTGGAAATGTGATGATAGAGGTTTCCAAAAGGTTAGCTAAGATGTTGGCATAAGACCCTGCCAATGGATCACAATGTGAAGTAAGTGTGGGTCTGGATGGAAGTGTGGGTGACTTTGGTGGGAGAGGCATCACTTGGAGGTGGAATCGGAGGTTGAGTAAGTTTGACCACTTGTTTGGTAGATAGTATGGTTTTAGGTTTGGATTGCACCTTCTTGGGTAAAGATGTAGTAGGTGAACTAGTTGTTGAAGGTGGTGTAGGTTTAACTACCTCTTTGGAGGGTAGTGGGTTTTTGGGATTTGGTTGCACCTTCTTGGGTAAAGGTGAAGAAGAAGTGTGTGATGTAGAAGGAAGGAATATGGTGGAAGGGGAAGTTAGCCAAGGTGATAATGGAGGTGTGGTGAAGGTTGTGGTAAGAGGCAATGTGGAAGGTACTTGGTTGAGGAGAAGGGAATGGCATAGGTAATGATGAGGATACTAGAAGTGGTGTAGGTATAGGAGGTAGAAAGGATGTAGGTGATGTCAAAGGCATAAGTTGTGTAGGTAATTTGGGTGTAATAGAGGATCGTGACAAGGTGGGTTGTTGTGTTTTTGGTTTACTTTGGGTAGGAGGCTTGTTTGGCCAAGGTTGATGGGTGGGGACCTAGGATAGATGGAAGTGGTGAAGGTGATAGAGGGGTAGTGGGAAAAGCTGGTGTATGTGGCCTAAGAGGTTGGGTCTTCCTCTTAGGTGGGGAATAGTTTTTGATGGCTTGTGAGGATGTGGCTAAATCTAGTTTGATAGGAGGATGGACTAGGCTTGATGTCGGCATGACTCCCAATGTGGTAATGGGTCTAGACACAGAGGAAGATATAGGTGCAGTAAGGTTTTAGGCATAGGAAAAATTTCATTTGATGGTAAAGGTTTAGGTGTGTGAGGGTGATGAAGAAGAGGTCACTACAACTGGCATGGGCATGGTGGGTTTGGTTGTCAAAACACCTTTGGATAGATCATGGAAGTATCAAAAACAACATTTGCATTTGAGTTGAGACAAGAAGTCAAGACATCCCCAAAGCATGGAATTGTCAACATAATCCAAGTGGTCACCAAACATGAGAATGACACCATGTAGGGGGATGATGTTGATTTGGTAGTAATCCTATAAATAATGTCTGTGAGATAGGGAAATGGTTGGCTTTAGACTCTGTGGGTAAAAGAGATGAGAGAAAATCAACAGGATCCTTGAAAGCCAATGGAGAATTTTCACCAATAGGAAGGGATGCTACTAATGGATCCCTTGTGGGTAGGGGAGATGACAAGTTGGATGAGGTAAGTTCATCTTTTGGTGAAGAAGGTAAACATGACTCTCCCATGGGTAGAAGAGTAAGTACTACGGGTTGTTCATCAAGTTGAGAGGTGAGTGGGGAAATTGCATCGGTAGATATGGTGGACTCCTCCATGGGTGAAGGAGGAGATAAGGGAGACTCCTTTGTGGGTAAAGGAGTAGATGAAACAAGTCCCTCCATGGATGAAGGAGCTCATGCAAGAATCTCCTCGATAGATGGAGTAGGAGGAAATTGAGCAGGAAGAGCTTGGTATGATGTCGAAAACAACATGAACCTCATGAACATTTATTATCATTGGTCGAGGTTTCACCAGTTTGGTTAGATGATGGGGTGTGATTTGGGAATGACTTCTTGAAGATGTGAAGGTTCTGATTAGCCGGTGCATTAGGATTATCCAAGATGAGATCTCCATTATCTAACATTTCTTGGATGATATTTTTGAAAAGTTATACAATTACCATCATTATGACCTCTAACATGATGATAGTTGCATAATAATCATTTTCTTTGTACCATGCAGGCATATGATGAGAGAGGGTCAAAACTAGTATGTGGTTTGATGGGTGGAAGAGTGATGCTCCATTTTAGAAGTTTTTCTAAAACTTGAAGAGTAGGGTTCTCCTATGGGAGTATATTTTCATTTCTCCCTTTGAACTAAAAATCTTGAATAGGAGAAAGATTGGAAGAAGGATTTGATTGGTTGGATGGATGAGATGGGCAGCTTTCAAAACTACTACATTGGTAGATCCTTTTTCTTTAGAATAATTTTTTTGGTTTGGAAGAAGAAGAGTATCATTTGATTTAAACACAACATTCTTGTTACACAAAAATTGTATCTTCTTCTCTTCAATGGCACAAATTTCAAGTTTTTGGGCCATGGTGAATGCCTCATCAAACATGTGTGGAAGGTTTGAACTTGGAGAGTTGGTGAGATGTGTCTAGCACAAGCTCTAGTGAAAAAATCTATTAACTCGGTTTGAGGCAGTTGGAATGTGAGTTGGTTGATCAAGCTCTTCCCACCAAGAGTGAAAAAATCTATGATAGATTCATCTTCATATTGGCATGTCACGTACAAGTCGGTCATGGTGACCTTCTTGACAATGTTGATAGAAAAGTGGTCTAGAAAATCTTGAGCTACTTGATTAAATGAAAATATGGAATTCTAGGTAGAGCACTATACCAATCTAAATTCGGGTCCTTGTCAAGGACATTGGGAATGTTCACAAGAAAAAGCATCATCATGAGTGATCAGATAACACACATGTTTAAAAGACCACAAGTGTTGTTGTGGGTCTTCTTTGTTGTTGAATCGGTTGAATTTAGGAATTTCCCAATGGGGAGGGTATGGATGAATTGGAATGGATGGGTGAATGGGCTCATTGCAAATCTCATCATATGTTAGAGAGTTACGTGAGCCGAGAGACAGATGCTTCTAATGTCTGCATCTTGTCCATCATCATTTTGATAAGATCATTGGTAGGTTGTGATGATTGGGAACACCCCCTAGTATAAGGGGGTAGATGAGGTGGGTATGATGTGGGTGGTATCCCAAGTATGTGGTGGTGTTGAGTACAAAAATTTTGAGGAAGGAATATAGGCGAAATAGATGTAGATGGAAAAAGTATCCTAATAAGTGGTAGATGAAATAGGGGGTTGTTGGTGATAAGTGTAGGTAGGTGGAGTGGACATAAAGACTCTCATAGAAATCGGAGGAAGAGACTGTGGGATGGAGAGGATGATGTTTTGGAAGGGAGTATGGGCTTCCACACCAATGGTGGCTGAGATGCAATAGGTATATGAGAGGTGGCGGGTGTAGATAGACCTACACTCAAGGTGGTTGATAAAGGCATGGTTGACATCATAGGAGTGATAAATGTCAAAGGCATGATAGATGTCATAGGTGCAATAATATCGATGATGTAGGGTCAAGTTGGAAACCACAGGTGGTAAGGTGGAAGAGGGTAAGGCCAAGCTAGTAGTAGCTAATGCAAAAGTGGGTGTGAGGGTAGGAGGAATGGACACAAACATGCCATATACAAGCTTCCTTGATGATGAATCATGGGTAGATGAATGAGCGAGATAGTATTACAGAGTGGCATGGGTTGTGATCAAGGAGTCTCACAAACTCCTCATCACCAGTGGGTATGGAAAGAGCCTGATTGGGGTCCATAGGTGATGAGATTGAAGGGGGTGATGGGCTAGGTGGGAGTGGTTAGTGGATAACATGAAACATGAGAGTGTTAGCTTGTTTATGAGTCAAAACCATGTGATTGATGATAGAACAGTATTTTGAGCTTCATTGATGATGCGAAAACATAAGTAATGGGGAAAAATTAGTCTAAAATGAGTGATTAGATCATTGTTCTGATTGGAAAATCAAAATACAAAGACCAAAATCGTCGATTGGGTAAGTGATGTTGGTATGAGAGGTAACCACCTGATTGGTTCTAGACCGATGTCGTGTTATACTTATGAAAAAAATAAAGATTCAAAGATCTGGAAATGAAAGGTGAAAATGGGTCAACTGGACTTTGAAGATGATATCAAAGACCCAAAAGTGTGATAAAATGGTAGAACAAGACACAAAAAGAACAAAAAGGTGGAGAATACTATTTTGGTAAAAATAACCAAAAAAGCATAAAACCGACATCGATCAGTTAACCAATGGTGGTGAGATGATGTAACCAATGGCGATCGTTGGACCGATATCGGTTACTATGTGAAATCTAGGAAGAGAAGGAAAAATGAAGTTTTGGTGATTTAGATCAAATAAAAGGGCCAACCCAGAGATTGAGTATGGCTATGAGGAGTCCTAATAAACCCATAAATAAAACCGGAATACACCAATCATGATGTGGGGTATAAAAGGATAAGAAATAATGAAGAAATGCAACTCACACCTCAAAAACACAAAGTCAGACAAAAAGCTCTAAAAAACATGAAATCCTAAGCTGTAGATTTTATGTTGTGGCTTATGCCATTTAGGACTAATTGTAAGAGATAGAATTTTTGGTTAACAAAGGTGCCCTATATAAAAGCCAACAACTATGGTTAGTTTTGAGGTAAGTTTTGGCATGGGAGATCCTTCTCTGAGATGATGACTAGACAAAGAAACCAGTTGGAGCCCACTATCAATCCTCTGATCGTGTGATCATTGACAACTTCTTCTGGGAAAGATGTTGTTCAAGAACTGTGTGTAGTTTGTTTTCAGTGATTTGGTATAGAGAGTGTGCAAAATGTGAGCTACGGTTCAATTTTTCAACCATCAATTGGGCATGACTTCCAACATATAGGTTTCCCACAATTTAGATGAGCTATAATGCAACAAACTCAAAAATGCAAGTGCACAAGTTTTAAAACCCAAAACCACAAATTATATTCGATGAGAACAAATTATGAAGAGGTTAAGGGTATGAATTTCACTAAGTGCAATGCAAGAAAATAAAGAAGAGTTATTTTTAATCCCAAAAAACAAGTTTCACTTGAGACAATCAAAAGAAAATAATATTTCCAGAGAAGAAGCTTAATGTGAACTTGTTTTGAATGAAAATAGACACACAAATTTTCCCTAGGAATGAACAATGCAAAGAACCCCAGATGGGTCCCACCGGCATGCCAAAATGTTTCACCAATAAGTTTTACGCTTTCTAGGATGAAATAGATAGAAGGTAAAATGGTTAAGGAGGAATACTTGTGAGGTGAAGGTGGAAGGTAGAATGCACATGTTGTTGACATTATCCAAGATGATCGTAGAGAACTCCTTTTTGTATAGGGAAGGACTACTTGTAGATGTAAAAAGCAAGACCACAAAATAGTATTAAATAACATATGACAGTGGACTACCTAGCGTATGCTAGATCTAGGAAGCATGGTGCTTCCTAGAGAGGTTGTCAATCCACTATTTAATAACAATTTAATGTGAATAAGAAATTGAAATAAATAAGTCCTATTGCAATGTAATGATTTAGGTTTCTCATACACATAATACACTAGATTTTATGCTAAATATAAAATAACACTAAATCTAATTAGAACCAAGGTTTTTTTAGGTCAGGTCTGTCAGAGGTCTGGTAAGGGTCTAGGGCTGATTGGTTAAGGTTTGGGTTGGTTTTGGGTGAGTGGGAAGCTTGTTGTCTGAGAATATAAAATGACACAGAGACCAATATTAGTCTAGTGACCGATGCCGATATGGGACAAAACCTACGATGGTCAAGAACCGATGTCGGTAGGGGAAATAGGTAATGAACTATTAAAAATGGGTTTTTAGGCTCTCTGTGATTTCACAGAGAGTGAGGGTAGTGTGGTTTGGGTTGTAATATGGCTAAGACTCAGGAATACTAAGAAGGAGGTTTAGAAGGGTGAAAAGGCTTGGGGTGGTTGAATAGTGGGTTGGTGGGAAGAAGGTGATGTATAGGGTAACAAAAAGAAATAAAATAAAAAGAAGAAGAAGAGATCTATAATGGAATAAAGGAAACAAATGATTAAAATCACAATACTTACTTGGTATTTGTAGATCTTGTGAGTGGAGATGGTTTGTGGTTGATTGGTGAGAGGTGCTTGAGTCTTGCCAGTGACAATACAAACTATGTGTCTCATGAGTATTCTCAATGCTCTGGAAGGAGAACCTTGATTTGTCTTGTCTTATATTGGTGGTGTGTGTGTGTCATTTTGGATGAAGATGTTGGGGCTTGAAGATTTGAGCTTGAATGCAATAAGGCTCCAAAAAATCAAAATGACCAACCTGGGTAAAGGGTTGTAAAATTCTATATAAAGGAACCGATGGCGGTTTAGGTGATTGACGTCGGCCGAGGATAAACCAATGCATCGGTTAGGGTGAAATAGTCTTATTTACCAAAAATAGGAAGATCTTCCCAGATTTGGCATGTTTTCCTTGTTGGGTCTACTTAGGAAGAGTTCACGTGAGAGAAGGCATGAAGATCTTAGAAGAAGTTAATTAGGTTTAGGAAGAATTCTTAGTTAGTTAGGTCAAGTGGTGACTCAAGCACTGGGAGTGATGACTTAGTGCTGAGAGTGATGACTTTGGTCACTGTGAGTTAAATGCCCTTGGAATGGGTCCAGGTAAGGTGTAATGATGAGGTGGAGGTGTGAGGATAAAATTAATATGGGATGAAGGGGTCATGATTAGTTAAATTAAACGTTAATTAATGAAGGGGACTAAGGGGAGTGTGACCCAAATTTGGTGTCTATGGGCCATCTAAGGAAGGTGTTATGGATAAATACCCAACATGGGAAAACAACGCGTTGGTGGACTACACACAAAGATAACCTTTTAGAGTGGTGAGAGGTGAGAATCACCTTCTCTACTAGGTTTCTAAGGAATAATGTACCTTCTCAGATATGTGAATTCTATGGGAAGGATTCTACTTTGCACCACATTCAGAAGTGTGAGAGACTCTAGATGGAGGGGCAGGAGGCCTTGCTACCATCACTCTAGGTACATAAGTTCTACGAAACTCTAAGCATTTGTGCGCGTGCATGGTATGTTCATGCAGAGTTAACAAGGGAAACAATTAATTGGTAGGAGATGACCTCAGGTATGATTAAGACCTTTAATTATTTTTCTACTAAATCTCTGATGAGTGAAACATTACAAATTATGAAGTTCCTTACAATGGAGGATAGTGCAAAGGCTGAGGAACTCTTGTTAGGTATGTTTGGAGAGATGGACTTAGAGGCATGATTTTATGATGAAGAGACAAATGAGGAACAACTTGGGCATGCCTAGCTGGAAAAATAGAAGGGTAAGCTGGTCTATGTGATTAATGATGAAGAAGTAGAGAATATGGATGTTAATCACACTATAGGTATGCGTGAGATCTTAGATAGTGTTGATGAGAAGTGCATGCTTATCATGAGCCTATGAAAATGAAGAAGGTCAACATTGGGAAAATACAAAACCTAAGGAGGCCATTATTGGTAACTATTGGTCTGAATAAGAGGTGGAAAAGATTACTATCTACATGCGTGAATTTCGTGACTTATTTATGTGAGGATATCATGAGTTGAAGGAAGTGCATCACTCTTTGGGTGAGATGAGGATCAAGTTAAAATAAGGTGTGTGCCTGGTTAGGAAGAGGCCTTATAGGATGAATCCTAATATGTACATCAAATTAAAGGAAGATATTGATAAGATATTAAAATCTAGAATGATTGAACCCATTGAGAATTCGAGTGGGCTTAGCCCCATGGTGATAAGTATAAAAAAATATGGTAGGATAAGGATATGTGTGACTACATAGAGTTTGAATGTTTCTTGTGTCATAGACCCTTTTCCCACACCTTTTACTTGAGGAGATCTTGGAGGGAGTTATAGGGCACAAAATTTACTCTTTCACTTATGGATTCTTTGGTTATCATCAGTGTAAATTGCTAAAGAAGACCAAGAAATGAAAAACTTTCAAAACTAAGTGGGAATTTTTACATATATAATTATGCCATTTGGGTTAAAGAATGCACCTACAATATTTTCGTGCATTATTGTACAAGCATTTGAGGAATTTATACACAAGTTTTTATAGGTTTATTTGGATGATTGGACTATATATGGGATGGAAAAATACCACTGTGACAATTTGAGACTTATGTTTGAGAGGTGCAATTGAGCATCTCTCTCTGAACATTAAGAAGTGTATTTTTATGACACCCTTTGGAACTTTTTTGGGACATATTATATGTAAATAAGGTTTGTTGGTAGATCATGCTAAGGTCACAGTTATCTTGGGCTTAGAGGATCCCACTAATCAAAGTGAGGTGCAAGGTTTTTTAGGGCACATGAGTTATTACAGGAATTTCATTAAGGGATATGCTAATATTTCCATGCCCTTGGAAGAATTTTTGAAAAGTAAAGGAAATTTCCCTTGGGATGAGGCATAACAACTAGCATTTGAGACATTGAAGGAAAGACTTACTTTTGTGCCCATTTTACAATTTCCTTCTTGGGACAAACTGTTTCATGTACATGTTTATGCCTCTAAAGCATGGCCATTTTCATAGTGTTAGCACATCTTGTGATGGGATTTTTTTATCATCCTATTTGTTTCATGAGCAAGAAGTTGATGCCAATTGAGAAAAATTATGAAACTATAGAAAAGCATTTTCCATGATTTACGTTGCACAAGTTTAGACAATAATTGTTGGAAACTCCATTTATATTTTATATAGATCACATGACACTTAAGTAATTGGTCAATAAGACCATTTTGCATGGGTACACATGTTAGATGGATTCTCTTGTTTCAAAAATTTGACTTTAGCGTGGTGGTAAAGATGGGAAAGAATAATTTCAGAATGAATCATTTATCAAGAATTAACTTAGGCGAGGATGCACAAATCATTAAGGACATAATGTCAGATGCCTAGATTGAACTACGCGCTCTCTGATTTAGAATATATTTCTATGTTTTTGTGTACCGGTGTGTCTTCCTGAGGGATGAAGATCCTAGAGAAGAAACAACTTGTCATGCATGACGCACCTTACATGTTGATTAGTGTGGATTTATACAAGTTAGGTCATGATGATATTTTACGTTGGTGTGTAATTGAACATGAGCACAAAGCTATAATGGAGGAAGCTCATGGTGGAATTGCAGGAGGACATTATGTAGGAAATGCTACCACGCACAAGATTTTTTGGTTGGCCTTTGGTGGGAAACACTATATAAGGATTGTAAAGAGTATGCCAAGGCATGTGATCATTTTTAGCACCTTGGGAAGCCTAGGCATAGGGATGAAATGTTGTTGAGACCGATAGTGAGTGTAAAACCTTTTGAGAAATGGGAAATATACTTTTAGGTCCTCTTTCCCCACCTGCGTGTAGGACTAGATCATGTTATAGTATTACATTTTCAAATTATCTAACTAGGTGGGAAGAAGAAGTGCCTACGAGAGGATCGCACGATAACTACAACAACAAGATTCTTATGGGATAACATTATCAGTAGGTATGGATGTCCATTGAGCTTGACAAGTGATAGGGGCACACACTTTTTGAATGAGACTATTAGAATATTATTGGCTTAGTTTATGGTGACACATCATAAGACAACCCCTATCATCCATAGGCTAATGGTACTGTTGAGGCTTTCAAAATGATTCTAGGACATACATTGACAAAGATATGTGATGTTTGAAGGAAATACTGGAGATGAAAAGGTATCTGTTTTACTTTGGGCATACATGACTACTTACAAAAGATTGAACAAAGCCACACCCTTTCAGTTGGTGTTTGGCATGGAGGGTGTTCTACTAGTGGAATTTATGCTACCCTCCCTACGTATTATGTGCATAGGAAGATTGGATGATGAACAAGAACTTGAAGAGTGCATATATAAACCGATGCATTGGATGAGAAATGCGCCATCGAATGTTGGAGCTAAAAGACATAAAAGGCTAGGTAGAAGAAGGCATGTCACGATGATAGGCACATCAAGAATAAGTAGTTTGAGGTTGGACAAATGGTTCTTCTTTATGACTCCAAGTTTGTGCACCACCCTGGGAAATTGAAGGTGCATTATCCGGGGACCATACGTAGTGACATATGTAATTTATTCAGAACTTATCGGTTTTAGGTGTTGGATGGAAACGGTTGCCCGGTTATTTAAAGAGTAGGCTGAAATCCTAATATAAATAAGTCTTCTTGGTTTTTGTAATAAGGTAGTGTTTCCATTTAGATTAGGTTTCCCTTTAATACATTTTCTTTATATGTGTTTCCTTTCATTGTTGATATGCTTTGTCAATTCATTCGGTGTTTTATTTTAATAAGTGTGCTTACGTGCTAGTAGTGGAATATTATCTAAGTAAATTAATGCACAAGGACCATGCATACTTTTAGTTTGGGGTGGAGAAGATACATGATAAATGGGCCAATATGGAAAGATATTGAACATCCTCTGGAAGATGTGTATGCATAGGAAAAATATGGTGCAGAGCTTAAAGTAAAGGTGCGAGATCAAGAACAAAAATTCTTTAGATAGAAGACCACACATAGATGGAAGGGTACATAGTGTAACACAAGGTAGGTAGAAGTATGGGAAAGTAATTGGTATAAGGCATAGTGGATAGGTACTTCACGCATGGAGGCACATGGGAGGAGGTCTCAGGGCCAAAATTAATGGGCGCACCAAAAGGTTACGAATGGGGCGTGGAAAATTTATTTGTAAAGCATGGAAAAAGGAACGAAATGTCATTTAATGCTAAGTATGGTGGTAGATGCAATGAAATAAATGTGGAGGAATTTGCAAAAGTTATAAAATATGGGCTTGTAATATCATTTTTTACCTTGCATTGTGAAGTGTTTGAGTGAGTTGAAGAGTGAGCTGAAGAATGAGTTGTGTGGGAAAGTGCATAAGAAATCTATTATAGACATCAAACTAAAGAGATTTGTGCATGGCATTGGTTGGAGCTCCATTAAAGAGGGTGTTTGAGCAAAGAGAAGGTGTGTGGGGGGAAAACCTGTGAGCTAGGGTTCGAGGTGAAGCTAGGGCACATGAGTTTTAAGTTACGAGATCTTGAATCTAGTACAAGAACACATTTTTATCATCGCAATGGCACCAAAATGAGCACCTGGAGAAACCACAAGGGGCAGGAAGCAAAAATAAGTGGAAGTAGAGATGGAGGATGCCCCTGAAAGTAGATTTTCAGAAATGTAGTACCCAGAAGGGGTTATAGTGGGGCGTGACTGGGAGTCCCACATCCGCCGTAGTAAAGTAAGTGATTATAACCATAGGAAAAGGCCATGAAATATGAATTGGAAAAATGTCTGGTAGTAAAAATAGACATGCACACAAAAGATGAAAAGCCCATTTATGACGACTCTGGTGAGAAGTTGCTTGAAAAATTTGGTATTTTATAGTTATATGAGCTCCCTTATTTTGGAAATCTAGAAAGAATGTACCAATGGTTGATGTCAAGAGTCCAGGAGGACTTCTTCTATTTTTTTGGGAGGGTGAACATCACCATGCCCCTAATTGGCTCACTAACTAGATTAAGGAGCTCATGAATAGAGATCCCAAGCGAATTGACAAATGATCAAGTTGTTGATGCAACCTCTATAGAGTTGTCCTATGCAAAAGGCATGTGCGCAATGGATATAAAAAACTAGAAAAATTTATAGTGGTTAAGGTAGTTGCACACCTTTTGACAAAACTAAACAATCAAGAGCACTAGACACAAGTAAACAGGATGATGGTTGCACATCGTGAATAAAATATCGAAGGAGTGGTATACAACATTTTTTCCTTCATTGTTGAGGTAATTATTGAGGAAGCAAAACAAGGGGATAAAATTAATTTTGGCACCATTCTTCTTTCTTTGATTTTTGTTGAGATTGGAGTGCCCAATGGGCCAAACAACAAGATATGGCAGTTTCCAAAAGAGAAGAAGTCTTTGTAGACCGTTTCACAAAATACACATGTGAGGGGTCCATGAGTGGACCGTATAAGAAGATATTGGAGTTATGGTATAAGTGCCTAAGGGAGGAATTTGAACATGAATGGAGAATACCCAAGGACCTTCCTTTGGTATTGGATAAACAAGCACAATTTGTAGTCTTCCAACACTTATGTATTGGAAGATTCAGGATGAAGGATGGGACTTGGAGCCCTTGGTGAAAAATTTCATATGCATTCATAACGTGCACTACTTCCAGGCATCTGTGAACAAATTTTCAAATGCGTGGAAGCTAAATTTTGATGTGGATAAAGTGGAATCTAAGTATCATACATTAAGGAAAATGTATGTTTACCTGCACATGTCTACCTACATTGAGCGCATGATTTCGATAATATCATTATTACTTGCTTCAATCTTAGCGGTATGGATATTGGCGTAGCTAAGGTATACATATACCTTAAGCCTAAACTTGTTAATGGAAAGTATATTGAAAATGAATTCAAGGTTCTTGAACTGCCGAAGGGGAAACACACAGTGGGCACATTGCAAGATGAAGGGCCCAAAGTGTTAGAAGAAGAAGAAGAGTTAAGGAAAGATAGTGGCGGCCTAGGTCATGGCTCATGGAGGAAGCCTATAATAGAGTAAAGAGAACACACGAGGAAAATCCTCCCAAAAAAACATAAGAGTAAGTAGGAGAGGAGATAGGAACTAAGGAAAAATATTTTAGAAGGGTACTAAGGAGAACAAATCCCCAAGGTGAAAGTACGAGCGTAGGCCCTTCATAACCTGAGAAGCCTAAGACCTATCCCACCAATCCTATATAGAAGAAGAAGAAATGAAGGAAGTATATACCAAGCAAGGGTGAGGAGGAGTCACATGGAAGCACACATGTAGAAACATAACCACTTGTTAATTAAGTTGGATATAGAAGATCCTCGAGAGGAAGAGGTGAAATATGACACATTTTTTGAGGAGCATGAAGCTGTGGGTGGAGATGAGGAGAAAGAAATAGAAAAATATAAGGTGGACCTTCTAGTGATCCCAAAAATGAACAACCATGAATTAAAGGGGAAGGCCTAACTTTGGATGAAGGGGTGCACGTTCCTAAAGGTAGGTGCTCAGGGAGAGATAAGGAGGAGATGTATAAAAATCCTTCAGATAGGGTATATTAATTATCCCATAAAAATCATTCACGCCGGTGTTTCAAATCACTTTGGAGCCGGAGGAGATGTATGTAGGGAGATAATGGACCATAAATGGTCAATTTGTGCACTAGAAAGAAACTCTCTTGGAACATGCAGACTCATACTGATGATCCTGAGTTCGATGTTAAAGAAGATGCATGCAACTTAGCCATTTTCTAGTTTGGGGCTAATTTTGGACATGGAGTGTGGAGAACATTTTGTAGAAGACTTGAAGAACACGTAAAGGCTATTTTGGATGAGTAGAAGATCAATCACATGCATAGTTTTGAGGCTATTAATAGGATTAGACTATAGTTGTATTATTAGATAGTCTATTATTAGTGAGCTTGCATGCTCTTGTGTTTATCATGTAAGGGCACATGTATATTATTAGAATGTATCCTATTTTTGAAAGGTGCATGTACGGTGAAGGGAAAGTCCCACCCCTACAAATATATGTATTGATTTACATGATTTAGAGAGTTCCATGTTTTGTTAGTGTTATGTTGTGAGTTTGTGAGCACACATGACTATGGTGACTATATTATGTATGTATGAAGCTTCTGTGTTTTACAAAAATTAATATAATGGATCATTGTGGCTGGATATTGATTGTAGACACATCTGTGAATGGTTCTTATATGGTAAAGTTAATCTTGATTCTTGTTTGATTGTTCATGTTAATGGTTAAGATCTAGATATGGTTTATGCATTGTAAATATAATTGGTTATTTGTTATGGATCTGGATATTTTTATAATCATGCTAACTTTTGGAACAAGATGACATAAAAGAGGAACTTGGTACCCTTTGCACTTTGGGTGAGTGAGCACTCAGTTCAGGTTGAGTGATGTGTCAATGCCTTGGGGTTGTTGGTGGTAAAATCTAGGCTACATTTTGGTTTCATTGTTGGTACCTCTTTTTTCAGTTGTCTTCCAAGATGTTGCATGATGAAGACATACCAGTTGACCTTGGCTAGTATTGAAGAGTGGTTAGATGATTTGGAGGAAGAGTATGCTCACATGATTTAGCATGGACCTAATTTTAATGCACGCGTGTGGGTTGAATAGAATCTATATCACAAGATGTATGAGACATTCTTCACCATATTTCCTATATAGATTTGTACGAGTGGTTGGTTACTTACATCAAGAGAAATTAGAGGTTTCATACACTTGTTTGGACACAAGAAGAATTCTAGGCTTGTATGATGTAGATCTGACTTGGAAACATGTGTTGTAGATCATTGGTGGAGTGGTGTTCTAATAGCTATATTTTAGAGTATGTGGTTTCTACTTATTCTTGTCCAGAGGTTTTGAGTTCCAGTTCTTGTGTGAAACCTAGAGGATCTTATTTGTGTGGTATTCCTTTAGTGATTAAGATCTTGATTGTGACCCTAGATTTGGAAGAGAGTCCTATGGCTAGCTAAACCCCACCACGTGTGGGGGAAGGAGAAAGTGTGATGAAAGATGGTGGATATAGCGGAAAAAGATAGAGAGAAGAAATACATCTTAAGTTTAATGAGGCACACGAGAGGATTTGGAGAAGTAACGTGAAGTTGTGAAATGAATGGCATTGTGGAGAGAGATGGCTCGTGAAGGATTTGGAGCTCACACAGAGGACGTGGAGCCGGAGCATCTGAAACTCCCCCATTTGGGAAAGCATGGTAGGGAACCCTCTTGACCTTCAGATGAGAGTGTTTGTGGAAGCTACATGGATTGTAGGCATGCATTTGATCCCTCCTGGTGACCTATCCCTTATGTTTGGTTTCCCAGTTTCTACGACAACTATCAATAAGCAAGCTAGTGTGGGTAGTAGAGTAGTGACATATAGAGTTAGTTTTTAGTCAAGTTCAAGAGTTAATCAGGTAGCTTATTCATCTATGGTGGCACAATCATTGTTTGTGTTATTTGGAGGTCTAGTTGGAGGTATGTTTTTGGCATGTCATCAACACAGAACGTGGGTGCACGTAGAACATTGGTGTCACATCTGGAAGTAGCACAACTTCACAGAATCGTAGGAGTTCAGTTTAGCACAACTATTGGAACACAAGGTAGTGCATCCTCTAGTCTGTCTCGTATACTTCTTCAGGAGGAGGGTTAGGAGGATTGGCTATCTAGGATATGATGGTTCTGGAGGTGGAGGAAACACATGAGGTAATATAAGCTCTGGATCTGGTGGGCATGGTCTCACACCAGCCCCAAAAATTTATATGGATGTCTCTTCATCTCCTAGAATACATAGGAATAGAAGATGTAATTGAACATGTGCATATGTGTGAGATACTATGGTGCATGAAGGGGATTATGACTCCAGAGTGCAAGGCAAGTCATTTTGTAACTACATTGCAAGGGCACACACATAGTTGGTACATAGAAATTTGATCCAAACTAGACTTGTGTAGACTATACATTACACTACGTGATGATGCCTTCTTAGAAAGTTTTATACACTAGTTTGAGTAGAAGAGCATTGATGTGATGAAGGACATAAAACATGGCATGAATGAGAGTGTTCGGGAGTATGATGCATGATTCAAACCCTCTTATCAAAGTTATCTTATGACATTCACCTGAGCAAACATGCTCAATGGTTCATTGGAGGACTAATCATATCTTTCAGAAGGGCGCTCTCACACAAGACTTATACATATAGATCCCGTGAGGATCTTGAAGTATATTTGTGCCAAGGTAGTTGGGAGTGTAGACATAGGAGTGAGCCCATTTTTGGAGGCTCAGATTGTGGTGATGGAGAAATAGTTAGAAAATTTTCATAGCTAATTTAGCACATGAGATGCGCAGTGGAATTTGGTGTACATATTGTGAAGTAGAAAGGACATACTAAGGATAGTTATCCTCATAAATCGGTGTGTGCCATGTTGCTGGATTATGAGATCTGTCACTTGATCATGATTCAAGTAGGTGCCCATTGTTACAATGTGTGATAAGGAAGAATGTGTCTTGTTACTACAAGATTTGTAGGTCTACCACTCATGATAAGAATTACAAGTTGATTGATCAAATTCATGATGCCATTGATATTGGTGTGTGACAGACCAATGTTGTAAATAATTATAAGGAACAAGGTGAGCATCATGAGCATAATCACAATGAAGGGTACTCTGATGGAGGCCGAGGTAGAGGTCGAGGTTACCATGGAGGATTCAGAAGGATGAGGTCATGGCAAGTGGAAGAAGTGAATTTCCATGAGGAACATGTTATACATGTAGATCCCCTATCATTACAAGTGAATGCCCTTAGAATATCATTTGTTCTTTTTGTGGAAAGAACCACAACTATGAAGAATGCCCAAACTTGTATGAACACTTGAGTAAGAAGCACAAACAGAAAATGGTGTGGGAATGGTTAGAGTATAGCATGTTGTGGAAGATCAGTGGATGTCAAAGTTAGCACTTGATCCCTAATTTAGTACTGTGAAGATCACTACATGCATTGAGGTTGCGCGCACTAGGGATGTTCCAAAATAGAATCCTTCATTACAAAGGAGGAGGTACTACATGAAAAGTATCCAAACCTTATGCATCAGAAGGAAGTTTATCAAGAAACCATGGAGGTGATTAGGAATTTATAGGGTGAGATACAATGTTTGAAATAATAGTCATGGAAGTTAGAATAAAAGAAAGCAATTTGAGCTTCCTCAGATGGATGTTGATGATTTAAAAGAGGTTTGCAAGATGTTGTGACAAGAAAAATCATTCCTTTTTGGGGAATGGTTAAGGGAAAAAGACATGGCTGCATGGAAGAGCATGAAAGACATTTTTATGCTAACCTACCTCCTCATAGCCTAGATTGATGAGATCACTTTGAATGTTGTTTGTTGATGGATGGATCTTGAGTAATTTTTGATGTTGTAAAGTGAATGTACTCACTTTGGATGTGGATTCAAATGGGGAGACCACCATTACAGCCATCTTCAATGTGTTGTTTATGGAAAATAGGACTAAAGCCATGCCCATTAGTCTTGAAGGATGTTACTATTACTATACAGGGGCCAAGTTTACTAGGGACTTTGAGGTCTACTTGGAGAAGCACCCCAACATTACTTGGTGCCCTTATGTTAACAACAACGTTGATCTGCACTTCAACAAAGGATATATAAGTTTTGAGAACAAGGAAGAGTGCATCATCATTCCTTTGACAGATGAAAATTTACACCTTATGTAGAGCCCTTAAGTGAAGAGGATTTGAATAGAATCTATGTGTGCACCATTAGAGATCTGAAGTCCTTGAGCCATCAAAGGAAGGAGTTCTCCAATGGGATGATGCACAGTCCATGAGTGATACTACAAGTGTTGCATGTGAAAACTAGGGCACATGGAACTTATGAAATGGTTGGGTGTGAAGTGAGGAGTGTAATTACGTGCGTAAGTAGGTTGTTGTGTTAGGTGTTTAGGCGGTAAACCAGTACCAAAGGTACATCAGTGAAGGAAATCTTGAAGTGTTCCTGTGTGCTATGGAAGTTCAATGGATAGATCAAGTGGAAAGAAGGAATATGCTAGTTTATACTCTACGTGGGACAACAACATGCACTGGTGGATGGTTCATAGGGATAATCTCTTAGAGTGGTGAGAAGTGAGAATCACCTTCTCTGCTAGATTTCTCTGAGCAATGTGCCTACTCAAATATATGTGAATTTCATGGTAAAGATCCTGTTCAACACCACATTCAACAGTGTGAGAGACTCTAGACAGAGGGGCAGGAAGCTTTACCACCTTCACTATGGGTGCACAAGATCTATACTACACCTTGCAGGTTGCATGCATGCATGGTATGTCTATGCAGAGTTGAATAGAGAGACAAGGAATTGGAAAGAACTGACTACAGTAGTATGATTCAGACCTTTGACTATTTTTCCACTAAACCTCCAAGTGAATGAGGCATTATAGGTTATGAAGCACTTGACTATGGAGATAGTGCAAAGGTTGAGGAACTTATTCAGGAGTTACTAGGTGAGTCGACATGGAGGCACACTTTGAAGAAGAAGAGATGATGCAAAACAACTTGGGTATGCTTTCCTAGAAAAGAAAAGGTAAGATGGTCTATGTGATTGATGATGAAGAAGTGGAGAATCTGATGTTGAGCATATAGAGGGTATGCACAAGGTCTTAGATAGTGCAGATGAGAAGGCATGTGCCTACCATGAGCTGATGAAAACTAAGAAGGTCAACATTGGGATAAATGTTGAACCTAAGGAGGCCATCATTGGAGATTATTGGTCTAACTCTGAGGTTGCTAAGATAATTGAGCTATTGCAGTGACTTCCAAGACTTGTTCCTAGAGGATATCATGAATTGAAAGGGGTACATGAATCTTTGGGTGAGATGAGAATCAAGTTAAAGGAAGGTGTGTGCCACCTGTTAGGAAGAGGCCTTACAGGATGAATCCTAATCCTGCATCAAGGTAAAGGAAGAAATTGATAAGATGTTGAATTCTAGAATCATTGAGCCCATTGAGGAGTCAGAGTGGGTTAGCCCTATGGTGATCAATATTAAGAAAGATGGAAGAATAATAAATTTGTGTGGATTATAGGAGTTGAATGTTGCATGTGTAATAGATCCTTTTCCCACACATTTACAAGGAATTCTTGGAAGGCATTGTAGGGCACGAGATCTACTCCTTCACTGATGGATTTTCTAGATATCATCAGGTAAGGATAGCTAAAGAGGATCAAGAGAAAAGAAAATTTCACCACATGGAGTGGGAAGTTTTGCATACATGGTTATGCCCTTTGGATTGAAGAATGTGCCTGTAGTATTTTTCATGCATTGTTGTTCAAGCATTCCAGGACTTTATTCATAAGTTCTTGTAGGTTTATCTGGATGATTGGACAATGTATGGGCTAGTGAAAGATCATTGTGATAACTTAAGGCTTATGTTTGAGAGGTGTCGGTAGTTGAGCATCTCCTTAAACATTAAGAAGTGCATTTTTGCTACACCTTTTGGGACTTTTCTGGGACACATCATCTATAAGGAAGGCTTGTTAGTGGATCCTACTAAGGTTGTTGTTATTTTGGGCTTAGAGGAACCTACTAACCAGTGAGGTGCATGGATTCTTGGGGCACACAAGATATTATAGGAATTTTATCAAAGGTTATGCTAAGATTTCATGCCCTTAGAGGAATTATTGAAGAGTAAAGGCAAGTTCCATTGGGGTGAAGCGCAACAACATGCATTTTGAGACATTGAAGGAAAGGCTTACTACAACACCTATTCTATGCTTTCCTTCATGGACCAAACCTTTTCATGTGCATGTGGACACCTCTAGCATGGCCATTGGTGTGGTATTAGCCCAACCTAGAGAAGGTATTGTTGATCATCCTATTTTTTTTACAAGTAGAAATTAACACCATTGAAAAAAATTATACAACTACGGAGCACGAGGCCTTGTCCATGATTTACACTTGCATAAGTTTAGACAATACTTGTTGGAAACACCTTTTATTTTCTATATAGATCACATGGCATTGAAGTACTTGGTGAACAAGCCCATTTTACAGGGCACATATGCCATTGGATTCTATTATTTTAAGAATTTGATTTTACTATGTGGTGGTTAAGCCAGAAGAGTAATTCTAGACCAGATCATTTATCAAGGATTAATACAGAGAGGATGCGTACAGAGCATTGAGGATACAATGTCAGATGCATGGCTATTTAGATTGAACCACGTGCCCTCTAAATTATAAGATATTGTTTCTTTTTGAACGAATAGGTGTGTGCACCTAAAGGAATGAAGGCTTTAGAGAAGAAACAACTTTTATACATGCGCACACCTTATATGTTGATCAGTGGAGACTTATATAAAACTAGGTCGGGATGAAGTTTTGTGTCATGTGTGTACTTGAGCATGAGCATGAAGCTATTATGGAGGAGGCTCATGGTAGTATTGCAGGTGGACACTATGCAGGAGATGCCACCACTGCGCAAGATTTTATTGGTTGGTTTATGGTGGGAAACATTATATAAGGATTGTAAAGAATATTGTAAGGCATGTGACCATTGTCAATGCCTTGAAATCTGGGCATAGAGATGAAATGCCTTTGAAGGCCTATTGTGTGCAGTGCAACCTTTTGAAAGTGGGTAATTGACTTTGTGGGTCCTATTTCCCCACCCGCGTGCGCAGGACTGGATCACGCTACATCATAACTTGTATAGATTATCTTACAAGGTGGGAAAAGTGACACCTACAAAGGATTTCATGATAGCTACATCAACAAGGTTTCTATGGGAGAAACATTATCAGCAGTATGGATGCCCATTGAGTTTGACAAGTGATAGGGGTACTCATTTTCTTAATGAGACCATCAGGATACTCTTAGCATAATTTATGGTTACACACCATAAAACAACACCCTATCACCCTCAGCTAATGGAACTACTTGAGGCCTTCAACAAGATATTGAGCCACACATTGACTAAAATTTGTGATGTTGGAAGGAAGGACTAGGGATGATAAAGTCTCTATTGTACTTTGGGCATACAAGAAAACCTACAAGAGGTTGAATAAGGCCACACCTTTTCAATTGGTGTTTGGCACATGGAGGTTGTTCTACCAGTGGAATTCATGTTACCTTCTCTTATATTATTACACACGCAGGAGGTTTGGCTGATGAGAAATAACTTGAAGAGTGCATTGATAAACTGATGTAGTTGGATGAGAGGCATGTTATAACATGATGGAGTCAAAGATAGAAAAGGCCAGAAAAGGCATGGCATGATAGAACATATTAAGGATAAGAAGCTTGAAGTTGGACAGATGGTTCTTCTTTATGACTCAAAGTTTTTACGCCACCCTGGGAAGCTTAAAGTGCATTGGTTGGGACCATATATTGTGACTTATATACTTGATTCAGGTGCTTTCCAGTTAGAGGCACTGGATGGAACATGGTTTCCTGGTTATTTCAATGGGAGTAGGTTGAAGCCCTACTATAAATAAGTCTTCTTGGTGTTTGTAATAAGGTAGTATTTCCATTAGATTAGGTTTCCTTAATGCATTTCCTTTATATGTGTTTCCTTTCATCATTGCATGCTTTGTCAATTTAGTTCAGTGTTTTGTGTAATAAGCGTGCTTGCGTGCTAAAAATTTGATTACTATCTAAGTGTTTTCATGTGCAGAGGACCGCACACATACCCTTAGTGTGGGGTGGATTATATACAAGGTACATGGACCAGGTTTGAATGTTCTCTAGAAGATGAATATGCATAGAGAGATATTGAGCAGGTGCTTGAAGTAAAGGTGTAGATAGAGAAAAATTTTTCTCATGATTGAAAACCACATATGGATGAATGGATGCACATAGTGTAACAGAGGTAGGTTGTAATAGTGGAAACTACTTGGTGAAAGGTGTAGTGGATAAGTACTTTGGCACATGAAGGCACACGAAAGGAGGTTTGTGGCCGAGGAGTAGTAGGCACGCCAAAGGTTATGACTGTGGCGTGGAAAAATCAGCATGGAAAAAGGAAAGAAATGCCAAGTTAATGTTGAGTATGGTGGTAGGTGGAGAGAAATAAATGTAGATATTTTTTTTGAAATCTATATAAGGAGGTGTTGGGAAATCATTTTTACCTTTGTGATCAAGAGCATTCGAGTGAGTTGAAGTCAAGTGAGCTAGCAAGCAAGTTGTGAAGTGTGAGAGATATGAACTAGTCATTTGTCATATTTATGCATGGGATTGTCTTGACACTCCATTGGAGAAGGTGTTTGAGTGACACAAAGGCATGCGGGAAGGAGAAATTGACTGTTAGGGTTTGATTTGAGCTAGGGCACGTGGAATCAGCTAGGGCACATGGATTTAAGTTGTAGAGCTCAAATCTATTGAAATAACACACCTTTATTGTTCCTATGGCACCTAAGAGAGCACCTGAGTGGCCACAAGGGGAAGGAAGTAGAAGGAAGTCAAGGTCAAAGTAGAAGATGCCCTTGAAATCCATTTTTCTGAGATGCAATACCTAGAAGGGGTTTTTATGGGTCATGATTGGGATTCTCACATTCTTCGGTGTAAAGTAAGTGACTATAACCACATGAACAAAGATAATAAAGATGAATTGGACAAGTTACTTAGTAGTGAAGATGACTTTGAGGACAAAGAATGACATGGTCATGTATGATGATGTGGGTGAAAAGTTGTTAACAAAGGTGGGAGTTTTGTAATTATATGAGCTCCCTTACTTTGGAAAACCAAAAATTTATACCAGTGGTTGATGAGCAGAGTCCATGAGGACTTCTTCTATTTTTTTGGGCATGAATGAGGCTCACCATGCACCCTTGATTGGGAGTTTGACAGACTAAGGAGTTCGGGTACTGAATTGAGTAGTGACCTCACTTGACAAGGAGGTGATAGAAGAAACAAAGAAGGCACTAGGATATATAAAGGAGGGTGCATGGGATGGATATCCCTAAGTTGCAAAAGTATCCAGTTATTCAGGTGGTAATGCACCTCTGACTAAGTTGAACAATCAAGAGCATTGGTCATAGGTAAACAAGGCATGGTTGCATGTAGTGAAAAAGATGATAAAAGGATGTGTGTGTATATAATTTGGTCTAGTTTCATTGCAAACCATCATTGAAGAAGCACATGAAGGTGAGAAAATAAGTTTTGGCACGATACTTTTGTCACTTGTTTTTTTTTGTTGAAATTGGAGTGCCCAATGGGCCAAAGGATAAAATTTGGCAATATCCTGAGGAGAAGAAATATCTAGTAGAGAGATTTTTTCTAAGTACACATGTGATGGGACCATGAGTGGCCCCTTAAGCAGAGAGAGCAGAGTTGTGGTATGAGCACCTCCACGTTGCATTTGAAGAGGAATGGAGAATACCAAAGGAGCTTCCTGTGGTATTGGGAAAACAAGTACATTTTTAATATATCAACACTTTTGTACATCACATGCATTTTGGTATGAAGGATGGAAAGTGGAGCCCTTGGTGTAAGCTCCCATATGCCTTCACCGCACACTACTTTTTCAAGCATCTATACATAGGTTCTCAGATGCACGCGTCGGTTTTTTTTAATGCAGACAAGGTAGATTATGACTACCACACCCTCAAGAAGACTTACGTTTATCCAAGTAAGTCTACATATATAGAAAAATTAATTTTAGATGATATTAACATGAAGGCTATGAGTTTGGCCATTGGGAAAAGTCTGGGGCATCCCTTGTGTATATTCACCTCAAACCAAGGTTGGAAAATGGGAAGTATGTTGAAAATGAATTCAAGCTCCCTGGACCACCCAAGGGAAAGCATACCATGGGCACATTACAAGATGAAGAAGACACCTTTCCCCTTGAGGAAGAAGAAGGAGAGGAAGAAGAAATTTAGGAAGATAGTGGTGGCTTGGAGCACAGGGGAAAAAATAACCTATATATTTGGAGAGAAAAGAGAGCGCGAGGTAACCCCTCCATTGCAGAAAAGAAGATGAAGTGTTGGAGACTCGGCACAATGGAGGTGGACATAGAAAAGACTACTCGAGGAACCTCAATTTAAAAGAGTGCTAAGAAAAACAAGGACTCAGAGCATGGGACATCACAGCCCCTTAGGAGGTCACCTAGGACTTCACCTGTGAAAGTAGAACTAAAAAAAAAGCACAAGTACATTCCTCGAAAGGATGATGAGGAAGATAAATCTAAGACAATGCACTGAATACTCCAAGGCAAGATTGAGGATGTAGAAGAGCCTCAAGAATGAATTGAAGAAGGACATAGAGGAGTTGAAGGAAACAGAGTTAGAAATAGATAAGGGTGAGCCTTCAGCACCCCCATACTACAAATATAGGTAAAGGACCGGTGTTGGATTTGGGAGTGCACACCCCTAAAGGTAAGCACTCGAGGAAAGGAAAGGAGGAAGAAATTTATGAGACACCAATAGTTGGGTACATTGATGACCCAACCAAGATCATACACATGCGTTCCAAAGCACTTTGGAACCTAAGACCTTTATGGTTGGGAGTTGATGGATGAAGACATGACAACTACATGCACACAAAAAAACTATCTTGGAGCATGCAAACTCATATGGATGAGCTAAATTTGATGTATGTGAGGAATCATGTGTGTCATGCGTAGGTTGAAAAAGGCACCACACTCGCACCATGTCACAGTTAATCCTATTGTGATGTCTGATGAACAAGTGAGAAATGCTTTAACAAGGTATCTCAGAAAGTTGTGCACAAAAACATAGACAAAAGTGGAAACTATTCAGGGTGCTCTTGGAAGATA
This sequence comes from Taxus wallichiana var. yunnanensis, assembly GCA_018340775.1. Taxonomy (NCBI): domain Eukaryota; kingdom Viridiplantae; phylum Streptophyta; class Pinopsida; order Cupressales; family Taxaceae; genus Taxus; species Taxus wallichiana. The sequence continues at coordinate 120,360,312 of CM031238.1, forward strand.
AGAAGGATAAGGATATTGAAATCAAGTGCTAATAAAAAAAAAAAGAGAATTGAGGAAACGACAATGTTCGATACTCGATGATGGCCAAACAATTGGGGACGAGATTTTGAAGAAGAGGCCAAAGTTTGGAAGATAAAGTTACACAAGATTTTCCATCTACTTTACACTACTTACACACTTTAGTTCATATGGTGCTAGATGAGGGGCCCATAAGAATGCCAAAACCCAAGGATGTTGCAAACAAGCAAAAAGGCTAAGGCAACAATTGTGTACAAAATTACAAGTTATGAATCCATACTACAGACTTTGAAAGATGAACTAAAGAAAGAATATTTGGCATTGAACATGTGCATGGCCCCAATGTGATTATCAAGACAAGAACCATGGTAGAAGAGGATGAGGTTCAGAAAGTAGTAAAGAATGAAACACTTGGACATGTGGAGAGGCTTACTTTAATAACAGAAAGCGTGACGACATGCTTTGCAATAGCCCAAGACCCACACAAGGAGAAAATAAAGGACATTGGGAAATTGATAGCACAAAGAATGGATGTCATGGATGGAATGGTCTCAAGCATGGCCAATGTTCTCAGAGTGCTTGAAATGAAGGTGAGAACATGACTCTTGATGAGATGGAAGCAGTACTTGTAGACATTCGGATAAAACAAATAAAGCGCTAAGTGATTGGAATGAATTAGAGGCAGAGATCAAAGAAGAATATCCTAAGTTAATTCTTCCTGTGGAAGAGTAGTGCACCAAGTATTTTCTCATTCTTTGTATAGTTATTCTTTCATTCTTTATTATTTTTCATGGAGACATAAGTTATGATTACCCATTTCGGGGATGAAATGAAATTAGTGTGGGGTAATGTTGGGCTGATGAAATACAACCTAAGTATGAAAGTGTAGAAGGATTGGGCACATGGGCATAGGGCATATATATGCATGTGGAAACTATAGTGAAACAAGGGCACGCCCCAGAAGGCATGAAATCAGGACTTAGCCATTTTCCAGTTTGGGGCTAATTTTGGACATGGAGTGTGGAGCATGTTTTTAGAAGACTTGAAGAACACACAAAAGGCTATTTTGGACAAGTAGAAGATCAAGCACTATGCATAGTTTTGAGGCTATTAATAGGATTAGACTGTTGTTGTATTATTAGATAATCTATTATTAGTGAGCTTGCATGCTCTTGTATTTATCATGTAAGGGCATGGCTATTATTAGCATGTAGTCCTATTTTTGAAAGGTGCATGGGTGGTGAAGGAAAGTCCCCACCCCTATAAATATGTATTGATTTTCATGGTTTAGAGAGTTCCATGTTTTGTTAGTGTTATGTTGTGAGTTTGTGAGCACACATGACTATGGTGACTATATTATGTATGTATGAAGCTTCATGTTTTACAACAATTAATATAATGGATCTTTGTGGTTGATATTGATTGTAGACACATCTTTGAATGGTTCTTATATGGTAAAGTTAATCTTGATTCTTGTTTGATTGTTCATGTTAATGGTTAAGATCTAGATCTGGTTTATGTTATGCACCGAATATAGTTGGTTGTGTTATGGATCTGGATATTTGTATAATGAGCATCTAGATATTGATGAATAGACCAAGAAGACCTATCAGTCATCCTTGCACTTCTTATAGGACTGTGTTCACTTGTTGATTAAGAAGCAGTTAGGGGAGCACAAAGAGGCTAAGGAGGATGAAGCAACTAAGAAGAAGAGAACAAAGGCTACATAGTGCAATGAGTAGTTGGGTATGAATATTCGCTCAAACATTAAAGTATAAAATGAAGAAGGCAAGACTCGACGTTGAATTTTTATGCACTCCAGAGCCGATCATTAAGACATGGACTTTGGTTGAGGAAAATGAAGTCCTTGTTGCAAATAAAAATGAAACTCTTGGGTGCGAGGAGAAGCTAACATTATTGGTAGAGAAGTGTGATGCACTCATAACATCCCAGGACCTCACAAGGAGAAGATAAAGGAACTTGGAAAAATGATGGCCCGATGAATGGATGTAATGGACAGGATGGTTTTGAGTTTAGCAATATTTTTAGGGTGCTACAAAACGAGGGTGAGAATATGACCTTGGATGAGATGGATGGAGTGCTTATGGACATTCTTGAAAAGACAAAGAAGGTGCTCAATGAATGGAATGAGTTAGAGGTAGACATCAAGAATGAGTACCCTGATTTATTACTTCCTTTAGAGGAATAGAGCGCCATATTCTTTTCGGTATATTTTCATTGTGTACATTCATTATTTTATTCCTTATTATTTATTCTTGGAGAGATAAGACATGATTACCCATTATCGGGGGTGGAAATGAAGCTAGTGTGGGGTAATGTTGACTGCAAAAATTTGTACCTAAGTATTAGAGGCGCATAAGGATGGGATGCACAAAAAGGGGGCGCGTAGGTGCACACAAAAGTTTAATGGAAGAAGGGCACACTCGAGGAAAGACATAATTTTGAACTTAACCATTTTGCATGCACGAGCTAATATTATAATTGAGTACAGAGCACGCATTGGATAAGAACAAGAAGACTTGAGACAAAGTAATGGCTATTTTTGGAGCAAAGTGGAAGATCAAGCGTCATGCGAAGTCAAAGCTAATAATAGGATTAGATCTATAGTTAATTATAGATAATCTATTATTAATGAAGCTTGCATGCTTCCTTAGTTACTTTTGTAGCAGCACATGACTATTTTGAGCATGCAACCTATTTTGAGAGTGCATAGGCGGTGAAGGGAAAGTCCCATTGATATATATATATATATATATATATATATATATATATATATATATATATATATATATATATGTATGTATGTATGTAGAGATGAGTATTATGTATGTATGTATGTATTGTTGTATTGATTTGCATAGTTCAAAGAGAGAGATCTAGTACTGGATTGTGACATTATGTGTTGGTATGATGCTAACTCAGTATTATTACTTTTGTGTATTCAACTACTATGGTTTATGGTGGATTAATATAATGGATCATTGTGGATGGTTATTAATTGTTGATGTCTTTATATTGTTATTATATGGTAAATTTGATCTTGATCCTTGTTTGATTCATTATGCACTATGGTTGTGAGTTGATTCTTGTTATGCTTTACCTTTAATTACTTGTTATGAATATGGAATATTTGAATGATCATGCTAACATCTTGACAAAGTTGGTATAAAAAGAGGGACTGGTACCTTTATGCGCTTTGGGTGAGTGCTTAGATCTATCTGAGTGATGTGCCAACCTTAGGGTTTTGAGTAAAAATAGAGACTACAATAATTAAATTCTTTAGCTTGATGTTTTTAATTCCTTAAATTATAATTAATAAATTATTCTTTAAATTTTGTAAATTTACATAATGAACTAGGGTGTTTGTGTACATATAGGGACTTGGATTCATAAAATAACCTTATCAAGTGTAAATTGATATTTAATAGTTGAAAGTTTGAAAAAAAAAAAAATTAGGATAAAGATCACATGGGATAGCAAAAGAAAAATCCCCAGGAATTTTTATATGACTATATACTCCATGTTTTCGAAACACTATGAATGTGTAGTACACATCATGAATTAGAGAGTCAACATTATTAAGTAAATTGAAACGAGTAATGACATATAAATGGTGTTGGAAGATGGTTACAAATCAATGAAAATCAATCATTACATTAATAAGATCTTGTTCAAACAAAGAATTGGCAAAGTACAAAATCAACATAACATCTCTTTCAAAATAAGTTGTGTTGACCTTAATATCTCTCAAAATATAATTGTTAAATCTTTAAAATAGTTAGTTATTAATCACTTGTGAAAACAAGTGTACTATTGTTTTCAATCATACTTATACTTTGTTTGAAGTAGCCAAGAAAATGTTATATTCAAAATTTATCTTAAAGCAAATAATCTTTTTAGGTTATTGCAAAAAAATACATTTATGTTTAATGATGATTTGGCTCAACAAATAGACAAAAATAAAGACCAAATAGAAAAGCTTGAGAATGAGTAAGTGATACACTTCCAAAAGAATGAAATTGTAATAGCTTTTATTGACGTTCTTACCACTGTTTTACTTCATATTTTATGTTGTTTTGTAACATCTTGAATATTTTAATAAATAACATAAATTTAATGACTATATATATGTATATACATATACATAACATACTATATATATATACATATGTAATGTATATACCATGTATATGTATATACATGTGTTTACCTATATATACTTCCAACTATAATATAGCTTTCCATGTCGAAGTGTTTAAAATAACTTCCAACTATAAGGTAGCTTTAGAAAGGCAAATACCTAGTTCTAGTTTTATGATGTCAAATTAGTGGTGAAGGCACTTTGTTTTCAATGAAGAACTTTTGTCGGCAATATAAACTTAGAAAATTAAAAGTGAGGAGTAAACTAGAAGAAAGATGCACACTTTTCCCAATTATTTATACATACAAAGCAATAAAATAAGTAAATCGAGGGTTTTTGGGACAAACAACTACTCTGCAAAAAAGCGTGCAAAACTATGAGTAGAACGCTCCTTATCCATCATTCCCGCATGAGGCTGAGCATTAACTTTTTGAATTTCCTCTTACAAAAATTTATAAAGAATGATTATTTAAACATGGCCAACATGATCGCTTACTAAAGTTGGCAAAGTTGCCTCGATACATACATTTTTCCTTTGTTAATTTGTGTGCAATGCACGCAATCATAATATTTATATCACCCTCGTATCAAGTAATAATATTACTTTTTATAGAGTATAAAAAAAGTGTATGTTGTGTTAAATTGTGTTTAGTTTATTGGTGAAGTTGTTTGGCTGACATAAAATTCACTAGAGATCAATTTTAAGTATAAAGATTTTCAACATCCCAATACAGAGAATTAAGTAGTTGAAGCCCCTTTAACTATAGATCCTTCGCTAAAGGTGTTCACTAATTTAGATATACGCCTAGTCAATTTTGTAATTCGTTTATAATGGAGAGTTAACAAAGGCCCCTTTAACTCGCTCTATGTGTTTATGGTTTTTCATGGTGTTTGGTCATATTAGGGTTTTAAGGAAGGAGCGGGTTTTACCAACAATTTGCATTAAATCCTTAAAATGAACGTGGTTTTCAAAGCCTTGGGTAGACAAACATGATTGTGTAACTTCTTTCTTACTTTCCATATTGTACTACTAAGATGAATGGCCATATTAGCTAAGGAGTACTATTTTATTGAGGTTCTCTATTCACATTAATTTATTGGGTCTCATTTTCCTCGTTGTCTAGACCGGCTCTGCATGTCTATATAGCTACCATTTGTCTCTTAAATTGTGACAACATCAATATTTTTCTAAAAACGTGTTTTCCCACTTGTATTTAAAACAATTATATTTTCCTATGTTCTAAATATATTAATTTTATAAAATTACGTCTCAATAATTATCGAGCTTAATTATGATGTGGTGTTTTTAGTTGTAGTGCGCTTTTAGCTTAAAACCACTTGCCATGTCTACATTAGGGTTAACCCATATTGTTGAACATGTCTTTAGGGATTCATCTTTTAATGATCTCTATTTAGCTTGCATCAACCCTATGGTTTCTTTTTCCAAGAAATGTTGATGAGAGTTTTTGTTCATGAAATATGATCACAAACCAAGCACTAGATGATTGAATGGTTTTTTCCCATCTCACTTTAGGACCACCCTAAAAAGGGAACCGAAGACATGAATTGCGGTTTTGAATCTCCCGCATAGTCTCCTATGAATAGACTCGACAAAGCAATGCAAAATTCACCATGTTAAAAATGGATATATGTATTTCACCTAGCCAACTAAGATGGTAACATCACCTCAATTGATGTGTTTTTCAATGAAGCTTAAAGAAAATGAAAATGCTAGAACATGGGCCAAGATCAAGCATTGATAAAATAAAAATGCACAAATGGTTTATTATTGTGAGAGAGGAACCAAACATGAGCCAAATTATTGTTTTTATATTGAACGTGTGAGAAATAACTTTATAAGAGGTGTATAAATAATAAGTGTAACTACCACTTAAAAAGGTGGATAAGTGTAAATTCTGTATATCTCGACGACACCTAAGAAAGCTAAATACACGTGTAGGAAAACCATACAATGCAATTAAAAACCTACACTAACACCCCCTTAAGTGTAGCCTAGGTGGATAGAATAATTGGGTCTCGAGAACAACGCCCGACGAAGTAATGAAGTACATAGAAAATCCCTCATAAAGTGGAAAAAGGAGAAAATCCATAGGAAAAACTCCTCCCAAAAGAGAGAAAAGATACGTGTACATAGAAAATCTCCTCATTAGATAAGATTCCTAAAGAACATAAAGAAGCCCCCAAAATAAAAAGAAATAAGAGGGGAAGAGAGGACTAGGTAGCCCCCAAAAGAGGAGGTCTCATGAACTCCTAATAGATCTCATAGATGCAAAATCCTATTGTCAGAAGAGGAATCAATGAAGACTAAAATCAAGATTTCCAAAGATTGCACTGAAATATTATGGATCCAAGGTAGAGCGAAAATGAACATGCGAAACATCCTCGAACTATGATAGTGTCTACTATTTTTGATGGATCACCACCAAAATTATCTACATCCTATAGTGTTTTTTGAGTCCAAATCGGACTAGAAATCAGAATTTTATAAGGAAGTGGTCTAAAAGTCTACAAGATATGAGGAAGTGGACCTGAAGATGGAGAATTTGGAGTAGATTCATTAACCTCTGATTGATGATCAGGATAGAAGTGAGGAAAGTCAAGATGTGTGTAATTAGCCTCTAAAACATGACTAGGAGAAGAATGAGGTGATTCCTCATCACTTCTCTCAACATCTGGACTGAAATATGAATCTTCATCATCAAAAATCTCATCATCTGTACTGGAAGAAAAATTAACATGATTTTTCCTATGTGAATCAAAATCCTTACAAAATCATCAATACCTAGTGAGTACAATATGACTAGAAGTAAAGTATCATGATTCAAACTCAAAGGGCTCTCCTCATTTGTAGAGGAATTTTCATCAAGAGAAAAGTGTGAGAAGAGATAAACCTAGGTGTCACAATTTTTCTCCCTACTACCACTATGGAATCATTTTGAAATTTCCTAATAACCACAAAATCTAGAGTGAACTCAACCCGCTTTCTTGAATCATGGTGTGTGATATGATATACCAATTGGATATTAATTGACTTAATAAAAATCTTGAAATTTCCCATCACCTATGTCAATAGACCATCTCCCGTATACCTAACCGTTAAGTGTGATCACCCATAAAAATAGTTGGTGTAGAACATGGCTCTAAGGAAGTGAAGGCAACTTGTGATGAAGCCATGTGGTGTGAAGCACCCGAGTCAAGAACCCATGTGGTAGGCCGAGATGTGATTTAAAAAATTAAATTGTAATCGGAGGACCAAAATAAATATCATAAACATACAAGAAACAATATGCCATGACAAGTAAGTATAAGTAAAAAGAGGATGAGAGTAACTTAATTAATATCTTGTTGTCTAGACCGAATCTAGGATGGGATCAATGATGGAACAAGTTGGATCCAGGATGTGTGTGCCCCATCTAGAAAAATAGTGATCTATATATGTTGCATAGAAGTTCCCAAAGGGGACAAGACCACCTCGGGTGTTAGTGTCTTGCAATGATTCTAGTCTATTCCTTTCGGGTTTAATCATGTCATCTTCACTTCACTTTGAGTCACTCCAATTTTTTTAGGGTTCTCCTGCCACACATGTACCTACAAAAAACCCTAGCTACCCCCACAAGGCTCATAGCACACATTAGATGGAAAAACATATACATATGTTTGATTCAAACCATCCTTGTAATCACCCCTTTGATGTGATTGTCACTAAGCATTATACTATATTTCAGACTTAATGTAGTTTTTTGTGTGTGTGTGTGTGTGTGTGTGTGTGTGTGTGTGTGTGTGTGTGTGTGTGTGTGTGATAGAATCATGTCCCTTAAAGCTAGGTTTCCCTTGTGCCAACCACACCAAGATAACATGTTACAACTACTTTTCCCCCAAGATAATATGTGTGATGGAATTCATAATTTTTCCTTCTACAATGAATAATGTAGCCCAAATGTAGTCCTTAACCTGCTCCTTTTTCCTAGTAGTAGATAGAAAGTAATAGTTTCAATTGTCTTTATTGCTTAGTTGGCCCTTAGAATAGTTAGTAAGTCGTAGAAGAGAGAGAGAGAGAGAGAGAGAGAGAGAGAGAGAGAGAGAGAGAGAGATCATCATTAACATCTAAAAATCCAACCTAAAGTGATAAGTAGAAGTTAAGAAAAAGATAACAATTGTGTGTGTGTGTGTGTGTGTGTGTGTGAAGAGAGAGAGAGAGAGAGAGAGAGAGAGAGAGAGAGAGAGAGAGAGAGAGAGAGAGAGATTCATTTGCTTGAGTTTCATCATTAACATCTAAAAATCCAACCTAAAGTGATAAGTAGAAGTTAAGTAAAAGATAACAATTGATGTGGCACTTTAAACATAAGAAAACGGAGGAAGAGGATAAAAGCGTCCAAAAGGGAATAATAGTGCTTGGGCACTAGTGTCCGAAGGGATCCAAAGATGAAACAAGAACTACTGATGCGAGTATGATGGCACATAGTCAAATGTCCAAAAGTAAAGGGATACTTTCATAAATGTAGAGGATGAAAGCATGGGAGGATAAAAGAATGTTAAAGTAAAGAAAAACAAGTGTTGTCGTGTTTCTAGTTTTCTTGTTGTTTCCTTTTTGGAATCATGCATATAATGACATACTATAGGTGTCTCTTCTAGTGATGTAATAATACTAAGTGCATAATTTCATGTCTACATTTTCCCCCACTTTATGTTAATGAATGAATATTTGGTACCATAAAGTAGATAACGATACTATACCATACCTAGTGGAGAGTTAAAGGAGGTTGTCCAACTCGATAACATGTCAAATGGGGATAGTAGGATGTGTATCATGGATTCTAAGAGGAGATAAGAACCCTAGGAGTGATCTATGTGCGTAGTGGAAATGATACACACCTTAAATTGTATGCTGAATATTGCCTTTGTCCATTATGTCAGCACTTTGTGCTTGAGATTTATCCTTGTTCCATTTATGTTGCCTTTTTTCGAGAATAAGGATAGACTTGTAAAAGAAGAAAAGTGTAGTCAATTCTCATGATATATGAAATTAAATTTTTACTTAAATAAATCGAATAGGAATGCATATAAAAAATAAGTGAATCAATGATATAATACACTTGGATGCCACGAGAGAAAATATAGAATTGTTCTTGTGTATTTGTTTTCTTTTCGTGGCGATGGTTAGAAATATTTGAGAGTGATTAATATCCCAAACTATTGTGAATATACTAAGGATTTAGGTGTCTTTGTCACCATTGAGCTCCCTCAGGAAGAGTGTTGGGAGAGCTGTCATATTTTCCATCCATCTATCCCACCCATGGGTGCTTTTTCCCATGAATAAGTGCTAATGTAGATGGTCACAAACCCAATAGTAACATAGCATTGATGATACTTTGTTCATGCATACATGTCATGTGGAGTCATTCCCTGCATATGTCCCTTTCTACCGCTATTAGGTGTCACTCCTTATTTGATACTCATAGGAAAAATGTGAACTAAGAAAATCAATTAATTCCCTTGCTCATGGTGTGAAACATGTTACTGATTTTTTTCTTGGGTAAGTGAACCAAGTTGGGGGCCAAAAGGGGGTCTTAGGAGTGGACGCATTTTTCTGGTAAAAATAAAAACTTCAACTTGTATCTCATGAGTTTTTTTCTTTCATCTTGTTTCTAGGCTTTTAATAATTACACTCAAATTTGGAAGATGTTGTATGAACATGAATAGTAGAATTTTGAGTCTAGTTTCTAAACTACTAAATTTTATTGAAAATAGATAATTTTAAGTGGTCGTCAAATAACTAAAATACCAACATGTGATTCTCTTGTTTTTGTTAAAAAAAGGTTTTGTTTTGATAATAGAGTGACTTTTGTGCCCCGCACCATTTTTTTTGGGATATGCACCATTTAGTATTTTTTTTGAAAACCCTTTGGTAAAACGATATCTAGGAACATCTAGTTTGGTCTCCATTTTTTAAATATTTTTTAGCAAGTATTTTTTTCTTATGATTTTCCTAGTACATGAATTTTAAATGTAAAGATAAATTTCTATTTAGCTCCATGGCTTGGTGTGGTCGTATATACATAACTGAGCTCCTACCGTGCCCCTAACTACCTAAAAAAATATCAAAAATTAGAATTTGTTTTTTTGAATATGTATAGAATTAGGCCTAGTTTAGGCTAGTATAATGTTTTTTCAATTTAGCTGAGCCCAAAAATATACACGACAAAATATAGACATGTTCAAACTTCAAAAATAGCTATAAAAAGGCATAATGTCTTAGTAAAATAAATAATATGGAAACCTTATATTAGTTGAAAATTTGAAAAATTATATTTTTAGAAAGAAGAAACTCTACTCTACATCGTGGTATAATATTTTAAAAAAGTGAATCGATTGTTTTATGTGGATTTATCATGGAGGAAGTGGAATTTTTAAGCATTTTCCTACAAAAACATGTTAACCCTAGCTTCATAGTGTTATGTTTTACGGTGAAATTTGTACATGCCTCAAAATGAAGCTTAGGATTTAATAAGCCGATTGATCTCACCAACCGATCCAAGCCTCGAGGCATGGCTTTTCCAAGGAAAAAAATGTAAAAAACACAAAACGCGTACACACTAATAATTTATATTGTATTATTTCTTATAAGTTTTTCATTTATTATTAAATTTCTATTTTATTATTTCTTATAGTTTAAATTTATTTTAGTAAATATAAGAAATTAGGGTCACTCGCACCTTATGGAACTAGTCTCATCATGTTATGTGTCCATTAGTCACTATGTTTTCGTGTGTGGAGGAGATAGTTTTTATAGTATAATTTGGTTATGCTCACATAGGTAATTTTTTTCTTGGGTAAGATATTAGGGTCTTAATCAACCTAAAGTTTTTAAATAATTACATTTAAATTCTATAATAAAAACCTTAAAACCCTAAACCATAAAAAAACATAAACCTAAGGCCCATAAACCTTTGAAAACCTAAACCCTAAACCTTAAACATTTAGCCCTTACCTAGTACATGAGCTCTAAACCCTAAACCCTAAGCCCTAAGCCATAAACCATGAATCACGAGCCCTAAATTCTAAACCTTAAACCCTAAAAAAATAAATCATAAACCCTAACCCCTAAAGCCTAAGCCCTAAACCCTAAACCCTAAGCCTTAAATCTTAAACACTAAACACTAAACCCTAAACCTTGAACTCGCCCTAAACTCTTAACCCCGAACTATAAACCCTAAACCCTAAACCATAAACCATACACCCTAAACCCCGAGCCCTAAGATCTAAACCATAAACACTAAATTCATAAACCATGAACCTTCCATTATCCATAAACCTCAACCATACACCCTAAACCATAAGCCCTAAACCCCTTAAACCCTAAGCCTTAAACCCTACACTCCCCTAAACCTTAAGATCCATAAACCATGAGCCCTAAACCCTAAACCATGTAAATACCCCTAAACCCTAAACCCTAAACCATAAACCCTAAACCTTAATCCCTAAATTCTAAATGCTAAACCTTAACCATGAGCCCTAAATTCTAAACCCTAAAAAACCATACTAAACCCCCATCTAAACCATAAACCATAAACCCCGAACCCCTAAACCCTAAATTTTTAATCCTAAACCTTAAGCATTGAATCTTAAACCCTAACCTCGAGCCCTACACCCTCTAACCCAAAATCCTAAACCTTAAACCCTAAACCCTGAGCCCTAAATGCTAAACCCTAAACCCTGAACTCTATGACTTAAACCCTTAACCCTCCCTACAACCCTCTAACCATGAACCTAAACCCTAAACCTTAAACCCTGAGCCTTGAGCCCTAAACCCTAAACACTAAATCCATAAACCCTAAACCTAAGCTCTAACCCCTAAACCTCATATATTTCTAGTAGGTCTCATGAGTGAGTTCATCTTTTTGAATATAAATATTAGGACCATATTTCCTATTCTCAGTGCTCTAGAACCATCATTGAGTTTGCTTTGTACAACTACCTTTTTATGAGAGGTGGGATGAGAAAATAAATGGATATGACATCTACCTTGTGCCTTGCAATGCATATTACACATCTCTACCAAACTTGTTTCTCCCCACATATACTTGCACTTTTGAATGTTAATTTCTTCACACTCTGAAACAAATTTCACATTTATCATATTTCCATGTATGGTATTATGCAAGCCAAGATGACCCATTAGAAGTCGGGAAAAAATAACCATCGCAACATAAAAATTAATCTCAAAGGAAATGGAAGAAAACACAAAGAATATACAAACACGGAGGTGTAGGATCAAACCCAAATTTCCCGCAATATCCTCGTCCTTTGGAGAAAGAGAAATCTCTTCTGCTTTGCTACCTAAATAGATAGAAAATTTGATAGAACTTCCTGAAGCGTTCAAAATAAGCATAGAAACTAGGGAATGGATAAGAACACAAAGGGGTTATCAATCACCTAGTAAGACTTTCTTGTTTAGTTTTGAATGGGATTTAGTTGGCCTACGACTTAGTGAGCTTCCATTTATTGATAATTCCTTCTATGATAAACCCATGGATGCTTTCAAAAGTTCCTTAAAAATATAGGGGTAGTCATCAAGCCTAGTGAAGGGTGTGATGTGTATTCCAAAAAACTTGAAATTCATACAGATTTAGAGGTCATAACATGAATTTATAAATATCTCTATCGTTATAAATGGAAGCCAAGTAATGTTGTCTCCTATATCCAAGGATCGAGGACTACTAGGGTTTTTGGTAGGATTGGACATTCAGGAATCATTGAGTATCTAAATCAAAATGTCATTACATCTAGAGAAACATTTTCAAATATTGGAGTAATGTATCTTGGAAAATAAACTTGAACCTCATAAATCCTCTCAAATTTCTAGCTTACACAAGATCGGGTCATATCAAGCTTTATTCTTCGAATGAAACCTTCATTCCCGATAGCTTCAGAATCGAAAGAATTATTCAAAGGAGCGTAAAAAAATTTCTTTGTACCAAATTGTTCTTGGATATCTAGAATTTCCCTCCTTCAAAATATCAATAGATGAAAGACATCAAATTGTGATGACTCTATTTGATTGTTTTTCCTAGAAGCGAGATGAACCCTTTTCGGTTGAATACTCTATGTTAATACTAATAAGAATGGGTAAGACACAAAACATTACAAAGGTGAGTGAAATAGTTCCCATGCGATGGGAAAGAGAAGATAGATGTATTAGGTAAAATTTATTCATACCAAATTGTTCTTAGATATATTTAATTTCCCTTCTTCAAAATATCAGTAGATGAAAGACATCAAATTGTGATAACTCCCTTTGAATGTTCTCGCTACGAAGTAGATGAACCATTTTAGTTGAATACTCTCACCAATACTAATAATAATGGGTAAGACACAAAACATTTAAGTAAATGAATGGGTGAACCTAAAACCTGAGCCCTAAACCCTAAATCCTAACCCTGCAAACCCTAAACCCTAAACCATGTGCCCTAAACCTTAAACCTTGGCGACCCTAAACCTTAAACCCTAATCCATAAACCTAAACCTTAAACCCCGATCCCTAAAACCTCAACCCCGAGCCCTAAACCCTCAAACATGAATCCTAAATCTTAAACCCTAAACCCAGAGCCATAAACTATAAAGCCTAAACCCTCAATCATTAACCCTCAACCTTAAACCCTCAACCCTAAACTATATACCCTAAACCCTAAACTCTAAACCCTAAACCCTAAATCCTAAACCCTAAGTCTAAATCCTAAACCCTATTTTTACTACCCGTAACCCTAAGTCGTAAACCCTAAACCCTAAACCCTAAACCTTGAGTGTTAAACCATAAACCATAAACCATAAACCCTAAACCTAAACCATGAGCTTTACCTCTATATCTATGCAAATGTATCAAGTGCAAAGTATTTCCTTCACATGAATAGTTTGTTGACCAAATATACTACCTTGTATAAGATTTCCAACTTATCCCACAAATCCTTTGCCATATTTGCATTGAGTAAAATTTAATATGTTTGGTGAATCTAATAGACATGATTGAATAAAGTTTCTTTCCTTCTTATTAGTTTTATCACATTCCTCTTGTTTCAACCCCAAGTCTTGTCATGACAAAGGAACCCACTGATCTCTCGCTATTAATATATCATCCATCTTGAGCTTCTATAGCTCAAAATTTTGACCATCAAGTTGTTGATCTCTATTCCCATATTTCTAGACACATCTTCCTCACGTAATAATTATTACATAACTCGCTTCATCTTACACACCTACGTCAAGTCTACCCAAATATCTTACAAAAATATAAACCATGCTTTGGTATAACATGTTGAGAAAGTCTTAACCATCTATACAACTAGGATCTTATAGATCTACTATGCAAATAAATGTATAGAAAATAAGCAACTAAAATAACATTTAACATCATTAGAGATATAGACACATGTTTATTCTAGGAAAACACTTTTGGATTAAAAAAACCCATCAACATAAATATTTTGTATCGCACTAACTCAACCCACCTTACAATTACAATAATATTGACAATACTTTGTTCGTAAGTTATTCAAGAGTCCATGCGAAATGCAGAAACTACAATTTACTTCTTATTTTTGTATGTATTACATCCTAAAAATGGTTAGTATTTATGATGTACAAAGCCAACAACCACAATAGTTTCAATCATTTTCTCCTTGATTTATGCCTATAAAATGTTTACTTTTCTAAAATTTGCATACTTTAAAGTAATCCACAATTTTGTTGACATAGAATCCTAAAATTCTCTCTAACCATCATCTAACCATTAAACATATGTTATTCTTCCATATCGCCATGTCACTACACACCTCTAGTCTTCCACTAGTCATACAAGTACCAACAATGCATATTGTTCCATTTGAACATTACTCAAAATCTCTATACATCATACACTTAGTAAAAGTATGGTATAACACGTCCATTCAAGGGTATTAAAGAATACCCTTAATGTTAGTTTTTACTTCCAATTTTCCAATCGATAATACCCCCTCTTGTTATATTATTATAATGAAAATACCCCCTATTTTTCCATTTACCTTACATATCCATTTTTCCATTACAATTTTATTTACCCATTTTTATTTCTACCCTAATATATCAAATAGAACATATTTTTATTTCTACCCAAATATATCATGTTTTCCACTCAATTATTATTTTCTTAATATGTATTTTCTCTAGAAATATATTTTGAAGCCATTCAAGATATATTATCAATTACGTTAATGTCAACTTTAATCATTTATCAATAGTTATTCAAATAATTAAGATGGTGAAATAATATCATTTACGTTGAAAAGAATACTCAATCCTAGTTTTCTATAATATTATTATTTCTTGGTTAAGAATCTCCTAATTGATATTTCCTTATTCAAAAAGAGATTATAATTTAACTTCATGAAAACACTCCTTATGCAATATTAAGGTATTTATTTTTAAAAACTAGGGTCAAATATTTTAGTTTAATATTAAAATCAACCCCACCTCTCCTTAGGCCCACCTCTCTAACCTACCCCCAATACCTAATTCAAAATATTAGTAAATTAAACCCTTTCACCCCTAATGTCTACCGGTATATTGAATTTGATTTTATCAATTTTAATTACCTCAATATGAATGCACGTGCTAGGATATTGCCTAGCTAATGAACCCTCTCGTGACATCATAATGCAACTCCCATCGCACATTATCACACTTGTATAGACTTTGCACATCACATAGTTGCACATAGTCTTCTAAATCACATTGTGCAAGTATCACACAATGCCCGTGTGACCATGTTATTGTATACATGCATTTGCACAAACCATCATTTTGTGAACCAACTATCGCACAATAAACCATTCACAATACCATGCAAAGTTGAAACATTCCTAACATGAATCGAATGGGTTATAGTCAATTGGTGTGGATGACATGGTAAAATTAACACGTGCATGCCTCAACAATCTCATACATTTCCTAAATTAGAACTGAAGCAAGAAGATGGCCTCGACATAGCGAGATTAAATTTCTTTTCTTAAAGAATAAGATGAAATTCTATGAAATTGTCAAATATTTCCTATGTTATAACATAAGAACTATTAAAAAAATCTTAAAATTTAAAACTTGGCATTAAACGGTCATAATAGGTCGTAGTCCAACTAGCTAAGAAAATGGTGAAATTGAACTAGACACATCATCCAATAAAATAAAAATCCCAATTATATCAAAAAAGAAGAAGAAGAAGAAGAAGATAAAGTTGAGACCAAATTTAAGACGTCAAAACTAAAATTTGAAACACAAGATCTACTTATATTAATTTATAATATAATATATTATTAGTTACAAATGACAATAATACCATGAACATTTAGAATTTTCTAGCCGAGAGAAGGATTGGCCAACTACAACCCACCAACCCTCATGCTGAGCCAAAAGGAGGAGAATATATGCCATCAATTTTCTGTCGTATTAGTCATACACTTATATTCTTGTTAAAATACATGTGATGACAATCACTAGTTTCCAAGAGTTCTGGTGGAGAAAAACAAAGGGAAAGCTTTACATTTGTGTAAAGTGGTGTGACCATTCTAGTAATATTAAAAAAAAAAATCAGTTATCTACAAAACCAGATATACACTCACATCATCAAAAAGACCAAATTTTAAACCAGGTTATGAAATGAATTAGTTCATTAATTTTCTTAACAAACCTCCATCAAATCTTTTCCTGCACAATTTCTACATATAGTAAAAAAAATAATCAGAAAGCGAGTTGTTATTGGGGCAGATTCTCCTGGCTTGTCTGCCCAGAATGAAGGAGAAATATGGCTTACAATAAGAAAGCCACTGTGCCCGTAGGCTGAAAACAATTCAATACCATGGTACGTGGCTCCAAGTGACTCAATCCTATTACTCCTCCCAAACATGCCCACAGAGTTTTATTTGTAGTTCTTCTTATAACTGCAGTCCTCTAATATGGATCTTGAATGGAATGTTTTTCTCAAATGTAGTGATGTGTTTATGTAGACATACAGTCAATTACTTACAATAATTAGTCTAATGACATTGGGCTCATAAATAAATTAATTGCAGTGTAAATATTAAATGAAAGATAAGGTCCAAAGAATCCATAATATAGTTGAACTTGATCCAACCATAAATTGGATCAACAAACATAATTTGAGTCTTTGTCAGCTCCTGTTTGTAATCTTGAGGTTGTCCACTACATGATCCTTCCGTTTGGGCCATCGGAAAAACTTGTGTTTTATTGCATGAGAAGTCATGCACACCTTATCTTGAATAAGTACTTGCACGATAGTCCAAAGACTTGGTCATTTGATTAATGGATATGCAATGTCAAAATATAAGGTGAGCCTATAGAATTGCCTTACGTGATATCATGCACATTGAAGGCTCCCAGGTTTTACGTTATATTTCTAGTAGTTTGTACCTTGTTTTTGAGTTTTTACCAAGGCTTACAAGCTTTGCGCCACCATTTGGAGGGAATAGGCATGAAATGGAGGTGTCTTGATTCTTTTCAAACATCCTTCTACTTACACAGTATTATAGCCATGAAAACACTAGTTCTATTCTACATCATAGGATATATAGACTTCTGCAAACTTCTAAAAGTTTATTTATGACAATGAAGTACCTAGACCTTTTGAGGTAAAATGACAATTTTGCTTATACAAATATGTCTAAACATAAAACATATCGTATGTGCACTAGTAGGTTGTGCATAACTACACAAAATTTGTAAGCATATAGCAAGACTTGCACAAAACAAAGAAACAAAGTTTACAAGTAATTATGTAATGTTAGACTTAGCTTATTTTCCTATTCTATTATATTTTTGGTTGATGCAAGATTGCATTTGAACTTGAATTCTCTTGCATAAAAAACCTTAAGTAATAATTTATTATTGTGTATATAATCAAAGCATAAAACATAAAAAGGATCTAATGTGATGAGAAGGGTCCCCTTTTCCATTAAATAAGTTAATTTTAGGTGCAATGAAACCACTTGAAAAAGGGTAAGCCAATATATTATGTGCTAAAGGGTTTAATTTAATGTCATGAGAAGTGACCTAGCATTTGGATTTTGTGGCCTTAGAGATGGTGTAGGATGAGTAGTAGTACAAGAGATTAAAATAAGAGAAATCAAATGAGGGTGTACAACATTGGAATGAACTAAAGGAACTTTGGATGATATGCTTTGGGGACTTCATAAATTTTGTTGAGTAGATTAAATTTGAGAGGGAACAAAATCATTTTGAATATTTAGATAAATCACATTATGAGATGGAGAACGTGAATGATAGACATATTGAATATTTGATAACATGGCACTCTTAATTTAACATGAATATTAGTAATAAGACATGGAAGATTTTGGCAAGAAATTTCTTTCATAACATTTATAATTCTAGCATTATCTACGAGGTTGTTCATAGCATAGTCCTTAATATTTTCAATTGAATCATTTTTAATTTTCTCTTCTAATTGAGCTTCCTAATCCTCATCGCAACCATGTATTTTGTGAGTTTATTATTGAGCATATGTCCTTAATGCACTAATACACCAATGTATTTATACTCTTATTGAATTCAAACTAGGCCCATGTTGGCATGCATTCCCACTCAAACACGAGGTAAAAACTCGAACAAAACTACCAAGATCCTCAATAGACTCATAAAAGGGTCAAAGCACCCACAAAAAAATTGACCCAAAATGTAGTAATACGATTCTCGCTACCCTTGTTTTGTGTCAAACAAGGGTCAAAGAACCCATACAACTTTTTTTGACTTAAATCATTGTAGAGTAGTTTTAGTTAACCTAAACCGCACCGCTTCTCGTTGTGGCAAAAGTCTATAAAATGTGCAAAATAGGGAAAAGACTAAGACAGCTTGGGGAGGGAGAAAGTGGGAAGAAATGGTAAGAGAATGGCCAACAACGAATGATAAAGAGTTGAAAATAAAAAACATAAAGTCAAAAGAAAAACAAAAATCGAAAGTTAAACAACACAAAAATGTGCTTCGACAATAACCTTATCTTAAACAATAAACACATACATGCACAAGAACCATAGCAATTAACTAATCATATACCAAAATTACTTATCTACAAAAAAATAAAAATTGAAAAATTAATATCAATCAAGTTGTAGTCAAATTGGTGTGGATTACATGGTAAAAGTTATCATGCACACATTGACAATGTCATATTTTTCCTAAGTTAATACTCAAGCCAAAAGATGACTCCAACAAAGCAAAATTATATTCTTTTCCAGGTTGAATAAGATGAGATTCTTGGAAATTGTCAAAGAGTTTCTACATTAGCAAGAATTTTATAAACAATGTTGAAATTTAAAATTGAACACTTCATATCTAATGGGTCATAGTTTAATAATCATTAAAAATGAAATAGATTGGGCACGCCATTCATCAAAATATAAATTACGAAAATATCGAATAGAAAAAGAATGAGATTAGTTTCAAGTCTAAGAATGAGGGAACTAAAACGCAAGATCTATTATATTAGTTTATATATGATATATTATTATATATAAATGTTTTTAAAGCACAATAATGCCACAATTTTTTTCCAAGGAGAAGAATAAAATGCTAAATCCTTTTAGGGCAATTCTTCGTGACAAGGAGTCCAATCTTAACAGAGGCAAACCAAAACCCACTAGCCCTCAGGTATGCTCAACCCATACCCATAAGAGAAGCATATCTGCTATAACTTTTATGTTGTACTACTCGTTCACTTCTATTCTGGATGAAATACATGTGATTACAATAACTAGTTTCCAAGAGTTCTGATAACAACATGGCAAAAAAACAAAACCAAAACTTTACACAAAAACTTTACATTTGTGTAAAGCGTTGTCACCATTCTTGTCATATTCAAAAACAATCAGCGACCTACAAAACCAGGTATGCATGATCATCATGCATACAAAGACCAAAACTTAAAACCAGGACATGAAATGAAGTGAGGCAGAATAGGCGTGACCAACCCACTTCAACTTGGTAAACGCAGCTAATTCAATACTTGCAGCTTTACCTCTATATCTATGCAAATGTATCAAGTGCAGAGTATTTCATCCATTAATGCCCAACGAAATAGGTACCAGAAGGACAGTGCAAAAAGGCTTTAACAAGATTTATTCAGCATGAACTATATGCAAAGCAATACATAGCATTGAGATTTTTGCCAATCTATCTCATTTTACAAAAAAAAAAAACCAAAGTAAACTTGAATCATACCTGAAATTGCAAAATATGTTACGAGTTAAAATCAAATCTGCGTAACAATCACATATGTTGGCAACCTATTGACCAGGAAAAAGATTGTTGAGGGGTTTCATTTTTTCTAATCTGGAACCATTAATTTTCTTGACAATGGCCTTAAACCTCCATTAAATATTTTACTGCACAATTCTATATATGGTAAAAGAATTCAGAAACCAAGTTATGGCTGGGGCAGATTTTGCTGGCTTGGATGACCAGAAGGAAGTAGAAATCAGTGATTTTATTTTCAACATAATGCATTACAATAAGTCATGGGGAACCGAAGATTATCAATTGCAAATGAATCGATTTATGAAACATGTGTTTTGTATTATTACAGAGATGGACAATGCCATTATTGGGCATGGTATTTTATACAATGAAAATCCCTCATAAAATAACACAATGCACAGTTCCATAAACATAATGTCAATCTCAGAGCCTTAATGGAACTCAGATATGAAGACCATACAAAACAGACCAAAATACATACCTACTCGCCATCATAAACTCTATGATGGTCCATGGGCATCCTTCCCTGTCACAGAGTAGAAGCTCTAGCTTATTGGTTATTTTGAGCTGGTGAGACTCTTGGTTATTGAATAGTCCAAGTTCAGAACAAGGCCATTAATTCTCAAGCCATCTTATATGGAAAAAACTATGATCATGTCTCCCTTCTTCACTTAATTGTGGCCTCTTTTTCCATCTTCAGCAGGTGGGTGCCACATTCCCAAATGGACTCCAGAAGGTGAATACACATTGATTCCCAGACAATCAATTCCCTAGCTATTACACCAAATCATAGAAGAAATCATGTCAACTTTACCCAGTAGTCCCACCATGCGTCTTTGATCCAGATGAATCTGGTAACAAATGAAATCAATGTTTTTTGCAGCTAATTGAATTGAATAAGAAAATTAAGATTTAGTATTGAACATAAGACCCATTTGTCTAACATTCCACCAATGCACAGGCAGCACCATTCTTAACATAAGGAAAATCAGGCCCTCTACACCATTCCTGTAGCTTTGTATCATAGATCAAAACCAGGCCTTCTTTCATGCCTCTAACACACCTCCCATTCCTCCTCAACAAATCATCAATTGACCCTCCAACTTGCACAATGTAGACATAAGTTCCCACTATAACACAACAAAATTTACCACATTATCCATACTCAAAAGAGATGGAATAGGAGGAGAATTAATCCTACCATATGAATCCTTCCTTGCATCATACTTCCACAAAGACAATTCAACTGCATGGCTACACAAAATATAAATATAAGACCCCATGACTGCACAGGCAATCACACAACCACCCATTGGCAGGGGCTTAGTCTTAAGCCAGGTATCTGTCTTTGGGTCATATGAATCCATAGAACTCACATACGCATAAGGCTGCACAGAGAATCTATTTTTTCTACCAAACTTGAGCCCCCCAATTACATAAAAGATCCCATCTACAGAAGCCCCTAGGCAGCCATACCTTTTTCTGGGCATATTCGAAATGGGCCTCCATAAATCAAGGTCAGAAACATATTCCTCTGCGTAAACAATGGCTTCCCTCGTAGAATCTCGTCTCAGAGACCCTCCTGCAACATAAATCCGTCCTGAAATAGCACAACATGCAAATTTCTTCCTGGTACACATCATGGGCGCTCTGCGAATGAGTGATTTCGTCCATGTATCATAAACAAGAGTACAATTAAGACTGCTACAATTAGGACGAGGGATTGCGCTGAGAATGAATATCTTGTTTCCCAAAACCGCAGGCTGCGCATAGAGCAGCGAATTGTGGCAAGTATGATAATCCAGCAGCCACCCATTGCCGGAAACATTGATTGCCCGTGCAGAAAAAAGCAATCCGGCCTTCCATGAATTACTGTTTCTGCTGTAAACAGCAGAGGCGAGACCGCTTCCTGCGCCGCCAAATACATAGAGCATGTTTTCCAGTTTGCCGGTCTTTTTACAAAGGTTGTAATAATCGTCTGATTTGAGAAGACGGTGCCATCTCTGGCACACCGCCATGGACGCCTGCAACGACGAACGCGGCAGCCGAGCCAGGCACTCTGCAAATACATCGTCTGGCAGTGAAGACAAAAACGACATTTCTAACGTTTCTTCTTCTTCTTCTTCTTCTTCTTCACGATTCTCTTGGTTTTCTCGGCTCCTTGGCTCTGTGCAAGGATAAGGGGGCGTCCAGCACGATTTCATCAGCCTGCGAAGGCCCCGACTGTGGCAATTATTACTGTTGACGTGCGCCATAGCCATTGTCCTTCTCTTTCTCTTATTACGAAGCCATGGTGAAAGCTGCACTGAATATTGAACGCTAAAAGCTTATCTCGTCTCTCTCTGTGTGCCGAATGAGGAAGTATGGGTCTGTTTCAAGTCTTGCGTGAAAGGAAGCTTTGGAGACGGAATAATATCACGGGAGCTTGGCTGTTTTTGTACGACAAAATAGCGATACGGTCATAAATGACACCCATACTTTAGCGTACTGAGGCGCGCATATGACCTCGTTGGTGTAGGGCGCTGCCCGACATCCTGCGACCGGTCAAAAGCTTAACCTCTTCTTGCTGCCCGTGGATTTCGGTCACGCCACTACCTCTGCCCGACTCCTCAACATAATGATTCCCGGTCGCGATACCTTTTTGGGAAGGCCTGTTTTGTGAGGATTATTCCATATTTAATTGGACGATTTAAATTTTTAAAAATAATAATAATATTTGAAATTAACGAAATGTAATAATTATGAATAAATTTGAAGTATAATGCCCCAACATTTGATTTGCGCTGAAAATTAAAATTAATTTTTTTGGAAACATGGAAAATATATTCTTATAAAAAAATCTATCTTATTTTAATAGTGATTTTTTAAAGACTTTATTAACAAGCCCATACCTAAAATTTAATTTGCTTGAAAATTTTACATCCAAAAATCTTAAAAACATGAGAAATATATTGCTATAAAACATGTTTATCTTATTCTAAATATAACAACTATAAATTTAAAAATATTAAAATTCATTAAAAAAAAAAGAATTTATTATAAAATGTAGGTATATTATTTGAAAATTGTGGGAATAAGACACCACAATTATAGTCACTTCGGAAGACAAAATGGAAATCCTTTCCATATTAGCTCCAACGAAGAGGATGAAAACCAACTAGAAAATTCTCCTCCACATTTTCAATGCAGGGTGGGACTTTCCAGCTTCTTGTCGCGATGTTGTGTACCTCTGCCTTCTTCTAGTAATGTTCTTTGGTTGGGGTTTACTATATTTCTTGGTGAGATTAAGTTCAAACGTCGAATAAATCTACAAAGGCGACTGAAAATGCAACCATTTTTGGCTATGACCCCATTGATGAGGGAAGGACCTTCCGAACGATGTGTGGGGCAAGCTTGATGATAGGGACACCCCCCTCCCGCGAGCCTCTTTGTTGTTGTTGTTACTTGATACTCTTGTTCTGTAATTGTTTGTTTAAATTTGTCTCTTTGTAGACTTTGTTCTTAGGCCACATATGTTGCCTAGTGTGACGACTTGCATGACGTGCTTCAATATTGTCTTTTTTTTGTGAATAGTTAAAACTATTTTATTGATTTGAGTAATATAGCCACTATTTCTTCATTTTTTTCTTAAATTGAAGAATGAACAATTTAATTTGGGTGTATGAATAATCAGATGACCCTAACCATCACGCAAGTTCATGATGGGGTCAACCAAAATGGCACCCATGACCTGTGTGATGCGAATGCAACATTCTACCACTACCTTACACGTCATTTACAAAAAATATTTTGACAAGCTTGACTTTATCTTCACATGCAAACGTACGTGAGGCTTAGGCTCCTCCTTAATAATCGACTTTCACATGTACATTTTCTCGTTGATTTGTTCAAGAAAAAAAGGAAGAAATTCTTAATGACAGTCAAACGAACGACAAATTTAAAGTCATAATTAATTGCTAACAATTCACAAAAAATTATCCACTCCCAACAATCGTTATAAAATAGCTATCAACAAATTTTCTCTAAATTTAAGTTGTTTTAGCTTTAGTGTTAATGGCAAAGGGGTATTTATTTTGCCAAATTTTGAGTTTGATGTCAAGAATTGAGAGGTATATATTTTGTTAAGTTCACTTGGGATTTTCACCTTTTCCAGTTTAGTATCAACAACTATGGGGTATCTATTATGTGAAATTTATCTTGAACTTGAGTTAGTATCAAGAACTATGGGTTATCTATTATGCAAAATTCACTTTGAACTTGAGTTAGTATCAAGAACTATGGGTTATCTAAACTGTGAAATTCACCTTGAACTCAAGTTAGTATCAAGGATCTAGGGGTATCCATTCCATCAAATTTTCCTCGACTTAGTGTTGAAGATTAATGAGTATCCACTCAACCAACTTTCTCTCGAACTCAACTTAGTGTCAAGGACTAACGAATATTTGTTCCGCTAAATTCGCTCAACTTATTATTAAAAACTAAGGATATCAATTCTAACAAATTCATCCAGGATTTACCTTCTTGATTTAGTATCAAAGACTTTGAGATATCTATTTTATCAAATTTAGGTGGGATTTACTTTCAATTACCTCCTTAAAAATTTATAAGTGAGTGAAAAAATATCAATTATAACACATTATCATACTCAATAATCATAAAACCCCTATGATGTTTGAGTGGTTGCTTATTTTTCACCTTCACATAAAATTTGGATGAAAAAGACATGATTTTAAAACAAATATTAATAAAATCTTTAAACAATGGCTGAGCCACTTGTCTAACATAAACAATTGACACGTTCACATGAATTACAGAATGTTTAAACATTAAACCGCCCGTGCACCAGATAGAGAAGTGGCAGCCTCCACGTGGAACCATACTATAAGTCAAAATAAAGAAAACACATGATTGTCAAGCGAAATACAAATGAAGTTGTATATTATAAACCGCCCAAAGGGAAGGTGTAGCTTTTGGTTTTGAGTCAAGGGCATTTTCATTTATTAAAGCCGCCCAATGGAAAAGGTCCATAGTGGCTTGCACACTTTGAATACATCCATTTTGAAGCTTCTTATGTCTCAATTGATCTAACTCCATGATATTGATATGTCAAATTTATACTCCCATCACATAGACTTTTAGTGGTATAGGTGACCAAAAACATGGAAGCCACTAATCTTGAATAAACCTTGTATATACACATAAAAAATGGTCCCAAAAGCCTGATATATACACCTAAAAATTGTCCCAAAGTATTTACTATTTGTTAGATTAGAGATTATTGATATGTTTTTTGTTAAAAAAATATAGTTCCTGATTTTTCTTTCAACCCTCTTTAATTTTTATTTTTATTCTTCTTATATTTCTCCTAACTTAAGTCTTTTATCAAGAGTGTTTATATACTTTTGGTACTAGTCGGAAGTGTCCAAACAAAGGTGGCATTTTTTGTGTGCCTCCTTTTGACTTATATGTCCTCATCCCTTGCCTTTTCCTTTTGTGTGTTTCAATCGTTAAGAGTTTAATTTGGGCACTAATAGAGTCATGATATTCAATTTGTTTATAAATACGTAACCACCCTAAGTCATTTAAGGTCTAAGGGAAATCTAAGAATCAAGAAGTGCACTTAACATTCTATAGAAGAATTATTAAGTATTTGTAGGCATTCTAGAGAAGATCAAATATTCATTCAAGCACACAAGTTTATTTTCATATGCATCAAAATACACTTGTTGATCACCAAGGTTTGTTATTGATATAAGATTTAGAAATGTATATGTACGAATTTGTAACAAGTTTTAAATGTAGATAGAACCTTTAAATGAAGTGCTTCATCTATATTTCTACACTTACAAAATCAATCACACCCCTTATCAACATCAACTACAAAAGTAATAACTATACCTCTAAATCAAATAACATATACTATTCGGCGTTAACATTGCATTGTACACATGCAATTGCTAGTTTGAAACCTATAACCTATTTTTTAAAAAATCCAAATATAAAAACTTTAAAAATAGTAAGAAATTTAAAGAGTAATAAAATTATTTAATAATATGTTAGAAAATTCAATATGTGAAATAACCACTTTCCCCATCTAAAATATCTAATACAATTGAAATCTTAACTAACATTTATTTTTTCAATTAAAAATTTATTATTCTTTGAGTAATTTACATTTAAGAGAAACACTTCAACAACCCTTCACATTTTAATATATCCTCAAATTTGATCTCTTCGCATGAATTAATTGAAATGGATGGTTAGTATTGATGTCATAATTTTATAAATAAGAATGTTTTATCCTAATATAACAAGAAAATATTTCATCCTATTTAACATACAACTTTATTTAAGCTGATTTAGGATATGAAAATTTAAGTTAATGTCATCAATAAACCATTATTAAGCTATCTATTGAATAGCACCTTAAAGTCCTTTACAAGTAACGATACCTTTAATTCTCTTACATAAAATCAATCTTAAGGCACCCTTAATTTGTACGACATTAAGGAGCCTTCACTAACATCACCCTAATACATACAACATTAAGACTGTACCTTGACTTTAATCTTCAAATTCTACAAAATAAATATAAATATAGTGACACTAAATTACTTAAATATCCAACACTGAAAGAAATTTATATGATTTAAATGTTGTAGTGTTAAATATAATTAGTTAGTGCATTTGTGTATCAAAACCACAATATAAGAAGGTGCACAAAATTTTAAAGGTGAGATGTGTACTAGCCAATAAATAAAAATGAACATACCACAATATTAAATTAATTGGTTATAATTAAGTTCAATGCAAGTAATGTTATGTTATATTTTTCTCAATTGAGAATAATAATTATGTGCATTTCTTATTTAAATTTGAAAATGTAAGAGAATATTGAAAAATATGAAAATATCAAATTCAAAATCTTGAAAATTAAGAAAAATTGTCATGTAAATTTAGTTTTTATATCTCGAAACCTAAATTTTGAAAAGTTTTTAGAGTTATAGGCAAAAGTGAAATACACTTCATTAATTTTAAAATTCAAAATGTGAAAAACAAATATTCATATAAAAGATGACCATCCTAATTGAAACTTGAAACCAATAATGTTGAAATCAAACTCAAAACTCGACACCCAGAAGATTATGCAAGTGACAAGTCATTGGATTGGATATGACGGTAGCAAGATCGGGCACACATCAACTACACCATCCACCCTTGAGTCCATGTTTTGATCTACCCCAACATTTTCTAAGAAATTTGCAACCTCATTAGCCTCACGATAGTAATCTCGAATTTCTCAATTGAATTGTGATAAAAGACGTTTGATTAGGCACAAAAAGTTGATTTTCTAGGTCTCGGAATTTTAATACTTCATTTCTTGAATAATAATTTGGGAGTCCCCCCCCTCAATGAACAAGTTATTAATTCCACAATATTGAGTGATTTGGATTCCCCACAATAAAGTTGAAACTTCAAACTTCATTATTAGTCCCAACCAATGATGAAAAGAAGTATTATAGGTGAGAAATCAAAAACAACCTTGAATTATACAACCAACACCAAAATACCTAGATTACCATGTAAAGCACCATCAACATTAAGCTTAAAAATGCCAAGATAAAGTGAAATCCATTTTAAATTGTTTTACATATGCCCTTATTGAAAGAGAAACACCTAACCTATTAAGAGGGGCTCTCACAACAACAATTAATAAAATAAGGCCATTTTTTAATTTTAAGTTATGTTGGAAAACATAAAATTACATCTAATCTTATTCATGAGAATGACGATTTTCTACATAATTCTTTAAAAAAACATGATTAATATCCTCTCAATATAAAGTTACATCTTCATCCTCATGTTGTCATCTTACTCTTTATTATCTTTTGACTCAATATTATCTTTCTTTGCAGATTATGTTGCAACATTTTATTTTTAAAGCAACCTATACTATTTGTAATGGATGGTGACGAAAGGAATCTTATAGAGAATATATATTTGTGTGGATTTCTTTTCTATGAACCTAATGGATAAGAGGGGATTATTGAATTTTTCCTTACATTGTGTTTTTGTTGATTTTTATTAGACAATGTTTTTATGGAGGAGGGGCTCCTTAATTATCTTAGGAGGTGTTGAAAAATTTAGGGACATTCATATGTATTTGAAAAGAAATCGATCTATAAATAGTGGATAATGGACATAAAATAAATACAAATAACGGTTAGGGTTTTAGGTTTCGGCCTCATGGTGTGGTCGTTTCCTCTGCTCCCGACACTGCAATGGCTCCTCCAAAGACCTTCTTGCAGGCTTCATAGACCACGTAAAACAAGTTTTTCCGAGGCTCTCGACTCACCATACATTGTCGAAAAAGCAGTGGACACTCCTGTTATTACCCTTTCACTCTCAGAGGTAACCGATTCAATTTGTGCCCTTAAAAATTCTACCATTATCTGTAGATTTAATGGATTTTGGCCTTAGAGTGAAGAGTTGCATCAATGGGTTCATTCCACTTGGTCCCGTGGTTGTGAGATCCAACTTTGTGCAAAGGGTTTTTTTATTGTTCAGTTTTCCTCTCCTACAGATTATCAACGGGTTTTTACTGAAGGTCCCTGGTTTTGGGGTAGGGCTGGCCTCTTTATTACACCATGGTTTCTGGATTTTGACCCCTCTACTATGGTGGTCTCTAAAATGTCAGTTTGGGTTCGTCTACCCAATCTTCCTCTCCCCTTTTGGCACCTAGTGGTTTGTGCTGCTATTGGTAATTCTCTTGGTCGCTTCATCAAGGTGGATGATGAGCGATCTAAGAAAGGGCTATTTACCTATGCCCGTATATGCATTGAGGTGGATTTCAACAATGGTCTTCTGGACAAATTGGAATTAATCCATGATGGCTTCAAGTGGATTCAAATTCTTGACTATGAGAACATGACCTTTCGATGTCGGTTATGCCATCAAATTGGGCACCTTCAAGAGGTTTTCCCACTATTTCCCAATCAGAATAAACAAAAGAAGACCAAAGGAGTTTCTCAACGGCCTAAAGGTTGGCAGCCTTTCTCTGTGTCGGAAGTCAAAGATCAGCCGAACGTCAAAGATCAACCAGATGATATGACTGTCGAGATTCCCCCTACTGGCGGTGGTGCCAAACAGACGCATGTTTCTGAGTCTTCTGATTTTGACCCCGCTCCGGATAGCCTCGTGCCTTGATCCTCCGCTTGTCCTGGCACCCCAGCAGGCGCCATGGACTATTGTCTCACGCTCTAAGGAAAAGAAGGGGCGCTTTGATGCTCCCACTTCTATTTCTCCTTTGGACGTGAGTTCCTTTGTTTTTGGTCTTCCTCGGACCCCCTTGTAGTTGTTGTTTTCTTTGTGTGGCTTTGGGGCGTGCTCTCATACCACCCGTTTTTTTGTTGAGAGAATCTTGTATCATGTTGCATTTAATATAATATAAGATCCTTTTCATCAAAATTTTTTTTAGGGACATCAAGTATTGGTATGGCTCCATGTTATTTTTAAAATTGGTTCACATAATTTAGAAGCCTTCTTCGATAGGAATACAAAATATTATTATAGACATATTTTGTTGCTAATCGATATCGATTTAACAAATACAAATTATCAAAAAAAGATGGCGGGAATGTTAAAATCATGCTAAGTGCCCAAAATAATGTCTAAACTATATGGAAAACTTTCAACCCCCTCTCTAGCCCCATCTTAAATTCAACAATGGAGCTCTTGTTTTGGAGGAGAAGATTCTTTCATTTCCTATAACTAGTTTTAATTTTTTTCACAAAGTCTTCCACTACAAAAGAAAAGGAGCCCAAATCCTCCATAAAACACAACCTTAATAACACAAAGTGTAGACCACCTTCATTCTCTATTTATTTATTTATTTTATTTTTTATGTTTTCCATTATATTAATCAAGTGAATATGTAACTTCTTATTCTTCATTCCTCCCATGTGGGTACATGCACCTTCCACCACATTAATTTGAGATGATATTAATAGAGGGAAATATCTTCAAAAAACTTCATAAAACAATTAACTAAGGTTGTGGTCGAATGCAATGGGTAAACTAATTTTTTTGAAAGCAGTGCGAGAGATAAAAATAGGATATTTTTGCATTAATAGGGTCCCATGATTTTTTTTTTCTTCACTGAGACAAAATAGGAGTCTTTAGCATTAGCAAAAGTATGGTCCCATGAATCTTGAATAAACAATTGGAAGGAAAAATAAGGAGGGAAGCTTAAACATAAATGCCAAGTGTCAAAAAAACTCCCTAAAATTTTTAAGCAACAATTTTTTTGGTGCCCCCAATTGCTTTATGGGGCTGGAAATCCTCTCCCTAAAATGTAGTTGCTTAGAAATTTTAGGAGCTTTGTTGGATTTTAGTAGCAACGATTAATTTTTACATGAGACCACATTTACCAAATAAATAGAAGCACTAGCCCCCAACATGAGACCACACTCTAAGTACATTAATGAGGGTGGTGAACCCATTACAACATGCTCAATATTTTCATCTTTTGGAATTTTATTGTGTCTTCAAACCATCTACATTGTTATTTCAATTGAGAATTTGATAGAAAGTGAGATCTTTATTTTTATTTTTCGAATAAATTTTATAAATTATTTAATTGTCTTAAATGGATCAATAATTTGTTAATGTGTTTGTTTTAAAAGGGTCTTCTACTTCATCTTGAAAATGCTTTATAAATAATTTTTAATTAAAAGTATCTTAAATTAATTTTTATATCATTTTCAATGTAAAATGTGTATCTAAAGAAGAAACAAAAACTAAATGCAAATCACACAAAATTCTCACATATGGAAAAAAGAGGTTAAATTCTAGTTTGTTACAATCACCATAATCTGCGATCTACCACTCATGATAATTTGCATTATACTACATTTCTCCTCTATTTTCAATTAGAAAGGTGTTTGCATTTAGATAATTTTACTTGTAAATGAAAATAAACATATAAACCAAAAATAAGGGTTTTAATTGAGGCGCATACTTTTAGCTAGCGTTGATATATATATATATATAGAGTGCTATCTCGATTATCGCCGCTTTTACTATGTAATTTCTTTATTTTAAATTAATATAAAGTGTAATTCTAATAGTAAATTCTTGTTTGATTAGTTTCTTTTATATATATATATATTTTTCACTTTTTAGATACAATTTTCTTAAAATTTGATTATATTATTTGTAAATTATTTTTCTATCAAAAGGTGAAATGAGGTTTTCGCACTTATTCTTTATTATACTTAATGCATTGAATTTTAAGCACATGAACTCTTATACTATTATAGTTAGATATCAAGACTAAAATTTTTAGGGATTTATTGTAAATGTTAATATGCACCCAAACATGAAATTGAGGTCTTCACTAAAACATTTAATATAGATTACACATTTATGGAATTATATTATGCGAGCATGGTAGATTGGTGATAAGAAGGAAGATGTGGTAAGGTCTTATTAAAAAAGCATGCACACATCAAATATATCAAGTATTGCAAACGGTTGGTGATAAGAAGGAGAATCTTACATATTTTCATGTTAGCTACTCTGCAACTCATATAAAAAGATGGATGTTTTTAATGCATGAGAGTAGAACAAATATTGTCAAATGTAAGGTGACTACTCTTGTTGTGTATGTAGTATAACATTAACATTTTCTATCATTGATCACTAAGTCTTATGAGTTCAAAACCACAACATTCAAGTGAACATTTGTTAGAAAATTTGTTACAACTATATCACTTGTAGAGATGGCGTGTTTAGGTTTATATTATATCTTTCCTATTTACAACAATTGTGCAACAATCACTTGTTCAAAACCAAAACATTCAAGTAAAAATTTGACGTTGAATTATTAATTTAACTTATACTCTTTGTAAAGAAACACTACTAAACCTCATCGACAAGGATCAAAACATCCATATAAACAATCATTCACCTTCAAAAAAATAGATATACTAATGTGTACAACTAATGATAAAAAAATGGAAGAGCACCATTCACTCAAAATTCTCACAAATTCAAATTCATGAGACATTCACACAAGTTCAAATATATAGGCATTGATAATATATGTGCTCCTTCAAATACACTATCGACCAAATTGAATGTGACATTTTACCCTATTCAATTTGGTATATCATGTCTCCCAAATGTGAACCTAAGACTCGCTTTGAAAGCCGTACCACTTAAGTTCACCCACTCAAACTTAAAAAGAATATTATCCTATTCCTAACTTTGCTCATAAGTAGGTACCCCTTTTTTTTTTAAAACGGTCATCATAATCAGCACCGAGAATTACAACGACAACCCATCCACAGCGCGACGGTCAAAACCAGATGATTAGAAAGCCTTACGAAATGAGCTGCCCGCGGGCAGCAGGCGCTGCCCATATATCCACCACGCGGCCAACGGAAATTGAGATGTCCGTTTAATTAAAGCAAATTAATGCCCACCATGATTGGTCTATATTTGTT
The DNA here is from genome assembly GCA_018340775.1 of Taxus wallichiana var. yunnanensis. NCBI lineage: Eukaryota > Viridiplantae > Streptophyta > Pinopsida > Cupressales > Taxaceae > Taxus > Taxus wallichiana. The sequence goes on from CM031238.1 coordinate 120,393,333, forward strand.
GGCAGACGGACTCCGTTCGTGGTAGTTGCCGGCGAGTTTCCCTGCCGAAGTTTATGCCGGGAATATTCCGGTGTTGGCAGACGCGGGAATCTCTCCACGTTCCTTTTGTTCCATCGAAATTCTCGCGGCGTGCCAGCCGTTGATGTGAGATCGGACGGTTGAAATAGCACAGCCTGTGCGGGTCCCACACAAATTACGTCGAATAGTTGACAATGGCGAGGCATCCATGTACGAGGGCGTCGAAAAAATGAAAACGGGAATACTTGACAAATATTTTACGTATGAAAGCACGTGGACAGAGATGGTAAATATAAAATAGCGTCAAAGTATTTGACGAAATCCGCACCAAAGTGGTTGTTATGTGTAAGTCCAAAATTGTGAATTGACCATACGCTTGTCTTCTTGGGGAAGCCACGTGGCAAGACCAACGGAAAAATTAAAAACGGCTTTTTATTAATAATATAGTTATAATTTGATTATGATTTTTTCTTGGTTTTTTTGCTGACTTTTATGAGTGATGCCATTTAAAAAACAAAAGGAAAAGATATTAATGTCTACTAAAGCCAAGAATGGGAGATAGGACAGATGAAGATATTACATGAATCTGGTATTTAAAAGGAGTGCCGAAATCATCTTGAAAAATGTAGGGAGAGAAATAAAATGAGAAACGATAATTATGTTAGCTTAAGGTCAAAGACTTTGAAACCAATAAAATGTATGTCACCTCACAAATCTATGTCATGTTGTTTGGCTATGAGGTCTTTTGAGGTTCCTAGAGTCAATTATTTAGAAGTAAGAAGTGATATTTACGGAATTATTTATATGTGAGGAAATCAATTTGAGTGTTCTTTGTTGTATTCTTTTCTTATACATATTTTTAATATATTTTTATAACAATGACAAAACAACATAATAAATAATCACAATGCCCTAGACATATAGCTATATAACATTAATTACGTTGATAGGCATAATTTATAGGGCGACTTTTCTTTGTATAATTTGCATCAATGGTGGGCGTTATGACAATATCAAGAGGACAAGGAGATTATTACAATGTATGCATGTTATGGGTCCATTCTATCACCAATTTCCATCTTTTACAACCTTAGGTGAGATAGCCTTAGAATGTGGTGTGTACCTTCTGCAAGGCTACTACTCATGAAGCTAAGGACTGCAGGATTTTGATGGATTTCAAAGAGGAACTTACTAGGAATGTGTTTGCAGTACAAACTCAATCGGCCACCAAAGTAGAACCAACTATTGTGGAGTTAGAAATGACCGCCTCCCTCAAGCAACAGTGTAGTGGGATCCTTCTTCACCAAAGACAACCCCGTAATGTATCAAAATCTCCACAAGCTAGACTAGTTTGGGCTCGCCATCCTCATAAAATAGTATAAGATGGGAACCTCATTTGTCATAAGAATCACCGGATGGAACATGCCGACACCATGAGTATAATATGAAAGTTATCATGGTCAAAACCAAAGATGGAACACCCCATAGAGACCTTATGGTGTGCATCAAGGAGGATACTAGGTTGGTTACCAAAGAAAGGAAGATGAGACCTAAATTTCAAACACAAAGAGTAATTTTCTATCTTTGTGGAGAGCCAAACCACATTGCGTGGAATTATTTATCTAATCATGAGAGAGAAGCAATATGCACATATTTTAGAGTGCATGTGGAGCATAATATAGTAGGTTGTCTCACACTAGAGAAGAAAAGAAAGGAAAAATAATTACTCAATGTAAAAAATGATTAATGTGGTGCTAAGAGAAACTAGAACACAAAAGAAAGAATAAGGCTTGGAGCATGTGGAGATCCCAATGAAGTGGACTAAATTCGGAGTTCTTACAAATTCATCTACTCAAACCCATGAAAAGAGAAGACATTACTTGAAGAAGATAACGGATTTCTCTACTCGATCCGAATATGTTGGAAGCGCAATCACCGAGATGGGGGACTTGAATTTGTCTTTATAAAATTTTACTTTTACTTCAATCATTCATCAAGCCATCATTATATAAGTAATGTCAGCTAGTCTAGCAAACCATCAAAGCGACATAACAACCATCCACATGAACATGAAACAAGAGAGAACACACATAGCAAGTATGGACACATCATATGTGTGGGAAACCCTCATGTGGAATAAAACTCACTAATCTCTATAATTGGACTACTTTCTTATAAAACAAAAACAAATATTTAGTGAAAAAACAACTCCATATGGAGCACCAACCCCAAATTTCCAAACACCCACTTCACAAAAAATTTAGCAAGCACCCACTTGTAAGGAAGGTACAACTCCCCTTAGAGACATATGGCCTCCATATTTATTCTTGTTATTATCTCAACAAATGATGGTCTACATTGCTCTTCTTTATCTTATACTCTCTTGTTCTTTATATGCTCTCTTGAATTCTTAACACATCAATAACACATCTCTCATGTATTAGTCACATGACCTTAAGCCTCTTGCACATACTCTGGTACTCAATCATCAAATGATATCCATACCCCTGCTCCTCTGCTCTTGGACATTCTCAAAACTTCATGTTATACTCCTTCTCTCATCAAGCTTCTTCACCTTCACTAGGTCATATAGGCATTGATCTAGACATGTAGATCTCCTGTAGGATTTTCATCATAAAGAATATTCTCTATTCATATGGTCTATAATACCTCACTCTGCTCAAGTATGCATCATTTGCTTGCCATTTTCATCCATCCTTAAAAACTAGTTTAAAAGGCCTAATCTGCCTTGTTTATATACTAGTCTCTTCATCAAGAACATTCAAACACTTAGTTCGACCATGAAAGGATCTTATAATATTATAATAATTTTACAAACATGAGTCAATCATAATCTTAGTCAGACACAACTCAAAATAGGCTAAATCCTCCATTAGGTCTCAAGAAGACCTAATTGCATTAGTTCTACTTGGATAACGATGCATCATGACTTTATTGGATAACCATGGTCTTATTCAAAGCTCAAAAATCTTTCACATACTTTATCAATGACCTGTACTACGCTCCTCCATGCTTCATTTTCTCTGCACCATGCATTCATGCCATGAAAGCACCTTGAGAACACACTTTGTTAAGACACCTCAAGAACTAGTCATGAGAAATTGACTTCATAAGACCACTTAAAGGCTGGAACCTATCCATAAATCATCATAGACATGAAGAATAAATCACTAACACCCTTAAACATCCATTTTTCCATCTTGGAAAATGCACTTCTTGAGAGCTACAATAGATTCTTGAGAAAACAGACTGCACTCGCACATTTTTGTTAGGTTGTGGAGCTGAATTGCTTCACAGTTAACATGCTTTATCAACTTGCTAGAAAACACAGTAATCGACGTTGGTTATGAAGGGACCGACATCGGTCAACTATGACCAAAATCAGTCACCTATGGCTGACATCATCGGGAAAGTAGGAGCATCATCGGTTAGGGCTAACCGACATCGATACCTATGCGAGAGTGTTTTATTTAACTCACGAGAATTAGATCTAAATTTAGTATTAAAGCATATCTATTGATTATAATTGCATGGCTAAGTTCCCTAAGTTTGTATATGCCTATATAAGTATGAAAAATAGGGTTAGAAGGTTAATTGGACAAGAATTGAGTTAGATCCTTGATTCTCCTAGATCGAGAGAACGAAGAAGAAAAAGAAGAAAAAGAAAGAATGGTTATGTGAAGACAAAGCTTCCATGGAGAGAAGATGGACAAAAGGAAATAACAAGTACATCTCAATGGTGAGAAGAGGGTAACATATTCTATTGTATTTCCTTTGTATAATTATTGTCTCATTATAATGGCTTGCATAGTATGCAAAGCACATAGAGTTTCTTCTTCTACATCCACAAAGTTATTATGAGATCTTGTATTGATAGATCCATGAGATCATGATGTATTGTTGATCCATGTAGATCTAGTCTTATATTGTTAGATCCACAGGTTGTTGTGAGATCTTGTATTCATAGATCCATGAGATCATGTTGTATTGTTGATCCATGTAGATCTAGATATTGTAGAGGAGGTTGTCTTCATGTTTGCACAGTTGATGCAGTGATGGAGAGACAAACTTACTTCTTGGTGCACAATTATGGTTGCACATTGGTAGACCCATGTGAGAGGTCTTGTTGCAGATCCACAGAGAACTTGGTAGTAGTTCAGAGATGTAGTAGTTCCTAGTTATGTGAGATCTGCTTGGTGGTTTGGAGGCATGGTTGTAGTGCACTCATGGAGATCCATTTAGAGATCTAGAGGAGAGGATATACTCTTGGAGAGATGCATTGTACTCTTGTATTGAAGAGTTGGTTTGTACTCTTGTTATATTATATATATGAGATCTATATCTTTGGTGGATGTAGCCCACATTGGGTGAAACACGGTACATGTTGTGTTATGTGTGTACTTTGTTTGATTTGGATTATTCTAGTCTATACTTCCACTGTTGTATATTTTGGGGAATTGTTTAGATCTTGTGTGCATGATTGGGTTTGTTATTGAATCATAACACTATTCCATAGTCCTAATTCCCAACAATTTTCTCTCTCATCTGACTAACCACCACCACCTAAAAATAATTGGGAGATTCCACTACAAGATCCAATGGTGTATTTGAGAAATCTAATCCATTCTCGAAATGAATTGAACAAAATATTTCCTATCGAGTCCTTATAAGGGTTTTATAAGGGTTTTGAGTATTTTGGTGTTAATGATTGTTCACAAACGATATGTCATCAAATCTAAAACTAATGTCGAGGAAATATTAGCTAGGAACTTGATTCGTAAACTAGCAAAAATATTTCCTTGACTATGATCCTTATAGGAAACTTAATTGATTCATTTATACCTCAAAATAAATCATCTTAAAACAAATGTAATGCAAGAATAAGAACCAACACTACACAAGAGTTGATAACAATTTGGAAATCACCTACGCTTCCGAGTTTGATAAATAGTTGATCTAATTCATTATAACAATCTGATCATAAAGTAAAAATAAACTTACGATACTATAACAAATGTTCTACTTGAACCTGGTGTTAGTTGATCTAATAGAATCCAAACGGGTCTTGGAAGCTCAGTGCTTTGACACAGCTTCCTGGTTTGACACCTCTGATGACCTCCACTTTATTGTAGGGAAAGATAATCTCTATGTAGAGCTAACTCGGAATGTTTCTCGGTGTCAATGAGTGCCACCCCCTTATGCTGACTTTCACCTTGTTGCATGACCTCTAGCCTCTACGCAGAGCTAACTCTGTCCGATGTTGTCTCCATAAACTCGCAATAATACGAATCTCCTCCGTGGCCTCTAAGCAACTAACTTGGTGATATGCCCCATGTACTAAGAAGCATACCTCCAATATGAGTATAATTCTCCAATCTCTTTGCATCATGTCCATCGGCTTCTCAATCACGTCTCCTAGATCCCGCACGAGAAGATTAAGGCATATTATACCTTTATAACTAATCGATGAGTTAAAAATAATAACTCCCTTTTTACAATGACACCTATATAATAATAGGACTTAATTCTTCATACCCATTAAAAAAATAATAGGTCTTTAATATTCTCAAATATTTTTCCTTAATTGCTTAAGGCTTCGTATACGCACCCAAAAATTACATGGTGCAACATAGAAAATGCAATGTCTTCAATGATGATAAAAACTTCTTCTAAGGTAAAAATGAGGTCCATGTCCTTCCCTCCCTCCTTTGCATCCCTCTTTTGACTCAAATCAACCTTTCTTTTTCTCCGGACTTTAATTTCGCTTGTAAGACCTTTTTTAAAACTTTTGGTAGTGTTTTAGTGGTAGTTATGCAACCACCCTAAGCGGTTGTGTAATCATTAGCGTGGTGGTGTAATCATAACCACCCATAACCACCACCGCGATGATTATGCAACCACCCCGGTGGTTGTGTAATCATCACAACAAAGGTTGCGTAACCACACGATAGTTGCATAACCATCGCCTACCTACACCAACGCTCTGTTACTTTAAATACGATTATTAAAACACACATTTTTCAATGTGTGTTTGGATTTTGGGAGTGATTTTCTCGCTCATTTCTCAACCATTTTTCCTATTTTTGGATTCATTGGAATAGTATTTATTTTCTCCTCTTATTTAGCTATGTTTAGAATGTTGACTACATCTCCTTTTGATGATTTGTCACTTCTTGATCGACACATGTAATTGACTTCTTCTTTCCCATATTTTTATAAAATCCAAAATTTTACCCGTATGATGGGTTGGATATTTCACATTCTTGAGGTAAATTTATGTTGCTGAATTTTTGAGAGGAACCACACAAACAACCATCTCTTTTCTCTGTTCTTTCCTACCATTTTATTTTAAGTCATTTCTTACACAAGCCAGCCACAACCAATCTTTTGTTTTCTTTGCTACCAACCAACATCTTTACATTCTTGGATCAATTGGAATTCATCTTTGGAAGAGGATACAAAGATGAGGAGATAACAAGCACATCTCACCTTTGGGAAGCTACCACAATAAATAGTAACCAGGTTGGGGTTGTACTTAAATTCTTTGAATCTTTAATTAATTTGTATTTGTTAGAATAGAAAGAATGCATTATTTTAAGTTCGTATAATTGTAGAAGCGAATATTTCATCACTTCCTGAATGTATTCATTCTATTTCTAGTATTTCTTTTCAAAATATTTCTTATATCTTCCCTTAATAACTTCTTCCTAGTTTATCCCTATGGTTCTTCTCGAGAAATTAGTTGGAAGAAGAAGTGAAGAAATCCTTCCACATCATTTATTTATTTTAATTAGTTTAGATTAACTTATGTTGGGGAAAGTTCATAAGGAAAAGAGGAAATTGCTTTTGAGAGAAAACTTGAGGCATAAGCTTTTCCAAAAGAGGTTTATTTTATTTTATTTATATTAATAAATTTTGAATACATTCTTTTATAATAACATTGTTTTAAAACCTGCAATGTAGGGAATAACCACATTCGACTATTCTCTATTTTTAGTTTATTTTATTAGAGGTAGTATTATTTTATTTTAATTAATTTCTTGTGTCTGTAGAGTAGTTTATTTATTTATTTTATTTAAATTTTGAAAAATATAAAAATGTTATCCATTTAATTAGTTTCTTTTAATTCATTTCTTGTTCGCATAAATAGACTAGATTGTATACTTTTTAATTTAATTAATCAAGAATGAATTTAGCTAATTAAAAGATTAAAACACACTTGTCTTTTATTTAATCTAGATTTACTTTTCTTAATTATTTAAAATGAACCTTCAACGTAGTTTAACAAACAAATAAAATAAGACATTTAATCAATAGGAACTTACGCTACTTGTACATAGTCTCTAATTCCCTTTGGCCAACTTAGCTCGTAGGAACTCACACTACCCGTTCTTAGTCCTTGATTATCCTATAGCTACATTTCAATGTGCCCTCAATCCTACACATTTCGGTTGTCCCAACACGACCTCGAGAAGTCAAGTGCATCTAGAATCACGTGTTGATTCTCATGCGTATAAATTCCTCAACATTTCTCCTCCTAATTATCCTTTACATTTTGAATGGAGAGTTTGTGTGTATAAGTGAGGCTCTAAGGGCCTTATATACACTTAGGATGCCCCAAAGAATGTTTTAATACCTTATCTATATCCTTAATACGGTCTTCAAGCGTGGCACAATGGTTCATACCTATTATTTTTCCCCGACCGGTCGGGTTCAAATCCCCTTATCCACCATGTGTGCCCAGTATCTCCTTCAAATAGAAGTTCGGATGCTTTGTTACCAACCGTCCACCTTGGGTGGAGCGGTAAAGAGCTTGGAATAGTGAATAGGTTGTTGGGGGTTCGAACCACCCCAACCACATTCTTTTTTAAATCCACCCACGTAGCCTCCTCTTTAGCACTCCAAGATTTTTCCACGGCCTCCCACATTCTACACCGGATTAACCACCTCCATAGTGAACACTTGGGATATTTTGGTAGGTGGTAATAATACCTCATTCATGGGAGAGAATTATGTTTTATCCTTTTTAAGGATTTGACCACCCATTCAATATGTGGCTACGACCACATAAATTTATTCTTTACTTTTGACTCATTCATACACTTTGGCTTAGCCGCTTAGCATTTGTTGGCTTCACCAAGTTGGTGGAATAGTTGGTCCCTTATATAATCTTTGACCACTCTAACTCTTGAGCATAAAGAGCTCGCCAAGTTGGTAAACGAGCTCGATGTAAAAGCATGATTTAGAGCTTGGATGTGAATTAGAAAATGGTGGCAGCCATATGGTGGCCTCAAGACCCACCACGTGGTAAATCCTCCAATCAACTCATGGTGAAATTTTGAAGCCATGAATAATAATAATAAAGGCACACCTCCGATAAAATAATGGACCCCATCGTTTAAAACCTTTTTGACCATGAAGACTAAAAGTATCAACCAAATTCAAAACCTTCATTTTGGTCTCTGTCACTTGATGATGCTATGAAAATCATTTCCCATTTGCAACGTTTCCAATCATTTTCTTACATGTGCTCAACTTTTGTCCTGCAAACATCATGTTCCTACATGGACTACATCTGGAGTGTACGGTATCTGTTCTGGGTGTTCTAATAGTTGCATGGAAAGATCTCAAAGCCTTCCAATATATTCTAAATGATATTGAGAGATTTAAAGAAAGTTTACCCACTTATTTGATCTCCGGATCACACCTCCCCACTAAGGAGGATTTTTGTCCCAATTTTTTTCTTTTTCCTCCACTTTTAGATCTAAAATCCGTGTTGTCTTAAAGAGATCTCTACTGACATGATGGAATTCGAATATACTTCTCTAATCAGAAAATTGGTTTGATCCCCGGGACTTGTGGCACTTGGGCTCATTGCCTTCTTTGGTGCCACTTTTATGCCAAATCGGGATAGATAATCTCTATTTGGTCTTCATGAGGACTCAATAGTAGAGCTTTGATTACTAATTGTAAGAAAACACTAGGCATGATAAATATGTCACAAAGTGTTTACTTACTTGGTGGCTCCAGTTTCATGTCTTCTCCTTAAGATGAGGTAGATTTACCCTTATCTTCATTGGCCTTAACCCTCTTGGTGTGTTTCTTTTTCTTTCCACACCAAATCACACAATGGTTATTAGATCCATAATATGCACATGGATATGTCCACAATAGCTTTGGGGTTATTATGGGATCCTTATTGTAGTCAAAGAAGACACGATCATACCTCTTACGGCATGTCAACTTTACCTTTGTTCTCATCATTCTTTTGAGAGTCTATCATATTCTCTACTATGGGATGCTTCAGGAGGACTGGTGGCCTAGGCTTTACGCTCTATGTTTGACTTGCTTCGGTTGTCTTAGAGATTTCTCTTGCCTCATTTTACCACTACTATATCCTAGACCCGCATATCGAGGTCTTTCCTCCACATAGATAGGGTTAGTTATACCTTGGCTATTCACACCAAGGCCTTTTCCTTCATATCCCATTTTAAAAAGCAATTTTGATCCTATACCTCTAGTGTACTTTTCAAATTCACCAAAAGTAGGATTTACATTTTCATGGGAAGGAAAATTCAATGAATCACTTATAGTGTTATTGGTGGGCGTACCTTTCTTCTCTATCTTTTCACTATTCCACCATGTTTTTAGGATCTCTATCTTAGGTTATCGTTCATGGCTTTAACTATGTGATTACACCTCCAAGGAATTCTCCGGAGTCTCAAACTTGTCTTACAAATCTTACTTCTCTAATGTCACGAGATGTAGATGTTTCCTCAATTGAGAATCCTTTTTTTGGGCTACAGTGTGTTTATCAGATCTAGCTACAGAGGTTGACTCTTATTGGTCTTTTCCAAGTGCCTTTTTATGTTCCACCATTTGATGTTGGAACCACCTTGGTGCTTAATCTGGGAACAAATACCAACATTGTTCCTTATCATTCCCAATCATAGAGCAATGTGCACATACCTGAGGACCATCTCATTCTTCTTAGGTCCCTTGGTGATGACGCTCTTTTTGCAACGTAAATTAGGATTTCCATGCTCCGTCTCGCTTAAACAATATGACGCGTGTGATCTCGCCGATGTAAATTCATCATGTGTAGCATAATACCTAGTATAATGAGTAAAATGGGCCATAATATGAATGGTAGAATTCCATATCACTTCTACTACACGTGATCACCTAGTTCTTGATATAAAACTTGCTTCAAAGCTAGAAAGATTACAAGGTGAAAACTCCTATTCTGATACCAAAATTGATTTGTAAAATGGCCAAAAAATGTTTCCTTAACGAATAGATATCTATATAGAAACATAACTAATTCCAATTATACCTTGAAATAAATCAACTTAAAACAAATGCAATGCAAGAATAAGAACCAACACTACACAAGAGTTGATAATGGAGTTTGAAATTTCCTATGTATTTGGGTTCGCTAAATAGATGAACTAATTCATTATATAAATTTGATCGTAAACTACAAATAAACTTATGATACTATAATGAATGTTCAACCTGAACCTATTGCCAGTTGATCCGATATAATCCGAACTAGTCTTGGAAACTTAGTGCTCCAACGATACTTCCTGGTTCGACACCTCCTGATGACCTCCACTCTATTACACAAAAAGATAAATTATATTTAGAGCTAAGTTAGAATGTGTCTGTGTTGATGAGTGTCACACTCAAGTTTACTTCCACCATGTTTCACGATCTCTAGCCTTTACGTAGAGCTAGGATTGGTCCGAGTGTTGTCTCCAAACCGAGTAATAGTATGAATCTCCTATGTGGACTCTAAGAAACTAAGTTGGTGATATGCCCATCGTACTCAAAATTATCTCTAGTATGAGTATACTTTTCTAGTGTTGCATCACGTCCCTCATCTTATTAATCACATCTCTAGGCTCCCGCACGAGAATATTAAGGCATACTATGCCTTTATAACTAATCGAGTGAGTTAAAAATAATAACTCACTTTTATAATGGCGCCTATATAATAATAGGAATTAATTCTTCATGTATGTTACAAAATTATAGGTCTTTAATATTCTCAAATATTTTGCCTTAATTCCCTAAGGCTTCCTCAACATTTCTCCTCCTAACTCTCCTTTTCACTTTGAATGGAGAGATTGTGTGTATAAGTGAGGCTCTAAGGGCCTTATATAGGCTAAGGATGCCCCGAGGAATGCGTTAATACCTTATCCACATCCTTAATAAGTATTCTAAGTGTGGCACAACGATTCAAACCTATTATTTTTCCCAAGCGTTGGGGTTTGAATCCCCTTATCCATCATGTGTGGCCCGTATCTCCTTTAAATAGACGTGAGACCGGTTTGTTACCATCCACCTTGGGCAAAGAGTGGTAAAGATATTGGAATAGTGAATAGGTGGTTGGGGATTTGAACCGCCCCAACCACATTCCTTTTTTAAATCCATCTACGTAGCCTCCTCTTTAGCACTCCAATATTTTTCCATAGGCTCCCACTTTCCAAGTGGGCTTAACCACATCCATAGTTAGTGTTTGGGATATTTTGGTAAGTGGGAATAATCCCTCATTCATGGGAGAGAAATAGGTTTTATCTTTTTAAGGATTTTACCACCCATTCAATATGTGTCTATGGCCACATAACTCCCTCCTTCTCTTTTGACTCATCTATACACTTCGGGATCAGCTTCTTAGTATGCATCGGCTTCATTGAGTTGGTCGAAAAGTTGGTCCCTTATATAATATTTGATGGCTCAAAATCCTTAGCATAAAGATCTTAATGAGTTGGTAAGTGAGCTTGGTGCAAAACGTGATTTTGAGCTCAATTACAAATTGGAGAAATGATGGTAGGCCATGTAGTGGCTTGAGGACCCACAATGTTGTAAATCCTCTAATCGGATCGTGGAAAAATTGTGAAGACATGAATAATAATAAAGGCACCCCTCTAATAAAAGAGTGGACCCCATCGTTGAATTTTTTTCAAGCGTTGAAGACCGGTGTTGTCAAACAAATTCACAACCTTCATTTTTCTTTGTTCCACTTGATGACGCTACACCGAATCATTTCCCATTTTTAATGTGCCTAGTCATTTCTTTTCACACGTGTTCAATTTTGTGATGTGAACATCTTTTCTTGCGTGCAAAATACATCTGGAGCGTATGTTATATATTCTGCACATTTCCAATAGGTGTCGTAAAGCTCTAGAAGCCTTCTACCATCCGGTAATAATCCCAAGAGATTTAGGGAAACTATGCTCGCTGATTTTATATCTCTAGATAAGACCCTTCCCATATCTCCTCAAAATATTAGGTTCAAATGCGGAGGAGTAACATGCTAACAAACTTTAGAAAGTGCTTCTCGGGTTTGAGGTCTTTATTTTATGAGCTCAAGTAAACCAAAATGTATTATCCTACAAAATCCTCCAAACCATGACTTGAAACTTCATCAACATACCTGAAACAAAAAAACCTCTTTATATGCTCACACATGCATACTTGCTCTAAAAATTGATCTTCATTACCTTTACTTGCCTTAGAAACTGATCCTCATACCTTATTAGGCCATGTTTTCTACACCTTTCTTCTCGCACCTTGGTGTTCATGCTTTAACCGACCTTCACACCTCTGTCCATGCACTCTACACCATATTCTCATGCTCAAAAATGATGTCAACCTATCACATGCATGTGCTAATTCATTTCATCATGCTTCACTCATTTCACCAAGCTACCATGCACATACCTTCACTATGTCTCTTCATGTCATGATTGGGCCATGACTAGGCTTCTCAAGCACTTGAACATTCTTCAATGAAATGTACTCAAACATGCTGACCTTTGACAACACAACACCACTCTTACAAACCTAATTTTATGCATACCTTCACTTTCACAAGAACCTCCCACCTTGACAATCTTCAAGGTTGTCTTCAAATTCTCTCTATATGTATTCAACTTATCTCTCTATGTCTTCAAATCTCTCTCTCTCTCTCTCTCTATCTATCTTCAAGATGAATTTGACATTAATGAATGCAATTCAATCACTTACTACCAATCAAACTTCACACATGGTGCACCTTTGAAATCAATAAGGCACATCATCAACCTTTGACATCAATGACAATACTCAACAATCTCCCCCTTTTTCATCAAGGAAACTGTTATCCCAAATTTTACCCCAGGTTAATTTGGATAACTCATTAAAAATGGACTTAGCCATTTTTATAAGCATGGGATGTTTAAAGGTCATGAAATTCCCCCTTTCAAAAGCAGCAACCATTGGAATTCAAAAATACCATGTGTCCATTAATGGGTTATATTTAAATGAGCATGTGACATTCATTTGGACATCAATTTTAATGAAAAACATCAACAACATGCCACGTGACAAGATTCTAGCTCTCCTAAAAGGTTTTGGCTTCAACGGATGTCAAGTCCCCAAAATAAATCAAGCTCAATAACATTTTGGGTTCACAAAGGTTAGTCAAAGTTTGAAAGGTTAGGAGGACAGTGGAAAAAAATTCTATGAAGCTAAAAAACTTAAGTCCGCCAAGATATAAGTTGTGGTACGTGAAGGAAAATCAAATCGAGGAAAGAACGAAGTAGAGAGACCGATTTTGCAAACAAGCATGGAGATTTTTCATTGGCTCATGTTTCATGGTTTATTACTATCAAAAAATTGACATGCGAAATAGTGTGAAGCTTTCCTATTGATTGTTCTTTGTAGTGGTCGGTCAAGGTTATCAAGAGGTTTGACACAACCTGACATTGCAAGGGGTGTGGGGCTTCCTCATTGGTTAATGTTTTGTAGGGGACATAAAGGGTAATTAAAAGGACTGACATTACGAAGAGCATGGAGCTTTCTCATTGGATCACACTTCACAGTGGTCAGTTAGGGGCTATTGAAAAATTGATTTGTGAAGTAATGTGGAGCTGTTTCATTGGATTATGCTTCAGTAGTGGCCAATAAAAGTTCCAAGAAAGTCTAACATTTGTGAGGAATGTGTCATTGTTTTATTAGCTTGCATTTCATAAAGGAGAAAACTCAACGTGCGCAAAAGGAAAAGGAAAGGAAAGGAAGAAAATCTCACCCCATAACCTAACTAGAGACCGAAAATGGAAAAAGGAAAATCAATGCACATGGAGGCAGAGGTGATCCCCGAGCTAATCAAATGCTACCACTTGTCACATTTTTGTGCTTCTTGACATGTAAATATTCAAATGGCCATATCTTTCGATCTAGAGCTCCAAATGGACAAAATTTATATTATTGGAAAGGTCTCCTCAAGCCCTTCAATTTGGTATCATCAAAATCAGATTTTGGTGGCTTTTGGTGGGAAAAAAAGTAAATAACAATTTGGGCTATTAATATGCAGACTCAAATGGATCAACCACCTAAATTGATGAAATGTGGGGCTCTTACCTTCTCCTAGAAGCAAAAGGACATCGGGACACGAGCTTAACATAGTTCCATGATTTTTTTCAAACTTAGTTGAAGCCAAAAAATCGTGTTGTAGGGAAAGGCGAGATATTTTCAATCCATAACTTGAGAAGAAGAGAAATTTTGATACATGCTTAGAAGATAGGGTTTGAATGGATGGGTTCACCAAATGATTTAACAAAGATGTAAAGATGCTAAACCTTAGATATTTTAGAGTCACATATGATAAATAAACAATAAAGCACAAATTTGATGCAAGTAATAAGCTAAAGGAAATCAAAACCCTAAGTGCAAAAGAGAGGATAAAAGACTTAGCTGATTTTGAAATAGATCCCAAGAGTTCGGACTAGAAAAGTGATAAATAGGAGGAAGAAACTATCGTAACGTAACCGCACACAAAAATCTTAGAATTGTTGAACAATCTTGAACTAGGGCACCTAGACTAGGTCGGGGTCACTCTAGGCGCCTGAGTATGCTTCTAAGAGCCTAGGAACGTAGTCTTCTTCTCCGGGCACCCATGACTATGAAAATGGATAGAGCTTGAATCTTTTGGTGTCAAAGGTGGTCGCTAACCTTTTTTTTGGTCACTTGTATGTCACTAGATGATCACAAAGTTCATATGTAACCTATAAAAAAAATGATATCATGAAAAACCCTAAAATATATCAAATCCTAAAAAAATAAAGATGTAAATGGGGATTCAAACTGACCCCAACGGTCATCGAGACAAAGTAAAATTATGACTAAGCATTGCACTACATCTCAGACTCCATGTAGTTCTATGTACGTGTGTGTAGAATCATGCCCTAGGAAACTCTTGTGCAAGATGCACTTGATAGCGATAAATAACTAGATGTAGCAATGTAGATATATGTGTGAATGGAAAAATTAAATTCCCCTCCTATGCATGTATGCAAAAATGCAGCCCTTGTCCCTTGAATGAAGCTAGATGAATTCCTTGATGCTTAAGAATTCCTTTGAATGCAACCTTAGGTGATGATAATAGATGCTTAGATCTTGGTCCCTTATTATGGTCACATAGCTTTGTATTTATATGATTCCCTTGTTTGAATTTTGTAATTGAAAAATAAAAGGCCGAACCATAAGAAAACAAGATTCCCAAAATATAAAAGAGGCCCAAAAGAGGCGAGTAAGATACAAAGAGGTCGGGGGTGCCTAGAGGGGATAAGGGCACTTAGGCATTGGAGTCTTGGCTAGGTGCTAATGTCCAGAGGTGCCTAGAGGGGATAAGGGCACTTAGGCGTTGGAGTCTTGGCTAGGTGCTAATGTCCAGATTCAAGAAAGATAAATAAATGAAGATCAAACTGGGTTGTAGGGTGTAGAAGGCCAAATAGAAAATAAGAAACACAAACAAAAGGAAAAAATAGTCACTGTCAATTTCTAGTTTTCTCGCTTAGGAATCATATGAATAGTAATATGTGATTAGGACCTAGAAATGTACCCAAGTGCATGATTTTGTGTCTACACTAACACAAAATGGCCAACAATCTCCCCTTTATCATTGATGGCAACCAAAATGACCAACACCTACATGACCTCTTTTCCATGTTTCTGATGCTTCTCTCCCCATTTGACATATATGAAAAAGGCTATACTGACTACTAGACATGAAAAATAACAACACACAATGACAACAATGTACAAAATCATCTTACTTGCACAAATAACTCCCCCTGGGATTGAAATCTCTCTCTTCGACCTCAACAATAGAAATAATGATCCAATGAACTTGTAAAGGCATCAACAAAGCTCCCCTAAACTAATATCCTCATACTTTTTCTTCTTTCACACTCAAGCATCTTCATATAGGTCTAGGAACTATAAGAAACCACTATTTTTCTTCCAATACTAGCATAAAAACTTTAGAACAAGAGCCTTGAATCATAATTTTAGTGCAAATTTGACAACCTTCTATTTTCATGGAATCAAATAAATCATGTAAATTGACCTTCAAATTCTCCCACTAGACTTGTACCATCATACTCAACTAAAAGATACAAATTTTAAGCTTACCTTTCTTAGGCTTCTTGTAGATGCTCAAGTCACTTATCATAATCCTCGAGACACTTTTTCAAGTGTTTTCAACCTTTTCTTATGCAATTTTGACCTTCTTGAGTCGAGATTTCACTTACCTCTATAAAAATTCAAAACTTTATCTTCTTATCACCTTTACCACTTTTATGAGGTTCAAAAATAGACTCCCCTGCATTAATAGGTCATATCGGACACAGTAGACTATAGTTTTTCCCTTCACAACCCGTAGTACACCATTAGAGAGATCACACAAGATTTCAACATCCTAAAAGTATATATCATGCACTTTTAGTCTTGAAGCACTAAACTCAAGATGACATTCCTTTTTCTTATGAAACTCATAGTTTTGTCTTGGATAACATTTACTCTTGGATCCAACCATTCACATTCAAGATGAAAAATTTCAATTACCCATGTCTTGTGTTACTTTCACACACCTTTCAAGGAGGATATACATTCTTCATAAATTTTAACTCAAAATCAGATTTCATTCTTTGAACATACATCTCAAAAACAAAGACTCACATTTGTCCTTGTTAAGAACATAAAATCCATATAGTGACCCATTGATTACCATGATCCTCAAGACTTAACAATGTTCTCAACATTCTTTTGATTATGACCATGGTTTTGAGACATACTAGGACTTCAAAGCACATGCTTCATGATGTCTACAAGATATTCTTAAATAAACTTTTGAGATCAACTTGACACTAAAACAAACCTCTTCTTATCTTGACACACTCTTTTAGATAATGAAAACATCACAACCTCGGACCTTTCATGGATGAATGAGACTCTAACATAACTACACAGTTGACACCAAAAATTGTCATTACCATTTTACTTAGACCACTTCGTTGATGTTTACTTGTAACATATCACTTTTAGAGAAATTTATCAACCTAATAAACTTCCTTCACAGACCATTTTCCATTACTCACAATGCTTACAAGCTTCTAGATACTTTTCACTCTTACTACGAGACCTATGTACTTCATTGAATTGATAGCATTCTAAATTTTCTTCATAAAACCACCATGAAGTATAGCATAATTCTATATACAATTTTTTTAAATAGTATCAAGATAGAAAACTCCATCTAGGTCATGAATAACCCATCACATCCTTTTGACACTCTTTACTTTGTGCTTTAAACACTATCACAAAGTAAGAACATTATGCATAGGATCTTGAACAAGTAACCTTCTTACTAATTTTCACACTTGAATAAACCATATACACCAACCCGAGGATACTTATGAAGTCATCATTTAGCTTCCTTCATGATGCAAGGGTCACACCTAACTCCTCAATATTAAACACACTTGTTGATACTATAAGAAAACTAAGATTATTTTCATGGACAAGGAACACACATACTTGTTCATGGAGTACTTTTTAGTCATTATATGAACTTATCTGAGTTGTAGCATTTCAACAAAGTGCTTAAACTTAACTAGCATACCTCCTCTGATACAAAATGCTATCATAGACATGTGGTTTATTATCTCTCACCATTTCACATAATCATCAAGTGTAACATAGATCACAATCTTTTTGATAATCTGCTATGAAAGACACAAGTTTCATATATTCAAAAGAACGATCACACTTGAATTACCTCACAATCATACCATGTACTTTTGAAATGTACCTTTCCAACTTGAATTTTTTCATTATGAGCTTATAAGTCTTCATTTTGAGCATATTAACACCTACATGCATCCTTATAGACTATCTTATGTGACTAGCATAGTAAAAATATGCTCTTGTTTGAATCTCATGATAACAAATTCCATAGAACGCTCCTTTGATGCATAACCAAACTCTTTGATCAACCTCTGTACTTGAAAACCCCGAGACATACATTCTTAAAGCATAATTTTATGCCTTGATGAGGTGCATTCATACTTCCTTGTGCAAAACCGAATACTTTTCCTTTTGGTCTTCTTGGATCAATCCTTGATGCCTAAGTACCAAAAACCTTGTTGAACCTTGTCACTTGGCATTAATACCTCTTTTAGTCCATTTCATCTTGACATCACAAATTCTTAATAGCTAGTTCATTTTCTAGTCTCAACCTTTGAGTAATCACACATACTCTTGAGAACTCCAAACCACATTTTATTGGTTTCATGATGTAGACATAATTTTTCTTAATGATTCTTAGCCATGTATACCCATACACTTTCTTAATTCATTGTATGTCATCTAAGAAGTTGATTGAATTCAACACATGAGTCACTTTGAGTCATGAATTCATTTCCACAGAGTTAGACTTCACATCATATAAGTGACATTGCCCAAAATTTCACATCTCAATATCATTTTTCCAGACCTCGAATCCTTATGGAATGGATACATATTTTGAACAAAACATGCCTTGAAGGATATCACACACCTTTGCACATTAACTTGATAACTCATCCTTGATAAATTTGTATGACGATACAGACCTACAATTTTTTCAGACGCCTTTAAAATAGACTCATTCCTTCATCGAACTCATTATGCATGACCACATGACACATGTATGACTAGGAAATGGGCTACTCAACATGATACTTATGGCTATAATATTTCTAACAATCTTCTCATAATGTAAACACTTCTCTTACCACATACTCAACAACCTAGGATAGAAGACAAACTTACTCGACTCAAGACTAATTTTGACAAGTACCACAACAACAAACACTCTTAGGGGCATCTTTTGATCTAAATGCTACTTAAACCACCAATCAAACCTATAATGCATGAATATATAATTTCATGAATGAGACATAGACTTAGATAGACCCAAAACACCTTCATACTTCTTATAGTAACCATAGAATTATTCAAACAGAGACAACAAGACAAACATACACACTACAAAGGACAAGAACTTCAAAAGCACATGGAGGGATCACATGTCATACCTTATCACTCTTGAAGTATTCCAAAATCCTAGAATCCTTAGCTTTTCATGAACATGGGAATGAATTGAATTTAGGAAAATATGGTATTATTTATATCTAATCCCTTCAACTAAGGCAAATATACTTCCTTGACTGAAATTGTATCCCATCTTGATGTCATAAAAAACCTATTTGACAAACTTCTTTGGATTAGGCTACATTTTAGACTAAGAATCCGATCTCTAAACTTGTCATTTTTAATCAACCATCGTCTTCACCTAAGGAACTGATATGAAATTCTTAGAATCATTCATGAGATTCTTCTTCTTGAAAAATCTTCCATTTTGAGCTTTAAATTTTCTAGAGTACCCCAAAGATTCTATTTGGTGAAAATGTCTTGTAATATGTCCTTACTTATGGCATTTGTGACACATAATACCAGTCTTCTTTCATCTTGATTCAAACTTTAATTTAAAACCACAATCCTTAGCTCTATGGCCATACTCACAACATGAATGACATTCACCTTTGAAGAAGCCTACACCATTCCTAGGAGACCTTATTTTGCAATCTCTAGCTCTATGACCAAAATCATGAAAAATATAACAATAACCATTAAATAAAGAACCATACCTCATAGAATTTGGTTTTACAATAGGGCTAGACCTTCTCAAGTCATCCTTCTTGGTCACTTTCTCATCAAATTTAGAACTTGGTCCAACTTCACCATCATTCTTCACATGTTCTCCTTTGAACCCTAGACCTGTTTTGTCACTAACCACTCTTTGGCTCTCCAAGATCCCCTCAAGAGTTTCAGAACCCTTATCTAAATTACCATACATATTAAACCTATTGGAAGCATATTATAAATCATATTACAAATATTTCAAACTCTCTTCATACCTGGAACAAGTGTCTTCTTTATCCTTTAGGGATTAAGACATACTTTCAACCTGTGACTCCAAACCCTTGAGAGCCTGACCATGATCTATCTCCATACATCTGATATGATCTTGTAAGCTATGAATCACGAACTCTACAACCTCATACTTGATCCTTAATGCAACTTTTAGCTCACACAAACATCATCAAACCTCATTCACCTAGCTATTTCTTTCTTCATCTTCTTGGACTAGTCTTTGCTTCAAAACATTACACACATGCTATCTATAACTCCTCAACCTTTCACACTCTTCTCCAGATCTCAAATCTTGCATTCATACCTGTTACTCACTTTTACTTGGGTCACACTTTTCCCTCTAAGAGCACTATTTCAAAAATGAACTCAAAAAACTTGTTTTATACCCTTCTCAACTCAAAATCATAAATCAATTAGGTCTCCCTACTTTATTTTGACCAATACTACTTAAAAACAAAAAAATCATTAAAAATTTCTCATTAGACCCATATAGGTCTTCTATGCCAAAACCACCAAACATGCTCAAAACCCCATCACCTGGATGAACTAAAACCAAAAAAGCCAAAAAAATGATTATTCAAGCTCCAAAATTCATAAAAAAAAGCCTAATATGACATATTAACATCATCCATGGTCATAAATTATGTTAAACCGATAAAATTTCACATAACTAACTCAAGAAGGCTCATATCCTTCTTAAAACAGTTGTTTCCAGGACCCTATCTTCACCTTTGGGCCTCAAGACCAGCCAATAAAAATTCACCTATGGAATGTAACCACTCATTAGAATATTCAGGACATGGAGATCACATATATGCATTCTGAAGATCATGGAACATCCATATGTGAAAACCACACCAACTTTACTCTTCACCAAAACAAGCTTTCCAAAAATCTATTTTACAAACTCAACTGGTTTACACCCTTTTTGTCACTTGAAAGACCTCAAAGGAATTTGATTCAATTTCAAACTAATATAAATCATCAACTCATTCATCTCATGCATCATCTACCTCAATCTCACATCAGAAAACTTGTCATCCGAAAACCAAACAACATTCTTCCTCACAAACTAACCTAGATGACCCATCATACCTCATCATCAATATAAAAATCATACACCACTATAAATAACTATAAATACTATTTCTATATAATTTCACATTGCCTTTCAACTCTTGGTGGAAGGCCTTGAACCAAGTCCATTTATGCAAACCGCTTATTTAGCCTTCTAAGAATCAAGAACCAAGATTTTTCACAACTTGCTCCATCAGCTCAAAACTCGCTTACACACTTGACCAAATCATGGAAAACTCTTAGAAATGTTTTTTAATCACTAATAAACTCTCAACCATCATTAATAACTCAGAACAATCACCATACCTCATTAAGCCATTTGATACCTTGCTAGATCCAACATCCTTCGATTTGACCCTCAAAGAATAGGTCATAAATTATTCATATCATATAAAAACATAAGTTTTATATACCACTTGAACTCTCTATAACTCCAATCACAACACAACTTGAATCAGCTCCTAAATACTCATGTAGCTCTTGTAATTCCACTTTTAGTGTAAGTTGCTCCAAACTACCCCAAAAACTGGTCTTCTAGGGAACACTTTGCCCTTTTTCACCTCAACCATAATATTAAACTATCATGGACATATAATAAAATTCCAAGGATAAAAAAATTTCAATTTATTTTGTACCTTCTTTGGGAAACTTCTCCTAAAATTGAACTTCTTCATAAACATGCATTTTCAAGTGGGGCAAAGTGACAGGGAAATGAGGGATGCAAGAAAAACATGGCGTCTAAGAATTTGTTAGAATATCATGGAACTATTTGGATGGTGTAACGATCAAAGGCTTCTAAGAGGAATTCAACAATGGTTTTATATTTTTGTAGAATCTCATTTTTACATTGATAAATTCCTTTGATATGATTAATGACAAGCTATGAATCTTTGCAGATGTCCAAGCTATGAAAACCGAGGATGATGGAAGTTCGAGAACCATGATTAGATCTTCATATTCTTACATGTTATTAGTACATTCAAAATTTAGTTTGAAAGATAGAGGGATAAGGGTCCCCAGGAGGTGTGATAATGATACCAAGCACCCCCCTCGCCGACACTTAGATCCATCAAAGAAAAATGTCATTTTGATAGGAGCGTATTCTTTATCAATAGTGTTGATAGATTATTTAGGTAATTTTTCATGAGGTGATTGGTTATCTAGAAGGGGGCTTCGGTGAGCTGATAGGAGACGACTTGTCCCTTAATAGAATTTTGTGAGATGAATTCAAGGTCAAACTTGGTCATGAGCATGAGCCACCGAGTGATGCAATCACTATGATATGGTTCGAATGCATGGATTTGAGAGGATTGAAGCTTCTAATGATTGTAAGTCTTGTGATTAAGTAGATAATGACAAAGTTTGGATGTTGCAAAGTACAAGGCACAACACAACTTTTTAGCTTCAGTATAACGAGTCTCATAGTCATGGAGAGTGAAACTTATATAATAAACAACCTGTTCATGACCCTTATCATCTTAATGAACAAGCATGACACTAAAGGAATGATTAGTAGTAGATATGTAGAGGTGGAACGACTCCCCCTCACGTGGAGGTGTAAGGACATGTGGTAATAGGAGGTATTATTTGAGGTCATCAAAGGAATTTTGAAATTTTTTATCCTATTTAAAATGTATGTCCTTTCGTGAGAATATGATGAAAAAGATGACAATGGTCTAAATGTTGTGAGATGAAGTAATGATTGATTGAAGTCTATCTTGAAGGATACTGAGCTATTTTAGATTTTTGATCGAATGCATTTCAGTTATGTCTTTGATCTTAGCGGGGTCTACTTCAATGCCCCGAATAGAAATGATGAACCCTAAGATTTTTCCAGTGAGAACACCAAATACAAACTTAACAAGGTTGAAGTGAAGAAAGTACTAGATAAGATCGGTGAATATTATGTCTAGGACAATGAGATAATCCCCTTATCCATCATGTGTGGCCCGTATCTCCTTTAAATAGACATGAGATTGGTTTGTTACCAAGTGTCCACCTTGGGCAGAGCGGTAAAGATATTGGAATAGTGAATAGGTGGTTGGGGATTTGAACCGCCCCAACCACATTCTTTTTTAAATCCATCTACGTAGCCTCCTCTTTAGCACTCCAATATTTTTCCATAGGCTCCCACTTTCCAGGTGGGCTTAACCACATCCATAGTTAGTGTTTGGGATATTTTGGTAGGTGGAATAATCCCTCATTCATGGGAGAGAAATAGGTTTTATCCTTTTTAAGGATTTGACCACCCATTCAATATGTGCCTATGGCCATGTAACTCCCTCCTTCTCTTTTGACTCATCTATGCACTTGGGATCAGCTTCTTAGCATGCATCAACTTCACCGAGTTGGTCGATAAGTTGGTCCCTTATATAATATTTGATAGCTCAAACTCCTTAGCATAAAGATCTTAATGAGTTGGTAAGTGAGCTCGGTGCAAAATTGTGATTTTGAGCTCAATTGCAAATTAGAGAAATGATGGTAGGCCATGTAGTGGCTTGAGGACCCACAATGTGGTAAATCCTCTAATCGGATCGTGGAAAAAGTGTGAAGACATGAATAATAATAAAGGCACCCTCTAATAAAAGAGTGGACCCCATCATTGAATTTTTTTCAAGCGTCGAAGACCGGTGTTGTCAAAAAAATTCACAACCTTCATTTTTCTCTGTTCCGCTGACGACGCTACACCTTTGAATCATTTCCCATTTTTAATGTGCCCAGTCACTACTTTGCACATGCTCAAATTTTTTGATGTGAACATCTTGTTCCTATGCAGTAATACATCCGGGCGTATGTTATATGTTCTTCACGTTCAATAGGTGTCGTAAAGCTCTGAAGCCTTCTACCATCCGGTAATAATCCCAAGAGACTTAGGGAAACTATTGTCACTGATTTTATCTCTAGATCATACCCTTCCCCATATCTCCTCAAAATCTCAGGTTCAAATGCAAATGAGTAACATGCTAAAAACTTTAGAAAGTTCTTCTCGGGTTTGAGGTATTTATTTTATGAGATCAAGTAGACCAAAAATGTATTATCCTACAAAATCCTCCAAACCATGACTTGAAACTTCATCAACATACCTAAAACAACACAAATAACCTCTTTATATGCTCACACATGCATACTTGCTCTGAAAAATTGATCATCATGACCTTTACTTGCCTTGAAACCGATTCTCATACCTTATTAGGCCATGTTTTCTACACCTTTATTTTTGCACCTTGGTGTTCATGCTTTAACCGACCTTCAAACATCTATCCATGCACTCTACACCATATTCTCATGCTCAAACAATGATGTCAACCTATCATATCCATGTGTTAATTCAATTCATCATGCTTCACTCATTTCACGAAGCTACCATGCACATACCTTCACTATGTCTCTTCATGCCATGATTAGGCCATGACTAGGCTTCTCAAGCACTTGAACATTCTTTAATGAATTGTACACAAACATGTTGACCTTTGACAACACAACACCACTCTTACAGACCTAATTTTTTTCATATCTTCACTTTCACAAGAACCTCCCACCTTGACAATCTTCAAGTTGTCTTCAAATTCTCTCTATATGTATTCAACTTATCTCTCTATGTCTTCAAATTCTCTCTCTCTCTCTCTCTCTCTCTATCTGTCTTCAAGATGAATTTGACATTAATGAATGCAATTCAATCACTTACTACCAATCAAACTTCACACATGGTGCACCTTTGAAATCAATAAGGCACATCATCAACCTTTGACATCAATGACAATACTCAACAATCTCCCCATTTTTCATCAAGGAAATTGTTATCCCAAATTTTACCCCAGGTTAATTTGGATAACTCATTAAAAATGGACTTAGCCATTTTTATAAGCATGGGATGTTTAAAGGTCATGAAATTCCCCTTTCAAAAGCACTGACCATTGGAATTCAAAAATACCATGTGTCCATTAATGGGTTATATTTAAATGAGCGTGTGACATTCATTTGGACATCAATTTTAATGAAAAACATCGACAACATGCCACGTGACAAGATTCTCGCTCTCCTAAAAGGTTTTGGCTTCAATGGATGTCAAGTCCCGAAATTAAATCAAGCTCAATAACATTTTGGGTTCACAATGGTTAGTCAAAGTTTGAAAGGTCAAGAGGACAAGTGGAAAACTTCTATGAAGCCAAAAACTTAAGTCCGCCCAAGATATAAGTTGTGGCAGAAGGAAAATCAAATCAAAGGAAAGTACGAATTAGAGAGACCGACATTTACAAACAAGCATGGATATTTTTCATTGGCTCATGTTTCACGGTTGTTACTATCAAAAAATTGACATGCGAAAGCATGAAGCTTTCCTATTTGAATGTTTTTAAGTCCAAAGGGCATTACTTAACAATATAAAGGACCCCAAGGAGTGATGAAGGAGTGGCAATGATAATTTTATGATATCCAGAGATACCATCCATAAGGGAGAGCATTTCGTGGCCAATGGTGAGATCGACGAGCTGATCGAGGTTTGGAAGAGGAAATTCATCTTTGGGATAAGTGAGGTTGAGGTCTCGGTCGTACAAATATGTAACTTTCCTGAGGCTTTGGTTATGTGCACAATATTAGAGACCCATGTGGATAGTCAATGGATATGATGAAATTAGCAAAGACAAGATGTTTTAATTATTCTTTGATGAGAAGAGCTACGCAAGGGTGCATCCTACTTAGCTTTTTTTTCGTGGTTAACATTGGGATATGTGATGATATTCTGAACAACCATGTTAAGGTCGATACATGACATGTCACCATACGACCATGAAAAGGCTTGACTATGTTTAGAGAGAAAGGAGGTGAAGTCCTTTACTTCTTGTAAATATAAAGATTGAATGAATTTGACTATTTGAGGATCCCGTGGAGCTCCTATATTAACATTGATAATTGATTTATTAAGAAGTGCCAATGTGTTAGGTAGCAGATTTTTTTGAAGGTAATTGTCCTATGCCCCCATTTAAGAGAGAATGGATTGGTTGTCATGACATCGAAAAATTTCAATGGTAGGGAGTCCTCTTTTATGATTTCAGTT
This sequence comes from Taxus wallichiana var. yunnanensis, assembly GCA_018340775.1. Lineage (NCBI taxonomy): Eukaryota > Viridiplantae > Streptophyta > Pinopsida > Cupressales > Taxaceae > Taxus > Taxus wallichiana. The sequence continues at coordinate 120,419,806 of CM031238.1, forward strand.
AAAAATGAGAGGATGGGTCTCAGATCACGATTAGTTTGATAAGTAATTGGTCTCAATGTGATAATGTTGACTAAAAAAGTTAGATGTGACCTGAAATGGTATTATCTCAGTGTCCATGGAATTATTCTTTGCAGATGGGGAAGGTGGTTCTGGTTTTGTTATAGATCTAGATGTGGTGCTTGTGGAGGGTTCGAGAGGTTGGTGTTACGAAACCTAATCCATATTTTTCATGAGGTTTAGGGAATGATCAAGGATTAAGTCATGGATGCCTTGTTCATAATGTCCAAGTCCAAATCCCTTCCAGCGCAATGATGGAGGTACATTTGTGTGAAGACTTTGTTATATAGGAATGCAAAGTCTGATATGAATGGTTTGGCATGGTACTGATTAGTAGGACATGGAGAAGGGAGATCGATCCCTCTATAGATGAGGTTGGTTTTGAGATGTGGTGGACTGAAGGAGATAACATATCTGAAATTAGGTTCATACATGGGTTGTTTATCGGGTCTTATGTATTTCTTTCTTTGTAGGAAGAGAATTAAGTGTAAGGAGGCGATACTCCCCCAGTGAAAGATGCTACATAACATCATTGAAGGAAGTGTCATTAGGAAACTTTGATGAGGTGATGGATGAAATGGTAGAGGATTTATTACAGGAGCCCGAGTTTGTTTTGGGTAAAAGCACATCATTCGGTTGGTATGTCATGTGACATGATTTGAAAGGGTTTGGATCCGTGGGAACAATGAAGGTTTTACCCTCATGTTCATATTTGAGACAACAATGGAGAGTAGATGGGATGCAACATATAACATGTATCTAGGGTTGACCTAATAACATGTTATATTGAAATTCTCATTCTACCATATAGAAGAGTTTGTGGAGGGTTTTAACATCGTCTTGATTGGTAAGATGACCGTGCCCAATGTGGGACCGATATTGTCATTGAAATCGATGACAGTTTGTAGGTGAATGGGAAACAATGGTGTTGAGAAGATGAATTTGATCAAAGGCATGTGATGATATGATTTTAATTTTGATTCCTTTATTGATAATGAATCTCTTAATGATGGTATCATCTATTTGGGCGATGATGAATAGTGGGATATCATGATCCTCTCAGTTATAATGATGGGATTTGAAGATGTCAAAAGAGATGGCAACATGCATTCTGAGTGTACCAAATAAGTTTGAAAATGGTTGTGGATTGTCCGAGGGTAATGATATAGATTTGTGTGCTTCATCATAACTTGTTGATGTTGTGGCGAGGTTTGCACAATATCACAAAGGGAAATTTTTACTGGAGCTTGGTGAAGTTGTTTGATAATGGTATTTTGCATAGAAGTGATGGATTAAGTATGTGGATGAACAAGGATAGAAACCTTAGCCTTGATGGGAGGTGTTGGATTAGATGAATTAGGAGCGATTTGGATAGAGAACTTGGACTTGATTTGATCCAAAGTCTTGGGAAAATGGGTACAAGTTTTGGTAGTGATACATACTAAGCCAATTTAATGAAGAGGGGATTTCTTGGAAGATTCCCTTCCTTTGGTAGATGTGGATGTGGGTGATGGTTTAAATGTAATAGTCTTAGATGTCTAGTGGGTTGTTTTTTATGGTTCTAGATCTGTAGGGAGAAGGCCTTTATTAGCAAGGATTTGGATGGAAGTGTGAAGGGATTTAAATTTCTCTATAGAATTTATGGTGTGCAATGATAATCACAAAATGCTTCAAAATTATACTAGGAGAATTTCCAACCTCGAGAGCCGAAAAACTTAGGATGAGGTAAAGTGATGATGGATTGTTGGATGAGCATTTCAAGGATTAATACATAGTGTCCTTTTGAAGCCAAGGTCAAGGGAATTGGTGGTTCAGATGTTGGAGGGATTTTTTTGTGAAAAAAATTTAGATGCAAGCTAGGGAACAATCTTAGACTCTGTGATGGTTACTAAATTTTTGACGAGGGTGTGGCCCTAAGATAGAAGGCATGAATTTTAAATTCTGCATTGAGGATGTTGGATGATCACGTAATATGATTGTCACTTTATTTGTGAAGGGGTGGGTAATCATGTAACATATTTTTAAGATTACACACATAATTTTGAGTGACATGGTCATTGTAAGATATTTTCACATATTATAAGATAAGTTTCTTTTATGAAACTTGTGAAGAGCTTGTAGATGGGTTTGAAGAGGATGAGATATATGTGGATGGATTTGTGATCTTCACAAAGGAAAATTCATGAGATGTACATGAGTCAATAGGTGCTTCTGGTGTGGAAACATAGGGTGTAGTGGATGATTCGTTGGTTGTTTCTATGATAGAATCATTTGTAGATAACTCGAGTTGGTGCTTCCTTAACTGGGAGCACTAGACATTGAGGTGTATATGAATGATATTTGATTGTGTTGATGGTGTGATGAGAGTGAATGAAATTAGACTATGGTTGATTGGTGGATGGGGTTTGGTTTGAAAGAGATTTTAAAAATGCCCAAATTCTAATTTAGAGGTGCATTTGGGTTATCCAGTTGCAACTCACCTTTGTTGATAAGGTCCTAAAGGATATTTATGAATGAACGACACCTTTTGATGTCATGACCTTTGACCCTATGGTATTTATAGTAATCATTATCTCAATACCAAGAGGGTTTTGAAACAGATGTGTCGATGGGGCAGATGGGAGGAAGGGTGATCATACACGTAACCAAGATTTTATAAAATATTACGTTGTATGAATTCATCGATAGGCATATACTTGTGGTGAGGATGGGTGCATTTGGAATTCGAATGTTCTTTAGAAGTAAAATTTATGATGACTGGGTTTGCTTGATGTCTTAGATTTATCATGACTAGAGGATGGTTTAAACAAAGACTTAGGCTTAGGCTTCTTTGATCTGAGTTTAACCCTACCATCCTCGAGAGTGTAAAGTTTGAGTTTGCGAGCCATAGTGAAGGTTTCAAATATTTGAAAGGAATGGATTTGTAATGTGGATGATATATTCTTGGCACATGAGCAAGAAAATAACTTGATTAATTCAAGTGTATGGGAGGAAAAGGATAACATGATTAATAACACCCCACCAAGAAAGACTTGTCGTTGAATTGTTTAATGACACATAAATCGGTGATAGTGAATTTATGAGTGATGTCAATCGAGAAGTGTCCTAAAAATAGTTTTGCAATCTGTGTGAATGAGAAGAGTGAGTATTGGGGAATAATGTTATACCAATATAAGGTAGGTCTAACTAGGGACATGAGGAATGTTCTTAGCATAAGGTCCTGGTCATGTGAAATGAGATAATAAGTGTGTCGGAAGGTCCAGATTCGATGTTGAAGGTATTTTTGCAGTAGAATATGAGGAAATTAGGGAGTTCCCAATGTGGATGGTATGATTTATATGGTACGGATGGGTGAATGGGTTCATTATAGATTTGTGCATAAGACAAAGTGTTCTTGGGACCCATAGACGTGGCTTCAAGACCGGAGATCTTGTTCATTAATGTCCTGTAAGGGATAATTTTGTGATAGTTGTTTACGAGGATTGAATGAAGAAGGACCCGATTGATTATATGTAGGTGGGTTTGGTTGTTGGTATGGCTGGTAAGGCAAAGGGATATTATGTTGGAGAGGGGTATTCATAGGAATGTTGTATGTAGGTTGCAAGACTATGGGTTGTGAATATTGGATGTATTGATATTGGATAGGCATGGATGTGTTTAAAAGGGGTTGTGAGTGTTGGGGTATATGTTGGAAGGGGATTGAAGTGTGGATGAAAGGTTGATATTGTTGAGGTATGTGCTGGAAGGGAATAAAAGTGTGGATAAGAGGTTGAGATTGTTGAGGTGTGTGCTAAGATAATATTTTTGAAATAGGGGGTTAATGATCAAGTTTTGAAGAGGGTGGACACTAGATATGGAAATCATATTAATGAGTGGTGTCGATGTTGGGATATACATGAATACATTTTGAATAGATAATGTAGGTTGTTGGGATGGGATAGGTTGGGACACACTTAGTGGGATGGATATTGAACTTGCATAAGGTGTTTGGATAGTGGAGGAGACTAAAGGAATAAACATAGATGATTATGTGTTAGTGTTTTTTTTTTTTTCGATGAGGCGTAGAAAAATGATGAGGGATTTGGTGAGGATGATGATTGTTGATTAGTTGTGTCTTGTGAGGAAACAACATTGAGGTCAAAAGTGATGATGGGGGTGAAGACATGGGATTAGATGTTTTTGATTCACTAGTAGCGCGATAGTGATGCATTTTGGATGACCACTCATGGTTAGGATCAATAAGCCATGAAAATTTGTAAGTAGTGTAGGTGACGGGGGTCATCATCCGGTGTATATTACTGAAAAAGGACACCCCAAGAAACTAAATAAGTGTTGAGAGAAACATGGTTTGAATTCGGGATCTTAGTGAAGACTAGATCCCCACTGTTGATGAAACCAGAATAGCCGAGATCGGGGGTTTATGATGTGGAGGATTAAATTATAGGGGGTGTGGGGGTTCTTGATCATCTATTGAAGGTGATCGATGTTGATTCATGATATGAAGAATGTCGTTAAGGTTAGATTGAATGTTTTCCAAGGACTGTTGTAAACACTCAACCATGTATTTAGAGTTTTTTTGATGAGATTGTTGTCGGTTAAGAACATGAAAAAAACAATCCCTAAAAGAGAGATAAAAATAATCTAGAGAGTTGATTAAAATCAAGAAAACAAGTCATACAAGAGAATTTTGTTATCTTGATTAATTTTGAAAAGGTAAAATGTGAAAAATGGTTTATGAGGTCCTAGGAAATTGCAATCTATAGTTGGTTTTGGTGATGTATATGGTTGGAGTCCTCAATATACCTGGTGATGTTATTGGTTTTGGTTGTTGTTAATGGTCAGAGTCCTCAATATACCTGAAGGTACGTGAGGACCAAATTTGTGTTGGTTTCGGTATGAGGCATAGTATTGGGGCCTACCGTTTCACTTCACGGTCCCACAATGATAAGGGTGTCATGTGCATAGATGATATACCACCCACCAGATTATTTATACTTAGCTAGAACAATGACTCATCTTATCCCCTTGGTGATGAAATCTAATTAGGTCCACTTGGGTAGGAGTGTTTTGATGTAGATTGTGTTTAATTTGATTTGGCTATGTGTAAGGGATGTTAAGTTAATGTAATTCATTAACCCCCTAATTAGACTATGCGATCAATCGATATGAATTGTGAATTTTAAATCCCAAAAATAAATGTTGATTAGATGAAGACAATAGACAAATGCAATACTTAAAAATAAAAATAACAAAGAAAACATACCGTGGTTTATTTTTTATTTTTATTTTTATTTTTAATGTTTATCTTAACCAAAATTTAGAAACAAGTATTCTAGAGGGGAACATCTCGCAATGGTTAGAGAAAGACAAGAAGTAGAAAATAAAACAAAATCCCAAAGGAAAATTGATGAATAATAAGGAACAATCCATAGAGATCGTTGGTGATTTCAAGGAATCGTGGACGATTCACTAAAATCATTAGTGATTTACCATAACTATTAACAATTATAGAGAAGAGAACCCAAGAATGATTATAAGTTAATTTTAATGTAAAAAAGGAACATGGTCCCACTAGGCATTCCATGAATGTATTACGTATTTTTCAAGTAGACATTATCAAGTGTAGAAAGTACCTAAAACTCAAAATATGGTAGGGTTTAATGATACTTGTGGAAAAATTCACAATGTCAAGATGATGAGATGTGAACAATGAATGAGTGCTCCTCCTTTCACCAAGTGAATATACCTGTGATAAAAGACAACTAGACAAGAAATATTAGATAAATAAGATGATGAACTTATCGAAAAAGGATGATCCTAGGAATCCAAAGGGACTTCCTTGAAGGATGTCAACTTGTTTTGATATAATTAAGTGAGTTGATAAAGATGATAAGATAAGTAATGACAATGATAAGGATATAAGATAAAGAATCTATAACTTGAGGTGAAAAGGAAGATCTTGTTCCACTTTGTAGGTGGCGAAGGATAGAGTTGCAAAATCTAAGGTCCTCAAAGTAGTAGTACTAGTAATCCATAGTTACTTGTTGGATTTTATGGAGGAATTCGATTTATTCCTCAATGTCTTCTAGGGTCAGGTGAAAATATTATAGTACACATAGTAAGCTCATGAAGGATATCAAACTGCTCCCACACGAAGGGTTGTTGGATGATTGGGAGATCATAGATGCTCGTGATCGGATGAGACTGACCTAGAATATTCATCTACAACATAGACATGCTTGCAATAGACAGATTAAACATAGAAATATGGATGATAATTGATCAAAGGCTAAATTGACAGGAATCATGGGTGATTCTTGTAAAAAGATTGATTTTCTTGATAAAAAATAAACTAATATAAAATAGAGATTTAAAATGATTTTTTGTTCTTGTTTTGATGCAAAACATATGGGAATAAGAGTGGAATGATGGGAGATTAACTTATAGGTTATTGAGTGTATAATAAGGAAGTGTAGTCATTTATTTACCCTTAATACCTTTACTAACCCTAAGCGCGTTGACCTATCACCCGGTGCCGAGACCCTCCTTTATGTGAGCTTTGTGAGATGGTTTTGCCATTAATGGAGGATGATTTACAGAAGTAGAAGTACATTCACTTATTTAAAGAGGTAGAAGATGCAACTAACATATCCACACCTTAATGCATTACATAAACTAAATAACATTGTAATAAGCATAATAAACCATATCTGAGCCATGATAGTCATATAACACAAGGGTTTACACCCTTAAACAAAATATACACAACGAACCCATATATATATATTGATTTAACATAGTTTAGGTAGCCACATTATAGTCAAAAGGGTCATCTTAGACCATATACAATAAATGACAGAGACTTAACTCTTGCAAATCCTCCTTGGTATGAGACCTTAACTATACCTTTCCCATTTTAACCCTTGTTACAGATCCTAGTGCCATACAAAGGCTTATGGAATCCCTTACAACCTTTAGCACTAAGTGCTCTAAACCCTAGCATTACTGTAGCACTTCATACTCTCCTTCTCTTTCTCTGCATTCTCTATGCATTCTCTCTATCTCCCATTATCTCTTGTATTATGTCTTCGTGTATATCTTACACCATTGTCTCTAGCCCGAGCATATCTTTTTATAGGATCAACACCCACCGCCATGCCTTCTCTCTTGAATAGATCACATGCCAAGTGTCGATGTGGTCCTCCAATGGTGAATTCTTATCCCTTTACAAACCCTCCACTCTCTGTAATGATGTCTCCTAGGAATATTCCCTATGTGGAATATCCTTTTCTTGACCTCCAAGGTTCTAGGATGGAACCTTATCCACTCATCACACCTAGTCGGGTCCTCACGTTTTTCCTCAAGTGCCTCTAGAATTCCAAATATGGCTAAGTCCTTTAAACCCGTGTTCTACCTCCCATGCGCACCTTGGCTTTTCCTAAACCCTTCTTAAATCCCTTTATCCTGCACACTTTTCCGTGAGTGCCCTTCTTCTCACCGGTTCCGCACATGCGCACCCTATGGTATTTGTTGGTTGGATATTTTGTCAATCCAAAATATGAGGTTCAACCACAGTATATGGGATTAAATCCCTCCTCAAAGACAGGTGAGGCTGCCTGTTTATTGCTAATCTAAAACACAGTAAACAATATATACAGTATTCACACTAATCTAACCATTGGGGGTTAGGATGAAATCCCGAAATCCACATTCACACGATTCAAGGATATTGCTTTCGTAAATGAAATAGGTTAGAAACTGTTATAATGAAAGAAGCACGATAGAAAGGAAATGGGAGAAACGTATTTTCTTTCGAGTAAACACAGAGCACGAAATAATCATACGAGTTTTAGATCACAGATGTAATGTCCGAAATAATCAGAAACACTGAGATGCTATGCAAAGAATAGCCTAAGATCATGAACATAAGAACACTGTCTTAGGTAAGATATATTCCACAACACAAAGTCTGTAAAACAATATCAGCTTCTATTCTTTAAAATGATTGAACGAAAACACAAAGTTTTTCTTCTTTCCAATAGCCCCTAAATATTCCAAAAAATCTCGACCTTTTGGAATGCAAAAGCATCCCTTATTTATAACAAAAAGAAGTAGAGATAAAATAGGGCAGATCCTAAAAAGTAGCATTTAACTAGAGTTCTGTTTTGCTTGATTCTCACGCAGGAGATCAAGTCAAAATATGATTCAAAAATATGACGAAACAGAAATGAAAAAGACATGTCAATTTCAAAATTGAAATGACATGAAACATTAAGACTTAGTCTGAATCGTCATCCTTTGCTCCTTCCTCTTTTTCTTCCTCCAGCTGAGACTGTTTGCTCTGAAATTCTTGGAACTTCCGAATTATGCCTTGCATTTCGTTCTCATCAGGCGCAGTGGAATGATCGTTCCAAATTTCACAGGTCTCATGAATGTCGCTGGTATTTCCGGGAAGCTTTTTCAATCCTTTGCTGAGTTTCCTTAAGGCCTCCAAAGTATGCTCAACCCTTACAAACCGATCAATGATTTCAAGACCAAATCCTTGTATTGGTTCCTGCTGAACAGACTCTCGAATTTGGTTGAAGAGATCATCTACTGATAGGATACCTGAGTTCCCAACTAACACCTTTGGACAAATCTTCAACAATTCTTCTTCCAGATCACTTTTCCCATCGATCAATTTATCCCTTGATTCTCTCAACTTGCTGCAGGCTTCATTGAGAATCTTTATTCTGAACCTGATGGCCTTGGTCAGCTGGAAATGCTTATCTGTATGTGGAAGAACACCTTCTTCTACCAAGAGATGTGCTGGTATTTTCTTTAATACATGGAGAGCTTCAAAAGTCAAATCAAGCTGTCCAATCTCCTGAGAGAATTCTTCATCCATCTTCTCTCCCTCCATCTGAATGTCCCCTAAAGACTGATGAACTTTCACCACATCTTGAATCACTTCCTTCCCCTGTTGGAGCAACCTTTGGATCCATTCATCAACCGCCCTTCCTTGTTTAGCAATCTTTTCAATCGTAGGCACTGATGAGAAATCAAATCCGGCAGAGACAGAAGAAGATGGTATGGATTCAAGGGGTGTTGAGAGTTTAAGCAAAACCTCTGTCAACTGCTCCACTTTTCTCTTAAGCTCATCTCTTCTTTCCTTTGTTTCTTTCAACTTTTGGCACAAAGACGTTTATGGAATCCCGTGCATCTTGTTGTGCCCTTCTGCTGTCACTTTCCCTAGAGCCACCTGTTATCTCGATAATCGAGGTCAATATTACATCCTCTCTAGTTTTGTCAGTCGAGGGAGTGGCAATCTCTGTGAATTTATCTCCTGAAGCATCCACCAAAACCCTTGAAACTGTTTTGGGTTTCTTGGCTGATTTCGCAGGAGGAGCCTTGAGTGAGCTGAAATCAAAGGCTGGTAGGGGTACAATCACCTTCCTCTTCCTCGAGTTTTCTCGAGTAGCCATTGTGGTGTATCAGAGGAAATTTCCCATGTTGTAGTAACTGGTATTCTACTCTCAAGAGGAGAAGATTCTACTATTGAGGGGGAACAGTTGTTAATGTGGTAGTAGATTCAATAAAGAGAGGCACAGGAGTGGGCGTATTGATGATCACTTGGGTTCTAGCAGAGAGGGGTGAGAGTCCAGAGAAAATACCGGCCATGCTTGAAGAAGTGGATGGAGAATGAGGAGGTAGGAGTGGTTGTGAGGGGGGAGGTACAGATTTAGACTCCAAAGTCTGAGATGCAAGAGACAAGGCCCCTTCAGTTTGATAATCAACAAATGATGAATCCAGAAGTTGACTTCCTCCTTCTTTCAAATTAATTTCCCTATTTCTGTGTGGTGTTGGTGATTCTGGCACATCCACCGTTTCAGCTGGAGAAATAATTGAAGAGATTTGTCTTTCTTTCCTCTTCTTGACAATCTTGACTTTTATAGGTGCCCTAAGATCTCTTGTCCTTTTCCTTTTTGGAGGGCCCCGCCTCTAAAGCAGCCAACTTTGAAAACTCATCATCTTTAAAATTCATTCCCCAAGAGGAAAGCCATGCTTTGGTGCGAGCAAGGATTAGGGCTGACCTATCTGTAATAGAGGCTTTTTCGCTGGCTGACCAATCAATAGGTGGGAAAACATATTGATCCTCATTTAGTCCATCATAGGAAAGATCCAAAACACTTTCATTGTCACCCGTACCTTCTGGAAAATCAGCAAGCTCCAGTGTTTGAATCTCAGCAATAGTTAATCTGCTATTATCCTTTCTGCGAACAGCAACCTCGTTACGCAGATCAACCCAAATATCCTCTATGTTTGGCCTGTGTAGATGCTGGGTTCCATATGCTCTGAGCACTCCTCGGATGTCGAAACCGTCTCGAGGCTTCATATGCTTCTTCAATTTGTCCTGAAGTTCACATTCAACATTTTTGGCCTTCACTACTATTGAGCAAGTATATCTCCCAATAGAAATTGGGAAGGACACAACGCAGCCTTATGTTTGCTTTGTTGGAATTTATGGAAATCCAACAGCTATCTAACCAATTCTATCAATATCACCTATCCCCTGGATATCGGGGCAAGCGAAAAGGTTCCCCCGAGTACATGACTGTCCGAAGATATGTAAACTTCTTGAATTGTAAGAAGATACATCCCCATTTAGAAACTTCGGCCCAAGCCTCATCTGAGACTCTTGTCTTCCTCAGCTCTGGGTTTATCCTGCAGATATTTTCATAGAAGAAGGCATCATTCACCCTTCTGAAATGTTCTTTGGACCCCTTCTTTGTTATTTGAGGGAAGTAATGATACACCTGGTTTTCCGTTCTGCTTCCCTTGGTATCCAGCCCGGGATAGTTCCTCATCCCTGCTACGCATATGTGACATATGAAGACATATAAAATTTCCCAGTCGACAAGACCGTTGTCATTTGGGAATCAATCTCATCGCTGATGAGAGTACCCCAGTCGATCCCTTGCTGATTCTTCTTGATGGTGATCATAAATTGATACATCCATCCTTGAAATACATTCGATTCGGCAAACCAAAACCCGACTCAGCAGGGTGATAATATCATTGATTTCTTGGATGAAATCACTCCTGGGAATAGTCCTTGGAAATCTAGAGACCGCTGGTTTGGCCTTGATCAGGAACTTCTTGTTTACATCCTTGATGCAGTCTTCCTGATTGTTGTCCCAGGCCTTCTGAGCTGACTTGATGTTCAACTCCCCATACTCTTCAAAATTAGGCAGTTTCAGGAGATCATCAAAGTAACCTCCATCCAATTTGATCACTACTTCACCTGATTGACTTCTCACAGAACGAGAAGCCGAGTCATAACTAGATGCACAAGCCAAGATGAATTCTAGACATTGGGCGGACATGGGAAAACCCGCTGCGAGAGGCAAGCCACTGTCAGCTATAGTTCTCATCCATGGAGTTTGGGAGGAACTCCTCACTCTACTCCAGAAATCTTCCATGTCTATATTTCCGAGTTCGGTGTCTCTGATATCATAGTTGCAATCAATGTACGATGGAGATTCCAGCTTCTTGAACTTGTATTTCATTCTGCCAGACTTCTCGGCCTTTTCCTGAGATGGACCAGGATCCGACATGAAGAACGTTGAAGGGAGAAAGGTTCGAAGCTCAGGAGATGTTGTCCACTGTCAGAATTCCGACCTGCTGGATATGCCGGAAGAACAGAAGAGTCCGACACTGGAAGCAGAAGATGTCGAAAATCCTGAAAGTCCGATGTGTTGAAAATGTCGAACTTTGGGAAAGCCCGAAGCACTTTGGATAATGTCGGGACTTTGAGGAACCCCGACACGTCAAACCTTTAATACACTTCGGCTCTTCGACTCTGCGCAACAGGCTTCAAAACCCGAAAAGAAAAACAGGGTTTTTCATCGAATTTCAAAACATGCAATCTCTTTTTTTTGTCATTCATGTTCCATGCATATAATAAAACTTCAAGGAAATAGCATTAAGTGGTAGTCTTAGAAGAGATAAACCCTAAAACCTAAAACCCCTTTCAAAATAACTCCAAAGAGAACAAGAAAGGAAAACCCTCAAAACCCGGCGAGAAATTGAGAAGAAACCACGCGCAATCGATCCGTAAAAACTAAGAATAAAGAAGGGAGAGAAAAATACCTTCAATCAGAGAAAGAAAAGATCAACAACAGGCGATTCAATCGAGCAAGGCGAGCTTTCGGGTTTCGAAATCGGAAGAGCATGCACGAAAAATCCACGAATTAAAAATACGTCTGGTAAGAATGACGTGGAAATCCACGTATTTATAAGAAAATTGGTAATTAATACACTTGGGCTCGGCACGTGCCAACTCACCGACAACTCGGCATGAATGCCATGTCAGCATGTTTGAGAGGTCCGAAAACCCGACACGAGGGGGCTTAGTGCAATTCGGGTTTCGGGTTTCGGAAAACATGAGGCATAAAGCATGAGGTGCTTAGATGTTACATAGCCCCGAAAACCCGATACAAAGGACTAAGCGGACTTCGGGTATCGGGAAGCATGAGGCATAAAACATGTTTTGGATTAGGCATGTTCCGATGCGCCGGGAGTCCGAAAACCCGATTTTCTCAATACGAAGCGGATTTCGGGTTTCGGAAGACAGACGACATAAAGCATGTTAAAACTCATGTCGAGCTGCTGATAAAACCCGAAAACCTGATTTTCTCAATACGAGGCCATAATGCAAAATCAACTTCAAAAATTTCGTAGGGGTTATCTAATCGTTTTGTCGTGAACTCAAAACGTAGATAACAGCTGGCTCCAGTTGGGGACTTTCTTTGTAATACCAAAGGAAGAGAACTCAGAATCTCTGGTCTTTATTCATTGGGCTACGGAGAAAAGAAGAAACAAAACAAAACAAAATGAAGAAAGAAAGAAAGAAAGAAAACCAAAAGCAAACACACTACAAAAGCAAAATATGTACAATGCAAGAGAGCATCTTGCATCAATGGTGGAACAACTTTAGATGTTGTCCACTGAAAGGTAAAGGGAGTAACCCTCCATCCAGATATGATAGAAGGAAACTATTTTCACCATTCAGCACGTGGATCTTGAAAGGTCCTTTCCATAAAGAATCAAATTTTCCATGCATTCCTTTCTGTTCTCTCCTCTTATCCCAAAGCAACACCAGGTCTCCAATCTGGAAGTCACGCTGCTTTGATTTCTTGTCAAAAATTTTCTTCACTCTGCTCTGATGATCTGCGATGCGATCAACCACCTTGATTCGTTCTTCTTCTAGCCTGGTTAGGTACATAACCCTCTTTTCGATAGAATTCTGAAAAGCTACATCTTCAACCGCTTTCACCAACTGCAAGGCCGACAATTCTACTGAGATAGGAATTTCAGCATCAATCAGATATCAATTGGAAAGGAGACATCCCTATGGCTCGCTTTGGAGTGATCCGATCAGCCCACAACGCATCATACAATGCTTTGTGCCATGTCCTCTGATTTTCATCCACTAGTTTCCTGATTATAGTAACCAGATTCTTATTGCTGGACTCAGCTTGTCCATTACCCTGGGGATAATAATCAGATGAGTGAGCCAGAGTGATGCCGAATCCATAGCAAAATTCTGTCAACTCATGTGACGAGAAGTTAGAGGCATTATCAGCTACAATCTTATGAGGCACACCGAATCTGACGATTATATTTTCTTTTTCAGGAACTTGCAAACAGCTTCAGAAGTTGCTTGCTTGATTGGTGCGGCTTCTACCCACTTGGTAAAATAATCTGTGGCAGTCAGCACATAGTTATGTCCTGGGACTGGAAGCAGGATTCAATGTTCCGATAAAATCAATCCCCCATTGGCGAAAAGGTTCTTCAATCACTACAGGCTTCAGAGGAAGAGCTGCTAGCTTGGGGCGACCAACGAAATGTTGACAAGCTTCACATTTAGACACCCATTCCGCTGAATCCCGGAAAAGAGTAGGCCAATAGTACCTAGCCCGTAGGATCTTATACGCTGTTACAGAGGATGAAAAATGTCCTCCGCATGCTAGGCTATGAAAGGACTCTAATAACTTTTCCTGTTGTGATTTATCAACACAACGCAAGAAAACACCATCAATACCTTTCTTGTATATTGCATTATTCCACAAAAGGTATTTTGCAGATCTCAACTTGACGGTCCTCTTCTCCTTTTGATTTAAATGCGGGGGCATTCACCATAAGTTAGGAAGAAAGCAATGTCCGTGTACCATTCATCGGTCGTACTCACAAAAAGCACCATAGGCAGCCTGAAGAAGTATCTTGAGTCTTTTCACACTCTGCTTCGGCATGATTTTCTGCAATTAATTGGCACAGGCCCCTTCCTCGTACCAACTTGGTAGGCCTGATGTCCAAATCATACTCCTGAACCTTAGCTATCCAAGTACCTCATTGGCTTCCCAGCTCTTGTTGAGTCAGAATGGATTTAACAAAGAAGATTGGGAACGAGAACGAGAGTATGGGAATTCAAAGACATAGTACTAAATGTTTTATCTTTCGTATCACTCGCGTAAGCATGTTTTTCAATCTGTGACATCTTCAACTCATGTTCCTTCAACGGAAACTCATGAATGCGATAGGAGCTTCGATGCCTTCTCCATTTTCCTGCATCAGGATGGCTGACACTGTGTGGGCAGAGGCGTAACTGTACATGATGAAATCTTTCTTAAAGTCTGGACATACTAAGACAGGAGCGCAAGCAACTGCCTTTTGATTTCTTCGAATGCCAGCTTCCCTTCTGTACTCCATCGAAATGGAACTTTGCCTTTCATCATTCCAAGGATATCCTTGGTTTTGTCAGTGAAATCAGGTACAAATCTTCTCAAGAAATTGACCTTTCCGAAGAAAGAATGAACTCCTGTTTTACTTGTGGGCAAGGTAAGGCTCTGAATAGCCTTTACCCTTTCTGGGTCAATTTTGGTTCCTTCCTTAGTCACAATATGACCCAACAATTTTCCTTCTCACCCCCAAACATGGACTTCTTGGGATTCAATGAAATCCCGTGACGCTCGCATCTCAAAAGTACTGCTCTAAATGATCATAATGATCACTCCGTTTTTAGAGAAAACAAATCAAGTCATCCAAATAACAACTATGACCTTGCCCATCAAATCTCTCAATGCTAAGTCCATAGCTCTCTAAAAGTGGCTCCATGCGTTGATCAAGCCAAAAGGCATTCTCCTCAGTAAGCAAAGGTACCCCATGGGGTCA
Source organism: Taxus wallichiana var. yunnanensis (assembly GCA_018340775.1). Classification (NCBI taxonomy): domain Eukaryota; kingdom Viridiplantae; phylum Streptophyta; class Pinopsida; order Cupressales; family Taxaceae; genus Taxus; species Taxus wallichiana. The sequence goes on from CM031238.1 coordinate 120,435,076, forward strand.
TGAAGGCTGTCTTGTGTTGATCCTCTGTGGTTACCTCGACTTGATTATATCCCAAAATCCGTCGAGCATGGATAGCATTTCTGATCCAGTAACAATTTGTAATACCTGATCCATGATAGGAAAGGGATAGTTATCCTTCAACGAGGACTGATTCAAGTTTCGGAAGTCAACACAGATCCGGATCTCGCCATTCTTCTTCCTGACAGGAACAATGTTAGCAATCCAAGTGGAGTGATGGATTGGGAAAATAATTCTAGCGTCTAACATCTTCTGAATTTCTACCAGTATAGTTCCTGAGATCTTGGGATTGTAATGTCTTTGCTTTTGTCTATACGGCTTCACATCAGGCTTCAAAGGGATACTGTGCTGTACATCTTTGGGCTTGAAGGATTTCAAATCTGCATAAGACCAGGCCAACACATCGATGTATTTCTTCAAAAGCGAAGTGAATCTCACCTTCTCTTCAGGAGAACAACATTTCCCGATATTCACCATCCGAGGTTGATCAGATGAACCTAGATTGATTTGATCTACTTCAGAGGAAGAAGCTCCTTCGACTTGCCTTTTGTTTTGAATAAAACGATCATGCTTGTCGAACAAACCTTCCAGGGAAACCAGACCTTTTGGTATCTTGTTGCCTTTCAGCTGGATAAATTCACCATCAACCTCTTGATATGGATCTGAAATAGTTTCACGAAAGGCTGATTCCGAACCTTCAAAATATAATTCACTGAAATTGTCAGCCTTTTCTAGAAAAGCCAACACCTGTCGATCATCGTTGAACACTTGCCAGTGAGTTGCATTATCTGGGACACTAGGGCGGTACACAATCTCGATGGAGTATGTATCTTGCTTGAACTGAGGATGAGGAAGAAGAAGAGATGCAGACACGCCAAAGAATCAGCCTTGTCATTATAATCTCTCAAAACTACCTTGATAGAAAATGCATCAAAGCATTCTATACTATCCCAAACTTTATTCCGGTAATGTTTCAACCGATCATTTTTCACCTGATATATACCCCTGACCTGATTGACAATCAGCTCCGCATCTCCCTGAACCTTGAGATTTCTGATTCCCTTCTGTCTGGCTAATTCTAATCCTAATAACAGGGCTTCATATTCGGCCGTGTTGTTAGTATTATCAAATTGCAACTTGTAAGCTGATGGGAAAATCTCGGAGCTAGGAGATATAAGGACAACACCAAATACCGATCCAGAGGTTGAGCAACTACCATCAAATTCGAGCATCCAAATAGCATTGGGATCTTCTTCTTCCACATCTACAATGGGTATCTCTGAAGTCATGAAATAATTCCCAAAGCTAGCATCTTCGAAAAGGATCTGAGCTTTTGGATCATCTGATTTGGTCACCAAATACTTCGCCTGTGGTTCAGGATGAAGAACCTGATGAACCCCATTGACTGGGATCTTAGCTTTGGTCCAATCCATATTAATTTCTCCTCCGACGTCTTTACAAAAACCTCTACCCAAGAGGATACCATAAGCCGCAGGAATATCGGCAACCGTGCAATAGTCATTTTCACTCTCTTCTCGTGGAAAGCAACAAATGCAAATCAAGGCCCTTGATTTGACCAATCGAGGAACTTGTTTAGTTTCCATGGAATAAAGCACCGCCCATATGACTTAGTCAAAGTAAGCCCAAGGGCATGGGCCACTTTTGCGGGCATAACATTATCAGAGGCCCCTGAGTCAATGATGCAATTGCTGAGTTTAAACCCATTTATAAGTAGAGATAAATAAAATGGTTCAATCTTTCCTGAAGAAGAAGCAGAGGTCAGATTGTTCTGTGGTGGAAGTTGAGCAGGATTTGGAAGGAGACCTTTGGAAGGTGACGGAACAGCCGCTTTACTTCTGATGAACTTGGCCAACTTTTCGAACTGTTCGGGATTCGACTGAAGATATTCTAGCTTCTGACATTTGAATTTTGGTTCTCTTTGCATGATCAATAATGTCAAAAGCAGTATAAGAAGGAATGATGGTAGGCTCAGTTCTAATTACATGAGCTTGTGCTGAGGTACTGATCTTAGGAGAAGGAGAATAAGGAGCAGCTGCCTTTTTGGTAACCTCTCTTTCAGTCTACGCCGAAATAGGAGTACCCCTCTTAACTATTGATATGGGAGGTTCTTTATTCTTCTCCTTAGTGTTTTCAAGAGATTTTCTGGGATTCTGAGATTGGGACCGAGTGAACACAAAGAAATGACTCGACCATCCGCTCACATTCATCTTCATCATATTCCAAATACCCAATGCTAGAGTCGCCAGCTGACTCATCATAAGACTCATCAAAGATATCCCGAAGCTTCAAAGCCTCACGGAAATCTTGTTCTTCTCGGTTCATCGCTTCTTCAATTAGTTCTACTACTGCGCATCGACGGAGGAGCTTCAATCGCTAGTCTCGCTGAGCAGAGTTAACCGTGGCCTATCTCTCGACAGTGCACCATTGTTGTTATTGAAATTCCGCCTAGGGATATCCCGATACGGAACATTGCTCACCTATTGAGACATTTTATTTTTCAAAGCAATCAAATCATTAGCCATTTTTTGAAACATAGGATCAAGATACTTGAGAAGAACCTTGATTTTTGAGTTTAGGTACATCTTTCGATCCTTCCACCAAGATGAGATCATCCTCTATTTCAGTAGTCATGACGAGCAAAGAGCTGCCAAATCTGGGATAACCGACCTTCTTAATAAAAAGCTTATATCAGGAGGTTGAGCATTGATGAAGAAGCATTTTTGGTTTTCCGAGTCGGTCATACAACTATTTCTCGGAATTTTCTCGATCATCTTGTTGAACTTTGCCACGAATTCCCGCATAGGTTCATGCGATTCCTTCTTCATATGCGTGAGCTGAGCTAACAAAGCATGAGAATCTTCAGCTGGTTTGAAACGTGCTTTGAACTTAGTCCGCATGGTAGCCCAGTTTGGGATGCATGCATTCGGGAGGTGATAAAACCATTCAGCTGCTGCTCCCTGCAACGTTTCAACGAAGAGTCGACGGAGACATCTTCGTGGCTACTCCGAGGACACCACACGCAACAAAGAAAGATGCAATGTGCTCATCAGATGCTTTGCTCCCATCCCTATCAACTTGGGAATGTTTTTACGCGATCCACGTGGTAACTCATGCAATGGAGGAGTCAAAGAAAGAGGACCAATAATCGCACCCCAAGGCACAAAGTCAACCGCCATCCTCCTCAAAAAGAGTGCGTACAGGATCCGAGTATCGACAAGAGTAATGCATGACAAGTTACAGATGCTTCCCATTCCCACGTGGATCCGGTTTCTTCGAATGTGAAGAACTTCTCGTTCGGTTAGAGATAATGCCGCTTGGGAGAAAGATCAAATTGTGTCACAGCAGAACTCAAAGAGTGGATCAATTTCACCTTGAGCTCTGGTGAGACCGAGTGAAGATCTTCCCGCCACTTGAATCGAAAGGAGATCTTGTTGAAAATAAGGCAAATATGGAGTCGCCAGACACCGAGAGGATAAGCTTTATACTATTGATCCGTATTCCCCAGCGGAGTCGCCAAAAAATGTTGGTTATATTTTGTCAAACCAAAATATGAGGTTCAACCACAAAGATATGGGATTAAATCCTCCTCAAAGACAGTGAGGCTGCCTGCTTATCGCTAATCTAAAACACAAGAAACAATATATACAAAGATTCACACTAATCTAACCATTGGGGTTAGGATGAAATCCCGAAATCCACATTCACACGATTCAAGGATATTGCTTTCATAAATGAAATAGGTTAGAAACTGTTATAATGAAAGAAGCACGATAGAAAGGAAATGGGAGAAACGTATTTTCTTTCGAGTAAACACAGAGCACGAAATAATCATACGAGTTTTAGATCACAGATGTAATGTCCGAAATAATCAGAAACACTGAGATGCTATGCAAAGAATAGCCTAAGATCATGAACATAAGAACACTGTCTTAGGTAAGATATATTCCACAACACAAAGTCTGTAAAACAATATCAACTTCTATTCTTCAAAATGATCGAACGAAAACACAAAGTTTTTCTTCTTTCCAATAGCCCCTAAATATTCCAAAAAATCTCGACCCTTTGGAATGCAAAAGCATCCCTTATTTATAACAAAAAGAAGTAGAGATAAAATAGGGCAGATCCTAAAAAGTAGCATTTAACTAGAGTTCTGTTTTGCTTGATTCTCACGCAGGAGATCAAGTCAAAATATGATTCAAAAATATGACGAAACAGAAATGAAAAAGACATGTCAATTTCAAAATTGAAATGACATGAAACATTAAGACTTAGTCTGAATCGTCATCCTTTGCTCCTTCCTCTTTTTCTTCCTCCAAACCGAGACTGCTTTTTCCAAATTCTTGGAACTTCCGAATTATGCCTTGCATTTCGTTCTCATCAGGCGCAGTGGAATGATCGTTCCAAATTTCACAGGTCTCATGAATGTCGCTGGTATTGCCGGGAAGCTTTTTCAATCCTTTCCTGAGTTTCCTTAAGGCCTCCAAAGTATGCTCAACCCTTACAAACCGATCAATGATTTCAAGACCAAATCCTTGTATTGGTTCCTCCAATGTACTCGAATTTGGTCAAGAGATCATCTACCGATAGGATACCTGAGTTCCCAACTAACACCTTTGGACAAATCTTCAACAATTCTTCTTCCGCATCACTTTTCCCATCGATCAATTTATCCCTCGATTCTCTCAACTTGCTGCAGGCTTCATTGAGAATCTTTATTCTGAACCTGATGGCCTTGGTCAGCTGGAAATGCTTATCTGTATGTGGAAGAACACCTTCTTCTACCAAGAGATGTGCTGGTATTTGCTTTAATACATGGAGAGCTTCAAAAGTCAAATCAAGCTGTCCAATCTCCTGAGAGAATTCTTCATCCATCTTCTCTCCCTCCTTCTGAATGTCCCCTAAAGACTGATGAACTTTCACCACATCTTGAATCACTTCCTTCCCCTGTTGGAGCAACCTTTGGATCCATTCATCAACCGCCCTTCCTTGTTTAGCAATCTTTTCAATCGTAGGCACTGATGAGAAATCGAATCCGGCAGAGACAGAAGAAGATGGTATGGATTCAAGGGGTGTTGAGAGTTTAAGCAAAACCTCTGTCAACTGCTCCACTTTTCTCTTAAGCTCATCTCTGCTGTCCTTTGTTTCTTTCAACTTTTGCACAACGACGTTTATGGAATCCCGTGCATCTTGTTGTGCCCCTTCTGCTGTCACTTTCCCTAGAGCCACCCTGGTTATCTGATAATCAGAGGCTGTTACATCCTCTCTAGTTTTGTCAGTCGAGGGAGTGGCAATCTCTGTGAATTTATCTCCTGAAGCATCCACCAAAACCTGAAACTGTTTTGGGTTTCTTGGCTGATTTCACAGAGGAGCCTTGAGTGAGCTGAAATCAAAGGCTGGTAGGGGTACAATCACCTTCCTCTTCCTCGGAGTTTGCTCGAGTAGCCATTGTGGCGTATCAGAGGAAATTGCCCATGTTGTAGTAACTGGTATTCTACTCTCAAGAGGAGAAGATTCTACTATTGAGGGGGAACAGTTGTTAATGTGGTAGTAGATTCAATAAAGAGAGGCACAGGAGTGGGCGTATTGATGATCACTTGGGTTCCAGCAGAGAGGGGTGAGAGTCCAGAGAAAATACCGGCCATGCTTGAAGAAGTGGATGGAGAATGAGGAGGTAGGAGTGGTTGTTGAGGGGGAGGCAGATTCAGACTCCAAAGCCTGAGATGCAAGAGACAAGGCCCCTTCAGTTTGATAATCAACAAATGATGAATCCAGAAGCTGACTTCCTCCTTCTTCCAAATTAATTTCTCCTATTTCTGGTGGTGTTGGTGATTCTGGCACATCCACCGTTTCAGCTGGAGAAATAATTGAAGAGATTTGTCTTTCTTTCCTCTTCTTGACAATCTTGACTTTTATAGGCGCCCTAGAAGATCTCTTGTCCTTTTCCTTTTTGGAGGGCCCCGCCTCCGAAGCAGCCAACTTTGAAAACTCATCATCTTTAAAATTCATTCCCCAAGAGGAAAGCCATGCTTTGGTGCGAGCAAGGATTAGGGCTGACCTATCTGTAATAGAGGCTTTTTCACCGGGCTAACCAATCAATAGTGGGAAAACATATCGATCCTCATTTAGTCCATCATAGGAAAGATCCAAAACACTTTCATTGTCACCATACCTTCTCGGAAAATCAGCAAGCTCCAAGTGTTTGAATCTCAAAGAATAGTTAATCTTCTATTATCCTTTCTCGCGAACAAAGAACCTCACATGCAGATCAACCCAAATATCCTCTATGTTTGGCCTATGCAGATGCTGGGTTCCATATGCTCTGAGCACTCCTCGGATGTCAAAACCATCTCGAGGCTTCATATGCTTCTTCAATTTGTCCTGAAGTTCACATTCAACATTTTTGGCCTTCACTACTGTTGAGCAAGTATATCTCCCAATAGAAATTGGGAAGGACACAACGAGCCTTATGTTTGCTTTGTTGGAATTTATGAAAATCCAACAGCTGCCTAACCAATTCTATTAATATCACTCTATCCCCTGGATAGCGGGGCAGGTGAAAAGGTTCCCCCGAGTACATGACTGTCTGAAGATATGTAAACTTCTTGAATTGTAAGAAGATACATCCCCATTTAGAAACTTCGGCCCAAGCCTCATCTGAGACTCTTGTCTTCCTCAGCTCAGGGTTTATCCTGCAGATATTTTCATAGAAGAAGGCATCATTCACCCTTCTGAAATGTTCTTTAGACCCCTTCTTTGTTATTTGAGGGAAGTAATGATACACCCGGTTTGCCATTCTCGCTCCTCGGTATCCAAATGGATAGTTCCTCATCCCTACCATTGCGCGTATGTGACATATGAAGACATATAAAATTTCCTAAATGACAAGACTGTCATTTTGGGAATCAATCTCATCGCCGATGAGAGTACCCTACGATCCTTTGCTGATTCTTCTTGATGGTGATCATAAATTGATACATCCATCCTCAAATACATTCGATTCGGCAAACCAAAACCCGACTCAGCAGGGTGATAATATCATTGATTTCTTGGATGAAATCACTCCTGGATAGTCCTTGGAAATCTAGAGACCGCTGGTTTGGCCTTGATCAGGAACTTTTGTTTACATCCTTGATGCAGCCTTCTTCGATTGTCCCGTGCCTTCTCGAGCTGACTTGATGTTCAACTCCCCATACTCTTCAAAATTAGGCAGTTTTAGGAGATCATCAAAGTAACCTCCATCCAATTTGATCACTACTTCACCTGATTGACTTCTCACAGAACGAGAAGCCGAGTCATAACTAGATGCACAAGCCAAGATGAATTCTGGACATTGGGCAGACATGGGAAAACCCACTGCGAGAGGCAAGCCACTGTCAGCTATAGTTCTCATCCATGGAGTTTGGGAGGAACTCCTCACTCTACTCCAGAAATCTTCCATGTCTATATTTCCGAGTTCGGTGTCTCTGATATCATAGTTGCAATCAATGTACGATGGAGATTCCGGCTTCTTGAACTTGTATTTCATTCTGCCAGACTTCTCAGCCTTTTCCTGAGATGGACCAGGATCCGACATGAAGAACGTTGAAGGGAGAAAGGTTCGAAGCTCAGGAGATGTTGTCCACTGTCAGAATTCCGACCTGCTGGATATGCCGGAAGAACAGAAGAGTCCGACACTCGGGGAAGCGTAAGATGTCGTAAAATCCCGAAAGTCCGATGTGTCAAAATGTCGAAACTTTGGGAAAGCCCGACACTTTGGATAATGTCGGGACTTTGAGGAACCCCGACACGTCAAACCTTCAATACACTTCGGCTCTTCGACTCAAGAACAAAGCTTTAAAACCCGAAAAGAAAAACAGGGTTTTTCATCGAATTTCAAAACATGCAATCTCTTTTTTTTGTCATTCATGTTCCATGCATATAATAAAACTTCAAGGAAATAGATTAAGTGGTAGTCTTAAAGAGATAAACCCTAAAACCTAAAACCCTTTCAAAATAACTCCAAAGAGAAGAAGAAAGAAAACCCTCAAAACCCGGCGAGAAATTGAGAAGAAACCGCGCAGCAATCGATCCGTAAAACTAAGAATAAAGAAGGGAGAGAAAATACCTTCAATCGTAGAAAGAAAAGATCAACAACAAAGCGATTCAATCGAGCAAGGCGAGCTGGTTTCAAATCTAAGAGCATGCATGAAAAATCCACGAATTAAAAATACGCCCGTAAGAATGACGTGGAAATCCGCGTATTTATAAGAAAATTGTAATTAATACACTTGGGCTCAAGACGTGCCAACTCACCGACAACTCGGCATGAATGCCATGTCAAAGATGTTTCGAGAGGTCCGAAAACCCGACACGAGGGGGCTTAGTGCAATTCGGTTTCTGGTTTTTAAAAGATGAGGCATAAAGCATGAGGTGCTTAGATGTTACATAGCCCCAAAACCCGATACAAAGGACTAAGCGACTTCGGTATCGGAAGCATGAGGCATAAACATGTTTTGATTAGGCATGTTCCGATGCACGAGTCCGAAAACCCGATTTTCTCAATACGAAGTGGATTTCGGTTTCGGAAGACAGACGACATAAAAGCATGTTAAAACTCATGTCGAGTCACCGATAAAACCCAAAACCCGATTTTCTCAATACGAGGCCATAATGCAAAATCAACTTCAAAATTTCGTAGGGGGTTATCTAATCGCTTTTGTCGTGAACTCAAAACGTAGATAACAAAGATTGTTATCCATATTTTGCCCCAAGATAAATATTGAATCGAATCACAACCATGCTTAAAAGGAATCTCGAGAGAACTCATTCAATCTCGTAAATTGGTTGCAAAAAGATTCAGCAATGAAGTGGTGGAGATGAAGAAAGAGCAAGGGATCCTGTATAGAAAGAAATGACTCTGTCGGGCCATTTCTACGCCTTAAATTCATTCTGCAAGTTACATGTAGACTCAACAATGGAATAATAGGGTCAGACAAAAAGGGAGATGTTACAGAGGAACCAGAAACTGGAAGAAGAAGAAACAACAAAAATTGACGCCCTGGCCTCAAACGGCTTAGAAAGGCCCAAAAACAACTAAGTATGGAGGAGGCAACGAAGAGACCACGTGTCCTAACGACGCTTCTCTCAAAGTGAATCCAAAGGGAGGAACCCAAACAAGCGCGAGCTCGCCACGTAGCCCAAAGCCTAAAAATGAGAGGAACCGTTGAAAAGTCCACAGAGTAGCGAGGCCGAAAAGTGTTAACTCGACACTCCTCTAAAGGAAACTTTGGGTCGGGTTTACAAACAAGCACAATTGTGTCACCACATGTACCTCAAAGGGCGGCAAGGTTAGTTGAATAGTCAACACATAAGCGGACTCAAATGAGGCTTCTAAGTGTCTTAAGGGTGTTGTTTCAAGGGTAAAATGGAGAAAAGGTTCCTGAGCGAGCGCTAGAGTGACACGTGTCCTGTGGGAAAGCAGATAAAGGGAATTTTTTTTTTTGCCCTTGTTAACTCAAAGGAGTAAAAGTTGCAAAATGGCCCGCAAACTCTACCTGTGGAAAAAAGTCAAGACTTAGACTGAGTCAAAGCCAAGGCGGAGAGTCGGAAAAAGTGAAAGTTTTCCTTTTGTTTAAAAGGCATAAAGGAAAAGTTAGAGCACATCTCCCCATCTTACCAAAGACTACCATGTGTCCCATATTAAGGAGGGGCCCATTTTCCAAACTAGTTTTCTCGCCCCATTTGTACATGCATTCGATACAAAATTTGAAGGGGCATATCTTTCGAGTCGTGATCGAAATATTGTGAATCGACACCATTGGAAGGATCTCAACCTCTCCCATGCAATATGTTTAAGACTTTATTTTTGAGGAGGTTAGGTAAAGGAAATGGAGGAAAACGTCTTCAAGCTTTTAATGTAGGATCCACTAGTCTCAACAACCAGATCAGATTTGATTTATTTCCACCGTTTCCTCTCTCTCCAAGATGCCGAACCAAGGATCGATGCAGTAAAGATGGATTTGGGGGCAGATTTTAGCAGAAGCATTAACAACGGTGGTTGAGCTTCACCCGTGTTTTCCCGCTTCTTCTCTCTCTCTCTTCTTCTCTCCATCAATCTATAAAGTCAGGAACATGATTCATTGTAAAGGGTTGGATATTCTTAGTTTTGTAGGCTCCCTTCTCCTTCTAGCAAAGGATTTGTGGGGTTCAAGCCTTCCATTAAAATTGTAACACATTTCTACCTTTTGGCTATTCTGTAATGAACTGTATCAATCTATAGAGCAATAAAATACATTTGTGATCGATCTTAGATCCTTCTTGTTTCTTTTGCTTCTATCTGGTCTCTCATTACAGATCTGGCTATCTATGCTTGTTTATTGTATGCATTTTATTGGTTCGTGTCGAAGGAAAACTAAGTGTTCATCATTCCTTCTGGTGCATCACCTCGTAGTTTAGCTTTGTTTTCATTTCTGTATTCCTTCTATCCCTGTCTCCTTGGTAAAGTTTAGATTAGGATTAAGAACAAACCATCTCGCAAGTTTCTACGTATGCACCTAAACAAATGAGGAATAAGGAACCAACCTTCAATCTAAAGAGCTTTCCCATTTTTGCAAGGTCCCACACCTTGGGGAAAGTTCAATGTTATGCAATCACACAAAATGAGCCTACCTTAGAAAAGCATATCTTTTAGGATCATTTAGGGTGCTGTGATTCTACACTAATAGTTTTGGTAGGCCCGATGGGAGAAAAAATCCTCCATCTTATTACAGTAGGAATTGATGTACACTTACTATGATTCTGGCTTTTAAGAAGCCTTAAAATTGTACATCTGGCGACTCTAAAAGAAACAAATCTATTGGTTTCAGTAGCCCAAGCTTGGGAGATTCATGAATCTCACCCGGTCTAGAGTAAGGAAAGAAGGTATATTTGAATACTTGCATCTATCCCTAGGTAGAAAAAGGAGGGGAAGAAGAGTTCAGAGGTCTCCATCTCCACCAAGTAGAACCTTGTCAACACCTCCACCTGCAAGGCCTTTCTTTCGACTACTACAAGGATTCTTAGGCCAATCAGAATGGCACAACCAAATCCATATGTCAACTTCATCGGGTAGTCCACTCGCCTTGATTACACAAAACCCAATTTTGATTGCAGCATTAAAGAGCATCCCACATTTCACTAGGGAAAATCAAACTTCTCCTAGTGACCATGTCCAAGATATTGCAAATGTCTATACAATCCATGAGATCCATGAGATGGACATTGTAGTCAAGCTACTCGCCTCTTCATTCAAAGGGAAAGATTCACAATGGTTCAGGAGTCTTGAAGCAGGCTCTATCCAAAACTAGAACTAGTGGTACGGCCCTTCACAATCGCTTTTGGAAAAAGGTGATAACTAGTCTTTGTTAGAGAAACTAACAACAATCAAGAGAGCTAGGCCATACTAACCCCGTGCTCAATATCAAGCTAGACCCCAATACCCAAAAAAATAGGCCACCACCTCGGATTACAATCAAAATCAAAATCAAGGACAACCTCAAATTGCTAGACCTTTTAGGTCTTATGATCCAAGTACAACCTCAACATCAAAGGCATTGGTCCCTGCATAGAACAATATGGCACATGAATATGATTGGTGTTTTCCATGTAGTCAACCACATAACCAATCCATGTGTTTTAATGGTGCTTTGAATCAAGCTCTAATGGTGCAAACTAGTATGGTGTCACAAGAGCCTAGTCAGGAAGGAGATCAATAGCAAGGAGCTCAACAAGGTGAACCTCCAGGAGAGACCATGCTTGTAAATTGGTAGGATAAAGATTTCTGTGGGATGAATCAGTTCCCTCCTCAAAGTGTGGCTGCCAATACACGGTCCAAAAAGAGAAGCATTGGAGAGGGCCAACCACTGAACTCAGGTAACCCTCAACCTTCCATCACTCCATAAGGTCCTAGTGTTCCAAGTGCAACTCCCAACATGCAAAACCAATCCAAGCCACCTTCCAAATCCAGCCAGGCACTAGTTGTAACAACCCATGTGCAAGAAAGAAATGTGTCTGGGAAGGGGCAACAAAAAGATAGCTCATTCAATATTATTGAGAAAATGAAGAGGACAAGTGTGAACATTTCACTATGGGAGTCATTGGCCATTCTAGGCAGAGGGATTTGTTACAGACTACCATGCAGAATTGGTCAAGTTCAAATCAACCCCCTAATCAGCAAGAGAGAGTGCTTGCCAATGTAGTTCAACCTGAGAAGAACCAAGGAGAACAACAAGGTAAGAAATTGAGACCCCCTCCATTCTATGTATCATTGATTATTGGAGAAAAATTAGTGCACAATTGTATGATTGATTATGGGGCTAGTAGTTCTATGATGCCCAAACAAATAGCCGATCAGTTGGGCCTCCAATATGAGGTCATCTCTAGAGGAGTAGTCCAATTAGATGGGACAACGGTAAACACTATGGGAATTATCAAGGATCCGAGTCTCACTCTACACGCTTGCCCCAATGTGACTATCTTGCAAAATGTGTCCATCATAGATTTGCCACCACATTTTACTTTGTGTCTATCTAGGGACTTCACTACCAAAATTAGAGGCTACCTGCTCTATGACTAGTCACATATGCTCTTTAGGATAAGTTATGGGGCAAAGGCCACAATCGGATCTCCGAACCCATTGTAGAATATCATATTAAAACTTATGTTAGCCCAATTAACGCCAACTACTCATCTTTTGATCAAGAAGACCTCCTAGGCACTAATGAAGCAAATATCAAGTTGGAATGTATCCCAGACTTGACTCTAGATGAATGGGCCAGAAAAAAAGACATGATTTTGACCCCTATAAAGAAACGGAAGAATTTGAGTTCGGGTTCTACCTTCTACATGAATAAAATCACCCTCTCCCTACCTTAATCAAGACATAACATAAAGATGACAATGAGGTATGGAAATTATTCTTTGATGGTTCAAAGAGTAGACAAGGAGCTAGAGGAGGAGCTATGATTGCGTCTCCCGGGGTATGAAATATTATGCAAACTTTAGATTCTAGTTTTATTGTTCAAATAATACTTTGCTGAATATGAGGCTTTAGTCCAAAGTCTTCATTGGGCAAGAAAGATAGGAATCAAGAATTTACAAGTGTTTGGTGATAGTGAACTAGGTTGCCAATCAAGTCAGAGGACTAAATGTCAGTAAAAATGACCTGCTCAAAAACTATAAGAATAGAGTATGGGACCTCATGGAGGATTTTGAAGCCTTTAGCATTATGTCCATACCCAGAAAATAAAATGAAGCCACTGATAGACTTGCAACAGTTGGAGAAGCCTTTGATGTGGTGGACAACATCAAAAGAGACAAAGAATAGCCATATATCCATGTGGTTGTGAGGCCAATAGTTCCAGATAATAATACATGTTGGCAGGTGTTTGAGAATGATCAGCAGATCATTAAATTTCTACAAGAAGCTGAATTCTTAGCTAGAAACTAGAGAAGACTAGAGCAACAATACATGAATCAGATAGTACAACTGCATACAAACAAGCTTCCCAAAGGCTTAATGAAATTGGAATCTATTTTCAATCCTAATGATCAGTTCATAAAGGAGAAGGCTAACATTCGATCAAAGGAGAAGATTCGAGTCAATCCCAATTGGAGAAGATAAAACACTTCAAATTGGCAAGGTGGCCACTAAGTAAGAAAGGCATGAATTCATATAAATTTGCCAAGAATTCCCTGATGTGTTTGCTTGGAGTTATGAAGACCTAAGAGGGTTCAATCCAAAACTAGCACAACACACAATTGAATGGACCCAAATACTCAAAGATATCGGAAGAAGAAGAGACTAGTAAACCCACATATTGAGCCTCTGATGAAGAAGGAGCTGAACAAACTAATAGAGGCAAGTATCATATTCCCAATCAAGCATTCAAGTTGGGTTACAAATCTGGTCCCAGTCAGAAAGAAAAATGGAGAAATCAGGTTGTGTGTTGACTTCAAGGATTTGAATAGAGCCTCCCTCAAAGATCACTACCCACTCCCTTCAATGGAACAGATCTTGCAAGTGGTGTCTAGGTCAGAGAGATTTTCTCTCTTGGATGGCTACTCAGGATACAATCAGATCATGGTAAAAGAAGATGATCAATTCAAAACTACTTTCACCACCAAATGGGGCACCTATGCATACAAAAATTCCATTTGGACTATCCAATGTTGGTGATACTTTCCAAAGAGCCATGTATATGGAATTTAAAGGGCTAATCAACAAGATAGTGTTGATCTATTTGGATGATATCATTGTGTTCTCCAAAAATGCAGGACAAACATTTTTCATCTAAGGAAAGTGTTTTAAAGATGCGTAAATATTTGGGGTATCTTTGAACCCAAAAAATGCATATTATTGGCCCATGAGGGTAGGATTTTGGGCCACATTGTGTCTAAGGAAGGTCCGGAAATTTATCCGTAAAGAGTTGAAGCAATAAGAGCATCGCCATTGCCAAGTCACAAGAAGGCTCTTCAAAGCTTCCGGGAAGATCAACTTTGTTCAAGGTTTGTCCCAAACTTTGCTACTCTGATTAAGCCAATAACACTGATGTTGAAGAAGAGCTTAGCATTCAGATGGACAACTGAAGGAAAGGCAAGCTTTGAAGCTATCAAAGAGGCCATATCACAGGCCCCAACTCTTGTAAATCCAGATTTTTCCAAGGACTTCATATTATATGCCTTTGGTGGCAAGTGACACTATCTCTGCAATCCTGTTCAACAGAACAAAGAAAGCTTAGAACAACCAATTTCTTTCTTCAAATGAGTCTAGAAGACTATGAGGTGAGGTATTCCTTCATTGAGAAGCAAGTCCTAGTGGTGATCAAGGGACTGAAGAAGTTTAAGCATTTGGTGTCAAACAACAAAATCCAACTATTGGTCTCCCATACAGGAGTCAAAGAATTCCTCCTCAACAAGGATCTGAATGAGAAATGTGCAGGGTGGATCACTCGTGTCATGGAATATGACATTGAGATTAAGGTCACCAAGCTAGTCCGTGGGAGGGGCTTGTGTGAGCAACTAGCCTCTACTCTACAAGAAGAAGCGAACAATGAAAAGGAGGCTATTTTTGTTCTACAAAATAATCAAGAAGAAGGGAGAGATGATGTACCTACTCCTTGTTGGACCCAAGACATGGTGCATTTCCTTCAAATGGGCATGTGTCCTCATTGGATGAGTAAAGAAAAAGAAGGCATTTCAGACTCCAGGCCATCCCATATGTTTTCATTGATGGTGTATTATTTAAAAGGGACATCAATGGTGTTCTGCTAAGATGCATTGGGACAAATCAGGTGGAGAGAGTGCTACAAGAATTTCATGTTGAAGCAGCTGGAGGCCATTTTTCTCCAAGAGTGACAACACTCAAAATCATGAAAGCAGGATATTATTGGCCCAAAGTGTTTAGTGATTGTTTCACATGGATCAAAAGGTGCAAGAGTTGTGCATTCTTCAAAGGCAAAGAGAAGCTAACAACACTTCCATTGCACCCAATCTCAGTAGACCAACCTTTCATGCAATGGGGATTGGACTTCATTAGATTCATCAACCCAAACTCAAGCCAAGGTCACAAATGGATCATGACAACAATTGATTATTTCACCAAGTGGACCGAGGCAGTGGCACTCAAAGAAGCAAATGAGTCTAGTATCCTAGATTTCTATGAAGGGATAGTGACTAGATTTGGAGTACCAGCCACCATCATCTTAGATAATGCATTAGCATTTATAGGTTCCAAAATTATAGGATGGGCTATTAAAAATGGGACTTATTTGAGTACTTCATCAAACTATTACCCTCAAGGTAATGGCCAGGATGAGTCTACAAACAAAACCCGCTTTGAAGATCATCAGAAGAACTCTTGATGAGAATCAGAGGACCTGGCACACAAAGCTCAAAATGACCTTATGGGCTAATAGAATAACACCCAAGAGATCTACAGAAACTCCCCATTCAAGCTTGTCTATGGGAAAGAAGCAGTGTTGCCCATATCACTTGAATTACCAGCATTGGAGCTTGTGAAGCAACTAGAGATGTCTGAATTTGAACCAATGGAGGCTAGGTACGTGGAGCTGATAGAATTAGAAGAGACCAGAGAGAAAGCTCTCCAAGCATTGGAGAAGAACCAGGCCTTCAATTAAAAGATGCTTTGACAAGAAGGCTAGAGCAAGGACCTTCCAGGAAGGGGACCTAGTTTTGAAATGGGATGCAGATCGAGCAAAACCAGGGAGACATTCTAAGTTCAATGCCATCTGGAGTGGCCCCTATATGATAACAAGATGAAAAAGTAGTAATGCTTTCCAATTGTCTACATTAGAGGGTGGAGAGTTGCAGATTCCAGTAAACGGATCTATCTTAAGCACTGCTACTAAAAGGGGAGTCTCACCCTATACATATCAGTTTAGTTTCTCTTTCCTCTAAGTGCTTCTACACATTGTCTTGTTGTAGTGTAGATTGCTTTCCTCCTAAGTGCTTTGCACGCTCTGCATGTTCCATTTTGGAACATGTATGATTTCTTTTTTGTACATAGTCATGGTGTTGTTTTGTTGCTCTTGTGCAGTTCATTCAAAAACAGATGAAGCCTTGTTTCAAAACAATTTTCTACTCTCAGAAATATTCATTTCGATATTTTCTTATAAAATTTGAGAATGCAAGCGGTCGGGCTCATGAACCAGAGGCAGAATTAGTATCAGATCAGTAATTCTTGACTCCATGCCCAATAGATATGACAAAGCAACTGATCTCCTCATCTAGCAGTGCAAATTTCCTCGTGAGTCACCAAATTGTTATCCATATTTCACCCCAAGCTAAATATTGGATCAAATCATGACCTCGCTTAAAAGAAACCAAGAGAACTCATTCAATCGTGCAAATTGGTTACAAAAAATATTCAACAATGAAGTGACGGAGATGAAGAAAGAGCAAGGGATCCTGTACAGAAAGAAATGACTTTGTCGGGCCATTTCCATGCCTTAAATTCATTCTGTAAGTTATGTAGACTCAACAATGGAATACCATGGTCATACAAAAGGGGAGATATTACAGAGGAACCAGAAACTAGAAGAAGAAGAAACAATGAAGATTCGATGTCCTCGGGCTCAAAAAAGCTCAGGAAAGGCCCAAAAACAACTAAGTATGGAGGAGGCAGTGGAAGAGACCACGTGTCCTAACGACACTTCTCTCAAAGTGAATCCAAAGGGAGGAACCCAAATGAGCGCGAGCTCACCACATAGCCAAAGCCTAAAAATGAGAGGAACCGTTGAAAAGTCCACAGAGTAGCGGAGCTGACAAGTGTCAACTCGACGCTCCTCCAAAGGCAACTTTGGGTCGGGTTTGCAAACAAGCGCAGTGCCTCCATGTGTACCTCAAAGGGGGCAAGGTTAGTTGAATAGTCAACGCATAAGTGGACCAATGGAGGCTACCAAGTGTCTTAAGGGCACTTGTTTCAAGGGTAAAATGGAGAAAATGTTCCCGAGAGAGTGCCAGAGTGACACGTGTCCTGTGGGAAAGTGGGCGGCTCGGGAAAAGTTGATTTTCACCCCTTGTTACCTCAAAAGGGAGTAAAAGTTGCAAAATGGCCCGCAACTCCGCCCAGGGAAAAAGTTAGCACTTAGACCCGAGTCAAAGCCAAGGCGGGAGTCGGGGAAAAAAGTGAAAGTTTGCCTTTCGTTCAAAAGGCATAAAGGAAAAAGTTGGAGCACATCTCCCCAGCCTACCAAAGACTGCCACGTGTCCCATATTAAAGAGGGGCCCATTTTCCAAACTGGTTTTCCCACCCACTTGTATGGATTCGATACAAACTTCAAAGGGGCATATCTTTCGACTCAGGGCTCAAAATATTGTGAATCTGACACCATTGGAAGGATCTCAGCCTCGCCCACGCAATGGAGGTCTGAGACTTTATTTTTGAGGAGGTTAGGTAAAGGAAATGGAGGAAAACATCTTTGAGCTTTCAATGCAGGATCCACCAGTCTCAACAACCAGATCGGATTCGATTTATTTCCACCATTTCCTCTCTCTCCAAGACGCCAAACCAAGGATCAATGTAGTAAAGATGGATTCGGGGGCAGATTTTAGAAGCATTAACAATGGTGGTTGAGCTTCACCCACGTTTTCCTACCTCTCTCTCTCTCTCTCTCTCTCTTTCTTCTCTCTGGCTTGAATCTATAAAGTTGGGAACAAGATTCATTGTAAAGGGTTGGATATTCTTAGTTTTGTAGGCTCCCTTCTCCTTCTAGCAAAGGATTTGTGGGGTTCAGGCCTTCCATTAAAATTGTAACACATTTATGCCTTTCGGCTATTCTGTAATGAACTATATCAATCTATAGAGCAATAAAATACATTTGTGATCGATCTTAGATCCTTCTTGTTTCTTTTGCTTCTATCTTGGTCTCTCATTACAGATCTGGCTATCTGTGCTTGTTTATTGTATGCATTTTATTGGTTCGTGTCAAAGGAAAACTAAGTATTCATCATTCCTTAGTGCATCACCTTTAGCTTTGTTTTCATTTATGTATTCCTTCTATCCCTATCTCCTTGGTAAATTTTAGATTAGGATTAAGAACAGACCCTCTGCAAGTTTCTACGTATGCACCTAAACAGAGGAATAAGGAACCAGCCTTCAATCTGGAGAGCTTTCCCATTTTTGCAAGGTCCCACACCTTGGGGAAAGTTCAATGTTATGTAATCACACCAAATGAGCCTACCTTAGAAAAGCATATCTTTTAGGGCTCATTTTAGGGTGTTTTGATTATGAACTAATAGGTACTTAGCTAATATTACAAGGCCCAACAGAAGAATGTACCCAATTTTCTAATTACGCCTCTAACTAGGTTTTAAAATCCCTCAAACAAGATTGTTAAGGAAATATTGTGTCATACAACACCAAGTCTCTTAAAACCAAAAATTACGTTTCTTAAACATGATCACATGCTAAGTTATAAATTTTATGAAATTTCATATGCTAAAACATGAGTTTCACTTTTTTTTCCTTTTTCCCTATTTTAGGGTTTCACAAAGCTCGAGAATGTGTTTTTGTGCATAAATTTCACCAAAAAAAGTTTCAAAACCTATAAATTGTCTTAAAATCTCTATCCTAACATTATAAAGCTTTCATATTCATACTATTTCTTATGAGACTCTACAAATTAGTCCCAATATTAAGATTTGCACTTACTTTTCATAAGAAAACTATGTTTTCTAGAACACGATCTCTACTACAAAACACTCAAATCAAATTTATAATCATCTTTACTCCCTCAAATAACTCCTTTTCCCCATTAATTTGACTAACAAAATCACCATTAGAATTTATTCCATCCTCCCTTCTTCATTCTATCAATTTGATTGAAGAAATCACTATGAAAATACTTGTTTTTGGCCATAAATTGAGAAATTTCACTTTCATCATCACTTAAAACCCTAAAAAGTTCATTCTCACATCAAATAACTTTCTTCATACATGCTTCATACATGTGCAATAAAACTTAGATTCACTATTTGATCACAAGAATAACTATATATCAAGTCATTTTTCTCAAATGCCAATCTCATAGATCATCATTAGTATGGAGAAGCTTCATAGAATGAAAACTAACTTTAAAAATTATTGTAAACTTATAAAATTCACTTACCAACAAATATAACATCAAAGACTCATCCTTTATTCATATTCACAACAAAATCTCCATCTTATACACAAGTACCATGTTTATACATATAATCCATGCTTAGTAACATAGGTTCCTGGCCATTTATGGCTCTTTTATCTTGTCTTAAACCTCCAATGTATCTTCCTCTTCTTTCTTACTCCTCTTCCATTCAAATATATCTCATTCATGATCTAAAAGGTGTTTGGAATAACTAATTCTCAACCCTAAACATGATGGATACTAACCACTCATGGTGAAACTTTACTAAGGGGTGATAATGCCCTAGATACATCAATTGAAGCCCCTTTAGGACCTTTTACAACATTTCATGACCTTACTTACATCATTACACCTTTTAGGTTAAGCTTTACAAATTCAAATGTTTAAATACTCCTTTTTGGAGGTAAACTCCAAAAGAATCATTTAACATACATGGAGGAACTTAATATAGTTATGAAGGACTCAAGAACTCTTAAAAGGACCCCCACAACCTAATATAAGCCAAAACTTATGATTTTTTTACTTATTTACAAAGTTGATGTTCTTGCATCGAGTCTTATGGAGTTGTCTTTTTTGTTTGTTTTTTTTCTCCAATAATGTCTATGTGAGGTTTTAACTATGGGATATTTTTCTTCTTTTTGCATTTTGGTTTTTTCGTTTTTAGTGGATTAGGGTTTTAGAGTTCTTCACCAAAGTATATTGTAGCATCCAAATTGATATCAAATCCCTTTTTGTGATCGGAAGGGGGTATGTGATCTCGATTTTCAATAAATTCTCCAATGGCCTCATCATTTTGGAAGAGGTCTATAGAAACGTGATTTAGGTGATCCTAACTAATGAGGGAAGGATAGACAATGTCAATGGTTCGAGATGGAAAGGTGGTAAAAATTTATTATGTCGAAAAATCCTCAAAGAGATCCAACATGGCACTTGTTTCATTGTTAGAGTCAATGTCTTCACTATTGGTTTCTATATTAGCGACACTTCACATGCAAAAGCATTGGGATTGTAACCCAAACCACGGAGATTAGATTTTCTATTGAGGTAATGGGATCTAGATGACCTTGTTCATTCTTTCCAAGACCTTTTCCCTTCCATTACATGTTTTTCATGATTTTATTGCCTATGATGTGTTCAAGCGATTGATAATAGTCAACGAACCTGTCATCATACAATCGATAGATCTTAGAAGCTTGAAGTTTCTCATCATATAAGTATCCAAATCATCGATAGATGGATTTTCCTAGTTTGTAGATGGGAGTGATGTGTATATGTGAAGCATTCACTTTTCCATATGTGTGTGGTGATAGGGGTAAGTTCCCAATGTGAAAGGAATTTTCAACCGTTTGAAATTGATATTCACCACATCCTTTGTCAATGATTTTAAATGTGGATGTTTGCATAGATGAACTAGTAGGCATACTAGATGATGTAGGTGGATTGGTAGATGTAGAAGGATAATTAATAGTATTACTTTTAAGATTCTTGGCACTAGTATTTGGAAATAGTTTTGAGAGTATATCAGGATATATTAATGTAGTTTTAGAGAATTGTATGATACGAGGGGGAGCATACTTTTCTGTGGATGAAAAATAGTGTGATTTTGATACCTCCCTTGAAGAATTCAACAATACTTAAAGGGTTTAGTATCAACACACAATTTGATTTCTTTTCCTTGATGGGGAAATTTGATGCATTGATGGAATGTGGATGGGATGACTTACATGGCATGGATCCATGGGTGCCCAAGGAGAATGTTGTATGGAACCTCCAAGTCCACAATGTGGCACAAGGTGTCCAAAGTGATTGGTCCAACCATGAGTGATAGCATGATTGTTCCCGCAGATTATCTCTCATGATTATCATACCCACGAATGGTTATGATGTTAGTAGTAAGAATCTCCTTGGTATAGCCAAGACACCGTAATATTTTCATGGAACAAATGTTCAATGAAACTGTATTTTTGTTAGGAAATTATTAGTGCTTTATGGTAATTGTGTGTGGAAAAGTTAAGTTAGTAAGTTAGTTTTGTGAGTTATAACAACTCATGTAGATAATTTTTATGAGAGTTAGTTTGGGTGTATTGTTGTAACTATCTCCTAGTTTATAGGAGTGCATCCACCTATTTATTTGTATAGTCTCTCCGTATGAAATACTAAGAAGTTATATTATTTTGATTACGTTGTGAAAATATGAACCAAATATTTCATTTAGTATCATAACGGCGTCCTAAGCAGTGTGTGGGCAGATCTATTCCTTGTTATGGTTGCCCCTATTATGAGATATTATAGTAGTAATACTTCATAGGTTCAACATACCTGTGTTGCTATTGAGGAAAGAGTTTGTTTTTATCAGAGAAGATCATCCAAGCAACATCGAATGCACCAGTGTGTCAAATAAACGAGGGAATTACTGATATTAGCAGATATTCGTGACGGATTTTGTAGTTTGCAGAAACGTGAGATTCCCATATCTCGTGTACAGTGGCAATCCAAGCAGCCCATGTGCTTCCACTCATCGATTTGCATGTAAAGATAAGTCTGCCCTTGCTGTCATCTTTGGTTATCATATCCAAGTGTACAATGATCTAAATAGAGTTCTCTTTGTGCATTTAATATTCTATCCAAGCACCTGCATGGTAGAAGAAGACGTGTGGTATTTACACGGTGAGAAATAATATATCTTCAATTCGTTGTATTGATCTGCATTGAATCGATTACATTTTTTGTATTGATATTTATGGGGGGACATGTTGAGTGTATTTTCTTCTTGATGCTTCTTTGCATGTGTTGATCATTGTGAGATAAAACCCCACAAACCTGTATATGTTCGTGCAAGATCTCCATTTTTTATTTCTGCAGATTACACATCTACTTGCCCACAAATTTGTACATTTGATAGTTCTTATCCAAGCAGTCCACGTTTTCATTGATCTACCATTGACCTGTCAGCTCTGAGTTCACGAGCCTTCACATTAGTTTGCAATCCTATCTATGAACAACCAACATCATTAGGAAGTGGTGGCATTTTTTCAAAGAGTGTAAATTACAGACCTGCACACACTCCTTTCCAGCTATTTACAAGTCTATATGTCTATATCTATGCTTTGGATCTACATATTAGACTCGACATCCAACAAAACTCAGTCTTGGATTTGCAGTCCCATGCACATGTAGTTATGTGCACAGATCCATTGTCTGATATCATTGAACCACGTTGTAATTGATACGGTGTATCTTGCTTCTCAGGCATGTACGTGGTAGCTCATTGGAGACTCATGGTTGGAATGCTTATTTTTTTTTATTTTTGAGGCTTGAATTCTCATAAACATCCTCCATCTCGTCCTCCACAATGCACATGCATCATTAATTCATGTTAACAACCCAGTCGATTAATAAGCGGAAGGATAGTTTGACATTGGTTTTCATATATTCACGATGTCCACATCATAATACAAATCTCCTCACATAATTCTCTACAAACATCCCATCTCGCTGCAGGTCGTCCAAATGACATTGAGCCATTGGTCACACATGCACGTGACCAAGAGTTTGGTATTATTTTTTAGTTCATTGAGTCTAAAATTATTATACATTAGAAGTCTAGTTGTATTCTTTTGAGTGATCGGCAGTGTTTTTTAATAATCCGTTTAAAGTTTGAGTAAAATTTTTAGTCTAGCAGTCAAAACGTACATTTAAATGACTTTAATATTAGTTTGTCTAATAGTATTTTTATATTTTTTAGGTTTTAAAAGTGATGAGTCGATATTACTAAGTAAAAAGGATCATTGTATTGTCAAAATTGTAAAAAAAAAACATTTGCCTCACTTTTCAATAATTGGATGTATTTTCACTTGTACGCGATGTCCATCTTGTGGGGATGAATTTTTCAAAGATCCTAGAAGCCGATCAATCTTGAGTTAGCAGCATCAAATTAGAGGCGGGAGGAATTGGAGGTTGGAGGCCAATCAACAATCTCTCGTCACCACCTATGATGCGGTCACATATCAGTTGTGGTGACATTTTTGTGGTGTGATTATTTGCTTTTAGTTTTTGTAGTATGCTTTCGCTATGTTTTTTTAGAGTTCCAGCTTCAGTGTGCTTTCATTTTCTGCAATGTTCTTATTTGAATAAGTGGAAATTTCACATTGAGGGGGGGAACATGATCCAATGTTCCATTTCCATTTTCAGTTTGTAATGTGTGAGCAGATTTTCCTATGTTATTCCCTGTAGTGAAATGTGATGAGGGATGATAATAGTACTTGGCACATAATGATTTGGTTGTAGGTAAACCACTTGAAAACCTTCATTTTTGGTTTGTGGTACTCCAATTGAAACCACCATTTTCGGTTCATGGTTAACCGTTTGAAAACCATACAACGGGTTTGTGATCATCCTATAGTAAAAATCACCTAATCATGAAAGCAAGTGCAAGTACAAAGATATGTTTTCCCCATGTTCGCACTAAGGGGGAATGTTAGGAAATTATTAGTGCTTTATGGTAATTGTGTGTGGTAAAATTTTAGTTAGTAATTTAGTTTTGTGAGTGATAACAACTCATATAGATAGTTTGTTGTGAGAGTTAGTTTGGGTGTATTGTTGTAACTATCTCCTACTTAATAGGAGTGCATCCACCTATTTATTTGTATAGTCTCTCCATATGAAATAATAAGAAGTTATATTATTTTTATTCTGTTGTGCAAACATGAACCAAATATTTCATTTTCTATAAACACTCTTATGATCTTATAATGATAAATGAATGCTTCAACATATAAGAAACTATTTTTGGAATGTTTGCGATTAAGAGGTCATGAGGACCAAATGTTAAGATAGGGCTAGTGAGTGAAAGGTTTGTGATAAAGGCTTGAAATTGTTTGGTATTGATGTCCATAGAACATGTGATTCATGTAATTTACGAGTAAGGATGCCTTGAAGTATAGGTGATGTTTTTAGCAACTCTATAAGGGAGTTTTACGTGGATGTCCTCTTCAATTATTTGATAACATCATGGGAATCGTTGGAATATTTTGCATTAGATGTCATTTTTAAGTTAAAGTAGATTGAGGATTAGATGTTGGTTTTGAATTTGATGTCAAAGGTTGTTTCATGGTGGAAACCAAAACCTTCTTCTATCTTATGGTTACTTACATAGTTAGAAGTTTTGATATTAATCGTCAAACATTGTTAGGTTCTTGATCGAAAATTGATATGATTGAGTCCTATTCAACATTATTAGATGTTTGAGACTTTTTTTTCTTATTAGAAGCATAATGGAATGAGGGGGTGAATTGGTCCTACAATTTATTAATTAATTTACCCATTAATTGCAATAACCATTAACATTCATCCATTCACATACATTAAAACAACCATAACACATGAGAAGAAGCACATATACACAAGATATAAGTGAGAAACCCTCATGTGGAGGCAAACCCACTGAAACTATGCTTATATTACACAAATCAAAGAGATTTAGTGAAGCACCAACTTCATAAGGAGCACTAACCCTACAAGGAGCACCAACCCCTAATTTAGTGAAGCACCCACTCCAAAAGGAGGAAAAAACCCTAGGATGACCAAGAACCAACTAAGCCACCTAATGATGATGATATCTTAATTTTTTGCTGCTACAATTGATGGATATCACAAATTCAACTCACAAACCCTTTCTCAAACCCTAGGTCTTCAAAATTTCTCTATCTCTTTCTTTCTTAACTTGTCTTGCCTCTAATAAATTTATCTCATGATGGAAATCATTCCTCAACATGAAACACATATTATCAGATTTAAAATCATTCCATCATATATGAAAAACACTCTCTTATGGGTTGTACTTTTCACCCATGCAAGACTAGCTCACAAAATGAGCTCAAACTTCACTTTTATATCCTTTTCTTCCTTATAACCTAAGATAGCTCATCCATAAAAAATTTCATGAAAAATAAAAATTAATTACATCCCATTTTAATCATTAAAATTGTCACATCAAAACCCCAAAATCCTCAAAACCCCATCACTAGGATGAGAAAAATCCACTCATACCAAAACCATGCTTAGTCAAGCTTCCAAATTCACCACACATGAGTAATATAGCATAAAAATCATACATGGTCACACATTTACTTTAACCAATCAAATATTTCATTAAATGGGGCCACTGACTCATATCATTCTCAAAATAGTTGTTTCCAACACCCTATCTTTACCTTTGGGCCTCAAGACCCATCAAGATGACCTCAAATATGGATTGTGACCAATCATGGAAATATGGAAATAGAAGAATATGTAGAAAAATTATATATATATATATATATATATATATATATATATATATATATATATATATATATATATCATGCAACATCCATGTACTCAAACCACATCTACTTTTGTTTTCACTAAAACAAGCTACCAAAAACCAACTTTGTAAACTCAGCTAGTTTTCACCCTTTATGACACTTTACTGATTTATAAATTCCTTAAATAGATGAAAAATTCACCCCTCTTCACTTTCCAGGTGGTATCAAGCATCAACTCATCCATTTGATGCTCCAATCAACTCAATCTTTCAGTAAAACGGTCCTGTCTTGAAAATCAAGAAACCTTCTTTCTCACAAAATGACCTGGAAACCACATCAAATCAACTCATAATGAGAAAAAACTTATACCATTGGAAATATATATTAATCCTATTTTCAAAAATATTGGAATCCTTTCAACTCTAAGTGGAAGGCCTTTAACCAAGTTGATCTCTACAAACTACTTAAATCACATCACAAACCGTCCTTTGACCAGTCAACACAAATGAAGCATACTTGACCATTAAATCCATAAAATGACCTAAAACCATCATGTAAATCAAGAAAAACTCACATAATCACCATAATGATCATTTAGTTTGCAACTCCTTTAGAAAACCTTGTCCCAAACTAAACTTCTTCAAAAACTAGCCTTGTTTGAGTAGGGTCCACTCATCACCACAACCTATACCATACCTTTTTAAAAACCTGAGAATTAATATACATTATCCAATCATCATCCATGCACTAGAAAGATATTCAGGCCACTTATACGAATTTTCTCTCCTACCACTTTTGAGATAGGGTTTCAAACACATTTTATCTTCTTAACGATCATTCATAAAAACTGATGATCAAAACACCTAATTATTTTTGTGAAATATTAATAACTAAAATAAGAAGATATTCCAAAGATATTAGGTCCCCATGAAAATCACACAATCCACAACAAACATCGAGAAGGTCAATTTTTGTCATAAAAACACACCGTTATTTACCCAATTTTTCTAAAGCTGATGTATCTTACAATTCTCATGTCGAATGACCTAAAACTTGTCATGAAGCATCATGAAAACATAATATAAATTTAAATATTCACCTTATAGCTCAGATATGCATGAAATAGTTCATACATTAATACTTACATATGCCAACATGCCTATTTCTCACCTCTTGCTTCCCAAGAGGACCTCAACACCTCAAACCACCGAATACCAACCTAAAATAACCATAAACCTTAGGTACACTACCAAAATGATGAAACCATAATCCAACAAGAATTATTGGGTCCAAATATCATATCTCCACCTTATATTGCATGCTCTACGGCTAGAAACAAGCCTGGAATGACATGACTCAACCATGAAAACTCACGAACTGATCTTGCTGAAACCATGTGGACCTATAAACCTCTAAATCAAACCTCAATTACCATGTATGACCTCATGAAACTCTCTAACCAACTCAGGAGTACTCAAACCATGAAAAGGCATACTCAACCATGAACTAGGACACGATAAAACTCACCAAACAACTCAATATTCATGCTTAACACTTGAATAACACATCATAGAGACTCACATGGCCACATGACACTCTTTTTCATCAATTAATTTAACATAAATGATAACAAAAACATACAATGGCCAACACATTTGAGAGTTTTTGGTTTCATCATGTTTGGGGAAAGTGTCTTTGAAAAATTTAATTTTTCATTGGGAGTTTTTTTGTTGGAAGTATTTTCAACTTCTATGTCTTTACGATCAATAAAGTATTGAATATTGGAAACACAGGCACTTTGAGAGGAGGGGTAAATTATTGCTTCTTTAACCTTTAAAAACAATTTAAAACATCAAAAAACCCTTCAATATTGATCTATCTTCACCATGAGGGAAAATGACATTCAAACATAACCAAATGAAATGCAAACACACATAAACATAATGTTTAATGTGGAAAACACTTAAAGGGATAAAAGACCATTGAAATCAATGCAATATGAGGATAATTGTCCCATAAAAGGTTACAAGGATTTCAAATTTTATCGAGCAACCACTCAACTTGAAGCACCTACTCCAATAATTTAGTCAAGCACCCACTTGACCTTTAGCAAGCTCCTACTTACATGGAAGAAACAACTCCCAACAATTTAGTCAAGCTCCAACTTAACCTTTTACAAGCTATAACTTATAAGGAAGCAACAACTCCCTACTTTTTTAAGCATCCACTTAGAATTTTACAAGATTTTGATCACCTTCATCAAGTTTCTTGAACCAATAAATTGTGATCTCGATTCAACTTATATCTTCATTCTCTTCATTCACACACCTTGATTCACCTATATTTTCTTCACTTCATCCTGTTGCAAGTACAATCTTCAATGGTTTCTATCACTTGGATACCTTTGTCCCTTATTCATACAAAACATGAACTCATTCTTCACCTCTATCTCTTCGTGATTCACATCAGCTCATATACATCATGGTATAAAAATTATAGTCTTGAGAGTATTAAATTTCTTCTTGATTCATTTCCTTTTCATGTCCTAATTCTAATCCAAAATTATAGTCATTAAAAATCTATATTCCTAAGACACTTGGAAATTCAAATACATGAGGATTACACCTCTTACACTTTACCTTCCAACTACTTGATCTTATACCTTCTCTAACTCGTATAAGGGATCTAAAGTGACATCACTCAAAACTTCTAAAATGAAATCATTTCATTTGCATTGTTGGCTCCCAAAATAGCACCCCTGGGAGAATGAGCAACTAACTTGAGCTGGTTAGATTTTAGAGAGTTATGAACAATGAAAATATATTTTCATTGATAGATGGGGATTTGTTCAACACTCAACTCAATGACTCAAATCAAGGAGGTGATCAGAAGCACCTTCAAAAAGGGATGGCTTTACCCTGCTACTTTTGGCTCTGCCTGAGCCAAGGTGAGAGGACCTAGTTGGGGGATTTGAATAAAGGAAAATCTCTCAAGGATTGGTTTCTTTATTTTTATGTAAATCAATTAGAAGAAAGTGTAGCCACATATACAATATTTCCCTCAAAATATTTTTCAGGTTGATTTATTGAAGCACTTGACATTCAAATACATATAAAAAGGTAGATAATGAACAATCTTCGATATTTCTTTGCATAACAATTTAGATGAAGTATTATTTTAATCATATTGGATCAAAAACTTGGTAGGATTTTGGAAAAGCTTACTAGTAATGGGAAAAGTTAAAGCTCAACTTTGCAGAATAAACATATGTTTGGTTTTCAAGTATGATATGATTAGTAGGTTTATAGATTTTTAATTAGTTAGGGTAATAAACAAGGATTATGGCTCCCATAATACTTACAAAGAAAGATGCAATGTGATAACACCCACACATGAACAAAAATGAGAAACATGAACAAAAAGAGAGTTAAACATACTTAACTCAAGAAAGACCAAGTCCACAAAACTCTAGGAAAGTACAAACAAAAATCAAAAACGATGCAACAAGGGTAGACATATGGTTTGCTAACAGATTAGCCTAAACAACCAACACAAAAATTAATTGTTCATGTGGAATTTGGAGGGACCACCCTGGGCACCAGTGTGATCTTCCTACGAGACAAACTTGTTCCATGTCCCTCTGAGTCTTCCTCCCTCCATCATCCTCAACAGAGCTACTTAGGTGAAGTTCAAACTTTCTTTCCTCGGGCCCGATTCCATTGTAGCAACCTCCTCTACAACTCGTTGACCAAGTTTGCTAACTTCTTCATCTCCCCTCTCATCATTATCTAGGAATTACATATATTTTTAGAAGCCTCAATACGATCAATCATACTCTACTTCATATATGATCCTGTTTCCTCCATGGATTCCACAATCATTTCTAGTTGCTAAATTTTAAGATAAATTTTCTCAGTATTTTTCTCCCCTTCCACCTAAATTTTGTCCTTCCCCTTGGAGGATCCTTCCTTCCTATTGTCCTCCAAAACCCTAGTCCCTTGAAAATCCTCCCCTCAACCTGGTTTTGGGGATCCTTCCCAGTTCACATCTTAGCTAGACATTCTACCAAGGTGATGTCTTCATCAGACTCATCCCTATTGAAACAACCCCCTTGGGAATGAGGGGTTTACCATTCTGAAAAAGGAGGAGAATAAGCCCTTCATACAGGGAGAATCCAATTTCCCATTCTGAAAATCATTGACAAAGGTAGAGAGTGACATATACAAGAAAAAGGGTATGCTCATCATAACATGGTGTCTAAACATATTTAACATAGAGAGATGATGCATATTTATTTCTAAACTTTCCCTCAAGAGTGATATAACACATAATGTGAAGACACACTTCATTCCAAATACTAGGTATACAAGACCTCGCGATGTCATTAACAAGGAGATATACTTTTTCCTTACCTCTGAAAAAAGTATGAATTTTTGGTTATTTCGGTCCTTGAAAATATTTAATCCCCTCATGTCCATGCCAGTTTCTGTGTAATAAACTTCTTAGAGACTTCCAATTCCATGCCTCGCACCACAACCCTCCCTTTATCCCACGCCTTGCCAAATTCTAGGGTGAGAGAAGGGTCATGCCCTTTAAGCTTAGAGATGTACTCCTTGAAACCACCAATCCTGAGAATGTGCCACAATGAGTGGTTGTTAATAATAGATCCATGGCTAGATGGTTCAACTTGCACCCTACCACCACCTATTACTTGTCTTTTCTCAATGAAAACCCAGACCAAATAGAAAAAATCCCCTTAAACTAGAAATGAATGAGGATCCCCATAGAGATATCACACCACTTAACCCCTACCTTTAAAACCAATGATGATGGTCTCCCTCGTGTGAAAAATGACATCAAAATTATTGCATGTCATGATTAATAAGATTATTTATAGAGATGGGGACTTCTTCACCTTTATCCCAAATTTTAAGATCATTACAAGTTACCCCTAAATTATCCAAACCATCAGCGTATTTTTTTCCATTACGGGGTGTATGAAGGACACTAAAATTATCAAAATCTTTAAGAATTTCCTTGATATCCAACAAAATGTTGCCAAGTGTCCAATTATTTATGTGGTTCTTTCTAAGGGCATTAAATATGAGCAAAGAATCACCTTGAATTTGAATATACCTAATACCCCTCTCCTAGGTAAATAAACACCCCAAAGCAATTCTCTCACTTCCATCACATTATTGCTCGAGGAGTGCCGAAAGGCACCGCATACATAAAGATCCAATCTCCCTCATAATTTTTGAGAATATTCCCTAACTAGCCTAGTATTTCCCTTTGAAGCTCCATCAAATTTCAATTTAAGGTAGTTCACCTCAGGTTTAGATCATTTTATATAAGTATGATGTACTTGAATAGAAGGGGGACTTAAGGAAAATTGTTTAAGAACTATTGTATCTGCCTTAGGTCAGGGAGCTTTAATCTTGCCTTTGAAGAGTATAATATTAGACCTTAATGGACGAATAAAACTGAGCACTAACCCTCTTGAAATTTTCTTGCTGACTCCTGGAAATACAACCATTCCTTTCCTTCCACATAATCCATAAAAGTGGGTAAGAACTATCCTCCTAAGTAGCCACCAGGATAGTATACTAGAAAGGATAACCCCATTACGAAATACATCTTCCATGGAGTTAGGAAGAAACCATTTAACATTGAAAATATCTAGCATAGAAGAGAAAACAGCCCGAGAGAAGGGGCAATAGATAAAAAGATGATTAAAACTCTCCTCGTGCATGCCACATAAAGTGCATTTGCTGGTAATTATCATTCCATGCTTCCTTAGGTTGTCCACCGTAAGGATCTTATTCTCGAGCAAAAAACGAGTAGAAAATATTTACCGTAGTAGGTTTAGAGATAAATTGGTTGTTTTTAATTGAGATATGGAGGGGGAAGGAAGCTGATTTTATGACCTTAATAGAGTAGTGTTCCCATGGAATAAATCCAAGCTTAACTACAATGCTTGAAAAGAACAATAAATTTAACACATTCTGTGAAATAACATTTTCATTCATTGATACTCAATTTGTACAAATGCCATCTACAGTCTTCTCAATCCTAACCAAAAATCA
Source organism: Taxus wallichiana var. yunnanensis (assembly GCA_018340775.1). Classification (NCBI taxonomy): domain Eukaryota; kingdom Viridiplantae; phylum Streptophyta; class Pinopsida; order Cupressales; family Taxaceae; genus Taxus; species Taxus wallichiana. Next base: position 120,467,170 of record CM031238.1, read on the forward strand.
TGGAGTTGGAGCTGAGATAAAACACTTAGTATATTTTTCTTGTACACCTAAAAGACCTTTAAGGGATTAAAATATATATAGAAAAGTGATGATGCCTTTATGATTTTATAACTGAGTTGAACCACTACAAAATATACCCTATTCTACAATGCTCACAAACGAACTTGTAAAGAATACAACAACTAAGAAAGACTCTTATGTACTCAAAAAATTAAAACCCGTGTAAGAAGTAACATAAACAATATTGCCCCTTTCAATCCTTTAAAACATGAGAAAATGGAAAGTATAGCTTGATCAAACACAGAGATTTGTTCTTGTAAGATATGGTTATGGGACACAAACAAATGACCTCAAAACCAACTAATGGCTATATAACACAACCACCTTAACTCTTCGTTATAGATTGGCTACAACAACTTCTTGGGTAGAAAATGAAACAAAAATTGAACTTAATAAAAAAGTCCTACAACTTCCCCCTGAATCTGCCTCCTCGCATAAGATGGTAGACTCTTACAATATATAGTAGAATGAGAGAGAAAGAGAAAATTGAGGGAAAAGATCATATTTGATCTTGAAATTAATGAATATCTTTGTCTTCCCTACAACAGTGTTTTTCAAACTTAAATCATTGTCAATCATGCATTAAACTCTGAAAAACATCATGGGCACCCTATTAAACTTGTCCCCCAATGTCTTCTTACTTGCATAAGATAGCACAAATCTAAATCGAGATCAAATTCGAGTGGTTGAGCTATTTGGATCTATACATTAATGGCTCGAGCCATATTTCCCCCTTTCTCCTCAAATTTCATCAAAATCGTATTTTGATGATGCCAAATGAATATCTTGAGAAGACCTTTCCATTGACATAAATTTTGTTAGATTTGGAGTCAGTAATCGAAATATATGAGCATTTGAAGTTTTGCATGTTGGGATGAATAAGAGCTTGACACAAGGTGGCCTTTGATTAGCTTGGTAATGTTCTCTTGCCAATGTGTTCATTGTTTTCCTTATGTCATGTGTCATTCTTTGGTTGGCTCGTAGGATCGAGCTTTACTTCTTTTCTTTTACTTCCTTTTCCCTTGACTTTATGAAAGTTTTTTGTATTAAGAAATACGGACCAATAAGACTTTGCCACGTTCCTTCACATTGCCAGTCTATCCTTAAACCTTGTCAATCCCTTAGAAATGCAATCCAATGAGAAGGATCCACATTTATTTTCAAATTACCTTTTAATTAGCCCCTAACTAACCATTGTGAAGTGTGATCCAATAGAAAATCTCCATGCACTTCGCATGTCAGTCCTTTTGATTTATGCTTCACATATGTGAAATACTAACCAACGAGGAAGCTCCATGCCTTTATGCATTGTAAAACTATTGATGGCCTCATTTGACAATTGTGAAGTGCAATCCAATGAGAAAGCTCCATATACTTTGTAATGTCGGTATTTCTTTTATCTTTCTTTTCCCGCTGTGAAACATTAACCAATAAGGAAGCCCCACGCCTATGGAAATGTCGGACCTTTTGAGCTCTTGACTAACAATCAAAGTGTGAGCTAATAGGAAAGATTTGCTTACTTCAAATTGTTAGAAATTTTTCATACTTGCCTTAGCCTTTGCATTTGTCATACCTGAAAAATGAGAGCCAATAAAAAGGCTCCACGTAGCCTTTGTCTTATCGACCTTATGAGCCTTAATGGCTTCCCATCGTGACCTTCTACTTCTTATGGAATTACAATTTTTTTATCTTTGAAGATTACCACATGTCCTCCTTTGACCTCGCTGAATTTTTCTTAACCCCACCATGATATGGACCTAATGAATTAAGAACTTAGCTTTAATCCAAGGCTTGGAGTCTATATGATCCCATCACCTTAGGAATTTCCGAATGTTGACACGTAGCCCGCCTCTGCTTATTGATCTATCACCACATGGTCCTCGTTGATGCCGACACCGAATTTGACAGAAAATAAACGTCGATTGACATTTTATAAATAACCCTCCAATGTTTTAAACTATGCTTCCCATGGCTTTTGAATGCCAACATTAAGTGCTTTTGGGCAATGGAATTTGATGACCGTTTGAATGTCCCAATCTCATTTAAACCGATAAGTCCATTTTGAATGAATTTTTCAACCATTCCTTGAGCTTTATACTTCGTTGTCGGGTTGTATGATTTTGGACCTTCAAAGCTTCAGACTTTGGGAGTAGTTTGGATCATTTTTTTTTGATTTTACATGTTCTTATGAAATATGTAGACATATTCCCTTTCACCCATATGTCTGAAGATTTTTCTTTGATAAACTAGACCATTAAACTAGTCCCCCAACATTTTTGCTAAATTATTTCATTTATTTCACTAAGGCATGAAATTTATTACAAATTGAGGCTCTTTATTTACTCAGCCGATCTTTAAAGCATGCGGCACAATAAAAACACACAAAATTAGTTAAATACATGGGGAGTCTATTGAAAAAGACCATTTTAATCCAAGGAATTGGATTGAACTCCAACAACGGATCCTGCTTGGGATGGGCACCCCTATGGGTGCCACAAGAATAAAGACCAGATGCCTAGTCCATTGGGTAAGGAGTCATGGGTTTAAAACACACAGGGATTCCAAAATATATGCATAACGAGTGGGGGCAAACAAACAACACACAAAATCCCATCACATTAGACCAAAGTACAAAAAGGAAAAAACAAGACAAAATAAAAAGAAACTATATAATGATCATACTTGATCATCTGGATAAGACCATGCCAGAAATCCTGGTAATTCTTCAACAACTGGGCATAAGCTGGTTTTTCTCTTTTGTTCATGCTACATTCCAGCCAAACCTTCATGGGATCCCGAGGAGTATCCAAGTTGTATTCTTCAACATCTATGGGCACATAGATAAGTGTTGTTGCAAATCAACAGCACCCCTGGATGTTGATCAGATTTCTAGTTTGATCATCCTAAGCATCTAGTGTGATTGCACAACATTGAATCCTCTCCCCAAGTGTGGGACTTGTAAAATGGGAGAGGAATCTCTAGATTAGAGGTTGGTTCCTCAACTCCTCTGATCAGATATATCACTTGCAAGCTATACAGAGGTTTTCAAATTCAAAATCCTACTCTAAATTCCAAAGGGGAAAAGATAGAGAATGCAAAAATTGAAACTAATGCTAATAGGTGATGCACCAAAGGAGTGGTGAGCATTTTTTACTTCTGCAGATTGACACAGTTCATAAAAATGCAACAAAACTTCATGCAAAACCGATAACTGTAATGGAGGATCAGAAATTAGTCAAACAACACAAGCAGAGGATGGAAACTCAATCACAGGGCCTGTATTGTTATTTTAACATCAAAAATCACTTGCATTACAACACCTGAGAGGAAAATAGGTTGCAGTCTTGAAAAAGGTCTGATTTTCCACAAAATCACTTTCAAGGTGAAGAGGGAGCCTGCAATACATGAAAAATGTTCCCACATTGAAAATGAGCCAAATCTAGCTTTTACAGTGCAAGGGGCGAGCCCAGGAGAGAGAAATGCGGAAAAACATGGGAGGGATTCAACCATTGACCAAAACACATTCAAAGCAGCATGGCTATCCTTACAGACCCATTCCCTGACATTTTTATCCATGCTTTGGGAGAGAATGCGAGCCATTCTTCATTAAAAACGGTGGTTGAAACGTCATTTCTTTCCATGACCACGTGCCATAGGTGTTTTTCAATTTTCTCTCTCCAAACTCCATCAAAATGAAAAAATGACCCCGAAATCTTGTAGAGAATTTTACCATCTTTCCATTGATATCAAGAACATGAAAAACTGAGCTCTGGATCGAAAGATATGGCCATTTGAAATTTTAGGGAAAACAGTACAAAATCGGATTGGCGGCTTAAAATTTGAATTTTTCACCTTTTTGCATTTGGGAAAATTTCCCAAAATCCCCACTCCACCTTTCCAGGTGCCACGTGGCATGCTTTGATTGGGTGCGGGCCCATCCTCATTTTCCATTTTCCTTTGGAAAATTTTCCAAAATCCCGCGGGATGATGAGTAGAGGCCACGTGGCGTGCACCGATTAGGCGCGGCCTGCCCTTCAAAATTTTCCATGGGCCGCTTTGATCATTTTCCCCTTTGACATGTGGTGAAACCTAATTGGATGTGGGCTTGCCCCTTAAAATTTTACTCAAAGTTTTTGGCGCCACTGACACGTGGCGAGATTCCATTTCAGATCTTGAAATTTTCTTTTGAAAAATTCCTTCGTTTTTCCTTTGGGAAAATTTCCCAAATTCTCCCCGCCTCTACCGCTCCGAGACACGTGGTGGCATATCATTGGTCGCGGGCCCTCAAGCATTTTCACTTTTGCGCAAACACTTTGGGAAAAAATCCCAATTTCCTCCCGCGCTCCGCCTTTCCAAGCTCCGGTGACACGTGGCCTGATCTGATTGGTCGATGGGGCAGCGGGCCAAAAATTTCTTCTTTGAAATTTGGCGAAACACTTCACCAAAATTCCAACTTCTCCTCCGCCTCCAAAATTCCTCGGCTCCATAGGACACGTGGCATGTTTTATTGGGCGCGGGCGTTTCCTCCAAAATTTTCCATGCGCCAACACTTAGTCAAATTTTCCAAATTTCTCCCCTGGACACGTGGCATCACTTGATTCGTCAGGCCCGCGGGGAAAAATATTCCCTTTTGAAATTTCACCAAAACACTTGGTAAAAAACCAAGTTCTCTTCACCCCCTACCACCTCCTTGGACACGTGGCGGCATCTCATTGGCCTACGGGCCTTTCAGGGAAAATTTCCCACAAAAACTCCACCGAGCCATAACTTCAAAAATACATGGAGTTAGGAGGAAAAATTTACCTTTCTGGAAAGCTGAGAAAGAGCTCTATCCAATGGTGCCATTTCCAAAAGTTTTGAGTGCCTAAAAGTAAAAAAATTATGTCTGAGGCACAAGAGAGGGAAGAACGGAAGGAGTTAGCCATCAAAATGAGCAGGGGGCACATTTTAGATAACAATTTTGGTGACTCAGAGGGGTCATCTGCTTGCTAGATGAAGTTACCAGTTGCCTGAAGCAATCCATTGGGCATGGAGTCATCATTTTCTCTATTTGGTACCCCAACTGACTAGAACACTACAAGGAGGAAGATGGAATATCATCTGATGGAGCAAGGCCTGCAAACATGTTTCCAGGAACAACAAGCTTGTGTTCAAAGCACTTAGGGAAAGAAAACTAAACTACAGAAAAACAAGGTGCACAACCACTTAGAGGAATGGAAACCTAAGCTAATATGTACAAGGTGGAGAGTTCCCTTTAGTAGCAATGCTTTAGATGGATTCCATTGACTGGAATCTGCAGTTCTTCACCATCCAATGAAGACAATTGGAAAGCATTGTTGTCCTTACACTTTGTGACCATGTATGGGCCACTCCAAATGGCATCAAATTTTGAGTGTCTTCCCGGTTTTTCTCTATCCGCATCCCATTTTAACACTAGATCCCCAACTTGGAAGGATCTATTCTTGGCCTTTCTATCAAAGGTCTTCTTGATCAAAGCTTGATCCTTCTCCATTGCTTGGGATGCCTGATTTCTGATTTCTTGAGCTCCATCAACTCTGCATATCTAACCTCCATGGGCTCAAACTCCAAAAACTCCAACTTGTTTCATGAGTTCCAATGTTGGCAACTCAAGTGACATGGGAAAATTGCCTCTCTTCCATAAACAAGCTTGAATGGAGAGTTACCTGTAGATCTCTTGGGAGTTATCCTATCAGCCCATAAGGCTGATTTCAATTTAGTATGCCAAGACCTCTGATTTTCATCAAGAGTCCTCCTAATGATCCTCAACAAGTTCTTGTTTGTAGACTCAGCCTGGCCATTACCCTGAGGGTAATAGTTTGATGAAGTACTTAGGTAGATCCCATTCTTGACAGCCCATTCAGTCACCTTGGATCCAATGAATGCCAATGCATTATCTGATATTATTGTAGTAGGTATGCCAAATCTGGTTGTTATTCCCTCATAAAAGTCTAGGATGCTAGATTCATTTTCCTCCTTGAGTGCTACTGCTTCAGTCCATTTGGTGAAATAATCTGTGATTAAAATCCATTTGTGCCCTTGGCTTGAATTGGGATTAATGACTCCAATGAAGTCTAAACCCCATTGCATGAATGGCTGGTCAACTAAAATTGGATGCAATGGAAGGGCAGCTAGCCTCTCTTTACCTGAAGAATGCACAATTCTTGCACCTCTTGATCCATGCATAACAATCACTGAAAATCTTGGGCCAATAATAGCCAGCCCTCATGATCTTTAGAGCTGTCACTCTTGGTGCAAAATGACCACCAGCTGGTCCACCATGGAACTCTTCCAACACCCTATGAATCTGATTTGTACCAATGCATCTTAGCAAAGTATTCCATTCACATCCCTTTTGAACAAAACACCATCAACAAGGGCATATGGGACAGCCTTGTAATCAAGTGTCTTCTTTGGGTCTTGTTCATCTCTGAGGGCATAGGCCTGTGCTTAGGAAGTGCATTATATCTTGGGTCCAGCAAGGAGTGGGGACATCATCATTCTCCTCTTGAGTGCTTCCTTGCTCATGGTTGTCTTGTAATGCTAGGACAACCTCCTTTCTCATTGCATGCTTCCTTTTGTATTTAAAATCAACTTCTCACACAATCCTTTTCCTCTACCAACTTGGTGAATTTGATCTCTATGTCATACTCCATGACACGAGTAATCCAACCTGCCCTTTTTTCATTCAAGTCTTTGTTGAGGAGGAAGTCTTTAACTCCCACGTGAGAAACCAGCAATTGGACCTTATTGTTTAAACCAAATGCTTGAATTTCTTCAAGCTCCTGATTACTACAAGAACGTGTTTCTCTCAATGAAATAATATCTCACCTCATAGTCCTCCAGGCTTTGGCTGAAGAAAGTCAATTGGCTACTCATCATTGTCTTTGTTCTGCTGTACCAAAATTGCAGAAATAGTATCATCACCCCCAAATGCATAGAGGATGAAATCCTTGGAGAAATCTGGTTGATGAGAGTTGGGGCTTGAGAGATGGCTTCTTTGATTGCTTCAAAACTCTCCTTTCCTTCTGTTGTCCATTTGAAAGCCATGATTTTCTTTAACATCTTGGTGATAGGCTTGACTAGGGCTGCAAAATTTGGGACAAACCTCCGAACAAAATTTATTCTCCCCAAGAAACTTTGAAGGGCCTTCTTGTGGCTTGGCAATGGTAGTGCTTTTATGGCTTCAACTCTTTCTAGATCAATTTCCAATCCTTCTTTAGAGACAATGTGGCCAAGGAGTTTTCCTTCATGGGCTAGAAAAATACACTTTTTAGGATTCAAGGATACTCCGAATCTTCTCGCACCTTTGGAACACTTGTCTCAAATGAAAGAGGTGGTCTACTTTTGCATTTTTGAAAAAATAGTGATATCATCAAGATATATTAGTACTATGTTGTTAATCAAACCCTTGAACGCCATGTCCATTGCCCTTTGAAAGTAGCTCCAATGTTGGACAGCCCAAATGGCATTTTCCTGTATGCATAAGTTCCCCATTTGGTTGTAAAGGCTGTCTTGAACTGATCTTCTTCTTTCACCATAATCTGATTGTACCCCGAATAGCCATCAAGTAATGAAAACCTCTCGAGCCAGCAACAACTTGTAAAATCTTCTCCATGGAAGGAAGTGGGTAATGATCCTTGAGAGATGCCCTATTCAAATCTCTAAAGTCAACACACAATCTGATTTCCCCACTCTTCTTTCTCACTAGAACCAAGTTGGCCACCCAACTAGAATGCTTGATTGGGAATATGATTCTTGATTCTATCAACTTATTCAATTCTTTTCTCATGAGAGGCTCCATGTGTGGATTGACTGGCCTTTGTTTTTTCCTGATGGGCTTAGTACTTGGGTCCAATTCAATGGTGTGTTGAGCTAACTCAGGATTGAAACCTTTCAAATCTTCATAGCTCCAAGAAAACACATCAGGGAATTCTTGACAAAGTTGTATGAACTCATACCTTTCTTGTTCGGTTGTCATCTTACCAACTTGCAATGATCTTCCTTCTTCCACCAAGATGGACACTGAATCTTCTCCCTTAACTTGGATGTTTGCTTTCTCCTTCCTAAACTAATCATTAGGATTGAAAATGGACTCCAAAGTAATAAGTCCCTTGGGTAGTTTGTTGGTTCTCAGCTACACCACTTGGTCACCATACCGTCCCAAATTTTCCTATTTTTAGCCGAGAACTCATCCTCTTCTTAAGAAATGAATGATTTGCTGATCAATTTCAAACACCCGCCAACTTACATTGTTATCTCGGTACTAAAGGCCTCACAATCACATGGATGTTTGGTTGTACCTTGTCTTTTCGAATGATTTCAACAACGTCAAAGGCTGCCCCAACTGCTGCAAGCCTCACAAGTTAGCTTGGTTCTCTTTCTAGGAATGGATTTTATGCCAAAGCCCTCAAAGTCTTCAATGAGGTCCCACACCTGTTCTTATAGCACTTGAGTAATCATTCTTGACAAAGATGCTGCCCTTAACTTGGTTGACAATCAACTCACTATCACCAAAGACTTGCAATTTCTTTATTCCTCTCTTGATTGACCAATGCAATCCTTGTATCAAAGCTTCATATTCAGCAGTGTTATTAGAGCATGCAAACTAAAATCTAAAAGCTGAATAATACTTAACTCCTTGAGGTGAAACAAGCATAGCTCCACCTCTTGCACCTTGTCTACTCCTTGATCCATCAAAAAAACTACCATACCTCATTTTCATCCTTGTGGTCTGGCTTGGAGATGCTAGGAATAGGCTGATTTTCTTCATGCATGCAATAGAATCCTAGCTCGGATTCTTCTATTTCTTGATAAGGATCAAAAGCATGCACCTTGTTTTCCCATTCATCAAGAGTTAGATCCGGGATGCTTCCTACCTTGGTGTCAGTTTCATCAGTGCTTGGATAGTCCTCTTGATCAAACGCTGAACAATTGGTATTGAGCTGATTTGGAGTGTAAGGCTCAATGTGGAAGTTTGCAATAGGTTCAGATCTGATTGTGGCCTTGGTTCCATATCTTGTTTTGAACAACATGTGTGACCAATCAACGAGATAAGTAACCTCCAATCTTGGCTGTGAAATCCCTTGACAAACATAGGGAAAAGAGTGGAGGAAGGTCTATTACTGAGACATCTTGTAAAACAACAACATTGGGGCATGCATGCAAAGTAAGACTCAAGTTTTTAATCACTCCAACTGTTGTCACTGCTGTCCCATCCAATTGCACTACCCCTTTGGATATGACCTCATATTGGATTCCCAATTGATCAGCTATTTTCTTGGGCATTACTGAACTACTTGCTCCGGAATCAATCATGCAATTGTGTACTAATTGGTTTCCAATGATCAATGAAACATAGAATGGAGGGGGTTTCAACATTTTACCTTGCTGTCCTCCATGATTCCCCTCAGTTGGGCAGCATTTGTGAGCACCTTCTCTTGCATTTGGACTTGCTGGTTTGAAGTTGACCAGTCCTTCATGGTAGCTTGTAACAAATCTCTTTGGCCTAGGATAGATAGTGATTCCCACATTGATATGTTTACATTTGTCTTCTTCATCTAATCAATGATATTGAATGGAGATGAAGCATCTCTCTACTGTCCCTTGCCTACATTCATTCCTTGCACATGGGCAGCAACAACTGGTATTTGAGTTGGCTTAGGAGCTGTTTTAGGCAGTCCTTGTGTGTTTGGGATTGGATTTTGTTTGCCAATAACTTGTGGGGTGATAGAAGGTATCTGATTTCTCGGGGCTAATGGTTGTTCTTCACCCAAATTTCTCCTCTTTGACCTTGTGTTGGCTGCAACACTTTGGGAAACCATTTGGTTCATGCCACAAAAATCTTCTCTTTGCCATTTTACAAGTGTGGTATCATTTGGGCTAATCATTATTCTTGGGGTTTCTTTGTTGTTGGTTATTTCCTTGACTACCTTCACCCTCCACATTAGTTGTTGTCACCATTAATGCTTGATTCAAGGAACCATTGAAGCACATGGATTGGTTATGAGGCTCATTGCATTAGAAACACCAATCATACTCTTGATCTATATTGTTTTACCGGCACTAATGCTTTAGATGTAGATGTAGCATTGGGATTATAGGGCTGAAATGGTCTGTTGGAAGGAGGCCTTGCTTGATTTAAATTTGTAGCTGGATTGGGTGGTCTTTGGGGTTGATATGGCTGCATGTTAGGCTGAGCTTGAGGCTGGAAGGAAGGTCTAAAACTTGGGCTTGTTGCCTCTTGAGTGTAACCATCTCATTGCCTAGATTTTGCAATTTCTTCATGACTTCTTGAAGTTCATTTGAGGTAATAGAAGATGAAGTATAAGCTTCACTTGAATTCTGATTTCTAGGAGTGGGAATATGAGCTAAATTAGGTGTTTGATTAGTGTTTGGGCTCTCTAAACTTGGAAACAAAGTGGCATTGAGGCTCAGGAGCTAGCTTGCCAGATTGAATCAAATAATTTTCAGCTCTAATGGCAATGCTATAAGCAATAGGGATAGTTGTGCCTCCCATGGAATGAATTAACATAGAAATATCATAATTTAAAGCTTTAAGGTAATAGAGGAAAGCACCTTCTGCTGTTGGCCTGACTTCCACTGGAATTCTCTCCCAAGTCCTTTGAAATCTGAAGTTAAAATCAGTCAGCTACTCATTGGGAGCTCTCTTGATGGTTGTCAGCTGCTCCAAGAGGGATAAGTTGTCTCCCTTTTCTCCAAACTGCTCATGGAGGGCTATACATAGCTGATTCCAATTTTGGATAGATCCCGAGGCAAGACTCCTGAACCATTGCAAAGCTTTCCCTTTGAATGAATATGCCAGCAGTTTGACAGCAACTTGCATCTCATTAATCTCATGGATTACACAAATGTTAGCAATATCCTTAACATGATCACCAGGAGTAGTTTGATTCTCTCTAGTAAAGTACAGGATGTTCTTCAATGCTGCAACTGGGATTGGATTCTGTGCATTGAGAGCAAGTGGGTTGTTCTTTAGTGAAATGGACATAGGGGTTGTTTTGTGCCATTCTAATTGGCCTCAAAACTCTTGTTGATTGAATGAAAGGCCTACCAGGTGGAGGAGTTGAGAGAGTTCTATTAGTGGAGATGGAGACCTTTGGATTCTCCTCCCTCTTTGCCTCCTACTTGGAGATAATCGAGATACTCAAACAACACCTCTTCTTCTCCAACTCTTGACCTTGTGGTGATTCTTCTCATGAGTTTTCAGCTCCGCACCGCTAAAACCAACTCGATTCTTCTTCCTTGAGTCACCAAATGTGAAATTTATAGCTCTTTAAAGCAAGAAACTTGCAAAAATGCACATCAATTTGTTGCGATGAGAGTGAAGACCTCTAAGCTCCCATCGGCATGCCAAAATCTGTTGTTGCAAATCAGCAAAGACTCCCTGGATGTTGATCAAATTTCTAGTTTGATAATCCTAAGCATCCAGTGTGATTGCACAACATTGAATCCTCTCCCCAAGTGTGGGACTTGTAAAAATGGGAGAGGAATCTCCAGATTAGAGGCTGGTTCCTCAACTCCTCTGATCAGATATATCACTTGCAAGCTATACAGAGGTTTTCAAATTCAAAATCCTACTCTAAATTCTAAAAGGGCAAAGATAAAGAATGCAAAAACTAAAACTAATGCTAATAGGTGATGCACCAAAGGAGTGGTGAGCATTTTTCACTTCTACAGATTGACACAGTTCATAAAAATGCAACAAAACTTCATGCACAAACTGATAACTGTAATGGAGGATCAGAAATTAGTCAAACAACACAAGCAGAGGATGGAAACTCAATCACAGGGCCTGTATTGTTATTTTAACATCAAAAATCACTTGCATTACAACACCTGAGAGGAAAAATAGGTTGCAGTCTTGAAAAAGGTCTAATTTCTCCACAAAATCACTTTCAAGGTGAAAGAGGGAGCTCAATACATGAAAAAATGTTCCCACATTGAAAATGAGCCAAATCAAGCTTTACAAGTCAAGGGGCGAGCCCAAGAGAGAAACATGGAAAAAACATGGGAGGGATTCAAACATTGACCAAAATGCTTCTGAACAGCATGGGCATCCTTATAGACCCATTCCACACATTTTTAGCCATGCTTTGAGAGAGAATGCGAGCCATTCTTCATTAAAAACGGTGGTTGAAATGTCATTTCTCGTCCATGACCACGTGCCAGAGGTGTTTTTCAATTTTCTCTTTCCAAACTCTATCAAAATGAAAAAATGACCCTGGAATCTTGTAGATAATTTTACTAGATTTCCATTGATATCAAGAACGCGAAAAACTAAGCTCTGGATCGAAAGATATGGCCATTTGAAGTTTTAGGGCAAAACAGGGCCAAATCGGATTGGCGGCGAAAATTTGAATTTTTCACCTTTTTTGCATTTGGGAAAATTTCCCAAAAATCCCCACACTCCACCTTTCCAGTGCCATGTTGCATGCTTTGATTGGGTGCGGGCCCATCCTGCTCCATTTTCCTTTGTTTTGCCCTTTGGAAAATTTCCCAAAAAATCCCCGCCTGGTGAGTTGAGGCCATGTGGCGTGCGGCGATTGGGCGCGGGCACATCCTTCAAAATTTTCTGCGGCTATTTGATCATTTTCCCCTTTGGACACATGGTGAAACCCCATTGGATGTGGGCTTGCCCCTTAAAATTTTACTCGCGGGCTTTTCTTAAGTTTTTTGACGTCACACTCGACACGTGGCGAGATTCCATATCTTGCATCTTGGGGGGGGCTTTTCTTTTGAGAAATTCCTTCTTTTTTGTTTGTGAAAATTTTCTCCGAATTCTTCCCGCGCTCCGCCTCTCTGAGACACGTGGTGGCATATCATTGGTCACGGGCCCTCCGCAAGCATTTTCACTTTTGCGCAAACACTTTGGGAAAAAAAATCCCAATTTCCTCCCGCGCTCCACCTTTCCAGGCTCCGGTGACACGTGGCCTAATCTGATTGGTCGATGGGGCAGCGGGCCAAAACTTTCTTCTTTGAAATTTGGCGAAACACTTTGCCAAAATTCCAACTTCTCCTCCGCCCTCTGAAATTCCGGCTCCATAGGACACGTGGCACGTTTTTATTGGGCGCGGCGTTTCCTCCAAAATTTTCCAAATTTCTCCCCTGACACGTGGCATCACTTGATTCGTCGGCGGGCCCGCGGGGAAAAATATTCCCTTTAGAAATTTTGCCAAAACAATTGGTAAAAAACCAAGTTCTCTTCTGACCCCCGCCACCTCCTTGGACATGTGGCAAGATCTCATCGTGCCGGGCCTTGCAGGGAAAATTTCCCACAAAAACTCCACCGAGCCATAACTTCAAAAATACATGGAGTTAGGAGGAAAACTTTACCTTTCTGGAAAGATGAGAAAGAGCTCTATCCAATGGTGCCATTTCCAGAAAGTTTTGAGTGCCTAAAAAAAAATATGTCTGAGGCACAAGAGAGGGAAGAACGGAAGGAGTTAGCCATCCAAAATGAGCAGGGGCACATTTTGGATAACAATAAGCATGCTCATTACTCCATTAGTATTGTCAAATATGATTCTAAACTAACAAATCCTCTAGAACAACATATGTCTCCATTTGAATTAATTCTTCCCAAAAGATGGTTTCTTTTTCATCACATAAGACAATCATAGGCTCAAGATCAATGAGTTGATCTGTGAATTCATCTTTATAGTTTAGAAACCTTTGAATCTGATCATCATATTCAAAATCTTGCCAATACTTGAATGTTATCAGGGAGTGAAGGCCTAACCAATACCTCCACTTCAAACTTACAGTAAGGGGATGAATCTTGATTATCATACTGTGAACCCAAGACTGCCAATCTATCAACTGCTATATTCTGAGTTATACTTTTATACAACCCCTTAGTAGGATTTAAGAGCTCCTCTATCCTCTTTATCTCTTCATTCAATGTTATATCATCAATATCATCATTGTTTTCATCAAATTTAGGCTCTAGTCCTCTGCTTTCCTTTTCAAAGATCTGATTTACGTCGATGCCCTTCCACCATTTTTTCTTATCTCAAGAAGTTTTAATTAGCTTCATTATAGAGGTATAAATCCTCTTCATCTAATGTATTCTCATTGTTTACTATCTCCTGATCATAGCAATGATTTTTGTTTGCCAAAGTAAATCCTTCATCCTGATTTGGAAAATTTAGAACCACTCTAGCTCCATTTTCAATAACAGAGAAAGCTCCATTAAAGGTCATGGTCCAGTGGAGCATCAATGTCTTTAAGGTGTGCACTAGGAAGTTCAAATGATTGAGTTATATCCATATCAACATTAGCTACAAGAGGAAGAGGGAATACTTGATTGATGCAAGACCAAAATTATTCTATAGTTTTGGCATTTATAAGATCAGTAGAAGTAGCTCCTTGTGGTAAATCACTCAAATACTCATATATATATCACTCAAATCAGGTTCCTCATTACTATCATCATCTTTAACAAGCTTCTCATAAGGGGGTGTGGTAACAAACATTTATCACACCACTCAATGATTTGTTCCTCTTCTACTATGGACATTCCTGCTATCAATGGATTTGGGGTTGTCTTATTGCCATATTGTAAACTGAAAACATTCTTCATTTCTACCCAAGAATCAATTGATTTTATAGGCAACAATTTATACCATTCCCGACATCTTTTTCTAATGTATATATGAATAACTTAATATAAACATCTTCATGCTTTATTCCATAGCTATCCATATCTTCCTAAAAAATGAGATGTTGATCTCCACTTATAGTATTATTAAACATGGAAATCCTTCAAGGACTTAGCTTCACAAAATACTTGATTTTCATGAGTCAACAAAGAAGGGAGATGAATATTACCTCCGATACTTATAGATGTCGAGACTTCTGAATTTTGATCACCCACTTGGTTTCCAGATATGCTTCTTTCTTGAATGTGTACCTTCTAGTTCTAGAAGTAATCTCTTGATAGGATCAGACTTGAAAAATGACCTCCTCCTTCTAGCTATGAAAAGGGGAGAGTTAATAAAAAATTTGTACAAATTTTGCATTGGTACATATCATATTTTATTTGAAAGACAGAGCCTCCACTAAGGCCTTTCATCTTAGATGTACATATTAACTCAAAAGCTCTCGCTCCTCAAAATACCACAGAACGGGTCAATGCTCCCAAATCCATGTCATGAGTGGTTTAAGAAATTAAATGATTCAAAATTAGAGTGATTTCACGAAATAACACTCATTTATATTGATCATGTAATGGTACCTCACAATTTAGAGGTTTCTCTAAAGTCAAGCAATGAGTGTGTTCCTATATAATAGAGAGTTCTTCCTACCACCTCCTTATATATATGGTGTAGGTAAGGGTGCCATCGCCATATAAAGATAGATAGGGACAAAGGATCTCAACTGCGAACTCTATATGGGCCCCGAACTATATATAGGGGGATTCAAGGTCATATAGATCTATATGGGGGCGATAGTTGGTAGTTGAAATGATAACTTTATAAAATGGAAGCCTAAGATTTATTTATCTTTATAAATCTTCCCACATATTTCCCAATAATCAAGTTTTATGGAAAGCCTATCAATACACTATGTAATGAAACCAATCTATCCCAACCTTTTCTTAGGGAGTTGCCACTAGAATATCAAATTCTAGAAATAGATGGAACCTTCAAATTTTTTCCCAAAGAATGTGAAAATCTAGTGTTATTGATGAACATTCACACTTTGAAATCCAAAATACTTATAAATTGTATCAATAACTCAAGAAATGGTCATAGAAGTGAAATGGGACTATCTTATCCCCAGAAATGGCCCACTCTGGTGTTGTCTCCCAAAATAAAACTTCTGGGAGAATGAGTAGCTAGCCATAGTTGGTTGTCTTTGAGAGAGTTATGAAAAATGATTTTTTCTTTTCATTGATAGCTAGGGATTTGTTCAACACTCAACTCAACGACTCAAATCAAGGAGGTGATCAAGAGGTAACTTCACAAAGGGGATGGCTTTACACTATTACTTGTGGCTCTACCTGAACCAAGGTGAGAGGACCTAGATGTGGGATATGAATAAAGGAAAATATCTCAAGGCTTGGTTTCCTTTATGTTTGGTGTAAATAAATTTGAAGCAAGCACAACCATAAATACAATATTTACCTCAAAAGAGTTACCACTTGATTTATTGTAAGCACTTGAAATTAAAATACAAATCAAAAAGGATAATTGTTGACCTTAAGTCTCAACAAAAGTGTAAGGGTTAAGTAGTTTGTTTTTCCCAGCTAGAGCTAACATCACAAAGAAGGGTAGTTATCTCTTATAAATAAGTATTTATCCTTTATTAAACATGAATAAACATATTACTCAACACATCAATGGTCCAGACCACAAATATCACACATATATTGATAACATTGATACAAATTTTAGAAATGTATGTTTAAATTGATTATATTCATATCCCTCACTTTTACATTGATTTATCTCTTTATTCTTCATGTTTATATTAACTCTTCTCACTCATTTTTGTGATATTCTCTTCTCCCCTCATTTTACATCATTATATAGACTTTAAAAGGAAAAAGTTATTGACTGTAGTAACTATTGGTTAACTCTTATTTACATTCTTAACTAGTAATTAGTGGATATTTACATATATATTATGGTATTTATGCATTTTCCTTGTGTAAAATATTATATGTTCTTCATTATTATCATTCTAATATGTTTATGACTTCCATGGTAAATTATAATGCTAATATAGATCCCATAAACATCATAAAACAAATTCATAATATGAATAAATCTATTATGCCTCTGTCGACTTCTATCTTGTTCTGTCTTTGCTTTTCATATTTTGTAATGGCTTCTATGGATTTCTCCTTTGTATTGTGACTTTATCCTATGTGCTATGGCTTTCCTTCTTTACATGCCGCTTCCTTTAGTCTTCTGCAGCTTCATCATTTTACTGCGGCTTTGTTCTTTTGCCCGCGGATTTGTTCTTTTATCTGTGGATTTCTACAATCTTCGGTGACTTTCTTCATTTATCCACGGCTTCCCCAAAACCTAATGAATAACCCTATCAATAATAATGAATAATATTCCTATATTACATTTTCATAACAATTTATAACAAGCCCACTTTTAATGATATTGGATCACAAACTTAGCATGATTTTTGGAAAATTTTACTGGTAATTGAAAAATTTAAAGCTTAGCTTTGTCGAATAATCATATGTTTGGTTTGTAGGTATGATATGCTTAGTAGGTTTATAGATAACTTAGTTATTTTCAATTGAGATTTTGAGGGTGGAAGAGCAACTAATTTTATGACCTTGGTATAATAGTGTTCCCATGGAAAGAATCCATCCTTAACTACAATGCTTGAAAAGAAAAATAAATTTAACACAGTCTGTGAAATAACATTTGCATTCATTGATACTCAATTTACACAAATTCCATCTACAATATTATCAATCCTAACCACAAATCATGGATTTAGAGTTGAGATAAAACACGTACAATATTTTCCTTATACACCCAAAAGACCCTTAAGGGATTACAAAAGCTATTCAAAAGTGATGTTTCCTTTAGGATTTTATAACTAAGATAAACAACTATAAAATATACCATATTATATAATGCTCACAAAAGAACTTAAGAATACAACAGATAAGAAAGACTCTTGTGTACACAACAAAGTAAAACCATGTGTAGGATAGTAACAAAAACAATATTGCCTCTTTCATTCCTTTAAAACATAAGAAAATTCAAAGTATAGCTTGATCAACCACAAAGATATCTATTCTTGTAAGCTTTGGCTAAGGGACACAAACAAATTCCCTCAAAACCTACTAATGGCTATACAACACAACCACCTTAGCTCTTCCTTATAGACTAGATACAAAAATCTTAGAGACTAAAAAAATTTGAAATAAATAAAAACTCCTACAACTACCCCCAATCTGCCTCCTCACACAAAATGGCAGACTATTACAATATATAGCATAATGAGAGAGAGAAAGAGAGAAAAGAGAGGGAAGAGATCGAATTTGATCTTGTCATTAATGAAGATATTTGTTTTCCCTGCAACACAACTTTTCAAACTTCAACCACTGTCAATCATGTATTAAACTCTGAAAAACATCATGGGCACCCTATTAAACTTGTCCCCCAACGTCTTCTTTCTTGTAGAAGAAGGAAAGAAGCTAAATCATATTAGATTATAAGTGGTTGAGCTATTTGATCTGCACATTAGTGGATCGAGCCATATTTAACATTTTTCTCCTCAAAATTCCATCAAAATCAGATTTTGATGATGCCAAAATGAAGATCTTGAGAAGACCTTTCCATTGATATAAATTTTATTAGATTTGGAGTCGGGAATCGAAAGATATGAGAATTTGAAGTTTTATGTGTTGGGATGAATAAGAGCTTAACACGTGGTGGCCTTTGATTAGATTGGTGATGTCCTTTGCCAATGTGTGCATTGATTTTCCTTATGTCATGTGTTTCTCTTTAGTTGACTTGCAGGATCGAGCTTTACTTCTTTTCTTTTCCTTCCTTTTCCCTTGGATTTATGAAAACTTCCATATTAAGAAATACGAGACCAATAAGACTTTTCCAAGCTCCTTCACATTTCTATTCTAGACCTTGCATCCTTTAGAAATGCACGCCAATGAGAAGGCTCCACATTTCTTTGTAATTTACCTTTTAATTAGCCCTCGTTGATCACTGCAAGTGTGAGCCAATAGAAAATCTCCACACACTTCACATGTTATTCATTTTGATTTCCACCTCTAACATCCATGAAATACAAACCAATGAGGAAGCTCCATGCCTTTATGCGTTTCAAACTCTTGATGGCCTCATTTGACAATTGAAGTGCAATCCAATGAGAAAGATCCACATACTTCATAATGTCATTGTTTCTTTTATCTTCCTTTTCTCATTGTGAAACATTGACCAATAAGGAATCCCCACACCTTTGGAAATGATAGACCTTTTGAATCTCTTTACTAACAACTGCAAAGTGCAAGCAAATAGGAAAGCTCCACGTACATTTCATTGTTATAAATTTTTCATACTTTCCTTAGCCTTCACATTTTCAAACATGTGAAAGGAGAGCCAATAAAAATCCTCCATGTAGCCTTTGGCTTGTCGGACTTGTTAGGCCTTAATGAATTTGCATCACAACCTTCTACTTCTTCCGGAATTACAAAAAAATTCTCTTTGAATACTTCCACATGTCCTCCTTGATAAGGCTAGAATATGTATCATTAATGCAAAATAAATGATCTTATTTTACTCTCCTTTTTTATCAATTTTGAATGTATTTTGTGACTTTTGTTTGATCTAATATAAGTTAGGATGTAATTGTCCATATTTTATTGATTGTAGTTCTCACATGTAAAAACTCGTAATTCCTAAAAATGTGATTTGGAAATTCAGGTTTTATAATAAAACAGTCACAATCACCGGAAGAACAAAGTATGAAGCGGTTAGCATTGGTTTCAATATGGCTTAGTTTCGTAACTTCCAGACTTAGTTCCTCCATTACGTAACTCCATTACTTAGTTCGGACTTAGTTCCCGAATTTTTCACTTAGTTTCAAACTCCTGCATGTAGCTTCGAACCCTCACGCTTAGATCTCGGAATGATTTCCTTTAGTTCCGAACTTCTCTAAAGTTCTCGGAACCATTGAGAGTTTATTTAATCCAACAACGTCCATGATTTAGCAATCAATGATCCTTTCAATCAAGAGTAGAATAGAATATTTCAATTCTTCATACTCACATATCTAGGGATAACTATCATACAACAAGTACATCCAGCCACGATCTAATTCAACATCTATTTTGGGCATGTTTCGGTTCTACGAATCGGTAGGATAGTTTGTGGCTGTAAATAAGTGCACTATGGAAGAAGTATATATACACAAACTCCGTAGATAGATTTAGGATATGTATAGATATATGTATACATAGAGGAAAAGACACAGAGAGATAGAAAGAGACAATACGTTTTCTAATGCAGAACATTTTATCAATAAAATAGCCATTTCTGTTTTGAGAGTATATTAAGTTTTCAAATCTGTTTCAAGGTGGAACAAGGGCTCACTCCTCCAAGAACCAAGATCTTCGTTTTATTGGTATTTATATTTCCAGAGAAAATAATATAGATCTATTAATTTTGTAAATGCTTTTTATTACTCAAGTTGAAATCATTCGTATACTTGTTCCCCGCAGGTGTTCTAGATCATTTTTATTTCCTTGCAATCATCTTTCAGCATTCTCAATTGTGTGTTTGTTTCCAAAGGAAGTGTGATTATTTCTATAACGTGTGTTTACTTATAACAATCTATTTCATTCTACAAATGTGTGTTTATTTCAATAATTTATTTCTACAGAGAGTGTTTACTTCCAACAAGTTTTCATAGTTTGATTTTAGTAAGGTTTTGGCCAAGAAGTCCTCAAGACATTGAGAAAATCCCTTAGAAAATATATTAAAAAATACCTACAGTCAATTACTAGATCACTAAGATTTCTTGTTGCATATAGCTTTGGATACCACCCCTGGTTTGAATATGAAATAAAAAAGAGATGATTAAATGAAGGGAATAATGACACCCATCATTTTTGGCACAGTTGTCAAGGACACAATAGTTAGAATTGTCTAATTAGGTGTCAAAAAGAGCAATAATCATACATCTAGTAATTACAGGATCTTCCCCACATCATCATAAAATTTATGAGTAGACTAATAGAATCCAAGGGTTGATTCCTCCCAAAAATATTTAAACAAGAATCATCATATTCTCGATCAAATAAGGAAGTTGATCAAGAATTAGAAGCACCCTTGTCCCCTATTAGGCAAAGAAGCAAAATTGTAACCTTTAAAGTTCTTAGATCAATCACCAGAAGGAAGTAGAATCTTTAGAAAAAAGATCATATCCCAAGACCCATTTAGAGAAAGTTTTGATTCACAATTGAGTAGTCAACCTCCTACTCCTAAATTTTTACCTTCCCTAAAACAAATCACATACCATATTGATTGGGAGAAAAGTCTAGAAGGTACTATAGAAATGGCATGAGAAGCTGAAAGAGAACTTGATAGGACCTTCACTTATCCAATTCAATTAGATGATGATGATACACCTATGAAAAATATTTCACCTACACATTTACCCATGTTTAGAGGGATGTCATCTGAAGACCCTGACCAATTTCTATTTGAATTTAAAGTACTATGTCAAACTTATGATTACAAAATAGATAATCAGAAACTCAAGTTTTTTCCATCTACCCCTGAAGGATGCCATGCAAATAGGTGGTTTATGGGATTAACATCTAATTCTATTACCATTTGGGCACAAATGGAAGTTTCCTTCCTAGACAAGTATCAAGATTACTGTAGAGGGAGGAATAGGAAGGAAGAATTTTTCAAAATCAAGCAGGAGGAGGATGAGAATATGGAAGATTATTTAGACAAATTCCTCTTTGTGAGCAAAATATGTGGATTTGTACTACAAGAAGAGTTAAGAAAAACCATTTTTCTTAAAGGTTTGAATGATGAATCAAGGGAGGCACTTGATCTTATGGGAGGTGGAAACATTAATCAAATAAGAATGAATGATATTAAAGACATTTGTAGAAGCTATTCACGAAAAAGGGGTGGACCTAGAAAAGGAAAAACGGTTAAAAATTTAAACCCAGATATGAACAAATTGATGGATGAATTGGAAAATTTTAAAACAAAATTTTAGTTCAATTAACCTCCACCATGGATGGATTGCAAGCTAAAGCAAATGCTAAAATTGAACCATTAGCTATGTATTGTTCTAGATGTAGGAAGAAGCACGCAATAAGAGATTGTCCCTTGGACAAGACAAAAATGTGTCTTATCTGTGAATCTAGGGACCATGAGAGTAATGCATGTTCTCTTCTTCCATTTATTAAAAATCATCTAAACAAATAAACATTTCATCCACATGAAAAGAAGTAATTTTTTCCAGAGACAACCTAGCCAAGGGCGTTCATGCCTAGGTCGGGTTCCTAACCCCTGGATGATACCATGGGCTATGTATTGTTCTAGATGCAAGAAGAAACATGCAATAAGAGATTATCCCCTGGACAAGACAAAAATGTGTGTTATCTGTGAATCTAGGGACCATGAGAGTAATGCATGTTCTCTTCTTCCATTTATTAAAAATCATCTTAAACAAAGAAACATTCCATCCACATGAGAAGAAGTAAATTTTTTCTAGAGATAACCTAGCCAAGGGCAGTTCATGCCCAGGTCAGTTCCTAACCCCTGGATGATGCCATGGGTAGCTCAGATAGTGCCACAACAACCAACATGGAATCCTCGGGATTGGCAGTCAATATTGGTATGCCCAAGGACACCAACAACCATGGTCAGGTCAAGGAAACCCGAATGCTTGGTCACAACCTTGGTGAAGACCTAATAATTATGCTCAAGGGAGGAATATCCCAATTAGAATGAACAAGCCAATAATGGGTTCCCGGCACAAAATTCACAAAATTAAAATGTGGTCCAACCCAAACACAAGAAAAACCAGTAGCAAACCCAAGAAACAAACAAACAAATCCTATCTAGGAACATAACCGTAAAAAATCGGTTGATCCGAATGCCATGGATTATAAGGATATTCAAAATAGATCTAGAAAAGTAATTAGCAGATCCACCTATTATAATCACTAAGATGACAAGAAACTAAAACCCCTAGTACGATTGTTCCCAAGAAGGATGTAAAAGAAAAATATAAGGAGCTAGATAATAACTCTACGAGAATCTATTTCGAGAGAAATTTAAAGAAGCCATAGAGACTAAGGAATCTAAGTTGGTACAGAACTAAGGAAATTAAATATTGAAATACCATTATTACAAGCAATTAAGGACATTCCAAAATTGAAAAATTAATCAAAATGGTATGTTTAAAATGACTTGGAAGGAAGATGCAAAGACCCTAGGACTATTAAGGTAGATGGGAAACTTGTTGATTTATTAGCAAGAAAAGTTTTACATCCCAAATACAAATATCCTAGAAATCCTGTTATTTTTGTCTCTATAGGGAATAAAGATATACATAATGTTTTGGTTGATTTGGGAACGGCTATAAATGTGATGATAGTGGAAACTTTGAAAACATTACCATTAACAATGTGGATACAACCTACTAACACTATATCAGGATGGTAAACCGGTCTATAACAAATCCGTAAAGGAGTTATTGAAGATGTGGCGTTATGTTGGAGTCATAAGAATATCTAGTTGATTTCCTTATATTGCAGCCAAAAGGTAAAACACTTGGTTATCCCATTATTTTGGGCAAACCATGGTTAGCTACATTTTCTACCTTAATTGATTACAGATCAAGTGATATGACTATCTCAAATGGTAATAATTCTAATAAAATTTCCTTATATCCTTCTACATGACCTTCTATTGATAATCAAGAACAATTGTGGGTTGATGCTCCTGATACTAATAAGAAAAACTTATCTTCTTTGGCCATGATAATGTTGCAGGATCACATACATGAGGTAGAAGATATGATTAATCAACCATTGAATGAACACCAATTGTCCTTGGAGAAATCGAGAATAGTTCTAGAACCTATGAACTTAGTTCTATAACTGTAAAATTTGTTTTAATCATCGATTTAGTTTCAAACCATCACATTTAGTTCCAAAACCACACCAATAGCAATTCCTGTGACTGTACATAATTTCACTCTGGAGGAACGAGATTTATCTTGGGGGATAAAAATAGGTAGCTTGAGCTTTCTAAGATATTAAGAAATTGTGAAGATTTCTAGAAAGCAACAAAGACGAGGAGTTCAACCTACAACAAGATAAGTATCATAACTCTACCTACTGTCCTTTTTCCAATATTATGTCTCAAGGAAATTTTGGAGATGTTACTACATATCATATGTTGTTGCCATGCATGTACACAAAATACCTTAATGAAACCCTTTCAACAAATCAATTCATCACACATTGGAACCAAACATGTTGAGATTGAGTTGGGTAAGATTTTGAACATAAACAATCGGTTGAAGAATAATGAAGAAGCTAAATTGTTTGATCTTCCAAAATAATACTAGAGATTTTGCTTAGGACTACAAAGATATGAAAGGAATCCATCCAAGTATTTTCACTCTTCATGTCTATACTGAAAACATTAGACCATTTAGGCAACTTCAGAGAAGGATTAATCCAGCCTTAAGAGATATAGTCAAGCAAGAAATTGAAAAACTATTACAAGGGTTTTATCTACCCTATCTCGAGAAAGTTAGAGGGTGTCTCCTCTTGTAATTGTTTCTAAAAAGAAAGGAAAATGGAGAATTTGTGTTGACTATATGGAACTTGGAAAATCCACACTAAGAGATTATTTTCCCTTACCATTCATAGATCAAGTCCTGACAACCTTGCAGGTAAGTAATACTTTTCCTTCCTAAATGGATTTAGTTGATATAATCAAATTAGAGTTAATGCCGAGGATCAAGAAAAACTACGTTTACATGTCCATGGAGTACCTTTTCCTATAGGGTATTACCATTTGGATTAATGTAATGCTTCCAAAGAGTCAATTAGAAATTTTGCAGACCTAAAAATGACTATGTGTATAGGTATACGTGGATGATTTCACTATACATGGAGACACATTTGATGATGCTTTGAGGAATTTAGATAAAGTATTAACAAGATGTGAGCAACACCATTTGTCTCTTATTCATGAGAAGTGTTTGATGATAGTTGATGAGGGGATTGTATTAGGACACCACATTTTAAAAAGAGGAATTCAGTTGACCAAAACAAAATCGAGAATTATTTCGGACTTACCTATTCCTCAAACCACCACAAATATCAAGTCATTTTTAAGGCATGTTGATACTATAGGTGCTTTATCAAGGATTTTAGTAAAATTTCTACCCCTAGGTTTAATTTGCTTACCAAATACATGAATTTCTTTTGGATGAAAGATGTCAACATGCTTTTGAGGAAATCAAAGAAAAATTAATCAATTCCTCAATATTGAGAGGACCTAATTGGGAAAAACCTTTTCACATTCAAACAAATGCCTCAAATAACTCCATTGGTGTAGTTTTGGGACAAAAATATGAAGAAGGGAAGATGTATGTTATTTATTACCTCAATAAAAATCTTACTCCCATTTGAATGAAATTACACTACCACTAAAAATAATTTTTTTGTGATCTATGCAATTAATAAATTCGACATTATATCATAGGGTACAAAATATTTGTACATATAGATCACTCAACAATTAGGTACTTAATGAACAAACCAGTGGTTGGAGGTAGGATAATTAGATGGTTATTAATTTTACAAGAGTTTGATATTACCATAGTAGATAATCCAGGGAAATCTAATGTGGTAGATGATTTCTTGTCAATATTGACCACTACAGGGGAGCAAGATCTAGTTAAGGAAAAATTTCCAGATGAACAATTGTTTTCTATTTCAACTGATACACCATGGTTTTCTGATATGGAAAATTATCTTGCAATAAGGAATTTCCTCCTTCTTTCACTAAGAAACAAATTAAAATTTTGATCAAAACCAATGCACAATTTAAATGGTTAAATGGAATGTTGTTTAAATGTGGTCCTAATTTGGTTTTACGCAGGTGTGTGAGAGAAGATGAAATATTTGACATACTGAGGGCATGCCATAATGAACCAAGTGGAGGAAACTTTTCAGTGAAAAGAATAGCTCATAAGATACTTGGCACTGGCTACTATTTTCCATCTCTGTATAAGGATGTGAAGAGATATATCAAGCGGTGTGATCCCTGTCAAAGGATGGGACAACCGACTTTTACCAATGAAATGCCTCTGCAACCTCAAGTGGTTATTG
Source organism: Taxus wallichiana var. yunnanensis (assembly GCA_018340775.1). Classification (NCBI taxonomy): domain Eukaryota; kingdom Viridiplantae; phylum Streptophyta; class Pinopsida; order Cupressales; family Taxaceae; genus Taxus; species Taxus wallichiana. The sequence goes on from CM031238.1 coordinate 120,493,148, forward strand.
AACCATTTGAAAGATGGGGGTTGATTTTGTTGGTCCCTTTAGTCCTCCTTCACAAGGAAAGGAGTACATTCTTGTGTGTACTGATTATGTGACAAAGTGGGTAGAAGTGTAGGCTTTAACAAATGCCACTAAGAAGCAGTTGTTGATTTCCTTTGGCACATAATTATGGTAAAGTTTAGCACACCAAGAAGTATAGTTTTAGATCAGGGGCCACAATTCATGTCTAATATGATCCAAGCCTTCACAATGCATTATCAGATCAATCATAGGAATTCATCTCCCTATCACCCATAATCAAATGGACAAGCAGAAGTAACAAACAAAGAATTGGAAAACATCCTTACCAAAAAAATTGAATCAAGCAGAAAAGATTGGGAAAAGAGACTACCTGAAGCTATCTGGGCCTATAATACAACTTGGAAGACTACAATAGTATTTTCACCATATGAGTTAGTATATGGAAAAATACCTTGTTACCTATATATTTGAACTACGTATATGGTAAAAATACCTTGAAATTTTAACTACAAACATTGAGGACAACAACTAAAATAGGTATTGAGTTGGATGTAACAAAAAGGAGAGAACTATTCAACTCAATGAGTTGGATGAGTTAAGGATGGAAGCACTTTAGCGACAGGAGATAATACAAGATCAAAGAAAGTAATGGCATGACACACATATCAAGAAGAGGCAATTCAAGGTAGGATATTGGGCATTAATTTTTTATTCTAAGTACCAACAATTCAAGGGAAAGTTGAGAACCAAATGGTTGGGACCCTATCAGATTGAGAATATATTTGACAATGGTTCTATTCAGTTACTTCCCATTGATGGCAGCAGAAGGACACTTTTGGTAAATGGACATAGGCTAAAACTTTATAGGAATCCTCCTACTAAGGATGAATTCTTGAGGCAAATTGAAGAAGATAAATAATTTGATCATATGGAAGAACCCAGTTCTTCCAAAATGATCAAATAATCAGATGGATAGATCCAAAATAAAGGGAAGAGAATGAAAACCAATAAATGGTGTTCTCTTCCCAAAAAAATTCTATCATAGATCAATTGAAAATCATCAATGGTAGTTGATCTCCCCAAAATGGCTAATCCAAATAAAAGGAACTTCTTTGAAATTCTAGCTACCTTTTCTAACCATTTTTCCTTTTGTTTCACTTTTAGGAATGATGATTCATCATGATGGAGGGATCACATCATCAAGGATGGTAATTATGTATTTAACTTATTAAAGGTTAGATTAAAAGTTCACATGTGTGATTGGATTTGATTTAAAAGTGGTATGATGAGTCATCTATTGTACATTATGATTAAAAGAGATTAATCATGAGGATGATGTCAGTGGAATAAAAGTGGTGGCATGTTTATAATGATATATCATTTGTGTGGAATAAAAAAAAGTGAAGAAGCAGTTGCAGAGAAAAAAATTCAAGGAAGAAGTAGAAGAATTATATTTGCATTCCGCAGCTAAACACAACAAGTTCCACAGCTAAGCACAATAGTTCTATAGCTAAACCCATCATTCCATAGCATAGCAAAGAGTTCTATATCCAATCCGGGAAGAGAAATAATTTGAAGGAGAACGAATCTGAATCACCCTCTTTACCATGGGGATTAAAAAGAAGTCGAACCTTGAGGATGATACCTAGCTTATTGTAGATGAAGAAGTGACAGTTTGTCTTTGAACATGCAGGGTGGTTGGAATTCCTGAAAAATTTCTCAAAGTATAATGAAAAATTGGTAAGAGAATTCGTTATAAATTTAGAACAATCCAAAACAAAGGTTAGAAATATTGTAATTCCTTTTTTGTGAATACAATAAGCAATGTATCTAGTGTGCCAATTGTGCATATCCCAAATCTGTCAAAGGGACCTTAAAAGAACTAGTTGAAACCCTACTACAAGAGGGGGAAACAGAACCCCAATATATTTACAACACTAAGAAAATCATAAAAGGGGTCAGAAGGGCCAACTTTCCCAAACCCTTTGATAGAGTGGCATTTTGGATAGTCAAGTATTTAACTTGTGATGGTCAATTTGGGTCAGTAGGAAGAGAAGTCCTGAAGATGCTCATACATCTTAGATATGGAGCTACAAAACCAGAATATATAGTAAACCTTCCAAGGTTTCTTTTTGAATCCATTCATACAATGGCCTAGAGGTATTCTTGGGGTGTTGGAACAATCAGACATCATGGGTTAGTTCATTTGGTGTGCAACACCATTTTCTTGCAAAGAAAAATGAAGAAGAAATATGGGAGAAATTTCTTAACAAGTTTAAGCAAAACCCTGATATTATTAGGAGGGTAATATCAAATCCTTTTTCTCCTACAACTAATTTGGAAATTGATGCCCCTATAGAGGAAAATAAGGAAATAGGTGGGGAGACTATACCAAAAAGGAGAAGATTTGGAAGAAGAATTAAAAATGCAGAACCTACTATACCTTTAAAAGAAATTCCTTCCTCTGCAGTAGCTACGGAGAGCTAATATCTATCTCTGACAGTGACAGTTCACCTAGGAAAGAAAGAAGTAAAAATTAGAAGAAGCTCTAGGAGGAAACCTACTTCTAAACATACTTTGAAGCTCCTCAAAGAAGAATAATTCATAAGAGGTCTAGAGAAATTCTAGAGGAGATGAAAGAACATGACAAGTTGGAAAAATAAGTTGCTGATATTTTGGGCAACATGGCCATGACTCCTCCTGGACCAAGCCAAAATGAGATGGAAAAAAAGATGAGAGATTTGAGGAACATGTTTTTCAAGAGTTGCATGAATCAGCAACACTACCACATGAAGAAGACAAGTTGGCATATTAGAGGTGGAAAGGGAAATTCCCTTTGGTAGAAGAGGAATGCTTAACCCCCAAAGAACTTTCAGAGAAAGAAGAGAAACAATAGGTTAGACAGGCTATTTTTTCCAGAGTAGAACTCATTATCAAAGAAAAGGATGAGGAGTTGAACTTCCTCAAAATCAAATTGGAATAGAGAGAAATGCTCATTGGGGAACTAACAACTCATTTCACAGACAAGATTGAGGAATTGACAAGATTTAAACATTAGATGATGGAGAAAGAGGAAGAATGTAAAATTTCCAGAAGACAAAGTACTATGTCAACAGTCTTTGCATAGACTAAATTAACTTATTGGCCACTCAAGTAGTTATGGGATGATACTTGCAGGGAACTCAGTGAAATCAAAACATCTAATGAGGATTTGAGAAGAAAAATGGAAAATGAAAAGAAAGCAAGAAAGGAATGGGAAGAAAAATTTTACAAAGAAGAGGGAGACAAATTTAAATGTCTTGTAAAAATACAAATGGTTTACATAATGAGTGAAAACTTTCTTACATGCAGGAGACCTTCTCCTGCATATAGCGTGTTTCTAGAAGAACAATTCATTCACTGGAAGCTGTCAAGAATTGCATGTGGCATTCCCATGAAATAAAAGCTGAATCTGAGTTCATGACAACCTATTATTTAGCCAGTGTAGAGAAAAAAATCTTCTCTGTGAATTCTATCTCTGCAATCTTATGCTAGAAAAGAAAACAAGTTTCATGATCAATTTGTATGTGGGAGAAAGCCAGCTTAATGTATTTGTTATTGTTCTTCAAAATCAGATTGCATGGAAGGAAAGGGATTCTGAGCATCTTTTGAAAGCTAGCCCATCTTGTCTCTACATGAGGGCTCATTATGGTAAACCATATGCTTTCATTAAAAATTTTAGAACCCATGCCTTTGATAAACAGTTCAAGACACATTATCTTGCCAGACTTACATAAAAGTATTGATGTCTTCACCTTTTATGAGGTGGAAAATTTTGAGGATATTTATGATGGATGTTTGAAAATATGGGATCTTCTTACAGTTTCCTTGAGGAGAAGGGAAGTAATATCTCCCACAAATTTGATCTGGAGTTTGGAAAGAAAAAATATTTATGCACACTAATCCCTCAGATCAATGAAAAGCACATGGGAATATGGATGGGAATGAGAACAAGGCCTCCCCTTCTTCTCACTCCCATGTCTCCATGGAAAAATAGAGAACCTCAAGATCCCACTCAATTTGAGGAATGGAAGAGGAAAGTAGAAACAAGATCATGGTATAGTGTTTCTGAACTAAAACACTGGATATTCAGTTTCATCCATTTGACCTGAGTAGTCAATTGGAATGTAGAATACACAACCCAATATTTGAAGAGTAAATTTTGTAAGAGGAATTACAAACAAGTAAGTACGAGGGAGATGATAAGGCCATAATATGTCTCATTAATGTACAATAAATGATCTTATTTTACTCTCCTTTTTATCAAGTTTGATTGCATTTTGTGACTTTTGTTTGATCTAATATAAGTTAGGATGTAATTGTCCATATTTTGTTGATTGTAGTTCTAACGTTTAAAAACTTTGTAATTCCTAACAAAGTGCTTTGGAAATTCAGTTTTGTAATAAAACAAGTCACAATCAGTCGAGAAGAACAAAGTATGAAGTGGTCGCATGTTTTTGGAAGCATTGGTTTCAATACGACTTAGTTCTGGAACTTCCAGACTTAGTTCCGGAACTCCATTACGTAGTTATGAGCTCTATCACTTAGTTCCGAAACTTTCAAACTTAGTTCCAAAACTCCATTACTTAGTTCTAGAATTTTCAGACTTAGTTTTGGAACTCTTGCATGTAGCTCCGGAACCCTCACGGTTAGATCTGGAATGATTTCCTTTAGTTTCAAAACTTCTCTAAAGTTTTGGAAATATTGAGAATTTGTTTATTCCAACAATGTCCAGTGATTTAGAAATCAATGATCCTTTTAATCAGGTGCAGATTATAAGATTTCCGATTATTCATACTTGCAAATCCAGGGATAAGTATCATACAACAAGATCGTCCAACCATGACCCAATTCAACATCTATTTTTGGCATGATTTGGTTCTATCTTGAATCGGTAGGACAACTACGATGTAAATGCACCTGTGGAAGAAGTATATATATGTAGACCTATAGATAGATTTAGGATATATATAGATATATGTATACATAGAGGAAAAGACATAGAGAGATAGAAAGAGACAATACGTTTTGTAATGCAGAACATTTTATCAATAAAATAGTCATTTCTATTTTGAGAGTATATTAAGTTTGTCAAATCCTATTTCAAGGTGGAGCAAGGGCCCACTCCTCCAAGAACCAGGATCTTCATTTTATTGGTATTTATATTTCCAGAGAAAATAGTGTAGATCTATTAATTCTGTAAATATTTTTGATTACTCAAGTTGAAATTTGTCATATACTTGTTCCTATAGGTGTTCTAGATTAGATTCTTATTTCCTTGCAATCATATTTCAAAATTCTCAATTGTGTGTTTATTTCCAAAGCAAGTTTGTTTATTTCTGTAACGTGTGTTTACTTACAACAATCTATTTCATTCTACAAATGTGTGTTTATTTCCAACAATTTATTTCTGCAGAGAGTGTTTACTTCCAACAAGTTTTCATAGTTTTATTTCAATAAGGTTTTGGCCAAGAAGTCCTCAAGACATTGAGAAAATCCCCCAGAAAATATAAAAAAACAAATACCTACAGTCAATTACTAGATCACTAAGATTTCTTGTTGCATATAGCTTTGGACACCACCCCTGGTTTGAATATGACATCAACAAAGATTTGATTAAATGAAGGGAATAACAACACCCATCACTCCTTTCACCTCACCGAATTTTTCTTAACCCCACCATGATACGGACCCGATGAATTATGAATTTAGGTTTAATCTAACGCTTGGAGTCCGAGATAAGGCCATCACCTTAGGAATTTCCATAGTGTTGACACGTAGCTTGCCTTTGGTTGTTGATCTATCACCACGTGCCCTACTCATACTAACACCGAATTAAGCGGAAAATTAACGTCACCAACATTTTATAAATAAATCAAAATTTTTAAAAATGGTGCTTCCCGTAATTTTTTGAATTCCAACAGTCATTGCTTTTGGGAAATGGAATTTGATGACCGTTTGAACATCCTAGACTTGTTTAAATGGCCAAGTCCATTTTGAATGAATTTTTCAACCATTCCTTGAGATTTATACTTGTGGCGGGTTGCATGCTTTTGGACCTTCAAAGCTTCATACTTTGGGATCAATTTGGATCATTTTATTGTTGATTTTCAGGTTCTTATGAAATATGTAGACACCATCCCTTTCACCCATCTATCTGAATCATTTTCTTTGATAAATCAGATCATTAAACTAGTCCCTCGACATTTTTTCTGAATCCTTTCATTTATTTCACTAAGGCATGAAATTTATCACAAATTGAAGCTCTTTCTTGACTCAAACTAATCTTTAAAGCATGTGGCACAATATGAAACACACAAAATTAGTTAAATACATGGGGAGTCTATTGAAAAGGACCATTTTAATCTAAGGAATTAGATTAACTCCAACATGCAACATGTGGATTATGATTTATGATATTTCTTGTTCTTTTCATGACATCTATGACACTTAGGAGGACTTACAAAACCTTCAACTCACTGCACACCTAAAGGAACTGATAAGATGCCCTTTTTTAGTTCTAACATTTGAATTTATAATTGTCATATCCCATTTTTTTCTTCTTCTCAATGTTGGAATCTTTTTCCTCTAACTACTAAATCTCATGCTAAGTTTTTTTATGAAATGTGCATGTCACAATGCTTCTATCTTATCCTTTTATATCCTTTATAACATCTTCAACTCTCCATTTCATCACAAGGTCTTCTTTAGAGCTCATAAGTTCCATAAGAACTAATTCCTCCAAGACATAGTCTTCAAATTAGACGCATGAAATCAATATTGGATTCAAATCATTCATAAAAAATAGGAATAATGGATCTTCAAGATTTCTATTACATCATCTCATGCTTAGAATTATTAAGCTTAGGGTACGAGGCTTTCATTTCAACTCATCTTCTCAACTAGGTTTGCACACAATCATGGTAGCTCAAGTACCAGTCACAAGATCAATTCATAAAAACAATTTTGTGATATTTCAAACATTCTTTATGTTTGGATATAGATATATGTGATCTATAGATCACCTTCAAGGATTTAGAATAGCTAAAACATATTTAATCTATCAATGTAATAGTTATTAAAACAAGGTCCTAATGAAGTTGCAGAGATAAAGAAAATCAGTTATCACAAAATGAGTTAGTTCATGCACTAAATCACCTAACCATGGCTAATATTATACCTTTTCTAGAAATATATTGACCATATAAATCTTTTTATTTTACACAAAAGCTTCATTTCAAGGTTGTAATCTGTGAATATTTTTGCATTTATGAGACAACTCTGAGTGGATTTTAGGTCCTAAAAACTAGTCTTATTCTAGAAGACTTATAACACTCAAAAACACATTTTCATGAAAAAAATCATACAAAACATCACCAGGTTCCTCTACTTCAATTTCAAGTTCACACATGCAAGGGTTATGTGGAGAAAATCACATTTACTCTTCCATTTCTCATACCTTCTTGACAAGGCTAATGAGGTAGTTTGGACCACTTGAACTTGAACACAAAACCACTTCATTAAATAATATCATGATCTTAAACATGTCATATAAGACTCATATCATATGTATATAATCATATTTCACTTCCACAACATGCATTTGCATCATCATCCCTTCAATCCATCTTGACTAGTTTTGGCTCTTCTAGCCCTTAAGAAGTAGGTTGTCTTGGTTGATCTCTTTTAAAAATTTTATGCAAAGACTATACTTTAAAATATTTTTGACACTTGAGGAACATCCATAGCTTGCTCCAAAATCAATATTTTCAACATGAAACCAACATCACTTGATTTTACCATAAAAATTATTCAAAACAATCATGTTTCGTGCCTTACACACTTATCGAAGAGTGAGACCACCACCAAAATGAAATATAAGGTGTCTTATACATGCTCGAATCATCACATAGATTTCACAACTCTTTTCATGACCAAAACAATCAATTATTTTTCATCGCTTTGAAGGTAGGGTTTTAGGAGGGTTTGGAACCTCCTTAGCTTGTTAAACATCATTCATAAAGTATAGACCATAATTATAACTCATTCCACTTGAAAAATTCTCTAGAATCAATGCCCCAATACTAAAGAAGATATTAGACCACCATGAATAATTTTAGTGTGTTAATGAGCATCTCAAACTTCATCTTTGAGTTGAAATGACCATTTCAAGAGCTCGATTGGACTAAAACTCCATTTTCTTTCTTGTACCTTCACGTTTTGGCCTGAAAATTTCTCCATGGAACTAAGACAACCTCCTTCACTTGTCCCAATACTTATTTCAGTCTAAAATTTCTTGAAACTAACCAACCACCATGGTGTGTTCATGCATATCTAGCTTTTTCTCAAAAATAATCTTCCAAAAGGCCTCAAACATGCCTCTACCAATCAAATCTTGACCCGTGGAACCTTCCACATAATATTTACAATTTTATTACACTCCTCATGCTTTCACTACTCTTCCTTAGATATCTTTCTCCATAATCCATGTTATGCTTACACTAGGTCTCTAAATTAGGCCTAGTTGAGCCTATTTCAACTCATGTTCCATGAACCTATCCTATTTTCCTTCATAAACTTGTCTTAACATGTCCTCTTAATGTTTTCCAATCCTTTAACATGGTTATATATCAGCATCATGTCCTCATTCCATCACATCGGGTCATCCTTCCAACCAAGTCACCTCTTGTTTTTCTATGACATCATCATTCCAAGCATCCTTTGGACCTCTCACACCTTTTTCATTAATGAGTGTAATAATTTTTCATGAATGAAAAAACTAAAAATACTCACATACAAATAATATCCCCATTTTTTATTGATAGAAAACTTCTTCATTCTTCTCCCCCTTTCTACATTAATGACAAAGTGCATGCATGTAGATCATGGTATTCATCTTTATAAGCTTATTTGGATCCCTTATTAGTTGGATACATAAACCAAACTTGTCATTCAAGCTCAAAAAATTGATTCTCCTTCCTTGGATTTGTTTTTGGCCTCATATTTTCATTTTAGTAATGTGACTCCCCTTGGACAAATGCACATTCACATGCCAACAATCATTCTCATCACAAAACCATCATTCCTACTTCCTTTTTCATCTATCTCAATTGAGAACATCATCAAGATAATTTATGTCTATCACACATTAGTTTTTAACACCTTTACACCTATATCCTTGAAGCATCCTTTCGGTGCATTTTTTCAAACTCTATCAAGCCATATAGTGTCACCTATCACATGAAACTATGCTTTATAGCTCCCCTTGGGAACATTCTACCATTATATAACTTACTATGCAAGAATTAGACCTTATATCTTGACCTCATGCCATATAGATGAGCCAACATCAACAAATCTTCCCTGAAGTGATCTTTCAGTGTGCATTGCTTTCATTGTGTGATATATTAACTCTCTTAATCATGAGCTTTGTTTGCCTATCAATGTACCTATAAATATCAATGAATATAACTTTCTAGCATCATTAACACCTAACACACCTGATAGAGAGTCAATATGATGTAAAGATCATTTATAAATAGTGAAAATGTCAACAATTAGAACAAATAATTATCAAATTCACCAAAATAACACTTTTCCTTGTTGCCAAGTGGCTTGAATTGTAAAATTTCACAAGATTATTGAATCAAGAGTTAAAACCTGCTAGATATCTTTAAACCATAATGTTAGACAATTTTACCAAGTTTCATAACTTCAATTTCACCTATTTCCTTTATACACTAACTAAATCCGTGTATTGTTTGAAAACACAAATTTTGATCAAAAACACAAATTCCTTTGAATTATCCTTCACCGATAAAATTTTTAGAGATCCTTTTATGTCATTTATGATATTCCAAAGTTTCACCAACCAATTTTGTAACCATGTAAACTTATTCTCAAATTATTGTTCCTAATTAGGTCTTACCATTAGGTCTTGGTATACACCTTAGTGCTTTGGGAAGAAACCATAAAACTTCATGAAATTATATTTGATGTTTTGGATACCCTTTATTGAGATTAAAATTTTGCAAAATTTCAATCTCTAACTCTTAATTCTATACTCCCAACTCACATTTCTTCTTAAATACTAGGTAACCTTAAGATCCAGTGAGGGTTTCAAGTTAAAAACTTAGGTTTTATCACTTCCTCTGATATTCCACTCTTAAACACCTATAATCCCTTCTAACTCACTTATTCAATTCATTTTCAAGGTTTAAATCTTCCTTTACCTTCATGTTCCTTGTTTTCCCAATTTTGTCTTCTAGGATTCTTACTAGTGGCTTGCAAGTTCAACCATGTTTTGGTCTTCATTAGCTTTCTTAAATCCTTGGTTACTCTCTTACTTACTATTCCTCAATTATCATCTCACCTATTCACCCATGTCAATGATTCAAACCCACCTTCAATACTCTTCACAAAATTACTTGTGGTTCTCTTAAGATTCTTCTTTTTAGTTGATTGTCCCAAACATAGTAAAGTATAGAGTGTGTACACTTAAATGTGTTTTAAGAAATATTTAGTGACTCTAAAGACCTCTCTCAATTTCTCATTAATTCCACATATCTCACTAATATTTGTTTTCAAAATTCCACATCATACTTTTACCTTCAATATTATCTCAATCGCAACTATATTGTGTATGCAATCAAGACCCCTTGAGTTATTCCTTTTTCTTAAACCTCTAAGTTATTCACTATGCTTCTCACCCTTAATACACTTCACAACTGATTAAGGAAACATCACAAGCTTTCATGACTATAGGGATGAATATTACAAATTAATGTTCCTCCTCCTAGCCCTTAGACTAGACAAACACAATTTAACCCCGAGCTTTACTTGCTTGATCAAGAAATACCCCATTCTCATTGTCTTGTTTCCTTAGACACATTTGCAACACAAGATAAACCTATGAAAAAAATTGTACCAAAATTTTCAAGGTCTCCTATAAACTTCAATTATATACTTATACTTCTAAATTGTGAGGCGAGTTCCTCTAAGTCTATAACATTATTTCTTGTTAACCACGAGACAAGGCTATGCAACTATGAGGGAGTTCTTGTTAGTTTTCAATTACTTCGTACAATATAAGGTTTCTTAAATACTCAAGCCACTCTATAAAATTCAATGCCTCATTACCAAACTTCTCATTCAAAACAACAATGCTAATTAATGATTATACATTTTTGAAAACCCTCTTAACAATGTCACATTGGATACACACATACGGTTTTTAGTTTCTCTGTTATTGACTTCAAAAAGTACCTTACATTCCAAAATTCTCATTTATACCTTGTAGGATTACTAATTTTTTATCTCTCTTGACACAGGTTACCGAATTTAAAGGACTATTAGTATGGAGTTCACATTTTCTAGTTATTTGAAATCTTCACACAAGATAATACTATATGTATTACTCTTGATATGACATATAATGATTTTATAAAAGTATAACCTTCATACAAACCTCAATAAATACACAAACCAATCTCTTCACCATATTCATACATGTTATACATACTTCACAATTCTTGCTTGCTCATGACTTTCTTGTCTTCTATTTCCTCCTCTATAGATCATTTTCATGTTCTTCTTGAGTTTACATAGAGATTTGATGGCTTGATGATCATAGTAAAATCCTTGAATGGACTTCAACCTTTTTAAATGAAACCTAGGATCATTTAATTATTGTTCATGATGGATTGTACCTTCATCATCTTGGGGAATATAACCACCTTAGAGCATCTTGTTCATCCGATTATCATGTGGCTGAAACTTGCTCCTTGAAATATCAACTATACAATGGACCATCTCTTCTTGATGAGTTACAACAACATTTTACAATCATGAAAAATACATACACACTCTTCATGGCAAGGAAAATTACTTAAGACCAAACATACATGGTATCATACCTTGACATACCTTTCGGTGTTCTTTTCTTCCAAGACTTTATAACTAAATAATATGATAGAGGTTATCACAAATTATTATGACATAATTGATGAGGGCTATTTATATTGATTGAGGATGAACCTAAAACACCATACAAGGACATGATTACATGACAACTTTCTCACAACCTTACCTTCTTGAAGAATTCTCATCCCTCTATACAAACTAAGGAAGATGACTCTTTTGATAAAATAAGACATGAATTTTAGGTGAATGGTAGAATGCAAAACATTTTAAAGTTTTGAGACTTATCTTTGGAAAAATTTACTAGATATGACAACATAGATCTAATGATTGATAATGCACTCTTTCCCTTACTTGGAGATTCAAATAAGAAATTCAAATCACCTTATTCAAACCAACCATGCATAAGGAATTTATGAAGGGGATAAATAACATAACTCTTGAGTCTTCACACACTTGCAACATCTTGAAGACTTTGATCAACAACTATTGATGAAAATATACCTCAAAAAACACTCCATGTTTATTTAAAATGATAAATGCCTTTTAGAAGCCTAGAGAAGGAACCCCCTACTCATTGGATCACTAGAATAGTACATAGTCATCAAAAGATCACAATGACTATGTCATCTCTCTCTTTTCCTTTGAAACCTTCGTAATCTTCTTGGATGCACTTTTAGGCATGATAAATTCATCTCCTATGTCATCCTCTTCTGATTGAATGCATGTCAAGAATACATGATGTAACTCAATTACTTCCTCTATTACAGTTAGGGGTAATAGTTCTTCATGAATAGTAATAAGATTGTTGTCTTCCTTCTTGGCTTGATCAACACTTATTGATGTCTTACTTGAACTTGCATCTCCTATGAATGTTTTTGATTTCTTATCATCTCTATAATTTGCACATGTTGTCTTCTTATCATTCTTTACTTCTTCATACCTAGTATCATGTTCCATTACCTTGTATTTTCACTCATCCTTCTCTTGAGTGGATATCTCAAACCTGATTATCTTGGGATCAAATTTAGGATTGTTCTTCATTTTGAATACTTTATTAACATTCCCTTTGAATGTTTTACTCCTTTTTTGTACCTAGGAGACTCATTTTGATGTAAATTTTTGAAAAGTGTCCACATCCATGCCAATTATAACATATAACACCATTCTTATTTCTAAATTGATGAGATTTAATATTCCAACTATAATCAACATCCTTATGATAATGAAACTTACTAGAAAAGTAAACAACCTTGTTGTAGTTATAACATACAATTCCATTCTTATCTCTAGGGTCTTCATTTCTCCAAACTTGACTAGATGGTTCATATAGGAAATACTTGGTAATGTGTCCTACTTCTTAATAATTGAATCATACTTTATTCCTTTCTCTCCCATATCAGTTATCCCTCTATGGATGATCATATTTTACATGATTCCTACACTCCTTAACTTTATGTCCAAAATTATGACAAGAAAATAAATAGCCATTAAATTTTCTTTCATACCTTGATGCATTAGGTTTCTTGAATGATTTAGGCCTTCTTGAGTTTGTCTCCTTGGTCACCTTCATGTTTGTTTGTCTACTTCATCTTGCCTTGTCATCTTCACACTTCTCCATAGGATCTCCTTTGAAGCCTAGTCATGTCTTATCACATGATGCTCTTTGGCTCTCTAAAATTCCACCAAGAACTTCTCATCTCTTCTCTAAATTTCCATACAACTTCATTCTAATATTTACATCTTCTAGTTCATCTTTCAAGATTCTCAATTATTCTTCATACCCGAGACAAGTTTCTTATTTTTCCTTTAGGGATTTTCTACACTCTCAACTTGAGATTCCATCTCTTTGAGGGCTTGACCATGCTCAACTTCCATACACTTGTTTTGTTCTTTCAATCCATGAATTAAGGGATCAACAATATGAAACTTCCTTTTCAGAACTACTTCAACTAATTTACTCATTATTGTGCTTCAAGGATCTCCTCCAAGCTATCAAACTTGTTCCAAAATGACCTGTCTTTGATACCAATTGTTGGAGATAAAATAACTGAGAGGGGAGGGGTGAATCAATGCTTCTTCAACCTTTGAAATCAATTTCAAATGTCAACAAACCTTTCAATAATGATCTATCTTCACTATGAGGGAATAAGGACATTCAAACATAATCAAATGACATGCAAGTGCAAATAAAGTCAATGGTTAATGTGGGAAGCCCTTAAAGGGAGAAAAAACCATTGAAATCAATGCACTATGAGGAAAATTATCCCATTAAAGGTTAAAAGGATTTTAAATTTTGTTGAGAAACCACTCAACTTGAAGCACCTACTCCAATAATTCATTCAATCACCCACTTGACCTTTAATAAGATCCTACTTACATGGAAGCAATAACTCCCAACAATTCATTCAAGCTCCAATTTAAATTTTTGTAAGATACAACTTACAAGGAAGGAAAAACTCCCTACTTTGCTAAGAATCCACTTAGAATTTTACTAGATTTTGATCACATTCATCAAGTTTCTTGGACCAAAAAATTGTGATCTCTGATTTAGCTCTTATATCTTCATTCTCTTCATTCACACACCTTGATTAACCTATCTTTTCTTCACTTCATCTTGTTGCAAGTACAGTCTTTAATGGCTTCTATAAGTTATATACCTTTATCTCTCATTCAAAAAAAACATGAACTCATTCTTCACCTTTCTCTCTTCATGATTCACATCAGCTCATATATACATACTACTGCAAAAATTATAGTCTTGAGAGTTTTAAATTGATTCTTGATTCATCTCCTTTTCATGTCCTAATTTTACTCCAAAATTACAATCATCAAAAATATATATTTCCAGCACACTTAGACATTCAAATATATGAGGATTTCACCTCTTGCACTTCACCTTCTAACTCTTTGATCTTCTACCTTCTCTAAATCGTACATGGGATCTAAAGTGACATCACTCAAAAATTCCAAAATGCAATCATTACATATGAAACATGTCAATTATGAGTTCCAATATTTCTTGTGTTTTTCATGACACCTATGGCTCTTTTGAGGACTTAGAAAACCTTCCTCAACTCGATGCACACATGAAATAACTAATAAAATACTCTTTTCATTTCTAACATCTGAATTTGAAATTGTCATATCCCATTTTTATTTTCTTATCAGTGATGGAATATTTGTCCTCTAGCTACTAAAGCTCATGTCAAGTGTTGTTATGAAGTGTGAACGTTATAAAAACAATTCTCCCCTCTTATCCTTCTATATCCTTGAAAACCTCTTCAACTTTCCATTTCATTAGAGCTCATAAGATCAATTAGAACTAATTCCTCCAAGATGTTGTCTTCAACTTGGATGCATACAATCAATATAGGATTAAAATAATTTAGTACAAATAGGAAGGATGGATATTCAAGATGTCTAATACATCATATCATGCTTGGATTTCTTCATATTAGGGTAGGAGGATTTCATTTCAACTCATCTTCTCAACTAGGTCTACACAAACTCATGACAACTCAAGCACAAATCACAAGATCAATTAATCAACACCATTGTGAGAGATTTCAAACCTTATTGATGCTTGGAGATAGTCATATGTGATATCTATATCACCTTAAAGGATTTGGAGTAGCTAAAACATATTTAATCTCTCCATGCGAAACACCGATTAGAATAAGGTCCTAATTTAGTTGTAGACCTAGAAAATCAATCCTCACAAAATGAGTTAGTTAATGCACTAAATCAACTGACCATGGCTCATATTATACCTTTATGGAAATATTTTGAAATTTTTATCTTTTCAGTTTACCATAAAGATTCATTTCAAGGTTTTTATCATGAATATTCTTGCATTTATGAGACAACTTTGACTGGGTTTTAGGTCCTATAAACCAATATTGTTCTAGAAGACTTCTAACTCTCCAAAACACATTTTCATGGGAAACCAAAGAATTAAAAACATCACCATGGTCCTCCACTTCAATTTCAAGTACTCACATGCAGAGACTATGTGGATAAAATCACATTTACTCTTACATTTCTTAGACCTTCTTGATAAGGCTAATGAGGCAGTTTGGACCACTTGAAATTCAACACAAAAACCACTTCATCAAATCAACTCATGAGCTCAAAAATGTCATATAAGACTCATATCATCTATCCATGCTCATATTTAAATTCTAAAACATGCATTTGAAGCATCATCCCTTGAATCCATCTTGACTAGTTTTGGATCTTATAACCCTTAAGAAGTAGGTTGTCTTGGTTGACATATTTCACAAAATTTATGCAAAGAACATACCTGAAATTATTCATGGAAACTTTGGGAACATCCCGATAATTTCTCCCACATCAATATTTTTAACATGAAACCTCCATCATTTGATTATACTATTAAATTTATTCAAAACATGTATATTTCGAAGTGCCTTTTACTAGGGACCACACCAAAATGAATTAAAATGTGTCCTCTACATGCCCAGTGGGACCACAAAAAAAAATGAAGTAAAATGTGTCCTCTACATGCCCAAATCATCACATCAGCTTGAAAAAATCATTTCATGACCAAAAAAATGAGTTATTCTCCATCGCTTTGAAGGTAGGGTTTTAGGAGGGTTTGGAACCTCCTTAGCTTGTTAAACATTGTTCATAAAGTATAGACCATCATTTTAACTCATTCCACTTGAAACTTTCCCCGACTCAATTCCCCAACATTGATGAAAATATTAGACCACCATGCATAATTTTAATGTGTCAATGAGCATCTCAAACTTCATCTTCAAGATGGAAATGGCCATTTCAAGAGCTCGATTGACTAAAGCTCCATTTTCTTGCTTGTCCCTTTGTGTTTTGCTTGAATATTTGTCCAAAACACTAGTACAACCTCCTTCACATGTCCCAAGACTTATTTCAATCTATACTTTCTTGAAACTCATCAACCACCATGGTTTGTGCATGCATATCTAGCTTGTTCTCAAGAATAAGCTTCCAAAAGGCCTCAAACATGCCTCTACCAGTCAAATATTGATATGTGGAACCTTCCACATCATCTTTACAATGTTATTACATACTTCTCATGCTTACACTACTCTACATCATCTTGCTTTGCTCCATACTCCATGTTATGATTTAATTAGGTATTTGAATTAAGCTTAGTTGAGCATGTTTCACCTCATGTTCCATGAACCTGCCCTATTTTCCTTCATGAACTTATCTTAACATGTCATCTTCATGTTTTCCAAGCCTTAACCATGTTTATCTATCAGCATCATGTCTTCAATCCATCACACCAAGTCATTCTTGTAACCAATTCAACTCTTGTTTGTCCATGACATCATCATTCCATGTTGGAAGCACAATGGAATGAGAGGATGGGGATGAATCAATCCTATAAATTACTTATTTATTTTACCATTTATCGTAGCATACATCAATATTAATCCATTTACATACATTCATCACAAGATTAAGTGTGCAAAAAAACATTCAAATAACCATAACACATGAAAGAGAGATCATAAACAAAATATTTAATTGGGAAACCCTCATGGGGAAGAAAATCCACTAAAAATAATTATTATATTTCCATGCTTCAAAATTAGTGAGGCACAAACCCCACAAGGAAGCACCAACCACTAATTTAGTGAAGCACCCACTCCAAAATGAGGATACAAACCCATATGATAACTAAGAACCAAATCATCCACTTGATGAAGATGATATCTAAATTTTTTACTAATACAACTGATGGAGATCTCTAATTCAGCTCACACAATCTTCTTGAATCCCTTATTCCTCTAGCATGTTCTATCTTATTCCTCTTCAAATTGTCTTAGCTCTAAACTCATGTACACATGATCTCAATTAGTCTTAAACATGAAAAAATATAATCAGCCTTCAAACCATGCAATCAAAACTGAAAAACAAGTTTTCTTGGGTCACACTTTTCCCTCCAAGAACACTAGTTCAAAATTGAACCCAACACATTGACTTTATAGCTTTTCTTCCTTCAAACACAAGATAGGTCAGTCCTAAACCTTTTTCATGAAAAATTAATCATAATAAAATTCAAATAAACTCATATCAACATTCATATATGACCCATATAGGTCAACCATGCCAAAAATCACTCATCATGCACAAAACATCCTCAAAACCCTAGCACTAGGATGAGAAAAATCCACTCATGCCAAAACCATGCTTAGTAAATCTTCAAAATTCACTACACATGAGTAATATGTCATAAAATCATCATACATGGTTTCAAATTTACTTTAACCAATCAAATATTTTGTCTGATGGGCCCACCGGCTCATATCCTTCTCAAAACAATTACTTCTAGCATCCTAATTTCACCTTTGTACATCAAAACTACCTAAGATGATCTCAACTATGGAATGTGACAACTCTATGAAAACATTAAAACTATAGAAAAATTATATTCATGTTATAGCTCATGAACAATCATATGTTCAAACCATAACAACTTTACCCTTTACTAAAACAAGTTGCCCAAACCTAGTTTTGCAAACTCATCTCATTAACACCCTTGTTGTCATTTTCAATACCTCCAAATCCATTCAATAGGAAAAAAATTAATCCTATTCAATATATAGGTGATATAAATATTTAAATAATCTATCTCATGCCTCGAACAACTCAATCTTCCAACAGAATAAACATGTCCGAAAAACGTAGCTACCTTCTTCTTCACAAAACAACCCGAAAGAGCCATAAAATTAACTCACCATGAGACAATACATACATCAATGGAAATATATATGAATAATCTTTCTAGAAAATATTGTAACTCCTTCTAACTCTAAGTGGAAGGCCTTAAACCAGACCAATCCATGTAAACCATTTTTATGCCTTTTAGGACTCAAGAAGTAGATAATGGCTCAAAATAATCTCTCACCTCAAAACACATTTCCACGATTAAAAAAAGCATTAAAAACAATTATAAATTTTTTTAAGGACTCATAAACCTTTAAAAATCATGAACAACATAAAATCATCACCTTACCTCATCAAGCTACTTGGCACCCCACAAGAACAAGCATCTTCTATATTTGACCCTCAAAGAACAAATCATAAAATTTTAATACCTTATCCAATCATCAAGTTTTATATACCAATGGAAATATATCCCAACCAACTTAAAAAAATCTTGAATGGAGTCCTAAATCCCTCTTTAGCTCCTGAAATGTTAATTTTATTCAAAGCTACTCCAAACTACCCCAAAAAGTAGTCTTCATTTAAATAGGGAACAATTTATACTTTTTCACCATCATCGTGACATGAAAAATTCATGTACATCTAGAAAAAAACTCGGGGATAACATAAATTCCAATTTAGTTTTTACCTTCTTTAGAGAACTTTTCCACAAACCAAACTTCTTTAAAATAAACCTTTTTCAGGTGGGGCCCACCTACTTTCATCTATATATCTTACCTTTATGGAAATCTGGAGGATTCCTCTACAACATCCAATCATAATTTCTTCAAAAATAATCAAAACAAGCTCTATATACTCACTTTTCTCTAAGCAGCTCCTAGCTAGGGTTTTGTTAGGGTTTCAAACCACTTTACCTTCTTAACAATTGTTCATAAAAACTTGAAGATAAAACCACCTCATTATTTTTTGAAAGATTCATAACTGACCTAAGAAGCTATTCCAAAGATATCAGGTCCCCATGCAAAGCATATAATTCATAACAAGCATCATAAGGTCAAATTTTGTCACCAAAACACACTGTCACTTACCCGATTTTACCAAAACATTACATATCTTCAAATTTATTCATAATTTTGACCTAAACCTTGTATGGAAGCATCATGAAAACATTCTCTAGATGCTAAAACTAACTACATAGCCCAAATAGATTTTAAATTCTCTAGCCACATAGCCTATGCTAAACCTTTTGTTTGTCACACCCACTTGCTTCCCAAGGACCATGAAACACCACTAAAACTATGAGAAATGACCTAAAACTCACCATACACCTCAAGTACACTACCACCATGCTTCTACCATGTTCCAACAAGACTAACTTGGTCAAAAAATCACATATTCATCTCATTATGCATGCTCCAGGGCTAGAAACAAGCCTGAAATGACTGACTCAACCATGTAACCTCATGACCTGACCATGTTGATCTCATGCAGACCCATAGACACCTAAAAACACCTCATGAACCATTAATGAAATCATTAAAACCTTAAACTCACTTGGGAGACCTCAAACCATGAATCTTCCTAGAAAACCAAGCTCCAGGACCTCTTATAACTCACTAAACATGAACACTACCAATCAACCTTCATACAGACCATTTACAAATACAACATAAAGACTCACAATACACCATGACACCCTTTTTCATAAATAGAGTTGACATAAATGAAAACACAAACACATAATGGCCAACAATCTCCCCCTTTGTCATTGATGACAACCATATGAAAAACACCTACATGACCTCTTTTCCATGTTTTTGATGCTACTCTCTTTGAAATATATGGAAAAGTATACTGATGATGACATTACATGGAAAATGAAAACTCAAGACAAGACACAATGGCAACAATGCAAAACACAACTTACATGACCAAATAACTCCCCTTGGAACCGAGTTCTCTTCTCTTAGACTCCTTCATCGGCATGTAAAGATCTATGGACCTATAATGATCCTTAAAAATTATTCCCCGAGAGAGATACTCAATCATCATGCCTTCATTCATGTTTTTAAACTTCTTCTTGAACTATACCATGCTTAAGCACAATAATTCTACCTCTAGAGCTATTAAAAACACATTTAGGGATACTTTCCTAATCAAGATCTTCATGCATCTAAGCCAAACTTATATACGGGCATGGAGGCCCACATACATCATGAAAAACTAACTTATAGCTCCCCTATGAAGATACATCCTTTCTTTAACTAAAATCAAAAATATTACCTCTTACCTTGCTTTGGCAGCCTTGTAGATGGATCATATACTTCACCTAGGTCCTAAACACACTGCTCATTCATATTTGTCTTTTTAGCATACAAATACACCTATTTCAATCAACAACCACTTTATCCTTGAATAATTCATGCAACTCACCCTTTGATTTTCCATGATAGCTTCCAAAAGCCTTATTTTCCTAGGCAAGGAGCAAAAGTGAGCTCCCCCTATCTTAAAACACTCCTTCAACCTTTACTATGTCATAAAACTTATGAGTCCACTTGTAGCATGACTTTGAGGCTTCAAATACCTTAAAATTTGATGATTTCACCCATATAGCATTGGAATCCCCCTTTGAGAAGCATGACACGATCACTATTCATACACTTATACAATTATGAATCACCTTGATGGAAATCATGACACAATTTTGTACATCTAACACTACTTTATTAATACTTGATTAGACCAGATTCCATCCCTAACTTGTTAAGATTTGAATATCCTTGTAGACCACCTTACTTTCTCTTTACACCATTCTGATCCTTGGAGAACTTCCATAATGAGAGTCCATAAATATTTGACTATGGTCTTCAAACTTCAATCCTTTCAACCGGTATACTTTAACTTTTCTCTATTATGTAAATAATCATAACTCCATGCACCTATACAAGCTCCTTAGGACACTCTTAGACCATTTCTAAATAACTTTTCAAACTAACCCATGCTTTATCTCACTTTCCCATATACACATGCCACCTAATGTTTGATCATATGCTAGACCATTCTTGAAGGGTTTTCTCATAATTTTATAGCCTCACAAACAAATATGTTAAGATCATGAGAATACATAGTTAAGACACATATACTTCCAACTATATTACTCATATCATATCAAAAACACATATATTTTAGTTTTACCATTTGATACACACGTAACTACCTAATGTAGCACAATCGACAACAAACCTTCCTTGATACATGTATCCCATATCCATCCTTTTGAAACACAAAGTATTACAATGTAATTGTCTCAAAAATCACAATTTACTTTGTTCCTTAACTTGAATAATGATTTTATAGATCTTCTACCCCTTAGGATCCTATCACGGTATTTTCATATGGTCATATGAATTTTTCCCAAACTTTTCATGAATCAACTAACCGATAGTTTTTCATATCTTGAACTAATTGTAATAGTGATTTTATACTCTTATAAGAATCAAACACAACTATGTAACTTACATGATGATCACAAACCCCAAAAGTTCACACACAAAATTAAGCAAAGCATAAATATTTTCTTCCCATCTTACATGGAGCAAGAACATAGTGGATATGCATCATAGATTCAAAAATCACCTTTACACTTTTTTTTTAGAACATTAAACTTGTGGCTACACATTCTAGCCTCTTTCACTTTCTTTGACACGAGAGATTCATAGGTCATACTTTCAAAAGAT
The DNA here is from genome assembly GCA_018340775.1 of Taxus wallichiana var. yunnanensis. NCBI lineage: Eukaryota > Viridiplantae > Streptophyta > Pinopsida > Cupressales > Taxaceae > Taxus > Taxus wallichiana. The sequence continues at coordinate 120,515,542 of CM031238.1, forward strand.
ATAACACTTTCAAGCTTGTCATTCCTTAGATCTTAATCATGTCAACTAACAAGATTCTAATCACTTGATGACCTCTCATAATGTTCCTAAGATCTAGGGCACATACTCATACCTTTTAAGATTCAATAAGATCCCTCATACTTGATTTCTTGTAGCAAACTTGACCTTATGGAGAATGAAACATAGTTCTTAGATATTTGTAACACATTCTAGATCTCCTTCAATGTTGAAAGCATAGTTAACACTCAATGTACCATGATATCAATGCATTTTTGGCATCTATAACATATTTAATTCATGATGAATACTTACATACTTCCTCAAATGTGCATGCCACTTCAATGAAGCCTTGATAACTAGACCTATACACTTTACAAATACAGGTAAACACATAAATTTATTCATGACATGAACACCGAGGTCAAGACTGAGACATTTATCACTTTTGAAGTATGACTACCACCTATATACCTTTGAGGTCAATCACATGAACTATCTCCTAAATAAATACACATATTACAATATCTTAACATTCCTTTCATGAATCGAGAACAAACTTCTCGACAGAGTGAACATGTTGTTGCAAATTTTTTACAACTATGTCAAGACCTTTATGATGAAAATATTAACTTCAACATGTCATAAGGACAACTTTGTAGATCAAAAGACCACTTTTACATTTTTCAAAGTCCATAATAAACTCGATTGTGACCATGATGCATCCAAGTAGACTCATTATAGACTATTCAATGCTATTCATGACTAAGAATTCCTTCTTCACACCATTTTATAAAAAGGGATACATGATGTTTACACATATCACTTTTGTACTTGATCGAGACAGAAAATTTTGTTAGAATTAGCTAGTTTTACTTTGACAAGATGTGACACACCCTCTAGATACATACTTATTAAGGGCAAGAAATTTACACATTTGACAACATGGACTCACATATGACATTAAATAAACACCATTTTGTAAACTTAAATATGTCATATAGACTAATCATGAACAATACCCTTGACCCTAATAAGAACACAAAGATGACAAACCAAAAACATCTCAAAGAAAAGCAATATTGACTTTTAGTGAAAATATAGAAAAAAATAGCCTCTCATGACCCAATGAATCAAAAATTCAAACACTTTCCATATTTAGACCATCACTTACACAAAATATACAAACACTACATATATAAATCAGATGCATTCTCCATTTGACACACTTGAGGAATCCTTTGTTTAAGACCTCCTTTCACCTCATTCAAAAAAACTTGTGACCTCTTTCTCAACTATGAAATAATTGTACAATAAAAATATCCTTCTTTGAAGCATGAATGTGAACCTTTGAAACCAAGGCATGGACTAAGAAAAACCATACATACTTTGACAACACATAACAACATTACAGGCCTCACTATGACCGAGGATAAAACCTAGACCTCATAAACACCTTAAACAAGACACACATACTCCAAAAACAAAGATGAATGATGCACTCTTATGAACTCCGACACCTATAAAAAGAGATAAAAATGCAAGGATGGATTAGTTCACATACATAAGAACTCTTGAAATGTCTCAAACTTTTAACCTTCTCGAGTTACTCATGTGTAGAAGAGTGGATGATAAATAGACACATGTGATTTTCTTCACTCTTTGCTTCTTCAACCAAAGCAAACATGCTTTCTTGACCTGATTTGGGATTGTGGGAATTTTTTTAACCATGATAACACTAGAATCCTCCTTGAAAAACTTCATATTGTGCATAATAGACTGAGAATCAACTCTCTTGACCTTATTTGCATGAACAACCATCTCCTTATCCTTAGGCTCTGATATAAATAGACTTGGATTCATTCATAGAACTGATTTTCTCCATGAATACTCATCTATTTGATGCTTGAAACCTGCTCACACCTCTTGCTATTCCACATTGGAGATAAAATTTTACAATATGTTCTTTTTGTGACACTTATGACACACAACAACATTCCTCTTTCTTCTTGGTTCAAACACACTAATATTCCATCCACAATCCTTTTCTCTATGGTCATACTCACAACATGAATGACATTCACCCTTGAAGATCCCTACATCATTCCTAGAGACCTCATTTTGCAAATATATAGCCCTATGCCAAAATCATGAAAAATAAAGAAATATCCATTGAAGGAAGTACCATACCTAATTGTATTATTAGGTTGTCTAACTGAGTTATACCTTCTGAAATAAATCTTCTTAGTCACCTTCTCATATGATTTTGAACTTGGACTAGCTTCATCATCATTCTTTACATGTTTTTCTTCAAACCTAGTCCTATTTTTTCACTAGCCACTCTTTGGGATTCTAGAATCCCATTAAGAGCTTCAAAGATCTTCTCTAACTTGCCATACATTTTCAACCTATTAGAAGAATCCTCTAAATCAGATTCCAAAGCTTTCAACCTCTCTTCATACCTAGAACAAGTATCCTCTTTCTCCTTTATAACTTTAGATAAAATTTCTAATTGATATTTCAAACCCTTTATGGCTTGATCAAGCTCTATATCCATGTCCTTGATATTATCTTGGTATGAATTGATCATTGACTAAGTTATTTCATTCCTCTTCTTTAATGCTACTTCAACATCTGAAGACTTACCCATTACTTGTGCTTCAAAGGATCTCCTTCAAGTTGATAAACTTGCTTCAAAAGAACCTGTTCTAATACCAATTTTTGGAAGTAAAATGGATTGAGAGGGGGTGAATCAGTCATAAAAATTACTTATTTCATTTATGATTTAGTGCAACACACATCAATATTCATCCATTCACATTTATTCATCAAAAGCTTATTAGGTGTGCACAAAACATTCAATAACCATAAACACATGAAAGAGAGATCATAAACATGAAATTTAAGTTGGAAACCATAATGGGGAAGAAAAACCACTGAAACATAAACATTAAATTTCCATGCTTCAAATTCAGTGGGACACCAACCCATAAGGAGCACCATCCCTAGCTTAGTAGAGCACCAAAGGAGCACAAACCCTAATTTATTGAAGCACCCACTCCAAAAGGAGGATACAACTCCTTATGATGATGAAGTGCAAACTCAGCCACATGGTGAAGATGATATCTGAATTTTTATTACTACAATTGATGGATATCTCTAATTCATCTCACACAATCTTCTTCAAACCGTTATTCCTCTAGCTTGATCTATCTTCTTCATCTTCAACTTGTATTGGCTCTAAAATCATGCAAAAATGATTTAAATATGTATTAAACCTGAAACACATATAATAATTCTTCAATCCATGTAATCAAACCTGAAAATTGTTTTTCCTTGGGTCACAATTTTCCCTCCAAGAGCACTAGTTCAAAATTGAACCCAAAACACTAGCTTTATAGGCTTTTATTCCTTCAAACACAAAAGAGGTCGGACCTAAACAAATTTCATGAAAAATTCATCATAATAAAATTTAAATAAACTTGTATCAAAATTCACATATGACCCATATAGGTTAACCATTTCAGAAACCACTCATCATGCACCAAAAATCCTCAAAACCCCATCACTAGGATGATAAAAATCCACTCATGCCAAAAAAATGATTATTCAAGCTTCCAAATTCACCACACATGATTAATATAGTATATAATAATCATAGATGGTTTCACATTTACTTTAACCAATAAAATATTTCATTTAATGGACCCACTAGCTCATATCCTTCTTAAAACATCTGCTTCTACCATCTTGATTTCACCGTTGGGCCTCAAGACCACCAAAAATTATCTCAACTATGGAATTTGATATATATGGAAATCAAAGAAATTTAGAACAATTTATGCATGTTAGAGATCATGAAACAATCATATGTTCAAACCATAACAAATTTACCCTTCACCAAAAAAATCGCCCAAAAACTAGTTTTGCAAACTCAGTTTTTAACACCCTTGCTATCACTTTCAAGACCTCAAAAGGCCTTAAATAGGAACAAAATTCATCTTTATTCACTCTTCAGGGGATATAAATCATTACCTAATCCATATCATGCCTCAAACAACTCAATCTTCCAAAAATAACAAACCTGTCTAGAAAAATTAGCTACCTTCCTCTTCACAAACCAAACTGAAATAATAATTAAAACAACTCAAAATGAGACAAGCCATACATCAATGGAAATAATTTTGAATCCTATTTTGATAACATATTATAAATCCTTACAAATCCAAGTGTAATGCCTTCAACCAAGCTAATCTCTACAAACTACTTTTTATGCCTTCTAGGACTCAAGAACTAAACAAGGGATCAACATACTCCATCACCTTAAAACAAACTTAGATATGTTTTCTAAGGACTCATAAAACTTAAAGAATCATGAACAACACAAAATCATCACCTTATCTCATAAATCTACTTGACACCCTACAAGAACAAGCATCCTCCATATTTTACCCTCAAATAACAACTCATAATTTTTTCATACATTATCCAATAATCAAGTTTGACATACCAATGGAAATTTATCTAAACCATCTTCACAAAAACTTGAATGGATCCCTAACTCCCCTTGTATCTCATGCAATGTTAATTTTACTGAAAGCTACTCCAAACTACCCCAAAAACCAGTCTTCATAAATAGGGAACACTTTACACTTTTTGACCATCACAATGACATGAAAACTTCATATACATATTGAAAATCTCTAGGGATAACATAAATGCCAATTTAGTTTTTACTTTATTTGGAGAACTTTTCCACAAACCAAACTTCTTCATAAATAATCCTTTTCAAGTGGTACCCACATACTATCACCTACTCTATCTTACCTTTCTGGAAATATGGAGGAGTCCTCTTCAACATCCAATTGTAAATTTTTCAAAACCAATCAAAACATGCTCTAAACTCACTTTTCTCCAAACAGCCCCTAGATAGGGTTTTGTTAGGGTTTCAAACCACTTTACCTTCTTAATGATCATTCGTAAAAATGTGAAAATAAAACCACCTCATTTTTTTTGAAAGCTTTATAACTGACCTAATAATCTATTACAAATATATTGGGTCCCATGTAAAACATACAATTCATAACGAGCATCATAAGGTCAAATTTTGTCACAAAAACACACTGTCACTTACCCAATTTTACCAAACCTTTCATATCTTCAAATTTATTTAGAATTTGACCTAAACCTTGTATGGAAGCATCATGACAAACATCATATAACTGATAAAACTCACCACATATCACAAATACATCTTAAAATCTCTATCCACAATGACTTATCTATGTCAAATTGCTTGTTTCTCCTGCTTGCTTCCCAAGGACTCGAAACACCACCAACCTCGAGAACTAACATGAAACTCACCATAAACCTCAAGTAAACTTCCACCATGATGCTACCATGCTCCAAAAATACATATTTGGTCCAAAAATCACATATTCATTTCATTTATATGCTCCAGGGGCTAGAAACAAGCTTGGAATAACTTTGACTTAACCATTTAACCTCATGGCTTGACCATGCTGACCTCATGCGAGACCATAGAAACTTGAAACACACCTCATGGACCATGAATGATATCATGAAAAACTTCAACTCACTTGGGAAACCTCAAACCATGACTCTCCCTAACAAAAACCAAGCTCTTTGACAACCTAGAACTCACCAAACATGGACACTACCAATCAACCTTCATATTTGACCATTTAAAAACACCACATAAGACTCATAATACATGATGAAACCCTTTGAAATAAATGGAGTTGAAATCAATAACAACACAAGCACACAATGGCCAACATTCCAAGCATCCTTTGGACCTCTCACACCTTTTTCATTAATGAGTGTACCCCTTTTTCATCAATGACAACACTATAAACACTCACGTGCCAACATTGAACATGTAGTGGTAGAATTACACAAAATAATCTATATGATGGCCATAGATACGATGGTACTCAAAATATTCATTTTCCTTGTACCATATTGGTTTTAGTTTCCCTTATTCAAAGGGTTTTTGATTGGATAGGTGATCATATCCACACTTTCTAGGTGATGGAATATGCTATAAAGACTTTCTCCAAGTGGAGTGAATTGTCTTCGTCTAAATTCCTGAGGAGTAGCTTCCTTACTAGGAATGATGATTGGTTTTTGAGTTGATTTTTTTGGTTTGGATTGGTTGTTTTGAATGTTCTAAACATAATGAGAATTAATGACTCCGTCGTTCATAACATTACGGTTTTAATTGAAGAACCTTGGATTGTCTTGATTTTAATTGATGTATTTGTGAGGGTGATCCTTAAAAGGAGTTTTGATGAGGCATTTAGCAATAAGGGATCTTTCAATTTGTGTTCCTTTTTCAATTACTTCCTCAAAATTGTTAAGCAATGCATTTGCATTTGGAATGATAGTTTGGGATTGAGATTAGGTATAAAGATGCTAACCAATTGTTTCTTGGGAATTGAACAAGGGAATCGACTTGTGATCCCTCACCACCTTTGAAGGAAGGATGTGAATGTTTCATTTTTCCTTTTCTTTTTGTTGCAAAGGTCCATCATGGTGACCTTGGAGTCTAAGTTAAAGGAAAAGTGTTTAACAAAATTTTCCGATAGGTTGGCAAAAGTGGTAATGGATCCTTTTGGAAGATGTAGGAACCAATATAAGGATTTTCCTCCTTTTTTGGGAAAAATGTAAAAGATATATGTCATCATATGCTACTTCTTGGAATTACATGAAGAATTATTTGACATGTTCTCTTGGATCATGTTTTTATTTTTATTTTTTGAATTTAGAGTTTCAAATGATGGAGGAAATGGTATTTATAACATGGCCTTATCAAATGGGTAAGGAAAATTTCCTCAAAGTTAAATTGTTTAGTATTTTTGTAACCCCATGATTGTTTCTTTCATGTTCTTCCATTCTTGTGTGAATGGAGAGTTTTGTTGAGGGGTATCTATGATGTCATTGATTTTGTGACTAGGTTGTTCTTTCTCTTTATCATTTGAGTTTTTGGAAACCTTAGAAGCCATGTGAGTAAGTTGTGTTATTTCATGATTTTTTTCTAACAAGGCCTCATTAGATGTGTTCCTTAAAATCATTGGATGTGTGATTTTGTTTACTTGATTTAAAATTTTCTAAAAGGTGACTCAATTTTTCTTCACCAAAATCAGGAAGATATTGGTTTTGTTTTACCTTAACTACTTGTTTAACTATTATCGAGTCTTCATCATTGAGTTTGGGTTGTCTTACCTCATTCTCTTCATCCAAACTATTGTTATATAGAGGATTGAATCTATCAGGGTTATCATAAATAATGTGACTCTTATTACGAGTTACCACCATGTTACTAATAGGTAAGAACCTAGGTAATCTCAAAAAAACCAATATGTAAGAATATAAGTAATCCCAAACAAGATAATAGGTAAGAACGTAGATTAGCGAAACAAGCTAATAGGTTAGAACCTAGGTAAGTTCAAAAGTTGGATAAGTGGTTAATCGTATGGGATAGGATTGAAATTTTTCTTGATGTTTTCTCATAAATGAATTTAAGGAATCAAGTTCTATTTTGATTAAAAGGTTTTGTATCCAAAGGATAAAATTAAGTTTTGGATGGGGTAGATTGGATTCTTGATTTTGATTAGATGTAATTTGGATGGTGTTTGTGGAACAAAAGTTTTGATCTACAAGAGTTGATTAAAAATAATAAGAATGTATAAAAATAACAAACAATGTTTTGATATGTTTTGGATTAAGAAGTAGAATACCATTGGGAAGTGTAATGTTTAATGCAACAAATAGAATGCTATGGAATAATGGATGCATGTTGCCTTTGAGAGAATGTATAAGTATGAGACATGCACGAAGTTTGAAGGATGCACGCAAGGGTGTAGAAAGGAACCATGAACTAAGTATGCTCAAAGGTTGAAAAAATACATGAAGGGATGTGTGGGAGTATAAATAAGCTCACACAAATTTTTGTACACACATATAATCGAGTTAGAGATATTCATATTTTCTAAGAAAATATAAAAATAGGAAAAATAATAAGATAGTGTGAGCATAAAATGAAAGCCAAAATAGAAAAAGAATGGATAAAAGACATGTATAAATAATAATAGACATGAATCGTGCATGAGAGAGGAAAAATTATTTATAACACATGGAATGGGATTAAAAAGAAATTATTTAAAGCACACAAGACAAAAATAGAGCTTCGGAGTAATGCAAACCATTTATGGAAAACCATGGGTTGAAGTCTATATATAGGAAAGTGTGAGTTGTAAAATCATGTAACCTATGTATAGATAGTCTATTTTTAGAGTCAAGCGGTGGAGGAAAAGTTCCTACCCTATATATAACTAACACATCCATGTAATTAGAGAGTCTTATGGAGGGGTCCACATGTAAGTTTTGAGGAGTTAAGAGTGTTAATTTTTTTATAGTCCATATCGAGACCTACCTTACGCATGAGTCTATAGATGGAGATTGGTTGAGATTATCTTGAAGCCTTGTTATTGGTTATTGTAAAACATCATGACTATAATGAATATATAGCTTTACTTTGTTTACAGTTAATTGTTTTGTGCATGTTATAATAGTTCATGTGCTTTATAAGATATATTTTTATGTTATGGTAACCATGAGTGCATGTATTACATTTTAACACTTAGACACGGGAAGGACTTGGTGGTGTTTTGTGTGCTTCCAATGAGAACTAAAACTCTTATTTGGGTGATGTGTTAGCGCACCCACTATGTTGTATTGAACCTAGAATACGACATGAAATTTTGGTTATGTTTTCAAGACCATATTTAATTTCGACTCTCAAGATATGGTGTGCACATGGCATTTTGGCTATATAAGGATAAAATTGAACTTTGGCTACATGAAGGAGAAGAAGAGATTGTGCAAAGATACAAAAATGGTGTTAATTTTAATTCTTGTAAATGGGTCAAAGATAACCTATATAATCCATTATACAAGACATTCATTAGTTTCTTTCCAAAGGAGTTACATGATTGGTTGATAGCGTACACGAGGAACAACATGAGTCGATTGAGGTAGAGATAAGTGTGGAACCATAACAAGTATCAACCACTTACCGATCTAGATAATTTATGGATGCACATAGTAGATAGTTGGTGGAGACAAATGTTAAAAATTACACTTTGGAATACATGAACTCTGCATATTTTTTCCGGAGGAAGATGAATTCAAGTTTCTTCGCGAGCCAAGAGGATCGTACTTATGCACACTTCCATTTGCTATCAAAATATTCATGATTAAACTAGGATTTGATATTTTACCATTGGTTAGATAAAAATCATCCGTGCATAATGACATGGAAAGGGGTTGGAAAAGATGGCATTGAGATGGATGGAAGCAAAGAAGGAAGACAGATGTGTATATATAATGATGTACGAGAAAGGGTAGTTGAAGATGCACTTGAGACAAAGAGGAGAAAGGCTAAGAGGTAGTGTTGAGAACCATAAGGAAAGTGAGGGTCTACAGAAATATGTCCCTATGATATTGAAAAGTGCGAAAGGACCCCTCGATATCTAGATGAAGAGATTCTAGTGAATATTTTGGATCCAATGATGCACATCAATACCACCCTAGATCTTATCCCTTACACATGGTATTTTGATTCAAAAGTTTAGATATAATATTATAATAGTGAGGGTGAATAATATGAGAGTAATCGAGGATCGCCATGGTGAGAAGGTGACAAATATAGAAGTTTATTAGTGTCATAAATAGGAACCACAACAGATAAAATCAACACACATGGTAACATCTTCTCTTTTGCCTAGCATACTTAGATATCAGTTCAAAAAAATTTATTTGGGAGTACTGTAGGCACAAAAAAAGAACATACCATTTGAGCGGTACTCTTTAGAAGCGGTACCATGGATGTAACACCAGAAAAAATGTTGGCACATAGATAATTTCTTCTTCAAGTACCCATACGAGATTTCCAATAATAGTGGGCTCGGGTGGCTCTAGTCCTCCCTTGAGTGAAGGAAGTTTTGGTTGAGGTTCGGATTAGGATCTAGTCCTCCCCTAATGGAAGTAATCTAGGATAGGGAAGTAACCCACAACAATAACCTCCTCATATTTTCTATTAAATGTCACTCCATTTGACCGAGTAAAAAGGAGTAGAGTATGTAGTTTAACATGTGCAAAAATGTGAGATATTATAGAGAGCCAAGGGGATCACCTCCTCAGAAAAAAATGCTAGTCATTTTTGAATACACTACAAGGCCACGTGCACATCTGGTATATAAAGTATGATCCACACCACATGACATTGTATTATAACACTTTTCACGTCATCTTCTTGGCCGAGTTTTACATTTTTAAGTTTGAGCGTGAAGAATCAACACATTGAAATATATTCAAGAAGGATTATCCGAAAGTGTTTAAGAATATGATGGATGGTTTAAGAACTTATTATCAAATATCTCGTATGATATATATTAAATCCAACATGTGTAGTGGTTTGTGGGTGGATCATTGACATTTTTAGAAGGGTGTTATCATATAAGATGTTTACAAATCCACTTGAGGCTTAGGAGGAAGGGCAGCACATCGAAGCATTTAGAACCATTGATACTAAGGTGAACCCATTCCTTGAAGCACAAATTACACTATGGGTATATAGTTGGAAATATTATCTTCTAGCTTGGCACATGATACTCAAAGTGGTATCTAGTGTATAAATTGTGAAGTAGAGGGACATACGAAGAATAGTTGTCTATATAGGAATGTGTGTGCTCTACTAGCATCTTGTGAGATATGCCATAAAGACCATGATGTCAAAGACTATCCACTCCTATAATGTGATACACAAAATAATGTGTCACTCTACTACAAGATTTATGACACACATACACATGATACAACTCATTTTCATTTGATTGATCACATCCATGAAGCTTGTGAGATAGGGTTTTGCCAAAATAATGCGAGAAGGTAGTTCACGGAAAATAATGGAAAAAAATGGAAATGGTGGATATATGGAAGGATATTGAGGCTTATGATGTGGTAGTAAAAAGTTAGGTTCATTCAAGGTACTCACTACACTTTCGATCACCTTATCATTATCAATGTGAGTGCCCCAAGAACACATCTTGTGCGTACTATGGAAAAGGGAATAAGGTAGAAGATTACCCAGATTTATATGCGCACATGTGTAAGAAAAAAAGAACAATACACAATAATGATCTAGGTTGCACGGGGAAATGGAAGCCAAAGGAACTGGCAATTGTGAAGAAGGAACCTTTATTGGTTACCACACTCATGAAAGCTTCACACATGTGAGAGGAGGTGTTAACTAAACTACTCATTATACGTGAGGAATGTGGACCAACTGTAAGTATCCGGATGTAGGAAAATAGAAGGAAGTATTCTAGGAAACCATGAGTTTAATCGAGACTTACAACGAGAGATAATTTATTTGAAATAACAAATGTGGGATAGGGAATGCATGAAGAATAGTGAAATACTAGACAAGGACATTAATGAACTCATGGAGGTTTGTAAGATTCTTATATAAGATAATATTGTACCTTGTTAAGTGAATGTTTACGGAAAAGTTTCCATTCATGGATAACGAAATAGATCAACAGATACTTCATGTTAATCTTCCATCGCAACACCATGAACATGATAAAGAAATCACTTTGAATGGAGTTATTTATGGTTAGTTGGTAAGTGAAATCCTAACTAACATTGGTACATAGGTAAATATTCTTACCCTCAATGCATGAAATATGATGGGTAGGCCACCATTACCACCTTATTCTAGTGTACTATATATGGAAAATAAGAAAAGGGAAATTACCAGTGGATTTTGAAGGGTATAAGCTTCACAATACAAGGGTAAAATTTCAAGGTTGATTTTGAGGTTCAAGAGTTAGAAGAGGAAGACAAATTACTTTCATTACTTTTCTATCCATGGTGTTATGTAAATAATGGAGATCTACACTTTAACAAGCGATATATTAGTTTTGAGAATGAAGATGAGTGCGTAGTGATTCCTGTGGATGGTAAAATGATTGTTACCTACACCGAGCCCATTAGTGAGGATTATCTAAATCATATCTATGTATAGACTATGTGTTATCCATAGTGTATTGAGCCAACCAAGGATGGAGTGCTCAAATGGGGATGCACATTCGATCGGTGAAACTATGAGCATTGCTTGTGATAACTAGGCCCGTGGAATGCATGAAATGGTTGGTCATGAGATTAATGGCATGTAACAAGGATGTTTAGACCAAGTATAGTTAGGGAGTGTGGAGGAACTATGCTACCAAGGTATACAGGAGAAGAAAATCCTAAATTGTTTTTATGCACAATGGAAGAGAAACTACACAAAGAAGAAGAAGAAAATAATATGTTAGTATACTTGTTGAGATGAAAAAAAACAAAGGGTGGTTCATACAAAGGGATAATATGTTAAAATGGTGTGAGATAAGAATTACCTTATTTACATGGTTTATCGTGAATGATCTTCCTTCTTAGATACCAACATACGATGGAAAAATGTCTCCCAAGACTCACGTGCAGGGAATGTGACAAGAATTTTATGGAAGGATTAGATGCACTACGAATGTATGTGATTATCAATACATTCTAAAGGATAATACCAATTTTATGGAAGGAAAGACTTTTATTAGCACACATAAATAATACCAATTGGAAAGACTCAGCTAATTCCGAGCAAGATATAATGCCAATTAGAAAGACTTAATTAAAGGTATGGTACATACCTTTAATTAATTTTCATCTAACCCTCTAATGAATAAGGAATTTCATTTGATGAAGCACATCACTCTAGGGGATAACATAAAATGGAAAAACTTATAGCTCAGCTATATGAGGACACCATTTTGGATGGGAATTCCAATGAAGGTGAATGGTTGGAATATTATGATGATCTTATAGAGTACACTTGTAAGTAAAAGTAAAAGGAAAAATGGTATACATTATTGATGATGAAGAGGTCAAATATTTTAACATAGAACACATAGAGGGTGAGTGTGAAGTCTTAGATAAGTCATATAGTGTATAAGTCATATGAGAAAGCACACATGTACCAATTACAACTAAGATGAAGAAGGTGAATATTAGGACAGATGATGCACCTAAGGATGTGATTATTGGTGACTATTGGTCACAAAAATAAGTTACAAAGATAGTTGAATTATTGTGTGACTTCTAGGATCTCTTTCCTAGGGGATACCATGAGTTGAAGGGTGTCCATCCATCACTAGGGGAGATGAAGATAAAAATCAAAGAAGGATCATGAACAATTTGCAAATGACGTTACATAATGAATCCAAATGTATGCGTCAAAGTAAAGGATGAGATTGACAACATGTTGAAGGAAGGTATCATTGAGCCAATTAAAGAATCAAAATGGATCAGCCCCATGGTCATAAGTATAAATAAATATGGAAGGATAAGGATTTGTGTGGATTACATGGTATTAAATTCCTCTTGTGTAATTAATCCATTCCCTACACCATTCACTAAGGAGATTCTCAAGGGTGTAGCAGGGTGTGAGATATATTCTTTTTTTACTTATGGTTTATCCTGGATACCATCAAATTTGGATTGAGTGCAAGGATCAATCCAAGATTAAATTTTCTATAGAATGGAGTTGAATTTCATATACAGTCATGCCTTTTGGTCTAAATAATGTGCCAACAATATTTTTGTGCAAGATTTTAGGACTTTATTAATAAATTTCTCCAGTGTATCGAGATGATTGGAAAGTGTTTAATCCTAGTCATTGGTGTTATGATTGATCGCAAGTGGAATTTATGGAAAATATGTGAACAATTAAGTGAGGATATATAAGGGACATTAAGTGTCAAGTCATGTCAAATCATGAAGTCATGGTGTGCAAGTATAAGCAAGGTGCATGGTCAAGAAAGCAAGGTGTGTGGTGAGTCTTCCCAAGGTAGTATGTAGACTTCCCAAGTGTTAACAAGTCTATAACAAGTCTCCATGGTATATGAGGTGTTTTAGAGGTGTGAGGAGTGTTTCTTAGTTCTCTCCAAGTCAAATCTAGTAGGATATGGTGTATGGTTCTCTGCAGTATATGAGATAGTTCCAAGCTCGTAAAGGATGGAGAAGTAGAGTAAATGAAGAGTGAGAAGGTGCCTTCTACAAAAAAATATAGTTTTAGAAAAAACTTATAGGTATGATAGTATGTTGGGTATTTTATGAAGAAATATTTGGTGTTCTAAATAGCTCTTGATGTCTCTTACATGCTCATGAAGTGTTTTGAGCAAGTTGTGTAAGTTTTTGTATATCCCGAGAAAGAAGAAATGAGATTAACATGCTATAAAGGTTTGAAATTATTATTCTCACAAGTAAAAAATATTTTGGATGTCCTGGAGGTATGTATATTTTATAACTCAATGAGATGTTTCCAACGAGTCTAACTTTGTGTAATTTGAAGCTCTCTAGAGGAAGATATGGCCATTTGAAGTTTTGTAGGTCGGATGAGCAAAAAAAAATTATTATCTTTCGAATCTGTGAGATGTGGTAGATTAAAGGAAGGAAATTATAAGTCAAAATGCTCCAAAACCAAAATAAACATGGAAGAAACTAAATTAGATAAAATTTTGGGTCTACCTAGTAGTTGCGAAGAAAAACACATGGAGCCTTCTGATTGGATCACATTTGGTGCTTTGACATAGAGGTGAAAAATGAGAAGACTAACTTGGAAAATTTACAAAGGTATGTGGAGTTGTTTTATTGGTTGAAGATTTTAATTCTAACAAATTAGACACCACAAGGTTACATAAAGTTGTATGATTGGTTCAAGCATCATAATCTGATAAGTATGACACCACTAAGTTATATGGAGTTGTTTGATTGGTTCAAGCATCGCAATCTGACAAGTATGAAACCACTAAGTTACATGGAGTTTTCTAATTGGTTCAAGTGTCACAATCTGAAAAGTATGACACCACAAAGGTATGTGGAGAAGCATGATTGGCTTAGGCTTCACATTTTAATTTTTAAAAAGGTTATTACAAATTAAATTTGATTGCGAAGTAAGTGTGGATCCTTCTCATTGGCCCACAGTTTGTAGTGACCAGTGGAGTTAATCACATGCTAAAAATTGTGAATTATGTGGAGATTTCTTATTGGATAGAACTTTGAAAATGGTACACATGATAAGAACATTTAAACAAATGTCAAAATTTGATTGGTTTTGAATATGGGCCCACTCACAACAAGAAGAGCTAGTGGAACCGAAACTCTATTAAATGCAGATTATTTTTCATGAGGTTGGAGTTGTAGGCGAGGTCCACAAATTTTTGATTTTCCAAAATAGTGACATGTGCACATAGTGGTGACTATCCAAATTTGTTTTGACATGTGGAGAAGGGAAGATATACTATTGAAGCTTATCAAGAATGGAAAATTCATCGAATCTCAAGATTGCACCAATGAAATTGCTTGAAATTTTGAACTTAAATTTTTCTAAGGGTCATGGATGTGTTGCTAAAATAACTAATTCATTTCATTTTGATTAGAGAGAGATATTCATGACAATTTTTAATCACGGTCATGGATGGTTTGGGTTAACAATGTTTTTGCATGTTAATGTCAATTTTAGAGATTGGGTAGTCCTAAAAATTTTCAAGTACAAATAAAAGGAGTAGAAGGAGAGATGTATAAACTCCTAACTTGGCTTTAAAATTGTTTGAACATTTTATAGGTCTTGAAATAGCACATCTAAGAGATAGAAGCTCAAAGTAAGAACCAATTACTTAAGCACTCAGCTAAAATTGTTGAATGAATGCTTACCTCTTAAACAAGACTATGACAAGGCAAATCTAAATTCACATGAGTAAAAAAAAGTTGAGGAAATAGATTATAGAGCTCTAATTTTCATAACAATGGTGTCTCGGGCTAGTCATGCTAATGGTTCTACCTAAACTATTGAGATGTTAGTCAAAATTCAAGCTATTGTTGGTAGTCAAGGAAGTTGTAAAGTTCTTTTTGAATACAAAGAGAACATGAGTAGCTCATGAAGAAGATCAAAGATCACTTGTAACATATGTAAATATTATTTTTAGTTTGGTTAGTGGTTTAAATATGCCAAGAAGTAATCTGAACTCTTTACTATACATGTTAGGACAATTATCAATGGATGACTTATTAAAGTTAGATTAAGGGTTGTTATGTGAAGGGAGTTACCTTGATTATACCCGGAGGTTCATAATCATGATAGTTATTTGTCGAGTTTCAATTAGTGAAAAATTTCAATTTAAAAAGGTGAAAGGTCATGTAAAGTGGAACAGATAGTCCATAAGAGAATTTTTTTCTCTTAAGTTGTGGATACGCTGAAGCCTTGCAAGAAGTAAATATTGTGAGTTGTGAATATAGAGGTATATTGAAGAAATAGTCACTTGATAAATGATGAACACTATTATGTATTCATAAGTTAAGATCAATTTTTAAGCATGAAAAATTATTGAAAGAGATGAGAGCTGAGTGTTAGTATGAGCAAGCGAGAAGGGTGTGAATGTAATGAAGCCATGGTAAAATAATAAAGGAGAAGATAATACAAGTGAGCTGAAGAAGTGGTCATAATCAGTTTTGGAAGACAACATAGTAAAGTGATCATAATTTTTTAACAAGTCTAAGTTGCATCTTAGCATATAGGAGGTTGAAGCCTCCTTGTAAGTAGTAGCTTATAGAAGATTAATTGTTGCTTATTAAATTTTGGATTTGAAGCTTCTAGAAAAATTGAATCTTTTCAAATACTAAGTAACAACTCAATTAAATTTTGGAGTTGTAGCTCCAGGTTGAGTTGAAGCTCAACCATGAAATCATTGTAACTTTATAGGACAATTGTCCAAGCTAGTTCTCTAGTTTCAATGGGTTTTTGTCCTAGAGATGGGTTTCCCACATTAAATATTGTCTCCTCATGTGTTTATGTGTGTTTACTTCTCTCTCTATATATCATGGTTGAACATGCATTCTTGTAATAGTCAAATAAATTTAAATATTAGACGATTGATCAAATCTAAGGTGCACAAAATTTGAATAATCACTAATTCCCCCCCTCATTGCCTAGATTTATAACAAAAAGTATATGGGTTGGTAAAGTACCAATGAAACTACTTAAGGATGATGTTTGAGAGATGTAGGTAGCTCATTCTATCCATGAACGTCAAAAATTTCATCTTTGCGACACTATTCGACATATTTTTGGGGAATATCATATGAAAAGAAGGTCTTCTAGTTGATCTGGAAAAGATAATAGTTATACTAGGACCTGAAGAGCTAACTAACCAAAGTGAAGTGCGTGGATTTTTTGGGCATACAAGATATTATAAGAAATTATTCAAGGGATATACCAAGATAGTGTAGACATAAAATCACACACATAATACTATTTACTATACCACCAAGTATGTTTTTTATACATGGATCTTGCGTAAGAAAAATATTCAATGGTGACATACGGTCTAGTCCATTCACTTGGTTTGAGTGTCTCTATTGCTTTTATCTCCCACCTATATCACTTTTGCACCCATTTCTTGTTAGGTCACGGGTTCCCTATCTATCGGACTTCTCACATTTTTTTTTGTTGTCTCTCTCAGAAACTAGCACCCAAGGATTGGGCACTAACGTCTAGATGCTCCTGTCCAACTCGGGTGCTCCTGTTCTCTTTGTTTTTATTCACATTTTTGACATTTATGGTTGGCCTTTTTTATTTTCTTACTCCTATCCTGAGTTCCTAGTTGGAATTTCGTGTCACTATTTTGAAATTCAAGAAAGAGATCCCTATATAAACACAACATACATACCATTATAATGGCGATCAATTTTATTAAGGGCTATCTATCTACATACTATTAACGGAATATATTTTTGAGATTTTTACTCTGTATACACTACATAGGAAGGGGAATTTATGAATTTCATCCACACATTTGCATTCTATCTAGCATTTATCTCTCTATCTTGGCATTAACAAAGTGAGGGAAACCTAGGAACACTATTTCACACACACGCACATAGAACTACATGGATTCTAAGATTTAGTGCAATGCTCGACATAATTTCACTCTGTGATAGCCGAGGACACTCTGAATCCCCATTTTGCATCTTTATTTTTTAGGATTTGATGTAGTTTGGGGTTTTTTCAAGAGATTATATGTGTTGCAAATTTACAGTACCTCGGGGAGCAAGTGTGAAACCCTAGTGACACTAAAGAAATTAGGTTTCGAGGTTTTCTGTAAATTCCAACACCCTAAAGAGGTATCTTTACCCCAAATGCCCTTGCCCCTTCCCAAGAATCCGTGTTTCAGCCATTCTCTAAATTCCAAAAAATTTATCGAGTGTTCCCAGTGTTTTCCCCACATTTTCATCGATTATTCCAGCTTGATTATACTTCAGGATAAGAGAAATCAAGATAAGTGACCTACATCTCTCATTTTATTTCATAGTTACATCTATAAAATTTCTTAGCATTTGTATCTCATTGTACATCATTGTAACAATTTCGAAACTAGATTTTAATAAAATATTTTATATTTTATTGAATCATTTTGGTGAACTCATATCTTAGAAATCCTTTCCCTAGGATCCACTAAACCCTAATGGCTAAAAGTATATCTTCCTCTCCTAGGAAAGCTATGCATCATGAGAGTGTTAATCCTATCCTTGATGATGTTGTTGAGGCTGAATTTCTTGATCTTTATCGTTATGCTAAATTTGATGATAATGTTCAAAGATTTCTTGATGCTAATGAACACATAGTTCCTACTAGTTTTGAACACTCTACTCTTAGCATTGTTCCTAACAAGAAAAGATTTTCTGGATGTAATATTTTTATTCCATAGGCACTAGGACTACTTCCACCTTCTATTTATGCTGAAAATATTGATGATGTTATTATTGATTATATGCTTGGTCTTGATTTTGATAATGTAGATAAAAATCATGATGACAATGTAAATACGCATGATGTTATTTTTCATACTGTTCAGGATGAATGTAAAGTTGTATCTCATGCTTCTCCTACTTTTGAACATGCTTCTAATGATTGTAAAGATATATCTCATGTTAGTTATTCTCCTACTTCACTCTATGTTGATGACTCGCTTTATGAAATACTTGTATGTGAAACCGTATTTGATACGATTCTACTTATCTTAAGACTGCTGAATGTGAATTTTCCACTCTGCTTTCATCTACTTCGAGGTTTCTTCTGTTGGCATTCATGATGATTCTTCCATTCCTACTAGCTCACCTATTATGCTTTCTTATGATATTCCATGTTCATCTCCACCTCTTTCATCTTCTTCTCGCAATGATGATCATGTTGATTCTTTTATTCCACCTAATATACCTCATTTAGTCTCTTCTACATCTACACCTAGTGTGCCCATAGCATCTTCATCATCTTCTTCTTCTTCTCACATTCCTATGATCACTCATAATGGAAAACTTCAACCGCTCAATGTACCTCTCACATATTCTACAATTCCTCCACATGATATTTTATCACTCATGCATGTTGTTGGTCATTTTTAATCTCAAGTTCAATCTCCTATTAGGAAATAAGGGAAAATAAGGGATAAAATATCCGGAATAATCCCTCACGAATCGCAATAGTAGAAACTAATATGCGTAAAAATATTACATGAGATCTCAAATAAAAGTGCGAGAATAAAATAACACAACACAAAGAGACAATATTTAGCGTGGTTCACCCAATTTGGGCTACATCCACAAAGAATCACTTGCTCATATTTTATTATAAGTCACCACTCTCTCAATACAATACCTAGATCTGTTTGGAGCTATGCTCAATAAAATATACAAAATTCAAAGCCAAATTTAAAACACATCCGTAATGTTACATTATATCTACCATATGCATAAAACCATATAAGTAGACAACTACTTAAGCAGTTTTATAAAATTGTGGGTATTAAAACCATGGGCCAAAACCGTCCCATAAACCTATGGGTCAAAATCCCCATCCCATATGAGAAAATGCATTTCCCAAAGATATCGTGCACGTTTTAAGGCCATTTTTTTCTCGAGGTTCGCACCCATAAACCCTCGCTGCTTGGGGCTACCGCCCTCGAACCCTCACTCGACCTGTCCCGACCTCTAACCCCGGAGAGACAATCGTGGAAAGTTTACAATACTATTAGTGTACGCCTTCAAAACTTTCTCACATGAAAACAGTCCCATAACCAAACAATCTCCCACTTGAGACTAGTTTTCCTGTGAGCAAGCTTC
Organism: Taxus wallichiana var. yunnanensis; assembly: GCA_018340775.1. Classification (NCBI taxonomy): domain Eukaryota; kingdom Viridiplantae; phylum Streptophyta; class Pinopsida; order Cupressales; family Taxaceae; genus Taxus; species Taxus wallichiana. The sequence goes on from CM031238.1 coordinate 120,535,837, forward strand.
TTAACCCTTCACTAGTTTCCGTGAAGACCAACCAAAGCTAAACACAACTTCAATTTTTCTCTTGTGACCACCTTGGTCATCATGTCTACAAGATTTTGATTGGTATGAATCTTCTCCAAAGATAAACTTCTCTTCCTCCAAAGCTGTCCTAATGAAATGGTACCTTAACCGTATATGCTTCGTCCTAGAGTGGAAAACAAAGTTCTTAGCTAGGTGTATAACACTCGACTATCACTATCCAAATTTGCTTCCTCTTTCTTATGCCCTAACTCCTCAAGCAATTTTTGTAACCAAATCATTTATTTACTTGCCTCTCGTGGTAGAAATATACTCAACCTTTGTGGTTGACAAAGCCACCAAACTTCTGAAGTCGTGAAATTCAACTTTTTGTTGTCCCACCTATAATGTAAACATAACTGTTGTGCTCCTCCTCATCGTATACATCTCCAGCCATATTTGAATCTACATAACCACACAAAGTGGTGTCTCGATCCACTGTAGCACAAAAATGTCCCCATGGTCCCTCTCAATTACTAAAGGATCGACTTTAATGCCTGTCGATGCTCTCTGTTAGGAAATTAATTATTAATGTTTACATTATAGTTTGGGTGGTTAGTAATATTGTTATAAACAATATTACATACTTAGATCATATTATTATTGTTGTACCTTAAATCTATTAACGGGTTATTTGTTTGTATGGGTTCTATTTTATAGGGTAAGCTTGGTTTTCTATTATGATGGCTATTTATTAGCCTAATGTATTGCACAAGATATTGGGGACAGAAAATATAATATACAGTGAGTATTATTACTTTGTGTTTGCCATCGGCTGTCCAAATCTCTAGATTTGGTATCAGAGCGTGCTATTTCTCAGATTGCATGGAGTTTTCAAATTAGCAAAGGGGCAGCTCTTTGTGCCTCGTTGGATGAGAAAAATCATTTACTGATTAACTTGGGCGCCTATATATTTGTTATCAGTTTTTTGTAGAAGTGCGTAGCTTTTACCAGAAGAATTCAGTGAAGAGGAGACGTTTACAGAGTTGTACGTGATATTGGAGACATTTAAAAAAGAGTTCTCTTGTGCAATATTGGATCGGCCTGTTCAAAATGTAAAATCTGGTTAAATATTTATTTCTGCCGATTCAATCTGTGTATGCATCTTTACAATAACTGATAGCTGCTATTCATTTTTTTCACGTAGCAAAGAGGCGTGTTCAATGCGTTTGGAACAACGATACAGACCTGGAAATTGATATCTGATCTATCAATTACGTGATCCTCTATTCACTGTGTATATTGTTTGGAGCTCACGGTGCTTAGGCTGCGATTGGGTTATTCTTGGGCATTCAGAGCAGAGACATGTTATTGGAGAGGATAATCAGTTTATCGGAAAAAAAACTGCATATGCATTGAGTCAGAATCTCAAGGTGATTGCATGCATAGGAGAAAAATTAGAAGAACGAGAAGCACCTATCTACATCCAACACAAATTCAAGATTTATGGTTTCGTGCTAAGTGCCGTTAAAAGTCCACATCATTTGGGTGCCACGTTGCAGATCTGGACGGGGTGCATTATTTAGATAGTTGTCCACCTCGTGTAACATGAGAATCATTGCCTTGCGGAACATGATCCTCTCCAAACTCCAAGACGCCCTCCTCAAGATTGACACGATCCACACTTAGAAAACTGGCATGCATCGCTGTCAAGGTTCGAAGGTTATTATTTTTGGTAACAGTTGTAGCACAAGTCGTGTCACTAAGTCTAGACGTGTTATGTATTAAACGTCTTTTCTAGTTAGTCAGTGTTAAGCTTGTTTTATAGTCGATGCCTTTATATAAAAATTTAGTGTTTAAGTCATTTCCTTGTATTTCATAGTTTTAATAAAACGTGTATGTTTTAGTTAAAGTGTCATTATCATCATCTTATTAAAAATAAAAGTTGTCTATAGATCCATATAGGTTTTTGGGTGTTTATATAGTGTGTCATAGTTCTTCATTAGATGAGTCTATAGTAAAATGTAATGTGTGATTACTTTTTAAATATTTGAATATTATCACTCATCATTTTTCATATGTCAATGCAATAATAATGTCGTCATAAAATTGTATTCAAGAGTCGTATTTTGGAAGGTGAAGAGGTCATTATAAATTTTGAGTCATCGTGTCAATTTAGTGTTATTGTCCTTCAATGTCATATAGGTGATTTTAGGTTTTTTTAGTTGTTATCAAGTGTTAGAGTCGTCTAATTGTAAAAGTCCAAAAATTAAAAAAATTGCCTTACGGACGCATTTTCGGTGTTACCCGACGTCCGGAAAAATAAAGTGTTTCACATTGCGGGGGAAGAATAAGATCAATGTGGAAACAAATGCACTTCATGTTCACATCTTCCTGAGTTAGCAGCATGACTGGAGGACGGAGGCACAGGAGGATGGAGGTCATTCAATGACCTCTCGTCAGTCACCAACGACGGGGCTGCACAGAATGATTTGGTGGCACAGGTGTGTAGTGTGAGTACTTGTTTTTGAGTTTTGCAGTGTTCCAGATTCAGTTGTGTGGTGTGAATTTCAGCTTGGTGTGATTCTTTTTCAGAGTTCCTGTTTTGGATTGAATAAGTGAAATGTTCACAATGAGGGGGGGAACATGGTCTCATTGTTCCATTTCCATTATGTTTTATTGTTCAGTTTGGGAAGCAATATTTCCTACATGATTCCCTTTTGTAGTGACATTGTATAATATTGATCAAAAGTATTGTAGCAATCATGATGTAAGGTTTTTGGTAAACCTGTAAAAACCAATTGTGTAAGGTTTTTGGTAATCCTACAAAACCAAGTGTGAAAGGTTATTGGTACACCTGCAAAACCAATTGGTAAGGTTGTTGGTAGAAGCCGGAGAAAACCATCAGTGGAAGAAATGTGCGTTGGCACATGTTCAAGTTTTGTGCAAGCCCAATGCTGCACATTTACAGAGTTGATCATGAGCACACAGAGGTGGCAGGCTACAATCAGTGAACGAGATATGTTGTACCATGTAAACATTAAGGGGGGGAATGTTAGGAAATTAATTATTAATGTTTACATTATAGTTTGGGTGGTTAGTAATATTGTTATAAACAATATTACATACTTAGATCATATTATTATTGTTGTACCCATAAATCTATTAACGGGTTATTTGTTTGTATGGGTTCCTATTTTATAGGGTACTGGTTTTCTATTATGATGGCTATATATTAGCCTAATGTATTGCACAAGATATTGGGGACAGAAAATATAATATACAGTGAGTATTATTACTTTGTGTTTGCCATCTTTGTCCAAATCTCTAGACTCTCTACCCGGATCACTCATAAATCTACTTACTGCTCCCACTACATGGGCAATATCGATTGGTGCATACCATGGCATACATAAAACTACCAACCACCGATGAGTAAGGTACCTTGCACATCTGGTTTATCTCCTACTTTGTCTTGGTACACTTCTCCTTTGATAACTTGAAATGTCCTATTAAAGGAGTCCCAACCGGTTTAATATCTTTCATATTAAAGCTCTCAAATACCTTCTTAAAGTACTCTTCCGAGATAAAGTTAGCTTCGTTCCTTCCTATCCCCGAGATATCCTCATACCAAATATTTTTTTCGCTGCCCCCAAATCCTTCATAGCAAAGGATTCACTTAGTTGCTTCTTGAGTACTTTTATTTCCTGCATGTTTTTACCTACAACCAACATGTCATCCACATACAGACAAAGGATAATATAACTACCATCCTAAAATTTCTTTGTATACATGCAATGGTCAGAATGACATCTAATATAACCTTGCTCCATCATGAAGCTATCAAATTTATTATACCATTGACGTGGAGCTTGTTTCAAGCCATACAAGCTCTTCTTCAGTTTGCACACCATCTCCTCTTTACCTTTGACCTCATAGCCCTCTAGTTGCTGCATATATAGTTCCTCCTCCAAATAAGCATGGAGAAATGCAATCTTTACATCAAGCTGCTCTACGTGTAAGTATTTTGTTGCAACTATTCCAAGAACAGTTCTAATAGAAGTCATTTTTACTATAGGAGAAAAAATCTCATCAAAATATATACCTTTTTTCTATGCAAACCCCTTGACCACCAACCAGGCCTTGTATATTTTCTTTTCCTCCTTCCTCTTTGAATCAACACCCACTTGTTCTCGTAATGCTCTTCTACCTTCGGGTAGCTTCACCAAATCCCATGTCTAGTTCTCTATGAGAGCCTAATGCTCCTCATCCATGGCTTTCTCCCACTTAATCCTCGAATCTACCCGCATCACTTCATCAAAGTTGTATGGCTCTCCACTATCAGTGAGTAATAAATAATAAAGAGAAGGAGAAAAATGTTCAGGTTCTCTTCTTACCCTAGAAGACATCCTCAATATAGGAGTTTGGGGTTCCTATTGAGGAGGTTCCTGAACTAATTCATGTGTCACTTTCCCATCTGAAAGATCCTCTACTGTTACATATTCTTTCTTGGATTCTTCCCCGTTTTCCTACAACTGCTGCTTATACATGACTTTCTCATTAAAGACCACATCCCTAGATCAAAAGATTTTCTTATCTTTAATAATCCAACATTTATATCCTAACTCATCACCACCATAACCAATGAAAGTACATTTTTCTTATTTAGCATCTAGCTTGGTACTATCATCCTTCTCTATATGGACAAACACCTCACATCCAAAAAATCTAAGAAATGAATAATCAACTTTCTTACCATGCCAAGCCTCCTCATATATGCTTCCATCCAAGGAACTTAAGGGTCCTCTATTTATCAATTACATAGTTTTTCTCACCGCTTCTACCCAAAAAGAAAGAGGTAGTCCTGCATGTAACCTCATGCTCCTAGCATGTTCCATTATTGTTTTGTTCATCCTTTCTGACACCCCATTATGTTGTGGAGTTCCTGGAACCATCTTTTTCCTTGGATTCCATTCTTAGAATAGTAATCATCAAATTCATTGCTGCAATACTCCCTCCATTATCTCGACCTCGAGACATTTTAGCTTAAGACTTGTTTCATTCTCTACCAAGGCTTTAATTTTAACAAAACTGTCAAATACATCAAATTTGTTTCTAATTCAATAAACCCAAACTTTCCTTGCTGCATCATCAATAAAAAGTAACATAATAACTTGATCCCCAAGAGATGATACCCGAGCCGGCCCCACACATCGTAATGCACCAACTCTAACTTACTCTCTTTCTTTGTAGGTCCAACCTTGAGAAACCTTACTGCTTCTGTTTCCCATATATGCAGTCCTCACATAACTCCAAACCTATTTTTGTATATCCGGTAAAATCCTTCTTTATGATCTCCATGCCCTTATGGCTCATATGACCGAGCCTATAATGCCACAATGTTGTATCTACTTTTGAAGCCACAAGATTACAAACATTAGTGTTATAAGTGGTTAAATACAAGGTTCCAACCTTCTTACCTCTTGCCACCACAAGAGCACCCTTGGTAACCTTCCAAGATTCCACTATAAATATCACAGTACAACCATCACTTCCCAACTACCCTGCCGATATCAAATTTTATCTTAATGTAGGCACATGTCTGACATCCTTCAATAGCCAAGTATTCTCATTCTACATCTTAACCTAAACAGAACCTTTTCCAACTATGTTGCAAGGCTCATCATTACAAAGATAAACATGCCTAAATCTCCTTGAACATAATCAACAAAATAATGCCTATGTGGAGTAGCATGGAAAGAATCCCCCGAATCTAAAACCCAAGATTCAATAATATTGTGCAAAGAAAGAATCAAAGCATCTTGACATACATTACCCATTGCCACATTTGCCTCCTTGTTTTCTTCCTATTATTTCTTCTTGTCTCAAGTTCCCAATGTCTTTCTTTGCAAGCCCGGACTTTCCACAGTGCCAAAGATACTATCTTTCTTTTTTGGATTTTGACCTTGTTTGATCCTTTGATTTTCCACGGCTTCCTATTCTTTTGTCTCCCTCTAATTTCCACTTTGTCAAAGCATTCCCTAAAGTATAAGATTCACCGAGCATTTTCTTCACATTTCCTCGCTTAGATCACCCCTACAACATCCTCAAACTTCAAATTTGAGTTAGCTAGAACCGAGTTGCTTACCGCCATTACCAGTGCTATTCCAACTCTTAGGTAAAGAGCACATAACTAATAAAGCTCTAATTTTTATCAAATTCTATTATAACTTAAGCTAGTATATTTCCCGTATTAAAATCGTTTAGATGATCTGATGCTAAACCATTTTCAGACATCTTCATATTAAAAAAAAAAATCATTAAAAATATCTTATTAGAGGCAGAGGGTTTTTCATACAACTTCCCTAATGCATCCATCGGTTCTTTTGTAGTCTTTTCCTTTGAAACATTAAATAATACCGAAGATGCAAGAAAGAACTGGATTGTCCCAAGTGCCTTCCTATCTAGCAAATCCCATTCTCCATCTTTCATGCTCAAGGGTTTATTCACTTTCTCGCATAACGGAATATAAAATCCTTCGATAAATGTAATCTTCCATTTGCATCTTCCAAATAATGAAATTCTACCCATTGAATTTATCAACCCTAGATCTTCCATCATCTCGCCATAGCTCCCACTCAAGATAAAAATTTCCTGTGATTCAACACTTCAACAAACAAACTAGGCTCTCGATACCAATTGTTAGGAAATAAGGGATAAAATATGTGGAATAATCCCTAACATAATTGCAACAGTAGAAACTAATATGCATAAAATATTACATATCTCAAATAAAAGTGCAAAATAAAATAACACAACACAAAGAGACAATATTTAACATGGTCCATCTAATTTGGGCTACGCCCACCAAGAATCACTTGCTCATATTTTATTACAAGCCACCACTCTCTCAATACAATACTTATATCTATTTGGAGCTATGCTCAACAAACTCTACAGAATTCACACCTAAATTCAAAACACATCTACAATGTTACATTATATCTACCATATGCATAAAACCATATAAGTAGACAAATCGCTTAAGTAGTTTTATAAAACGTGGTATTAAAACCATGGGCCAAAACCGTCCCATAAACCTATGGGTCAAAATCCCACCCATATGAGAAAAACACGTTTCCTAAGGTATATCGACACATTTTAAGGCCAAAAAAAAAATTCTCAGGGCTACGCCCTTGAACCCTGGAAAGACAACTATGGAAAAGTGTACGATACTCTTAGTGTACAGGTCTTTCAACACTTTCTCACATGAAAATAGGCTCCATAACCTAACATCTCCCACTCTTGAAAGTGAATCCTATTATGCTTCTATTGATAATAATTCTCTACATGGAAATCCTATTCCAAATAAAATTCACAACTCAAAATTTCCTAAGGATTTCATCATGCCTACATTTTCATGCTTTATGACACTGGCAATCCATATCTACATCTCAAGCATTATTGTTTAGTTATGGATTCTTACTTGAATGATCGATTATTACTAAAATCCTTCTATCATAGTCTTGTCAATGAAGCTCTTCAATGGTAAATTCATTTACCTTTTGGATCTATTAGTAAATTTTGTGAAATGGAATATGTTTTTAAACAATGGTCCTAGAGTCACGCATGATCATTTACCTAGCTTGCATCAGGGAAAATTAGAACCTATTCAGACTACATTTTACACTTCAATGCTTACATGCATTAGCTAGTATTTCAACCTATTGATCTAGAGAAGCAATTCATTTTTTCATGGCTTGATTCCTTCTCTAAAACAACAATTGCAATATGATACATGTGAATCATTTACACTCTTATGCTATAAGTTTATTGATCTCGAACAAGATCTAATTGCTACACATATTAAAGATCCTCCTCCTACTCCTTCTACTACTACATTGGATTCTGTTTCTTAACTACTTCCATCTATCAAGCATCCTCGAAGGTCTCCATCTCCTCCATCACATAAACATCCTCCAACCTTGTCACCACGTCACTATCCACCTAATTCTTCTCCATCTCCTCCTTGGGAGCCATTGCATTTCTCACATTCTAGCTAGGCCTCATGATGTGTTGCTTTATTTGGTTGATAAGAACTTAATTCACTTTCCTTCTAATCAACATCATCCTCCACATTGATTACATCACTAGTGTAATCATCCTTATTGCAATTATCACCGCATCAATGGACATCGTGAGAATAACTATTGTACCCTTCATGACAAACTACAATAATTAGAAGACAAGGGTGTCATTAGATTTAGAACTCACTCTTGTGAGCTACATGTTTCTCCAATTACACATAAGTTTGCTACTACTCTGGTTCAATTATCTCCCCCTCTTGCTTCTAAGGTCGTATTCATCCACCACCTAAAGTCATTATTCATGCACAACCTCTGCCTCACTCATCCATCGATGTACCATCTCATCTACTACATAGTGCTCCTACTTCACATTGGCTTCCTAATTCATCAAAATTTATGCTTCCCACCACTGCATCTCCCATCATTAGCACCATCTCATCAGACATTCAGTTTGGCTCATACACTCATGTTTCTTCCACTTCACATGCTTCCACCATTCCTTTCCCGCTTAATCTTTGGTAGGTGATTCTTCTCACCTCACCACTCGATGACACACTCATGTTCTTGTGGTTCTTACATGACCATTGAGGGATTTGTTAGAAATAAGAGCCCTGCTCCATCTTTTGTTACATGCTTCATTGATCTATCTATCTAGCGTACACTATTAAAAAAAAAAACTTTCTTGATGACACACTCTTGTTTTATGGTTCATACTTGATTGTCGAGAGGTCTTATAGAAATGAACCTCATCTTCTTACACATCTACGTGGGGAATTGATCATCTTTCCTCTTTATCATGCTTATGCACAATTAAATACAATCATTTCAATCACATTATTCATTTCATACATACATCTATTACCATTTATCACATCTCTATTCATACATACAATATAATTTTCATTATATCTATCTATTTCCTAATCAACATCATCATCCATTAGTCAATATCATCATTTATACAATACAAATCAAATAACCGTATACGACAATAATCATCAAATCATATACCATAAACCATCAACACAACGTAATAATACTAATCACTCATCCATATACATATCGTCAAACCTCATAGGTACACAAATTAAATTGTTGGGGTGAAATCCCCCATGAATCTCTACATCAATACATATCCTACACCATCATCACTATCGCTAGGTACAAAGGTCCGGAATCTCTAAAACTATATGTTTCACCTCTCAATCTACGCCACTGGTCATGACCCCTATATATCTACATCTAAGTGTGTAATAAGGCCAACTCAACCGAATGCTCCGCAAAAAGGCCAAATAGCTCTACATACTTCATGAACACATCCTACACTAGGGATCCTCCTTAACTCCACTTGAGTCTTGACCCATGCCTCATCTCTCTCACTTACCAACATGGTACATGTCACTTTTATTATCGCCACTAGATCAAACAAGTGGTCATGCTCACTCTGCAATGGCATCAACCCACTCTACATCCTACCTCCCATGAGAACATCAATATGAACATTCCACAACAATGTGCAGATTGATGAATCAATAATTAGTGACCAATAAACATCTCCTGCAACCTTCCAAACATAGCATTAGTCACTACACATGATATAACACAATCGAATAACTAAGTCATAACCCAAAACCCCTTTGTAGCAAAAAATACTCACTCTTTGTTATCACTACCATTATACCATCTCCATTGGGGCAAGTTCTTTCTCTTAAAATCCTCCAACTAGCGGTGTTCCCACCACATCTACAATAACTAGAAACAATATCACCCATCAAAGTATGCTTAACACCATACCTATATACCTCGGTACATGTTGCATCATCCACCCGTATCGGCTCTATAGCCAATTTTCTTCATCAGATCATCTAGACTCGGAAAAACTAACTATGCCCATGTGTAGAAAAACCATTGGTATATTAAAGGGCACCTCCCTAATCTAGATATGTTCCACAAGATGGTACAATCTAGTATATCCCACTCTATATTCGATAGGCCTAATCCCAATAGCATGCTCAAGTGTCAACCTCCACGGAACTCCCTTGAATGGATATCCTCGCACAACACAACACTAGCAAAAACACTGCTGTTAACACCTCATATACATGTAAAAATTAAATTTGTACTAATAACGTCAATAACTTCAATTTTCACATTCATCACATTTTTACGAGGTCAAAACAACCTATTGGGTTGTTGCACCTAGGATCAAGATGCTAACGCCTATGAGTAGGCCACCAAGGTCTAGATCTATACACATCGTGACACGGTCCCAGCAATACAGGCCAATGAGAAGCCATCTAGCACCATACACATTGTGACAAAGTCTAGATCATTTCCTGTCCTATACTGCTCCTATATGGGTTATTCATGTTGGATCGAAATGGATTGAAATGAACAAAATATGGTCTTTTTCTTATTTGCAATGGCTAGAAATTTTGAGGATGTAGTCATAGTTGGAGGGTAAAACTATACCTCTCTCCATAACACTCTTCCTTTGGTGGAAAGACACCCAAATCCTTAGTTTTTCACACATACAAAATTGGGTTGGGAATTGATCACTCCTTACCCCTTTGAAATCTCCATCAGCATAATGTGAAAATATCCAAATCAAATCATCATTTTCTCCAAGTGCTCCTTACAACAGTTCACCATATCTATTTACGCCACATGGATAAACACACTGATCCATGGTTCACCATGCTATATGTTCATATTTTGTGTGTACTTCTGATAAATAGGTATTTTCTAGAATTTGGGTATATTCCTTACTTCCTTTACACTATTTGAATTCCATTCAAATAGCATAAATGGGGAAAACATAGACATAAAATCATGCACATACTTATATTTACTATACCTCAAAGTATGTCATTTTCTACATGGAAATTGAGTAAGAAAAGTATTCATTGGTGACACACTATCTAGTTCATCCATTTTCTTTGAGTATCGCTATTGCTTTTATCTCTCACCTCTCTCACTTTTGCACCCATTTCTGGTCAGGTCATAGGGATCCCTATCTATTATACTTCTCACATTTGTCATCTCGTTATCTTAGGAAACTAGCACTCAGTGCTCCTATCCTCCTTGTTTTTATTCATATTTTTGACATTTATGGTCAAACTTTTCAATTTTCTTACTCCTATCTCAAGGCCAAAATGCGCTAATCATCATTTCCTATCACTAGTGTCAAAATTCAAGCAAGAGATCCCTATATAAACACAACATACATACCATTATATATGATGATAGATAATTTTATCAAAGGGACTACATTTTTGGGATTTTTACTCTACATACACTGCATAGGAAGGGGAAGTGTTGAATTCCATCCACACATTTTCATTCTATCTAGCTTTTAGCCCACTATCTTGGCGTCACCTCGAGAATGAGGGAAACATAGGAGAAATATTACACACACATAACTACATGGAGTCTTGGATGTAGTGTAGCGCTCGGTGATAATTTCACTCTGTGAAATCCAGGATAATCAAAATCCCAATTTTACATCTTTATTTTTTAGGATTTGATGTAGTTTGGGGATTTTGTAAGAGATTATTTATGTTGTATATTTACAGGTACCTCAATGATCTAAGTGCGGCATATAGGTGATCATTGGTGAACAAATATGAAACCCTAGAGACATATAAGAAATTAGGTTCTAATATTTTCTATAGACTCCGAAGTGCCCATAGAGAGGTCTATAGGCGCTCTCGCCCCTTCCCAAGTGCCCGTGTTTCAGCCATTCATTGAATTATTGAGTTTATTTTGAGTGTTCCAAGTGTTTTTCCCAACATTTTCATTAGTTCTTCCAAGCTTGGGTATACTTCAGGATAATCAAAATAAAGTTAAGTTCCCTACCTCTCCCATTTGCTTTCATAGTTACATTTGTAAATTTGCGTAGCATTTATATCTCATTGTACACCACTTTGTAGCCATTTCTAAAACTAGATTTTAATTAAAAATTTCAGATTGTATTAAATCACATAGTTGCACTAATGGAGGAACTATTGAAGGATAAAATAAAATTTTATTGGAAGGATGTGTAATAACATGATTTTGAAACATTAAATTATAGGTTGACTACCATGCCTATCCTTCAATTCCTAACATGGAGTTTACCTTTTATGTCCACATTTTGGATACATAAGGCACTACAATTGGAGTTGTGTTAGCCCATTTGGGAGAAGGAAACATTGACCATCTAATTTTATTTACAATCCAAAATTTAACACATGCGAGAACATAATTACACAACTACCGAATGCGAGGATTTGTCTATGATGTATGCACTTCCTAAATTTAGGAAGTATCTTCTTGAAAAGATTGTCCGTTCATATTTTATAATGACCACATGGAACTGAATTAATTGGTTAATAAGTTTTGATACAAGGTCACATATGTAGATGGATTTTCGCTTTGAGGAATTTGAATTTTTAGTGATAGTGAAGCAATGGGAACGAGAGATTCATCTTTCGAAAGAGTAATCAACTCGATCCGACCATCTTTCCCGCATTAATTTTGGTGAGGAGGCACATATTATAAAATATACGATGTTGGATGCTCAATTTTTTTGCAGGTCAAACAACATGAGCCAATGGATTTAGATGATATGTGTGTGTGTGTGTGTGTGTGTGTGTGTGTGTGTGTGTGTGTGTGTGTGTTTTTATAGGGATCACCGATGTGGTTTATGCATAGGTATTGCACTGCACAGGGAATGAAGACTATGGAGAAGAAAAAACTAGCTATATGTGTTGCACCTTACCAAGAGATGGTGGAGATCTCTATAAATGGTCGTAGATGAGATACTACATAGATGTTTTTTTAGAACATGAGTGCTAAAAATTATAGAATAAGCACATGGTGGAATTTCGAAGGGCACTATCTTTGGAGAAGCCACCACGTGCAAGATACTCACAATACTATGGTGGAAAAAAATTTACAATGATACAAAGGAATTTTTCAAGTCTTGTGACCATTTCCAAAGGATTGGAAATAAAATATAAAGGTATGAAATACCCTTATGCCTAATAACATCTATATAACCTTTTTAAAAGTGGGCAATAGAATTTGTTGGATCGATTGCAATTTTTAGATAGCAGAAAACCAGCCAAATGACAAACAAGCGCATCATACATTATTACTTTCATAAAATCTGTACTAATTATTTAACAAGGTGGGAAGAATATGTACCTACTAAGGACAATACATCTACTACATCTATGCACTTCCTCTATAAAACCAGAAACATTACTGAATTTTCCAGCAGGTATGGATGCCCATTGAGCCTTATAAGTGACCTCCTCGTGCATTGAATCGCAGCAAAGACTATACACATTTTTACATAGATTTAATTATTGCGGTTTTGAAGAATTTGATTGTGGTATTGCAAGGGATGGGGCCTGGGGAAGTGTGCATTGGAGGCAACTCGCTCTCATGTACTTCGCAAAAAGCTTCTCCAATGCTCCTCAACCTCTTCGCAACTGTAGATTGAGAAACAGGGAACCATTTTATTAATGAAACAATTTGAATATTTTTAGTAGATTTCATGGTATCTCATCACAACACAACTCTCTATCAACCACATGCTAATGGTATGACAAGAATTTAACAAAATCTTGAACTTAGAACTTAACCAAAATTTGTGATCTATAACAAAATGAAGGAAGGATCGAGATGATAAAGTTTTAGTTGTACTTTGGGCACACAAACTACCTATAAGAGATTGAAAAAATCCACACCCTTTCAACCGGTGTTTATCATAGAATTATTATTTCTTGTTTAGTTCATTATACCATCCCCGGATATTACATGCGCGGGAGGAATTTTAGATGGAAAAATAATAGAAGAGTACATTGAAAATTTAATGCAATTAGATGAATGATGAATAATTTCTTTATGGATTGAGAAGACAAAGAAGGCGTTATAAAAGGATTGGGATGATAGGAACATTAGGAAAAAGTATTTTATAGTTGGGGGATTAGTACTTCTATATGATTCTAAGTTTGCACGTCACCCGGGAAATTTGAGAGTGCATTAGTTGATGCCATTAAAAGTAACCAATATTCTGAGATATGTGCATGTGAGTCACAGTGCTTGATGACACCATGTTTCCCAGTTACTTTAATGGGAGTAAGTCAAGCCCTATTATAAAAATTTTTATTTTCAATTATATTTGTAATAAGGCAATATTTCCATTTAGATTATATTTCCCTTCAGTTTTTGTTGTGTTGTTTTATAATATGCATGTTCACATATAGGAGCTGATCTTTTTGTTAAATAATAATGCACAGAGATGACCACACATATTTTAGTGTGGGGTAGCAGGAAAAAATAATGATAGACCATTTGTGATGGTGAATAGAAGGATGGTGCTAAATTGTCTTTTCTCAAAGTGCTATTTAAGAAATCTTGGTGATAATATAACAAAGAAATTGATGTAGCATACAAGATAACATGAGGTCTTGGATTGTGGTGTAGAGGAGAAAGGTGCGGCAAGGAAGGCACTTACAAAAGGATATGTATCCTTGGAAAGTAGTTGCGCAAGTATAGGAAGGCACACCCAAGAGGTTTTTTAGTTGAGGAAATAGTTATGTGCTAGAAGGTTATACATGTCGTACGTGGAAAGAAAACTTGGAAAACCCAAAATTAGTGGAAAAGAGTGGGAAATAGAAAAAAGGTTGAGAAAAAACACACTTACCACCACTTACCGCATTAAATGCTCAGAAAAAGACAAAACCTATAAACAAGTGTGAGTGATAGTTACAAATATACCTTGAGAATTTAATCTCTTGTGAACCAATGCTAAATTGTGATTCAATGTGATTTGTGTGATTAAACCAGTGATGGCTAAGGAAACTGATTAAACTAGTGACCAATAGACATGTGCTCATTACACTTGGAAAATTTGGAATCCATGTAGCAGAGTGAAAGCCAAAGGGAATAGGGGTGTTGTGTTGAAAAGTGTGAAGGAATTGGGAAATAGGGTTGTAAGGTTAAACACAATTTCAAAGCTAGAGCACATCGGATCACAAGAAATTAAGGGATATCATGGAAGACACTAAGAAAATAAGAGAAAAAAGCAAGCGATTCAAAAAATAAGGTTTTGGTTTTAGGGAACGTATTTTCAAAGCACATGATTCTCAGGGTTAAGGTTTTGACTTGTAGAATTTCAATCCAAGTTACAACAATGGCCCCAGTGAAGAATGAACTTGAAAGAAAAGAAGGCAATGGAGGATTCCTCGGATGAATGGTTCTTAGAGATGTAATATCCCCAAGAGGTCATTGTTGGGAAGGCTTGGGAATAAAAATATGGAGGTGCAATATCGTGAGTACAACCACTACACCACAAACCATGAGAGTGATATAAGGTGAAAAATCTTAGAGGAAATAGGTTTGCAAACCGAAGAAGACCGAGATCGTGCTAAACAATTGAGTATGTAAGACCTTGGAAAGTCATAGAATGTTATAACTATATGAATGACCCTTTTTCGTAAATCCCGTGTGACTATTCCAATGGTTAATGTCACAAGTTCATAAGGATTACTTATTTTTTGGGTAGGAGGATTCACATCACTACGAAACTAATCAACAAGGTAAAAGGGTTAAGAGACATGTGCGGAGATATAACGTTGGATATGCATGACAAGGCAGTGGTGGAAGAAACAACCACCAAGTTGTAATATCAAATGAGAAGCCACAATTTTAATGTCACAAAATTATCGACCTAAGCACCAAAGTGGCTATGCACTTGTAAGTTTCAATTTGGGTGCGCTCATAAAGGTGGACCGAGGTAAAGTAAAAAAATTTACACATCGCATAACATGGAATATGGAACCAAATAAAATATTGCTCACTATATTGTAGAGAGTATTATGGAGGATGCTAGGACCTAACATGACAAAGGTGAAAATATCACATGGGGTTGATTTTTTTGTTAATCGTCTTCTAAGAAATTGGAGTTCCATTTAAACCAAGAGGGGAGAGTGGGAACATCCCATCAAGAAGAGATCACCAACACAAATATTTGCTTAAGTATACATATGATGGCATGATAAAAAAATTATACAAGGTGTGCCTTTACATATGGTACAAGAGGATGTGTGATGCCTTTGAAAATGAATGGTGCATACCTAGGGAGTTTCCTACTAAGTTGGAGGGAGAAGCATACTTTATTTTCATGAAGCACTTTTGCCTTGCACAATTCTTACTACTTTGAATGGAGACATGAGACCTTGGTGTAAAATACCATTTGAATTTATAGCTAGGTATTTTAGGAGCATTGTAAATATAATAAAGGAAATGCAATCCTTTAATTTTAATGCTAATAAGGTATAGATGGAGTACCGCACTTTGCATAATACCTATGTCTACACAACAAAGTAACCTAATATAAAAACAATGGAGTCGGATGAAATGGACTTAAACCCCATTGTAACTTTGGAGGTTGGAAAGGAAGCACAGAGTATATATTTATCTATGGCCAAAGTTAAAATATGGTAAGGTGATTGATGTGTATGACACCAACATCACACCACCATCTTCAGGGAATGGTGGCTATAAGGAAAAAATAAGTGCAAGCCAGAGCCATTACGAAATAAAAACAAGAAAAAAATAATAGAAAGAAGATGAAACAGAGGGGCAATTGGATCACAAAGGAAGGAAGAGGAGGCAGATGGAACATGGAGAAACTTTGGAACACACCCATATTTGGAAACATCCAAAGAAGCCCAATTGAAACTACATGTATAACTAGTGCAAGAGGAGAAGGGAAATATGAGGAAGCCCAAAGGACTGGAGGGAAATTAGAGGGAGAGGGGAGTCCTCATGTGATTCAAATTGTGGAAGAGGAAGATATTGATTAGTCTAATCACAAAGAAGAAGATAATGAGAAACATGAGCATGAACAAGAACAAGAGCATGAGAAAGATGAAGAGGATCAAGATGAGTAAGAACACAAAAAATAGCAAGGCATGGGAGAGGACATCGGTCATATGTACCAAAAAAATACACAAGAGACACTACATGAGCAAGGAACGATGGGCCCAAGACCCGAATCTTTAACAAGAATAAGGCCAAGAAGAAACTCACCTCTTTGCACTCACATAGCGTATGTAGATAACATATGAAAAGTCATCGGACTAGGGTTTAATGCTCCATGAATGCCAAAGAATTATACTAATGGGACATGCTTGATAAGTTAGAAGCCCATGCATGGACGTGCAAAATGATATACTTTATAATGTAAACTCACATGGAGGATCTGTAGTTTGAATTAAGAAAGGAGGCCATGAATGAGATGCAAGGGATAAAATATCCATAAAAAAATCTTCCAATTTTGGTTTCCACACAACTTTTGGATGTGCAGGAAAGTAATGCCTTAATAAAAATGGTAAATGAAGTTATGCACACAAATAGTAATCAATGAGTGTGATGCACGAGAAAATTTTGTGGATGTGATATGAAAGAATAGGAACTAGGCCTTAGAATTGAATAAGGTGAAAAAGAGGTTGGCTATTTCTAATAATAAGGTGGCAAACCCGATTACCCACATTACACAATCATGTCTTGAAGTAGTACTAGAAGCCAATTTTGACAAAAATAGGGTAATTGATCACTTAGAAGAATCAATTAACTTGTTACTAATAAGAGTGAATAGAGGATATGAACAAATAAAGCAGAGGAAATGGAAAAATAGAATCAAGATAAGATTGATAGAAGATTAAAGGAATGTGAAGATCTTGGCTGTTGGGAAATAATGGGTAAAATATGTATAATAATCCCTCACGTAATCGCAATAGTAGAAACTAATATGCAAAAATATTACGGATCTCAAATAAAAGTGCGTAATAAAATAACACAACATAAAGAGATGGTATTTAACGTGGTTCACCTAATTTGGGCTACATCCACAAAGAATCACTTACTCAGATTATATTACAAGCCACCACTCTCTCAATATAATACCTAGATCCATTTGGAGCTATACTCAACAAACTCTACGAAATTCACACCAAATTCAAAACACATCTCGCACTGTTACATTATATCTACCATATGCATAAAACCATATAAGTAGAAAACTTCTTAAGAAGTTTTAAAAACTATGGGTATTAAAACCATGGGCCAAAACCGTCCCATAAACCTATGGGTGAAAATCTCACCCATATGAGAAAAACGTGTTTCCCAGTATATCGGGCACATTTTAAGGCCAATTTTTTTCTTGGGGGTTGCGCCCGTGAACCCCTACTATCAGGGCTGCCACCACGGACCCACTTGGGGCCCGGCTCATCCACTGAACCCTAGCGAGACAACTATGGAAAGTGTATAGTACTCTTAGTGTACATTCTTCAACACTTTCTCACATGAAAACATGCTCCACAACCTAACAATCTCCCACTTGAGACTAGTTTTCCTCTGAGCAAGCTTCTCAACCCTTCACTAGTTTCTGTGAAGACCAACCAAAGTTGAACACAACTTCATTTTTCCCTTATGACCACCTTGGTCATCATGTCTACAGGATTCTGACTGGTATGAATCTTCTCCAGCTTCAACTTCTCTTCCTCCAAAGTTGTCCTGATGAAATGGTACCTTAACTATATATGCTTCATCCTAGAGTGGAAAGTAGAGTTCTTAGCTAGGTGTATAACACTTTGACTATCACTATGCAACTTTCCTTCCTCCTGCTTATGCCCCAACTCCTCAAGTAATTATTGTAACCAAATCATTTCCTTGCTTTCCTCTATGGCAGCAACATACTTAGCCTCCATGGTTGATAAAGCCACCAACTTCTGTAGTCGTGAAATCCAACTTACTATTGCTGTCCCACCTACAGTGTAAACATAACTTATTGTGCTCCTCCTTCTATCTACATCTCTAGCCATATCTAAATCTACATAACCACACAAAGTGGTGTTTGATCCATTATAGCAAAAACTATCCCCATGGTCCCTCTCAAATACCGAAGGATCCACTTTACTACCTACTAGTGATCTCTACCTGGATCACTCATAAATCTACTCACTGCTCCCACTGCATGGGAAATATCAGGTGCACACCATGGCATACATAAAACTACCAACCACTAATGAGTAAGGTACCTTAGACATCTGGTTTCTCTCTTTCTCTGTCTTGGGACACTATTCCTTTGATAACTTGAAATGGCCTACCAAAGGAGTCCCAACCGGTTTAGCATCCTACATATTAAACCTCTCCAAGACCTTATTAATGTACTCTTCCTAAGATAAAGTCAACTTCCATTCCTTCCTATCTCGAGATATCCTCATACCAAGGATTTGTTTGGCTGCCCCCAAATCCTTCATAAAAAGGATTCACTTAGTTGCTTCTTGAGTACTTTTATTTCCTACATGTTTTTACCTGCAACCAACATGTCATCCACATACAGACAAAGGATAATATAACTACCATCCTAAAATTTCTTTGTATATACGCAATGGTCAGAATGACATATAATATAACCTTGCTCCATCATGAAGCTATCAAATTTCTTATACCATTGACGTGGAGCTTGTTTCAAGCCATACAAGCTCTTCTTCATTTTACACCATCTCCTCTTTACCTTTGACCTCATAGCCCTCTGGTTGCTGCATATATATAGTTCCTCCTCCAAATCACCATGGAGAAATGTAGTCTTTACATCAAGCTGCTCTAAGTGCAAGTATTCTCTTAAACTATTCCAAGAATAGTTCTAATAGAAGTCATTTTTACTATAGGAGAAAAAATCTCATCAAAATATATACCTTTTTCTATGCAAACCCTTGACCACAAACCGGCCTTGTATCTTTTCTTTCCTCCTTCTTCCTCTTTGACTCTGAACACCCACTTGTTCTATAATGCTCTTTTTCCTTCGGTAGCTTCACCAAATCCCATGTCTGGTTCTCCATGAGAGCCTGATGCTCCTCATCCATGGCTTGCTCCCACTTATTCCTAGAATCTACTTGCATTGCTTCATCAAAGTCTGTATGACTCTCCACTATCAGTGAGTAATAAATAATAAAGAGAAGGAGAAAAATTTCAGGTTCTCTTCTTACCCTAGAAGACCTCCTCAATATAGGAGTTTGGGGTTCCTGTTGAGGAGGTTCCTGAACTGATTCATGTGTCACTTTCCCATCCGGAAGATCCTCTACCGCTGCATATTCTTTCTTGGATTCTTCCCTATTTTCCTACAACTACTGCTTATACATGACTTTCTCATTAAAGACCACATCCCTAGATCAATGATTTTCTTGTCCTTAATACTCCAACATTTATATCCAAAGTCATCACCACCATAACCAATGAAAGTAATTTTTTTATTTAGCCTCTAGTTTGGTCCTATCATCCTTGTCTATATGGAAAAACACCTCACATCCAAAGACTCTAAGAAATGAATAATCAACTTTCTTACCATACCAAGCCTCCTCGTGATATGCCTCCATCCAAGGAACTTAAGGGTCCTCTATTTATCAATTACACAGTTTTCTCACCGCTTCTACCCAAAAAGAAAGAGGTAGTCCAAAGCATGTAACCTCATCCTCCTAAAGACGTTCCATTATTGTTTGCTCATCCTTTCTCGACACCCCATTCTATCTACGGAGTTCCTGAACCATATTTTCCTATGGATTCCATTCTTAGAACAATAATCATCAAATTCATTTCTACAATACTCCCCTCCATTATCTGACCTGAGACATTTTAGCTTAAGACTCGTTTCATTCTCTACCAAGGCTTTCCATTTAACAAAAGTGTCAAATACATCATATTTGTTTCTAATACAATAAACCCAAACTTTCCTTGTTGCATCATCAATAAAAGTAACATAATAACTTGAACCCCAAGAGATGATACCTGAGCCGACCCCCACACATCAGAATACACCAGCTCTAACTTACTCTCTTTCTTTATAGGTCCAACCTTGAGAAACCTTACTCACTTTTGTTTCCCATATATGCAATTCTCACAGAACTCCAAACCTATTTTTGTATATCCAGAAAATCCTTCTTTATGATCTCCATGCCTTATGACTCATATGACCAAGCCTATAGTGCCACAATGTTGTATCTACTTTTGAAGCCACAAAATTACAAACATTAGTGCTATAAGTGGTTAAATACAAGGTTCCAACCTTCTTACCTCTTACCACCACAAGAGCACCCTTGGTAACCTTCTAAGAGTCCATCAAATATCACAAGACAACCATCACTTCCCAACTGCCTGCCGCTATATCAAATTTTGTCTTAATGTAGGCACATGTTTGACATCCTTCAATAGCCAAGTATTCCCATTTTACATCTTAACTTGAATAGAACCTTTTCCAACTATGTTGTAAGGCTCATCATCACTAAGAAAAACATGCCCAAAATCTCCTTGAACATAATCAACAAAATAATGCCTATGTGGAGTAGCATGGAAAGAAGCCCCCGAATCTAAAACCTAAGATTCAGTAATATTGTGCAAAGAAAGAATCAAAGCATCCTGACATACATTACCCATTGCCACATTTGCCTCCTTGTTTTCTTCCTGTTGTTTCTTCTTGTCCCGAAGCTCCCAACAATCCTTCTTTGCATGCCCAGACTTTCCACAGTGCTAGCATACTATCTTGCTTTTGGATTTTGACCTTGTTTGATCCTTTGATTTTCCATGGCTTCCTCTATTCTTTTGTCTCCCTCTAGTTTCCACTGTTAAAGCATTCCTGAAGTAGAAGATTCACCAGAGCTTTTTCTTCACATTTCCTCACTTAGAATCACCCCTACAACATCCTCAAACTTCAACTTTGAGTTAGCTAGAACTAAATTTCTTACCGCCATTACCAAGCTATTCCAACTCTCGTAAAGAGAACAGAACTAATAAAGCCCTAACTTATTCATCAAATTCTATTATAACCAAAGCTAGCATATTTACAACCGTATTAAAATCATTTAAATGATCTCACTACTCTTGAACCATTCTCGAAATCTTCATATTAAACAAAATTTTTTTAAAAATATCTTATTAGAGGCGAGGGGTTTTTCATACAACTTCCCTAATGCATCCATCAGTTCTTTTGTAGTATTTTCCTTTGAAACATTAAATAATACCAAAGATGCAAGACATAACTAGATTGTCCCAAGTGCCTTCCTATCCAAAAAATCCCATTCCGCATCCTGTCATGCTTGAGGGTTTGTTCACCTTCTCAAACAATGGAATATAAAGATCCTTCTGATAAAGGTAATCTTCCATCTGCATCTTCCAAAGACTGAAATTCTTCCCATTGAATTTATCAACCCTAGATCTTCCATCATCTACCATAGCTCCCACTCAAGATAAAAATTTCCCTACGATTCAACACTTCAACAAACCAAACCAAGCTCTGATACCAATTGTTAGGAAATAAGGGATAAAATATGTGGAATAATCCCTCACAGAATCGCAACAGTAGAAACTAATATGTAGTAAATATTACAGATCTCAAATAAAAGTACATAATAGAATAACACAACACAAAGAGACAATATTTAACGTGGTTCACCCAATTTGGGCTACGTCCACAAAGAATCACTTGCTCAAATTTTATTACAAGCCATCGCTCTCTCAATAAAATACCCATATCCGTTTGGAGCTATGCTCAAAAACTCTATGAATTCACACAATTGAATTCAAAACACATCTGTAATGTTTACATTATATCTACCATATGCACAAAACCATATAAATAGACAACTGCTTAAGAAGTTTTACAAAACCATGGGCCAAAACCATCCCATAAACCTATGGGTCAAAAACCGCCCATATGAGAAAATCATGTTTCCCGATATATCGGGCACGTTTTAAGGCCCAAAAAAAAATTCAACGATCGCACCCTTGAACCCCTCTGCTCACTCGGGGTTTCCGTCCCCTAGGCCCCTACTCGAGGCCCACCTTAGCCTTGAACCTTAGAGAGACAATCTGTGGAAAGTGTACAATACTCTTAGTGTATAGTCTTCAACACTTCCTCACATGAAAACAAGATCCATAAGCTAACATTGCACCAAGGTGAAGAAATCTTCCAAGAAGGCCGAGAAAATATTCATCATATTTAAGGATACCTCAATTATAGATGTGCACCTAACAAAATAATAGATATAAAGGATTTTCCTCAAGGATATATACGAGAAGATAAGGAGATGTACGAAAAATATTTGCAAGAGGTGGAAGAGATGAATAAAATTATCAAGACTAAAGTGTGACAAAGTAGAGGTGAGGCTCGGTGAATTGTAGGCTATGGTGATGAAAGGAGTGGATGTATTGAAAGAAATGGCATCTGAATGAAAATTATTTCAAAGAATTATAGGAAAAGGAGGGAGGAATAACCCGGAAGGAATACCAAACATTGTGGAATCATTTCCAGGAAGGTTAGATAACGTGCTTGAAAAGTGGAAAGGACTAGAAGACATCATTAACATAGAGTTCCTAAAACTCCTACAAATACCATGAGCATATTTTTTTGTCACACGAGGGAAAAAATCATTTATTGATAGAATTTTTATTCATGCATTCCTTATCCATTATTATTTTGGGTGTTACCCACATTCTTTCACCAAGATTCATTAATAATTTATTCATTGATTCATGTATTGTCAAGGACAAACAATATACCTAATGTGGGGTAATATGAGGCCTAGATAACTTCTAAGTATGAGACATGTGAAAAGGCCAAAGTATGCATGTAATGGTGTGCACAAGAACCATGAAAGAAGTATGTTCAAATGTTGAAATAGTGGCGAAGGTATACACGGGAGTATGAAGAAGAATGTGTGAAGGTTTGTGGGTAGGTACAATAGAGTGAGGAGATATTCATATTTCTAAGGTAGGATAAACAAAATAAAAATTAAAAGTTGGCGTGAGCATCAAGGAAAACCAAAAATAGACAAAAGCGTAGATAAATAACATGCACCACTAATAATAGATATGAAGCATGGATGGAAGAGTTAGATCTATTTATAACACATGTAACATGATTAAAGAATAATCTATTTATAACACATATGTTAGAAAAAGGGCTTCCGGGAATAAAGAAAACCGCTTATAGAGAATCTGAGGATGGATTCTATATATAAGAAATTATAAATTTTAAAAGCATGCAACCTATGTATGGGAATTCAATTTTTATATTCAAGTGGTGAAGGACAAGTTCCCACCCTATATATCCTGAAACATCTATGTAATAAGAGAGTCTTATAAAGGGGTCTATATGTAAGTTGTGAGGAGTTAAGAGTGATAATGTTGTTAGAGTCCATATGATTATTTCCTTGTGCATGAGTCTCTAGATGGAGATTGGTTGAGTTTATCTTTAAGCCTTGTTACTTAGTTATTGTAAAGCATCATTACTATAATGAATATGCATCTCTCTTTTGGTTATGGTTAATGTTTTTATATGTTAAAATAGTTCATGTCCTTCATTAGATATTTTGGCATGTTACGGTAACCATGATTACATGCATTACATCTTGATAGTCATACACGAGAAGGGACCTATAAGAGTTGTGCGCACTTTGGGTGAGCACTTAGAATCTTGTTTGGGTGATGTGATAGAGTTTCCAACTATGTTGTGTTGAACCTAGACTACAACATGAAAATGCAAGGCTCTTATCACTCCAAATAGATGTGTCTTTCAATATATTCTAGTCTTTTTATACCAAATATGTCGAAGGCACATAAGTGGTACGGGAAACCTTATAATAATGAAAGAGACTCGCTTAAGCAATAATGGCCCTGGTAAAATTTTAGTGGTGAACCTTTGTTAATTCATGAATATTACTGATTTCAAATTTTGGTTTTGGTAAAATTTTTGGGTGATCCAAAATTGGATTTGGAAATTCCTAATTCTATGTATTCTCTATATTTGATACTTTCTTTATAGGGTCTCATCTTATTCTTTCATTAGAATATGGTCCATTTAGGTTGGGGGTGATCCAGACATGTTCGAATGAAATTTCGGGACATTTTTATTCTATTCAAGGTATTTTCAGGTGATGGTTACACAACCACCCTCACATCTACGTAACCACCAATCTTCATAGAGTGGTAGTTGCGCAACCATTGTGGTGGTTACGCAACCACTGGTCTATGTTTAGTGGAATTTCTATCCACGACGACTCTAGAATTTGGTATCTCAATAGTTGTAAATGTTTTATCTTTCCAAAATGATTTGGTTCATCTTTCCATGCATCCTTGGGAAGAGCAACTATAAATACAAGTTCAATTATTCATTCTAGCAAGTGATTTTGAGTGAATTCTAGTGTGAGAAAAGAGGAGAAGTTGGAATTATTTCTTGTTTGTTCATTATGAGTGAGTTTACTATTGTTGAGAGTTGTAAGAAAGAAAATACAAAGAGGAGGAGTGAATAATCCTTCTTGAAGGTCATTTGTTGATAATAGATTTGTATTTTGGAGAATTACATAGTGAAATGGAGGTCATTTTCTTACCTAATGGAGTTTTCCCACCTTGGTTTTCTCTAGGATAAATTCATGTGTCTCCTTTACTTTTGTTCTCTCAATTTATAGTATAGTTGTGTTTAAGTCTTGTACATTATATTGGTGAAAAGGAACTTATTAAATATTTCATTCATTTTCACAAGCACAAGATCTGTGAATTGTTATAAAGAGGCAGTTTACAAATCAAATTGGTAGCAAAGAAGTTAAGATTTTAGTTTTTGTATGGTTAACGTGTGTTGATATTATAGTTAGATGCCCCTTACTTGAAAGAGAAAAGAAAGTGGTGAAGGTATCCTTATTCATTTTGAAGCAAATATTTCCACAAGGAAGTGGAAGAAAGGAATTCGAGACATGGCTCGCAGAGATTATGCGGAAGATATTAGAGAAGAATGTTTCTACAAGTTGGAGGAAAATGTGGCAAGTCTATCCAAAGATGTGGGAAATATTTCTTTATCCATAGGGAAATTGAAGTCCATCATGGGGTTATTCATGGAGAAGCTTGGCATTCCAAATGAGACACCAAGATACCTAAAGAATATGCTTGTGAGTATGAATAAGAGCAGCTATGTCATTCCCACACCTCCTCCATTAAAATTAGAGGCCAAGATATAGATTCAACCTTATGATGGAGATGTGAATGCTAAGAAGCTAGACCATTGGCTAGCCCAACTAGAGGTATATTTTAGTTTGCATCAAATTAATGAAATTAAGCATATTTTGCTTGCTCGATTAAAAATTAACCAATCATGCTTTAACTTGGTTTGAAAGTTATGTTCATTCATTGGTTGTTAAGAAGCTTCCTCCGATTACTAAGTGGGATGATTTTAAAAGGATAATCAAAAATTAGTTTTATCCTATTTGTTATGAGGAAGAGAGGTCCATGTATTGGTAGTATCTCAGGAAGAAGTAAGGCCAAAATGTGTAGGAGTATACCAAAGGGCTCCGAAAGAAAGATATCCAAATGGGTAAAGATTTAGAAGACTAGGACCTATTGATAAAGTATAATGGTGGACTCCATAGCCACTTGAGGAAACTAGTTCTCTTAGCAAAACCGAAAGATGTAGATGAGGATTATACACAAGCTCACTATTAAGATATGGACAAGAAGAATATTTCATGTACCTCTCAACATGCTTCGAGAAAACAAGGTGACACCAAGAAGAAGGATAAAAGAAAAGGAAAGGCTAATAAATATGCTACTTTTGTTTCTAAATAGGATACTAAAGTTCATTGTGGGTAGTGTGATGTTGAAACACATTCTAAGGAAAAATGTTGGAAGCTCCACCTAGAATTACATCCTTAAATAAAAAAAACATAAGAAGGCCATATCTTCTCTATGGGGAGAGGAAGTGTTTTGCAACAAAGAGGTAGATGAGACTATGTGTTGTACCTCCATCCACAAAGAGGTATGTTTGGGTAGAAATAGTGTTGTTCAGGAAAAGGAACTAACTAAGCTTTATCATTTAAAAATTCAAGTGAAGAAAAATAATATGGATGCTCTTTTTGATACATGTTATCAAGCTAATTTGATTAATAACAAGCTAGTGGATAGGCTAAAATTAGAAACTTACAATCACCCAAGCTCGTATTCTTTGGGTTGGGTAAAGAAAGGTATACATATCAAAGTTAATAAGTAATGTAAGATCATTTTTTTGTATTGATAAGAAGTTTATTTGATGAATCCATTGTGGATGTTGTTCCCCTTGATGTGTGTGGTGTAGTATTTGGTAGCCCACATATATATAAGGGATGTTATCTTTATGAGGAGAGAAAACTAGTACCACTTGGTAAAGGATGGTACGAGATACACCATTTCATCCTTTTCAGTGCGAATCGAAGATCTCTTTGGTAATTTCTACCAAATCCCAAAAGCGTATTAATGCTAGTGGTAAATTTTCATTATTTCTTTTGAGGGAAATGTTAGAGGAAGAGATTGTTGCATCTAAAACCACTTGTAGCATTTTTTCTAGTTTTAGTTGCAAAAATTGGCCAAGTACAAGGAGGGATGAAGGTTGATGCACAAGGGAGCGCGTAGCATAGAGGATTTTGGATAAAACACATGAAGGTATGCAGAAAGGAATAGGATTACACACGAGATTGCACATACAAGAAGATTGAGTGAGGACTTATCCATTTTCTAGGGACAGGCTAAAAATAGACTTGGAGTGTTCACCAAGCAAGGGATAAAAGAAGGCTACCTTGGTGAGCAAGAAATGGATATTTTGGAGAAAGTACATGCAGACCAAGGATTAAAGCACATGCATGGATTTAGTTATTAATAGGATTAAAGTAGGATATTATTAGATAATCTATTATTATCAAGTGTTTATAAAGCATGCAAGTATGCATGTATTAAGCTAAAGGCACACCTATTATTGGAAGTGCATGGGGTGAAGGGAAATTCCCAAGTAAGTGCAACAAGTTGGGGGACAAAAAAGGGGTCATACGTGGACGTCATATTGCAAATAACAACATAATATCAACTTGTAGGGATTATTAGCAATACATACACTCAAAATTAGAAAAACTTATATTAATATGAATCGTAGCATCCAGAATCTAGTTTCTAAAATACTAATTTTTTTTAAAATGGACAAGATTAGCTATATTAAACACTCAAAATTCAATGACTTGGTTTTTTTTTTTTAAAACGCCTATAAGATTATAGTCCGTTTGCCCACAATTTGGATGACCAAAAATTGATATATATTTTTCTCCTTTGTGAGAAGTTAGATGCCACTATATATCTTGGGATGAATTTTATTTTGTACTTTTTTGAGCAATATTTTATTTTTATGATTTTTTTCGTGAAAGTAGTATGAAAACAGAGCACTTTCCATTTGCCCGCCATAACTTCATCAAAAAAATATCGAAATCAAATAATTTTTTTAACATGTATATAATTTTTCCATAGTTGGGATGGTATAAGTTTTATCACATTATGATAAGTGAAACAAAATTTGTAGTCTTAAACGTAGACATAAACATTCATGGGAAAAAGTGTCTTAAAGACCTACTATTAGTAAAAAATTATAAAATGATATTTATCCTAGTCTATTCACTTTAAAATCAGTATTTCTACAAAGCTAACAGTCTCCCCTATGTAATGGTACCATTTTTATGACATATGTTTTACTTTTTGGCATGGTTCAAGTCCGCGGAAGACTAAATTTTATGTTTTGTTGTTTTTAATGTAAAATTCAGGATTTGATGTCCACTTAATTGTCCCCCAACTTGGTGCACTTACCCTCCCCACCCCTATAAATACTTGGGTTAGGACTGGTTATTGGAGCATGGCCATTGTATTATGTATTAGTGTTGTGTTGCTCTATTGATTGCATAGGCTTGATGCTCATATGTCCTAAATGTTATATATCAACTTCTTATTATGTAGTTTTTTGAATACTAATGGATAATTGTGGTTGGATATTATGATCATTGATGTAACTCAGTATGGAGATGTGTTAATGCAATTTATCTCAGTTATGGTTTATCTAAGATCCTTATTTCCTTATTACTTGTGTTTCAAAGTAAATGTATGCATTGATTTAGTATGTTTGAATGAGTACTAAAAAAAAGACTACATTTTGGTTTCATTTCTGAGACCTCTTTTCAATTTTTCTGCAAGGATGTTGTTTCTTGTAGATGGTGTATCAATATCTCTGGAGAGTATTGAAAGTTGGGTGGAAGATGGACAAGATAAGTTTGCACAGAGGTATAACACTGGACCTGGATTTAACATGCATGTAAGTGGGTAGAGGATATATTTATCATGAACTATATGAGACATTCTTTAACTTCTTTCTAGTAGAGTTGTATATCAATGGTTCACAACATATGCATTGAACAAAGCTTTGTATCCTAGGCCAAGGGTTTGGAAAGAAGATTATCATGACGCTTTTTGATGTAGATGAAGAATGGACTAGAGTGTAGATCACTCGGGTGGGGTGGTGTGTTGCAATTATACATTGGAGAGTACATGTAATTACCACTTATTATTGTCTTAGAGGAAGTTGAGTTTATGTTCTTACGTAAACCCAGAGGATCTTATTTGTGCATTATCCCTTTAGCTATCAAGATCTTGATGGTAGAACTGAAATTGGAGAGATTACCTATGGCTAGCTAAACCCCACCATGCGTAGGGGTAGGAGTAGGTGTGGAGAAGGATGGAAAAGGCCTAGGAAGAAGATAGAAGAGAGGAAAGATGACACAAGTTTAATGAAGCTTGAGAGAGGAACATGGCAAGGGATTGTCCATGAGTCACTGAGTTGAGGAGAATGATGGCTCACAAAAGGTTTTGAAGCTCTCGTGGAAGATGAGGAGCCATGCAACATCAGTCCTCCCAACCTTGGGAAAGTGTAGTAGAGAGTCCCCATCAGATTTGGATGAGAGTGTGTCAAAGGAAAGAGATGAGGAACCACGGCACATTTCTATCTCACCTAGCCACCCTAGCCCTTGCGCATAGGTGTTCTAGATCCAGAGGTAGTTGTTGAAAGGAAGTCTAGTGGAGGTAATCAAATAGATACGAGTAGATATCATTTTTGTTAAATCAAGAAGTGCATCAGACTACGAATACACCATGATGGAACACAAAAAAGCAGCAAATGTTTGGGGAGTAATTTGTCACAGATTTTTTTCAGAGCATCATCAGGGAGAGTATTGGTGCAAACCATTGGAAGAACTTATGTGGGTGTTGCATGAAACCACGAAACAATAGGTGTCTAGTTTAGTACTACAACTGGGACATAAGGAATTCATCAACTGGACCACAACCCATAGTAGGGGGTGAGAGGATCAGGAGGATCAGGTCATCACCACCACAGGGAAATCTAGGAGGTTTTGGGTTTTGGATCTAGATCTACCAGGTGGATAGGTCCACAACCACCACCACATCAACCTCAACAACCACCACCAATCAACTCAACAAACACCACCTCAGGTTTATTTTGAGATGTCACTCCACTTACCATAAGTATAGAGGTAATAGAGGATGTAATAGAAAGCATGTGCATAAGTGTGAATTATTATGGCACGTAAAGGGGATTACAAACTTTAGATAGAAAGGAAAGTCAATTTTCTACTATGTTATAAGGGCATGCACACATAGTTGGTATAAGAAGTATGACCCACATCAGATTGTGGTGGACTATAATGCTTTGTGCACATACATTTTTGGCTGAGTTTCACATCCTAGAGTTTGAGCAAAAGAGCATCAATGCGCTCAAATATATCAAGTAGGGTTTATCTAAAAGTGTAAGGGAGTATGATGTGTGTTTAAGACTCTGTTATCCAAATTGTCTTATGATATTCATCAAAGTTAGCATGCACAAAGTGGTTTTTTTGGGGGATTGCTGACTCCATTCCAAAGGGAATTATCTCATAAGACATATACTAATCCACGTGAGGCATTGGAAGCAACTCTATGTGAAAGCAGTTAAAGTGTGATACATGAGAGTTAGTCCTTTTCTAGAAGCGCAAATAACAACTATGATAAAGCAAAAATTGGAGAAGCTTTTTCTCTGCCAACTCCATGCATGAGACTAAAAGTGGTATATGGTGCACAATTGTGAGGTTGAAGGACACACTAAGGATAGTTCCCACGTAGGTTAGTGCACACATTATTATACAATCTTGTGATATTTTCCACTTGACCATGATGTCCAAAATTTTCCTCTCTTGAAGCACATGACTATGAAGAGTGAATCTATGTACTTATAAGATTTGTAGAATGCATACTCATGATACAAGGATTTTCAACTGATAGATCATATTCATGAGGCATGTGAGACTAGATTAAGGTAGACCATAGGTGGCAAAAGCTCTCTCAGGATAGAATGTGTAACCTTTTGAAGAACGTAACAATGGAGGAGGAGAGGATTCCATGGAGGATATAGAAGTAGAGGTCATGGAGGTAGAAGTAGATTTCCACATGGGACCTGTTATACTTGTGGGTCCCCAATCATTACCAATGTGATTATCCCTAGAATATAGTATTCTCATGGTGTGGGAAAAAACAACATAAGTTAGAGGATTTTCCAGACCTATATATGAGCACATGAGAAAGAATAAGAAGAAGGAAAAGGGTGTGGGGATGATCAAGGTACAACACATGAAGGGTGATCAATGGATACCAAAGAAAATACTGATCCTAAGTTACAACCTTTATTGGTCACTACTCATAGTGAAGAAAGAAGCAAGCACACACACGCATGAACCTCTTAAGCTAAACCACTCATCATGAGAGAAGAAGTCATGCATGCTAAGTATCCAGATGTTGCACATCAAAAGGAAGTCTATCAAGAGACTATGGGAGTCATCAAAGAGTTACAAGGTGAGATACAATGCTTGAAGGAGTAGGCAAGCACATGAGAGAACACGTGAAGAATGTTGAGATTCCCATAAAAGGATGTGGATGATTTGAAGGAGGTATGTAAGATGTTATGCCAAGAAAAATATCATTCCTTTATTAGGAGAATGGCTTGCATGAAAAGGTACCACACACTAGAGTTGAGTGAGTGAAAAATACTACATGCAAACTTACCACCTCAAAACCATGAGTATGATAAGGAAATCACTTTGGATGTAGTCATTGATGGATGGTTGGTAAGAAATATTTTGATAGATATAGTCTGCTGAGTAAATGTGCTCACTTTGGATGCATGGAATCAGATGGGGAGACCTACATTACAACCATATTCAAATGTGTTGTATATGGTGAAAAAACAAGGGCTATGCCTATTAGGGTGTTGAAGGATGCTTCCATTATAATTCAGGAGCCAAGTTTACTAGAGACTTTGAGGTATTAGAGCTTGCTTGAAGAAAAAACTTTCCAACATTACTTGGGTGACCATGGTGTTATGTGAAACAATGTAGACTTGTGCTTCAATAAGGGGTACATAAGTTTTGAGAATAGGAATGAGCACATCATTATACCTCTAATGAAGAAAAAAAATATACACCATATGTTGAGCCTCTAAGTGAAGAATATTTGAATAGGATTTATGCATGCACAATACATGATCCTGAGACTATGGAACCATCCAAGGAAGGTGTGTTGTAGTGGGGAGATGCACAGTCAGTTAGTGACACCACAAGTGTTTCTTGTGATAATTGGGCCCATGACACATATGAAATGGTTGGGCATGAGATGAAGGGATGAGTAACTAGAATGATCATGCCACACATGGTTAGGCACATGGGAAAGTTCAATTACCATGATTCACTAGTGAAGAAAATCCTAAGTCTTTCTTGCACACCATGGAGGAACATTAGAAGAATGAAGGTGATCAAAGAAACATGTTGGTTTATACCTTATGTGTGGTACAAAAACACACTGGTGGGTGACACACAGAGATAACTTGTTGGGATGGTGAGAAGTGAGAATCACCTTTTCTCAACCAGGTTCACATGGAGTAATGTGCCTACACATATATGTGAATATCATGGGAAGACTCCTTCTTTGGCACACATCCATAATTGTGAGAGAATATGGGCACAAGGCTAGGAGGCCTTTACCACCATCTCTATGGGTGCATAAGTTCTATTCCACTCTGTGAGGCTACATGCACACACATGGTATGTACATGTTGAGCTCAAACAAGAGACTACAAACTGGAGATATGATATGAAGGTATGGTCCATACATTTGATTATTTTTCTAATAAACCTCAATACATGAATGAAGCATTATAGATTATGAAGTGCATCACATTGGGGATGAACACAAAAAGGTAGAAGAGATCATGTTTGAGTTTCTTGGAGAACTGATTTTGAGGCATGCCTAGATGTTGAGGAAATGGAAGAGTTACAATTAGGTCACATGCTAAGGAGAAAAAAAAAAGGTAAAATGGTGTACCTCATTGATGATGAAGAGGTTGAGAATTTGGAGGTTAGTCATACAGAAGGTGCACACAAAGTAATGGATACAATAGATGAGAAGGCCTACACATGTACCATGCACCCATGAAGACAAAGAAGGTAAACATTGGCACTAAGATGCCTAAAGGAGGCCATTATTGGAGATTATTGGTCAAAAAAGAGGTAAAAAAGATCATTGAGATTTTGTGACTTCCAGGATTTTTTCCATGAGGCTATCATGAATTAAAAGAGTGCACCCTCATTGGGAGAAATGAAAATTAAGTTGAAAGAAGGTGTGTCTAGTTTGAAAGAGGCCTTATAGGATGAATCTAAACTTGTACATGTGAAGGTAAAGGAGGAAATTGATAAAATGCTTAAGTCTAGAATCATTGAACCAATTGAGAATCTGAGTGGGTTAGCCCCATGGTTATAAGCATCAAGAAGGATGGGCAGATCAAGATCTGTGTAGACTATAGAAAGAACTTAATGTTGCATGTGTCATAGATCCTTTTCCCACCCCATTCACTAAAGAAATCCTTGAAGGAGTTGTAGGGTGAAATTCTATTCTTTTATAGATGGATTTTTAGGCTATCATCAGTGTGCATTACATTAGCACGAAGACCAAAAAACCACTTTCACTATGAGTGGGAAGCTTTTGCATATACATTATGCCTTTTGATTGAAGAATGCACCATGATATTCTCACATTGTTGTGTGCAAATTTCATGATTTTATTCATAAGTTCTTATAGGTTTACCTTGATGATTGACTATTTATGGGTTAGTCAAAGATCATTGTGATAATTTGAGGCTCATGTTTGAGAGATGTAGGTAGTTAAGCATTTCTCTTAATATTAAGAAGTGTATTTTTGCTACACCTTTTGGACTTTTTTTGGGCACATCATTTGCAAAGAAGGATTATTGGTAGACCCAACCAAGATAGTTGTGATTTTGGGTTTAGAAGAACCTACCAATCAAAGTGAAGTGCATGGATTTTTGGGGCATACTAGTTATTATAGAAAATTTATTAAGGGATATGCAAAGATTTTTGCCCCTGAAGAGTTTCTCAAGGTGAAAGGAAAATTTTATTGGGGTGATGCACAACAAATGAATTTTGAGACATTAAAGGAAAGGCTTACCACTACACCAATTTTTGCACTTTCCTTCATGGAAAAACCATTTCATGTCATGTTGATGCTTTAGTATGGACCATTGGCATAGTAGTTTGACATAACCTAGGGAAGGAAATGTGGATCATCCCATATATGCTTTGCAAGTAGGAAGTTGACACTAATAGAGAGAATAATTACACTACCACAAGTGTGAAGCATTATCTATGATCTACATGTGCTTCATAAGTTTAGATAATACTTGTTGGATACCCCATTTATCTTTTATACATATCATATGGCATTGAAATATTTGGTCAACAAGCCTATTTTTTAAGGGCACATATGTCAGTGGATACTTCTTTTTCAAGAGTTTGATTTCATAGTTTTTGTAAAGCTAGGAAAGAGTAATTCAGGCTTGATCATCTATCAAGATCAATTCTGGAGGACACACAGTAGTATTGAGGATAATGCCTGATGATGCATAGTTTTTAGGTTGAATCACGTGAACCACACCCCATGATTTGGAGGATATAGCATATTTTTGCACACTAGATTTGGCACTTGAAGAAGGATGAAGGCATTGGAGAAAAAGTATCTTGTTATATGTGTAATGCCTTATCAAATTGATTGGAGGATATTTATACAAATGGGTCAGATGATGAAGTCTTGCACCGTGTGTTTTGAACATGAGTGTGAATACCATTATGGAGGAGGCTCATGGTGGAATAACAAGAGGACATTATGCAAGAGATGCAACTGCACAAAGATCTTATGGCTGGTCTTTGGTGGGAAACTTTGTACAAAGATGTTAAGGCTTTTGTGAAAGCATGTGATCATTTTCAAAGAATTATAAAAGCCTTGGAAATAGAGATGAGATGCCCTTAGACCTATAATGAGTGTGAAACCTTTTGAGAAGTGGGCCATTGACTTTGTAGACCTATTACACCACCCGCGTGTAGGACTAGCGCATGCTACATTATTACTGCACATAATTATTTGACAAGGTGGGAAGAGGCTACACCTACAAAGGATTACATTGTAGCCACAATAACAAGGTTCCTATGGGAAAATATTATTAGTAGGTATGGTTGTCCATTAATCTTGACTAGTGATAGAGGAACTCATTTCTTAAATGAGACAATCAAAATTATATTGGTAGAGTTTATGGTGGCACACCATAAAACCACCCTTATCACCCTCAAGCTAATGGTACTGCAAAATATTTCAACAAGATTTTGGGACAAACATTGACAAATTTTGTGATGTTGGAAGAAAGGATTGGGATGATAAAGTGTCATCAACTATACTTTGGGCTTACAGACCACTTATAAAATATTGAACAAGGCCACACCCTTTTAATTGGTGTTTGGCAGAGGTAGTACTACCAGTTGAATTCATGTTACCATCCCTACATGTATTACATGTGCATGTAGGTGGATTAGATGATGAAAAGATATTTAGAGTGCATTGAGAAACTAATGCAATTAGATGAGTGGCACATTGCATGTTGGAGCTAGAAGACTAAGAAGGCAATGAAAAGGCCTAACATGATAGGAACATTAAGAATAAGACATTTATAGTTGGCAGATGGTCCTTCTCTATGACTCCAAGTTTGTGTGCCACCCAGGAAATTGAAGGTGCATTGGTTGGGACCTTTTGTAGTAACCAAGATACTTGAATCAGTGCATGTCAATTGTAGGCACTGGATGGCACCATGTTTCCTAGTTACTTCAATGGGAGTAGGTTGAAGCCCTACTATAAATAAAGCTTCTTGGTGTTTGTAATAAGGCAATATTTCCACTTAGATTAGGTTTCCCTTTCATGTTTTATTTCTAGTTTTTGTTTTTATTTTTTTTTGTTTTTTTTTTTGTTGTAATAAGCATGCTTGTGCATAGAAGTTGATTACTATATTTGAGTTCATGTGCAGAGGACCACACATATATTTTAGTGTGGGGTGAACTAGGTATAAATGCAAAAAAAAAGACCTTGTGATGAAGGTGATGTTGTAAGTGGATGAATGTGAGTGTGCGCAAGGTGATGTAGGTAAGGATAATGTGTGTGAAAAAAAGAAGGAAAATAAAAGAAAGGATGGTGTGTTGTTTAAAAGTGTGTCATAGAAAAAGAGAAAAATGTGTGATAATAAGAAATTGATTTCTCAAATTAAGACCATGTGAGAAGAAGGACACATGTATGTAACATGAGGTAGGTAGAAGAATGATGAACTACTTGGTATATGGCATAGAGAATTATGTGTACCACGACAATGGAAGTGCACGTGAGGAGGTATGTGGCTTGGAAGTAGTAGTGCACTAGAAGGTTACAACCATAATCATGGAAGAAAAAAAAGAAAAAAAAGAAAAAAAAAATATAATTAAAGTTGTTATATGGTGGTAGGTGAGGAGAAATTAATGTGATAAAAATTTGGAAACCTATAAAAGGGGCATCGAGGTAAATTCATTTTCACCTTACCTTGTGAAGAACTTAGGCATTTTTTCAAGAGTGAATTTGTGTGATTTCTTGTGAATTTGAGAGTAAATCATAGAAAATCAATTGATCCGGATTGGAAAATATGTACACAACTAAGTAGTGAAGCTCCTTCTAAGGAAGTTTGAAGCTTGAGGAAGGTGTGGGAGTTTTTTTAGAGAGAAGATTGTAGTTTTTAGGGTTTGAGAGGGCTTTTGGACTAATGGAAAATTAGGGCACAAATTCCATTGGAGAAGAGAAATCAAGGTGAAAAAATATTTTGCGTGGAATGGTTGGATAATTTAAAGGAACCTAAGGCTAAGGCAGTAAGGAGTAGTAAAATTTGGGATTTATTATCGTGATATGGAACCTAGGAAAGCAAAAAATGTGTCACCAAAGGGAAAAGGAAAAGGAAAGGGAAAGGAAAATCAGTGGTTAAGGATGTACAGAAGAATGGTACTTTGAAATGTAATACCTAGATGGAGTAATCATGGGAAAAATTGGGTATCACATGTAATTAAGATGACTGTCAACTATTATAACCATCACTTGGATGTAATTGCACATGAAATAGATATTAAAATGATTCATAAGATAGAGGAGAGGACTGTGGATGATAAGCCTATCTATGATGATAAGGGATATCAAATTTTGCAGAGTGTGGGAGTTCTTCATCTCTACGAGCTCCCTTACTTTGGAAAACCCAAGCGACTATATCAATGGCTTATGTCACGCATCCATGAACTTTTTCTATTTCAAGGAAGAAGGATGTGCCTTACCATGCCATTGATTGGAAAATTTAATGGCCTTTAAGAGCACAAGAACAAAGCTTTTAGTGGACTTAGAAGATGATGATGAAGTCAAGAATACCTTCCTACACATGAAGTACCAACGAGGAGGGCGCCATTATGGATATTTATAAGCTCGATGATCCTGTTATTAGAATGGCCACACGTTTACTTACAAAATTGAATGGGAAAGAAAGGTGGGGCCAGGTGAACAAGCAATGGATTCATGTTGCAAATAAGATATCTAAAGGCATTTTTATAACCTTTCTAGATTCATAGTAGAGTATATTATTGAGGAAGCATGTAGGGGACAAGATCACTTTTGGAAATGTCTTATTGTTGATAGTTTTCTCTTAAATAGGGGTGAGACCATGGGCCTAATGAGAGTAACATATGGAAGTTCCCTCTAAGAAAATACATCCCTAAAAAAATATTTATTGACTACACTTACGATGGAATCATCAATAATGTATAAGGCCAAGGAGGATAAATGGTATAAAAGGATGCATGAGGTGTTTGGAGTAAGAATGGATGCATTCCAAGTGAGTTTCCTACATAATTGGAAGGAAGGTAAAATAATTTATTTATCAACACTTTTACCTTAGAGATTTTATTTGAAGGATGGGTCAAAGAGTCCTTGGTGAAAAACCCATTTGCATTTACAAGCATTACTTTCAAGATACGATGAATAGGTTTTCTGAGGTGCACAAAAACTAAGATTTGACGTTGATAAGGTAGACTATGAGCATCATACATTATGCAAAAACATATGTTTATCCTAAAAAGAGTGCATATGAAGAGACAATGATATCAATGATATCAATATGTCCAAGTCCATTACTCTGCGGTTTTCAATTTGGAGGCAACAAAGGTTTATATTTATTTAAAGCCAAGGATGGTGAATGGAAAATATGTTAAAGATGACTTGAAGATCCTCAAGTTCCTATAAGAAAGAAAGTATGGGAAAAAAAAGAACGTGTGAGGATACTCCTCCTGATGATGAAGAAGAACAAAGTGAGAAAACAACTCTCTTGTTAAGAGTGCAAATAAAAGAAGACACCACAATGAAAGGATCCAAACTAAGTATGAGCACCAAGAAGCCACCAAGAAGAAATAAGAAGTCTCCAAGTGAAAAGAAACCAAAGATAGTGTCAAAAAGACACAGAGGATCTAGAGAGATAAAGAGGAGGTCATGAGAAATGAAGAGGAGGAATATTGCAAAAGGACCCATTGGTTCATGACATTGAGGAGTCAGATATGGAAGAGCATGATGCGCATCATGAGAGATCCCATTCAAAGGAGCCAAGAGAAGAAGGCCATGAAGTACGTATTTCTCAATTTTGGAGGAGAGAGCATAGAGGAGAGTGAAGTTACAAGGCACATGAAGTTGAGCACACATTGAAGCATGAGGTAGAACACATTATAGAGTGCATTGTTGAGCATGAGAGTAGAGCGTGAGGAGGAAGAAGAAAATAATATTGGTGAAGAGGAAGGTAGGTGGTGAGAGAACCCCTTGTGCTTGGTTTTTTGAAAAGGACCCGTGGGAAGAACAAAAGCCAAGGCACACACCCCAGGGCCCTATGATGTAATATGTGATGATCCTAATAAATTATTACACAGATATCATAAGTACACAATGGCCACAAAAGATCTCTTTTGGTCATTCTTTAAAAGGAAGAAGCCTTACTACGCACAAGAAATATGCTCTCTTGGGAATTTCAATCACACATGGAAGAGCTTGAGTTTGAGGTTAGTGCGCAATCAATAACCAAGACTCGACTTAAGTCAAACCAGAGAAGCATATCCGATAGTCGACACACAGGTGTTAACAAATGAACAAAGCATGTAATGCACTTAACAAACTATCGGAAGAGGTAGGGTGAGAATTTTTTATAAGGATTGTCAAATAAATAATATGCAAGGAGATGGAAGAGAATAATAAAGAGATCAAAAAAAAGATAAAGAAAATGTGAGGTTGAAACAAGAGCTTAAGGAGGAGAAGGGACAGAACGTGCGTGGTGGATATAAGAAGGTAAAATGCATCATGTAGATGCTATTACAATCACACCCAATCTAGTTGATCAAGTCCAGGCTTCATATGAGATGACATTACATTGTTTTGAGGACTTGGTACACGCATGAGAAGAAGAATCTCACAATAGAGTCCACGAAATAAGTATTGGCCATAAGAAGAGAAGAGTGAGAGAGAACAGATCAAGAAAACCTCACACATAGATGATGCATTAAAATAGAGGTTAAGGAGGTATGTGGATGGTAGAATTTGTATATGATAACTACTAGGACTTTGATCATGTTGTGAGTTTTCTAGCTACTAGAGATGAAGCAGAGTTGAGGGAGTTCCAGGAAAAGAATAAGAATAAT
The DNA here is from genome assembly GCA_018340775.1 of Taxus wallichiana var. yunnanensis. NCBI lineage: Eukaryota > Viridiplantae > Streptophyta > Pinopsida > Cupressales > Taxaceae > Taxus > Taxus wallichiana. The sequence goes on from CM031238.1 coordinate 120,575,969, forward strand.
AAGGATGAATAGGAGAAAGTGTTGGCCGAGGTGGAGTAGAAAAGGGAATTGATAAACCTGTTGAAAACCTCACTAAAGGATAAATTGAAAGAAATCTTCCCTTGGATTACACACAAGATGGATGCACTAAACAACGTGCAGCAAATAAGATGGAAACTTTGATTGAACAACTAAAGGGGAAGATTGATGAATTGACCACCGCTGGAGGTTCTAACATTGTGGATGCCACGCTAGTTAAGGATAATAAGGAGTTAGAATGGTGGAGGGAGCTAGAGAATTGTTTTTAAAAGGAATTTCCCATACTCCTTCCACCTAAGGAAGATTAATTATTTGATTCTTTTATTCCATATTATTTATTATTCATTCTTTGATTCATGAGATATAAGTTTCTTTATGCCAGTGTTTTTAGTGTTTCCGATGGACAACATACCTAGTGTGGGGTAATGTTTGGTTGCCAAAATGACTAAGTACCAAGAGGTATGAAGGATGATACATAAGTAGCATGCACACATAGGAGTTTGGATAACGCGTAGGAGGGTGCATGTGGAAAGGAATAGGATTGTGTGAGACTACGCATACATGTAGATTGAGTAGAGACTTAGCCATTTTCATGAGGGACTAGATAAAAATAGACTTGGAGTGTTCACCAAGCAAGGGATAAAAGAATGCTACCTTGGAGAGCAAGAAATGATGAATATATTTGGAGAAAGTACATGCAGATCGAGGATTAAATCACATGCATGGATTTATATTAATATGATTAAAGTAAGGATATTATTAGATAATCTATTATTAACAAGTGTTTTTAAAGCATGCATGTAAGTACGCATGGCTATTTTTGGGCATGCCTATTATTAGGAAGTGCATGGGTGGTGAAGGGAAAGTCCCACCCCTATAAATACTTGGCTTAGGACTGGTTATGAACATGGTAATTGGGTTTGTGTTAGTGTTATGTTACTCTGTTATATGGATTTCACACATGAATCTATGCTCATATATAATGAATGTTATGTTTTTGAAGACTAATAGATAATTATGGTTGGATTATGATGATTGATGTAACTAAGTAAAGATATGTGTTTATGTAATTGATCATAATTATGGTTTATTTATAATCATTATTTCCTTATTACATGTGTTTCCAAATAAATATATGAAGTTTTTTTATATTTTTGAATGAGTACTTGGTATATTATCATTATGTATATGCATACTAACATTCTGTAAGTATAACAAAGGAGGGAATTGAGCACGAAATCCATTTTCTACCCGATAGTCCGCTTCCAAACTTGGGATTATATAGAAGTCTTTAAAAGATACCAAGTGAGGTAAAAAAATAGTTGCATAGTCTTTGATTAAACAAGGTATAATCTATCCTAGAACTTATCCATGTGGTTATCCTATTATTTTAGTACCTAAGAAAGATGGTTCATAGAGAATGTGTGTTTATTATATAGATTTAAATAAAATAACCATCAATAATAGGTGCCCCCTTACTCGCATTGATGATTTATTAGATCAGTTACAACATGTTATATTTTTAGTAATCTTGATTTGAATTTTGGGTATCATCAAGTGTAGATCAAGGAAGAGGAAATCTAGAAAATAGCATTCAAGACCAATCAAGGATTATATGAATGGTTGGTATTACTATTCAGGCTATGCAATGCTCCAACTACCTTCATCGATTGATGAATGAAGTAATGAGGTCATTTATTGATTCCTTTTTAATTGTTTACTTGGATGACATTATGGTTTTTAGTAGAATTTTTGAGGAGCATATTGACCATTTGTGTTAAAATTTGCAAGTTCTTAAAGAGAACCGACTTATGTCAATGAAAAAATGTGAGTTTACAAGATAGTTATTTGTATTTTTGGAACATGTGGTTGGAGATGGAGAACCGAGGATTGATCCGTAAAAGATAAAGGCCATTAAAAATTGGCCTACACCATAAAGTTTGACTGATACCAGGAGTTTTGTTGGAGCAGTTTGGTATTTGAGGAATTTCATTAATAAGTTATCATTTATAGTAGTGCCACTACATTCAAAGGTGACGGTAGGGGGAAAGGATTTTGTTTGGGGCAAGAAATGACATTGTACCTTTGAGTCATTTAAATATAATATTATTTGTGCTCCAATTTTGGATATACCTAAATTATAGTTTTCTTTTGAAGTGGAAACTGATGTCATGACTATGTTATGGGGGTTGTCCTACTTCAAGGAGGTAGGACTATATGTTATCATTCTAAATTGTTTCATGGTTTGGTATGAATTATTGTACATATGACAGGAATCGTATGCTCTTTTTCAAGCAAATCAATAAATAAAACCTTATCTAACGGGTAAGGATACTATTATTCAAATGGAACATCAACCTCTCCAATATTTGTAAGCTCAAAACAAATTTCAGCAAGCTAGAAACTATAAATGGATGGGTTTTTACAGAAATTTCATTTGATTATCAAATATAAGAAAGGTGTGACTAATAAGTTAGCTGATATGTTATCTAGACCTCATTTTCTTTCAGCTATGGGCATGTTAATTATTCTTGAGCCTTTTGTATGTGAAGCCTATTAGAAGGTAATGAGTAATATCTTTATTTTGCATATATTTTTAAGCAAAACCTCCAAACGAGGGATTTTCACATAGAAGAGAATACTACTTCCAAGATGGCTTTCTCTATAATAACGAGAAACTTTGTGTTCTTAAAAGGGAAAGAGTTTAGATGATGAAATACACACACACTTCTAGGGTAGGTGGTCACTTTTTTGTGACAAAGACTATGGAACACTTATAGATGTATGTTTATTGGCAAACATGTAAGAAAACGTTGTTAAATTCATTAGGGGTTGTGTTTTGTGTAATACAAGTAAGCCTAATAATAGGAAGTTGGGGTTATATATGTCATTTTTAGTCCCTTCTTGACCATGGATAGTATCTCCATGGATTTCATGGGTGGGTTGCCTACTTCCAAGAAATTCCATGATTATATTTTTGTAATAGTATACCAATTTAACAAGATGGACCATTAAGGCTAATGATGCAAATGATTTTTTTTTGCTAATGTGTGGGTTCACTACAAGGACTTGCGGTTAGTAGGAAATTTTTGGTCTACTTTGTGGGAAAAGATAAATGTGAAGCTAAAGAGGTCCATTTCCTTTCATTTCAAGATAGATGGGTAAACATAAGTGGTAAATCATACCTTGGTCCAAATCTTGAGAGGGTACAATAGGAAACATTTGAGGACTTAGGATGAGAACTTGGTGTATATCCAACATTCTTATAACAGGGAAGTTCATGCTTTGACTAGTAAAAATCCTTTTGAAACATGTTTTGGTTATTTTCCTAAGAGTGATTTTGATGTTTTTTTAGATTACCATGTAGAGACGATGGGAAAGTGGAACTGGAGGTCCACAAAGATGAGAAGTTTATTGAGAAAATTCAGCAGATATAGCTTCAGTACATGCAAGAGGATGACATAGTCAAAAGATAAGTATAAAGCATGACATGATCAATACAGGACTGAGCATTCCTTCCTTGTTAGAGACAAGGTATGGTTGTACTTGATTAGGGATAGGCTATAGGAAAATATAAGAAACTCAAGCCTCTTCAATATACCTCATTTGAGATTCTGAAACAAGTGGGTAAGAATAATTTTCACTTGGATTTTCCTCCTTATATGAGGATTTACTCAATTGTGAATTTTGAAAACTTACGTATTTTTTAGCCCTCCTTATTGGATGAAGAAGAAGAGGGAGTGTTACTTCCATATATTGAGGATATTACTAAAAATTTCACCTAATTAGAGGAAGATTTGGTTTTCAAGGCGGAAAGAGAAGATACTATAGAGAGGAGTGCATGACAAGTGGTTGATTGGGTTGAAAGGTTAGTTTCCTACCAAAGCCAAGTGGTATTATAAAGAATATGTGGGGAAGAAATTTCTTCACCTCATCAATCTTCAAATATTTTAGGGACTTAAAATCCTCAAATTGGGGAGGTATGATCCAAAAATGGATTTGGAAATGCCCAATTCTATGTATTCTCTATATTTGATACTTTATCTACAGTGGTCTCAAATTATTCTTTCATTAGGAGATGGTCCAATTTAGAAAGGGTTGATCCAGAAACCTTCTAATGATGTTCTAGCCATCGTTGTTCTATTCATGGGATTTTTAGGTAATGGTTATGTAAGTGCCAGTCTTTTTTAGTGGTGGTTTTGTCTATGATGGTTTTGAAATTTGGGATCTCAACAATTGTAAATGGTTGAGCTTCACAAAATGGTTTAGTTTTCTTTCCATGCATTCTTGGGTAGAGAAACTATAAATATAAGTTCAAATTTTCATTCTAGCAAGTGATTTTGAGTGAATTCTAGTGTGAGCAAAGAAGAGAGTTGGAATACTTTATTGTTTTTTCATTATGAATGAGTTTACTATTGTCGAGAGTTGTAAGTAAGTAAATACAAAGAGCAGGAGTGAAGAATCCTTTTTCAAGGCCATTTTTGACACTAGATTTGTATTTTGGAGAATTACATATTGAAGGGAAGCAATTTTCTTACCCACTATAGTTTTTCCCACCTTAGGTTTCTCCAAGATAAATTCTTGTGTCTCCTTTGCTTTTGTTCTCTCAATTTGTAGTATAGTTTTGTTTAATAATTACACATTATATTGGTTAAAAGGAACTTAGTAAATATTTCACTTATTTTCACAAGCACATGATCTGTGAATTGTTGGAAAGAGGTAGTTTACGGATCATTAGGGTTTGACATCTTGTTATTTTACCTAAATTTTATGGGTCATTTCTCAAAGAATTAAAACTAATAGCCGATTGTTTATATAAAATTCACCTTTACCAAGAAAGATAAATTTATCACACACACACACACATGATAAAGGGTAGAAGGATGGTTTTGATAGGGTCCCTTCCCTATTACAATAATGGTCTACAAACCAGATAAAGCATTGAGGATTACAAAAAGTGAGAATCTAAAACAATAAGAATGGCCATTCTAGAGCGGTCTAAAACTAGGAAAAAACCAGTATAAATCTTGGAATAGGTGAGAAAGAAACCAAATCAAGAGGCTAGACCTCTATAATTTCATACCGAGGCCACGATCCTAGTCACGGTAGGGTGAAAACGGTGTGTGGAATTTTATTTTTGAATTTTTTCCATTTGCTATCCCCCTCCTTTGAAGAATTTCCATGTGTCATGTTTCATAAGGGGGCCCACTTCCTTTTTGTTTCACCTACTAAATTAATAATTGACCCCACTTTTATTTTTTATCCTTTTGAATCATAATGGATATGCTCGAGGGTAAGAGCATTCAATTCCCGAGATCCACTAGAATATCCTCATATCTCTCGATGTGACCGCCATTTTTGTCATTGAATGTGCTTTTCAATGTGATTGGTGTCCTATATATTGATGGAATTTATCTCCATGCATCCATCACCTGAGATTTTAGGTAGCATTAATCTCACCATCGACTCATTCTACAAAATTCCTTCTAAAACTCATGTCCGCTTCTTGCTTGAATTTATCTCCAAGTCAACATTTTTAGTATTATGGCCAACGCAACACTTCACTCTAGGCTAGTATATGACTCATCTTCTAGATTAAACACCAAACCATCTCCCTAGCGTTATTTTCTTCCCTTAATAGTTTTTGAATCCATAATTGTTGGGGTGCATTTGTGATCACGTCTGTAAGAGGTGAAGTCTTCATCCTCTCACACTCAAAACTCGAAACACCAGCCTCCTCCTCAACAAACACCAATCGTGGGTTGTTCCTGTTCACCCATATTCTACATGATGGGGTTCCATTTTTTCTTTCAGCCATATGAACCATGGCCCACTCACCCACATTTACCACAAAACACAAGAAAATCTTTGTAGACTAGTTTTTGTAGCTAGACTCCATATATAGACACCAATTTTATGGCCTCCAGATTTGAAGAGCCAACACATACATTAATACACATCCTTGTTACAATAAATATGGATCTAGATGATTTTTTTGGATCAATATCAATCAAATCCCCCATTTATTTAGCTATTCGTGCTAATACATCCACTTCCCGTAAATCCAAGGTTAGTCCACGAAGCCTTACCCAAATAGGACAAGCATTCGGAATGTGGATTTTTGAACCAAGTTTTCATCCGATAAAGGAGAGAGTGGTTCTTCCAAAGAACCATGGCCCACCTTGCATAACTTGGATTAGATCATCTTCAAGGGAGAAGACAAACAATAATATTTTCTTAGACATGGAAAAGGGGTTGACTTGCCCCAAAATATTCCATTTCTTCCTTTTCCAGCTTCTAACTTGGTTGATGCTAGGCCTAATCCTTATAAAACTCCCCATCGAGAAAATTTGAACCTTCCATGAGATTTTTCCACCACCGAATATGGAACCTTCAAATAAGGAGTCTCTTACAACCATTGGGGATCTAGCTTTAACAATGGCTCCTTCTACCGATTCTTTCCATTACATGTGTTTCCAATAACTCTATCCACCCATTTTGGGGGAGGTAAAATAGTTCCAAAGCAGCCACACTTAGCACCTACAAATCCTTCCTTTGTCTTGCTCCATCCTCATAATTCTTATTTTAGTGTGGGTGTTGACAATTGACAAAAATCGTATATAGGACCCCTGTATTGACGCTCGATAACATATATGCTTCAAGATTTCCTGTAAGCATGCATGTATCAGATATGCTATTGTTTAGTTAAGAGCATAAAATATATGCTTCTCGTCGGTAACATGAATATATGCTACCAACTCGGCAGCATATATTTATGTTAGTAATCGACAACATATATTCATGTTATCGGTCGGTAGCATATATTTATGCTACCGATCGGTAGTATGTAATGCGGATCTATAACTAGTTTTATTGTTTACATCTAGCTCATCCATGATTCCATATATAAATTACATTTGGATTATCCATGTTTTTAGGTAAAATGGTCTTTGGTAATAATGACAAAAAGAAAGAACAATTAAAAAGGAAAATCAACATATTTAAATTATATATATTCCATTGATTATAGAATATGCTACCTGGCATTAGCATATATGCTTCAAATTTTTCCTATAAGGTCCCAAGTAGCATATATGCTACCAAATTGGCATCATATATTCATGCTACCAAATGATACCAAATATTTATTCTACTCGACCAAGAGCATGTGTTATGGATCTATAGCTAGTTTAATATTTTACATCTAGCTCATCCATGATTACATATTTAAATTACATTTGGATTGGTCTCGATAAAATGGTTTCTGGTAAAAAAGAAGACATATCAATTAAAAAGTAAAAGAAACATATTTAATTATTTAAGCTAGCCAAAAATTTCATGCACACAACTTGCATCAACTTCAAACACATATGGGTAAGTGCACCAATCTATAGGGGCCAAAAAGCGGGCATAAGTCCAAAATTAGGCAAAATGCATACGCATTATAGTTTTCTTGGTTTAGTATTTCCCGAGCCTAAAACGAGTACATGTTATAACACTTATGTGTTTCTAGTTTTAGTCTGGGTGTTGACGATTGACAAAAATCATATAAAGGACCCTGTATCAGTACGCTCGTGAGCATATATGCTTCAGCCTTTCCTATAAGCATGCATGTATTGTATATGATGTTGTTTAGTAGCATAAATATATGCTTCTAGTCGTAACATGAATATATGCTACCAAATGGTAGCATATATTTATGTTAGTGATCGAAACATATATTCATGCTATCGGCCGGTAGCATATATTTATGCTACCGATCGATAGATGTAGTACGGATCTATAATTATTTTTATTGTTTACATCTAGCTCATCCATGATTCCATACATAAATTACATTTGGATTATCCTTGGTCTTAGGTAAAATGGTCTTTGGTAATAATGACAAAAAGAAAGAACAATTAAAAAGGAAAATCAACATATTTAAATTATATATATTCCATTGATTATAGAATATGCTACTTGTCGTTAGCATATATGCTACTCATCGGTAGAATATATGCTTCGGCCTTTCCCGTAAGGTCCTAGGTAGCATATATGCTATCGTCGTATCATATATTCATGGTACCAACTGATAGCATATATTTATGCTACCGACTAGTAGTATGTGTTATGGATCTATAGCTAGTTTAATAGTTTACATCTATCTCATCCATGATTACATATTTAAATTACATTTGGATAGGTCTTAGATAAAATGTCCTTTGATAACGAGAAGACATATCAATTAAAAAGGAAAAGAAACATATTTAATTATTTAAGCTAGCCAAAAATTTCATGCACACAACTTGCATCAACTTCAAACACATATGGGTAAGTGCACTAACTGGGGGCCCAAAAAGTGGGCATAAGTCCAAAATTAGGCAAAATGCATACGTGTTATAGTTTTCTTGGTTTAGAATTTCCTGAGCCTAAAATGCATACACGTTATAACACGTACGTGTATCTAGTTTTAGGAAACACATATGCACTTTGAGTTACATGAAGTTGAGAAGGGCACTGAAGGACCAAAATTTACTAAAATAAATGTTAAGTATAAGAAATAATAAAAGTATAAATAAATAATAAAATAAGTATAAAGAAGTAATAATTATTTATAATTATTATTTCTTTATACTTATTTTATTATTTATTTATACTTTTATTATTTCTTATACTTTAAATTTATTTTAGTAAATATAAGAAATTAGGGTCACTCTGCACCTAATGGAAGTGGTCTCGTAGCTCTAACAGTTATAATCTAGAAGATAGTTTTTCAAAATCTAATATGGTTAGTACTTACTCATTTTCAGGATTTCAACAAGGACCTAAAAATTTCAGGGCATATATATTGTAGTCGGTCTTTGTTTTGGGAAAACATATAGTCGTTTTGTAGGTTTTTTGACCTTTTGGATTGGATTTTGGCCCTACCACTGCTTAATTGGTAAAATTTTGAAATTTGGTCCATAATTCATTTTAGTGACCACTAATCAAATCTATGATGCTTATCTACTTATTACTAAAATGAGATCCACACTTTATAGATAGAGGATTACTCCCGAATGGGATTCTGTCCCATGGAAAAATGAGATGATTGTAATGTGCCTCTTCCTTAAGATGTGATCACACTACTAGGTGTTGAATGAGTTTTTACGAATAGTATCAAGTGAATTACATCAAGTGAACTCAAATTATTTCTCAATCTTAGAAACAAGGTGCTCCATATAAAGATCATTCCCTCACCTTTCCTGGCTCTAAAATCATCCTTTCATGGAATCAAATTCATGATTATCATACGTTTATTTACTCATATGTATCTCATGGAGATATATGATTCCTTAATACTTCACACATGATGGTCCTGGATACCTCGATGGCATGACTAGCTCATTTTAACTTGTTCTTTGGAGAGATTTGGGTACAATGATAGAGTTAGGATATGATGATCATCAATTCACTCCTTAAGCTCCACATTTCACATTTGAACATAATGAATCATTTAAAATTCAATTTATTGACCAAGATGAAACTTGGGTGTAAGCATGCTTATGGTACATGGACACCTTTTTTCTCAAGTTGCTCCTCATGGAAATGGGTTTCCTCCTCCAAATAGGGGATGAATCCTTGAATGAAATTTGAGGATGAGTTACATGTTCTTGACCTACATACTTCACTGAAACACTACAAATAAATTTTTATGATCAATGAAACTATTCTAAAAATATAATTTTTCCTGCAACTCAAAATTTAGGTCCTATTTCATTTTGAACTAGGAGGGGTAAAGATAAGAGTTTTACATTACCTACAAAATATTTAAGCCTTGAATCAATGTTGATTATTCTACCTTATAGAGTATTCTAATATTGTTCCGATTCCTATTTTTTTCATCCTAACTCTTTCGATAACTCCCGTAATCATCCAAAAAAACAATCTTTCACCATTTTAGCTTTCATTCCTTACACCTAAAAATCCGGTCTTAAACATATTGCTCCTGAATGAGATTTTATTTCCTAAAATTTCCTAAATTTACTTAAACATCTTCAATTCTCTCTAAAATCACCCTCATATGCTTTATATTTTCTCTAAAAACTTCCAAAGGGTGTTAAATTAGCTACAGAATGGCCAAAATGACCTTTTAGGGCTTCAGAGGAAGTAGTCTCATCAAAACTAACTGAGTTGATCAATCACCTTAGACACTATTCCCTCCACACTGAAACACACTAATAATATTATTAGGATTTTCCTTTGATCCAAGGTAAAATTTGAACTCATGACAGGCTGACCATATGATAAAGAGTACCTTGCAATCCTCTTTATATAACTTTAACTCAAAATAAAACTTCCCCAATTCAACTTTCTCCTTTTCCCTTGTTTCAAGTAGGTCTAGTTAGGGTTTGAAAGAAAAATTAAGGGTTTAATGTATTACCACATGTTTCATCCTTAAATCCACCTTTCAACACACCCATACACCTTACTCAATCACACCTCAATGCTCCATTACTCATTTATCCATCATATTGCTAGATTTTCAACTTTTGGATTTTTAAGACTCATTGTTTTCTCAAGCTCTAAACAATATTCTCAACTTTGTTTTTCACCTTCACCTTGAATTTTACTCAATATTATTTTCACTCATCTCACTGTGCTTACCCCTCTCCTAATCACTAATGCAAATCACTCAACTCTTCCTCTTTCACTTAAGGATTTTCATACAAACCCTTACTCTCTCTAGGATTCTTTATGGAACTGTGTAGGACAATCAATAGGTATTCTTGATTAAATTTGTATAAGGATTTTCCCTGTTCCTCAAGGATTCAAAACATTCTAACACCACTCCCTCAATGATAGATACAACTTCCTTATGAGTTTCTTTCCTAAGACAACTATTTCTCAAGGTTGGTCTTGATAGTCACAAGAAATAAGCATGATTGTACATTGCTTCCTTTACCTACTAACCACTCAATACTATGTCATTATGACATGATTTTATTACTACTTAATTCCCTTAGTCCTTCTTCCAACTTGTTAAAGGCTCCATCAACTTCAAACACATGGAATAAAAACTATTTTTCTAAAATTACATCTTTCCTAGCCCTCAAAATGGGCATTAACATTGCTAGATTGTATTTGCACATACCTTTTTTTTATTATTATTCCAAATTATACTAGGGATTTTGAAACTCTTGGTCTTCTTATTACCTTCCTCCACACTTATCAAGGAATCTACTAGGCATAAGTATTAACTTTTACAATGAATTTTCTACTCTAGGCCCTTAAGACTGGGCACACATAGTTAGGATTGTGAACGCAAATTTAATTTAAGAAATCCTCCTTTAGATGGATTATTACCTTTTCTTGACTTTTGTAATGCGAGGTCCTTGTGATAAATTCCCTAAATAGATTCAAGGATTCCATCAATCATTATGTTCATGCTACATACTACTAAACTTATAAAACAAAGCATAGTCTTGTCTAAGTAACTCTTTCTATCTATTTTCCATTCCTTAGACATCAGTAAGGGTTCCATGAAGCCTTGAAAACCATTAAAGATAAGAAGACAATCCAAAAATATATATTTACACGTGAAAATTCTTTTGCAAAATAGTCTCTAACCTCCAAATCTAATATCTTGGTCTGAGAGGAATGTGTCACTTAACACCTAAGCCTACAACATACCTTTAGCTAGTTCAAATTTTCAAATTATACATTGGGAGGGAAACTCCTTAGTTTTCCCTATGGAGTCTAAATGGACTAGTACAAGCTATGACCATCTGAAGTGGACCCAAGATACCCCTAATCACCTAAGAAAGAAAATTTTGATTATTAACAAGATGTTCTTGCATCACTAGAGGAAGGATGCACAGTGACTGAGAAGCCTTATTTTCAATTAAGGGCTTAGTTGTCATGCTTCAAAATTTTCAATTTTCATGCTAGTTATTTTGGCCATTCTAGAGGTATCAAAAAGCCCTCTCGGGAGATTTTAGGAAAGATCTTAAGCATCCAAAGGTAATGTTAAGGAATATTGGAAGTTTTGAATGTAATTTAGGAATATTTAGGAAATGTTTGATGATTCAAGTACTATCTGCTCAACATCGGGTTTTCTAGGTGTAGGGAACAAACACTCTAATGGTGAAAACTAACTTCTCTGGAAGATTCCAAGAGATCTGTAAGGAGTTAGAAGGAAACAAAATAGGCATTGGAAAGCTACGTAAATCCTCTACATGTTGGATACATCCATTTTTCTCTAAGGCTTGAAGGTGTCATAAATAATTTCAAAATAGTGAAGCTACCCATTTTGGTTCCAAACCAACACTTCACCAATGCAACACTTCATGACACCAAAACAGCACTACCAATCAACCTTCATGCTTCTTGATGATTGAAACCTCATACTGACTCCTATGCCACCTAGACACCCTTTCCCATCAATGCAACTTGACATCAATGACAACACCAATGAAACTATGTCCAACACATGTGTTTTGATTTGTTATATATTATCGTGCAATTCATGAGTGCATATAGTTGAGCAAACTATTGTTTCCTTTGAGATTTGTGAGGTTTGTAAATTCTAATTTTGACACATCTAACACTCCTAAAATGTCATTAATCAATCCAAAAGGCCCAAAACCTAAAAATGATTATATTCATCACAAAATAGACATCTATCAGAGAATTTAAACGTTAAAAAGCTTTAGGTCAATGCCAAAATATTGAAAATTACCTATGTAGTGACTAGATTAGATTATAAGAAACTATATCCTAAAACGTGACTCATCGAGCTACGAGACTAGTTCCATAAGGTGCAGAGTGACCCTAATTTCTTATATTCACTTAACTAAATTTAAATTATAAAAATAATAAGAAATAATAAAATAAAAACTAAATAAATATAAATAATAATAATAAAAACTTATAATAAATATAAATAATAATAATAACTTTAAACATTTATTTTAAATAATGAAATAAATATAGCTTTCCAAAATAATGTCACATATTAATTCCTATATTATGTGACTATGGAACCATAAGGTGCATATGACCCTATTTCTTTATATTCCCCCAAACCAAATTATAAGAAATAATAAAATATAAATAATAATAAATGAAAAACTTATAATAAATATAAATAATTTAAATTTAAACATTTATTTTTATAAATAAAAGCCCAAACCTAATTCTTATTTCTGGGACCTCGTACGTTCCCTTTATTATACCCCCAAACCAATAATTTAGAGGCTTGACAAACCTACGCTGTATTTTTTTAGAAAAAATATGCAAAAACTCACCTTCCACCATCCTAAATCCTACCAAACCATTTTCTATCTTTCTTAAAAAAATTCTTACAACGTTAAGAAAACTATCGTCTTTCTAAATATATACTATTTATATATTCTACTACTCTAAGTTTTCCATTTATATTTATTTCAAACTATGTCTTTTATACCTCTATTTTAGTTATCAGAAACCCTTATCTTTTGTCATGTATCATTTTTTCACTTCTCCAAATTGAAAAAAATCTACAATCCTCGACTAGGCCTAATTCTATACATATTAAAAAAATTCTAATTTTTGATATTGTTTTATGTCATTGGGGGAGGGGGCACTGTTTCGTTATTTTTTAATTTTCAAAATATTTGTTCTTGAAAAATCATTAAAAAATAAATACTTACTAAAAAATCTATAAAAAATTATATTCCAAACTAGATGCTCCTATCTATTTTTCTAACAAAGGGATTTCAAAAATACTAAATAGTGCTAAAAAATGGGGGGCACGACTAACTATCTACTATGTTTTTTTAACAAAAATAGGAGCCCCTATTGAAATTTTTGATATTTAACCCAATTATACTTAACCATTATAAAAAAAAGTAGTTTAGAAATTAGACTTAAAATATTACAATTCATGTTCTTATAAAAGCATACAAATTGTCCCACTTTATGGCCATAAATATTTTAATAACTCGACTAGTTAAATATTTGAAAATTTAAAAATTTTAAACCCCCTTTGCCCCCCAACTCGGTGTACTTACCCATGTAAGGATGATTTTAATGCATTTTTAGTTTAATTTAAAGTTTCAAATCACATGTAAGTTTAGTCATTTTATATGTGTTTGGTCATGTAATAAGTTATTCCACATGAAACAATTTTCTGAGAATAACAAAACCATACACACCACAAGTGGAATAATTAATTATTTAACATGTCACCATACTCACCACATGAACAATTAATCATAATATGTCAACACAAAGATATTATCATGATGTCAAGCGAGAGCTAAATAATCCTCATTATTAAATTCCTCTAACGGAATAAATTCCTAATGATGAGATTAAAATAGTACAAGATATTTCCAATTCTCAATCTCATGAAATAGAGACTCAAGTTGAAAATTCTAAACAGAAATTTGTGCAAAGGAAGAAAACTAGTTAGACAATTGGGAGGTCATTTAAGGTAGAATGGACATCTAAATATCCATTCATTGAACCTATAGAGCCAAAGAATGGTAGTGATACTCCAACAAAATGTAGATGTACAATATGTAGTAAGAAACTAAAAAATACCACATATTATACCCGGTTGAAGACAATTGAGAAACATTGTGGAAAATTATATGTGATAGTCATGGAAAAAGATGAAAAAATAAAGACACATAAATGGAAAACTGCAAAATATTGCTTGCATGTAAAATATGTAACTGAGTATGAAAATGAACAGAAATGTCAAAAGAAAATTGTTGAGAAAGGGGGAATAATTAATGCATAATTTCAAAAATTATGAGTACCAATCTATAGGCCAAAATTTACAGCTTCTCTACTATATTCCACATTTTTTTATAAATAGCTAACCAATTTCAATATAATGGGTTTCTCAACATTCCATAATCACATTGGTCGAAAGCGGTGCTTGGGAAATGAAAAAGTGTCTAGCAATAATTGAAATGGAATATTTGAAAGAAAAAGTAAAAAAAGTGATGTTTGTCTCATTGTTCATCGATGGGGTCACAACAATTGACAACACATCACGGGTTTGCATGCATGTCTATACATTTGAGAATAATTCAAGGAAAACTCATTTGTTAGCTATTAATAAATGGTTGAAAAGTGCAATGTTGAAAACCCTTTTGAATTGGTTATTTCTAATTTAAGGAATTTAGCTGGGATGGATGACTATGTAATTGCTACAAAGTTGGTGTGTGTTGGTACTGTTGGTGCATTAGTAATGTAGGGTCATAAAAGTGGAATTTTGTTCTCCTACAAATAAAAATTCCCCCTATATGATTCCAATTCATTGCATGGATCATAGAATGAACCTTGTATAAAAATTGTTAGCACATTTAAAAATGTCACTAAAGTGGAAGAGCTCATCCATGACTTGCAAATTACAAGGCAAATAGTCCAAAAAAATTCAAAGTTTCAAAATTTGCAATTGGACTTACTGATGGTAAAAATATCCTTAAATATGTTGATACAAGATGTATTTCCATGTACGAGCTCCTCGCATGCAAGATTTTCAAAGAATATCCATATTTAGCAGGTTTCATGTTTAAATACCATAGGAAGTCGACAAAGTAAAATATTTTTTGTAACGTGTAAAATATTTGGAAATATTATCGATACTATGTGGCATTCTCCCTATGTCAAGGAAATCAATTTCTTAATTAAACATGCTCAAGAAAGATCCATATATATTTTTGACTTCATAAGGTTGAGAAAACATGTATGTCTAACTCTAGATATGTTATACAACTCAAGAAAGTTTTAAAGGACCATTTTTCACTAGTTGGAAAAATTTAACATATATAAAGAATCCAAAAATCTATTTTAAATTCAATATCAATGACCATCTTTGTATTATTGTTAATGGGATGGAAATTTGATGCACATGATACAAAGGTTACATGGCTATGGAAAAATTGTATCCTAGTAGATCCTCTAGGAAATATTAGTGAATATTTCCGATTATATGAATTATGTCAAACAATGATGCTAGGCTCATGGAGGATGAAATGGTTTTTAGCGCATTAACATTTTTTAAGTCAAAAATCCAGAACAAATTCGATACAATTTAGAGACTTTTTTGAGATTTTATGTTTCACCATATTTTGTGGACACATTCCTGTATGAAAGAGCACTGGAAATATGGATTTCTATTATAGATAGGAGAGGGTCTTTAATACATCCACCAAAAGAGAAGATATGGACATTCACATTGAATATGCCTTTGGGACATTAGATATGAGTGTGAGTTATGAAGAACAAGTTAGTGAAGGTCCAAGAATGTTTCAACTACTTGATTTTAACTAATGATTTAAGAACATTGTATTTCTAGAACTAAAATTTCATATAACATTGTTATGTAGTTGACATGTTGTGTTCTTTATTAAAAGATAATTTCAATATCATTTTTTACAAATATATGAATTATTTAATTTTTCCATTGTCTTTCCTATTTAATTTTTACAACTTACTATATGATTTTTTTGACTCTTGAGGTGTGTTAAAAATAGTAACCCATCATAACACTCATTGGTGGACACAAGAAATATTAAAATGCCACTACATAAAGAACTAAATCATAATGATAACAAAAATAGTTTTTCCATAAATCTTAAGCATGGAAAGAATAAGACATGTAATATTAATAGAAATTGCTAGTTTATTATAGAATCGATGCAAAGAAAATAAAAACAGCTTTTCCACGTACAAAATAAATCATTTTCTTGATTTCATTTCTTACAAAAATGTTTCTCCAACAGTTTTTCCAAGTTATAAAAGAAATCATTTTTCTCAATTTATATCAATAGTATTAGTTTCTGCTCCTTTCTCTTCTATAGAAGCTACCTCCTTTCCTTGGGCTTGACTTGAATCTTCACTTAATATTACTGATTCAATTAGATCCTTCACAAAAACATTTATATTGAAAATTATTTCACATTCTGCATTTGTTGCATCCCCTAGTGAAGCTAAACTAGGATTTGAATTAGTTTTCTTCTTCAATAAAATATCTAGATCCATTCCATGCTCCTTGATAATTATTCGTAGAGAATTATTCTTCTCATTCAAAGAAAAACATTTTATTTCAACCAATGAATCCATTCAAACTTTTTTTGCATTTTTCAGCGCACATTAAGCACTTGTACCTCATTCTTCATATTTTGATACTTGGAATGCATTTATAAAATAAACAATAGTAAGAAAAAAATTAAAAATAACCATAATTAATTATTATTAACTTTCTAAATATTATTATAACTTACCACAACCTTTTCTTTCTTTGCATTCATAATCACAACAAGGCTCTTATCTATAGACCATTTATTATAGTAGGAATGGGCTTCTGCATTTAAATTTTCTATTCTATTTAACATTATATCTAACACATTATCATGATAAGGATTAGAAATAAGTAACAAAACTGATACAACTTGATTCAATAATATATCAATATTTTCTAGTTCATTTTGAACTAAAGAAAATAAAGAATTTCTTTGGGAGTGGTTGTGAAAATGGGCATTAATTTCTTTAATCAATGTTTTTCCCCTGAAATCTCATTTTTAATGATTCAATATCTTTCAAAATAATTTCTTTAACAATGGCTAAACAATTATCAACTAAAAGAATTCCCAATGAAAACTTTGTGATCTCATCATTAGTTAATGATGTTTCCCTGAGTCGAAGATGGTGTATTGGACATTTGTTCTCTTTTTGGGGAAGCTTGTGTTGGACCCTAAATCGATGTTGAGGATTGAAATTTGTAGGGGCCTGGTCCCCACTTCTAAAACCAAGATATTCCTCATCCAAATCAATTTGATTTAGAACTGAAATTCCACCCATGCTTTGTAAACCACCGACATAAAAATTGGGGAACTCGTAGATATCCAAATGAACACTTCCCACACTAACAACTAGAAATCTAATATTTTTACCCCTTGTGTGAACATTGTGGGGAGGTAGTCACGAGAGTGGTGGAAAATGTGGTCTAACAATAACACTATGAGTATGAGATGGTGGAGGCACTACAATAGGAAATCAAATAAGAAATGAATAACATATAAAGAATAGAATGATTGAATAATTGAAGGTTAAATAATTGTTTTTGTAAGAAACATTAAGTTTGGGTGCGTATTATGTTGTTGTATTGTTACAATTTTATGAGGTCATTTGCCCATTGTTGAACAACATTAGAAGTAGCACCATGATGACTAGCTCTTGATTAACCATAAAATTAATCAATAACTTGATTTAAAAATAAATGAAACTAAAATATATTGAAATGTAAAAGGTAATTGGAAACATACCTTGGGCTTGACGAGGAGATATTCAAATTCATATTCATATCATTGGGAAATTGGAGGACGACAACGACGGCTCAGACCGCCAGAGAGGAGGCTGAAAATTTGAACAAGTATGTTATACAAAATGTAAAATACTAATATTTCTAAAAATATTTAACATTACTACAAATTGAAATGTAAAAAACTTGTAAATTTCTTAATTTGTTGAGGTGTTAAATAATTCCTCATGTGTTTGCCAAATCTTCCCGACATGGAGTTGGAAAATTACTCTCACAAACCTGTCGCTAATAATATATTTAGTGCTCTCAAGTGGTAAGAGTTCCTCTTATAGTGGCATCTCTTCAGAAACAATTTCATCTTTAATGCTCTTTTAAAATAAATAGAATATAAATATTTAATATAACACTATAACAAAATAGGAGAATTCTTAATGTAAAAAATTAATTTGAATTAAAGAAAGGTAAATTTATATCCTCATCAAGGTTAAAGGGAAATATTTCTCCCATTACAAGAGATGGAGAAGAAATTAGTCTTTTTCTTATGATAATGTGGCATCTATGGTCATACCCTCGAGAAAAAAATGGGTTGTGCTATGAAATAATGCTCTACTAGGAAAAATGCTAACCCTAGCCTGAAGCTCCAATGCAAATGAGGGGTGTGTGGTGAAAACTCTTTGTCCGGAAATGACGATGGCCTTGAATTTGTCTGATGTGTTTCATGTGGAGGCGATTCTTTGAAAATGGTTTCCCTTGTTTTGTCTTATTCTTTAGCGTCGGAACTATTCTCCCGGTTTTGGTAGGGGAAGGGGTGGTGGGCCTAATGTTATTTTATAGGGAAAAGCCATGGATTTCAATTTGGTTCTAACCTTAATGGATTAAGGAAGCTCGGATCTAGCGACCTGGTCTACAAGGGAAAGAATGTGGAAACCCAGTTTTCCATTGTAGAATTCCTTGCTACTAGTAATATTTCCCAAATCTTTGAGGATCCTTTTGGGGTTCTAACCCAGAATGATGAGTAAACTAATCTTACAAGACTATTTTAGAAAATTTATAATGGAGACATAGTGCCCCCTGCTCGGGTCTCGTGTGCTCTTATTCATGGAAGTTAGGTTATATACTAAGTGATTCCTTCTGTTGGTTCTAAGCCTAAGCAACCCCAGATTCAGCCAAGTTAGATGATTAATACATCCCTTGTATAGAAGTTGTTTAAGGATGTTGTAAGGTGTATTCGTAGTAGGAACACAGGACTTCCAGAGGCCAAGCGTAATAATCCTATGACTTATGCTAAATTTAATCCATATGTGAGTTTCAGGGACGAGGTGGTCGAATCAAGTTTATTTCAAGAGGAATGGTATGATATGCAAATTTAACAACTTCTTCTCGGGTCTTCTTGCACTACATGCCTAGGTTTCGAGTCACCGGAGCCCTTATATGGAAGATAGGATGGATATTTTTCTTGTTGCATGTGGATTTTTTATCGTAGCATTTACTAATGCTTTAGATAGGGATTTAATTTTTGGGAAATTTTGGGATTTTGATTCCCATATACTTCTGATGAAACCTTGGTTTCCTCTGTTTAATCCTATTTCTGACACTTTCCAAGTTAAACCGGTATGGATTCATCTTCCATACTTTCCCCTTCAATTTTGGTCGAAAGTTGCTTAACTACTATTGAAACACCTTAGGGAAATGCATAGATATATATCCAAAATTGATGATATGGAGCACAAAAAAATTTCTTGAATCTTGGTTGACTTGGATACTTCTGTTTATTTTCCTGCCTCTATTGATCTGAAAGTTGAAAATAGAATGTGGACTCAAAATTTGGATTATGAAGGGTTTCCCTTTAGATGTCGAATATGTTTTTCTCTTGGTCATTTAGCATCGATTGTCTCGTGGTTCAAAAACATGCCAAAGGCAGAAGCTCTTGGTGGAAGAATTCCAATCCTAGTCACCTAGTGGTGAATGATGTTGTACTAGACTCAATAGCAGATGAACATGAAGAGGAGGAAGTGTAACACGTTAATAGGTATGATTCGAAGCCTTCTCAAGATCATAGGACCTTATGGATCACATTGAAGTACTAATTCCAATACATAAAAATGAAAATGTAAATCCAATACTAAGGGGACCGGAAAGTAGTGTGTAAAAAAGAAAGAGATTATCTCACCCTCAAGATGTAGCATAGATCCAAAGGGAAGGGGCTGAATTGTTGATATAATTATTGGTTTTACTATTGTTTGTTTGTTGATGTTGGTTTATTATTGTTGTTTCTATTCGTCCTTGCCACTAGAAGAGGCTTGATTGTCATGATCATCAATGTCTTATATTTTTCTCCATGTCTTGTAAGGGGTTGGTTCCTCATAACCCACTTTTACCGTGAATAAAAAAGGTTAATTTTAAACTCATCTCACCTCTAACTTTTCAATGGAAAAGGACAATATCTTTAGCTTTTGTTGGCATGCATATGGAACAAGGGTGTTGTGTAAATTGTGAAAAGTCTCAAAATATAATGAAAGTATATATTTACAAGTTGTAATTAAAACAAATTCTTTCACAAGAGCATTATTGATGTCATTCTTTATCTTAGTAAAGAAGTAGGTGCACCACCATATTAGTGACCACTAAGAGTACATACAATATAAACCAAGGCTTAGTTAGGAATTTTGATATATCTTCCCTCGCGAACAAATCCTTCTTAGGAAAAATTCTACCATGATATGCGGAAACAGGTGTGTGACATCCTGAAGTTGTAGTGCCCCCACTTTTCATGCAGCCTTTTTCAGACTTCTTCCACCACACATCCTCGGGAAGCCTTTGTCAGACCTGTCTTTTTTCCTTATAGAATAATACAAGAACTTTATTTTGATTTTACAAGGCATTACCTAAGGAGGAAACCCTTGTAAACATTAGAAATTTGGCAATAGTTGGATGGTTGCAACAAGTACATCCTGCACTACCATAAAAAAATAAACAAAGAATGACATGGAACTATGCTAATAAGATCTCTCGCTAACAACTGTCTAGAAATCAATACCATCACGGGTTAAATCGGTCCAATATGGTTGATCAAACCTGCGCACGGATATAAACTTTGTAACTCCAATATCTCATCATTTTTCTATTTGCAAAACATTTGGTCTAAATATGTATCTACGTGTGAAGTGGGTTCAATTGTTCTCTATAAGGAAATGTCTTCTAGCCTATATTTTGCTTTGTTGTACGTAAAAGAAGAGAAAGCACATTAGTATTAAGGAGGCGCTTCACTCAAGAGTTTTTCCTTGTTGTATTGACTTTGCTTCTTGTTCTTCTGAGCAATTGTACTACGTGAAATGTAACCTTTTCCTACATCACTGACTTCATGTTCATTGTATTTTATTTGGAGTATTTGTTGTATACATTAAGACATTGAAAGTTTTTTTTCTTCCTGTCCCACGTATTTCTCTACTAGAATTGTCTCTTTCACTCTTCCTCTACGTAAAAAATATGTTTTCCCTTTTGTATTCATCCTTGATAGCAATTCCCTTGCTTATGCCAAACAAGATATTCAAACGTGGATCTAGATTCCTCCAAGGTGTCACATTTACAAGTGCTCTAGTTGACTGATCTGAAAATGTGATAGATAGCTCAAGCCACATGAAAGGTTTTACATATTACCCAAAGAAAAACAAAAAAATGTGGTCTTTTGGAAATGTATTATTTTCTTAATATGCACAGAATGGTATTTATGAGGGGGTTGGAAGGCATTGCAAAGAAATACTTCAGTTGGATGTCATCTCATGGAGTGCCATGGTAGTTGGATATGCATGAAATGGTCCTTTTTGTTAAATGCCATAGGAGCTTCCAAGAAAATGTAACTAGTAGGGGAAGCCATTATCCACGACTCGTTGCCAATGTCCTCCCTATTTTGTGTCAAATGGGGGGATTGTGGAACAAGTCAAAGAATCACATAAGCATATGACCTGATGGTTGTTTGGTTGTTTCATTATCTTGGGACCGCATAAGTGTTGAAGTTGGTAAGTTGGAGCTTCGGTCACACCTTGAAAGTGTTTGTTTCCAAGGATAATAGCATGTTAAGTGGCTGCGAAAAGTGGGCTTTATTTTGTTGGCAAGCGTTATGTTAGCGGGGAATAATGTGTTTGAATGATGACATGTTTAATGTGGCAAGTTATGTGGCCTCATCGAATGTGGCGACCACAAGTTTTGCGTGAAATAGGTATGGACTTTCCCGCTCTCTTGCTCTAAATAACACTTTCATCATTTCTTGTATTTTGAAATTAAATGTTGATTATCAAGAAATGTAACCCCAACACTTGATAAAACCCTATTTCATTTTGGAATTGTCAAAAATAAAATAAAATAAAATATTTGACACGAAAGTCATGCACATGGAGCATCACACCCTAACTTACCACAAAACCAAAAATATTTGCATGACCCATGCTAACATGGAACACCATAGGGAACCTTAACTGAGTTGTTGGAAATATTTAACGCACTTGCAAGTTGGATTCCTAAACCCTCTTAGCTTATCAATCAATTATAGTGACGTGGTCATTTTAATAAAACATGGCTAGTTTCAGCCATCATGGGTTGGGCACTTAACTTGCGCGAAACTGAAAACCACTACCTCCTACCTCTAGACTACCAACAAGAGGATCGTAACCCACCTTCAGTTCACTAAAAAACACCTTTGGAAACTAATTTTGTGAGTGGGTTTTGGGGCCCACTGGTCACTTTGTGACAAGAGATGTTGATGCAATTACGATAACAGCCTCGGACTTACCCTCAGAACTTGAGCTCTTCTCGTCGTAATTAACTCTTGTCAGACACGATGAATTATCTATATATGGGGGAATAAGTTGGAATCATCAAACTTGGTGATTGAACTTGAAACGAGTGTGTTCAAGACCCATTTGTAAGAACTTTTGTTGTTTTGGATTGTTTTCTCAACCTTAGCTAGAATCTCCTTTTTGAGTCTCGTTTAACTTCTAGCCACACGTGTGACCTCGTAATACCATTACAATGCTATGTATAATTTTATCCGATCATTTATCTTGTATAAATGAATTTTTGAAATGTATGGTGATTTTTGTCTCTCTCCACCCTTTTCTCTCTCTAGAAACGATTATGAAACTTTGGTTGATTTGAAAACGTAAATGAATTGGAAAAATGTAAATTGGTTTGAAATGAAATTAAAATGGACATGAAAGGAAAATGGTTATGATATTTTGAATGGAAGATAAAATGTCTCGTTACTTTCTCTCTCATCTTTACTCTCTCTCTCTAGTACAAAAACGTTAAGTGCAAATGAAAGTGAAAGTGTGAATGCATGAGAAATGAACTCTATCTTCTTCTTCCTCCCTACCTCTCTCTCTCTTCTATTTAATTGAAATTGTTAGAAATGATGAATGTGTGGATTTATGCTAGAGTGTAGGGGATTTCCATACTTAGTCCTAGGACTGATGCAATGTTGGTTGTAGGTACTTTGAACAAGAGGAATTTTATGGATGTGATATGTTGTAATTAATGAGTTTTCATTGTAAAGTTATATTCATCTTGCAATATATGTATTACCATAGAATAATGATATGTATTGTGTTCAAGAATTTTTCTTTATATATTTTGAAAAGGGAATACCAATGTGGCTATATTTTATAGTGTCAAATTGGATGTGAAGTTGTGCTCAATGTTGTACCTATGTTATAAAGATATTAAACTAATATTTTGCTATGTTAATTATTGGTTTATTTCCTTAACACCCACAATGCTAGGTAGAATATCCTCTCATCAAAACTAATGAAAATAAAAGAACGAGTTATAATTCCTATTGTACTTCCTCCTCCCATTTGAGTCTTTTCTAGGGTATAATACATTGATCATGTAATTAAAATACTCTAACCTTATTAATCATCTCCTTGTTTCCCACCTAAGATGTCTTATTAAGGACCTTTTTACCTAAATATTTGATGAGGTGGTGATTTTACGTTGTGAAACCTATCATTTGGGACGAGTGAGGTGATCATGTCTTGTTGTTGTAGGTATGACCATATCATGAATAATTTTAACCCCCTAGTGTGTAAATTCCCTTGGTACCCTAGTGGGTGGCCAAAGCCTTGCAAGATAGTTGGTTGTTGTACCTACGATTGATCTCTTGAGATCTAAATTTTGTGAGAAGAGACTATGTTTTGAATTACTTGCGTATTTACCCAACAATTGAAATAGGTCCTTAGGATGCTTTTGTAATGCATAAGGTTATTTGGGATATCTCTCTTACAACATACACTTAATACTTGCATGTCTAAGAGCAATGAAATGAGTTGTCTTGTGCGAGGTTGTACTCCTTGTAGTCTTAATCCCTAGTGTTAAGTGAGTATTATAGGAATTTCATTTGTTCCAAAATCATGATAATACAGGACCAAAGTAACCTCGTAAACATAGTTAGTGAAAGGATAAATAATATTAAACTAAGGAATGACCACTACAAAAATGGTATGCCATTGAACGATGTCAAAAAACAACTAAATGTCAAATGTGATCATAAAATGAATGTAATAAAGTAGAGCTCCACGACTAATACAACAACCTAATAAATCAAAAACCAAATATGATGCATGATCACAAGTTTGGTTTGCATAAATATGAATAAAAAAATGATGTTAATGAAATAATAAAATGTAACCTTGAGAATGGGATACCTGCAACTATAGCCAAGGTCTTGTGAGATAAGGAGATTGCACTCTAGTTGGACTTGTAAAATTTAGTAGAACCCTTGGCGTAGTTAGGAATATATTAAATCTAGGATCACTCAAGAAGTATAATTTATGGTCGAAACATGTAATTAACTCGGTTCTACTGAGAGTGAACCCTTAATATGATGAAACAAAAGTAGTTTAAAATTGAAATTCATCACTTAGATTCAAGGAAAAATATCTATAAGGGGAACATAGGTGTAATGTACCCTTCCATGCGTAATATGATTGTGAAAATATGAATTCCTAATTGGAGCAACAAATTGTGAATCAAGAATGATACAACTTAATTAGTTAACCTACATAGTTGGTTGTAATAACTTGAAGATTAAAATAATGTATTGTTAGTATTAAACAATGTTATGAAATGAACTCAGATAGGTTTTCTATTGATCTTGTAACCTTTCTTTTTTCCTTCTTGTGAATTGTCCCCCTTGTAATGAGAGTATTTTCCGGATCAAGTAAACACGACTCTTTCAAAAAATCCTTAAGTCAAATATTAGAAGGCGCATATGTGTATATACATTCCTAATCACAATCAATCTATATAAATTTATTTCCATAAGAGAAACGAGAATATTCTAAAGGAACTGCTATAGGTGAAATGTTAAACAAAAACATGTAGCCTAGTTGTAAAGGAATGAAGGGTCCCATGTTATGTGTTCTTCAGACAATTATAGTCAACTACAAAATTTTGAGAGACAAACCTTTAACATAAGAATTGAATATTAGGAGACTCGTGGTTATTTAAAATGAATTTATTTAACAAATGAGATATGGATAACTAATGGAATTGGAGAAAGGAACCAACCACACATTCTCACTTAAGGATTAATGCTCTGAAAAATAAAGTAATTGAAGTTTGAAAAATAGGAAATTTTAAACCTTATGTGTTTAATTATGTTGAAAACTATAAGGTCATACAATAGAAACCTAAATATAATGAATATGTAAACCATGAAAAGGACATGTCATGGAGTATGCATATATTGTGTTTCTTTTTGTAATTGGGTCATTTTCATGGTTTACATCGTTTGAGTAATACTTTATGTGTACCCTATGTTATCCTATTGTATGAGTGGGTTCATGTTTATGTAAGTGTCCTACGTGATGTCGAGTTTTTATTTGGATCCCATGTGGTGTTGTATAGTGTGTAATTAAAGTCAAAAAATAATTATTTTGATAATTTTACAATTGTATTTTGGTGTTGAAAATGTGGGCATTAAAGAAGTGAAATTCCCCTTTAGAAGGATTTGTTGATGTTGGATTAATTGTCAAGCAAAATTTAGACTCCATGTACTTGACATCTTCGTTAGTCAAGTTTTTTTGTGAGAGAATCCACATTTTTATGTGGAATTCCTATCAAATGCTGAATATCTTTAGGGGATGTTCCAAATGAAAGTGTGTGTGATGTGAGTTGTACTTGAAAAGTATAATAATGATTGTTGAAATTTGATACTAGGTATTTAAGTAACTTGTAGTATGTTTCAATTGTGGACTATAGACAAGCCTAGTAAAGATACTATGTTCAATCGACATAGAAAAACAATCTAGCTCCTCCATTATCCATAGGATTTGAGGAAACATCAGGATCTTGTAAATGAATTTGTGAATGAGTGTTGTCTGGTTTTATTTCCCTGCTTCTTAGGTCGACTCATGGTAGTGGATTTGACTCTGTAGACAGATTTGAAAAAGATGGATTGTTGGTCCTTGGATTTGACTTTGTAATTGTATGGTGAGTGGTGGAGCCGAGAAGGGTTTTTCTCATTTTCTTATGATTTTTTGGCAAGAGTGATTTTTAAAAGTGACAAAAACAATGCATTTGGTCTATTTATATAATAGAATAGGGGACCACGTTGTGCACATTGGTTGGTATGATAACATGTTATACCTTTTTTGATAACTGGGTTGCCTTGAAATGTTACTCGGCCTTTAGAAAAAAATACATGATTATGAAATAATTTTCCAATCATTTGAAATTCATTTTGTTCTGATTCGCCATGATTTTGAAAAACTCTTTCACATATTCATTAAGTTATATCATTGGATTTTGTTTTGGTGGAGGGTCTTAAAATTTTCCCTAACTCGGACCTCTTAGAGGAGTGAATCACCACTCCAATTATGGGTTTTCTTGAATATGTGGTAGGGTAATAAGGGAATGAATGTGTGAATGATGTCCTTATTTCTCCCTCGAAGAATTTATAGGGATGATGCCATATACTTCGTTTTTACATCTATTTTAGGCATATACTCACAATAACCCTAATCATGATAGCTTAACCTGAGTAATGCCTTCAAGGTGCTTTATGATGGTGTACTGAGTCTACGAACTAGGATGAGGAGAGGAAAACATTAAAAAAAAATTGAGACTAATTCTCAAGTGCAATGCAATGCAATATGAATTGGTACATGGAGGTGAAATCCACATCATCGGTGTAGCTGAGTGGTGATGAAATCCACATCACTATGTGCAAATACAAGTATGAATGGTTACTCACAAGTTCTTTCCAACTTTGAAATACATAGAAAGAAATGTGTAATTGATAAGTATTAAATGAAAATATACCTAATTTTCAGCAAAATAATTAGCTACATTTTAGAAAAAATGACAAATAAAACTTGCATGTAATTAATTAGCAGTTTGTTGCTTGTTTTCCTTTGATAAAGGTTTCTCTAAATGAAGTGGTCCAACACATAATGGATTAGTACATTTACTGCAAGGAAAAGTTAGGAGAAAAGTTTATAATGAAATATCTTAGCCATTTTAAATTTTCAATATCATCTAAAGATACAAGAGAAGAGCATATGTGGCTTTTGATCTTGAAAACAAAAAGAAATGATTTATTGAAATGACTAACAAAAGAATCTCAACCATTTTTTATTCTCAAGATCACCCGAAGGCATAATAGAAGAGCATACATGACTTTTGATCACAAAAGAGAGAATGATACAAAGGGGAAAATGATGAATATTAGCTCTAAATATTTTTATAAATTATAAATAAACTTGCTGAATAGTGTTATAACTTCGTAGAAAATAAGCAGGAAGAAAGGATAAACATTCGAGAAACTTAGAAAAAAATACATAGAATAATAACACAACTACTCTAACACTAACACAAGGACATAAATTCTAATGCAAGTAGCACAAACACACTTCAAATCATACACAAATGCACCTTTAATGAACACTAACGTAACTAATTACATGTTAATGTAAGGACATAAACGCTAACGCAAAATTACACTAGTTCATCTACTTTCATGCTAGTTCATCTACTTTCATGATAGTAAATATTCTTTCATGCTAGAGCACCTACTTTCACACTAGTGCATCTAATTTCATGTTAATACAAGTTTGCGAAAATTTTTAGAAAATGAAAGCACGATAGTGCAATGACTAGTTGAATGGAAATGCACTCAAGGTAATGGTAACACAAACAATGCAACAAAAATGTAAAACCTATAAAATAAAGGTAAAAAATAATGCTAAAGTAGATTATGAGATACGCTAGTGCATGTGATGAAATGGAAACGCTAGTCACATGTATCTGCACAAAAATAGTATAATATGGAAAAAATGACTGGGTTTGTTAGGAACTACTCTCAAGCTTGCTTATGGAATCTCCTCTAATTTTTCTAGTAGATTATAAACAATGTAAAGATCGTAATGAAGATGTCGATTTGATTAAAAAAGTAAAAAAAAAACCTTATAGGTTATATATTGAGAGAGCTACATTGGAGGTCTCACCAGAGTGCCAGAATGTGAACAAGATAAATTGTAGAATATTATCACCTTTGAGAATAGTCCATGCACACTATTATCCCAAGCCTTCAAGGTGCTTTATGATGGGACTTGGTCACTAAAATATGCAACTAGGGAAAAATATTCAAAATAGTTGAATGCCTTATTAAATTTAGGACAATATAACATTATATTTGCTAGACTTTCAAAGTTTTTTTCATTACTTCACGAGACATGCTTTAAAATGAACTTCCTCGATCGCTTCGATGCCATTTGAATTCACATTTCCGTCCAATCACTTATAAAAATGATTACATGAGCCAAAAAGAGGATATTATAAAATTCTTTAACCAGATATTAACTATAGTACAATAAATGATGGGTATGGAGACAAAAAAAAAACATTAATACGAGTGTGAGAGTGACAAACCCTAATACAACGATTTCTCCAACTCTGTAATGTATTTAATTTTGTTTTAAATTGTAAATTTTTCTTAGCTCCTAATTTTATTACAAGTGCACTTCTATTCATTCAATGGAGTGACACTTTTTGAAACTCATTTTCACCCAATATAGTGCATGATTAGATCCCTTATGATCTTTTCACCCAATATAGTGCATGATTAGATCCCTTATGATCTTGACATATCTGGAATTCAAAAGGTCACTTTTTTCCAAAAAATAAAAATAAAAAAATGTTTGTAAAACTAAAAACCCAATAATAGCAGTGTAATTTTATCTGAAAGGTGAATCCATCGCCATCGACGCCTAAAGAATGTTGTCTGAATCTTATACTTTTGCCGACATTGCGATACTGGCCACTCCCGTCTACATTTCCTGCATCGAACTACAGTATGGAATGAATAGAGTGTTACCATTAAAAAGAGCTCGTCCGTCCACTGAATTACAGTATGGAATAAGGAAGAAATGAAATGTCCCAAGTTTATCCCAATCATGTTCCTCATACCACCCTCGATCCCCCACAAGCAGTATTCACTGTTTGGAAGAACGCCTTGTTTTTCAGCGGCACAGCTTTTACAGTCTTCGATTCCTCCGGCGACATTGTCTTCAGAGTTGAAAACTATACTCCCTTCCTCACACGGCAGCAGCTGGTAATGGATGCCACTGGAAAACCTCTTCTCCTATTACGCCGCAAGGTATGCAAATTCCTGTTTTCTTCTCCATTTCATTTATTTGTCCCTTTTCACATAACTTATTGATGCGAGCAGGACGTGAGTCTACACCAGAGATGGGAAGGCTTCGTGTGCGATGAAAAAGATGAACATAATCAATCTGGATCCCGAAAAGCGAGGATGGCGTTCAGCATCAAGAGATCATCCATTATATGTCCAGCTACTTCTTATATTGATGTATCTCTGACTAATTCTTCTTCTTCCGCTGATTATTTGAAGTGGGATTATCGCATCGAGGGATCCTTTAGAGAGCGTTCCTGTGCAATCTATAACCGCTCACGCACCATGGTGGCGCAGGTATTTGAAGCGAAATTCCACAGATGATTCGGTTACAAAAAGAAACTACTTATAATGGGACCTATTTTATGCAGGTGAAACGAAAACGCGGCAGCTGTGATATGTTGCTGGAAAAGGACGTGTTTAGCGTGGTGGTTTTTCCTGGTTTTGATCCCACTTTAATTATCAGTTGGATCGTCGTTCTTGATCATATTAACAGAGATCATCTTCGTCTTTTTACACGGGCGGCACTCCGCCGCATCATTTCAATTACTTTAAAGAGAGACTCTTCTAAAACTAATCATTTTAGCGCGGAGCGATGAATTCCATTGCAAGCAAAGTAGCCTGTGGGAAGCTGCCATAGATGGCCAACTTTGAAGCTCTCACTGAAATTAGAAGCAACAGATAGTCAATATCAACCACGAAATGTGTGTTATCTTAACGTAGCGATAACAAATAAATTAAGCAATAATTTTCTTTTGTGCCATTGCATGCATAACTGCCTTTGAATTCAGGGATATTGATCATATTCTTCTTTCTCTTTTTCTTTGTTTTTCTTCATTAGTCTGGGGCCGACCATCCAGTCGCCATAGATCCGACTCAGCGTTTCATATAAAATATAAGGAAAAAGCGATGCGTTCAATGCTATTCAACATAAATGCCAACAGAAATATTTGTAGTTTGTAGAATTAGTGGAGCGTGACAAATCGTTGTTTGGAATGACTGAAAACGCCATTTGCAGAGGCGGTGTTATGGTCGGCAAGGATTATGGAGATACTTTTATCTCATCGCCATCTGCAATTTTTTGACAGCAAAAATAGAGCGACATGACGCTAAAAAAGGTCGTGAATAGTGTTAGTGCTAAGCATAGTCGTGTCGTGCGCTCTCTGAACATTGTCGTGTATGAAATGAGAGGACATTTATGAGTGTGATTGCATATACATTATTGCCTTTAATATTTCCGCTTGCCACGTGCTACATACCTATCCAACCGATGTTAAAAACGAATTCTTTGCCGCAGCTGAGACGTACGACAATTTTTGTCTGGAATTATTGAAAACACCCTTAGAAGAGCCGGTGTTCGTGTATATCATAATCTCTACGCCATCTACTTTCACGCCTTGTGCCAAAACTAATGTTAAAAACGAATCATTTTAAATTTGGGTTGAAAAGCAACTCTATAATGGGTGGAATAGGGGAGCACCCCAGAAATTCACATTGAGAAAGCTCAAGAGTTTAAGGTTGACACTTGGACACAACCATTAACAATAACTACACATTAACATAGATTGTTTAATAAAAAAGGAGCAATAAACAAAGAGCCTTAGAAATTAAGTTGTAATGGCAAAAATATCAATCCACAAGGAGATGATAAAGGCCTTTCTAGTTTGTCACCCCACCCACCAACTCTAGATGTCTCTAGATTAGGAATACCTTCCCATCCATCTTGACTATCATCTTTATCTTCACATCTCATGGGAGATAACCAACGAGAGGTTAGGGAAATTGTTAGAAGGGGAGCACCGGCCCAAGTAAAACTACCAAAATCGTTGTCATCACCACCATCACTGCCATGGGGATGAGAATCCCATCCGCTATCGTGCACACCACTAGAATCATCATTGCCAACATTTCCACTTCTGGAAGCAATCAAAGCCCGTCATTCCACCGCCCCTTGAAAAGGAGAGGGTGGACTAGAGTGAGGGCTAAAACTTAAACGTCGACTACGTGAGCTCGAAATGGGAAGACAATGAACACGACCTTTAGGGGAGGGCATTGACACAAGTAGTCAAGTGGTTCACTAGTACGACCCCACATGTCACATTGCTCTAGTGCACTTTGTTGTAGTATTTTCTCGTTTGTTTCAAATTAATGAGTTAGCTACTAAAGAAAGTACACAACTCAGAAATGTTGGAGGGTTTATGTTACCTCATATGTGTGATGGATGTACGGGCACCAAGTAGATGGTGGGTTCCACCGTTGATTACCTGCAAATAAGATGAACTAAAATAGGATTGATTAGATAGATTTATGCGGGGTTTCCCAAAAAGCGGACTCAAGAAATGTTAACTTCCTCGGTGGATGTCAACCCCATTGTTAAACAAAATGGATATAAAGTAAAAGACAAGTTGATAATATGCAGAAACTGAAGGAATTACAAAATCTGAATCAATATTGATTGATTTAAGTATTGATTTGATCAAAATAAATGAAAATTAAATGTATCTAGTCCTGGGTCATGGCGACTCAGACTATGTAGAAAAGCAGTCGTCGGCGACTCGGAAAGGCATCCTAGAAGATAAGTGATATATGAAAACCCTACAAGATCTGGATGTAATATGAATACAACGTAAAACCGATGAACCCGGGATCAACTGCAGAGGGAATCTAGGAAGAAGAAACCAAGAAAATGACAGAAAGTGATGGTTGAGAAGGGTAAGTTGGGAATCAGGACCCTGGTCGATGACGACCCAAGTGCAGATAAGCTGATTTTTAATGCCACAGAGGGATTAGAAGGAAGTTTGGCAAGGTGGGACAGACACAAACTCATGCAGATGGGAGAAGGTTCTCGAACAGAAACCAAAACCTATATAAGGTCGAGGTGAAAGCGACGACGATTATGACAAAGTTGGATAAAGCCGAGAAAAGAAAACTAGAAGAGAAACTGCAAGTATGGATCTGAAAAAGGAGGTTGATGACGTATTGGGGTGTGGAGCATATTTTTAGTCTTTGAATCGGTATTGAAGTGTTAGAGTTTGACGCTTAACTTTGGAGACTTCAGAGCATTTTACAATCATGTGTTATTTTCGTGTTGTGTATTTGTTGTTAATTAGGCAATTTTCACAGTGATGGATTTTCCATCCGTGAGAATTTGAAAGGTCACGACTTTCAAACTTCTAGGGTCAGCTATAGAACTTCCTAGAAGGATTGTAATCTTATAAATAGAGGTGTTAGGGGCATCCTAATGTATCTTGAGTGATAAAAATATCTTGAGTCTTAGAACATCAAGAGGTGATCAAGAGTGATCAAGTTGAGAAATTGGGTGTCAATTGTGTCTTAGATGTGGTTTAACATCTTTGGGAATTTTTTGTGAGTTCATGAGTGATTGTTGTGCAATTGTAATTGAGAGAAGACTGTGAGATTTGGTTTTACTCTTGTTGATAATAAAATATTGAGCAAGTTCTTGGTGGACGTATCCCACATTGGGTGAACCATGTTAAATCTTGTCTTGTCTTCTTTTGTGCATTGTTTATATATGTTGTTATATTTCAACAAGTACAATTCTACTAAATAGTTTCTATTGTTGTGATTTGAGGAATTGTTTCCACATATTTGTTCTCTAATTCCTAACAACTGGTATCACATATTTGGTGGTTTTTTGCTGAAGTGGTGAATCGTAGGGAAAGTTTAGCTTAAGTGGGAGCTATGGTAGATGAGGGAAAACTGAGGGTTGAGAAGTTCAATGGGAAGAACTTTGGTTTGGAAGATGCAAATGGAGGATTACTTACATAAGAAGGATGTCCATGTTCCTTTAGCTTGGAAAAGCAAAGAAACCTACACCATGTCGGATGAGGATTGGGAGTTGTTGGATAAAAAGACGCTCGGGGAAATTCAGCTATGTCTTGCATCTTTGGTTGCTTTCAACATATCATAAGAGAAGACCACGAAGGTATCATGAATGCGTTAGGGAAGTTATATGAAAAACCCTCTACCTCTAATAAAATATTTTTGATGAAAAAGTTATTTAATATGAAGATGTCTGAGAATGGTTTTGTTTTGATCATTTGAATGAATTTAATATGGTTGTGAGTATGTTAAACTCGATGAAAATTGACTTTGATGATGAGGTCGGGATTTATTGATTTTTGCTCCTTGCCGATAGTTGGGATAGCTTGGTTATAGTTGTAAGTAATTTAGTCTCTAATAATTCAAAGTTGAAGTTTGAAGATGTGATAGGTGTGATCTTGAGTGAGGAAATGTGAAGGAAGAGCTATGGGGATTCTTCTACTTCTAGAAACATTTTGACGGTGGAGAGTGCAGAGGAGAACAAAATAATAGAGAAAGGTAACCATGGGAAGTCGAATGATCACGGAAGGTCAAATTCCAAGAGCAAGTTGGAATGTTGGCACTGTGGGAAGGTTGGTCATGCTAAGAAAGATTGATGGGCTCTTTGGGATAAGAAGAACAAGGAGGAAACTAAGGAGGTAAATGTGGCAGTAGGTGATGTTTGTCAGGATGCCTTAATTCTTTCTTTAGATAATATTGTTGAGTCTTGGGTGTTAGATTCAGGGGCTTCTTTCCATGCCACCCCACATAGACATTACTTTACTGAGTTTGTTCAAGGTGATTTTGGACATGTATATCTTGGTGATGATGAACCATGTAACATAGTAGGGAAAATGTACAATGGGATCACATGGCTACTTAAGGACATTAGACATGTGCCTAAGTTGAGGAGGAACTTGATATCAGTGATCAACTTGGTAGTGATGGTCAGTATGGTCAATTTTACAAAATGGATTCTTGAAAGGTTACTAAGGGAGCTCTTGTGGTTGTAAGAGGTAAGAAAATTGGTACTTTGTATTTAACCAGTGGTGTTGATTATTGTAATTTAGTTGTTGCAGATGGAGATGCAACTTTGTGGCACCAAAGACTCGGTCATATGAGTCAAAAGGGCATGTAGATTCTAAAGGACATGTTTCCCATAGTATTAAAGGAGTTAGATTTGGACTTTTGTGAGGACTGTGTTTATGGGAAACAGAAGCGGTGAGATTCCTCAAGGTTAGACTTACCAGAAGGAGGGTAAGTTAGAGTTGGTGCATATAAATGTTTGGGGGCCACCTAAGGTAAACTCTATTTGTGGTTCATGTTATTATGTCACTTTCATTGATGACACAACTAGAAAATTATAGGTATATGGCATTTGAAAGAAATCGATATGTTTAAACTTTCAAAAGATGGAAATCCTTGGTTGAGAATGAGACATAGGTCTCGAAGCTGAAATGTCTCCGGTTGGATAATGGAGGGGAGTATTGCAGCAATGAATTTCTTGATTACTGTTCGGTAAATGGGATCCGCAGAAAAGGACAATTCCAAAGACTCCACATAGAAAATAGAGTGTCAGAGAGAATGAACAGGATAATCATGGAGTGTGCTAGGTGCATGCATGAGTTACATGTGAGGCTTCCACTCATGTTTTGGGTGGAAATGATGAGCACAATTGTTTATCCGATTAATGAGAGGACCTCTATGGACTTGGATGGAGGTATACCGAGGAGGCTTGCTTTGGTAAGAAAATGATTACTCATTTCTTAGTGTATTTGATGTGAGGTATTTGTTCACATTGATAAAGATGATAGGACCAAGTTAGAGGTTAAGTCTGAGAAATGCACCTTTGTTGGATATGGTGAGGATGAATTTGGTTTTTGTGTTTGGAGTCTTAAGGACAAGAAAATATTTCAGTCTAGAGATATTGTCTTTAATGAAAAAGTCATGTATAAAGATCAGTTACAGGAATAAAAGAGGAATCAAAGAAATAATACAAAGTGTTAGAGGACATTGTGGATGGAAAGGTGTCCAAGGGTCGGTTCAAGTGCAACATGTTCCAAATATCCAGCTTCAGAACCTACTCATTATGAATCTAAAACTCCTGAGGTGAGAAGGTATTCTACGGTAAGAAGGAACCTAAACTTTTACTCTATCTTTGAATTACTTATTGCTCACTAACGGTGGAGAGCCAAAGTGCTTTGAGGAAGTAATGCGGTGGATGCTAAGAATAAGTGGGAGCATGCCATGGATGAATAAGCATAGATCTCTTATGGAGAACCGACTTGGGATCTAGTGGAGCTACCAAGGGCAAGAGAGCATTGCATAAAAAGTGGGTGTACATAATCAAAGAGGAAGATGGAGGCATAAAAAGGTATAAGGCACAGTTGGTGGTCAAGGGATTTGTATAGAAGAAAGGTATAGAATTTGATGAAATTTTTTCTCTTTTGTTAAAATGAATTCTAATAAGATTGTTCTATTTTAGTAGAAGTAAAAGAATTACACTTAGAGAAATTAGATGTGAAGACTAAATTCCTTCGTGGTGAGTTGGAGGAGGAATTGTATATGCAGTAGCCACATGGTTATGAGGTCAAAGGGAAGGAGAGGTTAGTGTGAAAATTGAAGAAGAGCTTGTATGGCCAAAACAAGCTCCACGACAGTGGTACAAGAAGTTTGGGCTGTTTTGCATGAGCAGGGATACTCTAGGTGTCACTTCAACCATTTCATGTACATCAAGATGTTTCTTAATGGTAGTTATATTATTTTTTCCTTTATGTGGATGATATGCTTGTTTCATGGAAAGAACATGCAGAAATAAAGGTACTCAAGAAGTAGTTAGGTGACTCCTTTGCTATGAAGGATTTGGGGGAAGCAAAGAAAATCCTTGGTATGAGAATAACTTGGAACAATAAGGAGAGGAAGTTGGTTTTATCTCAAGAAGAGTACATAAATAAGGTCTTGGAGAGGTTTAGTATGCAGGATGTTAAACTACTTGGTACTCCTTTGGAAAATAACTTTAAATTATCAAAGGAGCAGAGTCCCAATACTTGAGGAGGATAGAATCCATATGTCCAAGGTACCATACTCATCGATGGTTGATAGCTTGATGTATGATATGGTATGCACTAGGCCTGATATTTTCCATGCAAATCGGAGAGCAAAGAGAAGGTTTATGAATTATCTAGGTAGAGAGCATCGGAAGGTAGTGAAGTGGATCCTTTGGTATTTGAGAGGGACCATGGGAGCAACATTGTGTTTCGGTGGATCGGACACTACATTGTGTGGCTATGTAGATTTGGACATGGCATGAGATTTAGATAGTAGGAGGAGCATGATAGGTTATGTATTTACGGTTGGTGATACAATGGTGAGATGGATTTCACAATTACAAAAGGTTGTGGCTTTTTCAACCACGAGGTTGAGTATGTTGCTATCATAGAGGTAAGAAAGGAGATGATTTGGCTACAACAGTTGCTTGATGAGTTGGGGCATAAGAAGGAAGTTGGGAGACTACATAGTGATAGTTAGAGTGTTATTCATTTGGTGAATAACTCCGCTTTCCTCTCTAGAATGAAGCACATTTAGCTGAGATATAATTTCATCATGGAAACTTTGAAAGAAGATAAGTTAAAGCTAGAAAAGATTCATACCAATCATAATCTTGTGGATATGATGACCAAGGCGGTCACAAGGGAGAAGTTGAAGTTGTGTTCAACTTTGGTTGGCCTTCATGAATGATAATGAAGGGTTGATAACTTTTCTTAGTGGGAACAGATTCAAGTGGGAGATTTTTGGGGTGTGGAGCCTATTTTTTAGTCTTCTGGAATCAACATTGAAGTGTTGGAGTTTAAACGGTTAAGTTTGGAGACTTCAGGAGCATTTTGCAGTCATGTGTTGTTTTCATGTTGTGTATTTACTATGTATTTGTTGTTAATTGGTAGTTAATTGGCGGTTGTCATAGTGATGGATTTTCCATCCGTGAGAATTTGAAAGGTCATGACTTTCAAAACTTCCGAGTCGGCTATAGATCTTCCTAGAAGGATTGTAATCTTATAAATAGAGGTGTTAAGGGCATCCTAATGTATCTTGAGTGATTAAAAATATCTTGAGTCTTAGAACATCAAGAGGTGATCAAGAGTGATCAAGGTTGAGAAATTGGGTGTCAATTGTGTCTTAGATGTGGTTTAGCATCTTTGGAGCTCTGTTGTGAGTTCATGAGTGATTGTTGTCTAATTGTAACTAAGAGAAGACTGTGAGAGTTGTTTTTACTCTTGTTGATAATAAAATCTGAGTAAGTTCTTGGTGGACATAGCCCACATTAGATGAACCACGTTAATCTTGTCTTGTCTTCTTTTGTGCATTATTTATATATGTTGTTATATTTCTCAAGTACGCTTCTTCTAAATAGTTTCCTACTTTCGCTAAGATTTGAGGAATTGCTTCCGCACATTTGTTCTCTAATTCCTAACATGACGAAGTTGTG
This sequence comes from Taxus wallichiana var. yunnanensis, assembly GCA_018340775.1. NCBI lineage: Eukaryota > Viridiplantae > Streptophyta > Pinopsida > Cupressales > Taxaceae > Taxus > Taxus wallichiana. The sequence continues at coordinate 120,614,264 of CM031238.1, forward strand.
AACATTGTTGTGGATGATATTCTCCTGCAAAAGGTTAGATACCAACAAAGCAATGATAAAATGATAATATTGAAATAAAGTGATTCAAAGATAATGACACGCTCACGAGGGATGATCATGAGGATGCAAACACGTTCCAAAGAGGCTTGAGAGGTCTATAATTGCTTCTAGAATTCACAGGTGCAGGAGGGAGTTTGTATATCTCAAGAAAATTTGATGATTCACATTTGTATGATTCCAAAATGGAAGGAAATCACTTAACTTTATAGGGTTGATGGCGACTGGGATGGGTCGCCACCGACTCATGGGGGAAAGTTTCCCCAATGGGACTAGATTTTGTGATTTTGGCATGATTTCAAGTTTTTTAAAGATTGGGCAAGTTCTTTAAAGCATTAGGGGAGGAGGATGTTTAGGGATGAGGTGTAGGTGAGTTGGTAGTAGAGATAGGTTAGAAAAAGTGTAGGGATGGGAAATAGAAAGTCTGTTAAGGCAAGGGATAGGATATTAATTGATTAATAATAATTAATTAATTAAATTCAATAGGGATGGGATAAATGGGGGAATTTTAATAACTTAAGGGGGATGAAATAAATGAATATGCACACATAGGTGATAAGGGTAAAGATACTAAATTTAGGTGTCTACATTTTGCCCCTTTTGTTGAGTGGTTTGAGATAGCAAACCATGAGACAAAAATGATAAGAGTTGGATGAGGATTGATGAAAGGTATATGATGAGCTCCTCCTCAAATAGGGGATCAATGACGTCAAGGGAAATCGATGTCACGTTTTTGAAAAGGTAGATGATGAAGGGCACGTGGGTGAAGAAAAGATGGGTGAAGGCATAACCAAGGAAAAATGTCCCAAGCAAAAAGGATCACAATATCAATAAAAACTATGGCGGTGACTCCAATATCACATCGGTAGAGGATAATTACGGTCTCAACATAGATTGGCTACAATGTTCTATATACCAGTAAGTGAGTGAAGATCATTGCAGTATGGATGCAAGTCGGGATGACCAATGGGTCATAGAAAAGTTGTCATCAAAGTATGCGCAACTATATGTGAAAAGTATGTGAAATCCTTCATACATGAGGAATTGAGTGAAAAGGTATGCGTCCACAAGGATGAAAATAATGGTGCTCCAAGGGGAGCAAAAATATGGCTCGGAAGGTGAAATGAAAAAATGGGTAGTGAAAACAAGACAAATGATTAATTAAAAATGCCCCAAGGGAAAAAGGTATTTCCACGAGGTGGGCTTTGTGCACAAGTTGAATAAGATAGTGAAATAAAATTCCCAAGGAAGAGTGAATATGGCCACGGAAGTGGAATTTGAAATGAGAAGGAGAGGATTCGAATATGGAAAAAAATGCCCTAAAGGGAGAATATAGAATATGGCCACGAATGTGGACTTTGGAAAAAGAATGTATGCCCGAAAAAGGGATAATTTGAATATCGTAATAAAATGCCTGGGGAAAGATGAGTATGGCCATGAATATGGACTTAAAGAAACAAATGGTTAAGAGGAGTGTCCCAAAGGGGAAATATGTATGGCCCAGTGGGACTTAGGATGAGAAAGAGAAGATAAGATCAAATGAGGAGTAAGATAAGACACAACCTTAACGATAACGACCTATAGATATAAACATCTCTACGTCATATCAAGGAACGTGTGAGGAAAATATGCCTCCAATTGCATTGGAGGTAAACAAGAGGGAGATCCGTGATGACACAAGGCACATGTGACCAAAACAAATGTTAGTATGCCACCAACGACAGTTGGTCATACCAAAGATCGTGAGGAGCATGGATGAAATGAACTCATAAACCTAGTGTCAACATGACAAAGGGGTTTGAGATGAAACTTGTACCCGGAAGGAAAGAGGGTTTTCCAAAAGTGGTGTTCCCTAAAACTATGCCCCAGCTCTAGGGGGAAAATAGAAAATTGATCAATGCAGAAGTATGTTAGAATAAAGTTGATCAATGGAGGAAGCTTTCTTATGATGTTAATAAAATGGAAGACTCGATCAATGTGATAATCCTTCAAATTCCATAAGGAGTAGCCATCCTTTAAGGGTATGGTCTACTTTATATAATATACAGATGGCAAGAATAATATGATCATTGTCCTTCGAGGGATCGGTCTATTTTTCTTGATTTTTCTTTTGACTTTGATTTGCATGCTTTTCTATATATTTTTTTGCATGAACAATTTTCCTTTGAGGGATCAATCTATTTTTGATAACTTTTATTTTGACAAGAGCATCCATGAATTTTGAATTTTACATGGGGGAGAGTTGGGACTAGCTAAGTAGACCACTTAGGAGGGGATAATGAATGTACAAGAGACACCCTTGACCCTTTACATGGTTCTAATAGGTGAATAAGAGGTGATGGATGTGATGATTGTGGGGTTCTCACCAAGAGGGGATAACTTATCCATAAGGAATATGATATGGGAAGAGCCATGGTGCCCATATTTAAGGTCACATCTAGGAAGTGACTGGAAGACCACATAATTCCAAATCATCATGATGAGATATGGAAGAGGCTAGGATGGAGGAATGATCTAAAGATATGACTAAGGGCACATTGGTAAATATGCTAACAATAGAATGGTCGCAAGTGTAATGTGTTAAGAGGTTCCACTTCGCTTTACCATCAAGGGAGGCCAAATGATAGGCTCCGATCCATACTTGTGTGTAATAATGTATGGTCCAATCCAGTTAGGGGAAAAATTTCCACGTTGGCTCCTTTCTAGAGTAGTGACATTCTGATTTTCTTTGAGGATGAGGTCACCAACATTAAATTCATGTTCTTTAAGGTTATTATTATAAGCACGTTTAATGTGCTCTTGATAAACATGATGGTGTTCAAGAACGAAGGCGATGCTCATCTAGCAACTCAAGTTGTGCTAGATGATCTTGGCGATAGTATTCATTAGAGATGAAGTCACGAAGGGACACGCGTAAAGATGGAATTTGAAATTCAAGGGTAGGATATATTTGGAACCGTAAAGAAGAGAAAATGTGTAGCCCCGTGGAGGTATGAATGCTAGTGCGATAGGCCCAAAGGAAAAAGGAAGTTGGAGATGCCAATTATGACTTGCTTGATCAATAGTTTTGGCAAGAATGTTTCGAAGGGTTTTATTGGTAGCTTTGGCTTGGCTGTTAACTTGAGGATAATATGGAGAAGAGAAGATGAGTTGGATTTTGAATGTGTTACAAATTTTCTTGAGATATTTGTTTTTAAAGGAATTTTCATTTTCCATGACAATTTTGTGGGGAATTTTGAAGTAGAAAATAATGTGTTGATAAATAAAATTAATGATTTTGCGATTTAGTTGAGGTGAGTGGGATTGCTTCTACCCATTTGGTGAAATATTTAGTTGCATGATGATAGAATGATGTTTATGCGAAGAACGGAAATTAATAAGACAAATAAGATCAAGGCCCCATTGTGAAAAGGGCCAAAGGTTTTGAGCCAACTGTAAATCTTGACTAGGAATATGAATAAGATTGGAATGTTGCTAACATTTTTCACATTTCTTAACATACTCACAATAATCATGATTGAGGTAAGCCCAATAATAGCCAAGATGAAGAATGCGCTTAACAATGGCGGCTAAGCCACTAAAGTTTCCACAACAAATACCATCATGGACCTCTTGGATGGCCCGGGAGGCTTCATGGGATTTAAGACATCGAAGAAGAACACTATCAAATCCATGTTTATAAATAATTCCCCAAGGATCACATAGTGGTTAACGTGTTGAAGAAAATACCTCTTAGCATTTTTGGATAGATCAGAGGAATAATGGATTGGGATAGATAATCAAATATTTGAGAATACCAAAGGTCTGATGAATTAGATTCAATAAGATTAACCTGGGGTAATTCATGGAAAGGTCGATCATGGTGATGAATGATGATAGGAAGCTTAGAATCCTCTATTTTCCATGGGATGAGAGCCGTGAGGGATGCCATCATATCAGCAAAACAATTGGTCGATCGGGAACAACTTGGATGGTGTAGGAATCAAAAGCTTCAAGGAGAAGATGAACAATTTCGCAATATTTTTAAAGGGTATCATTTTTACATTGATACTCACCTATGACTTGTTTGATTATAAGCTCGAAATCCCCATAGATGTCAAGAATTTGGAAACCTAGAAAGACAGTCATTTCAAGACCCAAGATGAGGGCCTCGTACTCTTCCATGTTGTTTGTACACTCAAAATTGAGTTTATATGCGAGGGGAATAGGAGTTTCCCAAGGAGGAATAAGAACAATGCCAATGCCTCCCCTTACTAACACTTAGAGCCATCAAGAAGAGAGTGAATTTGAGAGTGTTATATTCGTGATGAAATTGGTTAATGGATTCATCCGGAAAATGCTCATGAGGAAGCTACGTACTAGGAAGAGGGGCTTCTACTAATTGGTCGGCAATAGCTTGACCCTTAATATATTTTTGAGAAATGAAATCAATCTTGAACTCAGTCATGAGCATGAGCCAATGGGTGATATGATCATTATGATATGACTTGGAATGCATTGTTTTAAGAAAATGAAAACTAGTAACGACATATGTCTTATGATTAAGGAGGTAGTGTCGAAGCTTCAAAGTAGAAAAGAAGAGTGCAACATAACTTTTTAGCTTTAGTGTAGTGGGTTTCACATTCATGAAGGGTGTAACTGATGTAATAAACAACCTACTCATGACCTTGGTCATCACGATGTGCTAACATAGCTCTTAGGGCATGATTAGTAGCATAAATGTACAAGTAAAATGGATTCCCCTTGTGTGGAGGTGTAAGCAATGGTGGAGATAGGAGATATTATTTAAGATCATCAAAATCCTTCTAAAAATCATGATCCCAATTGAATTCTATGTCCTTTTGAAGGAGGTGATGAAAGGGTTGACAATGATTTGAAAGTTACGAGATGAAATGATGGAAAGATTAAAGGTGGCCTTGAAGGTTATGAAGTTTCTTGAGATTGGAAGGAGGAGGCATTTCAATAATTTCCTTAATTTTTATGGGGTCAAATTCAATTCCCTAATAGAAATGATAAATCCAAGGATTTTTCCCATTAAGACTCTAAATACACACTTGGCTGGATTGAGACGAAGACAAAAACAAATAAGGTGCTCGAAAAGGATTTTGAGAATGGAAAGATGGTCGTGTCGATGTTTAGATTTTCCTAAAAGATCATCAACATAGTCTTCTATAGTTTTGTGGATGAGATCATGAAAGATATAAGTCATGGCCCATTGATAAGTAGTGCCAAATTCTTTAAACTAAAGGGCATGACGCGATAGCAAAAGGTCCCCAAGGAGTGATAAAGGAGGTTTTGTGTTGATATTTTGGTGCGATGAGAATTTTATTGTAATCGAGAAACCATCCATGAGAGAAAGCATCTCATGACTTGTGGTAAGATCCACAAGCTGATCGATGTTTGGAAGAGGGAATTCATCTTTAGGGCAAGTGAGATTAAGATCTCAAAAATCGGTACATACGAAGCTTTCCCGACACTTTGGAGATGGGAACAATGTTGGAAACCCATTGGGGATAGTCAATGGGAATGATGAAATTGGTAGAAAGAAGGTGATGTAGATCTTTTTAACAAGGAGGGAAACGTGAGGATGCATGTGACAAAGCTTCTACTTTACCAATTTTAGCATTGGGATAGGTGACGATATTGTGGATGATAATAGAAGGTTCAAGACCTGACATGTCTTAATATGACCATGCAAATGCCTGGGTATGATAGGAGAGTAATGTGATGAAATATTCTAGCTCATGTGGATCAATAGATTGGCCCACTTTGAGAATGCGAGGCTCTGAGGGTCCCGATATTGACATTGATGGTGGATTCGTTGAGAAGAGTAGGTGTGTCGATGACAAGGTATTTTGAAGATAAGAATCTTCTATCCCCATGTGGGAAAGAATGGCATCATTATTAGCACAATGAAGGATGTTAATGGTAGGAGAGTCTTCTTCTATCATGTTCAAATGGCAAAGGGGAAGGGACCTAGTCTGATTTTCACACTGATAAGTGACCGGTCCCAAAGTTATGGTGGAGAATAAAAATAAAGTCAGAAGCAATATAAATGGTGTCATCCATTTCCATGTCTTCAAGAGCAAAAATGATGGGGAAGGTAGAGAAGGTATGTTCATGTCTTCAGGAGTCGAAGAGATGGAGAAGGTAGAGAAGGTATGTCCATGTCTTCTGAAAGTTAGAAGAGATAGAGGAGGTGGAGAAGGCATGTCTGTGAGTATCTCAGATGGTGTGATGGGCTCAGGGGATTTCTCCTAGTATCCTAGCCCATAATTTTCATGAGGTTTGCAACATTGATTGGAAATAAGGCCATCATGCCATGCTCAATGATGGAGATAGGTATCGGAAAAATATGGTTTGTTTTGAAATCCAAAGCCACGGGTATAAATCTTGGCATATGAAAGATCATCTATGTGAGAGGAGGGAGTATTGAAACCACCATAGATGACGTTGGGTCTTTCGACATCTCCACGCTTGGTATACATGAGGATTGGGAAGGGTGTTGAGTGTGAGAAGACAATACTCCCCCATTGTAAGCTTTTCCATTACGTTATCCAGGGAGTCATTGTTAGGGAGTTTGGATGAGGGAATGGTTGAGCTGGTGGATCATTTGGAAATAGTATATAGGTCATATTGCACCCTTGGAATGGAGGAACATCCCCTAAGTAAGTTTGGGACCTTTCCCTTGTGCTCTTATTTAAGGGAATGATGTAGTGTAGAGGGGATGTAATGCATGACTCGAATCCATGGTCATCAAAGGAGAACATTGTTTTGAAATTCTCGTTTAATCATATAAAATACCTCATGGATGAGCTTCTCACCAACATGGATAGGAAGGATGTACATTCCCAAGGTGGGAGCAATGACATCGTTGAAAGCACGTAGGACCACAAGCGTTTGGGCGACTGGTTCCTTTGGGATCTTGAGTTGATCAAAAGTATGTGATGGAAGAATATTAATGCTCACCCCACTATCGATCATGGATTTCCAAATGAATGTATCATTGATCCTGACCATAATAAAGAGGGGAAGATCATGTTCTTCTAGTGGGATGTCCAAAATTTTAGTATCATCAAATGAGATAGTCTGCAGAGAGTAGTGAGCACTCCTACGAGAGATGTGAAGGGTTGAGATTCATCACTAGATGTCAGAATGCACTTTAAGACTTCAATAAGAGCATGTCTATGATCTGGTGAGCTTTGGATGAGCTCATAAAGTGACATCTTGATTGGGGCCTGATGAAGTCAGTCTGACGATACTTTGTTCAATAGGCCTAGGGGCTGCTAAAATGGAAACCTTTGGTTTTGATGATGTGGTTAACTCCTTAGAGGAGGAATGGCAATGAAGGTCTTGGATTTTGGTTCGTAGAGTTTGTTTTAGATCACATGAGTTAGATCGAGTGGTCACCCAAACAACATTAATGAACAAAGGGGGACCACCCCTGGAAGAGTCATCTCCCAAAGGTGAAATGGTATATGTCAGACTAGATATGGTAGGAAGGGACTAGCTTGGTCCAAGAAGAATTATTTCCTCTTCAATGAGGTTATGGATAATGTCCTGGAGTGCTCTATAATGTTCAAGTATCATGCCTAGGGTTACGATGAAAGGCATACAAAAGGTTGGAACTGAACCATAAAGGTTTCTTTCCTTTTAGGTCAATGGCCTTGATATGCGGAAGCGTGATTGCAGAGGTTTACAGTAAGTGTTGGAAGATTTCAGTATATGATCCAACTAAAGTGATAGAATATGCCTTGTGAGATAGCTTGGATGTTTGGGGTAAAACCCGAGTATATTGATGTTTTAGTGACTTGAATTCAGTTTTGATGTTGGTTGGTGTTTTAGCATTGAATGGTTTTGGATTGGTGGGTTGAAATGTTTATGGTCCTGAAATAGATGATTTTAGATTGGATGGTTTAACCCTATGAGGGATTATAGATTTTGTATGTGAAGATGCATCCTTGGGAGGAGTGACAACAACTTTAATTGGGGGTTAGATGGTGATGTTATGGTTGGTTTGGGTGCAGGAAGTAACACTTGTCTGAGGCAATCTACGGAAGGTGGAGATTGATGGGATTGTGTTGATGTCATGGAAGGAACATTTGAGGTCATTGCAAGGTGAAGTTCTTTTAGGAATTCCTCAAATGATGAAATTGGTGTGAAGGAAGAAGGTGGCATGGATGTGACCACAACAATTGATGGAGGTAAAAGAGTGGGAGGAGGAACCAGATATATTCTACATACGGTATGACAGGTAAGGGTGGAATGGATATAGGTGAGGTGGTCAAGCCTACTGGAATAGATGAAGTAGATGATGAGGTGGATATGATAGGTAAGGGAGTTGATGAAGGACCAATGTCGGATGTGGAAATAGGTTGGAATGGTTGCTTCATGAATGTCTCTAGGGGCATAAATGATATATTTGTAAATGGGGTCTTAGTAGTTGTAGAGGTGGGAGTGGATGTCGAGATAAATATAGGTATAATAGATGTAGGAAGGATATCAAAGGGAATGGATGTGATCAACGATAAAGGATAGGAAGTTTTGGATGGGATAGGTTGTCGGACAAGCCATCGAAACCATCTCCAAAGACTCATGTTTCCAAGATAGAGGAGGATCTGCTTGTAAAAGGTCCTCAAGAAGAGGAGAATCTCTCTCATCTTGGCCTCATCTGCAGATTTCACAAGTTCTAGCCTAAGCTATCTCAACTCCATGATTGGATTTCTCAAAGATGGAAGGAAAAGATCAAGGGTAAGATTGAACTCTACCCCTGTGTTAAAGCCTATTTTATTGTTGTTTTTGAAACCCTTAAGGATAGGGATTTAATTTTTTATCAATATTGGGTTTGGGGTGAACATGGACTCATGTTCAAGCCATGGTATCTGTCTTTTGATCCTCTAAAAGACTCCTTTGATACCTACCCTTTTTGGATTTTCTTTTAGGACTTCCTTTACAGCTCTCCGGAACAAATCTTGTCTTATTGCTATAGTGCCCACTTCCCTTCGACACTTTTATTTCCGATACTCCGATTATGCTTATGGATATTATTGTAGCGTTTTGATTTAACATGATGTTAGATGTTAGAAATAATGGACTGTTGTTGATTTGATTCATATATGATGCGTATGGATTATTAGAGAAATTTTATATTGATTTTGATATGCTTTTGACATGGTAATATATATATATATATATTTCTGACATGTGATATTTCTTCATATTGAGTAGACCTAGACAATTGAACTAATCTTATGATCCTGTTGATATTGATGAAATGTGGAATCAAGATGTTGTTAGAAATTGTAAATGATATCGTTACTTGCCTAGATGTTGTTTTGATTCATATATAGATGATTGTGGATTTATATTGTATATTTTATCCTAGATGTTTTGATGCGGCCACGAGGCCAAAGGAGGTGTTATGTGTTTTGTAGGTAAACATGTCACAACAAACAATGGGGGATTGGAGACCAACCACATTTGAATGCTAGATGAATTCAACAAGGGTCACCATGGCAACATGTATTTTTCTGTGTGTGTGTTTGAATTGTTGTTAGGGGGTCCCCATGGGGGGGATCACCTTCAATTGTGACCAAGGGGTTGTGTTATTCTGTCATTTAGTTTCCTTTATTTAATTTTAGTGATGTAATTTTTCCTTGTATTAATTATTTAGATTTTGGTGTATATTCCCTTTTATCTTTAATGAGTTTAGGTGTCTTATTTAAGTTAATTAATCTTGTTCTAAACTAAATTATGAATGGGTCAAAGGAATTCATTTATTATATTAGATGGCTCTTGGATTTTGTGTTGTAAGTTGAGTGCTTGGGATCTTGAGTGTTGTACACTCTACCCCTTCATGAAAATTCGAATTTGGCCTTAAGGGCCAATTTTGGAAGTTTTGGGACAAGTTAAACTTGTCCCACACCTCTTAAATTGCTATACCAACCCTACCTATGGGTTGGGGTCAAAAATAGACCCCATTATGTGTTTTGGGAAGACAAAAAGGTAAAATATTATTGCACTTTATTTCATGTAATTAATTTTGTCCTTAGGGGGTGGGCTTGGATTGTGTGTGTAAGTAAATTTTCATTCCTCTCACCCACCAATTTATGGTGCATTGGGGTTGAGGTTTGACTTGTGAGGTGGAGTTGAGGATGAGTGATGTGGCATCCTACATGGAGCCACTTCATCCTCTTCTCTCCTTTTTATTTATTCAAGTTCTTTTGCTTGTTTGGGGTTACTTCATTCTTTTGTGCTCTTGCATTTTTTGGGAGTTAGAGGATTTTGGAGTGCTTGTGGTCTTTGTTGGATATTTTCGTTGATTGCTTGGATTGAAGAATCTTTGAGATTGACTCTTAGAACAAGCTCTACCATGGAAAGGTAGGATATTTACTCTTGCTTAATGTTCTTCTTTTATTTTTGTGTATATGTTCTTGTTTTGAGTGTTTTGGAATGCTTGTTGGGTGCTTGGGTAGATTTCCTAAGTGTGGTGTAGGAGGGGACTATGGGGAGAATTCATGTAGGGAGGCATAAGAGTGTGTAGGGTCTTTGTGATATGTATTGAGGTTTTAAGGTGGGCACCCATTTCCCATTGGGAGGCATAAGTGACCTCCCATAGGTTCTTGCTCCTTTGGATTTTCATTTCAAAGCCTTGTATATTCATTGTTTCCTTCTTAGTTGATTTGGTTGTATTTTGGAATGTGTGTGAAATCTTGTTTTGTGATGTGGAAGCTTGTTTTGTTGTCATGAGTTGGATCCATTTTCATTTGCAATGTGGTTGGGGCTCGAGCCAATGAGGAGGATGGCTTCTCCTCCTCATTGGATACTTTGGTTGGGTGGAGAGTGTTTCCTCTCCCCCATCTTTGTTGTGGATCAAGCAAATCATGAAGGAGCTCTCTTGTTGGTGATGTGAAGCTTGGAGCTTTTGTTGGAGTCCTTAAGAAATCCCTTCTTGTGAGAAGCCTTATTGTTATTCCCACTCAAGGTGGAAGATTTGTAATATTGTGTTTTTCTTTAAAGGAAATGTTGTATTGTAAGTTGAAATTTCATTTGAAAAGCTCATGGAAGAGTTGTAAAATTTCCTTTCTATTTAAGTTGCATTGTGAAAGAAATGGACCAAAATGTAAACCATGCTTAAAAGCTTAGCTTTAGTTTGTATTGTGATAAAAGAAGTTCTTTGTTTTAAAAGAAATGAGCTATGCTCAAGAGGAAAAGAAAGTTTACTTTCATTATTGTAGTTGTATTATTGAAAAATGAGAAAGAAGGAATATAGAAGTTGTAAGATGTTAAAAATGTATGTATAGTAAACTTGAATGTAGAACAAAGTTGTTATAGTTATTTGAATGAATGGTTGTAGTGGAAATGGAAAGAGACAACAAATTTGAAGTATATTGTTATATTGAAATGTTGCAATTTGGTAGTAAGGAAAAATAACAATATTAGAAGTAGATTTAGATCCTTTTTACTTTTGGAATTGAAAGGAAAAATTTATTGAACAAAATGAAAATGATCTTGTAGTTGTTGTTGCTATTATTGGAATAGATAATGCCTTAAAATGAGTAGTTTTAACTATAGAATGAACAAATGGAACTAAATCTTACAACTAGACATTTTAGGCACTTAAATTTAGGCTCAGAATGAATTTTAGAACACTTTAGTAACTTTTGTTTTTTGAGAAATCTCATGATTTTTAAGGTTCTGCTTAAGGAATAGATTGCCGCCTCATGCGAGTGGCAGCCTCGTAATCACCACTCGTGCAAGGCGGTAGTCTCGTAACCCCGCTCGGCAAGGCGGCACCGTGAATCATCACCTAGGTGGGGCAGCAATCCTAGGACCACCGAATCGCTCTGGGTGGTGGTTCTGTCACTTTTGGCGAAAATTCATTGATCCGCACCTATGCATTTTTAACTTGTAATAACTAAATTTTAAGCTTGAAAATTTACCAAGGAAACCTCCAACAATCAAATAATGGCTAAATCTCATTGTTTAAAGCAATAAAACCTTCTAATGGTGGATTCAAAGTACTCAAACTTGTATTTATAAATGGGAGTAGGATTTTCCCCAAATGGAGCACTCCAAATACAAATAGTTGGTAATAAAATTAGATTTGAAAAGGAAATCCCTTCAATCCTTGAATGAAAGACATTTCAATAATAAACCTACAATCTAAACAAAACTACCCTAAGCTTGATCTTGAAGAATTTCTCCATAGTTTCTCCCTTCCTTGCTCCCATGGCTTCCTTTGCTCCAACCTACAAATCAAACAAGAGAAAATAGACCAAATGATGAGAATAGAATAAAGGAAAGGTTTTAATAAGATTGCTTAAGGATTTTAGGGCTAGTTTGGAACCCTAGGATCTAGTGGCCACAATTGAATTGATCTAAGGGTGGAGGATCAACCCTACTTTTGTTTGGTAGGAATATATTTTATAGATGTTTTAAATAAAAATTAAGGGTATGTGTAGATGGGTGAATGGGGCCATTTAATTACCTTGGTGTGCATAGTCTCTAATCTAGTTCCTAGCATGTTTTAGAAAAATAATGAAATGGACCCTTAAGTTATTAAATAATGGAATTATAGTAACTAAATATAAGGTAAATTTTTAGGGTGTGAATGTTAGTTGTGGAGGAATAAAACATTAAACCAAGTAAATTAAATTATGGCATCTTCCTAGTTGAATGTTAATAAATTGACCTTAGAGAAAAATTAAGAATATTTAATCATTTAACTTAGTGTTTCACCGTTTCTTAGATCGCTTTTCTTTGAAGTGTTCATGAAACAAATAGGGTAAAGGGCATAGGAGGAATACATTGCTCAAATGTTGGTTGATGGGTTTGTTGCACGCATATGACTTTTAAATCCATAGCTGATCATGAGAGATTCCTTTTGGCTAGGAGGAACTACTTGAATGAAAACAAGACCACCGAAGGAATTAAATAATATGGGCAAAGTGAACTCTAGCGTATGCTAGATCCTGGAAGTATGATACTTCCTAGATGACCTGCACAATCCACTACTTTAAACAATTTAATGTTGTAAACAAAGTAAATCCTATTGTTATTTAAAATGATTTAGGTATCTCACTTAAAAACACAATAAGAAATAGATATAATCTAACAGGATAAGCTAGAATAGAATCCAAAGGTCAAATGATTGGTTCTGGGTCTCTGTGGGTCTCGTTAAAGGTCTCGTGGATCACAGTGAATGGGGTGAGATGAAATTAGGTGGGTAGGTCTCCGTTCTAGGATGTGTGGGCAAATACAGAGACCGGGTGTCGATCAAGGGTGACTGACGGTGGTTAGGTGTAACTAGTGCCGGTTACTGTGAGATCTGAAAATATCACAGAACAAGTTGTGGTCTCCTTTGTGATTGCACAAAGGACTTTGGTGGGTCGAGATGAGGTATTGGGTGACTGGAGTAGGCTTTGTAAGGTTTTAATGGGTATATGGAGGTGAAAATGTTAGAGAAGGTCAATAGGGGAAAGATAAACAATGGATGATAAAATGATGATGAAATGAAATAAACCAGAAAGTATGATGTTATACTTACTTGGATTCCATTCCTGAATGCCTGTGTGTGAGGGATGGAGGTGCTGATGAGGGGTTTGAAGGTCTGCAAGTGATCACCAACTGAAGAAAAGCTTCTGCATGGGCTGCATGTACACTCCTCTTTGCTTGGATAGATCAGATCATGGCTGGGATGGCTATGCAGGAGAAGATGCTCAATCTCCTTCCTTGCATGCAAGTTTTGTTGGAATTTTCTCTCTGAAGATGCGTTATCTCTCTGAGATGTGTTCTTGCTCGTCAACCTTCTCCCAATGTTTTCCAAACTTTTTCCAACCTTGAGAATAAGGTAGTTTAGGGGTTAAAAGGGGTAACCGATGGCGGTCTAGCTTAACCGTGACGACGTTAGGGTAATCGGCGTTGGTCAAGGTGGGATTTCCTAGGTTTACTAAGCTAGGGAGATCCTCTTGATTTCCTCGATCTCATGTCATTATCCCATGATTAGACTCAGGAGATTCTTGTGAGCATGCGGGAATGTGGTTAGAGGGAATGTAGGCATTGATTTTTAGGGTTTGGGTAAGTCTTAGTTAGTTATGACAACTTGCTAAGAATAAGTCTTAGGTTGAGTTGGTTTGATGAGGTGACTAAGTGAACTATATGTGTAGATATTATTTAAATAAAATATTCAAATAATAAATATAATGAGGATAATGCATTAACTTAATTAAATCAATATTAGTGGGTCAAGGGGTCATGGCTAGGTAAATGTAATAAAGGGTGCTTTTTTGGTCGAGGTACGAAAGGGGTGTGACCTAATTTTAGTGTCTACATTTTGCCCCCTTTTGTTACGTAGTTTGTATTGGTAAGTGACGCTAACAAAAATAAGATGTGGTTGCCCCATGTGTGGGTGAAGGTGATTCCTCAAAACCAAGAACCGACGAGGCGGTAAGAGGTCAAGTGGTAAGTGGTTTGATAAAAGGTAAATGTAAGGAAAAGGAAAGTGGGTACAGGGAAAATGGTGAAAGGTCTACTTGGGAAATCTAGATAATGGGTCAAGGTCAAAAGTAAGCAATACCAAATACACGCACACGTATAAACCGCAAAGACGCTACCAAGTTGAAAAGCGAGAAAACTCTACATCGTCTAAGGTCGATAGGTTTATCCAAACAAGGTTGAAGTGAATCTGGTATCCAAGGTATAGGATATGGTCAAGAAACACAACATAGGTTAGGTGCAAGAACGTTTAGGTATGTTCTGGTACACCAAAGGTAGGGTCAGGATAAACGATCACAACAATAGGCTAGGTAAGGTCATTAGGTCAATCAACACAGTAAAAATGCCAAGGGTATAGCAAACACATGAGCTCAAAGGTCACTAGCGATGGTCCAGTCCAAATATCTAGGTCACAAAGACGTAAGGCCAAGGTAGGGGTAAAGAATAAGAAGTCCCCAAAAGAGGACAAATGGAGGTAGGAAGTGACGAGGTTAGGAAAGGTAAGGTAATAGGGTGGGTAAAGGTTGGATGGGGTAAAGGAGCAAGGTAAAGGGTGGGGTAAAATGGAAAAGTAAGGGCATTGTGTAGGTGAGGGTGACCGATGGCGCTCATGGATAGCCAACGCCGGTATAGGAAAACTGGTGACAGTTAGGTAGGGCATGCGACCGATGCCGGTCAATGGGAACCGACGTCGGTTAGGTCAGGTTTGTTATAAAAAAAAAATCCACGTTTTTTATTATTCATTTGTTATTTGCGAAGTGAAGAAAAGAGAAAAGTGTCCAGGGAAATGGGATAGTGATCTGGTAGTCTGATTTAACGAGGTTGGGTTGGTGAGTAATGGTCCACCGGATCAAGGTGAGAGAGTTGATTGGTCATGCGAGTTACGAGTAGATACTTGGTGATGGCCGAGGCTAGACAAGGATCGGCGGACCACCGAACAACGGCTAGATGTGCCACCGAGACGCAGCGGCAACGCTGACAGGTAAGCACCTAACGCCACAAGTGTTGATTAAATAGATTATAGGTGTTGGTTATTTGTCAATTGTAGTAGGGTTTGTGGGTAGGAAAAAGTTAAAATTGGGTATGAGGGGAATAACGGAAAAAAGAGGGGGAGGGTAGTAAATTGTATAGGTGGGGTGGGTAGGGCTCTAAGGGAGTTTAGGTCACAGTGTAGGTGGGGTAAAAGGGGTAGGTGGGAGAGTTATAGAAAATGGGGGTTTGGGAAGTCATGGAATTTTTCATGATAGTGATCAAGGCGCGTCACACACTTGGCCGGTCATTGGGTAGAACCGGTATTAGTCACCAAAAAATTGACCGATGCCGCTTTAAAGGTGATAGAAGTTGATTAGAATAAACCGGTATCGGTTAGGATTTTAGTCACAAGGGTACAAAAGTGATGTAGGTTAGGTAGTTGAGATGGGTAGGGTAAAAATAGGGTGGAGGGTAATGATAATTGGTGAATATGGTCATGATTAATGTCGTGTTTGGATTAGATGTAGGGGAGAGTGTAGTTACACATGTGGGATAGGGTTCCACCACTATTGGTGACATTGCGTGGCTTAGTGACCCCTTTGGAGCTGCAACACGTGGAGGCAATGGGCTTGAGTGGGATTCGGTGCTACCGACATGTTGTTCGGCAGCCCAACTTGATGGTCGCGCTCATCAATAGATGGGACTCTCGCGACCAACACGTTCCACCTTTCGACGGGTGAGATGACTATCACCCTGGAGGACGTGTTCCAGATTTTACGGTTACCCATATTGGGTTCCCAAGTTTACTCTATCTCCTCCAAGGCCTCAGAGGAGCTGATCGGGATAGTTTTTGGTGAGGGGGTGGCAGAGCTGATATTCCATAGTGCCAGTTTGAGCTATGACGAGATGTACCTAGCCCGTCTAGATGAGATGAGGCTAGTGGTTCTATTGATGGAGGCAATGTGCTGCTTTGCTATGCACCGCCAGAGATGCAGAGGGTGGACGATTTCCCGATCAATGATGGGGTGCTCCACGATATGATGGTTCATGAGACACGCTTTTCCGGCACCAACATTCTTCCGTAGCTATACAAGGAGTTGTAGGCATATGGGTGGTCGCGCAGTTTAGCTCGTGTTGTACATTTATACTGCATTACTAGGCCTATGAGCACATAGTTTGTGTTCGACCTATAGGGATGCCCCGAGTAGATGCATTTTCCACAAGATGTGTGCAGGATACGAGGAGATGGGTGCCTGGTTGTAGGAGAGCGGAGATCGATAGGCCAACATATGATGTGGCCCATTTTCGGTAGTTGTTGGAGGGGTTATTTGGAGTGGACATTATCTGGAGGCCATATGTGGGATTCCCCTCATATAGGCACATACATGAGGAGCTAGCTGAGCTCTAGCTAGAGAGGTGGATATAGGGTCACCGTGCCGGGGAGGATGAGATGATCTTGGTAGATAGGGTCCAACAACAGTTTGGGCTTGTACAAGATATTCCTCCGTCCTTCCCACAGTATCGGAGAGATGACGTGGAGAGGCCTCTACCTCTACCACAGCCTACAATGCCTACAGGGGAGGAGGAGGAGCCAATGGATCAACGGATTGATGACGCTAGATGTACAGATAGGTATAGGTAGTGGTGGGTGGCTCAGTTATGAGCCATACCACCTAGACCGGGCAACTTGACTTAGCTACCATTACAATGTAAGCAGAGAGACACCCTACAGGGGTAGGTAGTGATGTTGATCACGTAGATAGGTATACTGTAGACACAACTGGAGGGGTCAGAGGTAGAGGTAGCAGAGCTATGAGTACAGGTGGCCAGTCTACAGCCCAGATGGTGGAGGGAGAGGGTGGAGGAGATGGAGATAGAGATGGTCAGGTGGCAACCTTACTGGCTCAGGTGGCAGGTTTATAGGGCCAATTGGCCATAGCCTAGGCATAGATTAGGGCCTTACATGCCCAGAGATACGTGCACAGGGGCGGTGGTCATCGCACGCACGTGAGGAGCTAGTCCCAGCCTCATAGGCAAAGCGCGAGGCAGGTATAGGGGCCGAGACCTATGGAACCACCATAGACCGTGCCTATATCCAAGTTACGGGATGCCCTAGGTGAGGTGAGATATTATCAGGACCAGATCATGGCGGCCAAGATAGACTTCCTATCCTACAGAGTACAAAACATAGCAGGATCCAAAGTGAGAGGATGAAATCCCGCACACATAGTGCGGAGAGCACATGAGGTCAGGCCGAGCTCGAGGCCCGATCGAGAGAGACCACCAAAGCACAGCGACTCGAGCTAGGTGATGTGCCAAAGGACATAGGAGGCTAAGGCGCAGTGACACGAGATGGAGGACATCCAAATGAGATGCCCGAGATGCGGTCACCTGATTTTTTATGTATACTAGTGATTTTGGATATATATGTTGGCCTGCGTGCCAAAGGTAGTTGTATTTTTGATCACATACCGGCCTGCGTGTCGAAGATAGTGAGGATGTACGAGTGATTTTTGTATATTTTGAGCATATACCGCCTGCATGCAGCGAAGATATTTTGTATTGATTCATTCATTCCTTTTGTATATATGAGACCGACCTATGTGTCGCTAACATTTGGTACTATATATATCAGCTTGCGTGTCGGCATTTTTGAGATGATTGGACAAGATGAGATAGATATGTACATTGAGATACACATTTATTGATTTGTGTGATGAGATTCATAGCATTTTGTGATTTGTTGATGTGTGTATGAGACATTGGTTTATGGCTTGTGTTAGATGAGATATGGATTTTTTACTATGATGTAGATCAAATTAGGTTAGGCATGATGGAGTTAGTTCATTATAGGCATGGATTGATTCAGGTTATGGTTAGGCAAGGAGCAAGTCGTGTTATGGTTGGGCATGGATCGAGTCGTCAGTTGTAGGCATGGTTGAGTCAGTTTGGTTAGGCATGGTCAAGTTAGGTTATAGGCATGGTTGAGTCAAAGTTGGTTTAGTTTTGATTCATGATTTTGGTAATGAATGATACTATGGGTCATATTTGAAATGTTGTATAATCTATGCATAGTGATGATAGAGAGATGGTAAGTGTAATAAATGTATGTTGTGGTAAGAAACTTGTTATGTATGTGGCTTTATTTCCAATTGTGTTAGAAAAGGGGAACTAAGTGAAATGTGATGTAAATGGTGAGTTAGGCATGGTTGATGAATTTTTTTAGGGTAGAGAATGGTTGAGCTAACCTCCAAGGGCCCCATGCCCTGAGTGCTGCCTACATAGTCCCAATGAAAAAGGGACCTCAAAGCCGATGTAGTTCTCCCATGAGCTAGGGAAGAATATGAAAATGAGTTGGTAGGTTTTGGGCATGTTGTGGGTTTAGGTTTAATAGGTGTAGGTAGATTATAGGAAAAGGATGTAGGTGAAGGCGAAGATGGAGAAAGGGAGGATTACCTCAAAGGTAAGCGCGAGGACCAAGGCCTCGTATAAGGTAATCAAAACGTAAAAAGATGGTTAAAAGATAAGAGGGGGCCAATAAAGCCACCTAATTGGGTAGGATCCTACCGAGTAGATCATACCTTGGAGGAGGTGAGGAACATAAGACCCTAAAGGCATTGCACGATTAATGGTTCGACGATGAAGGTAGTCACATGATCACCAAATGTCTAAATTCTAAGATGTCCCTTGAAGTAATTGAGACAATGAGAGTGAAAGTTGTAGGGAGGGTGAAAGGTAGTTAATTTTGTATGTTTTGAGTGACAGGATTTTAGGCAAGAGGTCCTAGGTCATAATGGGCAAGTCCATGACTAATTTTTTTTTTTTTGACATATTGATCGATGCGGGAAGTCTATATGGGATAAATAATATGGTACTCCTTGAGGTCTTTGTGAAGCTGATCGATGTGGGAAGCTTCGGTTTCTCTCGCTCATTTTTTTATTTTTATTTTTTTAAAGCTTCACATAGTTGTCCTTCGAGGAGCAATCTATTTATAAAGAACAATTTTGTCGAGAGGAAGATGTACTTTTGAGGGAGTCATCTTTTATGAGAAGGTTGACTCAAGGAGTTTGGTCCCATGTGAGGTCGTTGAAGTCATGGACTAGACCAAGCCGGGAGGATAGGACTCTTGTTCAAAAGGAAAGGTGGAACGACCATGGGATCTCATCTAAAGGTAGATGAAAATTATCCATGAGAATCATGCTATGTGTAGTGCCATGGTACACATATTCAAGAGAAGATAACAAGTGACGGGTACTCACATGATTCTTGTTTAATCGTTAGGGAGGTGTATGGAGTGGATAGCGCTCAAGGGACGAGCCTGTAAAGAGACAAAGGGTGAGGTAGGACAATGAGTCAACAATAGAATGGTCAAAGATGTAATGCGTTAAGGGGCTCAGGTTTGGGTTTACCATCAAGTGAGGATAAATGATAGGCACCTGATCCATAGGTATGAGTTACGATGTATGGTCCAAGCCAATTAGGAGCAAATTTTCCCCGTTTACTTTTTTCTGCTTTGGTTACGTGTTGATTTTATTTCAAGACAAGGTCACCGACTTGGAAGGTTCGTTCATGAACACGTTTTTCATAAACATGTTTTGATAGGTTAAAGGTGATTCAAAGCATTAAGATGACGTTCATCTAATAACTCTAGTTGTGCTAAGTAGCAATCTGACGAAATTCATCATCGTGAAAAGCATGTCATGGAGAGAAATGTGGAGTGAGGGATTTGGACTTCAAGACGCAGAACAACCTCTGTACTATAGACCAAAGGAAAAGGGTGTGGCCACAATGGAAGTGTAAAGACTAGTGTGGTATGCCCATAGATAAAAAGGAATGTGCGTATGCCAATCCTTCCCAAAGATCGTCCAACCACTTTTGTGAGAATTTTGTTGAGGGTTTTTTTAGTGGATTCAGCTTGACTATTGGTTTTTGGGTAATAAGGTGATGAGAAACTAAGTTGAATGCCAAAGGCATCGCAAAGTTTTTGCAATGTTTTGTTTTTGAATTGTTTTCCATTGTTAGTGATGAGGCGATGAGGAACACCAAAGCGAAAAATGATGTGATGGTTAATGAACTCACATATCTTCTCATCTTTCATGGAGATAAGTGGTATGGCCTCTACCCATTTTGTGTAGTATTCGGTAGCAGTTATGATCCATTGATGGCGTTGGGAAGAATGGGGATTGATTTCTCCGATAAGATCCAAACCCCATTGAGAGAAGGGCCAAAGGTCACGAGCGACCTGTAAGGCATGACTGGGTGTATGATGAAGGTTGGAATGTTGTTGACATTTTACACAATGTTTGACATAGTCACAACAATCATGGTTAAGGGTCGGCTAGTAATAGCCTAGGTGAAGAATACACTTAGCAAGCAAGGCCACTAAAGTGACCTCCACATATGCCATCATGAACCTCCTTAATGGTATAAGGAATTTCAGAACTTTTGAGGCATCGTAAGAGAATACCATCAAAGCCGTGTTTATAGAGGATTCCCCCATAATGACGAAACGAGAGACCTTTTTAAGGAAGGTGCGTTGTCCGTTACAGGTGAGATTAGGAGGTAAGATGGAGAGAGAAAGGTAGTGGAGTATTGTTTATACCAAAGGTCACTCGGGTCAGGGGTGTCGGTTCCAATTGAGTAAACATCGTGAGGTAAATAAGAAGGTGAATGGAGGCATTGTACGGTGACAAAGATTTTGGAATCGGCAGGGGAAGCGGGTATTTGGGAAGCTAAGCAGGCCATGGTATCGACAAATTTGTTGGTTGAACGTGGGATGGTTTGAAGGGTGTAATGATCAAAGGTGGTCAAAAGTATGTCTACATGATGTTTATAATTTTGAAGTATCTCGTTATGACATTGGTACATACCATTGACATGGTTAATGACCAATTGTGAATCACCAAAGATGTGCATTGATTTGACATCTAGGGCATATGTGGCTTAGAGACCTAGTACGAGTGCTTCGTACTTTGAAATATTGTTGGTGCATTCAAAGTCTAGTTTGAAAGACAAAGGCTTGGGTTCTCCATCCGAGAGGAATGAGGATAATACCAGCCCCTCCGCCACGCCGACACTTAGTACCGTGAAGAGAACAAGTGTCATTTGGTAAGGGGGTCATCCAGTGAAAGAGTAGCAGCAATTGACTCATCGAGAAAGTCAAAATTAGAGGGTTGATCCCCGGAAATAGGTGTGTCAGCCAATTGGTCGGTGATAGCTTGGCCCTTGATGGACTTTTGATGAATGAATTTGAGGTCAAGATCAGCTAAAAGCATAAGCCATCGTGTGACACACTAATTTTGATAAGGTTTGGCGTACATGAAGTGTAAGGGATCGGTGTTGGTCACGACATAGGTTTTGTGGTTGAGTAGGTAATGGCAGAGTTTGGTGGCAACAAAAAATAAGGCTAAGAAAATTTTTTCTTGATGGTTTTATCGGGTTTCATAGTCCGAAAGAGTATGGCTTATGTAATAAAATGCCTTCTCCCTGTGTTGTTCATCGTGATGAGCGAGCATGGCTCCCAAGGAATGATCGGTAGCTGATATGTATAGGTAAAAAGGTTGATCATCTTTAGGTGGAATGAGTATGGGTGGTTGGAGAAGGTATTGTTTTAGGGCCTCAAAAGCTTTGTGATAGTCATCATCCCATTTAAAGGAGACATCCTTCCTAAGCAGATGATGAAATGGTTGACAATTTGATCGATAATTGTGAAATGAAACAGCGAATGGACTTTAATTTACCTTGCAAGCTATGGAGTTGGTGAAGGTTAGTAGGCGGAGGCATTTCGAGGATGGCCTTGACTTTAGCAGGGTCAACTTCTATACCACGAAGGGAAACAATAAATCCCAGGAGATTTCCTGAGAGAACCGTAAAGACGCACTTTTAGGCGAAGGCGATTTAATATTTAATGAGACGGTCAAAGATGGTTTTGAGGACGGTGAGGTTCTCGGAGTGACATTTAGATTTGGCCAAGAGATCATCCACGTAATCTTCCAATATGCAATGCATGATATCATGGAAGATGTAGGTCATAAAGACGCTAATATGTGGCACCAATGTTTTTAACGCCCGAAGGGCACGACTGATAGAAAAAGGTTCCCCCAAGGGGTGATGAATGCGGTCTTGTGTTGATCTTTTGGGGCAATCAAAATTTGGTTATAACCCGAGAAGCCATCCATGAGTGAGAGCATCTCATGACCAGCGGTGAGGTCAACTAGTTGATCAATACCGGCAATGGAAAGTCATCTTTTGGGCAAGATAGGTTGAGGTCACGAAATTCCATGTAAATACAGAGTCCCCCTGTTGCTTTAGTAACAGGGAAAATGTTAGAAATCCAACGAGGATAATCAATGGGTAAGATGAAGGAAACAAAAAGAAGGCGCTGAAGTTCTTCTTTGACGAGAAGAGCAATGCGAGGGTACATTTTCCTCAGCTTTTGTTTGATAGGTTTGGCATCGGGAATAGTTACAATATTATGGACCACTATGGTGGGGTCAATATCGGGCATGTCTATGTAAGACTAAGCAAAAGTGTGGTTATGATCTCGAGAAAAGAAGTGATGGCTTCCTGTTCAACAACATCTAAAGATTATTTGATCTTTAGGATGTGTGGGTCGTCCTGAGTATGAATGTTGATCTCGATAGTCGATTCATTCAACATGGTTTACGTCTCAGAGGGTAACGACCGATGAATATATGAGTCTTCTACACCAAGGTAGGTGAGTATGGATTCATCATCTTGACATTGAACGACGTTAATCAGTAGGCGTGTGTCGTCATCATTTCAGGATACAGAATGGAAGAGTGGAAGGGCCTTGCCTTTACGTTGATAAGTCAAAGGCCCCAAGGAAACAAAGTGTTTATGAAAAAAAAAAAAGTTAAGGGGATAGATTCAAGATCCATCGACTCCGTTGGTGAGGGTGGTGATGAAGGTGGAGCAGGAAGGTGGTGATGAAGATGAAGGTGCAGTAGGGCTAGGGTCCTCAATGAGTTCAATGCGAGCCTTTTTGGTAGGAGGTTTGGGGAAGCCGATACCACGATGGTCATTATGTTTGCATGGGTGGTACATGGAATAACAATATGGCGTCCTCGCTCGTAGAAGCCAAAACCAAAACCCTTCTACAGACATCGGTGCGGAAGGTGTGGGTGAAATGATGATTGGTAAGTGATTAGAAGTCAAAGCAGAAAATGGGTGGGTTTGTGATGGTGGTTCGGTGTGTGTAAGTGGTAGTAGCAAGTCCCCATAGGTGATACTAGTATGAAGATGAGGAGGACCATAAAGGAGGTGTTCTCCTATATGGTGATCATAGTGAGGGTGTTGGTGAAAGCTTCCATACTCCCGCGGAGTATGGAATGTGTTAACGCTATATAGGCGGTACTCCCTAGAGTGAGGCATTGAAAACACCTTCCAAGGGATCATTGGTTCGTAAGTAGGTAGCTAGAATGGATGCTGTGTTAGAGGTCAATGCGGAGGTGGAGTTAACGGATTAGGAAGCTAATGGGTCGACCATGGAGGTTATAGCAACGGTAGGAATGGAGGAGGTATGTGTGGTGAAAGCAAGCACTGTGATCTTGGTAGGTGGAGGTGTAGGTGAAGCAAAGATTGTCAGGAGGTAGACGGCTTGACAGTATGAGCACATCATTAGGTCGGTAAAGCATGTTGCATGTTTTGAAAGGTGATGGGTCAGCTGGAATGGTATATGTGTGTCCTTCGTTTCAAACTTTACACAACAATACAAAGTGGAAGGAACGCAACCCATGACACGGATCTAGGGTCTACCAAGAAACAAGTTATGTTGAATTCCCCTCCAAAATGTAAAACAATTTTGAATAGTGCGGGGCCCACGTGAACATGGAGGATGAAAGTGCCTAGTGTGGAGGTGATAGTTTTGTTAAATGAATGCAACATGACCGGATGTTTATGCATGTAATTGTCAGGTATGCGCATTTGAGAAAATGCATGGGATGAAATGATGTTAGTGCTAGCACCTCCATCAATCATCACATGACGTACCCATATGTCATCAATGTGGATGAAGATGAAGAGGGCTGGTCCAGGTCATCATTTTGGTGTGGCGCGATCTCTTCCTCTAAGAAGCTAAGGGAGGCCACTTGGTGAAAAAGGTGGGGTGAGGATGAAGGTGGTAATTTGGTAAGAGAGGCTACATGATGGGGTGTGATAATGGAGGCTACGGGTGTAGGGTCATTGGGTAAAACCTCAATAGATTGAAGAACCTCCATGAGGGCTTGACGATGGGATTCTAAGGTTTGGATGAGGTCATATAAGGAAATTTTGAGGGGAGATTGGTGTAATTGTTTGAGCATGGTGCGATGTGTGACGCCATTAGAAATGGGGTACGTGGGGCTGAGATAGTTATTTTAGGTATGGGTGTAGATGGTATGTTGGGTATAGGATTGGTTGGTAGGTCAGTTGCCTTTTCTTTTCCCTTCTGCACACATGTAGTGACGTGTATCATGTTGATTTGAGGGGGTTAGAAAATGGGGAAGGTGTAGGGTGAGTGGTGTAATGACATGAAGGGAAAAACCTATCGGAGGAGAAAACCCCGTGAGGTGAGCTGGGTACAATGACATTTGGGTGGTGGTGTGGAAAGTTCTCTGATGCAAACCATGTTAATTTCAAATTTTGAGGGTGGCTCTAGGAGATGTGAGGGTGGAGGTTGTGGTTGTTGAGTGGGAAGTGTGGGAATGGGTGTCGGTGAAACAAGATCCTCATCAAGAAGGTTGTTGTCATCAAAGTTGGTTTCTGGTGGACACAATTGGATAAGGACGGTTTTCAAGGCCTTGCAGTTCTCCACATCATGCCCTGACACACGATGGTATGTGCAAATTTTAGTATCATCAAACCCTTTTGGCTTGGGTTTGAGGGGGTCGTAAGGTGGAGTGGCGGTAATGTGATAACAAAAGTCTCAAGGAGGTTGGTTAAAATTTTAGCATAGACCTGCTAGCGGATCACAATGGGAAGTGAACGTGGGTTTGGGTGTAGGTGTGGTTGATTAGCGAGGAACTATTTTTGGAAGAGTAGGAACGGGTTAAGTTACGCTTTAGGTGCGGTGTGGTTTCGGTATCGGTCGTGTTTGTTTGGGTAGGGGTATAGTAGATGGATGGGTAGGAGGGTGTGTGGTTGTTTTGACTACCTTATTGTGGGGTAGTGGGGTTTTTTTTTGGGTTGCACCTTTTTGGGTAAAGGTGATGTGGGTGTACGAGGTCTAGAAGGAAAAGCAGATGGAGGAAGAGGGTGAGTTACCCACGGGGATAATGGGGGTGCTATGAAGGTAGATGACACGGGTCGTACTTGGGGTGTGAGGGACAATGATTGAAGTGTAGTGGGTAGTGAAGCAATAGCTGAGGGTATTGGAGGTATTGGTGGTAAAGAGATTTCAAAGTGCAGGTATAAGTCATGTTGTGTGCCCTGAGTAAGTTAGAGGTTTATGAGGAAGAAATGGGTTGATGTGTTATAGGTTTATGGATGGGTGAAGGTCGCTTGACCATGTTGGGAAGCTGAGGTCTTAAGATAGATGGGACAAGTGCGGGTGTGATTGGTGCGGTTGGGGTATGAGGTCGATGGGTTTGTTTCTTTGGTTTGGGTGTTAGAGTAGGTATGGTATTGACGTTGGAGGATGTAGCTAAATCCAATTTAATAGGTGGATGGGTAAGGCTGGTGGTTGGGGTGACCCCTAAAGTGGTAATAGGTTTAGTTGAGGCAAATGTTGTAGGTGTGGGTTTGGGTTTAGATGTGGGTTGGGTTATGGGTAAGGGTATGGTTTGAGCACTAACAGATATTGTGGGAGGGGTTGCGATAGAAGTGGTTGTATTTGGTTTGATTATTCAAATGTGTTTGGGTAGATGGTGGAGGTAAGCGAGGGATCTTTGCATCTCGTGTTGAGACAGGGAGTAAGAGGCGCCCCCATAGTAAAGCCCTGTCCACATAATATAAGTGATCACCAAACGTGAGAACGACACGTATGTGGATGGAGTTGGTGAGGACCTAATGGAAATTCCCATAAAATGTGCCTTAGAGACGGGGAATTGGCTAGCTTCACCTCCGTGGGTAAGAGATCTGAAAGTAGGTCAACAAGATTCTAGGTAGCTGATGGAGAATGCTCACCAAGAGGCAAAGGTATCTCAACTGCGTCTATGATGGGTGGAGGAGATGATGGGAGCTCCTCTATAAGTGGAGGAATGGATAGGTGCTCCTCTGTGGGTGGAGGAGGTAATGGGTGCTCCTCTCGTGGGTGGAGGAGGTAATGGGTGCTCCTCATGGGTGGAGGAGATACTATGGTTATAGGTTCTCGAAGTGGTGAAGCTAGGGGTGAGATGGGCTCAATGTTGGCGTAAGACCGTAGGTGATGAAGGAGATGAAAGGTGTTCCTCTGTTGGTTAAGGAACAGGGTAGGTTGGTTCCAATGTAGAAGGAGGATTTCGGCTAGGATCTCCTCTATGGAAGGAATATGGGGTGATTGAGAGGCAACAGGTACCTCATTAAAGATAGCGTGAACCTCGCGAGTATGGGTATCATGAGTTGATGTCTCACCGGTTTGATGGGATGAAGGGGCATGGTTGGGAAATGGTTTTTTGAAGATTCGTAGATTTTGGTTAGGGGTGGCGTTTGGATTATCCACAATTAACTCACCTTTCTCAAGCATTTCTTGGACAATATTTTTGAAAGTGATGCAATTGCCATCACTATGACCCTTTACTCGATGATAGTTACAGAAATCATGTTCTTTATACCATGCGGGCATGGGGCGAGTAGGGTCAAAACTAGTGTGTGGTTTTATAGGTGGAAGGGTGATGGCTCTAGGCTTTAATAAGCTTTTCTAAGACAGAAGAATAAGGTTCCCTAATTGGGGTATATTTTCGTTGTTCTCGTCTGAAGTGAAAAGTATGGACAGTGAGAGATTAAATGATGGGGTAGCCTGATTTGATGGATGAGCTAGGCTGGCCTTGAGTACCACTGCATTAGTGGTGCCCTTGGCTTTTGAATAATTGGTTTGTGGTTTGGAAGAAGAAGAGGTATCATTCAACTTGAATGCCAAATTCTTATTGCGTAATTGGATTTTCTTCTCTTCGATGGCCTAAATCTCTAACTTTCGTGCCATAGTGAATGCCTCATCAAATTTTGAAGGTTGGTTGGGGAGATATGTCTAACGCAAGCCCGTGTGAAGAGCTCGATGAGTTCTGTTTGTGGTAATTGGAAGGTAAGTTGATTGATCAGCCACACCAACTGAGCGAAAAAATTTGTGATATATTCGTCCTCATACTGACGTGTGGAATATAGATCGGTCATGGTAACCTTCTTGACGATATTGATAGATAAATGATCTAAGAAGGCTTGGGCTACCTAATTAAATGAGAATATAGAGTGTTTAGGTAACCCACTATACCAATCTAATGCGCAGTCCAAAGTGAGGGACATGGGAAAGGTTCTCAAAAGCAAGGCATCATCATGAGCGATCAGATAACACCCATGTTTGAATGACCGCAAATGTTGTTGTGGGTCTTCTTTGCTATTGAAACGATTGAATTTAGGAATTTCCCAATGCATGGGTATGAACGGATAGGAATGGATGGGTGAATAGGCTCGTTGCAAATCTCGTCGTAGGTGAGAGTGTTGTGGGAGCTAGAAACCGATGCCTCTAATGTCTGCATCTTTTCCAACATCAATTTAATTAGGTCATTGGTGGGTTGTGATGATTGGATGCCTCCTGTAGCGTGAGGAGGTTGGTTTTGGGCATATAATGGGGTGGCACTCCGGTGTAGTATGGGGTCACATGTAGGGTGGTGGAGAAGAAGGCAATGAAATAGGGGGTACGTACCTGGAATGAATAATGGATGAAACAGGAGGTTGTTGGTAGTATGTATATGGGGGTGGAAGGGTCGTGGTAACCCTAGTGGAAATAGGGGCTAATGATTGTGGAATGGAAAGAACCACGTTTTGAAATGGGGTAGGGGTCACCGACACTGGAGGTGGTAATGTAGCTACAGGTATGTGTGAGACATTAGGGGCGGATGAGGTTGTGTTTGGGGTAGTCATTGAGGGTATGGTGGATGTAACGAGGGCCATGGAGGTAATAGACACGGCAGTCATAGCGGGTATAGGACCTAACTACGAAACGAATGGGGGTAAGGTGGATGCGGGCATCACGAAACCAGATGGAGCTGATGGGGAAGTGGGTGCGATATTCGAAGGGATAGATACGGGCATACCGTGTACATCAACCCGACCCGAGGCGTCTCGAGTGGATGAGTGGGAAAGGTAAAATTGCAAGGCATCAGGATTCTAGTCAAGGAGTTGTGAGAACTCCTCATCTCTGGTAGTGATAGTAGTAGGATGGATGGGATCCATGATTGGTGATAAAATAGAAGGTGGTGAAGGACTAGGTGGGAGTGGTTGATAACTGGCATGAAATACGAGGGCGCTTTCTTGTCTTTGGGTTAGCACCATGTGAACCAGTACTGATTAGGTAGGGCTGCTTCTCTGTAAATGACACAGAGAACAAGCAGAATGGTGAAACCGTGACAAAAAGTAGATTAAGTACCAAATGGTGGCTAGAATGTGAAACAAGCTAACTAGTGTCAGTTAGGAAAAAGCGGCGCTAGTGAGGGGTAACACATTGCCGCCATCTTGTAGAAAATGATAAGTGAGTAAACAACGAGGTAGAATTTAAAATCTGACAAGAACGCCAAATATGAGGATGTTTAAAACATAAATGGGAATAATTTCATGTGATGAGACTATGAAAAGTGGAAGAAAATGAATAAAAATGTCCTTTTGAGTAGGTTAGCAAAGGAACCTGGAACCGACGTCGGTTGGGTGTAACCGATGGTGGTAAGAGGTAATCGATGACAGTTACTGTGAAATTGAAACAATGATGAAAGAAAGTGGTTGTGAATTAAAATATGATGTAGAATTAGACCTAGAATTCTGAGAATGATGATGATATGGCCCAGGCACACTCAGTGAAGCTGGAATACACCATCTGATGAGGAGCGTGCAAGGATGAACAAAAATGAGTGATGAACGTGATCTCTCACCTAAAAACGCAAGCCAAGCAAAAACACTAAGAAAATGTGATCCTAGGAGTGCCTTTTCTATTATGTTTATTTAGCTTATGCTATTTAGGGACTAACACATGAATTGTGAAATAGAGTTTTTGGTGAGGATGGCTTCCTACAAAGAAGGAGATCTAAAAGGTGAGGTTTCGGTATGTTATGGTGGGGTGGGCTTCACTCAAGTATGAATCGCCGTAGCAGCGAGCCGGGTGCCCATTGTGGACGTGATCGTGTGATCACCTACAGCCTTCTTCCGGTAGGATGTTGTTTAAGAATGTATGTATTTTGAATTTTTGTGAGGTTTGGTAAGACTCGGAGAAAGAGAAAAGGAAAGAAGTGCTTTTCTATGATTCGTTTGTCAACCATCAATTAGGCATGACTTCTAGCGTATAGGTTTCCCTCAATTAATGTGAGCTAATGCAATAAATTAGAATGGAATGCACTTATTTTAAACCCAAATCAAAAATGTGAAATTGGATGACACAATAAGATGAAGAGGAAGAGGGATTCTCTTTCACTACAATGCAGAAAACATGAAGAAATGGTTCTTTTTAATTACACCAAAAGAAAAGTTTCCTTTAGAGCAAATAGAAAGAAGAGGTGGATTACCAAGGAAGAAAATTAGTGTGTACGCTTTTTAGAAGGGAAACAAACACACAATTTTTTCCTAGGAATGAATGAAATGCAAGGAACCCTGGATGGGTCCCACTGGTGTGCCAAAATGTTTCACCTTTTTCTTAGATCATTTCTTTGAAGTGTTGACGAAACAGATAGGGTAACGAGCGTAGGAGGAATACCTATTCAAATGCTGGTTGATGGGTTGTTATGCACGTATGAATTCGAATCCATAGCTGATCGTGAGAGATTCCTTTTGGCTAGGAGGAACTACCTGTAATGAAAACAAGACCACCAAAAGGAATTAAACAATATGGGCAGTGAACTGCCTAACGTATGCTAGATCCGGGAAGTATGATACTTCCTAGATGGTTGTCAGTCCATTGTTTTAAACAATTTAATGTTGTAAACAAAGTAAATCCTATTGTTATTTAAAATGATTTAGGTATCTCACTTAAAAACATAATAAGAAATAGATCTAATCTAACATGCTAAGCTAGAATAGAATCCAAAGGTCAAAGGATTGGTTTTGGGTCTCTCGAAAGTCCGATAAAGGTCTTGGATGGATCATAGGTGAATGGGGTGAGATGAAATTAGGTGGGTAGGTCTTTATTCTAGGATGTGTAGGTAAATACAGAGATCGGTGTCGGTCAGGGGTGACCGACAATGGTTAGGTGTAACCGGTGCCGATTCGTGAGATCTAAAATGTCACAGAATAAGTTGTGGTCTCCTTTGTGATTGCACAAAGGACTTTGGTGGGTCGAGATAGGTATTGGGAGACTGGATTAGGCTTTTGTAAGGTTTTCAGGGGTATATGGAGGTGAAAATGTTGAAGAAGGTCAATAGGGGCAAGATAAACAATGGATGATAAAATGATGATGAAATGAAATAAACTAAGAAAGTATGATGTTATACTTACTTGGATTCCGTTCTCGAATGCCCGTGGTGTGAGGGATGGAGGTTTTGATGAGGTGTTTGAAGGCTGCAAGTGATCAAGAATCAAGAAAATATTCCGCATGGGCTACATGTACACTCCTCTTTGCTTGGATAGATCAAATCATGGTGGGATGGTCATGCAAGAGAAGATGCTCAATCTCCTTCCTTGGATGCAAGTTGTTGCTAGAATTTGCTCTCGAAGATGCGTTATCTCTCTAAGATGTGTTCTTGCTCACAACCTTCTCCCAATGTTTGCCAAAAATTTTCCATCCTTGAGAATAAGGTAGTTTAGGGGTTAAAAGGGGTAATCGACGGCGGTCCGAAGCCGCTTAACCGACGGATGGCTAGGGGTAATTGCGTCGGTCCAAGGTGGGATTTCCTAGGTTTACTAAACTAGGGAGATCCTCCCGATTTGTTTGATCTCGTGTCATTATCCTGATTAGACTGGGAGCTTCTTGTGAGCATGCAGGGAATGTGGTTAGAGGGAATGTAGGCATTGATTTTTAGGGTTTGGGTAAGTCTTAGTTAGTTATGGCAACTTGCTAAGAATAGGTCTTAGGTTGAGTTGGTTTGATGAGGTGTCTAAGTGAACTATATGTGTAGATATTATTTAAATAAGATATTCAAATAATAAATATAGTGAGGATAATGCATTAATTTAATTAAATTAATATTAGTGGGGTGAAGGGGGTCATGGCTAGGTAAATGTAATAAAGGGTGCTTTTTGGTCAAGGTACAAAAGGGAGTGTGACCTGGTTTTAGTGTCTACACTTAGACTTGGTTCACCCCCTGTAAAGTAAATATTATTGGTGAAAATAAATTTAATGCATGCTAAGGGTTGACACCCTTGTAATCTTTCAACTTAAACAAAAAAAAATTAGCTGAAATTTTGGGATTAGTGTTAGGTTTTAACGTGTTCCTAGAACGTTGTTTTTGTGGGTGTCACAATCGCCATAGGAGATACCCTAGGATCTTCTTTGAAAGTGGATGATAAAACCTTTGGTCAAACTCATACAAATTGTGCCTAAATACTAGTAGATATTGACACCTTTCAACCCCTTCCAAACAGAAATTAACCTCGAAATAGGTGACAGACTATGTGTTTAGAGGATTGGCTTCTGGTTTAGCCTTCGATGTCGCTGATGCTTCCAAATAGGGAACCTCTTAGAGACCGTGAACATTCCAAATGCAAGGAAAAATTTCGTGGTGGAAGGAATCTCTGCGTAACATCTCACACTTAGCCCCATTCGCATTTGATTGAGGAACCATTGAACCTCTCAAGGGTCAAAACCCCCCTAATCCAGAGAAGGAGCCTCAAAACTCTATTGTCTCTGATGTGGTTGTTCATGATTCTTCTTCCCATGGGGTCATTCTTGAATCTACGATGGATTGTACCTCCTTGCCCCTCAGTAAGGGTCACATTCCTCTTAAGAATCTTGAAGTAGTTCTTTCGATATTCATGCGGAAGAAGGTAACGTGGATCGACGGAGTGGAACAGAGGAAGAAAGGACATAACAAACTAAAACCCACCATTGGTTTGGACAAGGATTGAGCCTTGTCTTTTTGCTTTTAACGCTTTATCCGGGCTCACACCTATGGTTACTAGGTTGTTTTTCTGCTGCAAGTAGGTCGTTGGTTGGTCAGGGCCTATTGCATTTTGGTTGCCCCTTTTCTTAGTGATGCATTGCCTATCTAGGTTCTTAGACCTTTCTTTCCGCGCTCTATTGTTGTATCTAGGTTTAGACCCTTTTGGTGTATTGGGGTATGGTCCCCATCAAAAACCATTTACTAATAATAATAATAAAAATGATGGTCAAACTTAAAATATACAAGTTACATGTGACAGTTTATTTCAAATATTTGCAAGTATTTTATAGCTAAAATCATGAAAAATGTCTAAATGGCCGTCAAATTTAATCCCGTCTCAGTACACCTTCTAATGTACTCTCTTTATGTGTTCTACAAAATCGTGTACTTCATTGCTACTATTATTTTTATGGTTAGTCTCTCATATGCAACTTTGTTTATTTAATAAGACAAGTTTTGTTATAAAACTCATTAATTTGAGTGGATGTAGCGAGTGATTAGATATTTTGAATACGAGAGTAGTGATGTGTGTGTGTGTGTGTAAAACATCAAAATTTGAAAGATAATAGTTTTTTTAATACTACAGAGTTAATGACCCAGTGGACCCGACACACTTCGTGGCGTGTTATCAGGCAGTGGCGAGTCCTCCCAACCGACTATGTAAATGCAAGGGTAACCGGTCCCCCCGGGACTTGGGGGATTAGAACCTGGGTGGCTGGCTGGCGAGCACTCAAGCCCCACCATCGCTACACCCTTGTGCTCGACTTAAAAGATAATAGTTAAAAGAGACTATTCTCTTGATGTATTCTAATTCAAGCTATCGTAAATGCCCTAATGAACCTTTTCTGAAATTGGAAGCAAGAGATGGTAATTATTAACAATTATAAAAAATAAGCCATTGAAAAAAAAATTAGTGCCATGGATTTTGGTAAAAAAATTAATGCCATGGATTTTGGATTGACATTAGTAGTGGCATATAAGTGACATAATAAAATCGAAATATTCATGTTTCTTTATTTAATTCAAACAAATAACTACGAATATTATTATTATTTGATTTATTTTTTGTTTTGATGAGTTAAATATATATTATTTATCACAATCAAAACCAACTACTACATCTAGCTACTACGTTATGTTTTTTTATAGTGATTACGCCAAAGGCGCTCCCCTATGGTAAAGGACTTTCCGACGTTT
Organism: Taxus wallichiana var. yunnanensis; assembly: GCA_018340775.1. Classification (NCBI taxonomy): domain Eukaryota; kingdom Viridiplantae; phylum Streptophyta; class Pinopsida; order Cupressales; family Taxaceae; genus Taxus; species Taxus wallichiana. Next base: position 120,648,196 of record CM031238.1, read on the forward strand.
CTGCAATGATGTTAAATTTGACGGCCTCCTGGACGTTTTTCCAAAGCATTTAATTTTGACGGGCTTTTAGCTTGTGTTCTATTTTTATCGCTTCTGCAAGTTTTATCGCTAGGTTTTTTGTTTTAATTCGATTGGAAATGGCTCGCACGAAGTAGACTGCCCGCAAATCTACTGGGAGGGAAGGCCCCTCGAAAAATTTGGCTACCAAGGCATTTCACAAGTCTCGCCTCAGAATCGGGAGGAGTGAAGAAGCCTCACAGATTCAGGCCCGACACCGTAGCACTTAGAGAGATCCACAAATACCAGAAGAGCACCGAGATCCTCATAAGGAAGTTTTCATTCCAGCTACCTCGTCAGGAAATAGCACAAGACTTCAAGACCGACTTGAGGTTCCAGAGCTCCGCCATTGCTGCTCTGCAGGAGGCAACCGAGGCCTATTTGGTTGGATTGTTTGAGGACACCAATCTCTGTGCTATCCATGCCAAGAGGGTCACCATCATGCCTAAGGATATTCAGCTTGCCCGCCGTATTCGAGGTGAAAGGGCTTAATTTGCCTCTTCCCTTTTCTTCTTCTAATGGTGTGTTTCCACACCACTGCTTTTGCAGAAAAATGTTAGCTTTCTGGCTGCGGTTTATTTTTTATGCTTTCTATATTCTCTTTCGCTCTCTGTTTCCTTTGTATTTGAAAGTACATATTTTGTACTTACAGGGAAGGTATATTCTGTTGCTGTTGAAGCTTTTAAGCAAATGCAATTGTCAATTGTAACTCTAGACTCCACAACCTTTGCTAGCATCCTCCCAGCCTGTGCCAAAATGGGAGCTTTAAAATAGGGTGCAGACATTCATCACAACATAATTGAAAGTGATTTTTTATTAAATGTTGTAGTTGCAAATGCCCTGGTAGATATGTATGCAAAATGTGGAAGCATACACAAGGCATGTGCACTGTTTGACAAAATGCCTCAAAAAATGTGGTCTCGTGGAATGCCATGATTTCGGGATATGCACAAAATGGCTTTTGTAAGGATGTTTTCAAACTCTTTGAAGTAATGGTGCACTCTGGTACATACCTTGACCATGTGATCTTCACCTGTGTTTTATTAGCATGCAGCCATGTAGGTTTAGTGGACGAGGACTGTAAATACTTCAATGACATGACTAGCTTTTATTGCAATACGCCTACAATTGATCATCATGTGTGCATGGCCTACCTTCTTGGCTGTGCTGACTATCTTGAGGAAACTCTAAACTTTATCATCAAATTGACAATTAAACCCGAAGTCATTGTATGGATATGTTTGCTCGGTGTCTGTAGAACACATAAAAATATAGGGTTAGGATTATTTATAACAACTCTTCTTTTTGAGATGGATCCTCAAAATGCTGCAACTTATGTTCTTTTGTCAAACATCTATGCAGAAGTGGGCAGGTGGGGTGAGGTTCAAATGGTAAGGAGATTGATAATGCAAACGTGGTGTCATGGACTGCCATGATTACAGGATATGTACAAAATGCCACTCTCGACCAGGCCTTAAGAATTTTTAAAGAAATGCCTCAACCAAATGTCATCTCGTGGGCTGCAATCATCGCTGGTTGTACACAAAATGGGCTTATTGAAACGTCATTGAGTTTTTAAACAAAAAGTAATTAGCAGGTATAAAGCCAAGCTCATAAACATATGCAAGCATCCTACCAACTTTTGCCAGAGTGAAATATTTGGAACACGGTATGGAAATCCATAAAAGACTAATGGAGAACTAGCTTTTGTTAGATGTTGTACTTGTGACCACTCTGATAGACATGTATGAAAATGTGGAAGCTCGCACAAGGCACGCCAATTGTTTGACAAAATGCCTAAACGAGATGCAGTCTCATGGAATGCAATGATTGGCGGATATGTGCAAAATGATAACCTTCACGAGGCTTTAAGACTTTTCAAAGAAATATCTCGAATGGAAGGTGGTCTCATGGACTGCAATTATTATTGATATGCTCAAAATGGCCTTATTGAAAAAGCTTTGGAGATTTTTATTGAAATGCAATTGGTAGGTGTAAAGCCAAATGCAGCAATCTTGCAAAGATTCTTCCAAATTTGTGCGAAACTTGGAGCTTTGAGCAAGGCATAGGAATTCATCGAAAAATAACTAAAAGCGGACTTTCATTGAATGTTGTAGTTGTGAATGCCCGATAGACATGTACGTAAATGTGGAAGCCTACAAGGCGCACTATTTGTTTGATAAAATGCATAGTGCGAGACTTGGCCTCATGGATCGTGATGATTGTAGGGTATTCAATGCATGGCTATAAAGAAGGACTCCTTTAAGCTCTTTGATTTAATGAAGCACTCTAGAACTAATCCGGATCATGTTAGCTTTGTTTGGGTTTTGTATGCATGCAGCCACGAGGGCCTAGTGATGAGGGCTACAAATATTTCAATAGCATGAGTCACTCTAATTGCATTTTGCCTACTATAGATCATTATATATGCATGTTTGACCTTCTTGGCCGTGTTTCCTATCCTGAGGAATCCTTAAAATTTATCATCAAGATGCCTATAATACCCGATGTAGTTGTGTGGGTAAGCTTTCTTGGCTCCTGTAGATCACATAAGAATATAAAACTAGGAGAATTCACAGCAACACTCCTTTTTGAGTTGGATCCTATAAATGCTGCACCTTATCTTCTTCTATCAAACATTTATTCAGAAGTGGGCAGGTGGGGTGACGTTCAAAAATTAAGGAATTTGATGAAAGATAGAGGAATTAAAAAGATACCTGGTTGTTGTTGGATTGAAGTCCATAAAATGGTACATGCATTTTGTGTGGGAAACAGTCACACCAACAAACAGAAGAGATATATTCATAGCCGGAGAAATTGTCTTTAGAGAGGAAGGCAACATGGTATATTCCAGATATGAGACCAATTAAATTGGAATTACTCATCTCGCTACCATAGTGAGAAGTTGGCAACTTTATTGGGGTTGTTAAACATGACCCTTGATCAACTATTAGAGTTGTCACTAGGATTGATACATCTGCACGAAGTTTATTTCCAAGATTGTTGCAAGAGATGCAAATTGGTTCCATCATTTCAAACGTGGACAATGTTCTTTTAGAATTATTGGTGATGCTAAATGAAACAAACTTTAAACACAGTATCGTACTATGGCAAGGTGCATGGTGGCAGAATTGCGATCGTAAAGAATGAATCGGTAATATTTTTAGACTTTTATTTTTGACAAAATGTTGTTTCGATCGTTTGAGAGCTAGACCATGTTTTTGACTTGATCAAATTATATTGCATACAGACATCACCGCCTAGATATGCTATTGGTATTTGTGAGAATCCCGCTTTACATTATCATAGAGAATTCATGACATTGAACTATTTTTCCTAAGCTCAAAAGTAAACTGGTAGAGGAATGGGAAGTGCGAAAGGAAATGTGAGAGAACGGCATGATGTGGGGGCCGAGGTTTGTCTGCAATTTTCCAAAATAAATCGCCTACATGACTGCTTGCCTTTATTTTCCCCCTGTTTTCACAATTTCTCTCGATTTTCTTCCATAAAATGTGGTGGTTATCTAAAATGCATTGGGAAACGTTTGCTCTCGACTTGAGTTCGCTTTTGGCATTTTCACCGGGAAAAATTTACTGCAATCTTGGGGTTTTTTTAACTCTATTATTCTTTCTTCTCTTGTTTTTGTTTTGAAATTTAAACTTTATTTGGGTTGGTGTGTGCAGGGAAGGATGAGAGGAGAGGCTATACTAGCATTGGATCTCTTGTCTATATTCCCAAGCTTTGCCCCCATGTGGTTTGATTTTCTTTGTTTGTTGTTGTGAAAAGGATGTGATATATTTAGTACGACACCGATCATGTGGGTCATGCAACATTGTTTGTTATTTCGTAATTGATTTTATCGGTTCTCCTATTCATATTAGTAGTTGGTCTTCAATGTCATTACGTAAGATTGAAGCAGCTTTCCAAAGGGCGTATATGTATGTTGTCAAGTGTCTCTGTCCTTTTAGGTCTTGTGCGATTTAAACAAAGTTAACGGTTTCAAATGACACGCCAATGATGATGTTGATTTGGATTAGAAGCACACAATAATATCTAAATATAATATTGTAGTATCTAATTTCTATGAATTAACCCATAATAATATCTCTGTTACAATTCGCTTCCCACAAAGAAGTCAAAACTATTAACTAGCAATCACATGTGTTTTATGAGATGTGAACGCCGATCGGTATATGTTATTTGATTTAGAGGACTACAAAAATAATAACTATCCCTCTAAATCAAATAACATATACCGATCGCATGCGTCACATTACATTGTACACATACGATTGCTAGTTTTAGCGTTTATAAAATCCTTACCGTCAATACCATTCAACCTCAACTCAAATGCTTAAAAATATTTGTCTGTATTTAAATTTTAAGGGAGAACATTTCATTTGTTTTTGTTATATAAGGAGATTCTCATTGTCGACGTGAATAGAAGTAAAATACAAATATTTAAAATCATTAACATAAAACGAATATTTGGACCGACTTAATTTACGAATCAAAGTTTCTGGTTTGAGTATTCCAAAATAGAAAGGTCATAAAACACATCCTTTGTTTGGAATTACCGAAAACGCCATTTGTTTAGAAAATATCAAACTCGCCATCTCCAAACTTTTAACATGAAAATAGAGCAAGGTGGCGCTAATAAATCTGGGAATGGTATTAGTGAACATGAAGCAACTACAGCCGTATTGGGGAATAGTATTAGTATTAGAGGGGAAGGATGATCCAACAAACATTCTCATCTCGTAACCAATTCACCATTATGCGAGTAATAGGGTCACTTCCATTGTGGTGTGACCCTTATTGGCATAAGGATCATGATATAGTGGGTTTTATATGTTATTGCGGACCTTACCAATGAGCCAATATGGGAAAAATATTTTGATTCAATGAAGATTATTAGAGTCATAAAAGCAACTCCAAGATTCATCAACAATCACATCCGACTTGGTGGAGTAAGCATGTATTTACAAATAGTTTTGGAGTTTTATCAAATGTTTTGAAGTCATAGAAGAGGATGTATATGTTATGATTGAATTTAATAGTGCTTTGGAATACCATTTGAAGATCAAACTCCACATACAACTCTAATTACACTAATACAAAGAGGATGCATGCTCCAATTATCCTTACATTGGGATTGAGCTTTGACAATACAAAAATCACAAGGTTTGACTCTTTTAAAAGATACAATTGATAAAGAACATAAAGAAAGAACAAGGTTAATATTTTTGTTACCTTTCATGTAAAGTCATTGGAAGGATTACGAATATATTACACCGTCATTTGTACATATAATCGCTTATGAAAAGATGAAGAAAGGAAAACTACTTTCAAAACACTAAGGAAGAGAGATTAAAGTCCTTAGAAGATAAATAATGTCATCTACTTATTACAAATTTCATACTATGAATTTGTCATTTTATGTGATGTATATGACACATTTTCATTAATATTAAATAATTATTTATTTTTCATATTATCTTATGTATATTGCACATTTGGATTATTTTCAAATGTTTTTTTACTATCATTTAATGTCATATAAATTTCACACTTTAATTGTAATGGAATATTTGGTATTATATGTTAAACCAAAATGCAATACTGCGAATGATACTAGCTTATCTATCTTAAATAAATATGTGTAAAAGAGGTTGAGAGGTATCATTCTCAAGGCACCTATTCTACTAGTGTATCATGTACAATATAGCCGCTTTGAGAATGATACCTCTATGTATCTTTACCTAGATTCATCTAAAATAGGTAAGTTTATTTGTGCTTTAAGTTTATGAGTTTTGAGGATGCCTTGTATAACTTTTTTGGAGTTTATATGTTTTGAGATTATAATTTTTGAGGTTTACGGTGGTAAGTATGATTTCATGGTTTTTGATTTTATGGCTTTGATTTTTGCGTTTTAAGGTTTACAGGATTTTATAACTTTATTTTTTTGTCTTGAAAATCTCAACATTTGTCGCTTTGTGTTTAAATTTTTTTGAGCTTTTGGAGGTTCTTTATTTCAATCATTTTTTATGTTTTCAAAATTTATGGTTTCGTAATTTTTATGCTCAATTTTTAGGCTTTGAGTATTATGGTCTAAGGTTTTGTGTTTCCAAGTTTGGGAGTTCCATTTTTGGGTTTTGTTTACCTTGCACATTTTGGGATGCTTTATATCAATGTTTTTTTTTTTTGAGTTTTTAGTTTTCAAGTATCAAAAGTCTTGATTTAATTTGGAAAATATAATCCATCGACATTAACGCCTAAATTTCCCCCATTGAACTACAATATCGAATGAAGTGTGTTACTATTTAGTGTAGTGCGGTGTGGGTGGAAGAGATTCTATTCACACAATTTTACGTGTAGATGCACCAAATAATTTTTATCCACTTCTTGTTTGTAGGAAAGGTTTTAACATTATAGTACCTAATGCAAGATATTCTTACAAATAATTTACCAAAAAATATTCTAAATGTGTCATCAAATTTAACCGAACCTCTCATCAAAATGAAAACCACATAAATTATTCCCTATTACAATGTCTCAACAACATCAAATGTTTAATGAAAAATATATCCCTAAAATTAAATTAAAAACTAAAAATCTTATTAGAAGACCTGAATTGATGGAAAACTTTTAAAAGCTATCTTAAAAATAAAATAAAAACAAATTCACATAACTAAAAATAACATGATTGAAAATATAAGTATAGTTCATAAATTCTCTCTCTCTCTCTCTCTCTCTCTATATATATATATATATATATATATATATATATATATATATATATATTTAATTTTTTTACTATTGTAATGTTTCTATTTATATTTATTTCATATTAAGTCTTTTATACCTTTATTTTTAGTAATTGTAAATGCCTATCTTTTTTCATGTATCTTTGTTTCACTTCTCTATATTGAATAAAAATTATACACTTTCAAATTAGGACTGATTTTATACATATTCAAAATTCTAATTTTGATATTTTTAGGTAGTTGGGGGCATGGTCGGCTTATCCATTATTTTTTAATTTTCAAAATCTTTGTACTTGGAAAATCATAAAAAAATATAATCACTAAAAATATTAAAAAAAAAATCTATCCCAAACTAGATGCTCTTATTTATCTTTCTACCAAAGGGTTTTCAAAAATACTAAATAATGCTAAAAAAATGGGGGGGACACGACCGACTATCTACTATTTTTTACAAAAATAGGAGCACCTATTGACATTTTAGATCTTTAACCCACTTACACTTAACCATTTAAAAAAATAGTAGTTTAGAAACTAGACTTGAAATGCTACAATTCATGATCTTATAACATCTTCAAATTGTGAGTGTAAATATTTCAAATAACTAGTATAAGTTGAAGTTTTGTATTTTTCCAAAAAAGTGTCCACTTAAGAGCCCCTTTGGTCCCCCATTCCCATGCATTTACCCCATTAAGCCCCTTTATTTGATAGGAAGTTCCATAATTTCTCCAAAGTGATTGTTGTTATCCAAATTTACTCTTCCTCTTTTGGAGTACCATCTAAAGCTACCTATGATAAACTTGAGAAATTATAAAGAAATTTTCTTTGGGCTATCTTGAAAGGAAGTAAAATATTTCATAGATGGCTTGGGACACTTTTTATAGACCTAAAGATGTTGTAGGGATATGGCTTATTGATGTCAAAATCCAAGTCTAGGATCCTAGTGCTAATTGGACTATTAGAGCTTTGAAGGGTCTAAAGCCTAGAAACATTTTCTCATAAATTTCATTCTCTAAGGAATTCCCCTTGTGAAATTTTCTTGGAGAGGATTAGAGCTTCAATCTCTCCTCCTCACACTACTAGCTATCATAATTTGAAGCACTTCCATTGTCAAAAGTATTTGAAAATCATGGGAGAAACTTAAACCCCATCTCATCTAGGATGAAAATGATTTTAGACATATTTTTTCCATCAATTATCTTTTTTTTGTGGTCTTCCATATTTTATACGTAGAATGTTCCTCTAGGAATGATAACCATAAACAAAGGCTTATACCTTTTCAAAAATAATATTTTCAACTTTTAGTCACTTTTCTAAGGAAACTAATAATTAGCTTACTCGGGATGTTGTAAGCAAGAATTTCTGCTAAATAATGTGGATGTCATCCCGAACACCGAGATTCAAAATGATTATCCATAGGAGAACCTCCACAAAATTGGTGTCTTTTTGGGCTAACTATTGGAGTGATCGAACAGTCATTCACCACCCCTTTATGTTGAGTACAAACCACTGATTGGTTACCATTTGTTTGTTCCCAAGACATCCCTATGTATTCTTTAAACCGTTCTTATGGAATATTTCTTCCTTGCACCAAGTCTAGGTGAGGTAGTTTGATAGATGCTAGAAAATACCAACCTGAATCTAGGAAGTATCACTTTCTTTGGTGATCTCAATCCTATATATGGCAAGCTTCGCAACCAACTCAAGACAATTTAAGATTTATCAGTAGTTTTTCCCTCTTACCCAATCTACTTAGAATTGGATACATTCCATGTTTCAACCCTTTATTCGAGATTTGTTTTCCTAGAATTTTTTTTTACTTGGGACTTGGTCATGCTACCTACAAAATACAAATGACCAAAGTTGGCAATTATTTATAGTTAATATTGTTTTTAAAATATGGAAAGATATAAATGGTGATCTTTTTAATCATATTAAATGGAAAAGTTTTCTCTATTTAAAATAAATTTGATGTCATTACAAATGTGTTACTTTAGATCTAGGTGCGTGGGGAAAGTCTAATTGGAAGTGGAGCATTTATAAATTCTCATTGTCCATGTAGACACCTAAATTCGAGATATTTACCCTTATCACCTGCACACACATATTCATTTATTTCATCCCCCTTAAGTTATTAAAATGCCCCCATTTATCCCATCCCTATTGAATTTAATTAATTAATTCTTATTAATCAATTAATATCCTATCCCTTGCCTTAATGGAATTTCTATTTCCCATCCCTACACTTTTTCTAACCTATCTCTACTGCCAACTCACCTACACCTCATCCCTAAACATCCTCTTCCTGCCTAATGCTTTAAAGCACTTGCCCAATCTTTAAAAACCCCAAAATCATGCCAAAATCACAAAATCTAGTCCCATTGGGGAAAATTTCCCCGCAATCGGCGGTGACCCAACCCAGGTTGTCAATCAACCCCGTAAAGTTAAGTGATTTCCTTCCATTCTAGAATCAGACGCATGTGAATCCTCAAACTTTCTCGATATTTTTGAACTCCCTCATGTGCCTGTGAATTCCAGAAGCAATTGCATACCTCTCAGGCCTCTTTGGAATGTGCTTGCATCCCTCATGATCATCCCTTGTGAGTGTGTCATTATCTTTGAATCACTTTATTTCAATATTATCATTTTATCGTTGCTTTGTTGGTATCTAACCTTTTGCAAGAGGACAGATCATCCACAACAACGTTCACAGCTTCATCATCAACCTCCTTTTTCAGATCCATACTTGCAGGTTGCTCTTCTAGCTTGCTTTCCTTCACCTTTTTCCAACTCTTTGTCATAGTCATCGTCACCCTTGATAGGTCATCATCACCTTGGCCTTCTGTAGTTTCTACTTTCTATTCCAACCCTCTCCCATATTTGCATGAGATATGTGTATGTCCTAGCTTGCCAAAACTTCCTTTTATTCCCTTTGTGGCATTAAAAATCAACTTGTATGCACACCGGTCACCGTTGAACAGCATGTCTTGATTCCCAACTTACCCTTCTTAGTCGTTGCTTTCTTTCATTTTCTAGTTTTTGCTTCCTTATATTCCCTCTGCAAGTTGATCCTAGCATTCATCAATTTCTATTGTATTTAGATTACATCTAGATCTCGTAGGGTCTGCATATTTCACTTATCTTCTAGATCTGCCTTCCAAGTTGTTGTCACAACCCGCTCTCTGCACAGACATGCGGGTTGCCATCAATCAATAGTGCTTTCAAACTCTATAATTCCTTCAGTTTTTGCATATTATCTATTTATTGTTTGCTTTATATCCATTTTGTTTAGCAATGGGGATTGACATCCATCAAGTAAATTAATGTTTCTCGAGGGTCTAATTTTTCAGAAACCCCGCATAAATCTATCTAATCAATCTTGTTTCAGTTCATCTTATTTGTAGGTAATCAACGATGGAACCCACCATCTACTTGGCACCCATCGTACATCCATCACACATCCAAGGTAACATAAACCCTCCAACATTTCTGAGTTGTGTACTTTCTTTAGTAGCTAACTCATTAATTTGAAATGAACGAGAAAATACTACAACATTCCTGGCATGCTTGGTGGGACCACCCTTTAGGTGATCTCTTGCATTTATTGCTTTTGTCTTTGCTTTTTTGTTTCCACTAACACTACAGCGTGAGGCTCCGATTTATTGCTTGCTCATGTTGGGTTCGTGGCTTGGATTGCTCATTGCTCAAGAGTGCAGATAAATAGGAAAAGCGTTATCCAGGTATTCCTCGCTTTTTCCCTATTTTCTCCTTTTTACATCGTAATTTTTCATTCTTGTCTGTGTCCTCATCGAATATCACACTTCATTTTGGGTTTAAAAATAACATTCTTTTTGCATCATGTTTTCTCATATAGTTTAAGTAGGGGTTTAACCTTCTGCATTTCACACTTTATCACACACAACCTAAACCTCACAAATCAAATTAACACATCAAGACATCCCTTTACCCGGTTAACTAATTGGGATTTCACCACCCAACAAAGCCGCCTTAGACTTCCCCAGCCATAAAAACCTAAAACCAAACATAGTTTTCCTTCTCCTAGGTCCTTTGTTATCCATCCCCTTTTCTTTTCACACTTTCTTAAATAAATTAAGAACATAAAAACTATTTTCTTGACTTTCTTGGGTAAAACTTGTTTCATGCCCGTAATTACTCGTTTAATAGAACCAAAAGAATGGAATAAAACTTGGCTTCAAATAGTTCCTTATCTCAACAAATGTTCACCACAATAGTTACCTCATTCATGCCCTTGATTACTTCTTTCATGAGCACTCAACCCCTCATTGATGTCTCTCACCCATAACCCCTTGTTCACACTACAACTTTAGGTGAGACTAACCCATTCTTACACCATCAATCTATCCTATCTAGGCTAGCCACCCCACCATCCATTTGATCAAGTATTTTGGACCTCCTAAGGTCCCTCTCAGTGATACCATGTTCTAGGAGATTTTGGACACCAATCCAGTGGCACTCCAAGATTATCTCCTTAGGAGATCAACTTAGATTCCCTTAGATGGTCCACCACTCCAAAGAACTTTATCCTTATCAAACCAATCCCCAAACTACCCAGTTTGCAATAAATGAGCTTTCTACAACCCATCTTGCTTCCTCTTCTACCAATCCCCCATCTCATAAAACTACCTAGATAGTCACACCTATTCCCCACAATCTCCCACCAATCAACACGACAATCAACACTACTCTTCCCTCACCTCTTCGGTCACTATTTCCACTAGTGTCCCTAATCAATATGCCCAAACATCATATCCCCTATCCAAAAAGTATGACCTTCTCACATCTAGCATGTCTTTCAATAATTCTTAACCCCCTTTCACAGTGCTTTAAATTATTTAGTATCTAACCCTTTTCAACAACAATTTCAACCCATTTATACCCACATTCCCACTCAAAGACTACTTGCCGCAAAGAGCCTACCCAATCCCAACAATCATATCATGTTCCCATCTCCCAAAGAATAATTATTTCAACAACCACCCTTTCAATCACAGCCCATGATTTACACTCACCCCCAAAAATTCCTCAAACACCCACACATCCGCAAGTTCATCAAAAACTCATTCGACCACTTCTTACATGCAACCTCCACCTCTCATCCTAGATAGAATCTTTGAAAGACCCTATGCAGGATCTTGTGAATAGGTTAGCCAACCTTAAAGCTCTACTCTAGGATCCAAAGTTTCATTATCCTATGAACAAATCTGTAATGAGCCTATTCATCCATCTGTACTAGTTAAACCGTATCCTCTACACTGGGAATTTCTGAAATTCACCAAGTTTAACAAAGCAAAGAGGATCCACAACAACACCTTTGTGCATTTAGACATGCATGTTACCTTATCGTGCATGATCAATACTTAATGCTTCACACTTTCCCCATGTCCTTGGCTGGTCCCGCACTAGACTAGTACAATAGTATCCCTCAATATTCTATATTCTCCTTCTCCCAACTAGCACAATTGTTTTTAGAACACTTTTCGATTAACATTGCACACAAAAGTAACTATCAATGATCTATACACTATCCTAAGTTTGAGGATGAGTCCATTGTAGACTTCATCGCACGATGGTGCGACATTATAAACCAGTTATCCTTCCCTCTCCCGTAAACTGACCTCATCGATCTCTTCTCACATTCATGTATGCGAAGCATATATCTTCTGCTTTACAAATCCAATTGTTCTGAACCTTTGACGAAGCCTTTACCATGGCTCGCAAACTTGAAACATGCGCCCTCGAGTAGGGTCATTTAAAATTAAAATCAAACAAACCTAAATATGAGTTTACCAAGCCTTCCGTGCAAAACAACAAATCAAAAGTGGTGGCCAATGTTGTCGTCGTTAAATCATCTCATGCACCTACATCTAATACATGGACTCAACAATGAGCCCTTCAACCAACGCCTAACTACACTCCCCTAGGGGAGTCATATAGTACAATATTTGACAAGTTGATGGTAGTAAACCTTATCACACTTACTCCTATCCGACCAATTGAAGAGTCAAGACCGAAACCCATGTGGTGGGTAAGTGCACTAAGTTAGGGCCAAAAGGTGGTCTTAAGTGGACACATTTTTGTTAAAAACAAAAACTTCAACTTGTACAATTTTTTTGAAATAGTTACACTCAAAATTGGAAGATGTTGTATAAACATGAATCGTAGCATTTTGAGTCTACTTTCTAATATACTAAATTTTATTGAAAATGAATAAGTTTAAGTGGGTCAAATAATTAAAATACCAACAGGTGCTCTTGTTTTTGTTAAAAACATATTAGAGTGACTTTTGTGCCCCTCACCATTTTTTTAGCACCATTTAGTATTTTTGAAAACCCTTTTGTAGAAAGATAGCTAGGATAATCTAGATTGTGTTAGATTTTTTTAGATTTTTATAGCGAGTAATTTTTTTATGATTTTTCTAGTACATAAATTTTAAGTTTTGAAAAATAACGAAGCTCCAACCGTGCCCCCCTAACTACCTCAAAAATATCAAAAATTAGTTTTTTTAATATGTATATAATTAGTCCTAGTTTGTGCCTAATTTTTTTAATTCAATTTCGATGAGTCAAAAAAAAGATACACGATAAAAGATAAGAATTTACAATCACTAAAAATAGAGGTATAAAAGACATAGTTTGAAATAAATATAAATGGAAACCTTAGAATAGTCAAAAAAATATAAAAATTACATATTTAGAAAGAGGATAGTTTTCTTGACATTGTAGGTAAATTTTTAAGAAAGATAGTGAATGTTTTTGTAGGATTTAGCATGGTGGAAGGTGAGTTTTTGCATATTTTGTCAAAAACACGTAGGTTGTGTTGTTATAGGTCCAAGGTGCAGGTTTGGGAAACCAAGGCAATTCAAGCTTTAAATTCTTGGTTTGGGGCATAATAAATGAAACATGTATGTGTTATAACGTATACGCATTTCACATAGTATAAACATTGTATGTTCTTTTAACATGCTTCTATTTACAAAAATAATTTTTAAGTATAAGCTTTTTATTTATTATTTCATATACTTTAAATTTATTTTAGTAAATATAAGAAATTATGGTCACTCTACACCTTATGGAACTAGTGTCACAACTCCATGAGTCACGGTTTAGGAGATAGTTTTTTATAGTATAATATGGTCATTAGACATAGGTAATTTTTAATATTTCACATTCACCTAAATCTTTTAGAGTTTAAATTCTAAAATCAAAACCTACACCCTAAATCCTAAATCAAACCCTAGGCACTAAATCTAAATCCTAAACTTGAAACCTTGATCCCTTACTCTAAATCCTAAACCCTAAACCTTGAGCCCTTAACCCTAAACCCTAAACCCTAAGCCTTAAACTCTAAACCTTAAACATTCAACGCTACCCGTGAGCCCTAAACCCTTATCCTTAAGCCTAAACCCTAAACCATGAACCATAAGCACTAAATGCTAAACCATAAACCGTAAAACTAAATTCTTAACCCTAAACACGACCCCTAAACCCTAAACCACGAGCCCTAAATACTAAACCCTAAACCCTAAACTTTTAAACATAAACCCTAAACCTCTAAACCTTAACCCCCATCCCTAAACCCTAAACTATAAACCCTAAATCCTAAAACAAAACATAATAAACCCTAAACCATGAACACTAAATCTTGATCCCTAAACCCTAAACCCTAAACTCTAAAGCTTGAACCTGAGCCCCGAGCCCTAAACCTAAACCATAAATCTAGATCCTTGAGCTTTAAACCTAAACCTTAAACTCAGAATAACTAAACCCAAAACACCGAGCCATAAACCCTAAACCCTAAGCCCTAAGCCCTAAACCCAAAACCCTAAGCCTTCTAACCCTACACCTTACATCCTTAATCCCTAAAATCTAAACCCTAAACCACCCTAAACCCTAAACCACGTACCCTAAACCATAAACCTAAACCTGATCCCTAAACCATAAAACCTAAACCTTAATCCCTTAATGCTAAATCCTAAACCCTAAACCCAACCCGACCCTAAACAAACCAAAACCCTAAACCCTAAACCCTAAATCACCTTAACCGTGATCCCTAAACCCTAAATCCTAAACCATTAACCTTGAACCTTAAACCCTAAACCCTAAACCCCTAAACCTTAAACCCTAAACCATGAGCCCTAAACCCTAAACCCTAAACCATATTTCATCAATATTTCCTAGTCTCGTGCCTAGAACCATCATTGAGTCTACTTGTACAATTACCTTATTTATGAGAGGTGGGACAAGTAACTAAATGGATATGACATCTACCTTGTGCCTTATAATGCATATTACACATCTCTGCTAAACTTGTTTCTCCCCACATATACTTGCGCTCTTGAATGTCAATTTCTTCACACTCTGAAATAAATTTCACATTTCTCATATTTCCATGTATGGTATTATGCAAGCCAAGATGACCCATTAGAAGCTGGAAAAAATAACCATCGCAACACAAAAATTAATCTCAAAGGAAATGGAAGAAACATAGAGAATATACCAATGTGGAGGTGTAGGATCAGAACCGAATTTCCTATAGTATCCTCTCCTCTGGAGAAAGAGAAAGCTCTTATACTATTGGAATGGATAGCAAATTTGATAGAACTTCCTAAAGTGTTCAAAATAAGCATAGCAAATGGGAATGGCTAAGAACACAAAGGGGTTATCAATCACCTAGTAAATCTTTCTTGTTTAGTTTTGAATGGGAGTCACTTGGCCTATGACTTAGTGACCTTTCATTCATTGATAATTCCTTCTATGATAAACCCATGGATGCTTTCAAAAGTGCCTTCAAAAAGATAGGGGTAGTCATCAATCCTAGTGAAGGGTGTGATGTGATTTCCAAACAACTTGAAATTCATACAGATTTAGAGGTCATAACACAAATTTACAAATATCTCTATCGTTATAAATAGAAGCCAAGTAATGGTGTCTCCTTGTATCTAAGGATCGAGGACTACTGGGGTCTGTGGTAGGATTGGACATTCAAGAATCATTGAGTGTCTGAATCAAAATGTTGTTGCATCTGGAGAAAAATTTTCAAACATTAGAGTAATGCATCTTGGAAAATAAAATTGAACCTTAGAAATCCTCTCAAATTTCCATCTTACACAAGCACTGGACATATCAAGCTTTGTTCTTTGAATAAAACCTTCGTTCTCGATGACTTGTAGAATCAAATAATTATTCAAAAGAGCATCAAAAATATTTTTGTACCAAATTATTCTTGGATATCTGGCATTTCTCTCCTTCAAAATATCAACAGATGAAAGACATTCAATTTCGATGACTCTCTTTGAATGTTCTATCTACGAAGTAGATGAACCCTTTTCAGTTGAATACTCTCTGTCAATACTAATAAGAATGGGTAAGACATAGAACATTACAATGAGTGAAATAGTTCCCATGTGATGGGAAAAAGAAGATAGTTGTATTGGGTAACATTTCTTTGATCGAATTGTTCTTGATATTTGGCATTTCCTTCTTCAAAATATCAGCAGATGAAAGGCATCAAATTGTGATGAATCCCTTTGAATGTTTTGCATACGAAGTAGATGAACCCTTTTTAGTTGAATAATCTTTGTCAATACTAATAAGAATGGGTAAGACATAAAACATTACAATGAGTGAATGGGTGAGCCTAAACCCTGAGCCCTAAACCATGAGCCTTAAACCCTAAGCCCCCTAAACCCTAAACCCTAAACCCCTAAACCCTAAACCTTGAGCCTAAACCCTAAACCCTAAACCCTAATGCTTAAACCTTAAACCCTAACCTAAATCATAACCCTAAAACCCTAAACCCTAAACCCTAAACCCTAAACCCTAAGCCTTAAACCCTACACCTTGAACCCTAAACCTTAAACCCTAAACCCTCAACCTCAACCCTCAACCCTTAACCCTTAAACCCTTAACCCTAAACTATACACCCTAAATCTTAAAACCTAAACCCTAAACTAAACCCTAAAATCTAAACCCTAAATCCTAAACCCTAAATTCTAAAGCCTAAACCTTATTTTTACTACCCATAACCCTAAACCCTAAACCATAAAAAACCTAAACCATAAACCCTAAACCATAAGCGTTGAACCCTAAACCATAAAACATAAAACATAAACCCTAATCCCTAATCCCTAAGCCCTAAATCCTAAAACCTAAACCCTAAACCTCAACTCTCAACCCTAAACCTAAACCCTGAGCCCTAAACCCTAAACCTTGAGCCTTAAACCCTAAACCCTAACCCCGAACCCTAATCCCTAAGCCTTAAGCCCTAAACCAAACCATAAACCCTAAAACCCTAAACCATCAACCTTAAACCCTAAACACTAAACCCTAAACCCTGAGCCATAAAACCTAAACCCTAAACCCTAAACCCTAAACACTAAACCCTAAACCCTAAACCATGAGCCCTAAACCCTAAACTTTGAACCATGAGCCCTAAACCTAAACCTTAAACCTTAAACACTAAATCCTAAACCATAAACCCTTAGCCCTAAACCTCAACCCTAAACCCTCAACCCTGAGCCCTAAGCCCTAAAGAGGAAGGCACATTACAATCACCTCATTTTTCCCATAGGACATGAATCCCATTCAGGAGCAATCCTCTATCTAAAAAGTGAGGATCTCATTTTAGTAAGAAGTAGACAAGCATCATAGAGCTGATTCGTGGTCACTAAAGTGAATTATGGACCAAATTTCAAAATTAGTACCAATTCAAGCAGTGGTAGGGCCAAAATCCAATCCAGAAGGTCAAAAACCTACAAAACGACTATATGTTTTCGTAAAACAAAGATTGACTACAATATATATGGCCCTAAAAGTTTTAGTCATTGCTGAAATTTTGAAAATGAGTAAGTATTGACTAAATTAGATTTTGAAAAACTATCTTCTAGATTATAAACGTTTTCAGAGTTACGGGATCACTTCCATCAAGTGCATAGTGACCCTAACTTCTTATATTTACTAAAATAAATTTAAACTATAATATTTCTTTTATTATTTCTTTATACTTTTATTATTTCTTTATACTTTTATAAAAAAATTCTTTATACTTTAATTAATTATTTCTGTATACTTTTATCATTTCTTATACTTAACATTTATTTTAGTAAATATGGCTCCTTCAGCCCTCCTAAACTTCATATAGCTCTTTATAGCACTAGAAACATGTACACGTTATAATGCGTACATGTTTTAGGTTCGTGAATTCCTGAGCCTAAGAAAATGTAACGTAATCACGTTATTAAAAACTAAGTACGCGCTTTCGCTTCGCTTTTCGGGTTTCCGTACACTTTTGGGCCTCAAACTTGGTGTAATTACCCCGTATCATGAATATCATTACTGCAAGTACCACCAAGTCCAAGGACATGACATAGAGAGATGTCAAAATTTCAAGGATTTGGTCTAAAGACTCATCAATCAAGGTGATCTTCAAGTGGACAATCCAAACACTTCACCTAATCAACCACTTGACATCTTTAAACAACCTTTCCCAAATCATACACCAAAAAGCCAAGCCACCACTTCTACTACAACCCAAGCACCCAACGCTCACACTATAAACACCTAAACACTACTGATCAAGAACCTATCGGGATTTTTTTAGTGGCGAATATTCGTAATTTGCGAATATTCCATTTTTGGAAAATTTGAAAAGGTGAATTTTTTTGGAGTAGGTCAGTGTATTGTTCGCCTAAAATTTCCAAAGATAACTTTTTTTTAGGGTTTGGCTTTGCCTACCATTGAAAACTACATGTATAAACCTAGGTAATTTTCCTAGTAGTATATTAGTAACTTACTAAGGTACCATCCGAATTACTTATAAATTACAAGTAGACAAAGTGTGGATCAAAGTCTTAGATCGGGTTTATACAGACTTGCAACAGAAAGTGAAAGTGTCACTGACGCGTGAAAAGTAAGATTTTCATTTCCAAATGGGCGACAATATAGTGTTGTTGACGTATGGAAAGAGAATATGTTGACATGTAACAAGAGGGTTATTGACACGCGACAAGAGGGTTGTTGACGCGTGACAAGAGGGTTATTGATGCGCAACAAGAGGGTTGTTGACACGTGATAAGGGGGTTGTTGACATGTGACAAGAGGTTTGTTGATGCACGACAAGAGGGTTATTAATGTGCAACAAGAGGGTTGTTGACACATGACAAGAGGGTTATTGACGTGTGACTAGAGGGTTGTTGCCGCATCAAATGCAAGCAGGATAATTTTAGTGGCAAATATTCATAATATGGAGAATATTCCATTTTTTGGAAATTTTGAAAAGGTAAATTTTTTGGCGTGGGTCAGTGACCTGTTCACCTAAAAGTTACAGTTTAATTTTTTTAGGGGTCGGCTTCGCCTACCCTTGAAACTATCCCGTATATAATCCTAGATTATTCTCCAGGTAGAACACTACTAGCTCACTCATACCACCTAGGGGCATATTTATTATCAAGTACAGTAAACACATGATAGGAGGGTGAAGGCTGCATATGTGTGACATAATGTTTGTTGACATGCGACAAGAGTGCGGAGGGAGTAAACGTGTGTGTGACGAGAGTTTGTTGATGCACAACACGGAGCAGAGGCTGCAGATGCATGAAAAAATATTTATTATCACACATCGCCAAGGTGGTTGACGTGTGTCAATGAACCTCGGCCGACGCACATCAACAACCTTATTGACATGCATCAATGAGGTTTGCCGAGGCACGCCAACAAACTTCTTGACACGCGCCGCTGAGAATGTTGTCCGCAGCACCTTCCGACGCCCGCCGCTGACCCTCGTTGCACGTGTCAAGAAAGGTTGTTGATGGGCGTCAATGAGGTTCATTGATGCGTGCGGCAACCACCTTCTTGGTGTGTGACAGAAAATATTTTGTCCTGCATTTGTAGCCTTCTATCACACCACTTAAAATTAGGTGAAAATTTTGTTGTCAGACCCCCAAAAAATTCACCTTCCCGCAAAATCGGTTCTAAGGATATTCGCTAGGTATTTTCCACCTTTGATTTCTAAGAGGTCTATTAAAATGAACCCCGATGAGAAGGGAGGGTTACAGGTGGGTGAAAAATGAGTGTTATTGATTTAATGACAAGGGGGTTATAGATGATCAAAATAATGAAGTATTTTTTTGTGTCGGGTGACAACAAGGTTTGTTGTGAAAACAAGGCTTGTTCGGTGTGTGACAACAAGGTTTGTTGTCATGTGACAACAAACCTTGTTGTCACACGTGAACAAGCCTTGTTGTCACATGATAACAAGCCTTGTTGTCATGTGACAAGAAGGTTTGTTGTTGTGTGATAGTAAGGTTTGCTGTCATGCGACAACAAACCTTGTTTTCACCCGACACCAAAAAATGCTGAGTGCTCCCCCTTAATAAAATGACAGGTAAAAATTTGACTCTAAAATCCCAATTTTTTTTCCTTTCTGACAAAAGTGGTTCAAGGTATATTCATCGGGGATTTTCCACCTCCAATTTACCAGAGGCTTCTTAAATTGAACCTTGAACTTATCTTACTATGGAGAAGGATCTCTTTTGTCACTTGTTTACATCGTCATCCCATCCCAAGGTACTTTAAATCCTCACATATTGGGAGTTACTTATTTTCTTTAGCACTAGTTCACACCCGATGGGACCCACCCTTTCTTCTTTGAGTCTTTTTATTTGTCTCTCATTCTAATTTTCTTCCATATATCTTCTACTAACCTTGAGGAAGGATCCTTTCTTGATTTCTTGCGTGCATTGGATTGTGTTTCTTGGATTTTCTTTTTCTTGCTTGATTAAAAATTTGTAATCGATAAATAGGAAAAGTGTTATCTAGGTATCCTTGTTTTTATTCCCATATCTTTCTTTTATTGCATTGAATTCCTTGTTTGTTTTTCCTCATCAAATCTCCACATTTTATTTTGGATCTAAAAATAACCCTTCATTCTTGCTTGGAAATATAGTTTAACTAGGGGTTTAACTCTTTGTATACACCTTCATCACACACATCTAAACACACAAACCAAATTACACATCTAAAAATATCCTACTAGGTGGAACTATTAGGATTTCATCACCCAATAGGAAAGTCGCCAAGGTGTTTTGGTCGCATTATAAATTTTTTATCTACTAGTATATATTAGCTAGGCACTTGACTCCCTTATCGTTACGGGACCATGAAGTGAGGGGGTGGGCCCCAATACCAAGCCCACCATTATCCATCATATATTCGTGCCTCACGTAATTTTGGGTATATCGAGGAATCCATCCCAAAATACCTGAAACCATCCATAGATTTTCATTTCCTAGGCACCCTTCAAGCCCATTTTTCATTTATTTTTCACATCTTAATAATCAAGATAATCAAAAAAATTTTGCTTGACTTTCTTGAGTTAATTAAAAATCAACATAGTTTTATTTATTGTTTGTTTCATGCCAGTTATTACAAGATCCCAAGCAAGACAAATGGAACAAAACATGACATCAAACAACATTCCTATTTCCACTATTTCCTCTCAACAAGATTTTGCACTTTCTCTCCTTACCTCTACCCCTTTGGTCATTTCTTCCATGGTTACCCAACCCATGGTTTCCATTCCCCCTCTTTAAGAGGTTCAATTGATTCAACCTAACACTCATGTTGAAACTAATCCTTTTATTTATCATCAATCTATACCATCTAGACCAGAAAATCCCCCTTCTACCACCTCTATCGATGCTTTTGGGCCTCCTCTCATCCCTCATGGGTCTACGGAATTCTAGGAGATTCTTGACACAAATTTGGTTTCCCTTTATGACTATCTCCTTCGTAAGACCACCAATCTCCCCATTGATGGACCTCCTTTGAAAAAAACTATGCTTACCACTCTAACCCCAAATCTATGCAAGTCCTTACATCTCAACTTTTCATCTTCCTCCTCGAGCCATGAATGAGCTCACCATCACCCAACGTGACTTTGATCCTAATCAACCCTCTTCCTCAAATCTTCACAATCACCAAACCACTCAATTGGTGGTCCCCATCCCCCTAATTTTCCTCATGTTAACACTACCATCACTTCTTCCAATCCCATCACCTCATCATCCACCACGGTCACTTGTGCCCCCATCCAATCATCTCAATAATCTCACTTTCTCCCTCCTATATCCAAACAACATAACGTAACTCTACCCCTCATTTCTACTTCTCATATCCATGACAATGTGATCACTTCACATCCCCATCCATCTGAATCAATGCAAACCCATCAACCTCCCCCTCGAGGTGCTTATCATTACATACTTCCCAATCAACCAACTCAAGTATCTCAACCACCCATCACTTATATTCCAACTCATCCCATAACAAATCAATAAAATGTCCCCATTACTCAATAACCAACTCAATCTAACCAATCAAATCACTTTCCAATTACCCAACAACAATCTTCACCATGACTAATTCAATCACAACCTCTTAATTACATCCCCATTTCATCTCAACCCATTCAATCACAACCTCTTAATTACTTCCCTCCTTATCAACCACTTCCACCAACACCCACACATCCTCAAAATTATCAAACATATCAACAACCTAATCCATCAACCTCATACATCACAAACTCATCCTTAAATTTCTCAAAACCAACCATCCAATGATCTCATGCAAGCTTTATTGAGTAGAATGGATAATATTGAAGCCACTACCTTGGGATCCAAGACCACATTCTCATATGATCAAATCTATAATGAACCAATCAATCCATCCATCCTCGTAAAACATTATCCTCCTCACTGGGAAATGCCAAAATTTTCTAAGTTCAATAGCAAGGAGGATCCTCAACAACATCTTTGTAACTTCGTGCATGCATGTTACCTTATCACCCATGATCAAGACCTCATACTTCACACTTTCCATATGTCGTTAGTTTTTCCCGCATTGGATTGGGTACAACGACATCCCCAACATTCATTATTCACTTTTACCCAACTTATTTAATTATTCCTATAACATTTCTCAATCAATATTGTGCGTAAGATTCATATCACGGACCTTTACGCCATTAGACAATATGAAAATGAATCTATCGTGGATTTCATCATACGATGGCCTGGCATCATTAACCAATTATCATTTTCCCTTCCACATACTAAATTAATTGAACTATCCTCACAGCCTTGAAATCTTGTGTGAAGCACGTCTCCTCTACTCTTCAAATTCAACCATTCCAATCCTTTGAAGAGGCATTCACTGGCTCATAAACTTGAACTCGCGCCCTTGAGCAAGGCCATCTTACTTCAATCAAACAATCCCAAATCTAAGTTGACTAAATATTCCATGCATGGTGTAAAACCTAAGAACTCCGCTAACGCCATCATGGTTAAATCATTTTCCACATCCACATCCACTCACAAGGAGCCCCCATAATGTGCTCCTAGACCGCCCACTAGCTATACCCTCTATCGGTGAATCTTATTGTTCAATATTTGACAAGTTAATGGAGGTTAATCTCATTCATCTTCCCGCCATCCAAACCTTTCATGAATCACGACCCAAACTAGCATGGTATCATGAGGAACATTATCTGAATATCACCAATTTCATGGCCGTGGACATTGAAAGGTGTCACTCTTTAAAGAATTCAAAAAATCATAGATTTTGTGACCTTTAAGTGGATAATTTGAATGTGCCACCTAATCAACCCCTTTACATCTTCAAACAAACATTTCCTAATCATCCACCCAACAATCAAGCTTCACCCGCCATATCACAACCACCTAATTCCCATAAAATTAATACTATAGACTAAAATCCAACCCCATCACATACACCCATCATCTCGTCATCCGTTGCATCTACCCCTATTTCGAGATCTTCCCCTACAATCACAACTTCATCAACTTCTACACCTATCATATCAACATCAACTATAACTACAACTATAACATCAACATCAATCTTGACCATGCTCACCGCTCCAAAAACATCATCCATGTCCTCATCCACCACATCTATTCCTTCATCTACAATTACCTCAATGCCTTCATCCCACAAAACTACATCTAATACCACATCAACCACATCTCATTATTATGACTATACCTACATCAACATCCAAATCAACATATGTATCCATACCTTCTCTTTAATCATCACCCTTGAAAACATCCACACTCAACACATCTATAAATAACACTCTCACTTCATCTAAGACTCCAACCATCGCTACACCTACCAATATTAATTCCACACAATTTACCACTTCTTTATATCTTTTTTAACGCATCATTCAAAAGCCACTTCCACCATTGATATCTACAACCCAATCCACATCAGTTAATCCTACTCCCATGGATCCTCCAATTGAAATAGTCATCATCCCTATCAAAGGTAAATCCTCACAACCCAAGAATAAGAACCCTAGCACACCTATCCAAAAATCCCTTACACATCCACACAAAAATTGGATCTCCTCCTCTCAATCTAGTGTTGCATCATCACTATTAGGAGCATCACCTTTCATTTTAGGGCCAACCCCTTCATCCAAATCCAAGTTAAATAACCTAACCCTTCTCCCAAATCATCCAAATCATCTACATCTCCCATCATCAAGTCAGAATCCAAGTCATCCAAGTCACCATCAATTGAAACCAAAACACAACCATCTTCCTCCTCTTTCAAGCCCAAGATAGAATCAAAGGCTCCCATGAAACCACCTCAAAGTAAACCTTCTTCATCCACCATTCTTAAAGTCATCTCAACAACATCTTCTTCAACCACACCCACTGGATTTTACATGGAAATATTCAAACATCTACTTCAAGCATCTAGGATCACTCTTCCATCCATCAAACCCTTTGATCCACGTGCCCCAAGACCTTCATGGTTCAACTCTAATCTCATTTATGCATACCATCGTGCACCAGGACATGATACCGAACATCAGAGAGAGATCTTCAAACCATCATCCATAATATTATTAATGAGGATGAACTTCTTATCGAAGGGGACCCCATTCCTCCATTTGTTAAATCAACTTCCTCATCCCAACCCTCATCCATCAAGACATATAAATCTCCTCATTCATCCAAGACTTATGTTGTCATCCCTCCTCCAACCTTGACCTCTCCTAAATAGGGTCCCCCTCTCTTCATCAATGTTGTTCAGGTTATAACTCATTCTCATCCCCAAGGATTCCAATCACCCACTTAATCCAAATCCAAAGTCACTATCATCACTTCTCTTGGAGAGCCTACACCATCCCCTTCCTCATAAAAACCCAAGGCATCCATCTTAGCTTCTCATCCGCTTGTGGTCATTGAACAAAGTATTATGAAACAAGTTCATCACTCCCCAATTAATATGTCCCTTTATGATTTCATCCAAATCTCTCCTCATTGTAAACAATCCCTCGTTAAAACTATTAAGCATATCCCTACTCCTAATGATGAGGCACAACCCTTTGCATCTCTTGTTTGGAGCACTTGCTACTTCCGCTTCCATATCTTTTGACGACACTGAAATCCCCGATAAAGACACCTAAGGAACGTGATCTTCCCTCTTCATCATTGTGCGTATCAATGACACTTTCATCCATCATTCTATGATTTATAATGGAGCTAGCATAAAAATCATCTCATCTCATACCTTTCATTAACTCAATCACCCAAATTCTATTATCGCCCAATCACCCGTGGTCCACACATTCAATGACGTTATTTCCCACGCTTTAGGAATAGTTATTCTTCCCATCCATGTTGGTGAAAAAATCCTCTATGAGGTCTTCTATATCGTCGAGTGGCAATTCCAATACAATATTCACCTTGACGACCATGGATTCACGCCATGTGTTGTGTTCCTTCCACCCTTCATCGATGTATCAAATATGAACATGAGGGGAAAATATTAACTCTCCCTCACACATTCCTCCATTTAAAGCATGTCACATGAATTAGTGACCTAATGATATTCTCATTCCCACGCAAGATTCTTCTCAAGCATCCACTAGCTCATGTTTCTACATCCAAGCTTCCTAACGATGCTTCCTTAGACAAAGTGATGGATAAACTCACGCTGGGGGAGTATTTTCTTCTCATAGTTAACACTCTTCCCATGCCTCATAGAATTAGTAGACCTGGAAAAGATCCAATGTATAAACCTAATGTGGGGGATGTCATTCCATTTGTTCCATCTCATCTTTGCACTAATTTCATCTATAATGGCATTGATCGCCCTTCATCACACATTGACACTCAACCGCACACCAAACCATATACCAATGACTTTGAATTTATTTACAAGAAATCCTTTTCCTACACCTATCTTCATCGCTACACCTAGAAAGGATTTGGAATGGGACATTATGAACAAGGCATGTATGACCTTTTCATTGATCAATCTCGCAAACCCCATGAAAAATTTGGCCTAGGATTCAAATCAAAAATTGCATATCCTCATCCACCATCTTTGTCTCTAATGGACATTGATCCTCCCTTCATCTTCTCCATCCATGAGGTTATGGATATGGATAACATCATGTCTATCGGCTCTAAATTTTTTAAAATCTCCACCATCACATTGGGACTTGTCACTTATCAAAGGTGACAGTGAAGCTGTGTCCCTCCTCTTCAATTTCTCGAAATGATACAGAATATTCCCCCCATCGACGTTCTTAAATACACCGATGAAAATTCCATCCTTTTGTTCATGGGGGTAGAATATTCCTATCTTCATAAGACCTTACCTCATGACACATCCACCCTTCTTAATGAATCCACCATTGACATCAACATTGGGACTCCACAAGAGCCTCACATTCTCAAAGTGGGTCAATCCCTTGATCCACAGGAGCTTGAATCTTTTACTGCTTTCCTTTCTCAACATAGCCAAGCCTTTTCATGGTCATACTCTAAAATTTCAGGCCTCGATCCATCCATACATTTCCATAACATCATCACCTTTCCCAATGCCAAACCGGTTCAAGGTAGAAGCTTTGTACGCACCCTCGAGTTTCCCTCCTTGTTAAAGAGGAGCTGTAATAACTCTTTTCCACTAAGTTCATCATCCCCATCGATTACCCACAATAGATTTCTAATATTCTACACATTTCCAAAGCTTTGATGAAGCTCCACATTTGTACTTGACTTTTAAGATCTTAATCTCGGTTACCCTAAAGACAACTTCCTCTTCCCAAAATCGATCAACTTGTAGACCTTTACCAAGGGCCATGAGATGTTTTCTCTTATGGATGGTTTTTGTGGATATAACCATATCCTCATCAAACCAAAATACCAACATAATACTTCCTTCATCATTCCTTGGGGACCGCTTGCTATCGAGTTATGCCCTTCGGTTTGAAAATTTCCGAGCCACCTATCAACAAGCCATGACTTATATCTTTCATGATATCATCCATAAGACTATAAAGGACTACGTTGATGATATCTTGGGTAAATCCAAGCATCTCCGTGACCATCTTGTCATCCTTGAGGTCTTTGTTGAGTACCTTATCCTCTTTTTCCTTCTCTCAATCCATCCAAGTGTGTATTTGGAGTGCTTACTGGTAAACTCCTTAGATTTATCATTTTCATCGTGGTATTGAATTTGACCTCTGCCAAAATCAAGTTTATTCTTGATATGCCCCTCCTTCTAATCTAAAACAAATTTTCTATATTCAAGGCTAACTCCAATTAGTCCGACGTTTCATCTCGTAACTTTCTGACCATTTCCAACCCTTTTATCACCTTCTTCATAAATACATTGATTTCAAATGGAATGATAACTGCCAAAAATCCTTTAAGGATATCAAGTATTATCTCTTATCTTAGCATGTTTTTACCCTCCACGTAAGGGGGAGACCTTCTATCTCTATGTCTCTACCTCTCGATCATGCTCGGGTGCCATGTTTGTGTATCGCGATGATAATGGCAGGGATCATGTCGTATACTACATCATCCACACCCTTTATGATTATAGACTCACCCATTGAAGCTGAAAAGTTGTGTTGTGCTCTTTTCTTTGCTACTTCCAAGCTCCGTCATTATCTTCTCAATTATAATACTTATGTCATTACTAGCGTTCATCTTCTCAAGACCATGCATTCCAATCCATATCATGGTGCTCGTATCACTCGATGGCTCATGCTCATGATAGAGTTTGACCTAGATTTCATCTCGTTATAAATATATTAAGGGAAAAACTATTGCGGATAAATTAGTTTGACACCCCTATTTCCAATCATCACCTTCCTCACGAGAAATTTCTAGATGAATCTATTAACCACTTTGAACATGAATTTTCCCCTCTCAAAATGACTCTTTTCTTTGATGGCTTTAAGTGTCGATAAGGGGAGGCACTGACATCATTATCATTCCTCCTTGGGACACTCTTGTTCCCTTCACTTACAAGCTTTATTTCAAGTGCACAAACATTATGGCCGTAGCATGAATCCCTCATATTAGGCCTCCAACCCGCCATCTTACTTGGCATTGAAATCCTTGATATCTACAGGGATTCCTAACTCATCATTAATCAAGTCAAAGGAATCTATCAATGTAAAAATGAGATCCTTCAAAAGTATAAGGACATTTTTAATTTCTTCTTGGAGCCTTCAATTTTTACACCATCCAAACTATCCCTCAATCATCCAACCACTTTACAAACACTATGGCTTCCTTTCCTCTCTTATTCCTTGGTCTACCAAATATTTTAAGCTCTCTATCATCGTTTAGCGTATCGATAAAACCACTCATCTTAGTGAGTTACCTGGTGTCAATCTCATTGAATCTAATCCTCATGATCTTTGGTATTCTCAAATATTTGACTATATTTCTCAATCCATCATCCCTTCCGACCTATCTAAAATGGTAGGAGGTCATTTCTTCAATGTGCTAACCACTATGTCATCCTTAGTAGCATCCTCTATAAGTGTGGCTTCGATGGCATCTTGCTTCATTTCTTTAAATCTCATGAATCCACTCACTCTACCTAAGAAGTCAACAACAAGATCTATGGTGGTCATTTTAACGGTTTGGCTATCGCCAAATGCATCCTTTGATGGGTTATTATTGGCCATTTCTTAATCAATAGTAATGTGAGTACGTTAAGAAATGTTTCAAATGCCAAAGAACATTCTAATATCATTTGCATTCATAGTCGTGCCTTATAGCCTCGCTCAGACCTCTGGCCTTTCTCATAATGGAGACTAGACCTCATTGGCCTTATCAATCTACATTCCTCTCAACCATCATTTTATCATCACCGCTTATCGAGTACTTCACCAAATGGGTGGAAGCAATCCCACTCACGCCAGCCTAAATTTAATCAAATCGTTAATTTCATCTATCAAAGACATCATTTGTTGTTTCAGTTGTTCTTCACAAAATCATCATGGACAATGGAAAGTATTTCAAAAAAAGATCTCATGAAGCTTTGTGACTCATTCAATATCAATATTAGCTTCTCTTCTCTATACTAGCTTCAAGCTAATGGTCAAGCCAAATCCAATAAAAAATGCTTCGCAACATCCTCGCATCCCCTTTAACAATACATTCAGTATAGATCAATTAGGAGTCTTCCATCATCCCAAGGAGGAGAAGGAATATTGACCCACACATCTTATACAGGATCACACCGCCTTCCACTACTTTGGCACACCTCAAAAGAAAATTTTAATGGCTCACCTAAATATTTTTTTAAAGATCAACAGAATAGATGCTCGACCTTTCAATTACTATTGAAATCAATGATGAGGACGATTTGACATGAAAACTATTCAACTAAATGTTGTGTAGGAATTTGGCTTCATGGATTACAATGATTACATGATACACATAAAATAGGACAATAAATACATTTGGAATTACATAATTGGAAATCGAATTAATGACAATATCCTTCTACAACCTCTCTACTAAAATGACAGATCCCTTTCAACATAATTTACAACTCATATAGAAGTATTAATTTACCAATATTATTCTCAGTAGAGACATATGTACCTTACTACCGTTCGAGTAAATAACTAGAAATTGTGCTTGAGGAGCAAGAAATGTCGGGTGTGACAAAAATATTTTTTTCTTATTCATATATTCAATTGCATGTAGAAGTGATACGAGACATTTTTGGTAGTGTAATCAAGATGTAATAAATCTAAAAAAATATTAGAAGGAAGTTTTGATATATATAGTTACATATTATGAAGATGGGGAGGAAGGAATATCGAGCACAAGTGTCTCTTTCTTTTCATGCAAATGAATGTAAATATTTGGACATGCACCTACACTTACTTGGACATAAACGTAGGAGAGTTATGTAGGTCTATCAACAAGCGCATTACAGCAAGACTAATTGGTAGTGTCATTAATATGTAACAAATATAAAAGTTGAATGGAAGGAAATCTTGATATATTCATATAGTCACATGTCATGTAGATTAGGACGAAAGTATTTTGAGAAAAGTGCATCTTTTTTTTGCTTACGATACATGGAAATCTTTGACATGCACTTATACTCCAGATATAAATGTAAGAGAGGCATGAACATCTATCAACATGTGCATTGCGGACTCAAGTGAATTCAATAAATATATAAATATTATTAAGAGGATGTACATTGGATAATAACCATTTTCATATTGTATTTGTCAAAATTCTTCATGTCTTTTGTCACCGCTCTTCTCTTGGGCCCTCCAAAGCTCTACAATTTTCTCCTCAAAATAATACCATAATGGGAAATAAATTTCACAAGCATGTTACAAAATGACAACCTTAATTTATTATTAAGGTTTCTATTATGTTTTTCTTGGTGTCTATTTGTCACTCATGCACACCCCATTAACATTAATTTTGGGAATGTCGTAAACTAAAATAACATTTTTATTATATGTTGTTTGGAAATACATTTATAGTATATTTAAGATTTTTGTCCAAAACAAGGACTTATTGTACATGTTACATGAAATTGACAACTTTATGCTCCCATGTACATAATATTCGAACTGCTCAAGGATGAATTCCTAAAAAAACATTTATATATATATTTCAAACAATATAAAAATGCAATAAAATACAATTGATACAAGTTAATTTAATGGAAGATAAATAACAAATAGTTATAACTTTTGTTAAAATAGAATAGAGATAAGATATTCGAATTTTTATAAATATGAATCTTACAAATGTCTTAGGGATAAAATTTTGTGGACACAATACCACGACTTTACATTATTCGGTCTCGGTCTTATACTACTATTTAGAAGGTTTTTGAGTGATTAAAGTACTACTTAACCCCCATCTTTTGGCCATCTTACTTTATTTTCTTTTGTCATTCCCAACCTCTTGCACCCACATGCTCAATCATCTTTTGTCATTTCACATTATTTTAGCTTTGATTGGGGTGCCCACTTAGTACTTGGGTGCCCATGGGCGCCACGGTCCCACCAAGGTTGTGAAGGTCCTTTTTAACTTTCCCGCCACTTTTTGGGCTCTTTCTAGCCATTTGAGGTCTTTATCTTTTTGGTGGTTGGCCATTTCGGGGTTAATTACAAAATTAGATCAAGATAACCCTATAAATATAAAGTTATGAGACCATAATGAGGGACCAAGCACTAGTCACTACTATCATCCACCTAGAGTTGCATCCATCTATTGCATTTAGAGATCATTTGCATCCACATAGCTCCATCACAAGGCACAAGGCTAGGAAATCTACATCACACACAACATAGGGGGAGGATTTTATTCTATTCCATGCACCATATATTACATTTTTCTACACATAGTTAGCTCATTACATCACAAAGTGTGATTGAACAAGATAAACCTAGGGCATGTTCACACACACACATAACTACATTTAGATCTGGAATGTAGTGCAATGTTCAGCTAGTAGTACCACCATTGTGGCCACTAA
Organism: Taxus wallichiana var. yunnanensis; assembly: GCA_018340775.1. Lineage (NCBI taxonomy): Eukaryota > Viridiplantae > Streptophyta > Pinopsida > Cupressales > Taxaceae > Taxus > Taxus wallichiana. The sequence continues at coordinate 120,679,931 of CM031238.1, forward strand.
GGTCATCAATATCATATGCATTTTTCCTTTTTAGGAATTGATGTTTGTTTAGGGTTTTGTAGGTCTTCCTTTAATCTTGGATTAGTAGTGAAACTTGGCACCAGTACATCGAATCTGATGTGACACACAACAAGGGTTTCAGACCACCTACCGAACCTTTGAAGATCAGTTTCTAGAGATTTTTCATAGACTAGGGGCCATTCTACAAACCAGAGCATTTAGGAGCCCCTTCTTTTAGAGATTCCATCCAAATCCAACCTTTTGGGGCTTCGCATGCACAATAGCTTCCTAAATTCTCCAATCACCTCTATGACATAATACCATGAGCATCTTCTATTCAATTGATTTCTTTCCTCTTCTCTCTTGCACATTAGGGTTATCATTTCCTTTTCATAGTTTTTGGGTCATCTTTACATTTATTTACAACATCTATTTACTTTATTTATAGTTGTTTCATAGCTTAGATTAACTAGTACCTATATTACATTTTTAGTTAATCATTTTAGTGAACCCCATGTTTCAACGCTTCCTTTTGACCATGTCGTCTCCTTATCAAGTTATGGCCCAATCTTATTATCCTACCTTTGCACCAACTAAGGTCTCAGGCATAGTTACTATTGTCGTTGATTTCATGCGCGTGCGTACCCAACATCCTCCTCGCTTTGTCACACCTAGGGCTGATCCATCTATTAATGTAGTTACTACTCATTGTGCTCATCCTAATCCACCTACGGATCCACCCGCATCTATTCCTCCACCCATTACTCCAGAAGCTCCTCCCACCACTTCTAAGGGCTATGATATCATTGAACAACTTAAAAATACACCCGCTAAGATATCTCTTTATGAATTATTGCGTAATGTTCCGGATTTTCATACACACCGTTAGAAGCCTCCCTTTGGGCCATTCATGTTGAAAGTGATAATTCTATGGTGGCCTTTGCACATCTTATATAATCCCTTCATAATTTACCACATGCTATATCTTTCATTGATGAGGATATGTCACCTTTTCTAAAAACAATCCATGTGCTCCTTTGCTTAGAACTTCATTGTTGTTAGTACTACTTGCATTAAACTTGTCCTCATTGATAATGGATCAATTGTTAATCTTTGCTCATTCTCTCTTAAAGTAATTGGGTATTAACAATAATCTCATTTCTAATAATTCCACTCTCATCCATGGTTATGATTCTACCACTTGCACATGCTTAGGGACTATCTCATTACATATTTGGGTTGGGCCTAAGACTATTCTCACTGAGTTTTATGTCATCGATGCCTCCTTTCAGTTCAATCTCTTGTTAGGTAGGCCTTGGATTCACACAATGCAAGTGGTTCCATCTACTATTCACCAATGTGTCAAGTTTTTACATGATGGCTATGAACATACTATCACCGTAGATCCAGAGCCATTCAAATATTGTCATATACCATGTTATTACCATATGCCCATACCACCTTCACAATGTATTCCATATAATAGTCTTGACACATATGACATTGGTCGACTAGTGCTTCACAATCTCCTTTTACCACTATCAGTGCTCCAACTATTTCTACTTACACTATGCTATTATTTCACCTACAATATCAGTTCTCCTAGCATTCCTTCTCACCAGTTGTGGCACCCTCTACTACTTCTCCACCTACAATGCCACCTACCAACATCCTTGATCATGTTATCCAACATGATGTTGTTCACACTGATAATTCTGAAGGATTCTGATGACGAAATCGACGCTATCAAACTTACAAATGAAGCATTAGGACAACTTGATTTTAATCCTCTTGGCATAGACGATTCTTATTTCAAGAAACCTTTGTGGATGACAAACCAGGAAAATATAGTTTCAAGACCCTCCTCTACTAATGCTATGGTATTATATCGGGGTTCTATAAATAGTGTCAACGCTATTTCATCTTCTTCTCCACGAGTTACATCTTCACTTCTCCTTTTACATGCACACTATTTATCAATAGAGACCTTTTGGCAACACATCCCCATCGATTCCACATGCTTAGAAACTATTTGTACACACGACAATTTGGCTAGGTTTGGCTAGGTTTAACATGATGCTCAATGATATTTTACCACCTCTTCATTCACCACATCTCTATCATGGCTATTTTCACATTACGACATCTTATGGCTTGCGTGTCTTTCATTTGATAGTCTTTGTTGTGCGTACCCCTCGTGACTCTCCACTCACACTTGGACAGTCTAGATTGACTATATCAACGATAAATATATGCTCATCACTCTTTTCTTACATTTCCTATGCCTTTTGGAAATATCTCTATTCATAATGATTATTCTCCCGCTTACATTCCAAACATCTCTCGTTGGCATGCTCACGGTTTTCCACCAATCACTTTTATTGATGAATAATATGCAATGAATGTGTACACACTATGCCACAATGGGTCCTTATATGACCCTCCTCATTCTATATCTTATCAGGTTTCCATGCTACTCTAGTAGGTTTTGATCATGAAAATGATGATCTCCTTGATAGGGCGCATAGTCACCTTCTCTACCACATACTTGGGGCATCACATTTAATACATCCCCCCACACCTTAACATCTATCATCTTTTCATTTTCATATAAGCATTATCATCACATGTTTTAGCATCGCCATTACCCGATGACACACTCTTGTGCTTCAGTTCACACTTGACTGTTGAGGGCTTACCACACATGAACCCCACACACTGTACTATAGGACTTACACACTACATTTATTCACATATCACGTGTTATACATCATACATCATACATCATATATGCATCACATTGCATCAGCATTCCATACTACTCATCATACATATTACTTTTAGTCTACACCATACATCACACATTTTATACATTACATTACTCATTCTAATCATCACATGTTCATTTTTCATCATTACATATACTATATTGTCTTCTCATACGCATTGCACTCACTACTACTACACTTAGGATGCACTTTAGTTCCTCGTCCATACTCGACTACCAAGGGTTTACAAATCAAATGGACCTTACACTCATCACACATTTATTATTCGATCTTTTCATCATGTGATATTCCTAGGCTAGTGACATACGCTTTAGGCTAAATTGTCACGTATTCTATCATCTTGTAGTGGTATACACTTTAGGCTACATCACCACTCCTTACTATTCATCTTATAGTGATATACGCTTTAGGATAAATCATCACTTATATTCATTTTATCGTGATATATGCTTCACTATAAGGTTCACACACACATCTCTCTATAGGTCACATACCTCATCACTACACCTACACATTCATCACAATGTTAGACACAACACACACTTCAACCATTTCCTGATGAGGCACTCTCATTTACGATTCATTCTTGACTAATGAAGGGGGAAAATAAATGAACCTCACTTGGGGGCATACATTTCCATTCACCTAGGGGGCACGCGGCTCCTATCACTCCATTTCGCATTGCATTCCATCCATCCACAACATACTACATACTATGGTTGTCTTTTCTTGCTTACTTTTTTGCTTGTTCATGGTCACTTTATTACACATGCTAGTTAGCTTACTTGTATGTCATTTATCTATATCATCCACATATGCACATTCACGTCTTTTTCTAGTTATGATCGCAGATATACAAGTCTTACACACAACATGGATGCTCACCTTCTACCCTTCCTACATTGGTCGTTGGGGGCATCCAAATTCATCTCTTCCAGGTGCTATTGTTTCATTTTGTACTTATCACTTTACATTACTTGGTTATACATGATTTTGACATACTAGTTATCTTTCTAACATGCTAATGGGTGCTTCATGTGAAACATTTGTTATGCAGGATATTTTTCCATATTTGTTTGTTACATTTTTTTTGTTATTGTTTTCTCTTGTTTGTGGGCCTTGCCCTATGTTTGGTGTGCACACTTTTTTGTTGTTTGTGGCCATGATGGCCTTGCATGTCTTCATGACATCGTGAGTGATGTCCCATGTTTGAACCCACTTTTTTCTTACTTTGTATTCTTGCGTGTTTAAATTACATTTTTAGTAGCTTTTACACTATTTGCCTAGCATATATTACACACTTTTTCTATATGCATGCTTGTTCGTACTAACACTTGTCTTTGGATAGCCTTCTTTTTGTTGTGCATGCCTTGGTTTCTACCAAGCAATTCCCTCCTCCTAAGGCGAAAGTTAATGATTTCATGTGGTTGGTCCTTTTTGGGTCTACATTCTCCTATCAATGACATCGCATGCGCCCTCAAATAGGGGTATCATTTGGGGTTTTACATACTACATACGATTTACACCAAGTTAAGTTCAATGTGCACTTTCCACCCTTGGAATTTTGGGTTACATACAACGAGTGAGTTCAGACTAGTCTATGAACTCCATACACAACAAATTTTACAGGACATGGTAGTCCTTAGCATTCGGGAAGAAGTTACTAGGTTGGAGGATACAACGGAATTCCTCCCAATACTTCTTCTACCACGTTGGCATTGGATCGCCCAAAAAACTAGGATGATATACAGAGATCTCTTCACACACATTTAGGGAAGCAGTTAAAGGTTAGAGGACATAAAGCAATTCCTCCCTATACTTCTTCGGCCTATGACGTCGAATCACCCAAAAAACCCTGATAGTATATGATATCCTTTTACACTCTCTTTCTCGACATGGATCAGGTGCACATGTTCCATTTACACTTTTCATTTTTGCACTTTACTTTTTTTTTACATGCGTCTTTTACATTGTGGTTTACACATAGATATACATATATATTTGACTACTTGATCGTCTTCTCCTTGCAGGTCTGTCAATATGAGAAACAAGTAGTCAAATGGTGGCAATAACAATAGCAACAATAACAACACTTCATCATGGCACACCTCGAAAACTAACCATGCAAGTACATCACATTAATAGCAACACATATGTTTCTGCCCTAGGTTCACTCTCATCACTTTTTACATTTTTCATCTTTAGTTTCCACACTCCATCATCTTTTATTATTCCAAACTTTGTCTAGTCCTTCAGCACGCCTTCTTCATCACTCTACATCGACATCGATATACATCTCTATCTACTTTATGTTACCGAACTTTCCACTCACCAACATAAAGTGGGGGAAAATGTAGACACAAAATCATGCACTTTAGACATTATTTAGTCTCGATCTCATTTTACTATTTAGAGGGTTTTTGAGTGAAGAAAGTACTAATCAACCCATGTCTTTTGTCCATCTTACTTTATTTTCTTGCGTCATTCTAGACCTCCACCACATGCACATGTAAAATTTTATCTTTTCACGTTATTTTAGCTTTGACTAGGCGCTCATGCTAGATACAAGGGTGCCCATGGGCACCCTATTCCCCACCATGGACACCCCGATCCTTTTTAACTTTCCCACCACTTTTTGGGCTCTTTCTATCCGTTTGAGGTCTTTATATTTTTGGTGGTCACCATTTGAGGTTAATTACGAAATTAGATCAAGAGAACCCTATAAATATAAAGTTATGAGACCATAATGAGGGACTAAGCACTAGTCATTATTATCATCCATCTATTGCATCCATCTATTACATTGGAGATCATTTGCATCCACATAGCTCCATCACAAGGCACAAGGCTAGGACATATGCATCACACACAACATAGGGGGAGGATTCTATTCTATTCCATGCACCATCTATTACATTTTTCTACACATAGTTAGCTCGCTAGATCACAAAGTACAACGGCACAAGAGAAACCTAGGGCATGTTTCACACACACACACACACAACTACATTTGGGTCTAGAATGTAGTGCAACACTCAGTTAGTAAGACCACCATTGTGGTAGCTGAGGTCATCCCCCTATTATATGCATTTTTATTTTTTAGGGATTAATGTTTGTTTAGGGTTTTGCAGGTCTTCCTTTCATCTTGGATTAATAGTGACACCTGGCGCAGTACAACGAATCTGATGTGACACACAACGAGGGTTTCAAATCAACTTCAACCTTTGAAGATCAGGTTTTGAGCTTTTTCATAGACTAGGCACCCATTCTAGAGACCGAATGCCCATAGGTGCCCTAGTCCTCTACATGCCCCATTCCGTAGATTCAGGTCCTAGATCCATCCTTTTCTGGGCTCTCTATGTAGTCGCTCTCCGCTTCCAGATTCTCCACTCACCTCTGTGACATAATCTCGTGAGCATCTTCTATTCAACTGAGTTCTTTCCTCTTCTCTTCTTGCACGTTATAATTAGCGTTTCCTTTTCATAGTTACTGGGTCATCTTTACATTTATTTACAACATCTATTTACTTTATTTACATTGTTGTTCATAGCTTAGATTAACTAGTACCTATATCACATTTTTAGTTAATCATTTTGGTGAACCCCACATTTCAACACTTCATTTTGACCATGTCGTCTCCTTATCAAGTTATGGCCCAATCTTCTTATCCTACCTTTACACCAACTAAGGTCTAAAGCATAATTACTATTTCCATCGATTTCATGCACACGTGTACCCAACATCCTCCTCTCTTTGTCACACCTAGGGATGATCCATCTATTAATGTAGTTACTACTCATCGTGCTCATCATAATCCATCTACGGCTCCACCCAAATCTTTTCCTCCACACATCACTTTGGTAGCTCCTCCCACCACTTCTAAGGGCTATGATATCATTGAACAACTTAAAAATACGCCTATTAAGATCTCTCTTTATGACTTATTATGTAATGTGCCATATTTTTGTAACACGTTAGAAGCCTCCCTTTGGGCCATTCATGTTGAAAATTATAATTTTGCGGTGGCCTTTGCACATCTTATATAATCCTTCATAATTTACCACATGTTATATCTTTCACTAATGAGGATATGTCACCTTTTGCTAAAAACAATCCATGTGCTCCTTTGCTCATTACTATCATTGTTAGTACTACTTGCATCAAACGTGTCCTCATTGATAATGGATCAGCTATTAATATTTTTGCTCATTCTCTCTTAAAGCAATTGGGTATTAGCGATAATCTCATTTCTAAGAATTCCACTCTCATCATGCGGTTATGATTCTACCACTCGCACATGCTTAGGGACTATCTCATTACATATTCGGGTTGGGCCTAAGATTTTTCTCACTAATTTTATGTCATCGATTCCTCCTTTCAGTTCAATCTCTTGTTAGGTAGGCCTTAGATTCACACAATGCAAGTAGTTCCATCTACTATTCACCAATGTGTCAATTTTTTGCATGATGGCTATGAACATATATCACCAAAATCCAAATCCATTCAAATATTATTGCATAGACCCTGTTACTACTATGCCCATACCACCTTCGCAATGTATTCCATACAGTATTCTTGACACGTATGACATTGGCCAGTCTATTGATTCATAATATCCTTTTACCATTGTCAGTGCTCCAACTATTTCTACTTAGACTATGAATTTTATTTCACCTATAGTATTAGTTCCTCCTAGTGTTCCTTCTCCACCAGTTATGACACCCTCTACTTCTCCACCTACAATGTCACCTACAAACATCCTTGATCATGATATCCAACATGATGTTGTTCACACTGATAATTCTAAGGATTTTGATGATGAATTTGATGCTATCAAACTTACGGATGAAGCATTAGGATAACTTGATTTTACTCCTCTTGGCATAGATGATTCTTATTTGAAGAAACCTTTATGGCTAATGGCCTAGGAGAATATAGGTTCAAGACCCTTCCCTCTACTAATGCTATGGTATTATATTAGGGTTTTGTAAATAGTATCGACGTTATTTCTTCTTCTCCTCCAAGGGTTACATCTCCATTATCGCTTTTTACACATGCACACTATTTATCAATAGGACCTTTTGGCAACACATCCCCATCGATTCCACATGCTTAGAAACTATTTGTACACACAAAAATTTTGTATACGTTTGGCATGAAATTCAAAGATATTTTACCACCTCTTCATTTACCACACCTCTATCATGTCTATTTTCACATTACGACAACTTATGGCTTGTATGTCTTTCATTTGACAGATTTTGTTGTGCGTACCCCTCGTGACTATCCACTCATGTGCTTATAAATTCCTAGCTTGACTATATCAATGGTACAATACATGTTTTTCACTCTTTGCTTACATTTCCTATGCCTTTTGGCAATATCTCTATTCATAATGATTCTTCTCCCACTTACATTCCAAACATCTCTTGTTGGCATGCTCACAATTTTCCACCGATCACTTTTATTGATGAAGAATATGCAATGAATGTGTACACACTCCACCGCAATGGGTCCTTATATGACCCTCCTCATTCTATAGCTTATCAGGTTTCTAATGTTGCTCCAGTAGGTTTCGATCATGACAATGATGATCTCCTTGATAGTGGTGCATAACCACCTTCTCTACCACATACTTGGGGGCATCACATCTAATACATTCCCCCCCACTCACCTTAGCATCTATCATCTTTACATTTTCATATAGGAATTCTCATCACATGTTTTAACATCATCATTACCCAATGACACACTCTTGTGCTTCGGTTCACACTTGACTGTTGAGGGATTACCACACATGAACCCCACACACACACTATAGGACTTACACACCACATCTATTCACATATCGTGCGTCATACATCATACTAGTCTTCATTATATATATACTTGCATCTTCAGCATTCAATACTACTCATCATACATATTACTTTTAGTCTACACCATACATCACATCTTATGCATCATACTACATTATACATTTTACTCATCACATGGTCTTCTTTCATTACATATACTACATTGTATTCTACGTGTTGTACTCACTACCTTATGATGTACTTTAGTTCCTCGGTCCATACTTGACTACCGAGGGTTTACAAATCAAATGGACCTTACACTCATCACACATTTATTATTCAACCTTTCATCATGTGACATTCCTAGGCTAGTGACATACGCTTTAGGCTAAATCATCACCTATTATATCATCCAAGAGTGGTATACACTTTAGGCTACATCACCACTCCTACTATTCATCTTGTAGTGATACACGTTGTAGGGGATAAATCATCACTCATACACTCATTTTTTTGTGATATACATTTTCATATAAGGTTCACGCACATCTCTTCTATATGACACATATCTCATCACTACACCTACACATTCATTACAACATGTTGACACAACACACACTTCGACCATTTCCCGATGACGCACTCTCATTTATGGTTCATTCTTGACTGCTGAGGGGGAAAACTAAATGAACCTCACTTGCATACATTTCCATTCACTTGGGGCCACGTGGCTCCTATCACTCCATTTTACATTCCATTCCATCCAAATCCACAACATACTACTTATATACTATGGTTACTTTTACTCTTTCTTACTTTTTCTTATTCATGGGTCACTTTATTACACATACTAGTTAGCTTACTTGTATGTCATTTATCTATATCATCCACACATGTGCGTTCATGTCTTTTTCTAGTTATGATCACAGATATATGTCTCTTACACGTAGCATGGATACTCATCTTCTACCCTTCCTAAACTAGTCGTTGGGGCATCCAACTTCGCCTCTTCCATGTGCAATTATTTCATTTTGTACTTAGCACTTTACATTACTTGGTTATACACACTTTTGACATACTTTTATTTTTCTAACATGCTAACGGGTGCTTCATGTGCAACATTTGTTATGCAGGATATTTGCTTCCATACTTGTTTGTTACATTTCCTGCTATTTATTATTTTCTCTTGTTTATGGGACTTGCCCTATGTTTGAGTGCACACTTGTTTGTTTGTATCGACCATTATGGCCTTGCGTGTCTTATGCGACATCGTGAGTGATGTCTCATGTTTACAACCCACTTTGTGCGGATTACTTTGTCTTCTTGTCATGTTTACATTACCTTTTTGGTATCTTTTACACTATTTTCCTACCATATACATTTTTGTCTATATGCATGCTTGTTCGTACTAACACTGGTCTTTGGCTAGCCTTCTTGTTTTTGTGCTCCTTGGTTTCTACTATGTGCATTTCCCTTCCCCCTATAGGGAAGAGTTACAGAGTTCATGCGGTTGGTCCTCTTTTGGGGCCGGATTCTCCTATCGGTGACGTCTGCATACGCCCCCCCAAAGAGGGGGCATCATTTGGGGTTTTACATACCACACAATGCTTCTACATTGGTTCAATTTAGTGCACTTTCCGCCCTTGGCATTTTGGGTTACATTTAGCAAGTGAGTTCGACCAATCTACGAACTCCATACACATCAAATTTTATAGACATGGAAGTCCTTAGCATTCGGGAAGTAGTTACCGGTTGGAGGATATAGTGGAATTCAATCCAATACTTCTTCTACTCCGACATCGGATCACCCAAAAACTAGGATAGAAAATAGTTCTCTTCACACACATTCAGGGAAGAAGTTAAAGGTTGGAGGACATGGAGCAATTTCTCCTATACTTCTTCACCTATAACATCAATCACCCAAAAACCCCGAAGATAGGATATCCTCTTACACTCTTTTTTCTTGACATGGATCAAGTGCACATGTTCCATTTACACTTTTTATGTTGCGTACTTTACTTTTACATGCGATGTTTACATTGCGTTTTTACACACATATACATATATATTTGACTACGTGATTGTTTTCTCCTTATAGGTCCGATCGTATGAGAAACAAGCAGTCAAATGGGGGAAAACAATAACAAAGAGAAACAACAACAACACTTAGTTATGGCACACCTCACATACTAACATACTAACATGCATGGTACATAAGAACAACACATGTGTATCCACCCTAGGTTCACTCTCATCAATTTTTGCATTTTTCATCTTTAGTTTCCACGCTCCATCATTTTTTTTATTCCATGTTTTTTCTAGTCCTTCGACACGCCTTATTCATCACTCTACATCGGCATCACATTAGGTACGCATCTCTATCTACTTTATGTTACCGAGATTTTCACTCACCAACATAAAGTGGGGGCAAATGTAGACAAAAAATCATGCACTTTAGACATTATTTAGTCTTGGTCTCATACTACTATTTAGAGGGTTTTTGAGTGAAGAAAGTACTAATTAACCCCCATCTTTTGGCCATCTTACTTTATTTTCATCATTCCCAACCTCTTGCACCCACATGCCCAGTCATCTTTCATCATTTCACGTTATTTTAGCTTTGACTAGGGTGCCCATGGGTGCCCCAATCCCACTTTTCCTTCTTGAACTTTCTCGCCACTTTTTGGGCTTTTTCTAATCGTTTGAGGTCTTTATCTTTTTGGTGGTCAGCCACTTTGGGGTTAATTACAAAATTAGATCAACAGAACCCTATAAATATAAAGTTATGAGACCATAATGAGGGACCAAAAACTAGTCACTACTATCATCCACCTAGAGTTGCATCCATCTTTTGCATTTGGAGATCATTTGCATCCACATAGATCCATCAAAAGGTACGAGGCTAGGACATCTACATCATACACAACATAGGGGAGGATTATATTCTATTCCATGTACCATCTATTACATTTTTCTACACATAGTTAGCTTGCTACATCAAAAAGTGTGACTACACAAGAGCAACCTAGGGCATGTTCACACACACACAAAACTACATTTGGGTCTGGAATGTAGTGCAACGCTCGTTATAGAAACCACTATTGTGGCAAATGAGGTCATCAACCTATCATATGCATTTTTCTTTTTTAGGAATTGATGCTTGTTTAGGGTTTTGAGGTCTTCCATTCATCTTAGATTAACATCGGCAGCATCTCGTACAATACAACAAATCTAATGCAAACACAACAAGGGTTTCAAATCACCTTCCGAACTTGTGAAGATCGTTCTGGAGCTTTTACATACCAGTGGCACCCATTCTACAAACCAAAGCACCCGTAGGCACCCCAAATCCTTCTCTAGGCACCCTACAAATAAGAGATTCACCCTGGTCCATCCTTTTCTTCGGAGCTCCCGCACGCCTGCTCCTACTTCCCATTCTCTAGTCACCTCTCGTGGCACAATCCCGTGAGCATCTTTTATTCAGATAAGTTCTCTCCTCTTCTTTCTTTCACATTAGGGTTAGTATTTCCTTTTTTTCATAGTTTCTTGGGTCATCTTTACATTTATTTACAACATCTATTTACTTTATTTACAATTGTTGATAACTTAGATTAACTAGTACCTATATTACATTTTTAGTTAATCACATTTCAAATCCGATTACCTAAAAAATATTAGGATGATTTGCATGTATAATTTAATTTTATAAACTTATAGCAGCCTATTCTAAATGGTGTACACATCTCACTTGACGTGGCATTGTTAAATGAATGGATTCAAACAAATGGTAAACCCCTTAAAATATCTAAAATGTCCCTTTACATTATCTGCAATGTTTTTATCTAGATTTGAGGCATCGAAAGTAAATGAGTATGACACAGGGAAGATTGACAAAATACAAATTACAAATCAACTGGGTATTGAATGATAGTTACAAGAAATATTGCATGTGCAGGAAATGGAGTTCCGATTGATATATGGATGACAAAAATTAATAGCCACATGGCAAGCCTCTTGCATAACTAGCAATATGGAGAGGTCGTCATTAGAGGATTCCAACAAATACCTAAAGTCTATATCTAATCAGATGGAACAACTCCTCAACTCGACCTCAAAATAAGAAGCAAAAGTTTATGTGTTGACGTCCACACATATTCCCCAATAGGATTATCATGCACATTTAGAAGTTCTATTTTTTCTTGCTGCAAGAGTCATCTTTCACAAGTTGCAAACCCTAATCTCCTCCAATAGGTAGACCGCGAAATTTCTTATTAGCTTCACCAACACCCTTGTCGTCATCTTGTTCACAGAGCATTGAAGAGGGGGAATGGATCATTAGCCGAATCAAGAAGAATTATGTTCAGACCGCCATAGACAAGCTACAAGCTCATCTTGGAATTCAACAAGAAAGAGGAAAATAACACTTTTGGTTATAAGGAATATCATTGTATGGCAGGGAAAATATATAGACAAATATCATAGATATTTTCACAAATATTTTCACCATACAATGAATGTTGTTCTTGTACGGGGGCGGCTATACCTGCAGGAAAGGAAAATTCTGAACGAAATGACGATGAGAACTGAGAAGTTTGAGTGGACACGTCGGCTGAGCTAAAATATAGTCTGATTGATTTATTGTGGAAATACTAAAGGCAACAATTTATATGCAGTCGCAATCATATAGGCACTGTTATTTCGTATGCGACAATACTAAGAAAGAGCAGACTACACGGCAGCCTTTCCTTATGATGTCCCTGCTTTACTATTCGCCAAGTCTTTTACCGTCACTTCCCTTCCCTATATTTGCACGTGAGAAGTTTGGATGTGGGGCTGAGATCGTTCTGTATATCTTTCCGACCATAACACCTGTCACCGCCTCTACAAATGGCATTTTCGGTAATTCCAAACAAGGATTTGTGAGACGTTGGGGATGCGTCTTAGCCGCCAACAAACCCCCTAAAATCTCAACTCTACAATCCCTTTTTATATCCTACAACTCCGCCCAATAACTATATATAATGTCTAATAGTTTTAGGTGTAGCACACGATCATATATTACATGATGATATGTACATTTTGTTTTGACTACTCACCTAGATACATCTACACATCTCTAAAGTTAGGGTGTATGGTTACTAACTTAGATATATAATCATTTTAGTGGAGTATAGTTGATAAGAGCCGAAAGTAACAAATCACTAGTTACTTGGAGTTGAAGCATTTCGACCAAAATAATTAAGTTCAATCTTATTAAGATTCAACAATTGAACGTGTCTGTTTTGATTACCGCATCCCCATTGTTTTACCTACAAGTCTCATGTACCCCACACATGTTTGCAACTATCTATACCTGTCAAATCAAAATTTATTGACGGTCTAACCCTTTTACATGGCTATAAATTTTAGTTTTTGGTATATATATTTTTAGGATTTCTTCACATCAATATAAGTTGTATTTTTTTGCATATTTTACATATATTTATAGAGGACTATTTAAAAAAATAGATGGTTTTCAAAATTTTCAGGTTGTCATCGTCTAGAGCTGCCTAAAATTTTGACTATTAATATATGGTTAAAAACACAAAAAACAGCTCACAACATGTCAATTTTCGGGCATGTATGACACCTAAAAATGAGTTTTGGACACGCTCAAGAACATCTCAAACTCATCTATACGCACTTCCCAACAACTCCAGCTTCAACTTAGGCACACTCAAGACCTATCAATTTTGACAGAAATAACGACAAAATAATGACATCTGTGCAATTAAAATGTGACACCTGTACAAGCTAATTAACTCGACAACCTATTGTTTTATTTCCATGTGCACAAACAAAATATTTTAGCTCTATGACATATTCCCTTGAACACGCTTCAAACTCTAATTTATCTGTGCATGTGTGGGGTCTTTCACATGTTAGCGAATAAACCTACAAATGATACTCTAGTTCCACTTCTCATCTCATATATCTATTATATACCACTCGTCTATTCTCGTTAAGAATATTCCTGCGTCCTTCATAAGGCTCTCCCAACATACCTTAGTCAACCCACTAGCTCTGCACACACCTGCCTAAAACTAAAAAGTGAAAAAAGTTTTTCTCCTCTAAATACAAACAAATAATCGGTGCGTTTATGTTGGATCTTGCGTACAATGGGACCAAAAAAAAACTTCTTCTAAAATTATTTGCCATCCCTACCTTAAGATAAGGTTTTAGTGGTTAATAATGACAATCTCTTGCTTCCAATTTTAATGAAAGCTTACAGTTGGGTCGTCTATGGCAGCTGCCCACGGCAACTACGTTTGCATTCCAATTCGTCGCTTCACCATAAAATGATTATTTTCAGAAGCGTCTCTCTTAACTACCATCTCGAGTAATTGAAATGATCTGAAAGTGCAGCGGTGTGCCGTCTGTGTAAAAAGACGAAGATATTCTCTGTTAATATGATCAACAACGACAATCCAACTGATGATGAAAGCAGGATCAAAACCAGGAAACACCGCCACGCTAAACACGTCCTTGTCGAGCATCATATCACACCTACCCTGTTTTCGTTTCACCTGCATAAAAAGGCCCAATTAATCGTAAGTATGATTTGCTCTGTAACAACATCTTTCTCACTTTGAAAAAAACAATGGCTAATACCTGCGCGACAAGGGTGCGTGAACGATTATAAATGGCGCAGCACCGCTTTCTAAAAGATCCGTCAATGTGATAATCCCACTGCCTCCTCAAATAGTTAGAGGAAGGGTAATTAGTGAGAGATACATCGATAGATGTGGTTGGAGATATAATGGATGAGCTCTTGATGCTGAAAACCCTGCTCGCTTTGCGGGATCCAGATTGATTATGTTCATCTTTTTCATCGCAGATGAAGCCTTCCCATCTCTGGTGAAGACTCACAACCTGCACCCATAAATAAATCATTGAAAACGCAGATAATGCAGGGACAGCTAAATGAAATGGAGAAGAAAACAGGAATTTAGGGGCATACCTTGCGGCGCAGTAGGAGAAGAGGTTTTCCAGTGGCATCCATTAGCAGCAGTTGGCGTTTGACAGAGGGAGTATAATTTTCAACTCTGAAGACGAGGTTGCCGGAGGAATCGAAGACTGAAAAACCAGTGCCGCAGAAAAACAAGGCGTTCTTCCAAACAGTGAATACTTGTGGGGTGTCTGAGTGAGGATCATCGAGCTGGTGATCGAGGGAGGTGATGGTACGAGGAGCATGGTGGGGATAAACTTGGGACATTT
The DNA here is from genome assembly GCA_018340775.1 of Taxus wallichiana var. yunnanensis. Taxonomy (NCBI): domain Eukaryota; kingdom Viridiplantae; phylum Streptophyta; class Pinopsida; order Cupressales; family Taxaceae; genus Taxus; species Taxus wallichiana. Next base: position 120,695,775 of record CM031238.1, read on the forward strand.
TATCCCTCGCTTAAATGTTGAATGGAGCACACGAAGGTAGTAATGAGCTCTTTTATTATAACACTCTACTCATTCGATAGGGAAAATGCAGCAGCATCGCGTGGCTCGTATCGCAATGTCGGCAAAAGTAAAAAGATTTAGCAAACAGTCTTTTACAGATGATGACGGTGATGGATTCATTTAAAAATCGCGCTGTTGTCATCGGATTCTTACTTTATCGTTCTATTTTTTTCTCAATAAGCCTACGCTGGAATCTGATCATGATGAGGAAAAAAGAGAAGATTTTAATGTCCCGGAGGCTATTAAAGAGAGGGTATGGTACATTCTTTTATAGGAAGTAAATAAAGGTTAGGTGTTTAAAGTGACGATGAACATAAAAATATATAAAATGTATATACATATGTTTATATATCATTTTTTTATATTGACTCTAAAATACATAAAATGTTTAATGTTTTTGAAATCAAATAAAAAAAAAAATTGGATGCACATGCCAAAATAGAATGAATGGAAAAATAAACAATGAATAGATTATATGACTGAGGTACACCTCGGTCATTGAAGTACAACTTTATTACAGCAAAGGCACTGGGCTCAAAAAAATGAGGAAGGGATGATTCAATAGGTGTGCAAAGGTCTACTTGTGCTTTTGATCTCTATAGAAGCATGTCTCTATAAAATCACGGCCTTGAAGTGAAGGACAAGGAAGTGTGTCTAACAATTGTTATGTGCAACTAATGTGGTACATCGTTGTGAAGCCTTACCACAATGTAACCCACAAAATAAAGAATTGATTAGATGTGTCACTTTCCATCTCAACTCTTCCCAGCTTATTCGACTTTGGGGTGGGTCTCTCCATGTGGAAAGAAGAAAATCTAGTATCATTGGCGTGGAAGAGGAAGAGGAAGAGGGTTCTCAACATTAGGTCGAACAATAGCTCACCCGAGTTGTGGTGGTGGTGTAAGCAATCACCCCAGGACATCATGTGCTAGTAGAGGAGGGATAGTGTGCCCGTGTCAAAGTGTTTGACGCAGTTTCTCTTTTCTTGATTGACGGTTTTGGTAAATACACCGCAATTCACAATCACTATGAGTGTCATCCTCGAGGCATTCCAATTCAAGGGATTTCTCTGATACAATATTATTGGCCTCATCTTCATCAACACAGACAACACCTCAACAATAATTACCTAATTTTTTTGGATCCTCTCCTCCCATCTTTTGTAGAGCATTTGATTAACTAAGAAACTACATGTTTCATTTCCTTTAGATAAGGGATTGCTTGTGGCACCAGTGCTGCCCAAAAGCAAGATTCACCAACATTTTATTATGAAGAGTTGTAGTGCATGGTTTACCTCCATGTGTCATTATGTGATTATACACATGACAATACTTCAAATTTAATAAATGTTAAAAGTTGAATTATTGAGAAGGTTATCTCAAATGAAATTCCACTAAAAATTAAAAAAATTACAACTAATATATATCATTACCTAGGAAAGTATGGACAATGACCTATATTAAAAATAATATAAAACCAAATAACTTACCATGTTTTGTGGGTATAAAATTCAACTATTACAATAACTCATAATGGAATACTTGCAGTTGTTTTACAACATCTGTTTCATGGCACGATTTTCAAAAGGAAATTGAACACTAACCATGGATGTACATTCGCAATCATAATATTGCGGGTCTCCGGCGCCATCAATTTACCGACCTTTTTATGCGTCATTTTATCTATTTTCTCGCCTGTAAGTTGTGTGATGAAGGGTACCTCATCAGTTCAACAAGAATGTTGGTACCTATCGATTGCCTTTTTCGTAAAGAAAACTCTGTGGCGGTGCAGCTGTCTCATTCGCAATCATATCTCCACTGAATAACTTTTATGAACTGATAATGAAGTTCTTCAATAACTGCCAAAACTATCTTTAATCCTACGCCAACACTGTTTCAAGGCGGGCGTTTGTATTGCTGAGTGGACCGCATTCGAAAGTCGGTTTGAAAAAGAAAACTGTGTACAGCAGCGACCCTCCACGTTTTTAATGGGGTCGGTTGGATCGTGATTCGGATGTGCTCGGCCTTTTGCAATTAATTGTTTACATTTCAAGGAGTTATGATTGTATTTGATCTCTACTAAACACACCTAATTTTGAAAGGGATTGGTTATCACCTGGTATATGGCTTTCACTTGCACACTTCACTAGAATTAGAATGAATAACTAACAATACTATCTTAAAAAATAATCATAACCTTAAATTACCTTAATTTTAACTAACAATATCAAGGAAAAATAAACTATCTAATTATATATAGACGTTTTGTTTTCCCTTAAAATTATTTTAGGGAAAAATGAAAAACATTTAATATTTGTACTCTTCCTTTTTAATATATATCTTGTTTTTCAAATAAAATTAGGATTGTGCACATAAAAAGTTGAATGAAATATTATTTTTATCAATTTTAATAACTAGGAATCGTATGTGAAATGTACGATGTGAACGCCGAAATATTGAGGGTGATATCTTGTAATGCGTATTGCCTTCTATTGCATATATGTTTGACAGAAGAACATAAGGAGCAGTATTTGTAGGATCCAACTCAAATAGTACTATTGCCACTGGCATTTTGATGACAAAATTTAGGGCTTCGTCTATATGGCCAACACGGCCAAGAAGGTCAACCATGCATACATAATGCTCTATTGTAGGCATAATGCAATGCTTGCCAGATATGCAATGCATGGATATAGCCAGGATGCCCTCAAATTCTTTGAACTGATGAGGCACTCTAGAACCAACCCAGACAGTGTAAGTTTAGTTTGTATTTTATTTGTATGCAACCATGTAGGTCTAGTGGATGAAGGTTGCAAATACTTCAAGTTCACAAGTGACTTTATCGAACAACTTGCATGCCTTATGAATGCATCCACATTTTGCATACTATATGTACAACACTTAACTTATTTAATGTCGGAGATTACTAATGGATCCTAGATCCGATGTACACGTATTGTGTGAGCATGATGGGGGAAGGAGTATGCACATGCCTTGTACGTTGTGTGCCAATTCTGTGTTGCAAAGTCTTTTCTCCTCCTCCTTGCGTGCTTTTACGTTCTTTGTATATCTCATTCTTGCGTAGCGTTCAAACGTAAAAGCTGGTAGGATTTGTAGATCTTTGATGGCACGAACTCTTGACATTCTTTGTGAATGTTAGTCCTTGACGGTCAACATTTCCGATGTCTATTGTGGCCTTGTCAAGAGTTAGGCCTTGTGATTTGTGGATGGTGAGGCCCCAAGACATTTTTAGTGGGATTTGGCGACGATTTCCACGTGTGACAGGAGGTAGGGGCAAGTGGGTTGGGTTGAGTATGTCCCATGGGGGCCCTTGGTAGTGTTTGAAGTTGACAACAAAAAAAGATGGCAAGTCTGGTGGTTGTGATTCTGGATTGTACACCACATCGATCACTTGCCCGAGTGCACCATTAACCAATCCTGAGCTAACCCATAAGTTAGATGTCAACATGACCTCTTGTCCAGTGCATAGGAACACTATTTGGGTCTAGTTGAGTGTCGTTGATGTTTGAGTCAGAGTTATGTTTGCTTTGTTCTGCGATGCTCATTGCAATTGGTACGTGTAAGGATTTTAGCATTTGTTTATTGTGCTTGCTTGCTAGGTCCTTTGTTGCAAATAGGTGCTTCTCAGTCATGAACATGGATTGCTCTGAGGTAGACATGCACGACTTTGTACGTGACATGAGAAGAGACCAATCCTTAATGGTTGCTTCTGCATTTCTGATGTTGGTCAACATTTCTCTGAATTCAAGTTGTGTCGAGTTTAATCCTTGTTGCCTAAAGTTTGTGTCCAAGGTGATCACGGTATCAAAAGCATGCCAAAGGGAGCTTCCTACTTTGTTGCCTGCATATAATGGTACATCGTTGACCGGAGGGAGCTGGCCTAAGTCACCCACCAAAATCATTGAACAGTTACTGAATGCATGGTTACTATGTTGGGGGAATGCCTCACGAAGTCTTTTGTTGATGTTGTGTAACATTGTAGGACCTATAAAGCTCATTTCATCTATGAGTATGTAATGTACGACACTCATACGCTCTTGAAAGATTGCTAGGGCTTGGCCTTCAAGAGGTTTCATGTCGGATATGGGTATTCGGAGGGAAGAATGTATAGTAGATGATTTTATATTGAATGCAGCAATACCTGTTGGGGCTAGTACAAGGAGGGAAGATTTTAATTTTCCAGTCATATTTTCAAGCCCATTTCTTATGCATTGTATGAGGTATGATTTTCCTGTACCAGCGGTTCCCTGAATGATCATCTTCAATGGTGGGTGTTTCCCTTGTTGAGTTGCATGGGAAAGTACAATTGAGTATGCAAGGTGTTGTTTTGATGATAGCTGCAGAGCGTCTAATTGGGTAGGTGGAGTAACAAGTGGTGGTGAATTTTCAGTGCGGGCAAGGTCTATGAATTTAGGTGCACTTATTTGTAAGGCAACAGGGATTGAATGAACCTTCCAATCGTGGTTAATGTCAAAGTCACGAAGGCCTATCATGTCTACATCATCAATTGTTGTATTGAGTGTTGGGTGCATGCGTGATATATGCTCCCATTCAAATAGTTTTGCATGCAGCGGATTAGATCCTGCGTGAGTCATTGTCATCACTACTTGTCCCAGTTGCAGTTTCTTCTAGAGTAGTGGCTCTATTAACATGTAAAGGGACGTAAGAGTTTTTCAATTTTTCCCATTGGTTAGTTATTTCAGATGTAGAGATGCCAATGTCTGTTTGGATATGTCGAAAGGGTTTATAAAGCAAAAGCTCTGTCCAGCAAAAATCCTCATAGTGTATCACATCTGGGGTGGGGACATCACTGTATCGGGGAATACGCGGACGACAACAGGGGTTCTTCTTTGTAGCCATTGAGTAACTTTCCTTTGGTTGTTGTAGGACCAGAATGAGCAGCTTCAAAGAGGGAGGTGTTCTCTAATTGTGAAGGGCGTTTTATGTATGCATCTATGAATGAAGGGAATTGGAATGTGTTTCCTAGGTCTGTGAGGACACGTTTGAATACCTGCTTACCGACGGATAGGGTAATAAATGTTCGACTACAACTGGAAAGGGGGAGTTTTTGTAACATGTGGCATGTTTCTTGTGCACCAATGTCCCGGTCAACAATAGTTTCAGAGAGGAATTTGCTGTAGGCCGCCTTTGCAGGGTGATCGATGCTAACTTCATTAGATATCCTTGTCAACATGTGATGGTAGCTTTCTGATTTCTTCTCTTGCCTTGGCTGCATATTTTGCAATGTATTGTAAGACCGCATGTCGTGACACAACGGGCTGACAGTCAACATTGGCTCGCCATAGTGCTAGCATGTCTGAGTTGTGTATGTTGACCCGTGCATCATTGCGTGCAGGGGTGTACTTTTTTTTACCTGTTTCATCTAAGCCCAAGCTCGAATACTCTTGGAGTGGCCAAGGGGCTTTATATCTACATTGAAGTGTCCCATTTTTTTCTGCAAGTAGGTTGCCTCACTACATTTTGTGTGGCGTTGCACGCGGTTCAACAAGTTTTCATAGTCAGCTACTGGGTTGTCTATAAGTATCCCATATGTGTCTAACAAGCACGGGTCATCTTCCTGCGAATGATGTATCCCAGGTTTTCCACTCTCAGGGCCCCTTGGATTCCATGCAGTTACTAATTGGTCGAAGTAAGTCTTTGCCGCATCAAGTTCACGGGGGTTGTCCCAGTTTAGGACCTCCATGTTTGGTGCATTTGGAAGCCATATAAATCCGTGGATATGAGCCGAGCCTCGGTGTTGCCATTCGTACCTGTATTTTGCACAAAGAGGATCCAACTTGGTAAATGGGGTAGGGGTGGTATTGTATTAAAATCTAAGTGGTAGTGAGCTCACCTGTACCAGTAGTCAGTGTAATGCATTTTTTTAAGCACCTCCTCGCAAAATATTGTAAATCTTTTTTCCATGTATGCAGAGATGATATGGGGGTGCATGTTCAAGTTCACGTTTCTCCATTGCTGGCTAGTTGTTGAGGGTGGCGTCGGGGTTCCTGGCATTGCTTTGTGTAAATCTGGCCATTTAGTATCTGCTTGCACTTAAAGTGAAGAAAAGTGTAGGGCTTTCTAGTTGGGTTATCATATCTGTGAGTTCATGTCTGCGCTTGCACCAAAATGATTTAGTTCCTCACAAATTGGACCCAAAGCGCATTAGTTGCTCTGCAATGTGGGCATCTGGGTAGTGTGCAAGTTGCTGGCGTAACATCGAAACCGTGGTAGGCAAGTTGTCGCCTATATTTTTTGTGAAAACAACAGATGTTGATTGGCTTCTGTGGCGCAACATAATGTTGAGAATGAAGTAACGAAAGCGCGGATGGCTTCCAAATCTGTTATCATGGTAACGTAGTAGGTGCAATGCGTATTCATGCATGTGAACCCTTTTGATGCGTGCTTGGTGGAACAATGCAATCCCTGTAGGGAACAATGTTGGAAAAGCCATAGATAGCAAACCCTCAGTGTCGTATTCGTTGACTGCGGATGAACCAATGTGTGGCCACTCAATTGACTGTAGCGGAGTTTGTTTTCTGCCTTCGATGAAATTTGTTATTTGGTCAACTTCTGAAGTGGCTGGAGGGAGGGAGGACACAAAAGATGATGGTTGCCGCTCATGGGTATTTGGTGGGGAACTTGGGGGAAGGTCACTTCTGATTTTGCTTCAGCATTGTCTAGGATAGTTGAATTGAAGTGTGGTAGGGAAGTAGATATATCAGTACTGTGAGGTGGTAGGGAATGCAATGCAGGGTGGTCTAGGACAACATCCTTGTAGTAAGGGTCATGAGCTATTTTGAATTGCAATGCAGCCAAAACACGAGATCTACTTACAAAGCAGTCGTAAGCTTTATTTGTTGCTCCGATTCTTCGGATGATTAAGATGTCCAAGTCTTCGACGCGCCGAGGCAAGTGTTTAGTTATGGATGAAACATCTTGGGGGAAGCATATGGTGTGGCCCCTATATTTGTATTGGCCACCTACAACGTGAGTCACTTGCAATATTGGGTTGACCCTTGCTATCAACATTTCCTCAACTTGTGTAAGTGAAGATAACACCTTAGGTTGCGGGCCTGGGTCCATGTTATTCCAACTTGAGAAGCGGCGATCATCCTTTTCAACAATGCATCTGTGATAGGTATTGGCACCTTTGTAAACCCTTGTACGTAGCCCAACATATAATTCATTACAACATGAACATGTGTTTGGAGGTGGGAGGTGATCTAATCTTTGGCGGAATTGGCGTTGTGTATCTTGGAGTGAATGCGTATTTGGTGTGTGATCTTCGAGTAGGTTGACATGGTTGGCTATATAGACTGGCGCTTGTGTGTTCAGCTTTTGTCGTTTCATGCAAGCTATATGGTGACGATGCTCATTGAGGTTGTTTTTGTTGGCTGCATACCTCAATCGAGCCTTTGCATTTTTCTCAGTCCGTGTTAGGCCTGCAAAAAATGAGTTAAAAAGGTAACAGTAATTAGGTATAGAACGTAGTTAATGCATGCAAAAAGAAAAGTTCTTTTGTTTGATTGGAGTGAAGTGTAACAATGTATGTCTAAACATCATTTTTTTGTTTAATAATGTCGACAGTGTTTGCATTGCTAGTATAAAGTGACTTTGATTGCACCCGAATATGTGTATTATAAAGACATATTAAGAACACGAGTGATATATAAATATAGGAAAACTTGAGCACAACATGCATTAATATTAAAGGTTATATAACTTATGAATGCAAAAACCTATATGTGGAGTAGGTGGTATGGTAAGTATGTATTTGTAAGTTCCTAACATTGTGTGGGTACAGTATAATATGTTTTCTGAGGTAGTGCAGGATCTTTTTCATCAATACATAGTTAAGGGGATGCGAGGAATGCATCTAGTGGGGATTCCTGCATGTTGGAAGTCATGTCCTTAACTGCAGCGACAACAGTGCACTGGGCTTTCTCTTCTGACCTGTAGACCTCTAGCTTCGCGGATATTGTGAACATGTAGCGGTGGAACAGAATTGGCTTAACAACAGGCCAAAACTTGTCGGTGTTGGTGCGAAAGTTGTAGCTCTTGTGCTTTGATATACCCATGATTGATGTAGACCTCATCAAAAGCATTTACCCATGTTGTTGATGTGCCATCCTCAATGATGAAGTGTAATGCATATTTGTAGTTCATGATGAGAGACATCATGCTTGCATTTTTGGCAATACCAAGAGGAGTTTGCAGTTAGATCAAGTTTTTTCTTGCATTTCTGGTTGTTAACAATTGATGTGCATGCTTGATAGCTAAATGAGGACATATTAATGTGTATAATTGTTGCTGCGGTGGAGAAGGTGAGTGGTTTACCTAGCTGCGAGGAGGATTTTATGCCTGCGATATCGGTTTTCTCAATTTTTCCAATACTCACTGAAGGGTATGTAGTTGTAGAGGCGAGCGAAGTAAACCATGCACACAGTGCATGAGCCTCAGTTATATCAGGATCTATGAAGATTTGTGTATTAGGGCCCGTGGCTAATGTTGTTCCTTTGAAAGTTGTAGTTTTTGCTCTCTTAATTGCAAGAACTGGTCTGATTGATGTCTGTGTAGCACATAGTTCACTTAGAAGTTTGCCCTCATTGTCACTAAAAGCACCCCATAACGTTGCCTCAATACATAGTGCCGAGTTATCACTTAGTACGACTGTGCGTTTGTGGTTGAAAGTACTATCACTTTTCCTTATAGTGGAGGGGGCAGTAATGGATAGTGCAATAGCTAGTAGGTCAATGGTGGATTTGGCGGGGGAGGAGTTGATTTCTGCTATTGTTTTGAAATGGAAAAGATATTGCGGTATGTTTACGGACTGGTTTGTACTAAGCTTTACAGAGGAGTCCAAGTCTAGGATGATGTCCCAAGGAGTTGTGGAGTTGTTGTAATCTTTTTTTGCAGTCCGCAAGGTGCCTCCTTTGATTGTGTATGTTTTACCTAGTTGTATTTGGTTGTAGTAAGAAGTTGCAGCTAGGTCAAAAGAAGTCACCACTATATCTGAACTGCTTTTGTCGATAATGTCGAAGCTGAAAACCTGCCCTGTGCATTTGTCCGTGCTATAGTTGTTTAGGTTGCCTTTTTTGATGACCCTGCCTTCAATAGTCCAAAGGCTTTGGTAAGGATTTAATGATTTAATTGGCGTGAGTTGCATGCAGTCTACAGGACGACCTTCATGAGTAGTCGGCGCCAAAGTATCTGTGCGGGATGTTGGCATGTGTACGGCCAGTTGGGGAGGCACAACGTTGGGGGCAATGGAGTCTGCGATGCTGGTGGTTCCTAAACAATAAAATAAAATGGAAATGAATTAGCAAATGGGGTAACGTAAAGTACGAGGGAGCATGCGCTAAACCATAAAGTGGGGAAACCAAGTTATGGCCCACGTAAAGTGTTTTTTTAGAGAATAAGCACGTAAAGATATGTACAGTGGGGAAGATGTTTATATAACACAACAGTTTCCATGCTCATTCAAAGTAAAGTACGAAACATATGTACAACAACTATAATGTATATATCGTGATAGGAATTATACAAAACTTCTGACGACGGTTTCAAAATGGAACATGTACACCATATTTATGCAAGTATAGGTTTATCAAGTTAGTCCTTCAAAAAGAGGTTACTGTGGGGTAGAATAAAAGAGGTGGGCATATGTATGAGCAGTGCAAAGTCGTAGTAGGGGTGAGGTAGGGACTAAAATTATAGGGACGCAAGATAAGCTTTGAATGCAGCTCTAATGGAGTGTTCCTCGCCGCCAGAGTAGTACTGGTCATAGCTGAGCGAACGAAGGAAAGTGTACAATGCGTCAAGCCTAAGGTACGTTGCATCTACCTTGTGCATCATGTCTAAGACAGTGGTTAAATCACTATCGAGAATCATTGCTGATGGGATGAGAGACTCTGATATCCTACCAGAAATGGTTGAGCATGTAGCTTGCAACAGAAGTAGCCAAAGAATGGACAGAAGTCGCAAGCGGTGGTTGGACACTTTGTATTGAGCTTTCGTTGGTGGCTGCCTGGGTTGCATATGACTGAGGGGTCCCATTTGAAGCTACCAGTTCAATAGGAGGGCTCCCGACAATGGCACCAGAGGTATCATCAGATATTGTGATAATGGATGGACTTCCATTTGGAGTGGCCATAATACCTGAAAAAAGCAACCAACTTTGTTTAGTATAAATTTAGCTTCTACTGACAAGTACAGAAATACATATACATATATATGTCACGGATAATGGTTAGGCCAAAGACAGAACCATGATATTTAGTGAATGTCATGCAATTGAGATGGAGATGTAGTTAAAACAACATTCCAAAAGGAAAAATGATCTGTACATTCCTTTCAGTTAGAGAAGTGCTGAAGAATTCTAAACATTGCAAAAAACATTGGCTCGCTGAAACTGAAATTGCAACTACATCCATAATTCATATATCATATATTTCATCCATAATTCTCTGTATGCAACTATGGAAATGTCAGACATGCTCATTGTAGTTTTCAGCAGATCTTACATAAAGATTATCAATGATCATTTGAAACCTAACCCGTGGATTGGTATTTGAAGATTACTTCTTTCGAGTTCCTATCAGTCAAGTACTCTGGCCTCTGTAGTTTCATTTGATTTTGGGTATTGTTTAAAAGACATTGAAGCAAAAAGTCAGTTAAGTACTTTGGCTTCAATATTTTCGTGTTGTGCAATTTAAAAAATAGCACAAAGCTGAAGCAGCAACAGAAGAATTTGAGAAGAATAGAGCATTTGCCAAAGGAGAAGACAACAGTTCTGGAAAATAGAGCACAAAAGAACAAAGTCATAAGCAATGAAATAAGATAAGTAGAAGAAAAACACAACAGTAGCTGTTAGATCATAGTCGCAAAGATATGGAGAAGATTAAAGAGAGCTCAATATATCCTCTGCAGGAAATACGTGGAAAGATTGTGCATGCAAATTTTGAAGATTACTTCTTTCGAGTTCCTATCAGTCAAGTACTCTGGCCTCAGTAGTTTCATTTGATTTTGGGTATTGTTTAAAAGACATTGAAGCTAAAAGTCAGTTAAGTACTTTGGCTTCAATATTTTCGTGTTGTGTAATTTAAAAAATAGCACAAAGTTGAAGCAGCAACAGAAGAATTTCAGAAGAATAGAGCATTTGCCAAAGGAGAAGACAACAGTTCTGGAAAATAGAGCACAGAAGAACAAAGTCATAAGCAATGAAATAAGATAAGTAGAAGAAAAACACAGCAGTAGCACACATAATGCTGACTCAAAACATAATAAATAAAAATATGCATTTAGGCTACAAACGGAAAAAGATGTCCCATGTACACTCGCCCAAAGTTTTATAAGTTGGCCATATCCCTTGTTACTGTACAGAATGAGATACACATAAGAATACATAGTAAATAAGCATAAATTTATTTATAAATAGGGAGAAATAATGAAAATTACACAAAAGTAATTAAGAATGCATCATTACAGACTAAAGAGATACCTAAATCGAATAATATATTCATTCATTCATTTAAATGTCTATAGATTAGAAATTAATATCTTACAAGAAAGATCAACTTATGAATCAGAAATGACAATAAGCAGGATGATGATATTTCAACTGCGCATTCTATAGTCTCCTAGCCGCATAGCATTTTATGTTGTAAGTTGTGATTGTGCTGATGAAAAACACAGCAGTAGCTGTTAGTACCACCTACTCATGCAAAAATTACAGAGCACGTAGCATGAAAGGCTTGTTCTCCATGGTAGCAACATATCCATAAAAGTCTGTCCAAGTCTTTACCAGAGTTTCACCAATGGTGCAATCTTCATCCAAAAGGGTTTTTACAACATAGCTCACAATTGCACCAGCAACTGCCTGAGCCATTACTAACACTAAAAAAACTTATGACCCAATAAAACTTATACTCTGAACTCGACACCAGGGAGAGCAGAGAACATCTAATGCAAAATGAGTATCAATCTTTTCTTATATAGACGCTTTTCACGCATAAAAACAGCAGGCCGGTGGGAGCCAAAGAAAAAGGTCTCATCTGAAAGAAGTTGGCATATAGAAAGGCCACAATGGCATAGCAACAAAACAATAATTTGCAAACCTGTTATATCTCTGAACTGTGGCGTATATGAGGCGAGAGGGTGTTGCAAGCGCTGGCTATAACAATCAAGTGGAGATGGTGCAGGATGTAAATTTAAAAATGCAGGGGTGTATTTATAGACAGAGATAGTTTAAGCAGGCCTGTAAGAGAAGGACAACAGGTAGATAGCAATGACCGACTCTATAAGAAATGCAATTACTGCTCTAAATATCGCACCAGCTGTATGTATTGCCTGTTTGTTACCTGTTTCTTACATCAGCTATGCACTGTTACAAAATTGCACGTATATTTCATTTACAAGCTTTTATATTATACAAATCTGTTTTCCCTCGGTTCGAGTGTATGTCTGTTCCTATTCTGTGATGCACACGGTGTGCATATGTGTCAGTTTCATTCTATATTTATTGCAAAGCGGTGGACTGAAGATTGATATGATATAGTTCATTTTTGAATTGGCGGGAACAGTGTGGAAGTACTGTGATCGGTGCGGTGGCGAGGTTATGGACTGGCACAGCTTTACCATGAGAGCATAAATACACAGTTTTCGAAGTATTCATCTCTATAGTCGGCACAAATAGGAGACTTAACATAGCCATCACCATACCACCTCCAAATGTTGGTTTGTTCTGAAAATTGTGCGAGTACTTCATCTGATTGTAACGAGATGGACACATGGACAGTTTTATTGTGAGGTGACAGTTTTCCTTTGCGGATTATATGAATTGCTAAATGCCAAGTAGTGAAATTACTTGACAGTATGTCCTTTTGAAACAAGGGCAAATGTTGTCCCTAAAAGTATTACCCCTCCAATTTACTTTAAGTAACATAGTCGGAACATCAATGCAAAGAAAAGAAAGGAGAATAGCTTCAATTAAAGACCAAAGGTAATTGAGCAAAATCATTAAAAAGACAGAAAGAAAGTGTGTTATGATGATCTTTTATATCCACCTAAGGCCAATATAACATTATGGACACATTCCCAAAATAGACAAACTATAGACTTCGAGATAAATGAAAATAAAATAGGACCTCCCGCCTCCCGCAAGATGCAAACATTAAACACAAAAAGGACAAAAATTTAAGAATATTTCTACCAAGTAAATATGTGATAGAATCCTGTTTTGTTTTTGTAAATTACTTCAGCAAAACACATAGCACCCAATGAATTTGTTATGTTTTGATCCTATCTAAAATTTTCAGGAAAATAAAAAGGAATCAATTACTATATTTATTGTCTGTATAGACTCAAAGGTGTTTCCCCATCGTCCTAGTTATCTTCATACCCACATGAAGAAATGGTGTTGGGAGCCACAAGTTCACTCCACTCATTAAATTTTGCATACAAAAATAAAAACATGCAATTGTTGCATTTAGTATGCAAGTGTTAAAAACAACAAAACTTCTAAAAATAGCTAAAAACAGTTTAAGAAAATAAAAACATCAAAACGTCCATCAAATTTAAGCATATGGTAAAAACGTCAAAACACATGTCAAATTTAAGATAGTGACATGAATGACTCTGCAGCTCTTTACCATAGGGGTAACGCTTTCGACATAAATATGATTCGAATTTTTAAATACTTCAACAGTGTTTCTAAGAAAAATTGAATTTATGTTTTATTTCTACAAAATTTATGTGACAAGAACTATGAATAAGAATGAGATTTGATGTCCAACCCCACGTAACAACTAAAAGTTTTTGACGGTGTAATACTCTTTTTGACCATTCATTCATGTTTTCAAAAAGCTATTAAATGTGTTCTACTTCATCTTACATAACAAACATAATTAACTATGTTGTAATAGTAAAAATAAACTTGGACCATATTAATCTATTCAAACTAAAGTTATTTCAATAATTGGACACTTAGAAAATAGTAGTTTGAAATGATTTCATTTTATAAATGAATTTTTGAACATTTGGAAAATTAGATCAAATAACTTATCTAGCTTATTGGGTGTAGATAAATATGTTGAGGCATATACTCAATCAAATGTATATGAGTGGAGATTTGTTAAACCGACAAATTAAGGAAATTAACGGTGTAGTATTTTTTTTGTAGACATACGTTGAAATCCAATGCTTGTGAGCCATTATAGACGGGCAGATCGCCCTCATGTACCTCGAAAATGGTGCTGCAAAGGTTACACTACACGTGGTGCATGTGCTCACAAGCAAAAGAAGCAAAATCACTACAACTAGACATTATTCCCGAATGGTTTGTGAGGAAACTACCACTTGCCGCTCCACATACAAATACAGATCCAAATCAATCAATTTGTATATAGTAAAATGAGGAGATATTAATCTCGAATTATTTTAGACACTTATACAATGAGATGATACAAAATAATCCCTGAATGACACTTTTAGACACTTATACAATGAGACGATACAAAATAATCACCTCAATGACACTTTTAGACACTTATACAATGAGACGATAATAATCACATAAATAGCACTTTTAGATACTTATACAATGAAAAGATACAAAATAACAACTATTTGATAGTGACACACAAAACAATAATGAAAAAAATGTCGATAAATTTTTTACAATAATAAAACTCCATACTTTAAAATATAATAATTAAAAACTCAAAACAAACATTTAAATAATAAAATATCATCTAAAAGCTAAAAATTCAAAACACTATACTTACCTTTTTTAACTTTATAATGAAAATAACTATAAATAAACCTTACTAGAAAAAGAAATATTACACGCAATTTCATATACCTAAATAATAACAAAAATGCCTTTTTGTTTTTTGTTATTAACTTCTAAACCGCGTTATTTAAAAAAAAGGGCTAAACCTTAAAAAAAATCAATCTCAAACAAACTTTATAAAAACATTAAAACATATTAAAAAACAAACCAAAACATATGACTCACTCAATAGAAAAACAAAAACTTTCAACCTTTCAAACTTGTCGTATAGATTCATGCAATCAACTTGGTTTTGTTGAAATTTCCACGTCTAAGATCTCATAAGAACGGATCAATGATCTTCTTAATGACCTTGAAGAAATGCAGGCCGTCAATAGTGGAAGTTGGGAAATCTAAGAAGAGGACTCCAGACAGTTAGGTTGTTCGCAATAGTAGCAGGTTTGTGATGTAAAACGCGTGGCTCTTTCAATTAGATGTAGACACAGAGATTGCAGGCATCAGAAAACTGAATACAAAATCTCCACACGTTGGAGGATCACAACTCACCTCCGTCCACCCACAGATCCTTAGTGCCAACATGACCAACAAATACAATGATCTCAATTATTATAGAGCTTATACAAAAATAGATCCCAACCAAGATTACCATGAAAATTATTACTATATGCCACATCCAATGCACTGCTCCATTACGCATCACAGACTTTTAAGATTTTCCTTAGGATTGATCTCGCTCTCAGGAACGCCCAAAACTTTCACATTTACTCTTGAACTAGGAACTGGGTTTTTCCAATTTTTTGACAGATTGTGCTCAGAATTTGAATAAACAAACCCACAAAATTTTCCAGAATTTAGATTTTGGGTTTTGGAGAAAAATGTGATTTACCAGACGTATTTTTAAAAAAATTTGAATCCTTTGAATCTAAAACTCCATAGAGCACTGCCGAGAGCCACCTGCTCTGATACCAAATATTACATTTGGTCCAGATTCAAAGGAAACTGAACACACTGATTAGTCAGAAACTTGATAAACACAATACATACTTTTCAATTCATTCGAGACTATATTCAATAGATTGAGACACAATACAAAACGGGATATAATTCATATGCAATGATTACAAATATATAAGAATACAATTCCTATAAATAAGGAATGCATCTTATCAACATTCTCCACATATCACTCATTTTCTATTCTATATATCTTTCAAAATATCTCACACTCCTAAATAGTTATGTGAGTTGTTATTACAACTCACTCACACATTTACTACACTAACTATATTATTAATATGAGTTAAATTAACTCATTATTAATAATATACACAATATTAGTATACTAACACATATTAATGTGAGCACTAACACATATATTATTCCTAACAAGGCACACAAAAGAAGCACAGAAAGGATGCACATAAATGATACACACGAAGGAGGATAGCAACAGAGGTTGCGAAAAAAATCACGATGATTGTTTAAATGAGATAGCAGATGGAGGTTTCACAGACAACATAAAGCACGAAATAATCCCGTATATTACTAAACCTCGGTATTTATAGTAAAGGTGTGTCTTTTTATCAAGTGCGGATCTTTTAGTTTCTCTCGTAGTCGATTGGTTCATGTGTTTTGAAAGGCAAACCCAATCGTGATCCACACAAGCCTTGCTTTGTCCTATCAATTGTGCTCTGCAAATCAATCCTTGCTTTCCAGCTTGTTTTTATCTCCGTGTCAAACCGCTTTGTTCTTCATGAAAACTCACTTTTTTGTGCTAACGAAAGAAATTTTAATTGCTTTTGTACTCGAATGTTTATCTCTATTTAACGTTTTCCCATTTCCTCCATTCTATGTCTCTTTTTGGCCATTTTTCGTTTTGAATTTTTCGTTCTCGTTCCTGTGATTGTTTTTAGGATAATGATAGCTTTTGGTACAATCACCTTATTTTTAATTTTATTTTGGTCGAGAGAACCAAAAATAGTTTAATGTTGTTCATCAAGATGATACAAAAAAACCTCACTAATTAATGCATATTACATTTTTTACATGGTTGCCGCTTAGATATTTTAGGAAAATATGTAAGGTTAAAAAATTAATTCAAAACTATAAAACTATATTAAGAATTCAATTGTATGATAATTATTTCCAATTATATATGTGTTTCCATGTAGAATTAACCAAATGTAATGTCTTCATCATTTTTATGGTATGTACATTAGAATTTAAACACATTATATGTGCAATAATATTATTAAATCTAATTTTAAATAAATATGTATTTTATAATTAATATATTATTCCTTTCGAGCCCGTTAATCTATGCCAAAAATTAACATAGCTTTGAGGCTTCCACGATATAATTGGTTGTTTCGACAACCTATTTACAAAACCTCAATTCTATTTCGAATTACATACATGATTCTACACGTATATTTATATATCCATTATATAAATTATGGATTTATTTGTTATCGTTTGTATCTTTTCAATATGATTTTTTTCTATGAATAAACTCTACCATAGGAAAAGTTGTCTACCCTAGCATCTGCTAGGCTATAATTCTAATTTGGAAAAAGCATTTGTTTTCCTTGGCCCCTTGTGGATCATTTGTTTTTATATAGGCAACACAACATTTTTTCCTGTCCTATATTCACAAAGATTAAATGCTTAAATTTACTAAAATATTTGTGATTGATTTTGTTCTTTTCGCATTATTATATTCACAAAGATTAACAGCTTTAAATTTATAAAATAGCTTCATTGTGAACATGATATATTTACCTTTAAGAATAGATTAACTAGGATGCAACAAGTAGATGGCGTCGTATGTAAAAACTTGTTTTATAGATTCTCATACGCACTCGAGTTTCCATATTTTTTCATAAATGTAAAATAATTCTAGCCATAATCTTGTAAGAAATAGATAAAACTATACGTTTACTCGTATAACATATTAAAGAAATGATTTTACATGTATATTTATGTATCCATTATATAAATGCCAAATTTATTTGTTATCTTTATAGCTTATCAATATGATTTCTAGAAATATTAAGAATTTAGATTTATAACATAGCTTCATTATTGATGTGCCCAATTAACAGGAACTGACAAGGTCATAACTTGAGCTCCGAGTGTCCGCAAACCACATGTTTTGATGAGACAACGTTTTCCCCACCGGTTAGGCAAGTTTTCCACGCTTCGCCCTAAATCCACCATCTTGAGGCCGAAAATTAGGATTTAAGTTATAGTTTGGTTTTTTCCTATTTTTGGGCATTAGTTAATTTTAGTCTATTAGTTGCATTATGAGTTAGAAAGTTGGCAATTCCTCTAATTTAGGGATGTAGAAGATGCGTGGCAATTTCTATGTGCCCGTAGGAATAAGCATGCGAACTTACTAAGAATAAGCAGTTCTAGTAAACTCGCTAAAATAGTAATTTCGCCACCTAGAGTAGATTTAGTCGAGTTAGCTAGAGTTTACTTGGCAACTCGAGTTGGGAGTTATTTTCCTATTTAGGAAACATCAGAATTCATTATTTGATAACGAAGAAGGAGATCTATTTTCTTTTTCGGAGTTCATTTTATTTGGCAAGATATCCGGTTTGTTCATAATTTGGCTACATTATCTGGTATCAGAGCTGGTTCGAAGTATTTTTTTAAAAAAATGGCAGGGAAGAAGAGGAAGAGGAAGAGGAGGCGGTATTGCCCAGATGAATAGAAATATGCAAGATCTGCAGAGACAAGTTGTTGCGCTTGCTGCAATGATAACCCAAAGAGGAAATCAAGGTGGAGATGACACAGATGAAGAAGAAGTTTGTGAAGAGGAGGAAACGCAAGCACCACCATTAGCTTTTGAAGAAAGGATGCTTTGAGCATTAGAAGGAAAGAATGATGGGATAAGAGTTGATGTTTCAGAGTATGGTGGTAGTCTAAAACCAGAGGAGCTGATAGATTGGTTGACTAGCATGGGAAATTTTTTTGAGTGGAAGGCTATGTCAGAAGAAAAGAAGGTAAAATTTGCATGCACAAAATTGAAAGGTCATGCTATGTTATGGTGGGATCACCTACAAAAAGAGCGGTCAAGAAAGGGGAAAGAAAGAATTAGGACGTGGAGTAAGATGGAGAAGAAGCTAAAAGATAAATTTCTCCTTGTGGATTATGCACAAACCCTTTACAAGAGGTTTCAGAATCTCAGACAGAACTTACAAACAGTGCAAGAATACACAGATGAGTTCTACAAGTTGTCCATTCGTGTAGAGCATGAAGAAATTGAGGAACAAATGGCTGCAAGGTATGTTAATGGATTAAAATTTTCTATTCAAGATGAGATAAGTATGCATAGGATTAAAAGCATGGAGGATGCCTATCAATTAGCCTTAAAGGCTGAGGAAAAACAAAATCGTCAAAGTTTTAGGAGATCACCTGGAATGAATAGGGGGCCTCATCTTCCTTTCGGGGACGAGATGGTTTCAGCCAAGGTAGGGGAGAATCATCTCGTGGATTGGAAAAGCAAGAGGATACGAGACAAGATTTCCAAAATCAACAAAGAGGCAGAGGATTTTCTAGGGTAGAGGATATGTTGGCGATAGAGGATGGGAGGCTCCACGAAGACCATTTGTTTGTTACAGATGTGGTGAAGAAGGGCATCGGGATTTTGAATGCCCACATACTTATACACATGACAAAAGGAAAGGAGATGCTCCAAGAGTAAATCTTGTCAAGCCGAAAAGTAGAAGATGAACAGGACTCGAAATTCCACCGATGTTGGAGAAACTCATGATCAAGAGGACGATGATTGCTCCAAGAAAGGAGGTCAAGGGGGATGCATGGCTGCGGACAAATATTTTCATAACAAGATGCACTTCAAGAGGAAAGGTATGTAATGTTATTATTGATGGTGGTAGTTGTGAGAACATGGTTTCAAATGAGATGGTCGATAAATTGGGTCTGCATTGTGAGAAGAATCCTAACCCTTATCGTATTGCATGGTTTAAGAAGGGTAATGAAGTTACTATTGATAAGAGATGTTTAATAAGCTTTTCTATTGGGAACAGTTATAAGGATGAGATTTGGTGTGATGTTATTCCTATGGATGCATGTCATATGTTGCTAGGAAGACCATGGCAATTTGATAGAAAAGTTATTCATGATGGGGGAAAAAATACTTATACTTTCTGGAAGGATGGCACAAAAATAGTTTTGATACCTCTTAAAGAAGAGGGGAAGGCTGAAAATATGCTTTCTGTAAAGGAATTTGTGAAGGAGGCAAAGGCAACCGGTTTTTGTTATGCACTAGTTGCAAATAAGGATGAACTTGTAAGTGCTCAAATACCAATAGAAACATCAGAATTAATAGAAGAATTTTCAGATGTTATTCCTGATGAGCTACCAGATGGATTACCACCCAAAAGAGATATTCAACACCACATTGATTTGATTCCAGGGTCTTCACTCCCAAATCAAGTGGCTTATAGGATGAGCCCGACATTGCATGCAGAGTCGAATAGGCAAGTGGCAGAGCTCGTGTGAAAGGGGGTCGTAAGGGAGAGCATGAGTCCCGTGTGCAACACCACTTTATTAACACCAAAGAAGGATGGAACATGGAGAATGTGCACTGATAGCAGAGTGATCAATAAAATTACAATCAAGTATTGGTTCCCAATACCTCACCTTGATGATATGATGGATGTGCTTGGCTGGATCTAATTATTTCACCAAGATTGATCTTCAAGTGGTTATCATCAGATTCGGATCAGAGAAGGAGATGAGTGGAAAAAAACATTCAAGACAGGAAATGGATTATATGAGTGGTTGGTGATGCCATTCGGGTTATCCAATGCACCTAGTACTTTTATGAGATTGATGAACACCGTGCTACGAGAGTATAATGGTAAGTTTGTTGTGGTTTATTTTGATGATATCTTGATCTTTAGTAAAACTAAAGAAGAACATTTGAGGCATCTAAGGTTGGTATTTGAAGTGTTAAGGAAAGAGAAACTCTATGAAAATATGAAGAAGTGCACATTTATGCAAGAGAGTTTGGTATTCTTGGGCTTTATTATTTCAGCATGATGGGGTATAGATGGACTCAGAAAAGATAAAGGAAATTATTGAATGGCCTACTCCACGGAGTATAATAGAGGTAAGAGCTTTCATGGTCTAAAGCAACATTTTACGTAAAATTTATTAAAAATTTCAGCAATATTGTAGCACCTATAATAGATTGCACAAAAGGAAGGGAGTTTTTGTGGACAAAGGCAAATGAGGATAGTTTTCAATTCTTGAAGAAGAAGGTGACAGAGGCACCCATTTTGGCACTACCAGATTTTGATAAAGTGTTTGAGGTTGATTGTGACACCTCACATGTGGGTATTGGAGCTGTTCTAAGTCAAGGAGGAAAGCCAAAGAGCTTTCTTTAGTGAGAAACTAAATGAGGTAAGAAAGAACTACTCTACTTATGATGTGGAATTTTATGCAATTGTACAAGCATTAAGGTATTGGAGGCATTACTTAGTGCCTAAGGAGTTTGTGTTATTTATAGACCACATAGCCCTGAAGTATGTGAATACCCAAAAGAAGTTGAATAGTAGGCATGCAAAGTGGGTATCATATTTGTAGGGATATACTTTTTCTCTAAAACATAAATCCGGAAAACAAAATCAAGTTACAGATGCATTGAGTAGGCGTGTGACTTTGTTTACCACTATGGAAAATGAGGTGGTGGGTTTTGAAGCAATAAAGGGTTTGTATTCTTCCTCGATTTTGATTTCAAGGATATTGTTGAAAGACTAATTAGTCCATCATTGTCGACAATGCAGAGATGTCCTGGATGAGTATATTTTACAGATGGCTATCTATTCAAGGGATGCCAACTATGTATTCCAAATTGGTCTTTGAGAGAAAATATAGTGAAAGAGTTGCATAAGAGGGGTCAAGTGGGCATTTTGGTAAGGATAAGACGATAGCCTTGGTAGCAGATACAAATACTATTGGCAAAGCTGAAAAGAGATGTGGTAAGATATGTGGAGAGATGTCGAATTTGCCAAGTCTCGAAAGGCCATGCACAGAAATACAGGGTTGTATATGCCATTGCCTGTTCCTAAAGGGTCGTGGACAGATCTCGAGTATGGACTTTGTTTTGGGATTACCAAAACACAATGAGGTAATGATTCCATTTTTGTGGTCATGATAGGTTTTCTAAGATGGTTCATTTTATTGCTCGCAAGAAAACAAGTGATGCAACAGTGTAGCAGATTTGTTTTTTAGAGAGAAGTTGTTCGTTTCACACATGGTGTTCCAAAACCATTACTTCAGATAGGGACACAAGGTTCTTAAGTCACTTCAGGCGGACTTTATGGAAGAAATTTGGAACTCAACTACAGCTTCAAGAGTGCCTATCATCCACAAACTGATGGGCAAACAAAGGTGGTAAATAGGAGTTTGGGAAACCTGTTAAGGTGCATTGTTGGGGAAAAGCCGAAACAATGGGACTTAGCATTACCGCAAGTTGAGTTTGCATATAACAGTTCCATAAACAGATCCACGGGAAAGTCTCCATTTTCAATTGTGTATGGGAGTAATCCAAATGGGGTATTAGATTTGGTATAGCTACCCGTTGATGGCAGAGTCAGTGATGATGCAGAAGCATTTGCCGAACATATACAACAATCATAGGAAGAAGTGCGGAAGAAGAAGCTGCAAAAATAGTAATGATAAGTATAAGGAAATAGCAGATGTGCAATGACGGAGAAAGGTATTTACATTGGTGAGTTGGTTATGGTATATCTCATAAAAGGAAAGGTTTCAAAGAGGAACCTATAACAAGTCAAGTACAAGAAGATTGGACCCTGCAAAATCGTGAAAAAAAAAATGATAATGCTTATGAGGTAGAATTGCCAGGGAATTTTGATATTTCTCCAGTGTTTAATGTTTCAGATTTGTATTCTTTTCATGGGGATGGTGCGTAGAAAGGGATGATATCGATGAAGTAGTAGATTGGCGGCAGTGAGGTTCTTGTGAAGAAGAAAGAAGAAGTGGATCGATTCTAGATAAGAAAACAATGGACACGCGAACATGGGAAATACAACAAATATTTGGTACATTAGAAAGGACTGAACAAGAGGAAAATACTTGGGTCATGAGTGGGAGATTCGAATTTGGATGCGATAAATGGAAGCGGTTTGAAGAAGACAACTGGGTAATGGAGCTGCATTTTTTTGCCAGGGAGAATGATGCACCCAATTACAGGAACTTGACAAGGTCATAACTTGAGCTCCGGGTGTCCGCTTGAGTCTGCTTTTTTTTTTTGAAACCACGTGTTTTGATGAGACGAACGCACGGAAACCAGCCCTACCGATCGGGGCAAGTTTTCGACTCGCTTTCGGGCCTAAATCCGCCATCTTGAGGCTGAAAATTAGGATTGAAGTTATATTTTGGTTTTTTCCTATTTTTGAGCATTAATTAATTTTAGTCGATTAATTGCATTATGAGTTAGAAAGTTGGAAATTCCTCTAATTTAGGGATGTAGAAGATGCGTGGCAATTTCGTGCTGTAGGAATAAGCATGCGAACTTACTAAGAATAGCAGTTCTAGTAAAACTACTAAAAATAGTAATTTCCGCCACCTAGAGTAGATTTAGTGAGTTAGCTAGAGTTTACTTGCAACTCGAGTTCGGAGTTATTTTCCTATTTAGGAAACATCAGAATTCATTTTTGATAACGAAGAAGGAGATCTATTTTCTTTTGGAGTTCATTTGATTGCAGATATCTAGTTGTTCTTAATTTGGCTACATTAATTATGAACATGATATATTTCCCTTAGGAATATCTTAGCAACTTTCAAGGTGCAATGCAACAAGTAGATCACGTTATATTTAAAAACTTGCAGTATAACTTCTTGGTCGCTAGTCTAGGTTTCTTTTCTTGTCCTAAATGTAAAAATATTCTTTCAAAATCTCATAAGAAAAATAGAATTCTAGACATAAAGTTGTGTAACCCATGAAAACATGATTCTAAACATACACAACTTCATTATGAACATGATATATTTGCCTTTAAGTATAACTTAGTAGCTACAACGAGTCCAAGTCTATATGTATACTATTATATAAATTCCATATTTATTTTTTACCGTTTATATAAACTCCTTTTTGAATACGATCTAAATGAAAAATGTTGCCTACTCTAAATGACCGCTAGGCTATAATTCTTATTTGGATGAAGTCTTCATTTACCTTTGCAGACTCAAGGATAGGTGGATTTTGTTATAGGCAACACACTTTTTTGGGTCAAGTGATCACTTTTTTTTTCTCTCGTGTTAAATACGCTTTGTTATTTTTAGGAAACACACTTTTTTGGGTCAAGCGATTGCTTTGTTTACGTAAAATAATAGCTTAGCAACCACTAGGATTCATCGAGTATATCGCATTGTATATCATTAATACCTTACGGTGGGTTGGATTAAACAAATTAAATTAAAATAGTTTTAGCTAAGCGGGCACTAGGTACTTCCACACTATAATATTTTGAGCTTAGTGGGTGCTATAATCTATCCAATTACCCAATTATATTTTGAGCTTAGCATCCGCTAGCTTATGACACAACATAATATTTGGATCTTAGAAATCTCTAGGTTTCAGTAAAAGAAAGTAAGATATTATAAGCATAGCGGTGGGTAGGTTATGCCAAAACATAATAATATGATCTTAGTGAATATTGGTATTAAGAGCTTAGCAGCCACTAGGTTATGCCACAACATATTATTTAGGTATTCAATTCACTAGGTTATGTATCACAAACATGATATGTTATTTTAAATTAAGATATTTCGATCTTAGCACCCACTAGGTTATGCTACCACATAATCATTGGAACCTAGCAGTAGTTAGGATTTAAAAACTAAATTGAGGTATTAAGAGCTTAGTGGCCACTAGGTTATGCCACAATATAGTATTTGGGTATTCAATTTAGCTAGCTTATGTATCGTAAAACATTATATGTATCACAAAGAAGATATATATAAATTAGTTGAATTCATTCTATGATTTTAAGATTTTAAACTAGGATATTTCGATGATAAGTCTTCAAAAAAAGTACATGAGGAACCAGTCCATGATAAGTCTTCTAGTAATGGACTCCCATGATGATTACAAGCAACTTATCTTACTAAATATATGCCAAAATATGGGGAAGAGCTGTAATCAACTTCACTTCACCCACAAATACTTCCTATATCTATACACTTCACTATACAAGATAGCCATTCCGGCCCTTAATCAAAAACTAAAGAAAAATGCATCCAGAAATATTAGGTCATTCGGCCTCTCGGCTCCACCTCATCGATGATCTTGACATCTACTGTCCCCTTTACTCTGATCAGAGGAGGAGGAGAATCGACACAACATTCCAAAATTTTCACTTTAGCAAAACAAGGAGTTCTATACCCTGATTTTCCATAACTACCTCCAGACCATGCATGTGCAATCACCTATCCCCATGTCAAGGCATGGACATGATACTGAAGGCTGACTAGATGCTCTTCCAACTTCTCATTCTCCTTATGCAAGATAAACTTCCCCAAGAGTTGGACAATATGTTTTCCGCACTCAACCCTTGACCATGTCAAAAATGTTCCTCCACCCTTTGGACTAGTTTGGTCAAGCATTAGCTTGCATGCATGCTCTCACAAATATCACCATCATCATTCTTCTTTGAATTTGAAATTGCTTGATGACCACCAGACCTTCTCGAGCCAATTCCACATAGTTGCATTCCAAATTTTCCCATCCATCCAAGAAGTAAACAATTCCCCAACATCCTTTCCTATCATAGCTCTCTCCTCTCTTCCTAGGACCACACTCCATGCTACACAAGAAACCACCAACACCCCTATCACCATCATAGAGAGATAGGAAACACAATGACCAAAAATGAAAAGAGGAAAGGGGTAGTGAAATGTCTAGCCACCCAGAGATATAAATCCACCAATGCACAACACACAAAAGGAGGTAAGTGTGACAATACCAAAGATCATCGATTAGATATCCTAATCATAAATATCATGCTTCCCATTAAAACTCTTAAATTCCCAATGCCATCTTACATGTCACGTGTGTATATAACCCTTAATCGATTTCGTCTATCATGACGAATGCAATCTATCGATGTCATAAATGACCATTAAAGCCATATGCCATATCCTCTTGTCCACCACTAAAAGGTTACCCCTCAGAATAATCTAACAATTTTTATTAAAATCTTATAAGTCACTACGTTTTGACAAATTAAAGTAAGTTTTTTGAGCTTATCGACCTCTAAGTTAATCAACCACGTTAACTTTGGAGAAATGTATAACAATCAAGATCTATATAAATTAGTTGAACTTTATTGTATGATTTTAAGATTTCAAATTAAGATATTTTGAGCATAACACCCGCTAGTTTATGCCACCACACAATCTTTTAGCCTATCGATGGTTAGGATTTGATAAATTAAATTAATATATTTTCAACATAGCGGCCACTAGGTTATGCCACAACATAATATTAGGATCTTAGTAGTCTCTAGGTTTCAACAAAAGAAAGTAAGAACTTAAGAATATAAATATTTTGAGCTAAAAAAATAATAGTATTTAACAAACAAAAGAAAGACATTGACTTTGGATATCTTTATAAAAATCAAGACCAATATAAATTAGTTGAATTTTTTGTATGCATTTAAGATTTGGAATTAAGATATTTCAGCTTAGCACCCATACTAGGTTATGCTACCACATAATATTTGGATACTACCGGTGGTTTCAAATACTTTGAGCTTAGCAGATCGGTAGCCTTTGCCACAACATATTATTTGGAGATTGAATTCGCTAGGGTTCAATAATTCATAGTTATGATATTTTACAACAGTTAACAAATTACATGAAGATATTTTGAACTTAGTTGATGACTAGTTTAAACAATGACATAATATATGGAGGTTACATGATCGATATGATTAAACAAATTAAATTAACATATTTTGAACTATGTGAGACTAGGTACTTCCATAATATATTATTTCAAGCATAGTGGTTGCTATCATTTAACATGTTACTTGAATGATATTTTGAGCTTAGCATCCACTAGATTATGACACAACATAATATTTGGTGCTTAGTGCTCACTAGGTTTAAACAAAAAGAAATAAGATATTATTAGCTTGGTTGTTGGTGGGTTACACCAAAACATAATATTTGGATCTTAATGGTGACTGGGATTTAGCAAATTTGAATCAACATAGTTTGAGCTTAGCGGTCGTTAGGTACTTAAACAATATATTATTTTGATCTTCGCAGCCACTAGGTTTTTCCACAACATGTTATTTGGTGATTTCATCACTAGGGTTTAATAATTCATAATTAAGATATTTTACAACATCTAGCAAATTAGAGGTAGATATTCATAACTTTTCTGGTGCTAAACCCACAATATAATATTCCGAGTTTAGTTTTTTCTAGCACCTAACTAGTAAGAGAATTATATTTTGATATTAGACAATGGTACGTTATGCCACACCATAAATTTTGGAGCTTGGTGGTCACTAGGTTTTATCAAAATAAAGTAGGATATTGTGATTTGAGAAGCCACTAGGTTATACCAAGACATAAAATTTGGAGCATAGTGATCTTAAGGATGTAAGAAAACTCATTAAGATATTAGGAGCTTAGCCATGACTACGATATGCCAAAACATAAAACTATTTGGAATTAGAGTAAAAGGGGTTTTCCCAAATGACCCACATACTTGCACAAAAAATCCCTCATGGCCAGGTATTACAGTGAAACAAGAAGAGAACAATCTCGTATGCAAAAAAAAAAAAAAACCAAAAAGTCCCAAACCGGACAAAGCCAAATTACATTTTATGGATATTCATGAGAGTAGTTTCTTCATCCTTAGCATCGGTAGTAGGGGATTCCTTGAACCAACACATCCACTAACTTAATGTGTTCCAGAAGTCTTCATTGATTTTCATCTAGGTCATGTCCATGTGACTTTTCCATTCCTTGATAGCAGATATATGAGTGTAACATAATCTTCAATGGCCTCATGTGGATCAAGAGAGATCTTCTCTAAATGCTCCTTGTGTTCAAGTTGTAGTGGGGAGCCCATTTTCTCTAAACAGAGGAGAGAATCAAGGTAAACCAAGGAGAGATCCCACAACACATCTAGGAATTTCTGAGTCCATGCTAACTTCATGTGAAAAATGGGGAGGGAAGCCACACATGCTTCCATGATCAGGTGAGTTGAGTTGGTTGTAGCCATTACAATGTCAATGGAGATGAGAGGAGAAGCAGAGAAAGCATCGGAAGAGGTGGAGAGGAAGTAGATGTTGGGTCCAAAAGTGGTTTAGAGACCTTAGGAGAGTGCTCTGAGGTGTCTAAAGGGTTAAGAGCCACCAGAGAAGATGAGGGAGACCCAAGAGTGAAAAGAATGAGGGGAGACCACCGGATACTCTTAGCTAATGATCATGATGTCTAATCAGAGTCGGAAGGAGACAAAGGTGGCGAATGGTGATGGTGATGGAAAGAGGGAGCTTGGTTGTGGAAGAGGAGGGGGGACACATGACGTGCTTTTTTTGGCTTAGAGGGGAAGCATGAGATTTATTTTTGGGAAGCTTCCATTTTAAAGAGAAAATACAAAAGGCCTTGGTGTAGGAATGGACCTTCATCTTCTCTAGCCATTTTAAGGGACCTCTCAAGTGATTGAAATAGAAAATCCACAAATTTTACCTTCCATCATGTCAAAGATGCACAAGAAGAAAAATTTGAGGTCCATAGATCACTTTGTAGTGTCACTTGCGAAGTGAAGTACCTCCTCAATTTCTCAACAACCCTATCCCAAGGTTGTGGAAGTGAGTCTCATTCATAGCCCAAGTGATACATTATCATATTTTCACCAGGATACAAGAAATCATCCATCTCCTCCTGAAGTGAGCATTTAAAATAAATGTCTCCCTCCATGGGAGCCCCATCACAGCCACAATGGACTCTGTTCAAAATAAAAAAAAATTTAGTCTTTCCCACTTTGACTCTTCCTTTCTTCCAGGTTTCCAACACACTGTTGGTCACTCGACAACAGAGTGACCAAAATCTTTTCCATAAATGATGTAACACCACCCTCATGAAAAATATTCCATACTACTGGTCAGCCTTGACCTCTTCACAGAAGAAGGCTCAATGCATTTGATGGTGCCACCCATAGTGAACAGGGCTATTCTGATAGTGATTTCCAAAGGCCCGATATAGATGATGCTTAAATAGAGATGTCGAGCACCTTCATTCCAATCTTCAACACATGTCTCCAAGATTTCTAATTGAAATATGATGTAATTAGTAATAGTCATTAATTGGTCCCCCATCACACGAACACAATCTATGAATGCCATAAATGCCCAAAAAAACCCACAAATGTCATCCTCTTTCCACCACCAAAAGAGGTTATGCCTCAACATAACCTAACAAATTTTATTGTAATGTTAGTTAATGTTCAGCCAACCACAACATTAATTAGTTAATGTTCATGCAATTACTACATTTAGTGGAGGTTGAAGGTTTGAATGTTAGCGATATTAGATGTATTTAGTTAATATATATTATAAAGGAAGAATCTATGCAAAAAAAATGAAGCAAGGTGAAATAACTAACATTGCTAGACATGATTTCATATTGTATAGATTATCGAAAAAAAATCATAAAGCAATATCTTATTAGAATTTCATTATTGACACATCTATTTGTTACATTTAGGTTCTCCAAGGTTGTTCATTCTACACATGGAAATGAAGTGGGTAAGCACAAAGATGTTATAGGGAGCACAAAAACACTTGTGATGGGAATTTTTTGTGAGATTTGGTGAGGTGATTTCACAAAACACTTGTTTGACTGGAATGAGATAGGGATGGTGTTGTCTCAAAAAAAAATGCATCCCCATGAGTCCTCTCCATCCTGGGTCTGATTTTTTCAATGAGAGAGCAGTGTGTTTAGTTTAGACCAAGATAAATTTAAATGTAGATACAATTACATGTACATGGAAGAATAATATGCTTATTGGGTTTGTGTTCTCTTACAGGTACAATTACATTCACAATTATAGGTACAATTATAGGTACATGACAAGAATAATATGCTTTTTCATCTTTTAACTAGCCTCGTGGATGTTAAAATTTCTTCTTATATTGAACCCTTACGTGACTTCAGATTGGTGTGGGTATATATATTAACTTGAATCAATATTGTTTTTTTTTAGGTACAATGAAGTGTTGGTTGTTTATATTACTTTGAGCATAGTGGTCACTTTCATTTAACAAGTTATTGAATGATATTTTGAACTTAGCATCACTAGCTTATGACACAACATAATATTTGGATCTTTTGGTCTCAAGGTTTCAAAAAAATAAAGTGAGATATTATTTTTATTTTAGTGGTCACTGGATTTAACAAATTAAATCAACCTAGTTTGAGCTTAGCGGCCAAATGTATTTGAAGAATATAATATTTCGAGCTAAAGAGTCACTATCATTTAACAAGCTAAAGAAAGACATATTGAGTTTAGTTTCCACTAGTATCTCCAGTGTTAATCTCATAATGAACTTCCACCTGGTTGGAGGATTGAATTGATATAACAAAAAAAGGTATAGTAGTTTGGGATTGAAGTGAAATTTGTAACCTATTTTTTAAAATTTTACTACTCAAAAAAAGTGTGACTAGCATCATGGATGTTAAAAGTTCTTCTTATTGGAAGGATTGAAAGATTTTTTAATTACTACAAAATTCCTTTTATGTTGTACTTATAATATGTTGTTGTTTGAATGAAAAATATTGAACATGTTTCTAAAATAGTCTAGATGTCTTTTAAACGTCCTAGATCAATTGTTTTCACAAAAATGCTTTTCTTACATGCATTGATGGAGATCAATGACTACAATGCTTAAGTATAACACGTGACATATCAGTTATTGGACCAAACATATTCATTTTCAAAACATATGTTGTCTTGCAAAGGATTTCTGGAGGAAAAATTGGACTAAGGATTTACTCCCCAAGGTCAACAACATGAAGACTACCTGCCTTAACTAGAATTGAATTGTAAAGATTGGAGGAAAAAAATTGTATTTATTTGAAATATTTGTTACTTACTACAAAAAATACCTTTTATGTTGTACTTATAATATGTTGTTGTTTGAATGAAAAATATTGAACATGTTTCTAAAATAATTTGATGTCTTTTAAACATCCTAGATCAATTGTTTTCACATAAATGCTTTTCCTACATATGTTTATGGAGATCAATGACTATAATGCTCAAGTATAACACCTAACATATCAGTTCTTGGACCAAACATATTCATTTTCCGAACATATGTTGTCTTGAAAAGGATTTGTAGAGGAAAATTTTGATTAAGGATTTACTCACCAATGTCAACATGTTTTTCTAGTTAGCTGTACAAAAACAATATTTTAACCCTTTGCAATGTGAGAAAGGATACAATTAATAATTGGACCATAAGAAATATCCTTAAAGATACTAAAGAAAATTTTTTGAAAGAGTTTGATAAATGTAATTATTCATACCCCTAGAAAGGGTAATAAATGTGTGGATTATCTTGCCAAATTGGGGCTAAAGGTAGTAATTTTAAAGTGTGTGAGAGGGGAGATGATATCACCAATGTTATTAATCTCATTAAGAACATTAAGTATTGATGTGTCGGTGGTTTTTTTCCTCATTGGGATGTCATCCTTGTACTTATGGTTAGCAGACCCTTCCCACGTGCAGATATATGGCGGGATTTGTATTAATTTTTCTCTTACGATTCATTTTGGCCATTGTTTCTTCCATTTTCAATCTCAATCGACTAAAACCATGGGAGGTGGTCATTTGAGAACCGAGCCCATGAGCTATGGTGCCCTGAAGGAAAACCCCTCCTTGTGGCATTCTAAAAATTGGGGGTTTAGGAATTTCATCTCAAAAATCATGGGTCTTATCCTTATCTTGCGTTGAGTTTTGGTTTGGGCATGGAACAATGGCAACATGGTGATCCATGGCATGGAAATTCAGGTTTCGAGGATTCATAGTGTAGGTGACTGGAATGGAGATGGAGGGCTTAAATATATTCAAAGACCACACCAGACGCAAAACACAAATTGAGACTTTCTTCCATGGTAAAGAAATGGTTTACCTACTGTAGAGATGGTATATAGCTAGATTCTGCATCCCTGATATTTGGAATACGGTCTACCTCCACCTTATGAGGTACATTACTCTTGAAGTGAATTATAGAAATATATTTACTCACCATCTTACTATGCTTAATATGTTTAGGCATAAGATTGCTATGAGCCTTCCTTTTTCTTTTTTATGTCACTCTCTACGTCGGTGCATGATTTTCAACAGGGAAAGATTGATACCCCAATACACCATGGACTAATTATTTTTCTTTTTAAGAATGGTAAACCGGTGGTGGAAAAGGAATTAGAGCCCAAATCTAGGGATTCAGATGAAAATTGTACTCTTGGACCATATGAACAAACTGAGGAGAAAGAAGAGTAAGGCACCTCGGGGAATGGAAATCTTGGTACTGGGGCTGTAGGTTCTCTGATTGATATGAAAGGGGAGTCATCTAAAGGGAAAGAGAGAGTGGAGCTGGGTTGGAATGTGGATTTTGATAAAATTTCTCTCTCAAGTGAGTCAGTGGAAATGGATATGGAGGCCTTAGGAAAAGTTGGAATGGATATGGGAAATAATGTTCATGCATTACATCGATGCCTCTAAGAAAATTTACATCACCCAAAACTCTATCAGGCCGATATGGTAGAGATCAAAAGTTTGGTTTTGGAGTTGCAGGGGCGTGTGTGGTCAAGTTGGAGCAGGGACACAAAGTTTCATAGGTATAATCTCCACCTCAATAGTTCTGATGAGGAAGAGCAGGTTGAAGACCACATCCCTATCACGAGTGAGCAAGATGATAATATGAAAGGACAGAGAGCATCAACCAGAGGAGTACAAACATTTGAAGACTAACTAGTCCATTGGCTCTTGGAGATTTTGTTTGACTATTTGTGGACTATATCATTTGGGATGTTTTCCCTCCATGTTTTGTGATTTTTCCTTGTATTGATCTGTTGGACTGTAGTTTGGGATAAGTTGTTTTAGCCCTTTTTGTCTTTTTTTTTTTGTTCACTCTTGGTGATGCTCACGATGCATTCTATTGTAAGGTTTCTGGGTGCCTTAATCCCTATATAAAGTATCCAATCATTATGTTCACGTATATTTAATAAACCTTGTTAATAGTAATTTTGTTAATGACATTTTAAATTAAACAAGACAAAGCAAGCAAGTTCATGCCTCATGGATGGGAGATGTGCTAGTTGTGCGATTGTGCTAGATTGTAGTTAGTGTGATTGTTTTCTTAGAATTATGATTTTTATTAAATAGAATAAATCAATGTTGCAACAAGGCCTCATATTTGTCAAATCAATACTAACTAGAAAATAAAGAAAAATATAAATAAGTTTCATAGTTTAAAAATTATTTAAATAAATTACAAACATTAGAAAGTTGAAAAGTTATAGAATTTTTTTATTTTGATTGGTGGATTGAGGAGAAATTTTAAGTAAGATGTTTTGAGCTTAGCGCCCACTAAGGTAACCTAATACTTCCACAATATAAAATTTTGAGCTTATGGATCACTAGCATTTAACAAGTCAAAGAATATTATTTTTAGCTTAGCGTCCACTAGCTTATGCGACACCATAGTAATTGGATATTATCGATCGATAGGAATTAACAAAATAAAGTAAGATATTGTCATCATAGAGTCTACTAGGTTATGCCACAACAACATATTTTGATGTACAAAAACTATGTCCATTTTTTTGTATAAGGGTTAATATGGGGGTTTTGAAAGGACCCACATCCTTTTACAAAAAGGTCCTTAAGGAAGAATATGACATTGAAGCATAGAAGAGAGAAATCTCATAGGCAAGAAAAAAAGACAAAAAGCCACATAGCCACAACACAAAAAAAGAGAAAAATTTACATTTTGTGAAAAAAATTTTGGATAGTTGTTTCTTCCATAGTAGCAACATCTTAGAGTTTCCTTGTTCCTCAATTCTCCTTTCACAAATTTGTATTCGTTCTTTTGTTCTCCAAAATCTGTTTGGTTCTCCTACTCTTGCATTACCATATTTTTTTCACAAATAGGTCACTATAATCCAACACCAACACATTCAATGGAAACTCATTCTTAACATGAATATCTTCTAAAATATTGTCATTGACAATGTCAACGATGTCGTAGCCATTGAATTTTGTTGAGTATGTGCAAGGAGGACTATTTGCGGACAACAATAAGGCAAAAAAATAATATCAATTTTATAAAATACATCTTCTCTTCTATTCCTACACCACCATGACCATAAATCGATTCCGATATTCACTTTTTTATCTATGCAAATTGAGCCACCATCCATACCACTAGATTCTTTTTCAAGACTCAACAAAACAAGTTCTTGGTAGGTGTTTTTGGTTTTTTTAAATTCTACAAATCTTCCTCTCATGTTATTACGTATTAAGTTGTGCATCATTTCTCTATCAAGATGTGCTCCATTCCATCCTCTTTCACTTCTCTAACAAATGTTTACTATATTACAAAATTATTTATTTGATAAACAAAACTACCTTCTACAAAATATTGAATAACAAACTTGCTTCCATTTAATTATCTACAAAATCCCTACATGGATATAAGCCCTAATCAGCTATGGAAAATTTTACATGGATATAATCCCTAATCAACTATGGAAAATTTTACATTAACAAAATTTTTTGTAATTTTGGAGGGACTGAAGGTGAGAATGCATACCAATTTTTGGCATGGAGAGGAAATCAAAATGTTTCTAGAACTCGAGCACATAATTTTTGACACTTGCACTTGGTGATATTTTTCTATTGATGAATAAGCTTACACATTGATGAAGAGAATAGAAAGGAAAATGTTAAAAATATAAACTCAAAAATATCTACTTATAGTGATATGTAAAAAAAATCCAACCACCAATTTCATTGGTGTATGTGAATTTAAGAGGGCACGCGTATGATTTTACATTGCTTTTCATTAAATGGCTAATTAATGGTTGACAACAGTTACATGCTCCAAAAGGCACACATATTTCGAATGGCGCATGTACTTTTAAATGGTGAATTTTACATAGCTCAAATTAATGGCTAATTAATGTTGAGGCAAAACAAACATTAATTAGCATTTTTCCTTACAAAATGGTTATCATTAATACTACATTTGGTATTGTAAAGAATTAATGTAAGAATTTAATATTATAATTTTTGTACTATAAATAAAATCCCTTATATAATTTGGGTAAAAAAAAAGCCCTTAATTCTTGTGCTTTCACTTTATGTGACTCTTGATGCCCATTTTTAGACATTTTTGTTGATTGTAGCCATAAAATACTTACAAATATTTGTAATAAACGTCACACATGAAATTACATATTTAATATTTAACCATTAATTATTAATATAGATTTATATATAAATTATAAAAATTTACATCAATATATATATAATAAAATAATGAAATTTATACAAAATAATTGGTATAAATAAACATTGTTTTGTATTTTTGAAGGGCAAGTGTTGAAAAATTACCATTACCCAAAAATTGTTTGATAGTGAGTTATCACACTTAGTTGTGTGAATCAAGACTCACACTTAAACTCACACTTGAATGTGAATCAAGACTCACACTAGAAGTGTGAAGTCGAGACTCGACACTTAGAAGTGTGAGTCGAGACTGGACACTTAGAAGTGTGAGTCGATACTCACACTTAGCAGTGTGAGTCAAGACTCACACTTAAAGTGTGAGTCGAGAGATGTGCGACTCGAGGCTCACACTTAGACGTGTGACCAATCACACTTGTAAGTGTGATCACTCACACTTATACACTACTTACAAAATTTATAAATGACAATTCCATATTTTTTAACTATGCTTAATATATATACGAATAAATTTTTTTTTATAAATGTATATAAATATTGATGGTCACCTTTTAAACATGTGAGTCACACGTGTCAGTTCTATAAAATATTTGAAAGTATGTTACGTCTAAAATCACAAAAATGTCTAAACAACCATCATCAAATTTAACACCATTCAAGGAAGTTCAGGGAAGGGATTTTCAACGTCAACGTTTATTGATTTGAATAAGGTATGCATGAATAGTCATATATGTATGATGATATTAAGATTGATATGTGGCATAAATGACAACAATCACTTACACACTATCTTGAAGTTACGCCACTGTTATGAAGTTAACGGCCACTTGGCTTATGTAAGTTAGCAGCCACTGGCTTATGTAAGTTAGTGGTGCTTGTTTAATGTAAGTTAGCAACTTAGGCTTATTTATTATGTAACTTACATTATAAGATAACAACCACTTGGCTTATGTAAGTGGGCACCATTAGGTTTATGTGGTGAAAGTGGAATAATAATAACCCTAAAATAGCGAAATCCTAAAAATAGGGAAATTGGAATCCAATAATAGCAAAATTGGAATCCAATAATAGAAAATTAGAATCCAATAAGTCCAATAATGAATATTGGAATCTAATAATAGCTAATAATGAATCCAATAATAGTGAAATTGGAATCCAATAATAGGGAAATTGAATCCAATAATAATGGAAATTGAATCCAATAATAGAAAATTGAACTCAAATAAGTCCAATAATGACAATATTGGAATCTAATATCTACTAATGGAATCCAATATTGCTACTAATGGAATCCAAGTATAGCCAAAAATGGAATCCAATATATGCAAAAATGGAGATGGATTTCTTCCAATACTTCATATGCATCTTTCATTTTTAGGAATTTGATGCTCATCTTGGGGTTTTGTAGGTGATTCCTTATTGCGAGATATTGTTGCAGTGACGTATGATGCAGCTTCAATGTAGTTAGTGCAACAAAGATAAAACACATGATAACATCCAACGACACCTCGTAGGAGGGTTTTAAGTTTTTCCATACACTAGGATGCCATAGGCGCCCGATCCTTTCCCGTGCACCCACATCCACCAATATTTTCATATCTACAATTCTCGGGAATTTGGCACAGTCATTTCCTCCACTGTTTCTCTAGTCATATGTGACATAATCTAGCACCTTCATCAAATCAGCTAAGCTCTATCTAACCCTTCTTGCACTTTAGGTTTTCATGTTTTTATAGCTTAGATTGCTTGGGTCACTTTCCTTATTTAGTTTAGACATTTATTTCACTGTTGCACTTATTAGATTAATTCTAATATATTCATATTTTAGTTAATCATATGTATAAGCTAGAAACTAAGGCCATTATCTACATAATTAATGGTTATTGGTCGTCATCTAATGCTCTTATTTAGTGGATTCACTCCTCATGGATGGAAAATTATGAATACTTCCTATGTGCCCAAGGTTTCTTCATAGTCTACTTCTATGATTAAGATGATTATGAAAAGGTTATCGAAGAGGGTCCTTGGTTACTCGGGATCGACATGCCTTTTCACTAACCCATGGTTTCCACAGTTTGACCCAAGTTCCTTCTCCATCTCATGTGTTCTTGTTTGGGTGAGATTGCCTAATATCCCCCTTCACTTTATCTTTCTTTATGGAGGATATTGACAATATTCTATGGAGATTCATCAAAGAGGACACCAAGAGAATGTAGAGTGACCTTCACACTTTTTTCAAGATATGTGTAGAATTGGATCTCAATAAAGGATTTCCGAATAAGACGACTCTCAAATGGGAGATGACACACATCCGTAATCTTGAATATGAAAACATGACTTTCGGATGTCGAATTGCAGACTCTAAGACACCTCCGGGTTGCTACCCTCATAAGAAAACCCAAGCTCCAAAGAAAAATGGATTCACTCTCAAACAATGGAGCCCTTCATATCTTGAGGATCACGATGACTCTAACTTAAAGTTCAAGAAATAAGATATATAGCTCTATCGGACACAACACATCCCACCACTATTACATCTAATGAGGTGGGACAACCAAAGGATCATCCTCCCTCTTTGGAGTGACCTACTCTGGGGGATAAAGCGTCCCCATGAATCTGATCACTCGACTCGAATAAGGATGGACACCATCCTCTGGATAAGGAGTTTTAGATCTTTGACCCCTTGGACTTGTCTAAATCCAATCCTCTAGGTTCGAAGGAGCATTCACATGATAATTGGCAAATAGTGTGTTTGAAGAAGGGAATGAAGGAAAGGCATTGATATCTAATCTCCTTTTATTTCCTCTCCTTCTTATTTTCATCCTTGTTCTCCCTTCGGTCGGGTTCACTTTTGGATGCCTCTTTGTTTGCATCCTCCTATCTATCCTACATCTTGTTTTGGGTTGCCTCTCCTCTCTCCCTCCTTTTAGTTCCCTCAACTACATCTTCCTCTTCTTGTAGCTGCGCGTGGGGCTGCTTCTTCTCTTTCCTTGAGGTTGTTGTTTCATGTTGCAACTATGATAACAATAGTTTTGCTTGTTCTCATTTGTGGTTCTTTGCAATTTTCTCTTTTTTACTTGAAATTTCTTCACTCCCTATGGCTGGTGCATCTTTGATTCCAGTTTCTTTGGCTACTTCTTTCGAGTTCCTCATGTTGGTTCCCTTCTTTGTAACTAGGTTGTGGATCCTCTCAAAATCCTCATTATTGTGCAAGGATGTGGGTCCTTTCAAAACCCTCAAATTTACCCTCCTTCCAAAAAAACAACTCATATGTACAAAGTGAATAATGTTTCAATAGTAAAAATCTCATATATACAAAGAATAATGTTCTAAATTGAGGATTCTCTTGCACATGATGGTCTTACTCATGCCAATATTTATCCTCTAATTAAAATTATAATAAGACAAGATTGACTTTAAATAATCCCTATCGAGGTACCCAAAAAAAATGAAACATGGAAAAATATACATGCTTATTCATTCCCAAAAAAAAATGGTCCATTTTTATATGGGAGTTTGGATACCCCTTATAAGGGTAGAAGTTAGAAAACTTGATTCTTAAAGCTTATTGCATGTTTGTTTAGGCCGAATATTTCGTAGAAAACTTACTCTTTAATGCTTAGTGGTTTTTTTTTACTTTTGTAGGAAACTTACTTCTTAAACCTTAATGGTGACTAAATTGAGAGCTTATGAGTTTGTTTATGAAAAGAAATTATAACTCAAGGATACACTAAACATCTTAACAATAAATGTGTATATGGCATTGATCACACCTAATAAATTCTCTCTATTATTTTATCACTATTGTTGGTGTATTTGTCTATGTATTTATGGTATACAGTGAACTTCACACACATGTCATTCTGGTTATTATAGAGGAGAAGTGTCCACAATGCCACTTAAATTGACATGTTCCTAACAATCTATAAATCAGAAAATATGCCTGTAGATGAAGCCGCAATATTTTCTTTGAATAAATCCACCATTCCTTCCATGTTGAAGGGGAATAAAGCGTTTTTCACATATATACCATATATTTGCATAAAAGAAACATAATAAAAATCTTCAATGGCTGAAAGTCATTTCAATGGAACCTACCCATTTTTCCCAAGAATGATATTATTCGATAATACCCACCCCACATATATAAACTCTGAAGTTGTCTATTGAAAGAGAGAAATCAATTGTCTCACTCTGTGTTAGTATGCCTGTTAATCTCGTCCAGAATGACCACCAATGCCATTACAAACACATAGTCCACGCCTGGCTCTATTTTTATCAGAAAAGTGTCCCTGCCCAGCAATTCATTGGTTGCTGATCGCTTGCGACTCAGCTGCATCCACATTAACAATGATTCAGTCTAAACATCATATATGTTTATACATTAAATTATTGACGAACAATAGTAATAATATACCTGTGCTATGGTTCGAGCTCCATAGTAAAAAACAGAGGCACGCTCTACATAATCCCCTTTCACTTTGAAATCCCACTGCTCTTCATCAGTATTATAAGCCATGTACACGTTTACAGGGTTTTCAGCTGCAATGGAAACGACGTCCTCGCCCTGAACAATAGCTTTGCAGGATCCGTCTTCTCTCCACGGTACACTTCCCATTCGTAGTTAATACTCAACACCTTCAAAACCCCACTTACTCAAATACATCAAAACATAAGACAGATAATTGTTACTGGGTAAAACTGTGTTCAACAATTTTTGGATCAACAAATGTGACCTAGGTAAAATGTGTAAGCAATTTCTGGGTTAACGTTGCATCCTAATGATGGATCATGTAGAGTGTTAATGGAGTCTCAGAAACATTCGTGAGGGATAAGCACCACGAAAACATTCAACCTACAGGACTAATCAAAAGAGCTTATTTCTCACACACATTCATAATAGACAAAAAGTATTTTCTGTTATGTCAATGATAGTTTTGATGGAATAGGTAACAACACATTAAGTTGTTACCTATATAGGTAACAACGTAATGTATTGTTACCAATATACGTAACAACGTAATGATTTGTTACCTTTCCTGTCATATTACGGTTTGCAATTTTTTAAAAGAACAGGTACCATATTGCTTCATACGTGAGCGCACATTAGAATGGTGAAGCATGAGAAATGGGATGTGGAGGCTGTGGGTTTGAGGTTGGGTGCAAAGATTGACCCGAATGGTCAATTTTTTTGCATAGGTTCATGTTAACTGTGAACCTGCTTGAGGGATAGGCAACCACGGAAACATTCAAGACTAACCAATGGACCATTTAACATTTTTTAGATGGTATTTTTCTATTGATAGATCAAAACTACACAGTTTTATTCAGAAACATTCAATCTAAGAGGATCATCAATCAATGGTCTACTTTAACATTTGCTAGATGATATTTTCCTGTAAGTGAGATTTACGTAGAGTATATCAAAACAGTTATTACACTCATTAAAAAGAGCTCAAAGAAAATGTATGTAATCAAATATAAAAGCTTTACCTTCCGTTTCAAAGTGAGGAGGGGCTTTCCAGAAGCATTGCGAAGAATCCGTTTTTCTTGCAGACGGCATTGTCGACCTTCGACCCTGGCAAAAGGATACGACTCTGCGTCATTTATTATTAAATCGCCACCGCTGCAGCTTCGATTTGGCCTCTTTTGTACCGAGAAGACGAGCTTCTCGTTGGGTGTACAGAATTGCGAGCTGACCACTGGTAGAATTCCTGATTTTGGCAGGACCAGCTCCTCGGAGGACACTTTTGCATTGTCTTTCTCTCCTTTCCTCCTAAACATATTGCAAAGCCCTTCACTCCACTAGAGCTGAGAATGAAGGTGTATTAATGGAAGCTCTCACAGAGAGCTTCATATAGACAAGAGATCAGGAGACACATTGTGGAGCACGGCATTAGAAAACTTCTCTTGATGAATCGAACATTCTTCCTGTTCTGTTCCGTACAATACCATATGTGGAAGGAAGGAATCGAATCACCACAAGCAAGCTGTAAATTATTGTGTTTGAGATTATTTAGTTTTTGGGTGCCTCTGTGGGATCTTTTGCTAGTCTTTTCAGTGACACAATCAAAGTGTTTTCAGCTGTCCATGGCATTACAGCTACGATTCGTTGTTAAACAATTGCTATAAAGCTGTGATTCTTTGTTTAGATTAATATTGTGTCTCATTAAAGTTGGAAGAAACAATGCAAGAATACATCGAATCAATGTGTGTTATTGCGGTATGCATGAATGGATTTCAATTAAATTGCAACACAACACATCAACACGTTTAATTAAATTTAAATATAGGTAAGCATTTTATAGGGATTAATTAATTAATTTCAAATTTTGTGAAAACAAAGATTATCCGCAAGCCTTAGAGCATTCATCTTAATTAAGGCAGGATTTGGCGATAGTCATCACAATCTAATAATAGAAATTGGGTTTTTGTAGCAAGGTAGTGAGAACTCATAAAATTTGTGGTGAACATTGTAAATTGTCAATTATGAAGGTTGGAAATATCCAAATGAGGAAGTAGCATGTTGACAAATTTAGGGTAAATGGAATTTATTTTGATAACTATGTTTGTTTGATATAACAATATTTTGAAAACTTCACTCAATTTTGGGTATTTTTCCTCTCATGTTTTCCAAAATATAAAACATTGTTTTTTCTAACTCGGAAATAATGTTTGGAAAAATATAAGAAAAAGTTGTCTTTTGATACTTGTGTTTCACTTAGCTTAAATCTTACGATGTTCCTAAACATTGATATAATATCAAAGAAAACATTCTGATAATTACATATAACCACAACAATGTTATTTATAACCCTTCCTTTTCAATAATTTATTTAACATGAACACATGCTTCAAACAATGCTTCACTAAATACTTCAACAAATAATCGATAATCTCCTTGCTTCTCTCTTGAATGCTAGATTGCCTTTTCATTTTCTAGATAAATGTGACATATATATAGAGAAATTGAAATAATTAGAAATATTTTGTATTCATAAATAAACAAAAATTAAGTTAGTAATATAGATGTTCCTAAGCTGACCTCTAACAATTAGAAAGGAGAAAAGGAGGGAAAAATGAATGTTGTGCAAACATTTGATGAGGTTGAAACTAAAGGGACTATAAATACACTTGAAAAAGCATATAGACATTCTAAAAAATCCCCAAGACCATACTAATGCTATAGATACTTACCATGAGCACACACATGCTTTTAAAATTACCAAGAACCTATATATTCTCTCGATATGTTGGACAAGACAATGTGGAGACTGCATGAGAGAAAGTTAGGGACTTGAGGAGGTTGATAAAAGGATCATGGTGTATTGATTATTTCACACCTGAAAGACAAAAATGTGATCAAATATGAGTTAATTCAAATTACATAAATAAGGGCATTAAATATTTAGAAATTGAATTCGCGAGGAAAAATTTAAATTTTGATGTATTGATTCGTAATTAACAAATCAATAAAGAGATTATATATTTAGCTAAATATGGTTGTCTAATGATCTTAGAGACTATAATTAGATTTGGAAGTACTCATAAAGGTTTCGTTGAGTGATCAAATCGAAATAGAGGTACAAAACCTATGACAATGTGTGGAGAGGTTAATGTTCCCCATTCACTAGGATCTCTCTAGCATACCAAAATTGCATAAATTAGACATGGCGTGCACACATATAGACATAAAAAATAATGCACGTTATAAGTATTGTATATTTCTCAATGCATATTAATAATAAAATTGGGGTCCCTAGATTTATAGTTGGGAAAGGTTTTTTTCATGCAACAAGATTTTTTTGCATGAACAATCACAAAATAAAGAGAACGACCTTAATCAATGCACCATTAAAATTGTACATGCACTCACCAAGTTCTTATTCCAAAAATAATTAACCACTTTGTAATTCAATATTACCTCCTTTGTGAGTGTGAACATGGCAAGCTAGTTTGAGAATAGAGAGAACTACTAGTTAGTGTGAACACACACATTCTAACATCCTCCATTAAATTCAAAATACATAGAGAGAAAATAGGAAACAAATAGACTAATGGGTCCCCACAAGTAGTCTTAATTATGTACTCATGTACAAATACAAAGTGAAATCTAAGTGTCCTTATTGTAACAATTCCATCTTACCGAAATGCATGGATGTCGAGTTTTGGAACCACGAAGTCATATCGAAACTAGTACTATTTATGAGGCTTACT
Organism: Taxus wallichiana var. yunnanensis; assembly: GCA_018340775.1. NCBI lineage: Eukaryota > Viridiplantae > Streptophyta > Pinopsida > Cupressales > Taxaceae > Taxus > Taxus wallichiana. The sequence continues at coordinate 120,739,417 of CM031238.1, forward strand.
CTGAAAACACTAATCAAAATAAATGAAATTTTTTACCTTGGATGAAATGTATCATCATAAGGTACAAAAACCAATAATACACCACCAAAAGTGCGAGAGAGAGAGAGAGAGAGAGAGAGAAATTATGTTGCGAGGCATCCCAAGAAGCATGACTCAAAAAATCAACACATTGTGGAAGTAGGTGCACTATCAAACACAAATGTACAAGTGGAATTGAATGTCATAAGAGATATGATGATAACATGTGGTCTAAAAATATTAAGATTTTATTGTTGTTAGAAATTACATCCATCATAACATTGCCAAGTTTGAATCCACTACTCTTTCTCAAATATTTGAAGTTTCACTAACCAAAATAATGTTTGGTATTACACTAGTGTTTTGGATCGACATCTCAATCACAAAAAATAAAAATAGTTGACACATTAATCTACTATAATATCTCTATGTAAGGAGACTATTAGCATAGGGAAAAATTTTACTAAACTTAAATTCAATCTACTTTTAGAACAAGGGACATGACACTTAAAGAATTAGGATCAACATCATTCCCCCCATACTATTGAATGGGTGGAGTGATGATACAAATATTTATGAGTGGAAAAAATTCTACATTAACATTGTCAAGTTAACACTAGGCTTCACCAAACTAGATACTCTTCACAAGGAGAACTAGTTCCACTACAAAACCTGATGGAGACTTTCAACATGTTCAAAAATTGTCAAAGATACAAATGAAATAAACCTCTCAATAAGATTTCCTTGATGGTGATGGGAGATTCATGTTACTAAAATAGAAAAATTACCAAAAAAATAAGCACAAATGCATGAAGGAAAAAATTCATAGGTCTTTAGAATCAAATCAACTACAATATGTCTCATACAAAATATTAATTCACCAAGTGACACATAGAAAATCTAGAATGTTGTAATCTCTAAAGATGCCATCTAAAAGTAAGAGAGTTATTTTACAATACCAAAAATAAATCTCAATCAATAAAGGGAGCTACAAAAGGTAGAAGGAGCGGTGAGAAAACTAGGAAGCTTAAAATTGGAGGAACCATGTCTATAGCACCCTCTCAATGAATTATCACTCTTCTTCTAAAACTGATCAACAATCCATTTTCGATGAATATAGATGATGGATGAGGATGCCTACATATGGCTCGGTGTAAAATGAACAATTGGTTCATGTGAGGAAACATCTAGTCAATATGATCACGTATGACATCAATAATATCAAGTTGCTCATGCAAAAGCATAAGTACAAAATAACCCATGTGTATTTCATCATCCTCAAGAAGAGGATAACAAATAAAAAATAGGATATCAATCATTAAGGGATCCCTAGAATGTTTTAAACATATTTTATAACAAATTCCATGGAGTGACATCTAATTGATAAGTTATACTAGAGAAATAATGCCTTGAAGATGTCTACCAAAACCTATGCCAAGATAACCCTAGGAATAAAGTGTGTGAGATCCAAAGGAAGCAATGTTTTTGTCAAAGGATCCAAAAGATAAAGAAAGAGGATTAGAACTAGGATCGATTGAATGTGAATTTAAGGAGCATTGAGAATATGACTTGCTCAAGATATGGTAGGTCATAGTCTAAAAGAGCATCAAGAGGATGCCTACCAAAATTAGAAATAAGAGCATAGGGCACAATATCAAAATGTGTAATTGTAGGAGTAGTAGAAGTAGGATCATGTTTATATGAACTAGGAGCATGGGTGCACAAGTCCAAAGCATCATGAGGATACTTAAAATTGAAAATTATTCTCTATAGGAAGTTAATAAGGGAAATTTTCTCAATGTGAGGGGAAAAAATGCATTTTCTTGAACAATTTCCTGTCCTCATCCTACAAAATTAGAATAGAAGAATCTATGAAAGAAAGTAGAAATAAGGGTAAAATTTATATGTGAGGGGGTTGACTACTATCTAACCAGCCTCACCACCGATCTTTGATACATGATAGAATAAGTATTTTCAATAAGAAAGAGAAACATGAATGTAGTATACAAGGGGCCATGGAGAAAGGGTCTTAGGGTAGAGGTGATTTAACAAATATTGAATTTTTTAAACCCTAAGGTATATTTCAGAGTGAAATGGAAAAGATAAAACAATACAACATAGCTATGACCCAAGAAATAAGTAAGTAGAAATTGAAACCTTAAGTGCAAGAGAGGAAGGAATAACTTAGTTTATTAATGCTTTATCCGGACAAGTGCAGACTTGGAAAAATGCAAAGGTTGAGCAAGAGTGTCGCAAATGCTTAGTATAAATTCTGGAGTGTACAAATAAGTCCAGGACACGACCACCTAAGGAAGGTCGGGAGTGGCTGGCTCTGGTGACCCGATCTAAGCTCTAGCATCCGGAAGGTCATCATCTTCTAAATTTTTTTGGGTCACAAGGGTATTGTAAAGAATTAATGTAAGAATTTAATATTATAATTTTTGTACTGTAAATAAAATCCCTTATATAATTCGGGTAAAAATAAAGCCCTTAATTATTGTGCTTGCACTTTGACGTGTGACTCTTAACGCTCGTTTAGATGTTTTTGTTGATTGTAGCCATAAAATACTTGCAAATATTTGTAATAAACGTCACACGTAAATTACATATTTAATATTTAACCATCAATTATTAATATAGATTTATATATAAATTATAAAAATTTACATCAATATATATTAAAAATAATGAAATTTATACAAAATAATTGGTACATTTTTGTATTTTGAAGAAGGGATGTTGAAAAATTACATACCCAAAAATTGTTCGACAGTGAGTAATCACACTTAGCGATGCGAATCAAGACTCGCACCTAGAAGTGTGAGTTGAGACTCGCACTTAGAAGTGCGAGTCAATACTGTACTTAGCAATGATGATCAATACTACGCACTTAAAGTGTGAGTCGAGAGATGTGTGACTCGAGGTTCGCACTTAGATGTGTGAGAAATCGCACTTGTAAGTGCGATCACTCACAATTATACACTACTTACAAAATTTCTAAATGACAATTCCAAAAAAATTTAACTATGCTTAATATATATGAATACATTTTTATATAAATGTATATAAATATTGATGGTCACCTTTTAAACATGCGAGTCACACGTGTCAGTTCTATAAAATATTTGAAAGTATGTTACGTCTAAAATCATGAAAAACGTCTAAACAACCGTCAAATTTAACACCATTCAAGGAAGTTCAAGGAAGGGATTTTCAACGTCAACATTTATTGATTTGAATAAGGTATGCATGAATAGTTGTATATGTATGATGATATTAAGATTGATATGTGGCATAAATGACAACAATCACTTACACACTATCTTGAAGTTAGTGGCCACTTGGCTTATGTAAGTTAGCGGCCACTTGGCTTATGTAAGTTTGCAATTGCTTGGGTTATGTAAGTTAGCAACCACTTGGCTTATGTAAGTTAGCAACCACTTGGGTTATGTAAGATAGAAACCGCTAGGCTTATGTAAGTGGGTGGCCATTAGGATTATGTGGTGAAAGTGGAATCCAATAATAGCGTTATTGGAATCCAGTAATAGCAAAATTGGAGTCCAATAATAGGGAAATTAGAATCCAATAATAGTGAAATTGGAATCCAATAATAGAGAAATTAGAACTCGAATAAGTCTAATAATGACAATATTGGAATCCAATATTGCTACTAATGGAATCCAATATAGCCAAAAATGGAATCCAATATATGCAAAAATGGAGATGGATTTCTTCCAATACTTGTAATATTGGAGTCCCAATTCACTGGAATATGTCCCGATTTAGTGAAATAAGCGTTATATACATATAAAGTTATGAGACCATGATGAGGACCAAGCACTAGGCAAACTACTATCATCACCTAAAGTTGCATTCCATCTAAGGCATCTAGAGCTTGTTTGCATCCACATAGCTCCATCAAAAGGGACAAGGCTAGTTCATCTGCATCACACTGCATAGGAGGGAATTTTATTCTATTCCATCCACCATTTTATTACATTTCTACACATAGTTATTGTTCGTTACTTTCACAAAGTGTGATTGCACAACAACACTTAGGGCACACACACACACACACACACACACACACACACACACACACACACACACACACACACACACACACACACACACACACACACACACACACACACACACACACACACACACACGCACACACGCACACACGCACACACACGCACGCACACGCATGCACACGCACGCACACGCACGCACACGCATGCACACACGCATAACTACTAAGGGTCTTAGATGTAGTGTAGTGCTCGATTAGTAACTCCGAGGACTTTCCGCCCCTTTAGATGCATCTTTATTTTTAGGGATTTGATGCTCGTCTTGGGGTTTTACAAGTGATTCCTTATTATAGATATTGCAGCGACATCGACACGGTTCGGTGAAGTTAGTGCAACAAAGAGAGAACACAGAAAAACATCCAAAGAACACCTCGGAGGAGGGTTTTAAGCTATTTCTGTAGACCAAGGTGCCCAGACTCATAATAGGCGCCCACAAGCGCCCTAATCCTTTCCCAAGTGCCTCAGTCCACCTAGATTGCTTAGATTTGCACTTCTTAGGACTTGAACAAAGTCGTCTCCTCCTCTTGTTTCTCCAGTCATCTTTGTGACACGGCTAGAACCTTTGTTGAATCAAATAAGCTCTATCAACCCCTTCTTTCACTTTAGGGTTTCATGTTTTCATAGCTTATATTGCTTGGGTCACTTTCCTTATTTAGTTTAGACATTTTATTTCATTGTTGCACTTATTAGATTAATTCTAATATATTCATATTTTAGTTAATCATATTTAATGGTTCTTGGTCATCGTCAATGCTCTAATTTAGTGGATTCACTCATCGTGGATGGAAAATTGTGAATACTTCCTATGTGCCCAAGAATTCTTCATAGTCTACTTCCATGATCCGGAGGATTATCAAAGGGTTATTGAAGAGGGTCCTTGGTTTTGGGGATCAACGGGCCTTTTCACTACCCCATGGTTTCCTCAGTTTGATCCGAGTTCCTTCTCCATCTCACGTGTTCCTATTTGGGTGAGATTTCCTAATCTTCCCCTTCACTTTATCTTTCTACGGAGGATATCAACAATCTTCTAGGGAGATTCATCAAAGAGGACACTAAGAGAATGTGGAGTGGCTTTCACACTTTTGTTAAGATATGTGTAGAATTGGATCTCGAGTAAAGGATGCAATATGGGAGATGCAACTTGCATCCAAACTCTTGACTATGAAAACACGGCTTTCAGATGTCAAAATTGTAGGACTTCAGACACCTCCAAGATTCCTTCCCTCATAAGAAACCCCAAGCTCCAAAGCAAAAATGATTCACTCCCAAACGATGGAGCCCTTCGGATCTTGGGGACGACAACGACACTAACTTAGAAGTTCAAGGAATAGGAGATACGGCTCCATCGGCCACACACATCCCACCACTATCGCATCTAATGAGGTGGGGCAATCAAAGGATTGTCCTCCCTATTTGAAGTGACCTTCTCTTGGGATAAATCATCCCCATGAATCTGATCACTCTGACTCAAATAAGGATGGACCCCATCCTCTGGATAAGGAGTTACAAATCTTTGACCCGTTGGACATGATTGAATCTAATCCTCTTGGTTCAGAGGAGTATTCACATGGTAAATGGCGAGATAGTGTGTTCGAAGAAGGGAAAGAAGGAAGGCAACTGCGATCTTTGATCTCCTTTTCTATCCTCTCCTTCTTATTTTCATCCTTGGTCTCCCTTCCTGTCGACTTCGCTTTTGGATGCCTCTTTTGTTGTATCCGCATATCTGTCTTGTAGCTTTGTTTTGGGTTGCATCTCCTCTCTCCCTCCTTTTTGTTCCCCTTTGCTGCATCTTCTTCTTCTTGCAGCTACGCGTGGGGTTGCTTCTTCTCTTTCCTTGAGGTTGTTGTTTGATGCTACAACTATGACAACAAATAGATTTCTCCTTGTTCTCATTTGTGGTTCTTTCTGCAATTTTCTCCTTTGTACTTGAAATTTCTTCACTCCCTATGGCTAGTGCATCTTCGATTCCGGTTTCTTTGGTTGCTTCTTTCGAGTTCCTCATCTGGTTCCCTTCTTTGTAACTAAGTTGTGGATCCTCTAAAAAATCCTCATTATTGTACAAGGATGTGGGTCCTTTCAAAACCCTCAAATTTACCCTCCTTCCAAAAAAACAACTCATATGTACAGTGAATAATGTTTCAATAGTAAAAATCTCATATATACGGTGAATAATGTTTTAAATTGAGGATTCTCTTGCACGTGATGGTCTTACTCGTGGCAATATTTATCCTCTACTTAAAATTATAATAAGAAAAGCTTGACTTTAAATAATCCCTATTGACGTACCCAAAAAAAAATCAAACATAGAAAATATATACATGCTCATTCATTTCCCGAAAAAAAAATTGTCATTACTTCTTAAACCTTAGTGGTGACTAAATTGAGAGTTTGTGAGTTTGTTTATGAAAAGAAATTATAATTCAAGGATATGCTAAACAAGACTTCTTAACAATATATGCGTATATGGCATTGAGCACACCTAATAAATTCTCTCTATTATTTTATCACTAGTGTTGGTGTATTTGTCTATGTATTTATGGTATACAGTGAACTTCACACACATGTCGTTTCTGGTTATTATAGAGGAGAATTGTCCACTTAAATTCACATGTTCCTAACAATCTACAAATCAGAAAATATGCCTGTAGATGAAGCCGCAATATTTTCTTTGAATAAATCCACCGTTCCTTCCATGTTGAAGGGGAATAAAGCGTTTTTCTCATACATATACCATATATTTTGGATAAAAGAAACATAATAAAAATATTCAAATGGCTGAAAATCATTTCAATGGAACCTTACCCATTTTCCCAAGAATGGTATTATTCGATAATACCCACCCCACATATATAAACTCTGAAGCTGTCTATTGAAAGAGAGAAATCAATTGTCTCACTCTGTGTTAGTATGCCTGTTAATCTCGTCCAGAATGACCACCAATGCCATTACAAACACATAGTCCACGCCTGGCTCTATTTTTATCAGAAAAGTGTCCCTGCCCAGCAATTCATTGGTTGCTGATCGCTTGCGACTCAGCTGCATCCACATTAACAATGATTCAGTCTAAACATCATATATGTTTATACATTAAATTGTTGACGAACAATAATAATAATATACCTGTGCTATGGTTCGAGCTCCATAGTAAAAACAGAGGCACGCTCTACATAATCCCCTTTCACTTTGAAATCCCACTGCTCTTCATCAGTATTATAAGCCATGTACACGTTTACAGGGGTTTTCAGCTCCAATGGAAACGACGTCCTCGCCCTGAACAATAGCTTTGCAGAATCCGTCTTCTCTCCAAGGAACACCTCCCATTCGTAGTTAATACTTAGCACCTTCAAAACCCCACTTACTCAAATACATCAAAACATAAGACAGATAGTTGTTACTGGGTAAAACTGTGTTCAGCAATTTTGGATCAACAAATGTGATCTAGGTAAAATGTGTAAGCAATTTCTGGGTTAACGTTGCATCCTAATGATGCATCATGTAGAGTGTTAATGGAGTCTCGGAAACATTCGTGAGGGATAAGCACCACGAAAACATTCAACCTACAGGACTAATTAAAAGAGCCTATTTCTCACGCACATTAGCATAATAGGCAAAAGTATTTTCAGTTACGCCATGTTTTGATGGAATAGGTAACAACACATTACATTGTTATCTATATAAGTAACAACGTAATGTATTGTTACCAATATACGTAACAACGTAATGATTTGTTACCTTTCCTGTCATATTACGGTTTGCAATGTTTTTAAAAGAACAGGTACCATATTGCTTCAGATGTGAGCGCACATTAGAATGGTGAAGCATGAGAAATGGGATGTGGAGGCTGTGGGTTTGAGGTTGGGTGCAAAGATTGACCCGAATGGTCAATTTTTTTGCATAGGTTCATGTTAACTGTGAACCTGTTTGAGGGATAGGCAACCACGGAAACATTCAAGACTAACCAATGGACCATTTAACATTTTTAGATGGTATTTTTCTATTGATAGATCAAAACTACACAGTTTTATTCAGAAACATTCAATCTAAGAGAATCAATCAATGGTCTACTTAACATTTGCTAGATGATATTTTCCTGTAAGTGAGATTTACGTAGAGTATATCAAAACAGTTATTACACTCATTAAAAAGAGCTCAAAGAAAATGTATGTAATCAAATATAAAAGCTTTACCTTCCGTTTCAAAGTGAGGAGGGGCTTTCCAGAAGCATTGCGAAGAATCCGTTTTTCTTGCAGACGGCATTGTCGACCTTCGACCCTGGCAAAAGGATACGACTCTGCGTCATTTATTATTAAATCGCCACCGCTGCAGCTTCGATTTGGCCTCTTTTGTACCGAGAAGACGAGCTTCTCGTTGGGTGTACAGAATTGCGAGCTGACCACTGGTAGAATTCCTGATTTTGGCAGGACCAGCTCCTCGGAGGACACTTTTGCATTGTCTTTCTCTCCTTTCCTCCTAAACATATTGCAAAGCCCTTCACTCCACTAGAGCTGAGAATGAAGGTGTATTAATGGAAGCTCTCACAGAGAGCTTCATATAGACAAGAGATCAGGAGACACATTGTGGAGCACGGCATTAGAAAACTTCTCTTGATGAATCGAACATTCTTCCTGTTCTGTTCCGTACAATACCATATGTGGAAGGAAGGAATCGAATCACCACAAGCAAGCTGTAAATTATTGTGTTTGAGATTATTTAGTTTTTGGGTGCCTCTGTGGGATCTTTTGCTAGTCTTTTCAGTGACACAATCAAAGTGTTTTCAGCTGTCCATGGCATTACAGCTACGATTCGTTGTTAAACAATTGCTATAAAGCTGTGATTCTTTGTTTAGAGTAATATTGTGTCTCATTAAAGTTGGAAGAAACAATGCAAGAATACATCGAATCAATGTGTGTTATTGCGGTATACATGAATGGATTTCAATTAAATTGCAACACAACACATCAACACGTTTAATTAAATTTAAATATAGGTAAGCATTTTATAGGGATTGATTAATTAATTTCAAATTTTGTGAATACAAAGATTATCCGCAAGCCTTAGAGCATTCATCTTAATTAAGGCAGGATTTGGCGATAGTCATCACAATCTAATAATAGAAATTGGGTTTTGTAGCAAGGTAGTGAGCGCTCATAAAATTTGTGGTGAACATTGTAAATTGTCAATTATGAAGGTTGGAAATATCCAAATGAGGAAGTAGCATGTTGACAAATTTAGGGTAAATGGAATTTATTTTGATAACTATGTTTGTTTGATATAACAATATTTTGAAAACTTCACTCAATTTTGGGTACTTTTCCTCTCATGTTTTCCAAAATATAAAACATTGTTTTTTTCTAACTCGGAAATAATGTTTGGAAAAATATAAGAAAAAAGTTGTCTTTTGATACTTGTGTTTCACTTAGCTTAAATCTTACGATGTTCCTAAACATTGATATAATATCGAAAAAACATTATGATAATTACATATAACCACAACAATGTTATTTATAACCCTTCCTTTTCAATAATTTATTTAACATGAACACATGCTTCAAACAATGCTTCACTAAATACTTCAAAAATAATCGATAATCTCCTTGCTTCTCTCTTGAATGCTAGATTGCCTTTTCATTTTCTAGATAAATGTGACATATATATAGAGAAACTGAAATAATTAGAAAGATTTTGTATTCATAAATAAACAAAAATTAAGTTAGTAATATAGATGTTCCTAAGTGACCTCTAACAATTAGAAAGGAGAAAAGGAGGGAAAAATGAATGTTGTGCAAACATTTGATGAGGTTGAAACTAAAGGGACTATAAATACACTTGAAAAAGCATATAGACATTCTAAAAAATCCCCAAGACCATACTAATGCTATAGATACTTACCATGAGCACACACATGCTTTTAAAAATTACCAAGAACCTATATATTCTCTCGATATGTTGGACAAGACAATGTGGAGACTGCGTGAGAGAAAGTTAGGGACTTGAGGAGGTTGATAAAAGGATCATGGTGTATTGATTATTTCACACTGAAAGACAAAAATGTGATCAAATATGAGTTAATTCAAATTACATAAATAAGGGCATTAAATATTTAGAAATTGAATTCGCGAGGAAAAATTTAAATTTTGATGTATTGATTCGAATTAACAAATCAATAAAGAGATTATATATTTAGCTAAATATGTTTGTCTAATGATCTCGAGACTATCATTAGATTTGGAAGTACTCATAAAGGTTTCGTCGAGTGATCAAATCAAAAATAGAGGTACAAAACCTATGACAATGTGTAGGAGAGGTTAATGTTCCCCATTCACTAGGATCTCTCTAGCAGACCAAAACGCATAAATTAGACATGGCGTGCACACACATAGACATAAAAAATAATGCACGGTATAAGTCTTGTATATTTCTCAATGCATGTTAATAATAAAATTGGGGTCCCTAGATTTATAGTTGGGAAAGGTTTTTTTCATTCAACAAGATTTTTTTGCATGAACAATCACAAAATAAAGAGAACGACCTTAATCAATGCACCATTAAAATTGTACATGCACATACCAAGTTCTTATTCCAAAAATAATTAACCACTTTGTAATTCAATATTACCTCCTTTGTGAGTGTGAACATGGCAAGCTAGTTTGAAAATAGAGAGAACTACCACCGGCTAGTGTGAACACACACATTCTAACACCCTCCCTTAAATTCAAAATACGAGAGAGAAAAGAGGAAACAAAGAGACTAATGGATCCCAACAAGTAGTCTTAATCATGTACTCATGTACAAACACAAATTGAAATATAAGTGTCTTTATTATAACAATTCCATCTTACCGAAATGCATGGATGTCGAGTTGTTGGAACCACCAAGTCATATGGGACCTAGCACTATTTATGAGGCTTACTCCGGAAAACACCGATCAAAATAAATGGGAAAAAAATTACCTTGGATGAAATTTATCATCATAAGGTACACAAAAACCAATAATACACCACCAAAAGTGGAGAGAGAGAGAGAGAGAGAGAGAGAGATTATGTCGTGAGGCATCCCAAGAAGCATGACTCAAAAATCAATACATTGTGGAAGTAGGTATACTATCAAACACAAATGCACAAGTGGAATTGAATGTTATAAGAGATATGATGATAACATGTGGTCTGAAAATATTAAAGAGTTTATTGTTGTTGGAAATTACATCCATCATAACACTGCTTGCCAAGTCTAAATCCACTACTCTTTCTCAAATATTTGAAATTTCGCTAACCAATCATGTTTGGTATTTCACTACTGTTTTGGATCCACATCTCAATCACAAAAAATAAAAAATAGTTGACACATTAATCTACTATAATATATCCATGTAAGGAGACTATTAGTAGTGTCAATAGTGCAAGATTTCACTAAGCTTAAATTCAATCTACTTTCATAACAAGGGACACGACACTTAAAGAATTAGGATCAACATCATTCCCCCATAATATTGAATGGGTGGAGTGATGATACAAATATTTATGAGTGTAAAAAAATTCTACATTAACATTTTCAAGTTGACACTAGGCTTCACCAAACTAGATACTCTTCACAAGGAGAACTAGCTCCACTACAAAGCCCGAAGGAGACTATCAACATGTTTAAAATTGTCAAAGATACAAATGAAATAAACCTCTCAATAATATTTCCTTGATTGTGATGGGAGATTCATGTTACTAAAATAGAGAAAATTACCAAAAAAGAAGCACAAATGCATGAAGGAAAAAATTCATAGGGCTTTAGACTCAAATCGACTACAATATGTCTCATATAAAATATTACTTCACCAAGTGACACATAGAAAATCTAGAATGTTGTCAATCTCTAAAGGATGCCATCTAAAAGTAAGAGAGTTATTTTACAATACCAAAAATAAATCTCAATCAACAAAGGAGCTACAAAGGTAGGAGCGGTGAGTAGACTAGGAAGCTTAAAATTGGAGGAAACATGTCTATAGCACCCTCTCAATGAATTCTCACTCTTCTTCTACAACTAATCAACAATTCATTTTTGATGAATACAAATGATGGATGAGGATGCCTACATATGGCTCGGTGTAAAATGAACAATTGGTTCATGTGAGGAAACATCTAGTCAATATGATCATGTATGACATCAATAATATCAAGTTGCTCATGCAAAAGCATAAGTACAACATAACCCATGTATATTTCATCATCCTCAAGAAGATTATAACAAATAAAAAATAGGATATCAGTCATTAAGGTATCCCTAGAATGTTTTTAACATATTTTATAACAAATTCCATGGAGTGACATCTAATTGATAATTTATACTAGAGAAATAATGCCTTGAAGATGTCCACAAAAACTTATGCCAAGATAACCCAAGGAATAAAGTGTGTGAGATCCAAAGGAAGCAATGTTTTTGTCAAAGGATCCAAAAACACAAAGAAAGAGGATTAGAACTAGGATCGATTGAATAGGAATTTATAGGAGCATTGAGAATAGGACTTCCTCAAGATATGGTAGGTCATGGTTTAAAAGAGCATCAAGTGGAGGCCTACCAAAATTAGAAATAAGAGCATAGGGAACATTATCAAAATGTGCAACCGTAGGAGTAGTAGAAGTAGGATCATGTTTATATGAACTAGGAGCATGGGTGCACAAGTCCAAAGCATCATGAGGATACTTAAAATTGAAAATTATTCTCTATAGGAAGTGAATAAGGGAATTTTTCTCAATACATGAGGGAACAAAATGCATTTTTCTTCAACAATTTCTTGTTCTCATCCTACAAAATTAGAATAGAAGAATCTATGAAAGAAAGAATAAATAAGGGTAAAATTTATATGTGAGGGGGTTTGACTACATGTCCCGACTAGGCCTCACCGACGGATCTTTGATACATGAGAGAATAAGTATTTTCAAGAAGAAAGAGAAACATGGATGTACTATGAAGGGCCAGGGAGCAAGGGTCAGGGGTAGCCGTGATTCAACAAATATTGAATTTTTAAACCCTAAGGTATATTTCAGAGTCACATGCAATAGATAAAACAATACAACACAGCTATGACCCAAGAAATAAGCAAGTATAAATTGAAACCTTAAGTGCAAGAGAGGAAGGAATAACTTAACTTATTAACGATTGATTTGGGACGGTGCGGACTGAAAACTACAAAGGTTGAGTAGAGTTTCACAAATGCTTAGTATAAATTCTAGAGTGTACAAATGAGGTCGGTCACAAGCATCTATGAAAGGTCGGGAGTGGCTAAGCTCAGTGACCTAATCTAGGCTCTAGCGTCTAGGAAGGTCCTCATCTTCTAAATTTTTCTCGTTCACAAGGGTTTCACACTTATTTGTTGTTGGCCACTTATTTCACTTTGGATGTCTATAGAATTTTCATGTAACCTTTCAAACAAATGATCTCCTACAAAACCCCAAAACACATCAAATCCTAAAAATTAAAATATGCAAATGGGGATTCGGATGACCCTGGTGGTCACTCGACAGAGTGAACTTATGATCCGAGTGATGCACTATATTTCGGACTCAGTGTAGTTCTCATGTGTGTGTGTGAAAGAATCGTTCCCTAGGAGGATCTTGTGCAAGATGCACTTGATAGCAAGCAATAGCTAGATGTAGAAATGTAATTAGATGTGTGTATGGAAAAATGAAATTCCCCTCCTATGAAGTGTATGTAGAAAATGCATTCCCTTGTCCTTGAATGAAGATAGATGGATGCTTTGATGTTCTTAGTAATGCCTTTGGATGCAACCTTAGGTGGTGATAGTAGATGCTTAGAGCTTGGTCCTTTAATTTGATCATATATCATTGTATTTATATGATTCCTTTGTTTAAATTTTGTAATTAACCACTAAAAGGTCGACCCATAAGAAAACAAGATGCGAGTAAGCTACAAAGAGGTCGGGGGAGCTCAAAGGGGATGGGGGCGTCTGGGCATTTGCGTCCTAGGCCGGGCGTTGGTGTTAAGACTCGGGCCATACTAACGAAGGTAAGAAGCTAAAGTGACGAAATTTAGACCGGGAAATGGAGTGTATAAGACCAAGAAGAAAACTAGAATGAAAGCAAAGAGACCAAAAATAGTGATCAATTAGTACTTTTCTCGCTTATGAATCATATGAATGCAAGTATGTGATTAGGACCTAAAAATGTACCCAAGTGCGTGATTTAGTGTCTACATTTTCCCCCACTTTATGTTGTTGAGTGAATGCTCGATAACATAAAGTAGATAAGAGATGTATACCTGATAACCATGTAGATATATGGTGAAAGTATGTCGAGGAGACAATAAAAAGCGTGAAGTGATAAAAAATGAAGCGTGGAAGCTAAGGAAGAGGAAGTGACCCTAGGGGTGAAGCATATGCGATGTGTTGTGTTGTACATGTTGTCATTTTCATGCTTGATGTGTTCAATGATGTGACTGTTGATTCCCATAAGGATGGACTTGCAAAGAGAAGAGAAAAAGAGTAGTTAAATATGTGTATATGTAAATTCGATCCAAATATGTAAAAAGTGTGTAAAAATATGAAAAAAGTAGAAAAATGAACATGTGCACTTGATCCGTGATGAGTGAAAAGGATAGAAAGTCTCTTTGACTACTATAGAAAGGTGAGTTTTCCGGTGATCTCGATACAAGAGCAAGTTTTGGAGCAATCCCATGCCACAACAAAAGAGGTGTTGGGGAGAAAGGACTATTGTTATTCTCATCATCACAGATCGCTTCTCGAAATGTATACAACACTACGGATGGTGTGATCCTTATTTGTTCCAGTTTGATCAAGTTCAATCCAATTCAATCCAATGCAAATAGAAAAATGTGATAGAATGCATTCTGATTGTTGGAGGACTGTACATGTTTTGTGCAAATCATTGTGTAAATTGTTGTAAAGCTGTGTCAATATGATAAAACCATTGTAACATCCCCTGGTCATAGATGCCCAGGGAAAGTTCATGAGTACCCATGCGATCATGTCTATATCTCGGACACTTTGGAATCTATAATGTGTTGAGGACCCAAGTCAGATCTGGGCTGCATATGAAGCACCCGCTAGCATGTTAGAAAGAGAAAAATTATGTCAAGACGTGTATATCGATAGAGTAGTGTGCTAGTAAAAGTGAAAAGTAGCATGTAATAGAATAATAACACTGTGACATGTACAAATGTAGATGCCCCTAGGAGACGTGATGGGACCGGTAAGAGGTACGGTGCAAGACATCCATGTTGTGTGTAAAGATCTACGTGTAAATTTTCCATTCATAACTAGAAGGAAAGTGAATGTGCATGTGTATATAGAAAATATAATGACATATAAAATATTTTTAGTCACTAAATCATGCACTTTGAGTCAATATTTAATCCTAGTCTCATACGGCTATTCATATGGTTCTCGAGTGAAAATATTAATAAGCTAACCCATGTCTTTGCCATCTTTTCATTGTTGTTTGTCATGTTTTTCTATATTACACCTACACTCGCTTGAGCTTTATTTTGTCATTTTGTGTCTTTCTACTTATGATTGGGGTGCCCAAATAAGGATCCAGGGGTGCCACTAGGCACCCTGGTCCCATTCTAGGTGCCTTGATCCTCTTTACACTTTACTCTCACCTTTTGGGCACTTTCTAGCCATTTTAGATTCCTATTTTTTTAGTGGTTGGCCTTTTCAAGGTTAATTATGAAATTAGAACAAGAGAACCATATAAATATAAATTTATGTGACCATAATGAGGGACCAAGCACTAAGCACTTACTATCACACATCTAGGTTACATCCATTAAAGGCATCTAAAGCTACATTTGCATCCATCTAGCTCCATCACAAGGAACACAAGGTTGGTTCATCTGCATCACACTTCATAGGAGGGGAGTCTATTGTTTATATGCACACATTTATTACATTCTACATCTAGTTATTACTCGCTACTTCACAAAGTGCAACTTGAACAAGACCAACCTAGGGCACGATTTGCACACACACCCCTAGAACTACATTGGGTCTTAGATGTAGTGCAACACTCAATTAGTAAGTCCACCATAGTGGTAGCAAAGGATAGTCTTACCCCTTCATATGTATCTTTCTTTTTGTTTTTGATGTTTTGTGCCGGGATTTTGTAAGTATTTCCTTCATCTTTGATTTACAGCGACATCCAGCATAGTTCAGTGAAGTTAATGCGATAAGAAGATAACTAGGCGAACATTCAGGGACATCTTATAGGAGGGTTTTGGGTCATTTTTGTAGACCAGGGCACCCAGGTTCTCATACCAAGGTGCCCACAGTGCCCCCTGTCCCCTTCCAAGCTCCCCAGTCTAGGAAGAGAGCTCGGATCTGCGTTTTCTCAAGATTCTGTGTGGTTATTTCTTCCTCTTGTTCACCTGGTTGGCACTGCGACACATTTCCACACCTTTGTCGAATCAGCTAAGGACTTCCTAATCCCTCTTGCATCCTAGGGTTTTACATTTCTATTTACGTAGTTTCTTGAGTCATTTATTTATTTTTATTTATCTCATTATTTACTTGCTTTGCATAGCATCATATTACACTAGAATAAGAGTATAATTTCTTATTTTATTTAATCATTTTGGTAAACCTGATCTCGATTTCCACACTTTTAGGATCCTCATTTTTGTCATCCTAGACTCTAGTTGTCATGAATATCTCTATCCATGCTTATTTGTATAATCATCTTGATTGTATTAATAAGCTCAAATCATATTTGGCTACTACATATATTCCTCCTCACATATCACCCAAATATGTATACCATAAGTTTACTTTGGCCTTATCTCTTAATGAAGATCAAATCACTTTCACATCAGATGAACTACCTTCTCAAGCAATACTAGAGCATGACCCCCCATTGTATATTCAGGTTTGTATTAACAATATTAGGGTCAAACACACCTTAGTTGACAATGGATCTGGCCTTAACATTTGCAATGTCACCTTTTACATCACTTAGGTCTTTCAGAAAGTTCTTTATCTCCTTCATCAGTTTCTATTCGTGGCTTTGACAAAATTCCCAAGCGTGTCTTATGAACTATTATCCTATCCATTACCTTTGGTCTTTGTATAATCACTATTCCATGTCATGTCATGCCCAATAACCTCAATTATAACATTATTCTTAGGCGGCCATGGATCCATGCCATGCATGCGGTCCCTTCTACCTTACATACATGGCTTAAATTTTGTTATCAAGGATTTGTTTATGATGTTTAGTCCGATTCATCACCTTTCGCGTATTGTAATGCTATAAAATAATCCATTGATACCCCTAGTTCTTTCGATGCTACTCAAGACTTTTCTAAATATGGGATAGGATATGAATAGTTACATTGTTATGGCTTCTCCAAAACAAATTTAGATCAACAAGAACTTGGTATAACATCACCTTGAGATTTACCCATGCAATCTAATAAATTTGGATTAGGATACCGTCCACCACTCATCCCCCTTCAGAAGTTTATCCCACCTTACATACGTCATCACTTCCACTCATCTATATGGAATTCATAGGTGATAATTCTTCTACCGTTTGGGATACTTTAGACACTTTTACTACCAATGATGTTCTCGTAGAACATATGGGGGTTTAATATCAATTTCCTTCTTTTTACCATAAAAGGCGTTATCCATCCTCACTTCACAATACCACTTTTTTTTGGAGAGGCCAACGTAGCTACCAATGACACCAATTCTCCTGACACTATTCCTACAGATCCATACATCGAAGATTGATCTTCCCTACTTAATGAAGAAACTATACAATATAACCTTGGAATCTCTCGAGAACCCATGCATCGTTTTTCTAACCGCCTCTCTCACGCCTAGTGAACAAAAATACATCAAGAAAGTCCTACATGACTTCTCTAACATCTTCGCACAGGACTATAGTTATATGTCGGGTATTGATCCATTTATTTCGATGCACAACATCGTTCTTAACCCCGGTGTGAAGCCACCAATAGAAAATCCATAAAATGCACCCAAAGGTGGCACTCTTAGTCAATGAAGAAATAAAAAGTTCCTTGACATTGGCTTTATTTGGGTTGTCAACTACCCCGCATGGGTATCTAATATTGTACTATTAATGAAACCATATGGCTAAGTCCGTTGTTGCACAGACTTTCATGATTTAAATAAATCTTATCCTAAGGATAGTTTTCCCTTACCTCATATTGATGTTATTGTCGACTCTCTACCTGGCTGTATGATATCTTATCCTTCATGGATGGTTTCACGGATAGAATAAAATTAAAATCAATCCGTTGATCAAGAGAAGATTTCTTTTACTACACCTCGGGTACGTTCTGCTACACTATCATGCCCTCGGCCAAAAGAATGTTGGAGCTACTTATCAACGAGTAATGACGCATATATTCCATGATTACATTCACAATATTATCGAAGACTACGTTGATGACATTATATCTAAGTCCATACATTGCTCAACCCATGCACGAGACCTCACGAATTCTATTTGAATGCTTACGTTAATATCGTGTCCGCTTGAATCCCAAGAAGTGTAATTTTGGTGTCACAATTGGTAAAGTATTTAGATATATCATCTCTCAACGTGGCATTGAAATCGACCCAAACAAGATTAAATCCATTGTTGACATGCCTCTGCCTAAAAATTTACATCAACTACGATCATTACAAGGAAAAATCCAGGCTATCTAATGATTCATTGCATAACTTGTTTGATAAAACTCAACCATTTACATGGCTCATGAAGAAAGATACCAAATTTGTATGGGATGAGCAATTCCAACAAGAATTTGAGGACATAAAGGCATATCTTCTACAACCACCTATCTTAGTGCCTCCGCTAGCTGACCAACCTTTCCTATTATACATTTCTGCCATGTTTCATGCCTTAGGGCTTTACTAGCTCAACATGATGATTCTCAATGTGAAAGAGAAATCTATTACATTATTCAAACATTACTCTCTTATGAATGTAACTATAGTTACATTGAAAAACAATTCCTTGGACTAGTCTTTATTGCATATAAATTACGCCATTACACACATCTATCGGGATGTCTAGCATGTTGGGTTATGCTTCTTACCAAATTTGATTTCAAGTTTATACCACAAAAAGTAATTAAAGGCCAAATCATCACCGATCAATTAGCGACAACCCCCCTTCTTGATACATCTCCTATTTCTAACTCTTTTCGCGATCATTTTATTACTTACACCATCGATTCTAACACTTGGATGATGTAATTTGATGGGTCTCGTTTCCTCTTTGGCACGAGGGCGATAGTATTCATTACCCTACAATGTGATCCATTACCCTTCACATATCGATTGGGATTTTCATGCATCAATAAAATTGCTAAGTATGAGGCCCTCATCCTTGGCCTTCTCACCTCTCGAAACTACTCATTCATAACTTATGTATTCATGGTGATTCAAAATCATCATAAACCAGGTAAATGATACATATAACACAAAAGAGGAACACTTAATCCCATATAACACACTTGTCAAAGATCTCTTGGCTACATTTGAGTCTTACACTATCACAACCATTCCTCGTAAGGATAATCGTCATACGGATGCCATGGCTAGTGCGGTGTCACTCATCCCACAAGATATCAGCCGACAAGCAAGCCATAATTTTCATTACACACTTATGATATCCCTCTATCTTAGCACTTCCTCTCACAACTTGCACCACAACATGCGATCAAGCATTTGCAAATGGTTCACACCCATTTACAATTATTTATATAAGCAAGCCATACCTAATAATTTGCAGACCTTATGAAGCTCAATGCACTTACGATGTGAGGCTACTCATTATGTCATTGTTGGAACAAAATTATTCAAGCGTTCCATTAATGGCTGACTCTTGTGTTTCTTAGGGCTTGCGAGATATCCCCACAACTATCTCGCAGATCCATGACGATGTCCAGAGGCCATTTTTCGATGAAGGTTATGTTGCAAAAAGCTTTTACAAAAAGGATAGTATTGGCCTAGGATGGAACAAGATTGCCTTGAATATGCCACTCATTGTGAAAAATTCCAACAACACAGAAATATCCACCACACACATGTATACGACCTCTAACCTATTACACCAACTTGGCCCTTCCCTCTTTGGGGACTCGACCTCATCGGTGTTATCAATCTTGAATCTGCTGAAGGACACAAATCTATTATTACTGCCACTACATATTTTACTAAATGGGTCGAGGTAGCCCCCTATGCATAGTCATTGGTACTAACATATGTGGTTTTCTCACCACCCATATCATCACATGCTTTGGTGTGACTTCTATCATTATCGTTGATAATGGATCTTCTTTCAAAAATAAGGACGTTAAAAAATTGTACTAAAATCATAATTAAACAATCATTTTCTACACCTTACTATCCACAAGGTAGTGGCTAGGCTGAGGCCACCAACAAAACCATTGTCAAAATATTGCACAAGAAAAAGATTCAGGTGGTAACAATTGGCATAATCAATTATTCTATGCCTTATGGGCTTATCATACCAATGTTCACACACCTACTAATGCTACTCCATTTTCCCTTGTTTATGGCACTAAGGTTTTCATCCCATTGGAATTCGAGATACCTTCCTTATGTATCTCACTTAAAGTTATTCTCAAAGATAAATGAATATCACGAAAATTGATTACTTGAGTTAGAAATATTGGAATCACATCATCTCCAAGCACTCGAACATCTCCACGCATATCAATCTGCATTGTACACACATACAATCGTAAAATTTGTTCTCACGAAGTTGAACATCAGGTGACCTCATTTAAAAACAAAATCATAAAAAGACAAATTTTGAAGCCCCTCTTAAAGTTAAGTTCAAGCCCAATTGGCTAGGTCTATATATTATTATCGACAAAATCGTTGGTGGAGTTTACCACCTTTCCACCCTTTTGGGCAAGCCACTAAAAAATCCACTCAATTTGATGCATTTAAGAAAATATTACACTTAGAACATCATCATTACCCGATGACACACTCTAGTCTCATGGTCCATACTCGAATATTGAGGGTATATACATGAAATGGACCTCATCACCCTTACACGTTCATCATTCAATCTCTTCTCATGTGACATACCTAGATTAAGTGATATAAGCTTTAGGCTTCAGGGTCACTTCTTCTAGCACCATCTTTTGATAGGATACATCATCACATTTGTTTACATTGTTTAGTGGTACATGCTTTACGCTAAATCAAGTCACCTCCTTTCTACTCATCTTGTCATGATATGCGCTTAGGCTATAGATTCATGCATAGCTTATCTATGTCACATCTCATCACCACATATTCATCACAGTGTGCTACACACAACACATAGTTTGACCGTTTCATGATGATGCACTCTATTTTTGGTTCATTCTTGACTATTGAGGGGGCATAATAAATGAACCTCACTACATACACTTCCATTCACTCGAGAGGCACATGGATCCTATCATCCACTTTGTATTCCATTCCATCCATCCACAACATGTTACATTTTATGGTTGTATTTACTCTTTCTTGCACTTATTTCTACATGTTCACTATACTACACATGTTGGATAAATATCTTTTATTTCATTATCTCTACCATAAACACATGTGCGTTCATGTCCTTTTCTAGTTTTGATCACGGAGATACAAAGCTACTACACGTAGCACTAATTCTTGACACATTACCTATTGGGGGCATCTACATTCATACACTACATGTGTTATTGTTTCATTTGTACTTAACACTTTCCATTATCAGGTTATACATGCTTTGACATACTTGTTATTTTTATAACATGCTAACGGGTGCTTCATGTGCAAAATTTGTTATGCAGGGATATTTTCTTCTATACTTGTTTGTTTTTTTATATTTTCTATGCTATTGTTTTTAGTTACTTACGAGCCTTTCCCTTTGTTGTGTGTACACACTTGCTTGTTTGCATCCATGACGGCCTTGAGTGTCTTACGACACCATGAGTGGTGTCCCATGTCTACTACCTACTTTGTGTGGTCTATGATTGTCTCTCTGAGTGTTTACATTTTTTATTCTATTCTAGCTTACACATTATTTATTTCTACATGCATTCTTGTTCGTATTAACACTTGTTTTCTAGCCATTTGTTTGTGTGTGCCTTGGTTTTTACCAAGCGCATTCCCTTCCCCTATAGGTTATATTTTTAGTATATGCGGTAGGTTCTCTTTGGGGCCACATTCTCCTATCTCAGTGACATTTCATGCACCCCCAAAGGGGGCATCATTTGGGTTTTACACACAGAATACAGATGCAAGATTTAGTCTACAATCTTCATCCATGGCATAATTTAGTTCACAACGAGTGGGTTTAGACCAGTCTACGAACCCCATACATAGTGGCTTTTACAGGGTAGATTTTCCTTAGCAATCTAGGGGAGCGATTACGAGCTAGAGGATACATAAGACTTTCCTCCTTACACTACTTCATCTAGCAACGTTAGGTCACCCAAAAAACCAGATAGTATAGAGATCTCTTCACCATTGTCAAGGAAATAGTTACACGTTGGAGAATAACACATTTTCTCCCTACACTACTTTAGCCACAGTGGAATGAGATCGCCCAAAAACTCACACTTCACCGATAGTTACAAGATATCCTTTCTACACCCTTTGTCTCATCACGGATTAGGTGCACATGTTCCTTTTTCATTGTCATTTTCATATTATTTCTACATGTTTCTTTACATAGCATTTTTACACATATACATGCATATTTGACTACTTAATCATCTTCTCTTTTGTAATTCCATCTGTATGGGAAGCAAGAAGTCAACAACAACAACAACAAACACACACATGGTGATCACACACACGAGATTAACCATGCGGGTAAACTACACACATTGGTATCCAAACACACGCTTCTACCCTAGGTTCACTTTCATTACTTTTTACATATTTGCATCTTTAGTCTCCATGATCCATCTTTTTGTCACTCAACGCTTTGTCTAGTCCTTTAGCACGGTTCTACATCACTCTACATGGATTTTTAGGTACACATCTCTATCTACTTTATGTTACTGATATTTCTGCTCACCAACCTAAAGTGGGGGCAAATGTAGTCACTAAATCATGCAATTTGATTCAATATTCAATCCCGGTCTCATACTACTATTCATATGGTTCTCGAGTGTAAAGACTAATAGTTAACCCATGTCTTTGGCCATATTTGCATTGTTATCTATCATATTTTTCTATCTTACACCTACACTCACCCAGTCTGCTTTTCATTTTATGTCTTTCTACTTATGAGTGGGGTTCTTAGCTAAGGACTAGGGCATCCGGGATCCCCTGATCCCATGTTGGGTTCCCTAATCCTCTTTATACTTTACTCTCATCTTTTGGAACTTTCTAGTCGTTTGAGCTTCCTATCGCTTTAGTGGTCATCCTTTTCAGGGTTAATTACAAAATTAGAACAAGAGAACCATATAAATATAAAGTTATGTGACTATAATGAGGGACCAAGAACTAAGAACTTACTATCACACATCTAGGTTGCATCCATCAAAGGCATCTAAAGCTACATTTGCATCCATCTAACTCCATCACAAAACACACAAGGTTGGTTCATCTGCATCACACTTCATAGGAGGGGAGTCTATTATTTCCATGCACACATTTATTACATTCTACATCTAGTTATTTCTCACTACTTCACAAAGTGCAACTGGCACAAGAGCAACATAGGGCATAATTTACACACACACACACCTAAAACTACATTGGGTTTGAGATGTAGTGCAACACTCAGTTAATAATTCTATGATTGTGGTAGGCGAGACAAACTGACCCCTTCATATGCATATTTTTTTCTTTCGGGGTTTTGACATTTTTCCCGGGGTTTTCCACGTCTTTCCTTCATCTTCGATTTACAGCGACATCCGTAGCGAGTTCAATGAAGGGTGTGAAAATAAGAGCACACACAGAAAAACATCTAGTGACACCTCAAAGGAGGGTTTTGGGTCATTTCCACAAATTAGGGCGCCCAATTCTCAAACCATGGTGCCCACAGCGCCCATGTCCCTTTCAAGTGCCCCACCCAAAAGATGGCTGGATCTATGTTTTCTCAGCTTTTATGTGTTATTTTCCTCCTCTTGTTCACCTAGTTAGCACTGCGACACATTCCCACACCTTTTTCGAATCAACTAAGGACTTCCTAACCCCTTTTGCATATTAGGGTTTTACATTTCTATTTAATTAGTTGTTTGAGTCATTTCTTTTATTTATTTGGCTAATATTCTATTGCTTTGCATAGCATCGATTACACTAGAATAGGAGTATAATTTCATGTTTTAGTTAATCAATATCTCTCTAACATAGTAAGCAAAGTGTACATGTGAGTATAAGTAAGCAAGAAACAATGTGCAAACAAGATATGTAGTATGTTGTGAATGAGTGAGATGGAATGATATGCAATGTGAATGTGATATGAACAACATGTTCCCCCTGAGTGGATGTGAATGAGCATGAGTGAAATGAGGTTCATTTATAAAAGACCCCTCAACATTCAAGAATGAACCATAGAATAAGAGTGTGTCATCGGAAATGGTTTGAACTATGCGCTAAAAATATATATCAATGATGTATAGAGCATGAATAGTGTGGAATGAGGTGAGGTTCATTTTATATTTAGATCCTCAACATTCGAGTATGAACCATGGAACTAGAGTGTGTCATCGGGAAGTGTGTTATGTGAGAGTGTGATGCTAGAAAGATGTGTCATGAATGCATCAAGTGTAGAAATGTGTAGTGTGTGAGGTTCATGTATGTAGTATGCCCTCAACAATCAAGTGTGAACCGAAGCATAAGCATAAGGGTGCAGCATAGGGAAGTGATGATACAAGTATATCAAGTTGTGTAATATTGCTCAAGGATGTGAAATATGAAGCACAGAGTGTAATAGTAGAAAATTATACTCACCTGGTGATGCTAGAAGGGGGAAGAGTAAGTGTGATGCCCCTAACTACGTAAGATATGGAGATCTAAGTGATGATGTTAAGGGGATCGATGTAAGGATTATTTTCCGTGACAAAATGATTAGACGTTGAAGTGGTGATGGTGAAGGGGCCTTGAGTAGTGAAATTCAAAAGAGGCCAGCTATATTTTTTTGATCTTGTGTAGTGAGTGGTTGCTTATTTGGAATTGGTAATTTTGTAGAAGACTTGAGAGGTGGAGGAGTTATACCAATCTTTAGAGGAGGTTTTTAGTTTGACTCAATAATGTTGTAGATGACTTAGTAGGAGGAGGTGATGGAAGATGAACCTTGAGAGGTGATTTATTAGTTGGAATGGGTTGAATAGGTGGTGCTTGGTGATAAAAAGAAGGCACATTAGAAGTGGTGGCATGATTCTCATTGGACATAGGAGTAGATTTAGGAGCCCATTTGGATGTAGCATTTATAGATGGGCATGCAACAGAATGTTGTGCAATGAATGAGATAAATTCTTGATGCTCAAGATGCTTGATTCTTTGTTGTAAAGCATAGTAGTCATTGTCATTATGTCTGTTAATTCAATGATAATTACAATATGGATGACCTTGATATTTCGCAAGATGATAAGGAGGATAGCCATGAGTAGATGGAAAAGTGATCAATTGATGACTAAGGAGCTCAGTAAGAATATCATGTTGCTTAACATTATGATCAAACATGAGAAGCTCCGGTAATGGCAAGACTTGAGGCTCATTGATATGAGCACATGTAGAAGACATAGAATGAGGATGAGAAGAAGAACTAGCATGAGCCTGAGAAGCATCCTTAAGATGTTAATTTTAGATTTAAGAGATGTAATCGTGGATTCCATAGCCTAAATTTTTTCTTGAAATAAATAATGCAAAGCTTGAATTGAATCCAAGATGGGTTTATTGGATGGAGGATCACAAAGGCTAGGGTCGTCGGAGAGACGATAAAAATGACACTCACTTGAGCGGGTGGCGTATCTCTAGGGAGATACATGGTGTTGAGGGATTTTCAAAATAACTTTACAATTGGGATGCATTTGAAGTAAATCATACAAAGAAATTTGAGGAATTTTATGATCCATGAGAGAAGAAAGATGAGGATCCAAGAGTGTTCGAATGAGACGGGTTCACCAAATGATTTAACAAATATTGAATTTTAGTAAAAATTCTAGAGGTTATTTCAGTCACGTGTAATAGATAAAACAATAAAACACATATATGACACAAGCAATAAGCAAGTAGAAATTGAAACCCTAAGTGCAAGAGAGGAAGGAATAACTTAGCTTATTAACAATTGATCTGGGACATGTGCGGACCGGATAACTACTAAAAAGGTTTAGCAAAGTGTCAAAAATTCTTAGTATAAATTTTGGAGTGTGTGAATGAGCCTAGAAAAAGCACCTACAAAGGTCAAGAGTGCTTAGGCTCTGGTGACCCGATCTGGCTTTAGCATCCAGGAAGGTCCTCAGCTTCTAAATTTTTTTGGGTCATAAGAGTTTCATACTTATTCATTGTTTATCGCATGTACATCACTAGATGTCCATAGAATTTTCATGTAACCTGTAAAACAAATGATCTCTTGCAAAACCCCAAAACACATCAAATCATAAAATGAAAAAGATGCAAATGGGGAGTCAACTGACCCTCACAATCACTCGATTGAGTGAACTTACGATCCGATGCTCCACTACATTTCAAACTCCATGTAGTTCTCATGTGTGTGTGTAAGAATCATGTCGTAGGAGTCTCTTGTGCAAGATGCACGTGATACCGAGAAATAGCTAGATGTAATAATGTAAGTAGATGTGTGTATGGAAAAATTAACTTCCACTCCTATGAAGTGTATGCAGAAAATACAGTCCCTTGTCCCTTGAATGAAGCTAGATGGATGTTTTGATGCTCTTAGTAATGCCTTTGGATGCAACCTTAGGTGGTAATAGTATCTTGAGCTTAGAGCTTGGTCCTTGAATTTGTTTATATGATTCCCTTGTTTGAATTTCATAATTAACCACTAAAAGGCTGACCCATAAGAAAACAAAATTCCCAACAGCTACAAAAGGCCCTAAATAGGTGAGTAAGATACAAAGAGGTCGGGGATCCCGGAGGGTATGTGGGCATCCGGGCATTGGCGTCTGGCTGGGAAATAGTGTCAAGACTTACAAAATTTGAAGTCGCAAAGGTCGGACTAGGAGGTGGGTGTGTAAGACCAAGAAGGAAATAAAAGAAAGCAAAGAGGCCAAAAACAGTTATCAATTAGTACTTTTCTCACTTAGGAATCATATGAATGCAAGTATGTGATTAGGACCTATAAATGTACCAAAATGTGTGATTTGGTGGCTATAGATAGCCTCTAGTAGGGTAAGGGCAGCACTCTTTATAGGTCTAGGACAGTATCCCAAGCACAACACGTGGTCGAGGAAAAATGCCTTAATTCCAAAAAAATAGAATGGAAACATCCTTTGTAATGGAGCACAAAAACACTCTTTGCGTGAAAAAAGAATCCCACTTTGTAAAATTATCACCCCTTATTTTTAAAAATATCCCCCTTAATAATCAAGCTCCTTTTGCAAAATATATAACATAATTCCCCCTTTACAATAGTTTTTTCAATCTCCTTCTATATTTTTTATTTATTTAGAAAAATATAATTTTCCTCACAAGAAACATTGGCACTTAAAATTAGTTTGTGCATTTTGAAACCCTAACCTTCCAAAGTACATTTTCTTACAAAATAATAGTGAACCAACTATTCTAAGCCCCTTAACAAGATTTTGTAGGTAAATTCATATTCCTATAATTATTTTTCACTATCTAGGTTGGTTAGTAATATCCTTGAGGGGCTTTGGGCCTGAAACTTTTGTAAAAATTCACCTTTGTCTACAATCTTCTTTATTATTCTTGCAAGCTCTTTGATCCTATGCAATGATGTATGTTTTCTTTCTCCTTTATCTAAATCATAATTGTATGTGTCTGACCACAAGAGACCTTAAAATATAGTTAGACTAGCCCTAACCAAACCTTGATGGTTGAATGTTTATTATGTATGAATAATCTTAGGAGGGATAAAACCCATGTAGATATCCCTCGCATTTGGATGCAAAAATCATGTGAATAAATAAATCGATCCTTCCTTTGAGATTTGACACTCAACACCATGCAAATTTTACTCCTTTGAACGCACATTTGACATATTAGACTTCTATAGAGATGTTAATTGAATATTTTTAATGTACAATCCATTGGTAATGATCTTTATTGTATGTGATAGTGCTCTAAGAGTGTAGGAGGTGTTTACAAGATTCTTGAGAGGAAATAAATGACATATGGGGTTTTTTTGGTACCAAGGAACAAAATTTCAACAACCTAGAGTAGGTGTTACCATTCATAATATCTAAATCATATGGGATAACCCCTTATAATATCGAGGAAATATAGGAAGACCTAATCCCACATGTCATTTGAATCGACAATCAAACACTAGACCCAATTGAACTAATTTTTGACCCCATCCATTTGGATTGATAGTGGGGCATATGAAGTCATTTTTACATATGAGTGACTCTTCATTTATTTCCTTCCATAGAAGACCCATGAAGAATGTCTAGGCTAATATTATGGAGATTTCTTAATTTTAAAACTATTCATCGAAGGCCCTTGGACATTATCATCAAGGTCAAATATATGTAATAGCTAACACTATTCAAATATATCATTGTCTTGTGAGAGTAAAAATATGGATCTTATAAATAGATAATTTTTTAAAGAGTAACGATATAGTTTGATATATAATCATGAATAAATATGACTAGTAAATGTAGACCAGTCAATATAGTAGAGGTCAAACTAATGAGAGGGTGCCCAAGATATAGATACATGGCTATTGTCCAATAATTTCAAAATATGCCAAACTCAATGTTACCAAGTTTAAAGACCATATTTATATTTCTATTGTTCCCCCTTTTAATCTAGTATTTGAAAAATAAATCAAAGTGATAAACGAAATTTGATGCACATGATAACCATAATTACTTTGTGACATGTGTAACTAGAATGCATCGTTCATTCCATGTAAAAATTGCAATGAAATATGTGTAAATTAATCTCTTATATGATAAGAAAATTGAAATATCTAAGCCATGAAATTATTGAAAATGAAAATTGAAGGAATGAATACACTTGATGGTATGTAAAAAAGTGAGCACTTGTTGAACATGATTGGAAAGTTTCATTGGGGTAAACATGTCAAATAATATATAGCCACTAAACAATTGAATTAAGGAGTTTTAAATCCCCAAATACCACTATAAAAGGTTGTGTTATAAGTCGAGTGGTGTAACAATTTCAACCACACTACCCTGGGTGTTTGAATAACATAATTTAAATGGAGAAAATTAATCAAACCTTATTTCATCTTATCCAATGAATCAAACAAGGGTCTAATGATTAAAAAACTATACTTTTGGAACCCCAAAACCTTATAGACCTATAAATTTGTGTATTACCCTCATTCCCCATTGATCTAAACTTAGAAATAGAAAAAAATGCATAGATGCAATCCATGCCCCATGTAATCATTTTATTCCTCAATGTTATTAAATAATGTGAAAATGTTCCTCAAAATCATATAGAATGTCCAAATATTTCCTCAAAATGATATAAAATATCCAAATTATTTGTTTAAGAGATATATAATGTTCAAATTTATGATCAAATGTCACTCAAAAACAATAAAATGTCTCGGTGTAATCAAACCGACCCATGTGAATCATGTAATTCATCATTGAATATGAAATTATCTATATGATGTGGCATGAATCAGTAAACAATTCCATTTTGAAATGAGAGTGAAGGCTACAAATCACTTATCTCAAAAAAACATTAAATGCATCACATATTATATAAAAATGTATAGTAATGGAAAACACATATATAAACACGATGACATACATAAAAATAAATTCTCATTTCATCCTCATATGAAACATCATTTTCATGCAAATTTATATCCTTCCTTTCAAAAGAATCAAACATGTAATCCTCCCATAAATTTGGCTCTACAAATTTTCGACATCTAGGAAAAAGAATATAACCTCACAAAGTGGCATAAAATGATCACCCACTTTCTCACAACATCACTATTGGTTTACTCCCTTTGTGTAGTTTTCCTTACCTTCATGGAATGCCATGGAAAGTATACAACCTCGTGGTATTGAACACAACCGGTTGTACCACTCCACACATGTTTTTTCTTCTTTTATATCATTCCCAACACTTAGTACCATTTTTCAAGTCCCACAAAACCTTGGTTTTTCTCTATGAAATACCTTACATCTCACACACTTACTTTATATCATGTACATCTCTTCTCTTATGTTATCACCTTGTATTCGTAGGAATATGTTACTATATCATTCACTTGATCTTATGATTTTTTTAGTAAGTATTTTAATATGGCACATCCTTATTCCGTATGTTGGATTCCATTCCTTGCTAGCACATGAAGAAAAATTAATATGGCATGTGCGTTCCATATGTGTGTGTATATGTGTGTTCCCTATGGTTGTGTCTTTGTGTGTGCGTGTGCATGTGTATGTGTTTTATGAACGTGTGTGCATGTGTGTGTGTGTGCGTGTGCACTTATGGGTATGGGTATGGGTATGTGTTGTGTGGATATGCATGTGTGTGTATGTGTGTTTATGGTATTTTCTTTGTGTGTGCGTGTGCATGTGTGTGTGTGTGTGCATGTGTATGTGTTTTTAACGTGTGTGCATGTGTGTGTGTGGTGTGCTTGTGCACTTATGGGTATGGGTATGGGTATGGTTATGGATATGGGTATGTGTGTGTGTGTGTCTGTCTCTCTCTGTCTCTGTCTCTCTCTCTCTCTCTCTCTCTGTCTATCTCTCTCTCTCTCTCTCTCGTCTCTCTCTGCTCTCTGCGTGTCTCTGTGTGTGTGTGTGTGTGTTTGTGTCTATGTGTGTTTTTGTGTGTTTATGTGTGTGTCTATGTTATGTGCGTTTGTGTGTGTGTGTGTGTGTGTGTGTGTGTGTGTGTTGTGTGTGTCTATGTGTGTATGTGTCTTTATCTATGTGTTTCTATGTGTGTCTTTGTGTTTGTCTTTGTGTTTGTCTTGTGTTTGTGTTTGTGTACGTATGCATGTTTGTGTCTATAGTTTTCACTTGTTTGAGAAATGCCATATATATTTTTTTACTGTTCCTTTTCCATAAATCATTAGTTTGTAATATCATTTTCACTAGGCTATATAGTAAATAAGGATGGATTCCCCTTCTAATAGAATACCTTCTCATATATATATATATATATATATAATATTTCTCCATTCACCATTACTAAATAAAAGTTCCTACAAATAAGGTGTATGTTATATTGTTGTTTGTTTGGTTCATTGCATTCATAACCTACATTCAATCTTACATCTTTGCTTCTCTAAGTAGTGCATGATTTCCCATGTACAAGGATCTAGGAATATTTCGTGTATAATTGGTATAAGATTTCTTTTTATTTTCTATGTGTATACACACATGAGCGCAATGAGAAAAATAAGAACAAGAATTTCATTCAATTTCCACATGGCTGAAAGAAAATCATAATAAGAGTAAGATGGTTATTGTCTATTGACAATATGATTTCATTCAAGATGTCCAAAACATCATTAAGGATTTCATGGAAGCACATATCAATTATTTCTTCACCTAATTCCATACTTTTATGATTCAAATTAATTCAATAAGAGAACACATTTTTCCTATTCATCTTGCACGTGGTTTCAACATTACACCCATTTCAAGGTCTAAGTGAACCTCGATATCCTAGTGTTTGATGGAATGATTGATTTCACATCATTCGACCAGTTTTTACAAAAACCTAAGGCATATTTCTCAATCAATGACTTCACTTACAAATATATTATCACCTTCATGCCATTAAAGATGTCCATTTTAGTGTCCAACTAGGTTGTGAGACATTCAATGCATAATGTGATAAATATTTCCAATCCATTTGTACATCATATGATTTTTCAACTCTTTATAAAAGTATCACTACCCACTTAAACATTTTGAGGATGAATACATTAAGGTACCAAAAATTTAGAAACATAAGGAGTTGTTGGTTGAGGACTGCACCAACGAGTTCCATGACTATTTTTCATAGTTGCACAAGGATCTCTTAGAGAAATATAAGGTGTTGGTGTACATAATTAGAATCTCACCTTATTTGTGTGCTAAGATGGAACTCTTAACTTCACGAATATTTGGGTTAAGTATACTACAACACCAAAAATATTGTAGCAAATTCCAAAATGATGTAGTGTTTTGCATCTTTATCAAATAGTGTGTGCAATAGTCTTCCCACACAAAATGCACCATTTCAAACCCCTATGTAATATAATTATAATGGTTTTCACAAAAGGAAGAAACCTAAGAAGGCTCACCCAATAGAACAATAAGGGTTCTACACCTTTCAACTTCTAAGATAAAGGTAAGAAAAAGATGGGTGGAAACTATTTTCATTGACATCGATAATATACCCATGAAGATTATAAATGTTACATGGAAAAATCATTTCTTGCATAATCTACATCAAGTCCCACACAAATTGATGATGTTGATCAAGATATGTCTTGATTTGATCACTAGTACCAATGTCACCAATGTTTCTAAGGAACGAAAGAACCTCTCCTACACAAGTTTTTGGGTTAAAGGAAATATGTTCCATGTCTTTATTGACAATGGGAGTCAAAATAACATAATATCTCAACACATTATTGGATATCATAGTAATGTGTTGTCATTGATGTCAAGTGTTCAGTGATGTGATAGGATGTCCAAAGTGTTCAGGTGTCTACCCAAGTTGTCCAAGTTTCTTCATGAGGTGTCAAGTCACGATGGCATGGATTCAAGCATGGTCTAGGTGTTTGATCAAGTAAAAAAATTGCATAATTGAGTCTTTGAGTCCTCCCAAGGTTGTATGAAGATTTAATAATGTCAAATGTGGTCCATGAGATGTGTGTATGGTGGTTGTATTGAGTTTGTAACAAGCCCACATGGTCAACTTATGAAGAATAAGGTAGCTCTAGGTCAAACATGTTGGCATGGAAACATGAGAAATGGACCAACATGGTTAGAGTAGTATGAGCTGGCATATCATGCATAGGAGGAGTATTAGGTATATAATTAGGCTTATAGGGCATGGAGTTGGTCATTCTAAGCTTTTTTTCAGTGCAAGAAAGCTCAATAGGAAAGGGATGATGAGCCAAGGTATGATGATGCAAACCAAGCATGGAATGAGCACAATATGATGGTATATGAGGTGTACAAGGCTTCACAAGTGACTAAGGAGGTGATTTGAGCACTTATATAGGTCTATATAGCACACTTCCTCATAACTAGTGAACAAATGCTACATAAATGAGATAGGGCAGATCTTCGTAGAGATAACTATGAAAAAGTGGTCATTGTAAATCACGGCGAGAGGAGTTGTGAAGGTGTGGTCAAAATTTGGACCTAAGAATGATTTTGTTGAAGATTTTCAATTTTTACCAAAACCGGGTTAAACTAAACATGCTAAAACAGTAACCTAGCTCCCTAGCACTAAAGAAAATTTGACAATGCTTCTTCAGATAAATCATAAGAGGATTTTTGAAGATCACTCCAAGACTGAAATTTTGCAAAATATTTGAGGAAAAATGCTTGAAGAACAAAAAAATTCTATTCATTTTTATACCCATAATCAAACCCTCTCCAAATGTTTGTTTTGCACTAGTAGGAGAAAATTATTCTTAAGGGAATAAAATTAGTTGTGCAAGCTGATACAACCACTCAAATCTGTAGGTAATTCCTCCTAGTCCAAGTTGATGGCATTTTTTATCAAGTATGATGGTACTATATGGATTTTCCCTGGTTTGAATAAGTTTGGCTATACGATCTTGATTGGATAGCTCCAAGATGAATCTTCCACTGTGAAAGCTTGTACGTGATGTTGTTCTTGGTAATCATGAAGAGTTGTAGGAAGTACATTTAATATTTGGTGTGAACCATGTCAATCTAGCTAGTCTCCCACTAAGAGCTAAACAAGCCTAAAACTAGTCTTTGGTGTATGAGTGAACCTTGATGAAAAATCATGTTCCTAAGTGCAAAATGAGCATATACAGATGGTATGAGTCCAATATAGTCCATTCAATCTCATTTCTTGGTTTGATGAAGTGCCTTTTTTTTCTAACACAAATGATCCAAATTTGGCTTCTTGAGGCAGTCAATAAGGCCTAGTGAATAGTCTTGAAACTTGTTTCTTCCTCTTACCTCAATTGCAAAGAGTGGTTAGGCATGGAGTAAAGGTTCCTTTTGAAGTTTCTGTATAGGGATTGATCATAAAAATGCACTTTAAGTTGTTAAATTCAAGGTGAAGCAAAATTGTGTTTTGAAGCTCAAAAACCAATTTGAGTGTGTCTAGTGAATCATGCAAGTTTGAGCCATTGTCTATGAAATGAAGCAAACTGCAGACCTAGTGAGTTGAACATCACCTTCATCATATTTGAAATGTAACATTGGATTCCTAAGTGAAAAAGTTATGGGATGTTCTTACTCAACCTTTGAAGGTGCAAATTTGTGCATGTAAATATGTGAATACCTTGCTCCAATGCATGAGTTAAGAAGGAAATGGTTGTACTCTATTATTTCTTGTGTGAAGATTGTCTATAGGTCAAAAGTATCCTCCTCAAGCTTAACATCAGTTTAAGACTTACTCCTTGCAGTTCTATATGTCATAAACATGACAATCTCAATTCTTGCTCATTATGCATGCAAAGAATGTTGTGAATGGATGAAGAAGAAACTTCAAGGTGTTGTTGTGATGAATCTCAAGTCCATATTAGTGATGCAGACCTCCTTAGTACCTGTAAAATCATGGCAAGAGATTAGCTTCACAAATTCATTCACTCATCAAGTTCAAAATTGTATTCTCTTGTGTGCACCTATAGCTCACAAATGAGTGCTCCAAACAAGTGTGAAGGAAAAATGGCGAGAAAAAGGTAAAGGAGGTTATAAATAAGATTGGAGCTCTAGTAATGGTTTTTGTATGATATTGAAACCTAGATATTATCTTTGTTATGCCTCGAGATCTACCCACTCGCCAAGAATGAGACAAATTAGTCCATTGGCGATTCTGATCTATTTGCAGGGGGTGGATATCGAGAAAATTCATAAAGTTGGGAAGTTTAAGATTCATATTTTGTCAGTATCATCCTCAGATAATATGAACAAGAATATGAAATTTTTGAAAAAGTACCTGTAAATATGAGTTAGAAATAATTATTGTGAGTTGGGAGTTTCATTTTTGAAGTCTTTCATATCCTTATACATATGAAAAGTGAGTAAAGTGAAGTTTTTGTGGGATATGAAGTGAAAATTCATGTGTGATAGTTGATCTTGTGATATATAAAAAGTTCATCCTTATGCATGAGGTGTTGTTAAAGAAATGAAGAGTTGTTCTTTGAAGAGATAATGTTGATTATGCTTCAACATTAGGTGAAAGTATATGCAAGAGGTTTGACTAAAACATTAATGAATAGTCATGATTTGAAGAA
Organism: Taxus wallichiana var. yunnanensis; assembly: GCA_018340775.1. Taxonomy (NCBI): domain Eukaryota; kingdom Viridiplantae; phylum Streptophyta; class Pinopsida; order Cupressales; family Taxaceae; genus Taxus; species Taxus wallichiana. The sequence goes on from CM031238.1 coordinate 120,775,145, forward strand.
GGAGAATGACATGTGAAGTAAGGAAGAATATAGAGTGTATGTGATGTTCTCATGACTATAAGTTTGCAGGAGGTTGAATACTTGAGAGAATGAGTTATTTCTCCTGGTTTCAGTGGGGTTTTCTCCCTTAAAGGGTTTCCCACATTTCATATTGTGTTCATATGTATTTTCCTCTCTCTCTCTCTCTTCATGTTTTAATGTTCATGCATTATCATGGTTAAGTTTGTTTAGTTTTTATTCTTAAAGAATTAGAAATTGTTTAAAAATTTTGATCAAACACCGATTCACCCCCTCTCGATGTCTAAAGTTTCCAACACTCATTTTACTTCCTCTTGAGCTACACATTTTCACCCATACTCACATTAATAGCTCCGTTAAGGAAACAATATATATGTTTGATGGCAATCTACATTTTCATGTAAATTCAATCCAATTGAGGAAAAATTCACTTGTAATATTGTGTCTCCGAGTTAACCATGATTCTAAATATCAAGTAAAGCCACATAAATGGACACTTTAGGATAAATATTGAATATTTAATCTCTTTTAGTCTTATCTAATGATGAAAATTACATTGATATCTACCAAAAATGTCATAAACTCATATATTACATGCATAAATTCATGTTGCTCAACATTATACCAAAAACACATGTGCGAGATAGAATGAGAGATTGAAAGCCAATACTATGCCAACATAATCACAAAAACAAAAAATCGACCGTACTAAAAACATAGTGAAATATTTGTGGAACTAAAAGGCCTCTCACATGGGGGTCACCTTAATAAGGTGGTATACAACACGTGATCTTACCAAAGGTAATTTGTATTTACATATTTTGTCTTGATATATCATTTAAATCGGGATAATAATGTAAAAGGGGATAAATAATTAGACTACATAATGGTAAATCCTAAAACTTAGGGGTAACATTTGGATTCCCATGATCGTACATGAATCTGAATTTTTCTACCAAATGACCATCCTCATGTGGGCCATCCAACATAGTGTGCGGTAAAGAACTACATCGATTTGGTCCCTAGATCACCTCTTCCAAATGACCCATCATAAAACATATTACTTCGGAGAATAATGAATTATGGCACCAAATACAAGAGCTCCTCAATTATAAAAATAGCAAGCTCAACTCTTCCCTTTGTGGGAACTTGATAGTTTTAGTGTCCAAGAAATATGGGATATAGTGACTTTATTTAGACTATTATGCACTCAAAAAATCATGTGATAGAATTGGTATCCACTTCCATGCATTAAAAACTTCTTGAATCGTATCTAAGGTGCATAATACTTCACCAACATCAACCAGGTGTCTGGTTACATCTAAGTCTCAATCCATCCTAAATACATCTAGATGATTTTCTCAATACATGGGAAGGATTGTATGAATGGTTGGTTGTGCCTTTTAGATTGATCAACATACGCTTTATATTCATGTGCTTGATGATGAATTACTTCAACGCTTCATCAAATTCTTCATATTCTACTTGGATGACATTTTCATTGTCAACAAGGGTTGAAAGGAGCATGTGGATAAGATATCACGCATATTAGACACTTCAAGAAAACATAATTTACATAAACTTATTAAAGTGTGCATTTGGCGTAGTGCGATTCAATACATGGGTTATTTAATAAAATTTGAAATATTTTATTAAAATTTGAAAGCAATGGTTGTTACAAATGATATACAATGAAATACATATGTTAGGAAATTTATTTGATTTGATTATGAAAGAAAAATGAAAGAGATAGGGCACTTACCTTGATTTTGCTTATCTCAAAGTGTATCTAGGTGGGAAAGATGATGTAACAAAAACACAAGTTGTTGTAATACGGCTTAGAAAAATGTAGAGATGCTAGAAATGCTGGACACGGTGCACAGGTAAGGTCGAGGGTGCCCGTGGGGTGCTCCAGAGTCTTCCAAAAATATCAGAACTTGGTTTTGATATTGTCACTAGGGTTTCGCATTGCTCACATTTAATCGCACAGGGTTCAAATTTGATTTCAAAGGACTGTAAATATGCAATACAAAAACTTCTGTAAAACCCTCGAGAAAGACATCAAATCCTAAAAAATAAATATGTAAAATGAGGGTTTGGACTGTCCTCAAGCTATCAACTAGTGAACTTACGGTGAGCTTTTAGTACATCTCATACCCAATGTAGTTCTACGTGATTGTGTGTTCAATAGTGCTCCTAGGTTTCCCTTGTGTCGATGATGCCAAGATAGGGGCAATAACTAGATGTAAATACAAATGTGTGGATGGAAAATGAACTTCCCCTTCCTATGCAGTGTGTATGCAGAGTAATAATCCCAAGATGTGGTCCCTTTGATATGTAGATAGATAGCCCTTGATAGTAATTACCCGCCATTATAATGGTATGTATGTTGTGTTTATATAGGGATCTCTTGCTTGAATTTAGACACTAATGACCCGATATGCCAACTAGTACCTTGGGATATAAGTGGTATAACCGAAAGGACCAACCTCAAATGTTAAAAATAAGATGAAAAATAAAGAGGACACAGGCGTCCGGGATGGACATGAGCGTTTGGGTGTTAGTGTCCAATCATGGGTGCTAGTGTCCAGTCATGGGCACTAGTATCCGAAAAACAATTAACGACAAATGTATGAAGACCGAGAGATAGGGATCTCTCGTGACATGACCAAAATTGGGTGTATGAGTGATAATTGTGCAAGATAAAATCAATAGAGATAAACAACACAAATATGCGACTAGTTAGTATGCCATTAGCAAATACTTTTCTTACTCAAGATCCATATATAAAACAACATACTTTTCAAAGGTATAGGAATTAGTAGTAATTGCATGATTTTATGTCTACATTTGCCCCTCCTTTATTTTATTTAAATGAAATTCAAGTAGTGTAAAGGAAGTAAGGAACATACATGTGAGGAGTCCTGGAGAAATCCTTATTGCGAAGAACGCACAGAAAATAAGAACATATAGTGTGGCAAACCATGGATCAGCGTGTCGATCCATGTGGCGTAAAGAGATATGACGAACCGTTATGAGGAGCACTAAGAAAGATTGATGATTTTAATTTTGAGTGATTGGATATTTTGATTTTGTCGCTGATGGAGATTTGTTGGGGTAGGGAGTGATCAGTTCCCAACCTGATTTTTGTACATGTGAAAAATTGAGGATTTGGGTGTCCTTCCGCTAGAGGAAGAGTGTAGGGAGAGAGGTCTAGTTTTACCCTCTAACTTTAACTACATCCTCAAAAGGTCTAGTCACATGCGACAAAGACCAAATTTTGTTCATTTCGATACATTTCGATCAAATGTGAATAACCCATATATGAGCAATAGGAAAGGTAATGACATCTCATTTCCCCACTCCAAGGGTGTAGCGGTATGTATGAGATGGCTTCCATGTTAGGTCATCTAGAAGTGGTAGAAAATATGGAGATAACTTCCCATGTTAGGTCATCTGGGAAAGTGGTGATATAACTCCCAAGTTAGGTCATCTGGGAGGAAAAATACACTTTGTGTTTGTGTGGATTGATTGATGTGATTCGAATAGTAGAATATTTGTGTTTGATATTTGAATGTGTTTGATTGATTACTCATGGAGATATTTTATGCTTGTTTCCCCATATTAGGTCATTAGGGGAATTGGTAGAAAATGGTGTGAAATTTCGCATGATGTATGAGCAAATTTTTGATAATGACGAATTAGAAATATAGAATGATCGCGTAATGAATCTGTATGAGGAGAATTATAAGATGACCCCGATTGTATGCCCTCCCTTTCGGTGAAAGGGAGAGTGATGATAAGAATGAACATTGAGCTGAAAGTAATTGTGATGATGTAATTGCGATCTAAGTGTGATATAGTAGTTGTAAAATTGTGTGTATATTTTTTGGAGTTGTATCGAGTAGGAATATAGTTTTTGTGGAATGTGAAGAATATGATAGTGAGCATAATTCTGAAGAGAATGGCACAAATGAGACAAAAATCATAATAGTGATGCTTAAGATATGATCGAAATCATGTGATGTGTATTAGTTGGGAGAATGGGTGTAAAAGTGACTATAGCGTGTTAGGAGATTGAAATTTACTATAAATAGTAATAGGAAAAAGTGAATAAGTATTTCATTTTATCATTACAAGAGTTTGATTTTGGGATTTGGGTGTGTGAAGATGTTGCGAATGAGAGCATCGTGATTGAGTCAATTCGAGATGATGGAGGTAGTTTTGACATCACATACGACAGATGAACTGGTGAGTGTGATTATTTTTAGAAAATTGTGTTGAAATGAGTTATTTTTCATGAATTTTTGCAAAAAAATTGTTTTGGAGTTTTTAGGTGTTTCGGCCTAGGTAAGAGTAGTGAAATACGCTAATGATCTTTGGGATGCTAGCACCCAAATATGGGCACTTTGGTGACTTGCTTTTAGGCGCACACGCATCCCGCTCCCCGGGCATTGATGACCCATGAAGCTTGTTTTTATCCCAAAATGTTGTGAATGTAAAGAGTGATGGTTGTTAATGGATTTTTTTAGTGTTTTGGCATGCATACGAGGTACTAATGTCATGTTCATTGTTGTGTTATGTTGTGTAGAGGATATTCATTCACGGGAGTTATGTGGTGGTCATCATTTGAGCACATTTTTAGGATTGGGTTTGTCGGATGATGAGTGGGATGTACTTAGACCATGGGCTTGTGAAACATAGCGAGGATGGGGGATGTGCCCCATAATATACCGATGTTGTGATCGCTTCTTAAGTTGTAGTGGAAGGTGGTGGTGTAAGCATCTTGTATAAGATGCATGATATTTGTCATTGTATAGAGGAGGGTGGAGACGATATATGCTTGGGCATGATGTGTGTTATCCCATTTATACATGGATCTATATAGGTTCACACATGAGGAGAATGGGGGTGGACTAGGTAACACCACTTTGTTACACGTGTGGGCTTACGAGCATATTGCGATATTGACGCCTCTTGGTGGACCTCGTGTGGAGTGGGTGAGGCCGAGATATATTTGTTGCTTAGATGGGTATGTATGCGGAGTAGAGGATGGATATTGATACATATAGATTGATTTTGGATCGCATGGGGCTGAGGCCATATCAAACTAAGGAGGATGGTCGAGAGGATGTAGTGGATCTTCGATGTATACGTCGTACTATGTGGTTGGAGGATAGGTTTCTTGGTGTGGTGGAGCTATTTCATGGAGAGAGAGTGTATCACGACAATTTAGCATGGCTCAGGATGTACCCCTAGAGCCGTATATTTGAGTGAGAGCCACGAGGTCACAAAGGAGGCTTAGATCTATACCAAGGCTCATGGGGCTACATCTAGTACCTCCTAGTCTAGAGGAGTCGAGATGCGGCCATAGATCTCTTACGGGAGGATGACCGGGGGTGTACATAGGCATATAGTGTATGGTGGAAAGTGCACCAATGGGTGTTACTTTATCCAGTTGTTGTGAATGTGGCGGGTGCACCACCAATTGGTAGAGTAGAGGGAAGGCACCCGCCCATAATGTGGTGATGTGGTGGGGGCGAGAGCAGAGTGTGAGTATATGTGTGTTGTTAATTGTGGATTGTTACTTATGTATTTAATCATGTCGCATGTGTAGATATGAACTAATGTAGTGTTTTAAATTGTTGTAGGGGATGCTTATTGGTCATTGATTTTTGACACTTTGATCCGTACATTGACGTGAAATATGCCCACCGAATGCCTAATGATATAGTGCTAATGATGGGATATCTTGACGGCTTAGGCAACTAATGTGTAGTAATGTAAACTGACACCGTGTGGCGGATGATATGGTGCAACGATGGATGAATGAGATGGAGGGCATGCATGAATAATGACCTACGGTGGTGGATGAGTAATGACCTTAAAAGTGGGTGAAGGAGATAAATGCACTAGAGTAACAACACACTTGCATGGAATTGGAGACATAGACCGCTCACGAGAGCGAGAGCCAAAGGCAATGACACCCTTTTCTTCTAATTGTTGTAATCTATCATGAAGGGTGCAATAATCATTGTCATGATGGCCATTGATGTGATGATAGTTATAATAAGGTTGATCACGTTGACGTTGCAAAGGATTAGGTGGATGATGTTGATTAGAAGGTAATGAATCAAGTGTTTATCAAGCAAAGCACACAACACATCATGAGGCCTAGCAGTATGTGAAAAGTGCAATGGCTCACGAGTAGGAGATGTAGAGGTATTGGGTAGATCCTAAAATGGTGGAGGAGATTGAACTTTATTACAGGGTGGAGGAGATGGAGACCTTGGAGAACGCTCAATGGATGGAAGAGGAGAAGAACTAGATGATGAAGTTGAAACATAAACAATAGGAGGATCTATGATATTTACAACATTTGAGATCATGTTCTAAATCAATGACTTTATAGCATAAGAGTGTAAATGATTCGCATGTATCATATTGCAACCATTGGTTTAAAGCAGGAATCAAGTCACGACAAAATATGAATTGCTTCTCTAGATCACTGGGCTGAAAGACTAACTGATGCATGCAAGCATTAAAATGCAAAATTTAATCAACAATAGGTTTTGTCTTGCCTTGATGTAAGCTAGGTAAATGGTCATGTGTGACTCTAGGGCCATTGTTAAGTATGAAGCAATGAAGGAAGACCTCTTCCATCTCACAATAGGTACTAATAGATCTAAAAGGTAGATGTGTGTACCATTGGAGAGCATCATCGGTAAGACTATGACAAAAATATTTAAGCAATAATCGATCATTGGAGTAAGAATTCATAGCTAGACGATAATGTTTGAGATGCAAATATGGATTGTTAGTACCATCAAAGCATGAAAATGTAAGCATAATGAAATCCTTAGGGAATGTTGAATTATGAATCTTTTTGGAATAGGATTTCCATATAAAGAATTGTTATCAATAGAAGCATAATAGGCCTTGCTTTCAAGAGTGAGAGATTGGACTTGAGATTGTAATTAACTAACAACATGCATGAGTGATAAGATATCATGTGAAGGAATGGTAGAATATGTGAATGGTGTATTGAGTTGTTGCAGCTTGCCATTATGAGTAATCATAGGAATGTCATAAGAAGAAGTGGAGGATGTTGATGTTATAGGCACACTAGATGTAGGTGCGGAAGAAATATTATGTGATGGAATGTCATGGAAGTAGTAGGAATAGCATCGAAGAGTTGTGAGGTGAAGAAGCAATAGAAGGAGATGAATCAACATGCATGTTACTAGACACAATCTCAAAAGAAGATGAAAGTGTGGTGTCCCCAAAGATTTCACATTAAAAACTTGATATACCCCTTTTAAAATTTTGGGTCTTTTGCCTTGTTAAGATTTGCTCAAGATTTCTTCAAGAGGTTACTTGGTTGCATTTGAAAAATATCCACTTGCTCAAAGTTTCCCAAAATCACTAAAAATTAAGTGTGAATTTCACTCTAGACCAATCCAGTTTTTCAAGTTGCTTTACTTCATAATATGCACTAAGTCCTAACCCAAACCCAATTTGCACTAACAATGTGTTGCGGGAATGCGCAACTACTTTACTTCTCTAAAAGTAATTAAGTGAAGTAGTCCCAAAAAAGCCCAATTTCCACTTTTAGTTCATTGTGGGAATACGAAGTTGTTTTACTTATTTGACCTACTTTGCTTCCTAAGTAGTCAAGTAAAGTTAAATGTAAACCCCGCAAGCCAAGATCTTACCTATACAGGTTTTTGGAATTACTTTACTACTCAAACATTGTTAAGTATAAAAGCAAAGTTGAACGCAAACCCCGCATTACTCCTTATTGCTTGATCTCATCGAGTTTCTAATAGCTCACTAATTCATTAACAAAAACAAGCAAAGTTATTCCCAAAACTTGATCTCCTTTAGGCCAATAACAACCCGGTTTACGATATTGCTTTACTTCTTTTAAAAGCAATTAAGTAAAGTTGTCCCAAAATCTGATTTGTGCCACTACTAGTGTATTGCAGGGAATTTGACCCCCTACTATTGTTTCCTAATGTATTGTGGGAATTCGACCCCTTACTATTGTTGCCTAGTGTATTGTGGGAATTTGACCCCCTATTGTTGATTGCTTAGTGTATTGCGGGAATTCAACCCCTACTATGGCTGTTGCCTAGTGTATTGTGGGAATTCACCCCTTACTATTGATAAGTGTATTGCACGAATTCGACCCCCTACTATTGCTTAGTGTATTGCACGAATTCGACCCCGTTGTTGGCTGCCTATGTATTGGGAAAATCGTTAAGCTCACTACCGCTAACTCGAAACCGAGATTCTACAACCGGAGTTTTTCTTCTTCTTCTTCTTCTTCTTCTTACTCTTCTCATTTTTCTAGACAATGTAATTAAGTAATCAAGTTGAATTGTAAAACTTAAGTAATCTGGTTGAAATCCATTACTTTAAGTTATTTTGAAAAATTCAATTACTTAGTAATAGTTGGCATTGCATGCAAAGTAGTTGATGTTGTTTTAAATTGTAGAACATTCAAATATCATGTGTGCCAAGCAAAGAGATATTCAAGGAGAAAAATTCTCAACTACCTGCATATTTGTAGCTAAGCACATGTGGAGGGCATAATTAATGTCTCATATTTGTACTATCTTTCTAGATATTATAAATAGAGAGAAGCCTACATGATAAAAAGGGAACTTTTTGGCAACCAGATTATTGTAATTTTATGCACGAATTTAAAGATCTCAAACTTTGTGTTGAGATTCTTAAATGTTCTTTATGTAACTTGGTTGGAATTGAATAAGAAGGTGGATTTTTGGAGAAATTTGTGTCTAAGAAGTCTCGTTGTGCATTCTATGAGGATTTTTATGGTAAACTTTGTGTTACTTAAAATCTAAATCTGAATTAATTTCTTGTTCATTTGCTTAAATTGTGACCTTTCTAAAGTATTTATTTATTTTGTATGGCTGCAATAAGCTTTGTAATCTACTTATTGTAAAGTGTATCCTCTCTTTTTCTCACCATTTGCTATACATCCTCTTCTTTTCCGCACAACTTTCCCAAACACAATTGCTTACTTGTTGCAAAATTGTCAAACTATGGTTCATGAGCTTTGTGATTAAAGTAAAACCCCGGAAAATAATTAGAATAAATAAATATCTTACACGGAGCTTCACCGTTAAATGAAGGGGATTTATCCCATGACTTGCCTAGGTTTGTATGTGTAGCCAAGCATAAAATCTAGCCAACATTTTTGGCGACTCCGCTTAGGGAATACGAACAAATAACGCTAAAATGTGTCTTTCCCCTATGTTTATTTTTTAAAAAAATACACACACACACACACATATTGGTGAACTATGTATTTGCTTTTTTCTTTTGTTTATTTCCAATGTCAAGGTGGCAAGAATGGCATATACTCAAGAATAATGCTCTACAAACAACTTGCATAGTTGTGCAACAACCACAAGTTCTAGTTCCTTGGGGTTCAACTATTGGCCCTCTTGCATTGGTTCAACCACTGCATGATTTGCCACGTGGATCACATAAGAATTTCCCAAAATTCAATGGCAACGGGAAGCAACACCCAGGATGAACATATAATTGCATTTTTTGTAGCTTGTGGAGTTCTGGGAGTGCCTCATGAAGATGTATATGTTTGACTATTCGTTGAGATGCTTGAAGGCACTGCATGGAATGGTTTTATCATCTTATGTCTGCATGTATCACCAACTAGGCTACTATGAGAACATGGTTTGAAGCCATATTCAAACTGCAGATGATTCACATGCTTTGTTAGCATAACTCACCTAGATGAAGAAAGAACCACGGAGCCTATGCATGATTTTGTGGCTAAGTTCAATAAATTGATCCATAAAATCCCAGCACATGTAGCTCTTACTCCTGAAAATCCAAAGTGCTTCTTCGTCCATGCGCAACTTCTCTGAAGTGAATTTCTTGTTGAGAAGATCTAACATTCCTAACTTGGTCATTACTGCACCTACCAAAAATTGAAGATGACCTAATCATGGTCGGTAAGATCAGAAGATACTCTCCCAAGGATAAGAATCCAAATACCTCTCGAAGTACCATTGATCCATATGGTTATCCTTTTAACCATGATTTTTTTTAAGCTTCTGGTCACACTAATGAGTCAACTGGTGACTTCCATATTGGGTATTTGAGATATGAAGAGATATTTGTGAGGGTCATATAGGCGATAGTGGATACTTCATGCAAGATGTTGATCTTCAGAGGCAGATTCAAAAATGGAGGCGGACATGGTGCAAATCAGGCTACATGTGCAATCAAGGCATGTAAAATTGGTTTCAGGGTCCCTTGTCCATGGGTTGGCCCTATACCAAGTTGGTTTAACCCTCAACGAAGCTAGATTTTATGGTTAAGATGCTGCCCCAAATTACAAAGTGGGATGAGCTAATGGAGGCTCACGAATCTAGTATTAGGAAACCTTGTCGATGGGGAAATCCTACACTACCATCTTACAGCCATCCCATTCCTCCTCCATAAGAAGAAATCACACCTTTCCCCTCAGTGCAAGTTTTACAAACTCATGTTGAGACCCATTCTACCCCTCCTCTTACATTCCCAAACCCAATTTGGGAAGAAACAAATCAGAAAATCAGTCAAGGAGGGAAACAAATTGAAGAACCCAACGAGAGAATAACTTACCAAAATTTTAAAGAATTGGGTTTCAAAATTCAAAACCAATCATATGTCATTGTTGGTTGAGCCTCCAACAAAGGTTGGAACTGAGGAGCACAAGGAAGTTGGGACCCAAGAGGAGTGTCCCACAAAGTTTGATCATGAAGAGGTTGATTTCTTATCAGACCTAGAAGATTGCATTGAAGAAGAAGAAGCCATTGAATTCACTACTTATGCATTTTCACCATCTATCTTCCAATACCAAGAGCCTCTTGTTGTAGAAAACTCCCACAAATCATCCATGGAGGAAATGGTCAAAGAATATCTTGTTTCCCAAATCAGTCTGCATGAGGAGAGCCATGATGAATCAATTGCAAAATCAAAAGTCATCATGGAGAAGGCAGAGTCTTTTGTAGAATTTTCTGTGGAAGTGGAACAAGGATCAAATCGACTTGCATGCAACTTTATTCATGGAAAGGAAATTCTACATAATGCCCCCATTCATGGGGACAAGCTTTAAAGAAATGGGAAAATCATGAGGATTAGGCCTTGCCCAATAAGATATCTGGCTAGTTTAGAGCCACCCGAGGAGTTACAACCAGTCATGCTTATTTCAGAGCATGAGGATGAGCTACAACGCACCAAATATCAACCGCAGTACCTCTCAAATCCAAATATAGAACAACTAAATGAGGTATTTATTTTATTTTTTGTTGATACTTTGGTAAGAAGGGTGGAGAACCAACTTTAAAATAGTTTTTCACTCTTGCTAAGGACCATGTTCACTACAAAATCAATTACATGGTCTAAGTTTGTGAGGAAAGGAAGCTATTTCTCCCTTCCTATTGCAGGATTCGTTTGAGCTTCCTTTGCCTCTGGTTAAAGTAGAGTAGGTAGTTTTTTTTTCAAAGAAAAGAAGTGCTTGCGTACACACTCTGCATGTTTCCACTGGGACATGTATGATTTTACATGTTTGTATATAGTTTTTGCAAGTTTTTGTTTCCTGCTTGGTTCACTTTAGGATCAAATCAGATAGTTGGAGTAGTTTTTGAGCTTTATTTAGAGCTCCACAGATCAATTTCCGATTAGCGGTCATCAGGCAATATAAGTTCGGTGTTAAGTTCATCATGGATTCAGGAGGTAAATTTTCAAAGGAAAAGATCAATTTCTTCAAGGTTAAACTTGACTCCGTAGCCCAATGAACAAGACTTGAAACCAGAGATGTTGGGATCTCATCTCCATTTCTTCCATTCTAGAAGAAATAAAGATGTCCATAGACGGAGCTAACTAGTGTCCCCAAATATTTCACTTAAAAATATTGGGATACCCCTTTTAAAATTTTGGGTCTTTTTCCTTGTTAAGATTTGTTCAAGAGGTTACAAGAGATCATTCAAATCACATTTGAAAAATACCCACTTGTTTAAAGTTACCCAAAATCCCTAAAAAGCTAAGTGTGAATTTCACTCTAGACTAACTCGGGTTTTTCAAGTTGCTAAGTAAAGTTGTCCCAAAAATCCGATTCATGTCACTACTAGTGTATTGCGAGAATTCAACCCTCTTATTGTTGCCTAGTTTATTGTGGGAATTCGACCCCTACTATTGTTGCCTAGTGTATTGCGAGAATTTGACCCCTACTACGATGCCTAGTGTATTGCGGGAATTCGACCCCTACTTCTAACTCGCTTGGTGTATTTCAGAATTCTACCCCTTATTGGTGTTGCCAAATGTATTGCAATAATTCCACCCCCTAATGCTAATTCGCTTAATTTATTACGGGAATTCGACCCCCTACTACTAGCTCCTATGTATTGGAAAACCGAATCATTGCTAACTAAAATCAAATTCTACAGCTGGAGTTATTTCTTCCTTTTCTTTTTTTTTTCTCATTTTTTTGGACAATGTAATTAAGTAATCAAGTTGAATTGTAAAACTTAAGTAATCTAGGTTGAAAGTCATTACTTTAAGTTATTTTTGAAAAATCAATTACTTAGTAATAGTTGGCACTGCATGCAAGTAGTTGATGTTGTTTTAAATTGTAGAACATTTGAATATCATGTGTGCCAAGCAAAGAGAGATTCAAGGAGAAAAATTCTCAACTACCTACAAATTTGTAGCTAAGCACGTGTGGAGGGCATAATTAATGTCTCCTATTTGTACTATATTTCTAGATGTTATAAATAGAGAGAGAATCCTACGAGCTAAAAGATTGAAACTTTTTGGCAACCAACTATTGTAATTTTATGCACGAATTTAAAGATCTCAAACTTTGTGTTGAGATTCTTGAATGTTCTTTGTGTAACTTGGCTAGAATTGAATAAGAAGAAGGTGGATTTCTGGAGAACTTTGTGTCTAAGAAGTCTCATTGTGCATTCTGTGAGGATTTTTATGGTAAACTTTGTGTTACTTAAAATTTGAATCTGAATTAATTTCTTGTTCATTTGCTTAAATTGTGACCTTTCTAAAGTATTTATTTATTATGTATGGTTGCAATAAGCTCTATAATATACTTATTATAAAGTGCATCCTCTCTTTTTCTCACCACTGCTATACATCCTCTTCTTTTCCGCACAACTTTCCCAAACACAACTGCTTACTTGCTGCAAAATTGTCAAGCTATGGTTCATGAGCTTTGTGATTAAAGTAATACCCCAAAAGTAATTAGAATAAATAAATATCTTGCACGGAGCTTCACCGTTAAATGAAGGGGATTTATCCCATGACTTCCTAGGTTTGTGTGTGTAGACATGCATAAAATCTAGCCAACAAAGTGGAGTGGAGAATTCACATTCAAAGCAGATGCAGAGAAGTAGAGTCGTTACTAGCATGTGTATCATCAATATCAGACAAAGACTCAAATGCAAGGATTTCATCAAGCATATCATCAACATATAATGAGGTAGGAGAAACACTAGTATGAGATGTATCTTTACAATCATTAGAGACATTTTTAAATGCAAGGAGTATGAGATGCAACTATACAATCATCCTAACTAGTATTAGAAACAACATCATGCACATGTACATTTTCATCATGTTTTGATTTGTACTATCATAATCAAGACCAAGAAAATAATCAATAATAGCCTCATCTAGAGTTTTAATAGAAATAGAAGGTGGAGGAGTCCTATTGCTCTAGAATAGCAAGGTTTACAACCAGAAAAACTTGCCAGATCGAAACAATACTAATGGTAGAATGATCAAAGCTAGTAGGAATATTGCATTCATTAGCCAACAATTGTCTTTGAGTATCATCTAAAAGAATAATATTGTTATAGAGAGTGCTAAGTTCAACTATAGTTGCTTCATCATAAATAGGGTTAACACTCACATGAGGCATAACTTGCCTAGGAGGAGAAGATCTATTCTTAGCCATTAGGGTTTTAGTGGATCCTAGGGCAAGGAGTTCTAAGCTACGAGTTCACCAAAATGATTTAATAAAATTTGAAATATTTTATTAAAATTTGAAAGCAATGATTGCTATAAATGATATACAATGAAATACGATGTTAGGCAATTTATTTGATATCATTATGAAAGAAAAATGAAAGAGATATGGCACTTACCTTGATTTTGTTTATCCCGAAGTGTATTTAGGATGGGAAAGATGATGGAACAGAAACACAAGATGTCGCAATACCGCTCAAAAAATGCAAAGATGTTAAAAATGCCTAGACACGGTGCGCTGGGTAAGGGCAAGAGCACCCGTGAGCGCCTATACCTCTATGGGGGCATTGGAGTCTGCCAAAAAGGTCGGAAGTTGGTTTTGATATTGTCGCTAGGGTTTCACAATTGTTCTCCTTTGATCGTCTGTGGGTCGTACTTTGATTTCCGAAGTACCTATAAACCTGCAATACAAAAACTTCCTGCAAAACCCTCAAAAAGACATCAAATCCTAAAAAAGAAATATGCAAAATGAGGGGTCGAATTGTCCTCAGCTATCAACTAGTGAACTTACGATTGAGTGTTGCACTACATCTCAGACTCAATGTAGTTCTATGCGATTGTGTGTGCAATAATTCTCCTAGGTTGCCCTTGCGCCACTGCTAACACCAAGATAGGGGCAATAACTAGATGTAAATGCAAATGTGTGGATGGAAAAATAAACGTCCCCTTCTTATGTAGTGTGTATGCAGAGTAATAAGCCCAAGATGCAATCCCTTTGATATGTAGATAGATAGCCCTTGATAGTAATTGTTCGTCATTATAATGGTATGTAATGTTTATATAGGGATATCTTGCTTGAATTTCGCACAAATGACTCGAACGTGCCAACTAGTATTGGGATATGAGTGGAAAAACTGAAATGACCAACCTCAAATGTCAAAAAAGATAAAGAGGACACGGTGCCCATGATGGACAAGAGTGTTTGGACATTAGTGTCCAGAGACAACTGACGACAAATGTACGAAGACTAAGAGACAGGGATCCCTATGACCTGACCAAAACTGGGTGTATGAGTGACAACTGTGCAAGAAAAAAACATTAGAGATAAACAACAAAAACAGATGTGACTAAGAAGTGTGCCATTAGTGAATATTTTTCTTATTCAAGATCCATATATAAAACAACATACTTGGCGGTATAATAAATAGTAGTGTGTGATTTTTGTCTACAATGGGATACATCATCGACCATGTAGGATTACATGCATATCCAAATAAGATCAAAGTGATTCAAAATTAGCCTATAACTCTACGCAACCTCATAGAGTGCGGAGCTTTCTTGAACTCCCAAATTTCTAACAAAGTTGTGTCTTTTATTTCATACACATAGCTTGGCCCCTCAACTAAAATAACATGTGTCAAACTCAAGTTTGACTTGACTCATGTGAAATAGTGCAATTTCAATGTTCTCAAACATTTTCTTTTTTAAGGCATGTTCTCATAATGCCCAAAATCTCACATTTTTTTAAAATTCACACTAATACATTTGAATATGCACTCAATGTGATACTCATATAGCATGGGTATTTGCTCACATACCACCGAGATACATTCAATGAAATAGTCCGAGGTAATCCACCTTATATATATATATTCACAAGTGATTAAGCAATGGCAATACAACATTTTGGGAGAGGAGACAATTATGTAATGCCCCATTAAGTAAGACTCTATGAGAGACTTATAGTATGAATGGCAATAAGGGATTCTTCCAACTATGATCACTACAAGGTTCTACTTTTTAATACTTAACAGCTTAGTTATATGGAAATCAAGCAAAGTTGAAATAAATATTCATTAGATAATGAGATTTCCTTTGTAATCAAGAAGATTGAGGCCACTAATTCTCTAAACTCGTATGGGAGTATTAATACAAACCTTGTTTTTACCTAGAGATATGACAGAAAAGTGAGATTCTTCATACTATGGATAATAAAGGGAAATACCCTCCTCCGGTGCTATTGGTGGTTAGATAAGAATATTGGTACAACATGTTATGAGAAGACCTCCACATAGTTCTTTTACTTACCGGCAAGAAACCATGAAACGTGAAATGGGTCTATTCTAACAAAGTCCATTCAAAATAAGAAGCAATATATTAGATAAGTGTGGGGTATTGAACCCCAATGGGTGAAGATTGAGGCCTTTAAAAATAACTAATGAAACTTATAACTAGGCCAAGATGATAAGAAATACTCTAAAACAGAATCTCAAAATTCTTAAATCCCCCAAAAATAGAGAATTACACACCATCTTTTTCTAGAAGTTGGACATGCAATAAAAAGCCATGAAACTTGAAATGGATCTAATGAATCTCGTCTAACAAACAATAAACCATGAAACATGAAATGGGTTTGATGACTTTGGTCTAACAAACAAGAAATCATAAAACATGAAATGGGTATGATGAATTTGGGCAAACAAGAAACCATGAAATATGAAATGTGTTTAGTCTAACAAACAAGAAGCAAGGTATGAGATGAGTATGAGGTTGTGTTCCCCAATGGGTGGAGAATGAAGCCTTTATCATGGCTACAAAACAATTAAGGAATTATTCTCCCTACCTTATAATTGTGCCAAGACAACAAGAAATACTCTAAAATAGGCATATTCAAAATTCTTAAAATCCCCAAAAATACGGAATTACATACAATCTTCATCTAGGACTTGGACATACAATAAAAAGCAATGAAATATAAAATGGGGTTGGTGACTCTGGTTCGACAAACAAGAAACCATTAAACATGAAATGGGCTCGATCTAACAAACAAGAAACAAGTCCAATAAAGCAAAGAAGCAAGATATGAGATGAGTAAGAAGCCTTGTTCCCCAATGGACGGATATTGAGGCCTTTATCATGGTTGATGAATTATTTTTCCCATCTTATAATTGGTCCAAGATGACAAGAAATACTCCGAAACAAGCATCTCAAACTTTATAAACCCCCAAAAATAGAGAATTGCATACCATATTTGTCCGGAACTTGGATATTCAATAAAATGCCATGAAACTTGAAATGGATCCGATGACTCTCATCGAACAAACAATAAACCATGAAACATGAAATGGGTTTGATGACTTTGGTCTAACAAACAAGAAATCATAAAACATGAAATGGGTATAATGAATTTGGTCTAATAAACAAGAAGTCGTGAAACATGAAATGTGTGTTTAGTCTAAAAACAAGAAACAAGGTCCATTCAAGGGAAGAAGTGAGATATGAGATGAGAATGGATGGAGATTGAGGTCTTTATCATGGATAACAAACAACTAAGGAAATATTCTACCCAAATTATAATTGGGCTAAGATGATAGGAAATCTAAAACAAACATATCTAAAATTCTTAAAACCCCAAAAAGAATAGACAATTACATACAATCTTCATCTACGACATTGATGTGTAATAAAAAGAGCTTGAAATCTTCAAGGCATGTGCTTTTGATTAGCTTTTCAATAGCATGTTGAATTGAATTGTTGTTGTTGATAGAATGATGGGAATACCCCTTCACGTAAGATTGGTTCTTAACCATAAGAATACGAGTGAGACCGTCTTGTCCTTCATTTGCTTACTTTTGAAAATATGTATGATATGTGGAAAGAAAATAGGTTTATATGATAGCTTTGGTTTACTTTCACCACTTAATGATGTGGGGATGTTGCTTCTTCAAGAAAACCGAGGAAAACAAAGTCTAAGAGGGATGTGTTAAATAATAATTTTGAATGGAGTCGAGGATTCGACGCACTAGATATGGCATTCATTGGTGTTGCCATGTATCCTTGTATTCCAAGCACATTGTAATAATAAAGTGTTTTTCTAGCGTTTTGTTTTTCGATTAGATCTTTTCAACATATTTTCAATATTTAAAAGAATTTTTTTGAAAATTAATTTAATAGTAAATGAAGAATGAAATATTTTAATAAGAATTATGAGAGGGAGTAATCTATAATACTAGAGTAGTCTATGACACTAGGAGTAGTCTATGGGACCAAGAGCAATAGAAAAAGAGTTTTGTGTCATTGTTTGACACAAGACTTCCCAACTATTCTTGTGTAATGATCATTCCTTTTATGATGTTGGATCTTCTGCTATGGATAGTGATCACGAAATTCATTATTTTTCGAGACTCATTTCCTCGTATAAGGTGGTCATGTTGTCAACTTTTAGGTTGTCTAAATTCAGATGCACACTCCATGATGTAGTGTCATTTTGTCTCCACCACCCCTTGATTACAAAATATCAATGTTCTCTTCCCCGCTCTTTTCATGGTGTTGTCAACTTATTGGTTTCACATCTAAGATGATGTGAGCTACTCATTAATTGATTTTTTCTTCTATTTGATGTCTACATATTTGTGGGCCTTTTCATCGTGGTCTCATAGGAGATTAAACTCTTTGACATAGTATTCTTTTTTCCCCGAGTTTCTATGTCCACATTTCCACCCCGAATTTATCTCTCATATGCTTCTTTCTTTCCTCATTAGTGTTTGGGTATTATGGCATGTTAATGCCCCATTTTATCATTTGTTTTTTGTTTTGTTTCATTCATGTGTTCTTCTTCATGTTTATATCTTCCTCTACCACCATTTGCATCCACTCATAAGATTACATATTGTGTTTCTTATTTAAGTAACTAACATCCAAGTCATTGGTGTTACCTCCTATGGGAAATTAAATGTTTTAGCTAAGAGAATCTATGAAACTTCAAGTTATAATTTTACAATTGTGTGTGATTAGATGTTTTGAATTATCTCTACTTATTTAAGTAACTTCACATCGGTATAAGACCACTTGTGTGACAAGAAATCTGAAAAGGTTCTTTTGTTTTCCAATCTCATAGCTTTGCATTTTTATACATATTTTTTAGCGAGTATAAATCCTTCCACCCCATTGTATTTGGTTTTCTCTACAAGTATCTCAATTATGTTGCTTATGAAATACAATCCCAAAGTACTTGTATTCTCCCACTATCTCTAATAGGCTTCCTTCAAAGAGGAAGTTAATTTGTTTTTTTCCATCCTAATAAAAAGATCACGACTTTGGTTTTTTTGTAGTCACTTTCATTCTAACCTCTTGGCAAAATATCTCTAGGGACTACAAGTTCTCTCAAACTATTTTTTATTTTTAGAATGAGGATAAGAACATCTCCATATAATAGCAATTTTACCGCATAGTTGTCTAAGTGAACACCCTTTCCACGAAATTTGTTTATCCACTTCTCTAATTTATTAATGTGCAACCCAAACAAAGAGGGGTAGCAGACATCCTTGTTTAACCCTAATGTTACTTCCAAAGCATTCTAACATCCCTTCACCTATTTTGATTTTAGCCATGACCTACTTATTGGTTTTACCAAAATTGAAATAAGGTTAAATGGGATTTGGTAACATCTTGTATATTCAAACTTATTAATTAAGCAATCAATATGCAAATTAGAATATATCTCCAATCAATATTATAAACGATAAAATACAATTACCTCAATGACAAGAAGGAGTGCACTTAGTTAATACTATGACTAGCAATAATACGTGAATTGTACAATGGAAACACCGAAGGGTATACATTAAGAAAGTGAAACTAGAGGGGATGAAAATGGCGGCTAAAGGGACCAAAATAAAAAGGGGATAATCCAATAGGTTTGATGGTTAACACCCAAGCACACTACTTACTTTTTGTATCACTTTGTAGGCCCCTTTTTTAGTGTTAACCTCAAGTAATTGTAGGGAAACATGGGATACACGAACAATCATCAATAATATAGCCCCTCCAACAATTGGTCATTTTTTCTATTTTTTATTTAATTTTTTTACAATGTCAATGTCATCAATTGGAAAGAAGGGGACAATTGAATAGCTTCAAGGTTCGAAACCCAACAACATTGCTTGCTTTATGTAGCACTTTGCAAGTCCCCCTTTTAGTTGGAAGCTCAAGTAATTACAAGGAAAAAGGATACACGAGCAGTCATTGATAATTGAACCCTCCAATGGTTAGTCATATGAGTAAGAAGTAGTTTTTATTTGCCAATATTTTATTTATGACATCAAGATCATCGATTGGATGACGTTTAATTTGGTAGATAAGACGTAGACATGAATGGAAAGCTAGAAATAAAAATGTGCAAATTAAATACATGAATGTCCCACACCTATTCCATGGCTAAAGATTGTTCCTGCCCAAATAATATTTGTTATATGTGCTCCACTTTATATTCTTGATCTTGTTTATTCACGTGGACACAAGTTGCGCTTCAAGGGGCCAAAATAAAATATGGGAAAATCCAATAGGTTCCAAGTTCAAAATCACTCGCTCTCTTTATATATCCGGGTGAGGTTGAATAGAGAGAGAGGAGGGATCTCAACCACTCTCTATGTATCCGGGTGAGGTTGAATAGAGAGAGGGGGGAGGATCTCACACAAAGAATAAGGGTGAGGAAGGTGTGCTTTCCCTTTCCGAACCCCAGCCGAGCCTCGAGAGTTGGGTCGGCCCTGAACTGAACTCTAGAGAAGGGGTTTAGATAGATATAGAGGGCATATAGAATAGAGATCGATCTAGCAGATCAATCCAGTTTGGTTTGTATTAGAGGAAGGGGTCGGTGGGGTTCCTTTCCTCCGGTCGGAGTCTATGCCATTCGGGGTGCCCTCGAGAACAGATATGAGAGGGTGCCTGCCTCCCCCCTCGGCTTTACTCCCCGGCTTCCCCGCTATGGCCCATATAGAGATAGGGCCCAATCCCGAATCTCAATACCCAATCCCAAAACCCCTAAACGGCCCAAGCCCGAATACCCAATACTAACTCCCAATCCCCATATAGTTAGATGGGGCCCAATCCTCATTATGAGTGGGCACTCCCAAAACCCTTAACTATAGATAAGATAGGGCACAATCCTAAATCTCAATACCCAACTCAAGACCCAATCACCCAATACTGACTCCTAACCTGAAATCCCCAGAATCCCGAATACTGACTACCAATCCCGAAACCCATATAGTTAGATAAGGCCCAATCCTCATTTTGATTGGGCACTCCTGAACCCCGTATAGTTAGATAGGGCTCAATCTGAATACCCAATCCAAATACCTTATACTGACTACCAATCCGGAAACCCCCATGGGGCCAATCCCGAAACCCCATATAGTTAGATAGGGCCCAATCTGAAGAGTGACTGGGCACCCCCAATCTCAATACCCAATCCCGAATACCAATGCCCCTATCTATATCTTACCACTAGCCAATCCCGAATACCCCCATACCATATATAGATAAGGCCAAACCCGAATACCCCCATACCATATATAGATAGGGCCAATCCCAAATACCCCCATCCTTCAACGAAGACCCAATCTCAAGACTAACTACACATATCCCAATCATTCATATTGAAGACCCAATCTCGAAGATCGCCCAATCCCAATATTGATTAGATACGAGTTGTATATATAGGCAACTTCATACCCAATACAAACACCTAATCTCAACACCCAATCCGAATATCGACTCCCAATTTGGAATACCCAATACCAATCCCGAATACCCCCATATATAGATCTAGATAGGGCCAATCTGCCCTATAGTTCTATCTGGCCCAATCTCAATATTGGTCCAATCCTCATGCCCAATCTTCAAAGGATCGAGTGCCTAGTTAGAAAAGTAATAAGACTTCAAACTCTCGATGAAAGCCCCACGACCCATATCTAGAATCGGCCCGACACTCCCACTCCAATCCGGCACCCAATCCTTCAACCAACGACCCGATAGGCCAGATATATAGAGAGACCCGATACTTTCTTGTTGTAGCACTTTGTAGAACCCTTTTCGATTTTAAACATGATTAATTTCAGGAAAATAGTTAATGTGTAGACCATTATCAATAATTGAGCTCCTCCATTGGTTGGTCATATGAGCATGAAGTACAATGTATGTTGCATCGAAAGTTTTAAACCGAGACTCCATGTGATTTTTAATGTTGTCAAGACCAAATTTCTCTCTGATTTACAAGGACATATTTTTACTAATAAAACCATCAAAGTTTACCGTGTAATACACAGGTCTATAATAGATTCCTTGTGCACATGTCGGCCATACAAAAATTGGGGAAAATCCTATAGGCTCCAAGTTTGAATCCCAACCCCATGCTTGCTTGTTCTAGCACTTCGTAGCCCCCTTTTTAACAACATCAAGATCATCAATTGGACGATGTTTAATTTAGTAGATAAGACGAAGACATGAATGGAAAGCTAGAAATAATAATCTGCAAGTTAAATACATGAATGTTCCGCACCTATTCCACGGCTAAGATAGTTCCTGCCCGAATAATATCTGCTATATGTGCTCCACTTTGTAGTCTTGATCTTGTTTATTCACGTGAGTGCAAGTTGCACTTCAAGTGGCCAAAATAAAAATGGGGAAAATCCAATAGGTTCCAAGTTCGAAATCGAACCCAATACTTGCTTGTTGTAGCACTTTGTAGACCCCTTTTTCAATTTTAAGCTTGATTAATTTTAGGAAACAGTCAATGCACAGACAATAATTGATGATTAGCTCCTCCATTGGTTGGTCATATGAGCGGGAAGTAGATTGTCAAAGTGTATTGTGCAATGCACAGGTTTATAATAGATTCTTTGTGCATAGGTTGGCCATAAAAATTTGAAGAAAATCCAATACGTTCCAAGTTCAAAACCCAGCCCTATGCTTCATTGTTGTAGCACTTTGTATCCCCCATTTTTCTGTTTAAATCTTGAATAACTGTAAGAAAACAGACTATGCGTAGACAAGCATCAATAATTGAGCTCCTTCATTTAATGGTCATATGAGCGAGAGATAAATTTCATCTGCCCGGTAGCATTTTTTAGACCGAGGCTCCATATGATTTTTATGGTCTGCAAGAGCAAATTGGTCTCATTTACAAGGAGGAATCCTTACTAATAAACCAGTAAATGTTTCATGCAGTGTACAAGTTTGAAACAGATTCCTTGTGCACACGATGGCAGAAAGCTAACAAACGTGAATTGATGGGAGGTTAATATGGCCACGTGTTTCAATTCATACAGTTAAAAGCACCCAACTGAAAGACAAAAACAGCATAAGATATGATATCGGAGAGTTGTGTGCCCACATTTCCAAAGTCTACATATTGCAAAGATCAGACGTAAACTTATTTTTAGCCTCCCACTAAAATGTAACTATAACTCATAGCAATAAGAAAAAATGTAAGCTTGAATTTTATTTGAAATATAATAATTAAAACCAAACGTTATTTTTAGAATAAAAGTACAATACTAAGATGAGAACCATTTAATTTTGAAAACATGATATTTGAACTTCAGATTATAATATCTAAAATTAAAAAGTTTATGCTATTAAAGATTTCCCTTTATTTGAATGACACGACAAAAAAACATTAAAGCAAAAAAACATGCATTTATTATAATTGGAGCATTTTTTTCCCCCTTATGCTTTGATAATACCCACATGAGGAAAACCTTAAATACAAAGACTATGACACTCAAATAAATAGAATGCTTTGTAATTGTCATAAAACTGTTTACCAAGGATTGAAGTGTATGCCATCAATCGAAAACAAGCAGAAATCAGTAAGAAGCACCCCATGAAAAGGAAAAAAATCAACAGATAAATTTACTGCCAAAAGGCTTGTGTACATTATCTCTCTTTCATTGTTTGGTCTTCTTTCTTCCAGATATTCTACCATAGATGAGCTTCATACCAGCAGGAACATCTCTGGCTTAAAAATGTCATAAAAAATATAACACTAAACTCAGGAAAAAACTGTTCCAAAGAATGAAGCCCCCAAAATGTGTCTGAAACTTGACAAATTCAAATACAATATGAAGTAAAGCTATGCGGATTTAAGCTCTTTTGAAAAAATATTATTTAGTATTTTAGTTTAGATTTTGCGGGAAAAATGAAAACATTAAATAATTTACATAGTCAGAAGCACGGTTCTAAAGATACCTTGAATAATTTTTTTTGGGTGTCTGAAAGTGAGGCCGCCTTCCAAAATCTGTTTCAGCAGTTTTGGACTGCAATTACATGATTAGAAACAAGTGTTAAAAAACTTGTATATCTGAAAAAAAAAACATTGACAAAGAAAATAACTTTATGTTATAATCATATGTACACATTTGGATGTTTAAAAAAGCATTCTCGGTCTGTAAATACCAAATATGAATGGTTTAATAGGCCTCATTTTATCTCAACAAGATCCTTTGGTAACTTATTTGAAACAATATTATTAAAAAAGTCTGTTGGAACAATACAATAGTGAAGATAGAAAAGACGTTTGCATACTTGTTCTCGCACGGCTACAATAAAAAGCAATTGCTCAGACTAATTAGACCAAGCATTGAATTAAGAAGAATAAGAAATTCAAGAATATGGTTGAGGATGCTACAGGTTGAGTAATCCAGCTTTAAAACTGCAATTTGCATTTGCCTCAAAGTTTCCTAGGCCCAAACAGCTTGCATGATGAGGAAAAGTGAGCTTAAATCTAAAACCGCTGCTCTGCTGCAAACCCATTTCTTAACAGCACTAAAATTGAAATACTATGACGTTCACAGCAATGCCTGACAAACCAAAAAAATCAAAACCATCCCAAGTTGGAAATGCTCATACACGCAATTGTTTTTAATAATTATCTGACTTCGCTGACAGGATTTTAAATGACTTCATCTAGCAGGGTTTTCTCTAACAGCAGACCAGTTCAAGTGTAAAATTAAAAATAAAATACACATTCCATCACTTTTTCCTCTATGCCTACCATAAAATTACCTCCTCTGTTACAAGCAGTAATGCAGTTCGAACACACTAAAAATAGAGCCATGTGGACGGTTGTGAAACTACAGGAGAGTCGGAGAATCCGATATCTAAGGTTTGTCAGTATTTGTAAGCCTCGGTTCATATTATATTTCGAAATATTCACTGGCTCGCAGAGATTACGGTTGATATATACTTTGTCAGAGTCGGAAGGGGATGAAAAATGTCAGGAAACAAACAGCCAGAATCATTTTAATTGACGTCCATGCAGATCAAAGTCTGTGATTTGTTTTGTGTGTCAGATGCAGGCAGCCTCGCTCCCATTTGGAACACCGTCAGCATAATAAAAACCTTAGCTCCCTCGCGCCATCTAGCTCGTGGTCACAAAAGACGGGGCGGTTTCAGATTAAATGCGCACACCCAAAAAAGGGTCCATTAAAAACTAAAATAAAGGCAACGAAAAGACTGTGGAAAGAAAAAACAAAAACCGAGGCAGACTGCGACTTTACAAAGCAGCCAGCACAATGGGCTCAAATTGTTCTCCATTTCTCAGCTCAAAAGTTTTCAGCTTACCAATTTTTTAAGATAAATTCTCTTCTCTGAAGAAGACCATGATCTTTTTCACAGTGTGAGAACTTTTTCTGCCATTTTGCAGAGAAGTCTGCAGCCAGTGAACTATCATATTTAATGTGCTGCACTTTTCAGAGACTCAAATCAGATAAGAAGCAATCATTGGAGTTATTAATGGTGTAGAGAATATATTAAGATGGATATATGCTGTGTCAGAGTCGGTGGGGAAACAAACGGCCAGGATCATTTTAATCAACGTTCATGCAGATCAACACCCGTGATTTGTTGTGTGTCAGATGCAGGCAGCCTCACTCCCATTTGGAATGCCTTCGGCATAATGAATAAGATAATTTGGATGTGCAAATTGACTATGGAGACCGATGAAGACCTAGAAATGTTTTTTTCTAGAAAATGGAATTGGAAGATATAAGCATATAAGACCATACATGCAGGGAATATATTGGAGTACAGCCTAGTCCTTTTTGTACAATTTTAGACCCCTTTGTGTTGGAGATCTGTAAATTCTGGTGCTCACTTTTGATTTGGAATTATGCTTCATTGTTACATACTAGAGTTTGCACATATGTAACACTACATGTAATGTTCTACAAGTAGAAAACATTTTTTAGCTGCAAAAAACTTCATGTGACCATTAGATAATAAAAGGTGAAAAATATGTGGTGAGGTTGGACTGACTTTATCTCCAATCAATCATGGAAGGGTGTCCGAAAGGGTGTCTGAAAGTGAGGCCCTTTGCTCCAATCAGCCTGATATTGCTTGGCTTCAGTTCGAACAATTGATTGTATGCAACACTGAGCCAAACCAGGTTTCTGCAATGAATGCACAGATAGAAAAGTCAAACAAAGATTTTATTTTCCAGTGGCTATTTACCAACAGATGAGATGTGTTTAACGCTTACGACTTGTTCTTCAGCATGAGACAAGTTTTGAGGGATCATTTTGGACATGCATATCCATTTAAAAATCCTATCGACTAATAACTTCTTGGAGATTAAAAACCTACAAGCCTACTCTTATCTTCATTATTATTTGAAAAATGGGTAACTCTAGCAGTGCAAAAACGGTCTGTATTTTCAATCCGTTCTCTCCCACATGCCTTTGTCCACACCATTAAGAGGGAATGCAATGAACGCAAGAAATAACATCTCAATTCCCAAGAGGGCACAAGAAAGCCAGGGGTGGATGCATTCTGAATTCAATAAAGAATGAGCCAGAATACAAATACAATTCCTCCATCCAATTTCCCTGTATTTCCTTTTTTTGATAACATGCTCAAAACATGCATTGATAACCCACTTATTGTTGTTAGGGGTAAGGCATACTAGGCATTAAGCTAACTTGCTAATCTTGCATTAAAATAACGTAACTTTTAGGTAGGCCATGGCCAATGTGACTGTGCTCACCAACAACACACGATATTCCCAATACACACAGAAATCACATAATGAAGAGAAAAGGAAACAAGAACACATGAAAGACAAGCTAGAGGAAATCCCCCTGAAATTTATGCTGTGAGGTCATGATGCTTAGCGACAAGCTAAAACTCAATGAATTATAACCGGGTCATGGTCCTTTTTCTCCTTGTAAGTAAATCGGTTCTCTAAATGCAACCATTTTCTGAAGCAAACATTGAAAATTTGAAGCTAGCATTTAACAACTAAAGACAGTTAAAGATTACGAGTGAAACAATCGTGAAAGTCAAAACAATCATCTCAAATTTGCAATAATCCCCTTCTTTGTATGCAATGCAATGTCCCTAGGTACCTATAAAGTAGTCCTTACATACAGCATACATGATTTTCACTTTTGGAGTATGTTTAAATATTAGAGATATATGGGCCCCATACATATTCTTTTGATTAAATAAATATAATTCTATATGAACTTCTTGAGCATTTCTGTAACTACACAAATCACCTGTCAGTGGATAACAATAATTTCTTAGCTTCTTTCAAAAAGGCTCTTCACAATGCCTGCATGCCTTTGAATTGGATGGAGACTTCCAATGCAAATGGAAGTGCTTCTATCTTTGCTTATCTAAACTGTTTATTCTACAATGCACAAAAAATATTTCATGTCAGCAACTTTATATTGATACTTGTAGCAAGATTGTAAAGCCCCTTGAAAAACCAACAATATGGTTTTGGTTTTACAAAGAAAACAAAAGCCATAAGTATATCTGATATTGCATGGCCATAAATTATATGTTCAAAAGACCTTCGAAAGATTCATGAGCCTGACTTTAATGATCAAGTTACTAAATGTGTAGGTCAGAGCAAAATTATAATACAAAATCAGGGCAATATGTTGATCATTTACAGATTGATCCGGCATGAAAAATATCATTACTCACCCTTGATTGACAATAGAAAATTGTAACTTGAGAAACCCAGCTGTGCATGTTGTATCCATAAACATGTCTTCTGGAGTATCCTGGGGAAGGACAATCAAGAAGAGGATCATGAGCCCTTGCCCAAATCGCTCACCATTCCAGGACATGTTGAACATATAAATTGCCAGAAATAATACCCTATTGTTTCATCAGTGTCTATAGCATGTCCCTCAAACCAAGTGATATACAAGCAAATTCATGTTCCTAAAAAATCATATACAAATTTTCTCGAATTAAGTTATTTTCAAAAGACAGTTTTATGCTTGGAAGAATTACCTATTTGTTTAGGTGCCAGCTGGGCCTTGGTACGCTGGTAAGGTAAGTCGAGCTATATTCATCCACCAGGGCCCCATTCCAGATAATGTCTGCCCCACCCAAATGGCATGAGAAAGGTGCAAGTGCAGGTGACTTTGGTGGAATAATAAACATCAGACCTGGCATCTCAGATGAAGAAAGTCTTTATCATGCAGTGGAACCCTTCAAGGTCTGTTTGTCAAACTTCTGATGGAAACCAAAACTATATTCTTTAGTTTTCTTCAGGGATTAAATGCATTGATTTCTATGTCATTGCATAAAGTGCAAAACTTTATATGATAGGTCACAGTTTCCCCATTGGCTCCTTAGCCACCTCCCAAGGCCAGAAGCTAATTAGTCCAAGAATTGGACTCGGGAATGACTCAGCAAGCACAAGACACTAGTTGAATCGTATCTCAGCAAAACCTCAGCAATAAGAGATCACTAAATGCAGACTTGAATCACACAATTCGACTAACAGTGATCTCTCAATTAATTGATGTCAATTTCATAAGTAGCCTGAAACTCAACAAAGAGTTGAATTTGCTTGTTTCTTAAAAAGCCTACTAAATCTCAGGCTTAGTTGGCCTCTAGGGAACAGAATAGTAACTATGTTTCACGCCGATTATTTGCATCATTCTCACCCTCAACATCTTGTGTGGAACCACTCACACTACCAGTTTGAATCCCAAGATTTGCTTTGATGTGCCCTATCCAACACCTCCACCTCTCTCTTCCATGCTTGCAACTTGTTCACTGTTTTTCTTAATCTACTCCAAACTTGTTGCTTTACATTCATCCACCTGAGATTGCAAATTCATGCCACGAGAACCAAGCTCCACCAGCTCAAAAAACATTTGGCGAAGACCATGAACAGGATTGGGTTCGATCAAACTACCCCTTCGATAAGCCTCTCAGAAAAATGATATGAATGTTCCTGTTACTACATGAATAGAATATGCCAGGATGGTCCAGAAAAAGGTCCCTGAAATTCAAGTAGATGTTGAAGGGCTTCCAAAAGTGACTGATTTACTCAACCTGTACCATTTTCTCCAGATCAAGCCGAAAAATTCGTGGAGAATGATAACTACCCTCTTTCCAAAGGCTTAAACAAACCTTAAGAATGAATTCCAACCCAAACTAATATCCTGATGAGATGACCAATAATAGAGTCTGCAATTTTTCCCCTTGTCCCTATACCCCCTGTTAATCATTAAACCCAGGTGGGTATTGCTGCTTAAACCTAAATATAATATTGTTTCCATACACAATCCCAAAGCTTCATGTTTATGTTTTCCAATAGAGGCTCATTAGGGCCAAAATAAACAAGAATTCTTGCATAGGTAGCTGTCCTCAGTTCCCTACTAAAATCAAGGGCAGACATATTCAACATTGCCAAGACCAATTTCCTGAATCCTAAATTCCAAAGGTAGACCACATAAAGGCTACGTACTGGCACTTTGGAGGGATTTTCTTTGTAACAATATAATCTGAGAGTTTGGCTACACATAGAAAGGTCTGACGGATTAACAATCCAGGGTGTACCTTGCAACACTTTGTCCTTGTTGACCTGACATGGGCAAACCACAATGAAATATGCTCTAGAGCAAACAGAAGCACAATTTTTCTTAGTATCTTCCAATTCCTGCAATAATCATTATCACAGTGAAACCTCAGGGGCCAAAACCCTACAAACCAGTAAACCATATCATGCCGGAGCTTAAAGGCACCATGCAAAGCAGGCTCCAAGTAGGTGTTGGATCAGAATCAAACTTAAGCAGAAACTGTCTGGAAGATGTAAATTGAAAATAAATTGCATTGGGAGAGATCCTCCTTTGACAGGTCCAGCAGAATTTAGGGGTGAACATTAAAACACATCTCTCTACTTAGTATCCATAAAAATTGGTGGTTAGGAAGCAGAATATTGAATGTACATGTTTGAATTTGGGTGTGAGGGTCTGATGACAGGCCAAACAAAAAAATGGGACAAGCCGCATTGTGTCATGGTTGTAGTTACTGACCTAAACAATTGGTGTAGAGAACCCAATCATAATCTTCATGACCATAAAGTAAAAAAAAACAAGGATAAAAGATGCCAGAAAGGAAACCAAAACCCTTAACGTAGGCCACTATTTGCAATGGAGACCTGATAATGATACTGGAAATGAAAACAGAGGACAACCTCAGATGGCTTCCATACTCAGTGCTCACAGAGAGATGACCCGCATGCACCACTATAATCCTCAGGTCAACTTGTTTCAGAGCAAGAAAAGGTGACATTATATTGACAAAAGGAAAGAGGAAATCGGTGGTTGTAGTTACATTGATATAAATAATTTAAGTGATTGGGAACCATTCAGAGAATATTGGAATTGGCAATTTAAGGTGAGAAGACATTTATTATGCTTTTTATGTACCAGAGAGACGAATGAGGACAAGCAAATTGTGAAACACAAGGCAAAGGGCAGAGTTTTAGGGAAAAACAAGATCTGATTTGTTTCTCTTGTGTAGGACATTAAATGTGCTCTTAATCTGAGAAGTTCAAAAAGGACTAAGTTTAGCATAGAGATGAGCAGGATAATGCCAAGAGCAGTGAGAACTATTCTCTTAATGGTCTACAAAGCCCACAGCAAATAGAAACAGAAAATAGATGACCATTAATTGGAAAGCATATTCAGGAGTAGATGGAAATGTAAAGAAAGTGTTTGTAAAATTGTTTTTGATGGAGGGTCTACACATAATGTAGTAAGGAAAGAAATGGTGGAAAAGTTGAGGTTGAAAACCTCTGCAAATCCTATTGTGTACAGTTGATTTGGTTTCATAAGGGACATGATATCAAATTAAGATGATTGTGTTCCATTTCCTTCAACAATGATGTTATGAAGATCAAGTAATATGCCATAGATACCATGAGAATATGTCAATTGCTACTTGCAAAGCCTCGGCAGTGTAACAAAAATGCTATATGAAAAAAACTGTACAATGGAGAAGCAAAGACCTATGTCATGAATAAAGGATGGAAAATGGAATCTTTTACAATCTTTGAGAAATGAAGGAAACGAGGATTCTTCATATTTGGCTTTTCTGTAGTAGAATAAGAAGAATATTGAGCAGGTGCAGAGGACAGGGCAGAACATGCACTGTACTGAATCTGCTTAAGAACATGCTTGTTTATGGTTGTGATTTTATTATTTTCAATGTAACAAAGGGCAATCAGTCTTTGATTAGTGACACAACTCAAACGGAAGATTTGATTGGTGATCGTAAATGCCAGTAAAATATAAGAAGCCAGTGCCGATGGGAAAAAAGTATGAAAAGCTTTTGGAAGAAGTTTGCAACGAAACTTGTGGTTTCCATATATCATTGGTTGATTGTTTGAGAAGAAAGAAACTGACGCTTTTGACACTCTTGTGGTGGAAGATATTGTGATGAAGTTGTTCCTTGTCAAAGACCAAATGCTATAGATCTACATCAATGTGAGAAAGATGTGGGATTGGATGGCAATTAATTTGATCCTAAGCAACTGTGTTAGTGTGTGAAATAAAGAATAAAGTAAGAAACATAGAAGTTATCCAAATGAGTCATACTTATGCTAGTGACTGCGATTATATTGTTGACTGCAGCAACATTAAGGCCAACTCCAAAGACTCGGTAGTTTTATTGATAACATGAGGGTGCTGCAATGCATAAATATCCATTTCCATGTGTGATTTAGCTGAGAGTTTGCAATTTTGGCTAGATTTTTGCAGCATGTGAGGAAGCAAAAGAAATCTTGTTTGCAATAGATGATAACATTTGGGTTTATATATCATTTTACAATAGGAATCTTTATGTGTTAATAATATAAAGCTCACATATGTTCTTGACGTCTAAACCATGGATACATGAAAGGTAAGTCAAATTCTTGGATCTCAATTTATACTTGTAAACATCTATACACTCACATTCTGAAGGTCACGGGTGTGTGAAAGATGCTTACCTGCAGAAAAAAAAAAATTGTTAGAAGTTTTTGAACCCACACCCCTGCATGAGATAATGCTGCTATCGAGAATTACATAATTGAAGCAGTATTTAAGAGAAGTGCCTAGGCAGAGAAACAGTGCAGAGTCACAGAGAAGCACTCAACAAGTGTGAGGGACTTTGCAGTGGTTAGTTCAAGAGAAAACAGAAATAGCAGCAGAAAAGGGAAGACGAGATAGTGTTACGGAAGGAAAGAAGGAAAAAGATGTTGAAGAAGGGAATGATATTTGAGATGAATTTGTAGAGACTTGAAGCATTTTGCAGTCTAGAAGGATGGGAAAATAGAAAAATAGAACAGCAGGCAGCATGGTAGGAAGGAAAAAGACACAGGCAGAGATTGTGGAAGTTACAAAAAGATGAAAGTGAATGCAGCAGGAAAGGGCACTAAAAAATTAGAGCAGGAAAAATAATTTAAGAGTTCATATAGCTTGTCATGAGAAAAGAAAATATACCATTGAGTAAAAGGAAATGCAAAACGAATTTAGCATATACAGGTTTGGAATCATGGTGCATGGCTGAAAAGGGCAAAGAGATGAAAATCGGAGTGATGTTGGGAAAATTATCAGAGTTGGTCAGAGAAAAATTTTAATTGGCCCAGGAATCACATTTGATTTATTCTACACCAAAAGTGAAATCAAATAACTAAAAGACAAGTCAAGTCTGTGTGCCCTCGTTTTTATTTGAAGTCTAAGCTGGGAATGCGAGTGAGATGTTATATATTATTGAAAACCTAGACTGCACGGAAATGCCAAGTACCCCCGTACCAGGCCTGATACGTACCGGGTACTGGTACTGGTACTGGTACTGGTACGTGCTGGGTACGTACCCACAGCGTACCCACATGGTTTTTTTAATTTTTAAGTGCAAAAAAAAAATAAAACTTGAGGGCTTTGACTGGAATTGAACCTTGGAAAGTTCGTGTGAGATTCAATATTGCCAATAGGCTCTGAAGGGTCAAGAGAGATGAAAATGACTTCATTTGGTTGACTTACTATTTGGGTGCTTTCTTGTTGCTCCTCATGGGTCCTTTATTCTTCAGTCAATTTGGAAGGCATGGGAACAAGTGAAGCACTTGGTGGTTGGGCAGCCTATCTTCTCTTCCTTTGACACTAGGTGCCAAGCCTACAAATCGATTTTGTCAAATCTGAAATATAATGACAAGATCCTTGCCTTGACAAGAGGCTGCTCTGCCTCCTTTGGTTTGAGAAAGGAATTAAAATATCTCACGACTTGTACAGATTTGGGAAGTGGATGGAATGGACAGACCTTAAAGCTTTCTATATGCTTCCTCAATCTCAGTTCAGAATGTATACAATGCTCAGAAATGCTTTCACAGCTCCCTCTACTGGACTAATTATGGAGGATGAGAATGACTTTTGGGATACTATGAGGTGGCTCAAAGGGCCCCTTCTCCAAGAGGCTACCTCCAAACAACTCTATGAAAAGATTGCCTTCTCCCCAAACCTTTCCCTGGGCCTTAACAATAAGTGGAATGTTTGTGAGCCCATTAGTAGATGGACTCATAGATTTAATGTTTTGTGGTCTTCTTGTATTCAGTCAAAGAAATCTTGCTTTAGATGGCTTCCGATTCATAATAAGCTTGTTGTTGGCTTCTAATATTTTATAGGTTGTTGAGACTATAAGCTTGTTGTTTTCTTTAAATTTTTATATATATTTATATTTTTTACTTTTTAAAAATATATTGTACGAACATACCCACAACATACCGTACCGAGGTTTTAAAAAATTGTCGTTTCAACGTACTGTACCCATACCCATATCCGTATCCGTACCCGTACACTGCATCGAAACAGTCTAGTTGAAAACCAATGCATTAGAAAAAAATGATTGAAAAAGCACACTTATATTAATAATACATAAAAATACAATGCTAATCACACAAAAAATGGGTGGAATGGAATCACATCCCATAATGCATGTCAAATCGACCTATACAAGCCTCAAAAAAGCTACATCATCAAAATGATTGTATTAATTAGATATAATTAATAAAGAGCTTTTTCAATTAAAAAAGTTATAAAAGCAAGGACAAATAACCACACAAACATCAAGGCACATGGCACAAGGCAGAAGCAGCGAACATGGCAGCTGGCGGAGGTGGAGGAGGACTATCAGGCTTGCCACCCTAGCCACTCTTTGGCACCGAGAGGGTCCACAGTGTCAGGTATGGGTTCCCAATCATCGTTCTTCTACTTTTCTTCTTCTTTGGCCTGCTGGGTCGGAAATGTATTAGAATTTTCAAATACATATAAATTGCTCTGATCTCCAAAACCTCAATGTGTAATTAGCTAATTTAAGTGCAAAGAGTATGCAGCTATAATATTGTCTGTTTTTGACATAGGCTGATTATAGGCATGTAAATTTTCTCTTGGTTATAACACAATATAAAACTCAATGTACTGATTAATGGTGTGTTGGTAAAATAATAGAGTACAAGAGCCTATTGATCCTGGTATGTAGCTGGGCTACGTATTGGAATTCCTTAGCTCTGAATGTACTAGCAAAATCGATCAATTTGTACGCATCCTTTTTCTATGAAAGTATCAAAGAAGTTGTTCTTGTGTTGCCTTTAAAAGGAACAGGTGTCTCGAGCCCATAAAAGCAACGTTTAATCTCGTGAAATTTCCCGATTATGCAATTAACAGCAGGATTGTTCTATTTTTAGCCAATGAAGCATCTAGTTTCTAGTTGAACAACTCACATGAATAGTCAGTAGCTGCCTTGTAAATCAATACAGAACATGAGTCTCCGGCAGTAGGTTATCCCCACTGAAACAGCATCCTCTGAAAGTCCCGGCAAGAATCATCTTAGAACACAATATAGACTAGCCAGCCAGAATGATATTGCTAATTCTTCATTTGATTTTCAGCTAGACATGATCCACATATATGACAGAAAAAGTTTGATAAATAGCAATATTTTCCAGATTGACAAATTTAGTCTCTTTATTACAGGCCTGACAAAAAATTCCATGTTGAGTAATCTGAAGTAGGTTATCCCCAACGTCGAAGGTCCCAATTGAAACAGCATCCTCTGAAAGGCCTGCCAAGAATCATCTTGAAACACAACATAGGCTACAATACTCATTGCAATTTCTTCATTTTATTTTCAGCCAGCCAGGATCCACATAAATGACGGCAAAAGTTGGACATAGATCCATACTTTACAGATTGAGAAACTCAAATAGTCTCTTGTGGACAGACCTGACAAGAATGCCATGTTCAGTGATCTGAATGGCTGGTTTTTGAGATGCTTCTGCTTCATGGTATATTCTTGATTATAGTATTTCTGATCTCATTAAAATGGGATTGGAGTTCAAGCACCATATCTTGCTTTTCAATTTTTTTAAAACTCCTGCTGACTTTCCTGCAAAGGAATTACTAGGGAACGAGAACGAGTCCCTTCTCAATCATTGTAACGATGTAAGCAACATACTCTGAGCCTCAAGCATCATCCTTGATTTTGAAATAAACTTGCAAGTAACATATAATTCATCGAATCTACAGATGAATCCTTCTTACTTGTTCCATCTAAAAAATTGTAGGCCTCTTCAAGCTGCTTGGTGTGGAAGTAGCATATGCAGTATCAACCTGTCTGCTATCATCTTATTGAGAAATTCAAGACTACCAACCATTTCACTTATTTTATTAGCATGACAAATCAGTACCTCATCAGTAATGGAATCCGTCTGATTGCCTGACTTCTCCATTAAATCAAACAGCTGACAAGCATCAGAAACCTTTCACCCCTTGCATAAGGTGCCTAGGAGGTAATTGTAACAATTTTTATTTGGATCAAACCCAACTTTCTTCATTCTCATCAAGAAGCCTGTTGGCCTCTAACAAGCATCCTCGTAGACATCTCACAGCAATTAAGGCACTATAATAAGATACATTTAGAGATTGTTCTCTATTAGCTCACTCTTGTAAAACCCACATTGCAATCAGAAGGAAATTTTGTCAACAGAGAATAGATGCCAGGCTGTGAAACATAGCCATGCAAGTCGAATACCCCAATTTACTAAATGTACCCACTACCCAATAAACCTTCAGTGACATTCCTAACGAATGGACTGGAAAGCATAAATGAGAATGCCCTCCCTGTCAAAGAATGCCCTTTAACTATTGGTCCTTCTATCATAGGACCAATTGCTTTAAAATCCCCAGTACTTCCAGCTATGTAATTTTGTCAGTCATTGTGCCTAGAGTCCTTTTACCCTGGCACTTTCTATTGTAATTGGACACATTCCCGAGTCCCATTGACCTACCTTTTGCCATCCGTGGAACTAATATAATAATAATAATATGTTGACAATCGTATTATAGACATCAGAGCTATGATTATATCAAGGCTGAGATTTTGCCCATGTGAAAACCCTTAAAGCTGAGTCTGCATGTTTGCATGTATGTCTTCCACCCCTTGCATAAGGTGCCTAGGAGGTAATTATAACAATTTTTATTTGGATCAAACCCAACTTTCTTCATTCTCATCAAGAAGCCTGTTGGCCTCTATAAAGCATCCTCGCGACATCTCACAGCAATTAAGGCACTATAATAAGATACATTTAGAGATTGTTCTCTATTAGCTCACTCTTATAAAATCCACATTGCAATCAGAAGGAAATTTTGTCAACAGAGAATAGACGGCAGGCTGTGAAACACAGCCATGCAAGTTGAATACCCCAATTTACTAAATGTACCCAATAAATCTTCAGTGCCATTCCTAATGGGTGGACTGGAAAGCATAAATGAGAATGCCCTCCTGTCTAAGAATGCCCTTAAACTATTAGTACTCCTATCATAGAACCAATTGCTTTAAAATCTCCAGTACTTCCAGCTATGTAATTTTGTTGGTCATTGTGCCTAGAGTCCTTTTTCCCTGGCACTTTCTATTGTAATTGGACACATTCCCAAGTCCCATTGACCTACCTTTTGTCATCCTTGGACATTAATGTAATAATAATAATAATAATATGTTGACAATCTTATTATAGACATCAGAGCTATGATTATATTGAGGCTGAGATTTTTCCTATGTGAAAATCCTTAATGCTGAGTCTGTGTCTTTATGTACTTCTCAAAACATATAAAATCAATTGTGGATATAGTCTTAACATTCATCCAAGTCAATTTTATCTTCCATATTTTTTCCACCTAGTTTGACAGTTAGGAAAATCTCCTGAAATTAACATCATCATAAACTGTTTGTCATCATATTCTTTTTTTTTGAGACACTGAGAGAAGTCTGAAGCAACTGAAGGGACTGTCGCAATACCAGAAGATTGGAATCTTATCTGAACCACGATAAAAATTCTTCAAATGCAGTGATAGCATTGTTAGAATTTGTGGAGAGAGAGAATAAACCGAATAAATGTGTAAAGAATGATTGAAGAGAAAACCGGAATACACACTGTACAAATGGGTTGTGTCCGGGTATTTATTATGCAAAGACGGTTACAAAATTAGTTAGCGGTTACAACCGCATAACCATACAAAACAATTATAAAAGGGGAAGTCTTATTCATTTATTCCTACACCCCCTCTTAAGACTTACCCTACATAACTCAAAAACAAACAATCTAACAAAACAGAACTACGCTATCTTCAAACACTTTCACTTTGAAAGCAATGCTATGATAGGATAGGGCTCCATCAAGTTGCTTCATGACCTTCGTAAAGGTGTAGCTCCCGAGCTGAATTCCCGAGTTCCCGGATTCCACCTCCCCGAACTCCCGAATCACAAATCTCCCAAATTATTGGACAACCATCCATACTGAGCCATCCACAAGCTCCATCAAGTTGTCTCATGACCCTCGTGAGGGTATAATTCCCAAGATCCACAGTCTCCGAACTATCTGAGCAACCATCCATACCGAGCTTCATCTACCCTGTATCCTTTCTTGCCTTCAAAGTTTAGAGCATCTTTATAGTGCGTATTCGTCACTGTCCTCACTACCTTCTGCATCCGGTGGGTCTTCAACCATGGCTATATTGGCTGTATTTGATATGACTTTACCCTTGAGCACATCATTGGCTCGAACACGACAATCCCATGTTGTGTGACCTCTTTTCTTACAATAATGACATTCAATCTCCGACTTATCTGATCTTCTATGATATTTTCTGGTTCTAGAATAGAATGCACTTTCTTGCTGGGAATGACCTTCTGCATCCTCTGTAGTTCGTTTTTCCTCAGCTAGAAGAGCTGCTATCATATCATCCAGAGATTGAGATTGAATTTGACTGAGGGTAAAAACTACATTGCTATATTTTGAAGACAGACTATTTAATAGGATAGCTTTGGCATCTTCGTCCTCAATTGCAGCTTTCACTTCTGCTAGTTGTCTGATCAAGGACCTTAGATTATTGATGTGGCTTGACATAGAGACTCCGTCATCCATTTTGAACCTATATAACTGAAGTTTCAGGGAAAATTTGGCATTGACTGCTTTCGCTCCAAATAATTTATTTAGAGTATCCCAAATTTCCTTCGATGATTTGTCTAGGTCTACATGATGAAGTTCAGAGTCAGAGAGAGCAAGGCCAATAATAGCTTTCGCTCTATCATCTCTGCTTTGCCATTCTAACAATTTCGATGCATCGGTAGGTGTTGTCTCTTTCCCATTTACAATGCCCCACAAATTTTTATTCATAAGTTGCATTTGTATTTTCACTCTCCATGTATGAAAATTTAGACCAGAATATTTTTCTATGGGCATTTCCATTTTAATAAAATAGAATAAATACAACTGCGTATTTTGGCAATGAATAAATAAAATAAAATAAAATACCAGTTGCACAGTTCCGTGCCCTAGCGCAGGTAGTCTTTTTGCTTGTGTCTTTCCTGCCTTATGTCTGTGAAAAATATTTGTGCCCTAGCAATTCGTGACTGTAATAATGCACCATATTAGCGCAAATCGCGACTGTAAAAATGTCTAAAATCACGATTTTTCGTGGCTATTAAAATCTGACTATTTGTGCTCGAAAATGCTGTTATTTTCCTGAAAAACGTGCCATTCGCGACTGTATTTTCGTGCTCGAAAATACTATTAATTTCCTAAAAAACGTGCCATTCGCGATTTGTATTTTTGTGACTTTTTTTTAAAGAAAACGCAGTGTATTCTTCCTGATTCGCGATCGTCAGCCGTGATTTTTCGTGCCCTAATGATTTCCAACCGCAGCGTGCCCTAATGGGACTCACAAAATATCTTTCTTCCTCTCTCTTTGCTTGCCCCACGCTCGATGCCACCGTTTAGAATTTGCAGAGAGAGAGAATAAACCGAATAAATGTGTAAAGAATGATTGAAGAGAAACCGGAATACACACTGCAAATGGGTTGTGTGTCCGGTATTTATTATGCAAAGACGGTTACAAAATTAGTTAGCGGTTACAACCGCATAACCATACAAAACAATTATAAAAGGGAAAGTCTTATTCATTTATTCCTACAAGCATCGTATCATAAAAGGGGGAAAGCACAAAAGAAACAACTGTGATT
Source organism: Taxus wallichiana var. yunnanensis (assembly GCA_018340775.1). Lineage (NCBI taxonomy): Eukaryota > Viridiplantae > Streptophyta > Pinopsida > Cupressales > Taxaceae > Taxus > Taxus wallichiana. Next base: position 120,814,826 of record CM031238.1, read on the forward strand.
CTGAACATTGTATACCACACAAGTTTTTGAAGAATTATGACCGTATTGCATCTCCCCTTACAACGCTCCTCGTAAAAGATGGCTTTGTGAGGACTCCCAAGGCAACACGCATAATTGATGACATAAAGCCGGCCATGTGAACTACTCCTGCTCTTGCTACACCTGACTTCACAACACATTCATAGTGGAATGTGAGCCTTCCAATGATGGAATTGGAATTCTTCTAACTTCTAATGCAAAATGGTCAACCGATAGCATTTGAAACTTGAAAGTCAACAACTAAATGAAGGCATGTTTCCAAATCCACATACAAGAAAAAAATGTTGGCCATTATTCAAGCAGTTAGGCAGTGGTGTTGTTACATCATGGGAAAACACTTCAAAGTTAAAATGGATTGCAAATGAAATCATTTATAAGGGAAGGAAAACAGGTTTCAAAAATGAAAGAGTATGACTTTGTGAACATATATAACAAAGGTAAGGAAAATGTGGTGGCAGATGCACTTTTCAAAAAAGAGGAAGCTCAGCCACTGCTTTGTGCAGTTTCAGTCCTCCGGCCAGATTGGTTTGACACCGTATAACTTGAATGGCAACAAGACTCCTCAACGAGGCAGCCCATTTAAAAGATTCAACAAGATCCCAACTTGTCCAACAAGTTTGTGTGGAAGGACAACTTGTCATGGTACAAGGGAAGGTTGTTGTACCTTTGCAAGAATCCCCAACTAGAAATGTGGTGCTCTCAAAATCTCACGGTTCACCCATCAAAGGATGCTTAGATTTTTTCAAAACCCATTTGGAGGATGCTTGGCTTTTTTCAATAACCATCGGAGCACTTTTGGGAGGGACTCAAACGAGATGTCCAAAATTTTGTAGCAAAATGCTTAATTTTCCATGAAGGGGAAACATGTAAGACTCTAGGCATACTTCAACCACTCTACCCACCAAGGTAAAGATGGGAAGAAGTATACATGGATTTCATCACAAAACTGCCCAAATCTGAAGGTCTGACCATGATCGTAGTTGGAGTCAATACACTTGCCAAATATGCTCATTTTGTGCCTTGTCCCATCCTTTCTCCGCAAAGACAGTAGTTGGCACCTTCATGGACACAATACAAAAACTACAGAATCAAAACTTGTAATATCAATCAGTGCTTGTAATGACCCACCAATTCATGTTTGTACAGAATCCCATCTCTTGAATATCCAACAATTTCTTCTAAAACTTGTAAAATATTCTGTCAATGATACTGAATGACGAGACATTTATATTGGTTTTCCATTGTATGCAGGGGAATCAGGATGCTCAGTGGCTAGGTAGTATTACTATTAAATCTTAGGGTACAACTTGATTCAAACAAAGATTAAAATGAGTTGAATTATTGTCCATGATTATGAAATAGAAGAATGTCAATATGCTTAAATAGATGTGAGTCAAATAAAGATTCAAACAGATGTTGATTGATGAAGAGAGAACGAAACAGGAACAAGTCAAGGTAGGGAAGAAAGAGCCAATATATTGAACTTGCAAATGTGTGGTCATCAGACATGCTTGGTGGTTAGGCACTATTCAACCTTAGGGTACAGTGTGACTTCAAACAAACATTAAAATGAGTTGGATTACTGTCCGTGATTATGAAATGAAAGGATGCTAATTTAAATAGATGTGAGTCAACTAAAGATTCAAACAGATGTTGATTGATGAAGGGAGAGCGAAACAAGAACAAGACAAGGTAGGGAAGAAAAAGCCAATACATTGAGCTTGCAGTTGTGTGGTCATGCTGCTTGATGGCATCTAAAACCAATTGGGTTTTAACACATACATGATCCTTTCCCACCTTAAGAAAACCGTACTCAAAATATGGCGAAGTTCTAAAGCCAGAATTTAAAGACTTAAAGATAGGTAAAGATGAGTGAAACAAATAAATTCAATTAATAGATTATGAAAGTCAAAACACTTCACTCAAATTTGCAAAAATAACCTGCTGTACACATAATCCAATTTCTTTAAATACCTAAGAAATGCCTTTATGTACAGCATGAATGATTTTTAGATTGGAGATTGGTATTGGAAATGTATAAGCACAACATATTCTTTTGTTTAAATGAATAATGACTCTATACAAAATTCTTGAATATTTTTGCAGCCACACAAATCAGTTGTTTTTGACAAAAATAATTTCTTGGTCTCTTTATTAAAAGGTTTCTATAAAGAGCCTGGATGTCTTTGAATTGGAGGAAGACTTCCAATGAGTACGGAAGTGCTTCTATATTTGCTTATCTAATTTGATGTATTTTCTTAGTTCTATGATGCACAATAATTATTTCACATTAGCAACCTCCTATTGACTCTTTTAGCAAGATTCTAAAGCCCCTTGAAAACCCCATGATTTGGTTTTACAACGGAAAAAAACAAAAACAAAAAAAAACCCCATTAACGTATCCAATATGTTTAAAAGGGACCTTAAGAATGATTCATCAGCCAAACTTTACTGAGCAAAATACTAAATGTGCAATTTGGAGAGCAACATTAAGACACTATATCAGGGCATATGATAGCCATTTATAGAGTGAACCCACATGAAAAATATCATTATTCAGCCTTACATGACAACATAAAATCAAAACTTGGAAATACCCAGTTCAGCACGTTGTTTTTCAGAAAGTCTATCTTCTAGAGTCTTCCTGGAGATGGATAATTAAGAACAGGATCCTAAAATTTGCTTAAACCACTTGGACCAATCTCTCAGCATTCAACAACTCAATGAACATATACTGACAAGGAATACCCTATTGCTTCATCAATGCTTGTAGCACGTCCCTCTAGCCAAGTGATATAACCATATCCACTCTTCCAAAAAACAATAAACAAATTTTCTCCAAAGAAGTTTGTGAAACCTGTTTTCTGCTTGAAAGAAATATGTATTTTGCTCAGGTGTCAACTGACCTTGGCTCACTGGTGAGGCCAGTGAAGCTACATTTCATCCATCAGGGCCCATTCCAGATATGGTGTGCACCACCCAAATGGTATGAGCTAGGTGCAAGTCCAGGTGACTTTGGAGGAATCTCAGACCTGGCATCTAAGATCAAGCAAGTCTGTGTTATGTAGTGCAACCCTTCCAGGTCTATTTGTCCAAGCTTTGGACAGAAATCAAAAGTATCTTCTTCAATTTTCTTCTTAGATGAAGTATATTGATTTTCATGTCATTGCATAAAGTGCAAAACTTCCTATTACATGTCATAGTTTCTCCCTTGGCTCATTGCTTAGTTCATAGCCACAACACTTGGACCTGGAAAGGCAAGCAGAAGGTTATAGCTGAATCAGCACTCGGCAAAACTTGACAATTAGAGTTTACTAAATGCAGACTTGATTCGCCCAGCTAAGATTAATCGTCAACTTTCCCAATTAGATATGATGTCAACTTCATAAGTAGCCTGAAACTTGGCAAAAAGTTGAATTTGTTTGTTTCTTGAAGATCCTGCTAAATCTTGGAATTACTTGGCTGCTTGGAAAGTGTAATGTAATTTCTAACTATGTTTCAGACCAATCGCTTGCATCACTCTCAACATCCCATTCTTCTGCCTCCTGTCTTCTGAAGAATCATTCATACTGCCACAGTCTGAATCCCAAGATTCGCTTTGACATGAACTATCCGACAACTCCACTTGTTTCTCCTTTGTGTCTGCAACTTGTTCACTGTTTTCCTTACTCCGCTCCAAACTTGCTTTAGCTTCATCCGATAGAGACTGCAAATCCATGCAACGACGACCAAGCTCTACAAGCTCCAATGTCTTCTGCCGAAGTTCATGAACCGGATTGCGCTCGATTAACCTACCCCTTCGATAAGCCTCTCTCAAAAAAATGGTATGAATATTCCCTTAGTGCATAAATAGAATATGCCAGGATGGTCCAGAAAAAGGTCCCTGATATTCAGCTTGATGTTAAAAGGCTTCCTGAAGTGACTGATTTGCTCAACCTGTGCCATTTTCTCCACAGTCAGACTCAAAATTCATGGAGAATGGCAACTGCCCTTTTTCCAAAGGCTTAATCCCTCCTTTGGAACGAATCCTAACCAAACTAATATCCTGATAAGGTGACCAATAAGAGAGCTTCTGCCATTTTTTCACCTTGTCTCTATACCCTCTATTAATCCTAAACCCAGGTGGGTATTGGTGCTTAAACCCATACCTAATTTCCTTATCCTTCTCCAATTCCTCTCTTGTGTGATATGCATTCCTCCACTCGTCAACTGCAGTGACTGCTAAACTGGGGTCTCTTGACACAAGACCCACCATGTCATTATCTCTTGTTATGCCCCTAATCCAACGAAAAGAATGTGGGTTCTCTGTTATAATTGAATCTTCAAAGTCGTCAGGCAGGCCTAGAGGTCTACTTACCTTTAACAAAGCCTTGAGAGGAAGCACTCCATCTGTAGAAATCATGAGCAATTTCTTCAATCTTTCAATGACCAGTGGCTGGCTGTCTTTGATTGCTTGGTCCTCTGCATTGACAATGTCCATCGCTTTGGGGGTAAGCCTGAACCAGAGATTCCCTTTCATCGGATGCTTGTAGACCTGAAATATGTGAGGGTATTTTTTCAAGAATGATCCTGCGCCTCTTTTCAAGCGAAGTTTGTTCTGCAATCTGGACAGGTACTGAAAGGGGAGACTTTTTCCCGGCTACCCAATACAATTGTCTGCACCAGGACCACTGTGAGTAATTTTTATGCTTGTCTATTAATTTTTCAAAGGTGGGGTCTCTTGTTCTCTGCAACACATACTGGGCAGATGTCGTCTTGCATCTCAATCCCCACCAATCATGTAGCATACTACTCGCACAATACACAATGTTTCGTATATAAGTTCCATTGCATTTTAAACAAGATGCCATTACAGCAATAGCAGATAAATATTTACTGTGTACATGACATCTTGAGGCAATCTCAGCCCAAATATCATATGCCATCGTCTGTGTTCGTTATATCTAACCTGAGAATACGGTTTGCAAAATATTTCAGAGTTTTGTGACCACGTTTTGCATGGACGCCCCCTCTCAATAGTGAGGGATATGCAAGTTATCTTGATGAAAATAAATTGTTTTGATCATTTTATTCAACACTTGTCCATTAGTCAAAGTTCATTCCCTTTTATGAAAGTTCTTTACCTTTTTGCAAGTTACGCTGATGTTAGATTTTGAATTGGTTTGGATGTAATATATAAATTAATTAATGATCTAATAAACAATTACATTTTGCTAAGACCAAGCATGTCTTTATGTAAGGTTCCACATTTTGCAACTCCAATACATTTGAGTATATCTAAGCCACCATAATTGCATGAGCATTTTGCACTAGTTGGAGCCTAATTAGTCTTGGGAAAAGTCTATTCTCCTTTTGATGTTGGAGCTTCTACTTTGAATCTTGATTAAAAATTCAATGGTTTATAAAACACAAAGTCTCTCTTAAGAAGCGTGGAGATGCTCTTCCGCTAACATATTGGGTTGTTAGGTTGTTTAATTTCAAGTTGTTCTCTAGAGATATGTCATTTAGATGTTATTAAGGATAAGGACATTCTTCAATCCATACATGTAGTGTCATTCTTCATCTCCATGATCCCTTTGTATGTTAAGTAACATTAGAAAAAGACATGCCATTTTATAATCTTTTCCCATGTATTAAACTACTCTAATAACTTCAATCGAATGGTAACAATGTCCTCACTACCATTTAAATTTCACCTTTAAGATGCAACTAATATAAATGTGAACTTAGTCCAAATATAATCTATAAAATGATATTTTTTAATAATTATTATAAATTTACCTTTCATTTGATTTCTCTGTAATAAAAAGAGCCTAACTATGCCTTTCCTCCATGGTCATGTTCAACTTTAGGTTAAATTCCTTGAAAAAACAATTATATTATTCATTCTCTCACTAAAAGATCACTTAAGATTATAGTAGAAATTAATTCTTCCCGGAGATAATATAAATGGCCATATCAACAGAGGTTGATTCTGTGCAACACTAAAATAATTATCACTTGATCATAGACCTCATTATTACCTCACATAACAACAATAGAACACTAAAATATAGATAAATGATCACAATATGCAAGTAGAATGACTTAGCCACTTCCTAACGTATCCAAAGGGGCTTTCTTGTCATAAGTTTTCAGCCTCACAAACCATACAATAAGATGCACGTAACATCTCCACATGCTTGCCTTTTCCTTTCACTTTCCTCATGATGATAATATCCTACTCTTCGATATCCATATATCATGACTATACAACAAAAACAAGATTTATATTATCCAAATGGTTTCTCTAATGAAGTAATCGAAAGAAACTTTTTTTTCAAATTTTGTCAAGTACACTAAGGGCATATGAAAATCACATAAATAATTATGATATGACATGATAAGAGAATTATGTTAACCCCATCTAAATTTAGCCCAAAAAAAAAAGTCAAGAATAAAATCCATATCTTCTTCATTTTGATATATGAATTAAGGTTAAAGGCGTAACATGCCCGCTCCCTACCGAATCAATTTCACCAAGCAACATCATCCCCGTAGAGATTATTATGGAAAGCTCATTATGGATGCTTCTCGAGCCGAAAAAATGCTTCATCCTCCCATGTTAGAAAATGCCACAAGATCTTGACAGATGTCCAAATTCTTCCATTTGATCGATTTCTCACTCGAGCCTAAGCTTACTTTGTCAAAGATAGGAACAAGATGTGGAGTGATGACCCTTAGTTCTCAACTTCTTAAAAATGTGTTTGTAGGATTCCTTCAAAAGCTTCCCAAAACTAAAAGCCAAGCCACCTTAATTCCTAGATGATATGTCCCTAAACATCTTTTTTGGGACCAGAACTACAATAAGAGTGTTCAAGTTCTTTAATAATGATGTTGGAGCTTGAGAAGATGTCTTTATGGTCTCTTCCCCAAACACACTGACCTTGTCTTACTTCATTTAGATGTTATTATAAACATGGAAAATCTAGATGTATTTTACTTGTTATGTTTTCCCCTAAGGAAGCTCCTACCATTTATATAAAATGCCACACTACCATTTTTTCATCAACACTTTCATTTGATAAAGGCCTTTCCTCCATGGTATTTGGGTGAAATTCTTGTTATCTTGTTTATGTTGTTTATAAAGATAGTTTTTAAATGATCACAATATATGGTTTTAATTGAGGGGGCAACCTCCAAACCATAAAACCAAGTCTCATAACTTCTCTAAATACTTCTTTCACTCTAAGAATGTTGAAAACATCAATAATTATGCTTGACATGCGAGTTTTGTGCCATGACCAATATTATCTTTTAAGGCTAAAGCGAGCCCCTCCCTTCAACCATCATGTTGGTGCTTCTCATGAATGTGATCCTCCCATGTTTGCTCTTACTTTAAGTTGATCGACCCTTAAACCCTTGTTCTCAACTTCTTAGGTGTGGTAATATGATTCCTTGAAGTGGTAGATGTAACCGTATAATGTCGTAATAATGAGTAGGAACATTTTGGATGAAACATGGAAAACTGATGAATTTTATGAAGTATTATACCACCCATTTTTCTTGACACTATAAGTGCTCATAGCCATTTAACCCATCTCTCCTACTTATGTTGTTTTAAGTAATTTTTTATATGCATCGTATATACCAAGTCTCCAACTCCAAAACATTTGTTTACTACCTCATGTCTGTGTCATGACCAAGTTATCTTTTAGGCTAGCAAGAACCTCATGTTGGTGCTTAATGTGATCCTCATTACTTTAAGTTGATGATATGATGAGACTAACAAATGTCAATTAGAACATTTTGTGAAGTGTGAAATGAGAATAAATAAGTCCAAAATCTCTCTAGTAAAGATCATATATACCCTCCAACATTTGATCACTAATTATAATCTTGGGTGATGATATGATGTAGTGTTTGAGAATAAATAAGTCCATCCATAAAGATAGATATCACTAATTATAATCTTGTGTGTGTCATGTAGTGTTTGAATTATATCCATAAAAGATATGATACTCGTTACTCGTAAATAGATGTGACAAAGTAAAAATAAGCATACTTGGTGAGTCTATCCACCACCACCATAATTACACTTTTCCCTTTAAACTTTGGAAATCTTGTGATGAAATCCATGGAAACCTCTTCCCATCACTCACTAGGAATAAAGAGAGGTTGTAAAAATCTTGGAGACTCAACAGTTTCACCCTTGTTACATTGACACACCAAGCATTCGACCACAATTTTTTGGGCATATGCTTTCAACCCTTCCCAAAAGAAGCATTGCTTAACTTTGTGATAAGTTTTAGGAATCCAAAATGGCCACCCACTAGAGAAGCATGGAGCTCTAAGAGAACTTGATTTTTAAGGATAAATTTTTGCATAAGTACATCAGTCCTTATACCACAATACATCCCCCTTCCACACAAATTTTTATGAAGTGTTTGGATATTGTTGGAGAATTTGAATGAGAGTTTGGGTTTCTATATCATTCTACCATTCAGATCTTGTCTAATCTACCCAATCTTCTTGTAGTATGGACATGGCATTTAATAATGCCTCTATGGACTCATCTCTCTTGGATAATGCATCAACTACCACATTTTATACTCTTTTTGTAAATGATCTCAAAGTCATATCCCAACATCTTAGTGACCCATTTTTGTTGTTCATCATATAAGAGATTCTTTTCTCTAAATAGTATTTCAAGCTTTTATGATATGTCTTTACCTTGAAGTGATGACCCATGAGACACGGTCTCCATGGTTTGATTGCATAAAGAATAACCATCATTTCCTTCTCATAAGTTGGTTTTGAGAGGTTATAAGCTTTTAGTTAATGAATCTCAAATGTAATGGGGCAACCCTTTTACATAAGTATTGTGTCTATGCCACATCCTAAAGCATCATATTCAACAATGAAGGTAATGGAGAATTTGGGGTAGACAAAATGGGAGAGATACAAATGGCCTTTAGAATGACACATTTTACACACACAAATACAATAGCAAAATTACCAAAATATTTTATTTTTGTTTTTTTTTCATTGCTCATAACACAACACCACATGGGCTCAAATAGAAAAAGTCAACATCACATAAGACACTTACATAAGCATGGACCCACATAGACAACTTGATAACTTAGGGTACACATCAATGTCTTACTTAAATGGCGTAAACCAAGACAATGACCCAACTACGGTAAGGCACATAGGATAGGCATGCTCCACAATATGGCCCCCTTTTTTTTATGGTTTACATATTTATTACATTTAGTTTTCCATTATATAACCTTATAGGTTTCTAATGAATTAAACTTGCAAGGGTGTAAAATTTTCCTTTTCTAAAACTTCAAATACTTTATTTTTGTATAGCATTAGCCTTTAAAAGAGAATGCATGGTTGATTCCTTTCTCAATTTCCATTAACTATCCACAACTCATTTGTTAATGAAATTCATTTTAAACACCTACGAGCCTCCTAATATTCATTCTTATGTTAGAGGTTTGTTTCACAAAATATGTTTAATTGACGTTAAATTTTATCCTCATTACGAAAAGGAACTAACAAGGTGTTAAGGTTCTACTTTTTCGAGACGTATATTCGATGTTTAAACTTTACCTTTTCTAGACAAGGGAAAACTATCATGAGGTCAAGGAAGATATGTTAAAGTTTAAAAGGGTGATTTAGATTCAAGATATCTCTTCCCATAAACATCCTTCCATCATAGTACCCTATTTTTCCTGTTACAGTTGATATAGTTCAATTACTTGTTTGAATCCATTCAACATTTCCACAAATTTTATCTAGAATATACATATATATATATATATATATATATATTTTCTCAAAATGTTTGATCTCACCTAGGAAATTCATATTTATTTTTATACATACATGAAAGTGTCTAGTTGAGTTATAAGGACTTCAACATGACGTTATTCCTAACCCAAAATCTCATTAACTCTTGTACTCATTTGTATACTTACATATATATATACATATGGTCTCACTATTGATATTTTTATATATATATATACAACAATTAAAATTCAAATGATACATATATGTACACGTAGGGATTCATGACTATAAGAATATTTTGACATATGCACCTATCTACTTATTTCATTTAACGTTATTCTCTTAGACACTTAGATCAATCAAACGCATATAAACGCATAACAAGACAACCCAACAACTATATGCTTCTCAAATGCCTTCCAAGGAACAATTTAAATCATTGTGTGAATAAGCATTAGTGTTTCCTTCACCAAAACCTTAAGAGAGGCTTTACGATCTCCTAACTTCAAAAGCATTCAAGGATGGTGGATAAACTACCCCATATGAGAAACACATGGTAATCCACTACTACATACTAAGGGACACATTTATCTAAGAGGGACAAAAGGGGTTCAAATGTAAAAGCTATAAAATTTTATGCATTCAACAACCATCTAAAGCCATATTTACAATCATTGATAATCGTACATCATACCCCTTTGTCTAATAACATCAAGAGAGGTCACTCGATAAATTGCATTTATTAGTGCTCGAGGGTTTCTACACCTTACCACAAGATAAAATTTAGAGAAATCAAATGTCCATGTCTTGCAAGGCATTTGTGCCACTCAAGGTATTCCAAGAATACATTTTCTCACTTTCATTTAATATTTATCTTATAAAGGGTTCTATTAGATTTGGTTCATTTATTTGACTTCCAATAAAATATATCACTTGATAGTTAATTTCAAATATCCTATCATATTCACATTTTAGGTTTGATTCTTAAATGGGAAACTATGTTTTCTTATTCACTTGTTTTCGCATTGGATCAAATCATGTCCACTTCGCCTCATAAGAAATATTTAATATGTTGCAAGCAATATCCATGACCCTTGAAATGATTAGATTGACATCACAAGGGTACATTCCCAAATGAGGGCAAGTTACAAATTTTCCTTTACAATTAAAAACTTAATAGTGAAATAATGCACAACCTAACTATCTTTGTGGTCCCACCCATTGTTCATTACATTCCACTTCTAACGTTGTTTAGTCTCAAAAACAACCATGAGATTTCAAGCTCAACATGTCATCTTGTATGCCATTAAAATGATGTTATTCCTCACACTAAGGAATCTTACACACTTTCATACCTATGTGAATACTCTCAACTAGGTTTCTAGGGAGGAATACACAAACACATACAATACCTCTATGTCTCTAAGACTACAAAAGATGTTTGGAGCTAGCCTAACTTGGAGCTTACTAGAGAGGGTCATTACATTCAACAAAGGTAAATATTTTGAACTATATGTTTGTTTGGTCACTTTCGCTCAATATGAAAACACACACAATGTAAGTTGATATTTTTATTTGAAGATTAAGTGATTTCCTAGGTCATTACAACACTAGCAGATAGGTAAAATCACGTCATTTTAAATTACTTGCTAACAATTTTACTAGCACAATCATATCCAAAATTTTGGCTATAATAAACATTTTAAATGACAAGGTTCCAGTTTCATCCTCCTATATTTATTTTGACACTAAAAGAAGAAATCTTTGACATATTTTTCCAAAGTACATAATACAATCACCTCCATTTACTTAATAGAATATACAATTACAACTAAGAATAACATTCATTAAATAGGCAAAAGTACAACTACGTACGAAATAGTACATTTTCCCAATATGCAACACTATCATTTTCATCATGGAAATAATGAAAATAATACATTCTATTCATAAAAATATCATTAAAATATTCTAAACAATTACATTTCCTTCAAATAACATGCTAATAAAAGACACAAATGTCATTTTTACTACTCCTTTTGTTTAGGTACCTACAACCAATGTTGCGTCAGTCCTAGGACCGAGTATGGAAATCCCTACACTCAAGCATAAATCCACACGTTCATCATTTCTAACAATTTTGTTTAAATAGAAGAGAGAGGGAGAGGTAGGGGAGGAAGAAGATAGAGTTTGTTTCACATGCATTCACACTTTCACTTTCATTTGTACTTAATGTTTTAATACTAGAGAGGGAGAGAGAGAGTAAAGAGACACTTATTCTTTCATTCAAAATATCGTGACCATTTCCTTTCATTTCCATTTCATTTCATTTCAAACCAATTTACATTTCCCCATTCATTTATGTTTTCAAATCAACCAAAGTTTCATAATTGTTTCTAGAGAGAGAAGAGGGTAGAGAGAGAAAAACACCATACATTTCAAAAATCACTCATATAGAATAAAAGACCAAATAATATTCTACATGACATTAGGACGGTATTATGAGGTCACACATGTCGCTAGAAGTCAACGAGACTCACAAAAGGTGATCCGAGCTAAAGTAACAAGTTGAGGAAACTGACCCAAACAACAAAAATGCTTACAAACTAGGTCTTAAATATTCTCATTCTAAGTTTGATCATGAATTTTATGATTCCTAATTACTCCCCCATATATAGATAATTCCTCGTGTGACTAACGGAAGTCAATTACGTTGAGCAGAGATCAAGTTACAAGGGCATCTCTTAGTTTCGAGCCAGTTATCGTAATTTCATCAGCAACTCTTAATGCAGTGACTAGTGGGTCCCAAAACCCACTTACAAAAATTAGTTTTGAAGGAGTTTTCGAAGGAATGAAAATATTTTATGATTCTCTGGTTGGAATCTTAGAGGTATGAAGTAGTGGATATCATTTTGTTGAATCCAAGTGATGAACTTAAGTCGACACCGATAATGTTTTATTAAAATGAACATGGGGCTTTTCATCCTCGCTTTAAGTCGGTGACTTGCATTCACTTGCGAGTTCCCAATGCCTTTTTCCACAAATCCTTTTGTGCATATCCACCAAAAAGACATTCCATGAAACCATTTTTTTTAATGTATTATGTCAACTAGTTAGCGTGTTTTATGATGAGGCATTCCTTCAAGGCATTTTATCCAATAGTCCATGTTCCTTTTTAGTCTCCCACCTTTACATATATGAAAAAGGGGTATTTGAAACTACATCTAACAAATTCCTCCTTTTTTCCAAATGCTTTAACAGTTGTTCATACCCTACTCCAAACCTCTTATTTCAATGCTAACTGGGAAAAAAGGTGGTAAGGGTGAATTGACTGTAGACACCTATTGGTGCATTTGTGAAACAAAAACAATGCTTTCAAAGCTCTCCTCTTGGCACAACGAGGAAATGTTTCCATAGATTAAATATCTCTACATTTTCTTGGAAACTTCCAAGGTTGTTTTAGTAAACCGCATGTGAAAATCCAACTATCAATGCATTCTAATCAAAATAATTGGCAGAGTAGTGGTTCCACGCAGAGAAAGAGTGAAAGAGACAAATCTGAGAGACAGAAGTGGGATAGCAGAAAAGGGCACTTTCAATGTCTTAATAAATGCAACGACTACATGAAATAAAAGATAAAGAGCAGGAAAAAAGGAGAATGGTGTTGCTCAGGTTATAGTTCTTGTAGAAGATGTGCATGTAAAGCTAGAAGAAGTAAATTCATCATAGCTAGACATTACCTAAGAATGAAGCACTACCCATTACTCTATCTTATTCATCCTCTGCATAAAACAACAAGCCAGTGGTAGGAAAGAGTTTCCTTTCAACTCAGAGGAAAATGAAACCAATTTAGGTAAATAAACAAATCCAGATCAGTCAATTTGAGTGTAGGACTGATTTATCCAAGCCATAGACTGATATTAGGACAACTATAGTTAGAGCTGTGTCTAACACGATTCCCTGTAATGTTTTGTACGCTGCCAATATCTTATTACTACAAAATTACAACTTTAACTTGGGTTCCAACGTGGTTACCCTTTGGATCTCAAACACGGTGTTTATTTGTTATACAAGTAGATTGTGACAGTCTAGAAAAATCTTTTAGGATGTGTTACTCTCCATCTTCTGTTGAAAACGCGTTGCCCCATACACTACCAACATGAGATATGCCTTGATAAAGGTAGCTCAAGTCTCTAATCGAGGGTGGGTCATCATTCTGACCTTCATCAATGATTCAAATGTTTGGGCTATAACATCATTCCAATGAAAAGAGTCTTTCTTTAAAAAGGATGTGAGTGGCGATGCGATTCTATCATGATTCTTCACAAACATGCTATAATAACATGCAAGCCCTAAGAATCTCCCGAGGGTTTTCGAGGATTTTAGGAACCAGCCAATCCACCATAGTTTAGATCTTATGAGGATCCACTTTTACACCTTCATGAGACACGATATGACCCAATTATTCTACCTCTCTTACCTTGAAAGCACATATGGAAGGTTCCTCCCAAGTCTTACTCAGTAGATGAATATATCGTCAAGTAATACCAATACAAGCTTCCGCAAATAGGTCCATAAGATGGAATTCATCAAACTTTGGAAAATAGATGGTGTATTTATAAGGCCAAATGTCATCATAAGAAATTCATAGTGGCCCTCATGTTTCCTTAATGTTGTTTTTTGAATATATTCATCATGAATTCTTATTTGATGGTATCCTGATTGAAGATCTAATTTTTAAAATAAAAAAACTCACCATGTAATTCATGTAACAAATCTTCAATGATAGGAATAAGATACTTATATTTTATTGTGTATTTAATGACCTCCTTGTAGTATGGATATATGTGCCAACCATTATCCTTCTTTTTGACCATCACTATTGGAGAAGAGTAAACTTTGACTATGGAAAATAATACATGCTTCCAACATCTCTTGTACCATCTTCTCGATCTCACTCTTTTGGAGATAAGGGTACCTATACGACCGAATGTTGGGGGTGGATGCTTGACCTACTAGTTGAATAACATGATCATGATCTCTTTTAGGTGGCAATCCTTTCGGCATATCCCCAAACATAATTGGGTTCTCATTAATAACAACCTATAGATTTAAAGGTATAGGGACTTTTAATTGTTGAATTTTAATTGAGAATATTTGTGCCATAAACCCATCTACACCCTTTCTAAGCATTTTTTGCATTTGATGAGAACTTACTAAATGTGGAGCTTTATCCTTCATCTCATGTTGCTCAAAAGTCCTACCTTTAGAATGGAACCACATGAACACCATTTCTCTTGCTTATTTGAGGTAAAGCATCATAGACACCCTCCAAACATTTGATTACTAACTCAATTTGTCCAAAGAATTTGACGATGATATGATGAACTACAAGCCAATTGAATACCTAAACATGAGAATATATCGGTTCAAAATTGCTAATAAAGATAGGGTTATGATCACTTATTATAATATTGGACATGTCATGTAACTTTTGAACAGTATCCATAAAAGATATGAAAATTGTACTCACTTTGTAAATGGATGTGACAAAGAAAAAAATAGCATAATTGGCAAGAGTCTATCCACCACCACCATAATTACACTTTTCCCTTCAAACTTTGGAAATCTTGTGATGAAATCCATGAAAACATCTTCCCATCACTCATTAAGAATAGACATATGCTAAAAAGTCCTGAGACTTAAAAATTTCACCCTTGTTACACTAACATACCAAGCATTCTGCCACAATTTTTTGGGCATCTACTTTCAACCCTTCCTAAAATAAATCTTACACAAATTTGTACAAGATTTTAGGAATCCGAATGTCCACCCACTAGAGAAGCATGGAGCTATAAGAGAACCTGATTTTTAAGGATAGAGTTTTTGCATAAGTACTTGATTAGTCCTTATCTTGATTAACTAAAAATGTAAATATATGTACTTAGTTAATCTAAGCTATGAACAACTGTAAATAAGATAAATGGATGTTGTAGATAAATGTAAAGATGAACCAAACAACTATGAAAAAGGAAATTCTAACCATAATGTGCAAGAGAGAAGAGGAAAGAACTCAATTGAATAGAATATTCTCATGCGAATATGTCGCAGATGACTAGAAAATCTGGAAGCAGGAACGACTATGTAGGAGCTCTAAAAAGGATGGATCTAGGTTGATTATTTGGACTTGGATGCCCGGAGAGGGACTAGGGTGTCTGCAGGCACTCTTTTGTAAAATGGGCACCTTGGTCTGTGCTTTGAAAACAGATCTTCATAGGTTTGGCAGATGGTCTGAAACCCTCATTTTCTATCACATTAACTTCGTTGCACTACTCTGGATGTCATTGATATTCCAAGATGATGAAAATACCTGCAAAAGACCAAAAAGGAGTATCAAAACCCTAAAAAAAGAAGAATGCAAATGAATGGGTCGGACTGACCTCAGCTGCCACAACAGTGGGCTTACTAACTGAGCATTGCACTACATTTGACCCCAAATAAAGTTATGATGAGTGTGTACATAATGTACCCTAGGTGTTATTGTTCAAGTCACCTTTTGTGAAGTAACCAACAATAACTAGATGTAGAAAATGTAATAGAATGTGTGCATGGAATAGAATAGAATCCTCCCCCTATGTTGTGTGTGATGTAGATGACCTAGCCTTGTGCCTTGTGATGGAGCTATGTGGATGCAAGTGATCTCCAATATAATAGATGGATGCAACTCTAGATGGATGATAATAGTGAATAGTGCTTGGTCCCTCATTATGGTCTCATAACTTTATATTTATAGGTTATCTTGATCTAATTTCGTAATTAACCCCAAATGGTCGACCACCAAAAAGATAAAGACCTCAAATGGCTAGAAAGATCCCAAAAAGTGGTGGAAAATTTCAAGAAGGATCGGGGTGCCCATGGTGGGACCAGGGCACCCATGGCCCCCTCACCAGGCTAAAATGATGGCAAGATTATTAAAAAACGACTAGGCAATGTGTGTGTGGAGGTCGGGAATGATGAAATAAAATAAAGCAAGATAGCAAAAAGATGGGGTTAATTAGTACTTTCTTCACTCAAAACCCTCTAAATAGTAGTATGAGACCGAGACTAAATAATGTCTAAAGTGCATGATTTTGTGTCTATATTTGCCCCCACTTTATGTTGGTGAGTGGAAAGCTTGGTAACATAAAGTTGATAGATATGTGTACTGATGCCATTGATATAGTAAAAAGAATTGTGCAAAGGACTAGACAAAGCGTGGAATGACAAAAAGATGATGGAGAATGGAAACTAAAGATGAAAATGCAAAAAAAGTGATGAGAGTGAACCTAGGGTGGAACATGTGTGTTGATGTTGATGTGTGTAGTGTACCTACATGGTTAGTATGTGAAGTGTGCTGCCACGCAGTTTTTTTTTGATGCCATTGTTGTTGTGTTTTTCCCCCATTTGACTACTTGTTTCTCATACAACCGGACCTGCAAGGAGAAAATGATCAAGTAGTCAAATATGTATGTATATGTGTGTAAAAATGCAATGTAAAAGACACATGTAAAAGTAAAGTACGCAAAATGAAAAGTGTAAATGGAACATTTGCACCTGATCCATGTCGAGAAAAAGAGTGTAGAAGGATATCTTGTATTGTGAGTTTTTTGGGCGATCTCATGCCACCCTAGACCAGAAGAAGTGTAGGGAGAAAGTTGCATTATTCTCCTTACTGTAACTGATTCCCTATGTGTGTGTGAAGAGATCTTTGTACGTCCTATTTTTGGGTGATCCGATGCCACTGGCCGAAGTAGTGTGGGGAGGCACACCCACTATAACCTATAAGCCTATAATTGCTTCCTAGAATGCTAAGGATAACCATGTCCTGTAAAATTCATTGTGTATGGAGTTCATAAACTGGTCTGAACTCACTCATTGTATGTAAACCCATAATGCCAAGGGTGGAAAGTGCACTGAACCAAACCGGGTGTAGAATTGTTGTGTAGAATGTAAAACCCCAAATGATGCCCCCTCTTTGGGGCACATGTAATGTCACTAATAGGAGAATGTGGCCCCAAAAGAGGACCAACCACATGTACTCTAAAAATATGCCCTGTAGGGGGAAGGGAATGCACTTGGTAGAAACCAAGGCACACCAAACAAGGATGGCTAGCCAAAAAAAGTGTTAGTACAAAAAACATGCATGTAAAAGACAATGTGTAAGCTACACAAACAATGTAAAAATGATCAAGAAAAGTAGTGTAAACACATAAGAAGACAAGGAAGCTGCACAAAGCGGGTTGCAAACATGGGACATCACTCACGATGTCACAAGACACGCAAGGCCATCATGGCCACAAAAAAAACAAGTGTGCACACCAAACATAGGGCAAGGCCACATACAAAAGAAAACAATAGTAGACAATGCAACAAACAAGTATGGAAGTAAATATCCCTGCATAAAAATGTTGCACATGAAGCACCCATTAACATGTTATAAAGATAACTAGTATGTCAAAAGCGTGTATAACCAAGTAATGTAAAGTGCTAAGTGCAAAAATGAAACAATAACACCTGGAAGAGATGAATGTGGATGCCCCCAGTGACCAATGTAGGAAGGGTAGAAGGTGAGCATCCATGTTGCATGTAAGAGACATGTATATGTGATCATGATCACAACTATAAAAAGATGTGAACGTGCATGTGTGGATGATATAGATAAATGACATAAAAGTAAGCTATCTAACTAGCATGTGTAATAAAGTGACCATGAACAAGAAAAAGTAAGCAAGAGTAAGAAGCAACCATAATATACAATATGTTGTGGATGGATGGAATGGAATGCAAAATGGAGTGATAGGAGCCGCGTGCCCCTAGTGAATGGAAATGTATGCAATGAGGTTCATTTAGTTTTCCCCCTCAGCAATCAAGAATGAACCATAAATGAGAGTGCATCATCGGGAAATGGTCGAAGTGTGTTTCTAACACATTGTGATGAATGTGTATGGTATAGTGATGAGATGTAACCTAGCGATGATGTGTACATGAACCCTATAGCCGAAGCGTATATCACGACTAGATGAACATATAAGTGATGATTTATCCTAAGTGTATATCACTATAAGATGAATGGATGAGTGATGATTTAGCCCTAAGCGTATATCACTACAAGATGAAAAGAGGGAGTGGTGATGTAACCTAAGGTGTATACCACTACAAAATGATAGAATAGGTGATGATTTAGCCTAAAGCGTATGTCACTAGGATAGAAATTTCACATGATGAAAGGTCAAATAGTAAATGTGTGATGAGTGTAAGGTCCATTTGATTTGTAAACCCTCAACAATCGAGTATGGACCGAGGAACTAAAGTGCATCATAGGGTAGTGAGTGCAATGCGTAGATGATAAATGTAATGATGAAAGACAACCATGTGATGAGTAGAATGTGTAAATACGGGATGTGTAAAATGCAATGCAATATGTGTAGAATGTGTAAAGTGTAATGTATAAAGTGACATGCAATGAATGTAGATAGGCTAGTAATGTAGTATGTAAGATGATGTAATGCTAAATGTGTATGATGAAGACTAGTATGATGTATGATGTATAAATGTGCAAATGTCAAAATGTTGTATGGTGTATGTATGATGCATGATATGTGAGTAGATGCGGTGTGTAAGTCTTATAGTGCAGTGTGTGGGGTTCATGTGTGGTAATCCCTCAACAATCAAATGTTAACCGAAGCACAAGAGTGTTTCATCGGGTAATGATGATGCTAAAGTGTGAATGAATATGTATATGTTAGGGAATTGATGTATGAGAATGCAAATATGATAGATGTGTATATGATAAGAGTGTGATGTAGTACTATGTAAGGATGTTAGAAGGGGGGTGAGAACACTATGCCCCCTAAGTGTGTGAGTGATGGAAGGCTAGTCAAAAGACACTAAGTAGATCAATGTAAGGAGTAGTTTCCTTAACAAAAGTGATAGGACGTGACAGAGGAGTATGACCATCAGATGGTTCATCATCATAACAAATGTCATATGGATCCCAATCATCAACATATGTAGGGTCTATAACGGATGTTGGAATTACAAGTTTAACTTTAGGTGGTGATTACTACATAGGATATGGTGATGTGGTAGATACCTTTAATGGAGGAGTAGTGAGATCATCCTTAAGAGGAGGTTGTTTAGTTTGACTTAGTAATACAACAGATGACTTAGTAAGAGGACGTGATTTAGAGAAACCGCATGAGAAGTGATGGCTTGTTTTGATGTGGTAATGTGGTAGATGATAGAGTAGGAGGAGGTGGTGAACTAATTTTGAGAGGTTGTCTTTATGTTGACTTGGTGATGTCATAGGTGGTTGCTTAGGTGACTCTTGACTATCCAAAGAAGGCGCATGAGAAGTGGTATGGTGATGCTCATTAGATGTAGAAGGAGTAGACTTAGGATCCCATTGAGATGTAACATGACATTGGGAAGTGAATGAGATAAACCCTTGACGCTCAATATGTTTGACTCTACATTTGTAAATCATAGCAATCATTGTCATTATGTCCATTGATTTGATGATAATTGCAATATGGATGACCCTGATACTTTGTTAGCCGATAAGGAGGATAGTAATGAGTAGTGGTAAAGTGATCAATTGATGACTAAGGAGCATAGTAAGAATGTCATGTTGCTTAGTATTACACTCAAATATGAGAGGCTCAGGTAATGGCATGACTTGAGGTTCAACTATATGACATGTAGTGGACATAGATTGAAGAGGAGATGTAGAGGGAGAACAAACATGAGCCTAAGAAGCATCCCTAAGCTGTTGGATTTTAGATTTGAGAGATGTGATTGTGGATTCCATAGCCATAAATTTGTCTTGAAAATAAAGCATGTAAAGATTGAATTGATTCCAATAGGGGTTGATTAGATGGAGAATCACTAGGGTCATTAAATAGACATGACAAATATAGGACTTAGTTCAGTGTGTGCGGCGTATTGCCATCAAAATACTTGGTGTTTAAGGATTTTTGCAAAAAACTTGGAAATTAGGATATTTAAGATATATCTTAAAAAATTAGATAAAGAAACTTAACCCATGATAGAGAAAAAAAAGAGGATCCTAAGCATGAAAAACGTGGGTTCAAAAAATGATTAACTAAAAATGTAAATATATGTACTAGTTAATCTAAGCTATGAAAAATTGTAAATAAGGTAAATAAATGTTGTAAATAAATGTAAAGATGACCCAAAGCAACTATGAAAAAGGAAATGCTAACCCTAATGTGCAAGAGAGAAGAGGAAAGAACTCAACTAAATAGAAGATGCTTGTGGGACTATGTCGTAGAGGTGATAGGAAAATCTGGAAGTAGGAACGACTATGCAGGAGCTCCGAAAAGGATGGATCTGGGTTGATTCTCTAGAATGGGGCACCAGAAGGGATTAGGGTGCCTAGATGGGTTATCTAGTCTACAAAATGGGTGCCCTGGTCTATGCAAAAGCTATGAAACCGATCTTCACATGTTCGATGGATGGTTCAAACCTTCGTTGTCTATAACATTAACTTCGTTACACTACTCTAGATGTCGCTAATATTCCAAGATGATGAAAATACCTATAAAATACCAAGGAGTATCAAAACCCTAAAAAAATAATGCAAATGAATGGTTGTCGACCTGACCTCACTCTGCCACAATAATGGGATTAATAATCGAGTGTTGCACTACATTTTGGACCCAAATGTAGTTCTGGTGAGTGTGTGCATAATGTGTCCTAGGTGCTCTTGTGCCAGTCACACTTTGTGAAGTAGCGAGCAATAACTAGATGTATAAAATATAATAGAATGTGTGCATGGAATAGAATAGAATCCTCCCCTTATGTTGTGTGTGATGCAAATGACCTAGCCTTGTGCCTTGTGATGGAGCTATGTGGATGCAAGTGATCTCCAATGCAATAGATGGATGCAACTCTAGATGGATGATAGTAGTGAATAGTTCTTGGTCCCTCATTATGGTCTCATAACTTTATATTTATAGGGTTCTCTTGATCTAATTTTGTAATTAACCCCAAAATGGCCAACCACCAAAAAGATAAAGACCTCAAATGGTTAAAAAGATCCCAAAAAGTGGCGGGAAAGTTTAAGAAGGATCGGGGCACCCATGGTGGGACTAGGGTGCCCATGGCACCCCAAGATCTTGCTGAGGTGCCCCTGCCTAGTCGGGCTAAAATGATGAAAATTGATGAAAATTAGCTGGGCATGTGTGTGGTGGAGGTCGGGAATGATGAAATAAAATAAAGAAAGATGGCCAAAAGACATGGGGTTAATTAGTACTTTCTTCACTCAAAACCCTCTAAATAGTTGTATGATACTGAGACTAAATAATGTCTAAAGTGCATGATTTTGTGTCTACATATACCATAATTGCATCCCCCTTCCATAGAATATTTTCTAAAGTGCTTGAATTATTTTGGAGATTTCAAATGAGAGTTTGAGTTTCTGTTTCATTTTGTCATTCGAATCGTTTGTGATCTACCCAATCTACCTGTAGTATGGGCATGCCATTTAATAATGCCTCCATGGACTCATCTCTCTTAGATAATGCATCAACTTCCACATTTTCTTTTCATTTTTATAAATGATTTGAAAGTCATAGCCTAATATCTTAGTGACCATTAAATTGTTATTCTTCAAATGAGATTTTTTGCTCTAAGAAGTATTTCAAGCTTTCATGATTTATCTTTACCTTAAAGTGATGACCCATGAGATATAGTCTCCACTGTTTGATTGCATGAAGAATAGCCATCATTTCCTTCTCATAAGCTGGTTTTGAGAGGTTCTTATCTTTCATTTGATGACTCTCAAATACAATGGGACTACCCTCTTGCATAACTATTATGCCTATGCCACATCTTGAAGCATCACATTCAACAATGAAGGTTTTGGAGAAGTCTGGGGTAGCTAGAATGAGAGTGATACATATGGAATTCTTTAGTGATTCAAATGCTTGTGTTGCATCCTCATTCCAATGAAAAGAGTCTTTCTTCAATAAGGATGTGAGTGGTGCTGCAATTCTACCATAATTCTTCACAAAACCTATAATAATAACTCGTAAGCCCTAAGAATCCCCTAAGGTTTTTGAGGGTTTTAGGAACTGGCCAATCCACCATAGCTTGGATCTTATGAGGATCCAATTTTACACCTTCATGAGACACGATATGACCCAAGTATTCTACCTCTCTTACCCCAAAAGCACATTTGGAGGGCTTGACATAAAGGTGTTGTTGTTCAAGAGTGTCCAATACTTTATTGACATGTTGTAAATGTTCCTCCCAAGTATTACTATAGATTAATATATCATCAAAGAATACAAAGACAAACTTCCACAAAAATTGCTGCGGAAGATGGAATTCATCAAACTCTAGAAAATAGATGGCGCATTTACAAGGTCTAATGGCATTACAAGAAATTCATAGTGGCCCTCATGTGTCCTAATTTTTTTATGAATATATTCATCACAAATTCTTATTTGATGGTATCATGACCAAAGATCTAATTTTGTAAAATAAACAACACCATATACTTCATCGAACAAATATTCAATGACAGTCCAATATGATACTTATCTTTCACTTTGTATTTGTTGAGCTCTCTATAGTCCGGAGACATGTGACAACCTTCATCCTTCTTTCGACCATCACCACTTGCAAAAATTAATCACTTTGACTATGGTGAATAATACATGCTTCTAGAATCTCTTGTACTATCTTCTCAATCTCACTCTTTTGGAGATAAGGGTACTTATAAGGCCGAATGTTGGTTGATTGGATGCACAGGTACTAGTTGAATAGTATGATCATGATCTCTTTTAGGTGGCAACACTTTCGGCATATCACCAAACACAATTAAGTGCTCATTAATAATGGTATGTACACATAATAATATTATTTACCAACCCTTTCTACTACTAATCTATATTATCAAGCTCAAAGGATTGTCTTTGTGTGTGAATGATAACCAAGATTGTTCCCCTGTCGTTATTTATTATGAGGATTACTCACATGGGCCTTTTTAAATATGCATGTCTCGGACTTGTAAACTATATACTCATACATAATACAATGCTACCCTAATTCCAAGATGATATTAAAGATTTAACTTCATGCTCATGGGGAAATTCATGAGTATATATATTCAAGTAATTCATAATTGTCAATACCTTTGATAGATATGAGGTTTTTATAATCTAATTATGACATACCCAAAACTCCTAAAATGCCAACAATGAATATGGAAGGCCATAAAACCTACAAAATGTTTATATGTCTTCCTAAAATAGAGGCAGATTGCAAAATTTACAACCTATAAGTTTTAGGTTCAATGATGAAATCCTAAATAATAACTAAATACTTGACCTAATAGTTTTTCATATTTATTTTAGTAAATATAAACCCCTCAATTTTTCCCACTTTAAAACATAAAAAAACCTTACACTTAGGAGCGTGTATGCATTCCTTAACCAAGGAATGTGCACATTGTAACACATACACATTCCTCATCCATAGGAACACATACATGTTATAAATGTACATGCTTTTGGTTTGGTAACTACTAAACCTAAGAAATAAAAGTGTGAAGACATTTTTAAAACCGCATATGCGTTTTAGTCAATTTCATGTTTTTAGCCTACTTTGACCCCTATCTCCATGAAATTACCCTCTATTAACTCAACACGAGGTATTTAATTTTATAGTGTATTTTATAATTTAATTATATTTTTCACATTTATAAATCATAAGTATACATCTTGATAATGACAGTATACTACTTATAGAGATCTACATGATCCGTTTAATGAATACTAACACCTTTGTATGAGTATATTTCCCTCAACATCTAGGGATTGATATGTAGCTATATATTTATCATTGATTTTTAATTGAAAAATTCTAATACCACTTGCGTATCACATGTCTACTTCTCATATAGACCGACTAGAAGATGGTAATGGTAAAATGAGTACACGTCCTTTATTTTCTCCTAGGGAGTCCCCTTTGTGGATGTACAAATTTTTAGTTTACTTTTTAATATAAATTTTTTCTTGTAATTGAACAATTATATTATGACTTGATTATGACAAGTTTGCATCCCATATCGACCAACACGAGGATAAGGGAACTCATAGGATGATATAGTAGTCTATGTAGAGGCATAAAGTTTGCATTTATTATTTAAAGTGATTTTAATTAATTCTATTATAATGAGTCGACATTTTTTTGCATGTGCTCATCAAAAGTAAGTCTCACTCAATTTGCTAGTAATAAAAAAATTAAAAATGAAATAGATAGAGACTACCCAAATAGTATGAATGCCCTACTCCATAGTATATTAACGAGGGTTGACAATGCACTCTCACCCCTCCAAGAAAAAGCATTGATAGACCCTCTTGTTTTGTTCATAGTAATTATAAACAACAAGTGCAAGGGGACCTAAAAATGGACCTCTATGTAAATGATGACATGATCATATTAATGTTCATATTTGGGGAAAATAATTATTTTAAATATATTTATATTTGAGCAAGAATAATTTGTTTTATTTTAGTTTATCATTGTGTTAGTTTAATTTATTTAATATGTTATTTAGTTATTTCATTTTTTTGTTGCATGTATTTTAAAAAATCAATAATTGACCGAATACAAAACTAATTCAATCATATTTTCATTTAAGGTGGATGCAAAACTCACTTGAATGATAAATAAGGTTGGTCGATATATCTTTCTCCGAGTTCGAGAAGATCCATTATGACCAAAAGTTAATTGGAAAATTTGCATCATACGGGTTTATGAGAATAAAGAGGAATTTGAGGGTAATTACATTGTGTAAATATTTATTTTAAGAAAAACTATATATATTTGTAAATATTTATAATTCGCAGGTTCAATACTAAGGAAACACGGTGAAGAGATGATATGTCTTTGACCTCCTTACATAGAGAAAGATGTTTGGTTCGGTTTGTGTGACAAGTGGCTAGTAGAGGACACTAATAGGGTTGCATGTTAGTTAATGAAAGTAATGATATATGTTAACCTTTGCATTGTAAAGAGGACTATTTAGAGCATTGCACTTTGGTTGATAAACATGCTTTATTTAATTTGATTTTTATGTTGTATAATCGCCATTTAAGTCTTATAACAGACAAATATGGTTTATAGTCACAATGTAATGGTAATTATATAACATGGTGATTAATTAAATATTTAATTCATATTACAATTGATGCAAGTATCAAAAGTAATGCAATTCGGGGGCATGAAGCTCGATTCCAAAAAGGGTAGTTGGTGACTCATCGTTTGGGCCAAAAACTTAGAAAAGGCTGCTAATAAATTGTTAGTTCTATATAATCTATTTATATAGTTATGTTGTTGTTTTTTTTATCATAAATTTTTAATAAAAATATTAATATATGTAATTTTATCATATAATTGTGTTCATAGGAAGAATGCTATAAAAATAGTGTAATAAAAAAGTGTGTACACCGTTAAAAGAGTTGGGATGAAACACAAAATCCTCTAATCAGTGGATTCGAGATAACCAGTTTGTGTTGGTAAGAAATGTAGTGTTGAATTTGTTGTACATGCACCAAATTATAAATTAAAATTAAACACTTTTTAAAAGTTATTATTTTGTTTTTTTAGGTAAAAGAAATTTGGAGGAAGAAGATGATGGTGAGGAAAAAAAGGACCGGGGGACCGGGACCGGGAAGAACATGATAATCGTGAGGATCAATGGGAGGAGGACGAGATCGATCACGAGGATATTTATAGTGTATTTTTACATCTACTTGTTTTGTAATTTGGAAGGGACCTCTTAGTGCTCCCTCAGAATTAAATTGTTATTTATTATAGTAAAACACATTTTTAATTGAAATGTTGACTTTTTCAATTATTATTAATAATAATTGGATATTTAATAAGTTCTTAGTGACAATGTTTATTGTGAATAATATCTTAGTATATGTTTGTTTAATTTTTTAATAGTAAAAAAATTATATAATATAATTTTTCGTAATTATAATATATGTAATTATGATTAATTATATTTTTTAAAAAATATATCGAATGATTCTCACATCACATTCGTGTCAAACCTTAGTGGTAATGTTGTGGGCTTTGCCTCGTTCGAGGTGGGGAAAAGGTGGCGTAAAAATGGTGCTAAAGGGCACAAAATTGATGTAATTAACAATCTCTAGTTGCATCACTTTTTCATCATGAGTTTCGATGTGATTTCATCAAAGAAAAAAAACCAAAAATAGTCAAAAAGGTTACTTTCTAACGCGAAATTAGGCCAAAAATAGCATTATTTGCATTGTGTAGTAGTGCATTTAGAGCAAAAATTAGGACAAGACACACATTAAATTTGTAAAGATAATTTGTTATAAGAATGATATTGAAGTTGTAAGAGCATCTATTTATTTTTTCAAGAGAGTCCCCATGCCAAATTTTGACTTCAAGCATTTACTGGATCATCATAGGCAATATTAGTCGTTGCATGCATTGAATGTTAAGGGTTAAGACACTTACAATATACCAAAGTGCTTGTAGATTTTATTTTCATCAACCGTTAAATGTGATAATTATTCAAGGCATGGGAGTTTGATAATAATAATTGATCACAATAAGACATGTTGCCATTAATATCTCCCAATTTTTATGGGTTGTCCAAGGTGTTGAGGCTAGATTAGGTTTTTGACCAAGGAGTGTAGATTCTCATTACTTCACAATAGATTTAGAAAAACTATGTGAAGTTTGTGACGATGAGGATTGGATCACATTCGCAGAGTCAATTTAACATCTTATCGTAGAATCCCATTTCCATAGCCATCATGACTCTAACCAATGAATTTTACAACCATTACAATTTTGTCCATTGTAATTTTTGAGTTATATTTTCTAATGGTCAATTTCCCTTGTTGATTGGTTATGTCATGTACCACATGGACATCAATGACTATCTCTAAATTCACATGATCCAACATATTATAATCCAAACCTTATTTCTCTATACTCTTTTTAAGAGGGCAAATATTCCAAAAAAATTAGATCATTATACATTCTAGATTAAATGTTTTTTTTTCAAACATAAAATCTAATATGCTCTAATTGAATTAAACTAATTACAGCTACCTATATATGATTAGTGTGAGTTAACTTTAAATTTCCATATCTACATGATTTGTGTAAGGTGACTTGGTGTGCACGTTCTCTTTTTTAAAAGATAAAAACAACTTTATTAATGGTAGAGTATATAATTGACATACTTAATACTCGACCATTTCCAAGAAGGTTCATAGCTATTTGGAGTCTCAACTATCCCAATTTTTATTCCACCATTTTCATATGACAATGTTCATAAAAGCACTAAGTATGTGGTGGAGTTGACTTTCTAGAAATTAGCTTTAAAATATTTTCAAATTAGCTATAAAAAGATTCTAGAGAAACAAAAACAACTGCTGCCAAGTATTGCTGCAGTAAAAATTGTAATGCATATGCTGGCAGCATGTTGTAAAAGATTAACTGATTATAAGGATGGACACCTATTTCTCGTGGGGAAAAATTGTTAACATAATTGGCAGCCCCATGGAATCCATTCGCTTCTCTGTTTTGTTGATAGGAATTTATGGCAGTTGACGGAATGTTGGCGATCTTCTTCACTGCAAAATCTCTTATAATGTCATTTGAAACTAAGATTTTTAAACAAATAAACTAAACGCAAATGAGTAATGTCATTTAGTATTACTCGCTAAACATCTATCTGTAATACTAAATATTTATAAAACATGCACCTATGCAGTCACTTATGGAAAGCAAGTACACACACGAGACCGGTATGCCACCACGGACAAGTCTGAAGTTCTGTGAGAGGGCATCCACAAATTTGAATGTATTTATTAACCAGCATGGAACTTGATGTCACGTCTACAATAGAACAAGCATCAGTGAGCTACAATAGAACTTGATGGCAACGTCAATGCACACCAGGTCACCAGTGATGCAAAGATTATAATTACCTGATAAATCAGTTCGTTGGGTGTCCTTGTGGATGACAACGAATTCAAAGGTATTGGACGAGCTTTTTTGAATTTAGTGAAGAAATAAAGAAAGCCATATTTCATCAAAAAGGAAAAATGATAAATAATTTGCGAAACCAGAGGTTTAGAAATTCTGTACAGCTCTCAGGTAAGTTGGGTTTAATGGAGGACAAATTCTCATGTCGTCTTGCAAATAACATTATTCTGAAAAAATACAATGTTGCTCTCATACGATGCTCGGTATAATCGCCACATTGAGGATAAAAAAGGTGGCTTTACACTGTACAGAAAAATAATTAAGTTGTTCGCGTTTTAAATTGTAAATCATCCACTGATTCATTCTTCCATTTAAGGGTGAGATTGAAATGGTCATGTCCATGTTTGGAGAAAACTTATGCTCGGTTGGCCTTCTTAACCCCAAGAAGATGGCTCGAGTGGAGGAGAAGATGATGGCGATGGCAAACAAGGGTTAAAGGGCGATGATGTATTATGCAGTAAGAAAAATATTACAGGGAAAGGATTCCCTTCTAGTAATACAGAAACAGTCACAACCAGCAAGACCAAAAGCTCCATCGACCGTGGAGTGACTAGGCACAAATGGATTGGGCGCTCTTTGGGACAAGACCGCCTAGAACTCCACCCGAAACAAAGGGCAAGCAAGGCAAGCTCATCAAATTTCATTATTTCTTGCACTGCAAATTTTTGTTTTTATTACAAACTAGTAATCGCACGTGGGTGTGCGATAAAAACGCCGAAACTAAGAGGCGAATGCGAACAGAAGGAAAGTTAAATATGTAAGGAAAGACTAACATAAATGCAGGTGGGTATATAATAACCGGATGAACATGGTGAAATGAGAAACGAGCAACAAAATATGAGTCCAAGAGAGGAGAGATCACTACTACATGGGGGCATATTTTGAGACGATAAATAGAGACACTACTTTTAATTCGTCTCTAATTTTTTTTATCGTCTTAAATTCTTTTTATTTAATTTAATACTAAATTGACTTTTAATGAAGTTTGGGGGAATAACGAAAAAATTCATTTTAGGGCTTCGATTGGGAGAGGGGAAAGACTGTAAATATTGGAAACATGGCATCTACTCTGTACAGCTCCGTGAATCTGTCGGCTATGGATATCATTCTCCTGAGATTGTACAACGACGATGAAAGCGAACCAGAGAGATTGTTCTGAAACAGAAACAAAGACTCTAGCTGCGTGAGATTTCCCAAAGAGGCAGGGATTTTTCTGGTGGGGTTATTATACACCAGGTCAGGATGAATGAGAGAAGCCATTTCTCTAATTTCTGCAAGAATTTCCCCGATCAGGTGGTTGTAGCCCAAGTAAATCCATTCCATTCGGTGCCTGCTGAGGCCGGGAGGGATTTTCCCGGTGAGCTTGTTTCTTGCAAGTTTCCAGTATGTCAAACACATCAGACGATAAATGGAGGGATTAATCCTCACTTCCAGATAGTTGTCTCCAAATTCCAGATAAGTAAGGCTCAGATACTACCCAATATTTGCCGGAATGGATCCAGAGAAAGAGTAATCAAATAGATCCAGTACTTTCATTCTCCTCAACCCCGACAGACCAACATAAACCCTACCGATAAATTTATTGCTTCACAGAATGAGATGCCAGAGATTCAAACAGTTAAGGAACTCAACATGAATGGATCTCGAGAAATTTTTATTAGGAACATCCAGTAGCTGCAGCAACTCAAGCCCTATAATGGTGGGAGACAAGTGGCCTATTAAATTCTTGCTCGACAGATTCAGAGCAACGATCGAATGAAGAGCACGTTAAAATGTGATAAGCCAAGGCATGGCTTTGCTTTATAGTAGTAAAAGTTTTGCAAGTTTTGAAAGTATGGCGAGGGATATATATATATATATATATATATATATCAGGACAGATGGATATCGCCTCTTAGATGATGCATTCCTCCTCCAGTAGCCCTGTAAAGCACCACTCATCCTACTCCAAAAAGGAAGCCTCTTCTACAAAAAACAAAGGCAAAGAACAAAAATGTGGTTCCCCTTTCGAATTCTCAGGGCACCAGGAATATGAACAGGAACGACGCGAGGAGGGTTTTTGTTTCCGCACAGGAACTTCATTACACTACGAACAGTGCAGGTGGAGGAGCTGAGGCACTATTATTTTCTTCAATGGATGGATCCTATTACACTATCACTGGCATGATTGGGTGCAGTTCATCCTCCTGGTCAAACTTCATTCCACAAATCACTTGCATATTTATTTTGAATTTTGGTATCCCGTTACTCTGGTTTTCTCTTCTCTGTTCAACTAGGAATTAGATATCTAGAAACTATATATGGAGAGGGTGAGTGAATTGATGTCCCACATTGCTCAAATTGTAGTTATGCATGTTATGCAGGGATGAAAATCATTGTCAGAGTTTCATTGGACAAAGTAATGAACCCATTTGTGTTTGTAGCTTACACGCTAGCTGTTGCTACATTTGCCATGGCCCCTGTTGCTTATTGTTTAGAAAGGTATATATGTTGCACTCACACTCACGCCCATGTTCTGAGTTTAGTTTTTCATTTTATGTTGCTAATCTCCATGACAATGTATATATATATATATGAGTTCTTTGATTGTTTCTGATTATCTTCGTGTTGGTGCAGAAAAGAACTGCCCTGAAATGACTTGTTCCGTTTTCTGGCTAATTTTTCTGCTGGCTCTTGGTGGGTAAGTGATCAAACTTCAAACTATGCTATTTGATTAGTAATGTATTGTACATATGGGGCTGCAATTTGATTACTTGTCGTTGAAAATAATGGAGTTAGAATGATTTGTAGGCTTTTTCTGATATGTAAAGACACCCAGTTGATTAAAATATATTTAAAATGATCTTGTGGGTACATTTTCTTCACAATCTTTGAGATAGAAAAAAATGTAGAGATTTTCATGCTCTAGTATTTTAAGATAGACCCGGTGGAACTCCAAACTGTAGTTGGTGGAACCATTCACTGTTCCTTGACAAGATTACTGCACTTACAGAGCATGAAAGAATATTAATCTTGCTGAAAGAATAACAATACATTGTTTGTTAGAAGCAACTTTAAAAAGTACCCAATAGTTCTTTGAGATTTCTTGTGAATTTTGTGTCTTTTAAGAGTGCCTCCTGAAACGGTTTTTTGTCTATTTTTTCATTAACACAAGTACTAACAAAGTTTGTGATAGAAATGTTAATGCAAGTACTTGACTCAAATGACAAATGGGACAATGATTCCATCAAGATTCCTTAAAATATTGAAAGAAAATAAAATCTGTCATTATTTACCTATAGAAATTCCAGTGTCCCCTCCAAACGACTTCAAGAGATGCCAGAAAGAAGCTTGTCACCCTATAATAAACACTCTCAAAACTAGAGTGTGCGTACAGAGACCTCGCGGACTCCAGCCCTGAATTCAAACATTTTAATAGCATGGTTTAAGTCAAACAGAGGAGGACGAAATTGTGCAGGTGATCACGGGTGATCAAGTGTGGGATCTCCCTCGGGAATACCACTTGTCTTCGCTTTCTGTATGTCTGATCTTCTTCTTTACTTGATCTCTGCGTTCCAAAAAAAATGTCCTGTTTTATTCATCATGTGAAATCTTATTACATGTCCCAAGGAAGGGATAACGTTAGTTTCAGGCCTTATTAAGATAAGGGATTGTCTATAGTTTGTTTTTAATACATACCCAACAAGTGATGAGAATGCAACTAAAAACAAGACCACTGGTGTATTTTGTGTCGTTGTTTATGTGGTTTGATGGAGTGGGTGAGTTTTGAAGGGTGTGCTGGCAGGGTTGAGAAGAGCCAATGCCATGAATGAATTGGGAATCGGGAGAGGAGATGGTAATGTTGAACAGTATGTTCATCCGTGGGTGTGTTTGTGCCTGTGTTGCTGTGTTTTACCCCTCGTTGGTGTCAACCAGATGAATCTTTCATCTCTACTTGTAACACCGGTGCTAACATCATGACTCACATAATCTTTGCTCACGGGCCTTTCATTAGCTGTAGAACAAGTGCTCTGTCGTATTGTTTAGAATCATCTAAGTAAGGAGGGTTACCAGATATGGCAGCTTGTATTGCACTTAGTACAAGATTTAGGGCTGGGGATAATACTGGATCTACAAGGCTTGGGGAAGGAGAAACTAATGTTGGTGTTGGGGAAACTAATACCCATAATGATATAATTAGTCATACTAGTGGCGGCGGCGAAGGAGGAGGAGAAAACAAAAGAAAGAGGGCTGGGATGGATCTGGACGCACCTTTGTTCGGAAGGATAAGTCCTCCCTCTGATTATGGGCAAATTAAGTGGAATAGCGCAAGTTCTAACATCGCCGACCCCCAATCCCACGGCCCCAATAATAATCCCTTGGGATGGCAGCAATATCAATCATCCACAGTGGATGGTGTGAGTGTAAGCCATAACAATAATAGTAGTAACAGAGCAACTGCCCCTTCACCTGCTTCCACCGTTACTTCCCGTACTGGATCGGGCTGCATCTTGTTTCCTGAATCTCATGGTCAACCCTTTTGCACCTATTCTGGTTTTCCCTTATCCCACACAGCTGGTAGTAATATGTGTAGGGCAGGTGCAAACTCTTGGGGGAAATGGGGAGCGGTTGTGCAGCAGGGTGAAGTAGGTGGTTTAGGATTATGATGGAACAGCAAGGCAGCTGTCATCATCCTTGAATGGAGTGCCAGTGCAGGCTATGGATGAAGCCACAGCTGCAGTCTGGGCTGATGGTCTCATTAAGGACTTGATGCAGTGTTCTCCCAATGCCTCCATCGCTCAAATCATTCATAACATTCAAGAAGTTGTGTATCTGTCCAACCCACATGTGGCGTCTGTTCTTGAGTATCGTCTCAGGTCTTTGGGTGATTTAGGTTTTCAAGGCGGTGCCCAAAATCTAAGTATAAATGCTTCTGATGCTGCTGCAAGAGGCTTGAAGCGCAGTCTAGACCACGATCGAAGAGATCATGCGAATGCACAGATTATGGTTGATTGGAAAAGTATTGGGAATCCTGATGCTGCTTCAAGGAGACCAGGTGCTAGTGATCATGGTGTTCAAGACGGTGAAAGTGGAGACTTGGGACTAAGGATGCACAGTAGTGCTAGAGATTCTCATGATTTACACCACCATCCGGCACAGCCAGATGCTGGCCTTAAGCTCTACTTGAACTCATCTTCATCGGGAAATTGCTACAACGAAAATCCATGGAATAGCTCCTCCGAGGCTCTAATGGTGAACACCAACAACGGCAGCAGCAGCATGTGGATGCAACGGCCAGCAGATCACAACTCCCAGTCTCCAGTCTTGTCATTGCAGCAACAACAACAACACCATGAAGACTCTCTCAAGTTGGCGGTAGGTAACAATAACAAAAACAGCAATAATCATAATAATTTTGTTACTACTGAAGCTCCCAAGGTTAATGATGCAGCTCCCAATCAAGATCAGTCGAGGGGAGCATTAACTTGTCAGCAGGCTGCTGAGATAAGCCCGAAAGACGAAGAAGAGGGTCTGCACATACTTGCCCTCCTGCTGCGGTGTGCAGAGGCAGTTTCTGCCGACAATTTCAAAGAGGCGAATGCAATACTTCCTCAGATCACCGAGCTCTCAACTCCCTATGGCACCTCAGTGCAGCGTGTTGCTGCCTATTTTGCAGAGGCCATGTCAGCAAGGTTAGTCAATTCCTGCGTAGGAATGTATTCACCTCTCCCTCGAATGCATCCATCTCAGAGCCAAAAGATTGTGAGCGCCTTCCAGGTCTTCAATGGCATTAGCCCCTTTGTTAGGTTCTCCCATTTCACTGCAAACCAGGCAATACAAGAAGCCTTTGAAAGAGAACAGAGAGTGCATATCATCGACCTGGACATAATCACTACTACAAGAGGGGGTGATTTGAGACGAGAACATCTTAAGCCTTCTAAAATATGAAATCACAAATATCATTAGGAATTTTCAGTCATACAACCCAGGCAGCAGCAACATTGGTTAGAAGCAGAAAGTAGAGAAACAAAAATTTGTACCAACAAGTGAGATAAGAATTAACAATCCGGCACCAAGTTCCACGGCTCTTCTGCTTTCCATCTTGTGTCACTGCAATGGTGTGAACATTCTCGGTAAGATTATTTAAACCCATTCCAGTGGCCCAAAGTCCTGCCAAGATGCTAGTTAAGCCTTCTAAATCAATTCCTCTGCTCAAAACACCAGGTGGTGGAGCCCTTGATGCTATTAAAATTGAGACTGCATGATATGATCAAACGTAAGTCCAACCAAACAGTAGATTAAGACCTGGTTAATTTAATAGCATGGACACTACATTTCTAATATTAAAATATATAACCTATGAAATTGAAATAAGGTGTTACAACGATTTATAAAATATAAAAATAACAACCAACTTGAATGTGAGCACTACTAACATTTCTAATTGAGATCTATTTGTTTTGACTTGTGTTTCAATGCAACTTGAAACATTTTGTAAGCTTTTCCTGGAAAATCATCAAGGCGCTGTGAAAAACCATTTTCCACTTGGAAGAAATGATTTTATCACTAAATACCTAAACGATTTAACATATGGTGCAAAACTAACTTACGATTTTGAGCAGAGGCATGATAAATTTTAAAACCAACTGTGAATATACACAACATTTTTAGTGCAAGAACTTCTTTGGAGAAATAAAGAGCTGCTAGGAAATATGGAACAAAAGAATCAAGGCCCTACATATTAAGAAAAATGTTTCAAGTAATCTTAAAAGGATAACATTGGGAAACCAGTTTCATTTCAAGTCCAAGATATGGATAAATGAAATAATTACATTATGACTGATATCTGCCACATAATTTATTGATCATCTCGTTGGGTTTTAGTTCGGTAGAATATTAAAAAAATTTGCAATTCACATTTTATTTCAATTAGTGGGCATTCATACAACATCTTTTACTTTAGCTTTCAGAAACGCTTCAAAAGTTTTCTTTAGTTTTCATAGAAGCATAAAAGAGATCTCCTCTGCCAAAACTTTCTTTTTGGGACCTTTCAATTCCATCTAAACCAGAGGCTTCTCATTCTTCCCACAAACAACACAAAAAGGTCACACACCCATGTCTCTCTGCTCAGTATCATCCTTAAAATCAAGCTAGATGAGCCTTTTGATCTCTGGAGATGGTTCAGCTGATCCATTGTGAAGATATTCTTCTTTTTTAGAAAATTCTTCTATCTGAATATTTGAGTCATGTTGTATTTCTGGAATTCTTTTGTGTTGGTAGCTATAAAGCCTTGCAGTTGCTTGTAGGTTCTCTTGTTTCTTCCTCCATGTTGTTTTTCTAGATACCTACAATACTTTAAAATATTCGACATACATAATGGTGATTTAGACAGCTCTTCAAATTTATTAAAGAGAATCCTGAGCTCCTGGCCTAAAAACAATGTTTCTTCAACATTAGCGGCATT
This sequence comes from Taxus wallichiana var. yunnanensis, assembly GCA_018340775.1. Classification (NCBI taxonomy): domain Eukaryota; kingdom Viridiplantae; phylum Streptophyta; class Pinopsida; order Cupressales; family Taxaceae; genus Taxus; species Taxus wallichiana. Next base: position 120,851,205 of record CM031238.1, read on the forward strand.
TGATAAGATTAATGAAAGTTGAATTATTTTTGTTTATATTTAATTTATCTATCAATATATTTGGATTAGTATTATTGTCTTAACCACTTATACTATGTTAAGACATCCAGTAGTTTATCGTCATTTTGATGTGGGCAAATTTCTTCTATATGTGAAATAGTAAAAATTGATGTGATCTTTACAATTTATATTGATAATTGTTTAAAACTAACAAATACTTTTAATGAATTCTTTACTAGTCACTTGCCACGGATTTTATGAAAAGATTTATGGCTTTATAGATCAATTTCTATAAGGACATAGATCGATTTCTTTCTGGAAATAGTGTTAGCAATATTTTAATATTGTGAACATTATTATTATTGTGCAAATAATGAGTTGGTGACAACTCGTAGAGATCTCTTAGAGAGATTCTAGGTTTGTTGAGTGAGAATAGGTATTGGGAGAGATTTGTGGGATGCTGAGTGATTTGTGGGATGAGTGTTGACTCCTAGAATCAAGGAGATCAAACTCTATATATGTAACCTCTACCTGTGAATAATATATCCCGAATCATTTGAATCTATAATATCATTATTCGGTGTATTTTCTCTGTGCAAAACTGGTTTATTGCTTTGATTTGGTATCAGAGCAACGAATGGTCCTTTGAGAGTCTTCTGAAATATTGTTTATTAATGCATATAGTCTGCAGATCTAAAGTTTGACGGGATTCTCTTGTCATTTACTATTTTTTTCAATGCATGATCAGGCCATGAAAAATTCTATTTGCAACTCCAATGACTTCTCTCTTCATGCACAAATGATCTTTTCATCTCTGCAGCATCATCACATCCTTGTCTGAGACTTCAACAACCTCGATCTGTTTTATCAAATCTGCATATTTTGATCGCTGTAATTTGGATTCAGATTCACGTCAAACGCAGTCATAAACAGCTTTTAGATCGTTTAGTAATATTAAACGATTATAGTATCGTTGCAAAGATTTCAAAGCAAGCTTTCCAACGCAAGTTACGGTTTGCAAATCAGAGATCTGGTGCTCAAGTTATCAGAAAAACATCATTGGTCAGTTCTCTTGAATGGAGCTCCGCCCACATTGATCACCGAATTTACATTCAAAGACACGTGGAACAATTGTGAGTCTAGTTGTATTTTTTGTCAAACATAAAATAAAATAAATGAAAACAAGTGTTCGCTGATTTGGTGATATTTTTTTAATAACCGTCATTTTTCTAAGTGTAGTACAGTAACATGTGATTAAGTTTTTTAGTTTTTAATGTTTTAGTAAAGTGGGTTATAAAATTAGACTTTCACGTGTGATTTATAACATGTTATTCATTAGTCCCTTTTTATGTGTATAAAATTGTGTCATATTCCTTTTTTAATTTATATGTGATTAAAAGAATATTTAAAGTTTATAGTGTGGTCTTTAAATTATAGTGGGATTTTATTAGTTTTAATAGTGTTAATTAATATTTAGTAATTGTGAAGTGTATTATGTAGTCTTGTAATTAAAGGAGTTGAATTATTAGTTTTTTGGTGTTATCGAGTGTTTTATTTTTTGTCGTCAAGTTAAAAAGTAATTAAATATTAATTTTTCGTTATAATTGTTCAAGTCAAAAGTGTTGTTAGAGTTTTAGTTATCGTCTTGTCTTGTTTCAAACTAGTCGTTTTGTGTCGTCGGCTAGAGTTATTGTCAAACTTGTAAAATATAAAATAAAATAAAAATTCCCTTATGGACGCATTTTCGGTGGTAATCGATGTCCATCAATGTAAATTGAACCTAATGATCAAATCCAGCTGAGGTAGCAACAGACAGATGGAGGCCGGAGGCAACGGAGGAAGGAGGTTGATCAGCGACCTCTCGTCAGGCACCATCGACGAGGCCGCGGTATTGATTTGGTGGCCAAGTATTTTAGTTGTGTGTTTCATTGTTTGTAATAAGAACAGATGTTACATTCCTGTTCAGAATTGTATTTCCTTTTATAACCTCCTGATGTAAATATGTGATAGTAGAAAGATAAAAGCACAAGAAAAAGCAGCATCATGTTTTTCTTGAAGAGGATGAACAGAGGTTCATGAGCAGGGGCTCGTACCTAGGACAGAGGTCCGTTATTGTCGAACAGGGGTTCGTATTGGTGAACAGAGGTTCAGCGTACCAAGATCATGAGCATGCAGAGGCAGGCAAGCTGTAGAAGACGTGTGAATGTTTTTCTCTACATTGTTCACATTAGGGGAGTGTATGTGTGGAAATAATAATGTTAACAATAGGGGAGTGAATGTTAGCAATATTTTAATATTGTGAACATTATTATTATTGTGCAAATAATGAGTTGGTGACAACTCGTAGAGATCTCTTAGAGAGATTCTAGGTTTGTTGAGTGAGAATAGGTATTGGGAGAGATTTGTGGGATGCTGAGTGATTAGTGGGATGAGTGTTGACTCCTAGAATCAAGGAGATCAAACTCTATATATGTAACCTCTACCTGTGAATAATATATCCCGAATCATTTGAATCTATAATATCATTATTCGGTGTATTTTCTCTGTGCAAAACTGGTTTATTGCTTTAAAATAGATCGATTTCTTTGTTTCTAGATTTGATTATTCAATTTTTCTCATACAAAGACTCAAACTGGAAAGGCGATTTAAAATCAATGCGAAAGAAATAGATAATAATTACTTCTTATTGACCCTTCTCTTCTAATGCTTTTCATTTTGAATGCAGGAATATTCTACGTACTATGATCACAATAAAGTTTTAGGAAGAGAAACATTCATTTCAAGATTTGAATTTAAAAGGTATATGACAAGTTCTCAAGTATTCATCTTCCACAACTGCCATAGTATTCAAACTCAATTTTTATATTGTTTCCATATATGTGTGCTTTGTAGAAAGGCTACTAATTTCCTGTTGTTACAAAAATGTAAAAGACAAACATCATAATCAAACTACAAATCCGTTTAGAGGAGTTCCTCAATCTTTTATCATATTTAACACATGAATTAAAGACAAATGTGACGACAATAAACAAATAATACAATTTTCCATTTAATAAGGAGCGAACAAGCTAAATTTTCCACCTTTCCTACTTTAAAATTATGATATTTCTAAGATGATTTCAAAAAACCAAGTCATTCGAACATAATGGAGGGACAAAATTTAGAAATGGTGTTTAGAAATTGTTAGGATTATTCTTATCATATATTATACATTCAATCAAGATTCTTCGAATGTATCAACTCCTCTACAAAATGTTAGTTTGCACTTGCATTTTGATGTAATTTTTTTGGCATTTCTAGTCACCTAATTCTATTTATACATATATTGCTTCTTCTTCTCTTTATTAAAATCTTAATTTTTGGCACGATTAGTCATATCACGGTCTTGTATTGTTATGCCCTATTGAATATTTTTGCTGCCTTGCTTCTTACTTTTATGTATTATTGGTTATTAGTTTCTCCTCTACCCCTGAAACACATTATCTTCAGCAGGATTTGCCATATCATGGCCTTGTTTCAATTGTATACCAAATGGTCTGCTATTTTTAACTGCCTTTTCTGTTTTCTTTTTAATCATCAATGCATAAATCCCGATGGCAAGAATGACAAGGACTAGCACTGCTGCGCCGACTGCCATTCTGATGATTTCCCCTGTGCTTAAGTGCTTAGACAAGTATTAGTATTAGTATTAGTTAAGTTTCTTTTGTAATCTATTAAGACCAACACATAGATTACTTTGGACTTACATTGTGGTTAACAAGTCTAAGGAAGAAAACCACAGGGGAACTTGGGATACATCGAATGAATTGTTATTGAGGTCCCTGCGAATACCACACCCAAACATTATTATTAGACTTCACAACATAAATGGGGAATCTTTGCAGGTAGCTTGCTGCAGTCTATATTACTCACAAGTATTGCAGGTTGCTCATCCCGGATAAGTCAGGTACAGTACCATTCAGTTTATTGTTTGAAATATACATGTAAGTACAAATTGTTCCCAACAGTTACCACGCTAATCTCAAATGTTTTCATTTATAAATTATCTCAGGGAATAAAACAACAAAGCTTACATTTCACCCAGGTTTTCCAACGAAGTAATGTTCGACGGTAGTGAACCTTCCAAAGAGTTGGCATTTTATTGTGGGTAAACCTCCCAGCAGACTTTGGGCAATGTGTTGTATTCTACATGGAAAGTAGAAGAAATCTCTAACCAATGAAACATGTTTAAGTATAATTGACCTTGTAGAGTTTGGGCTATTTGTTGGATTTTCATGCTGAGTAGAAGAAAGCATTAACTACAAGAAATTATGTCATTAGTATGATAGGTAGAGTAGCTTCTGTCGCCCTGTTTGCTATTACATAAAAAGGTTATTGCATCTTTGCTTAGCTCACTTTTATGTGGAATTCAAATCATGTTCATTTCTGTTGCTCCTCAAATGGTACCATGTTCAAGGCCGAAAGGGAACCAATCAAGACACCATGCTCCTCTGGGAGGTATTTCCAAACATTCAAGACTGAATGACATGGTAATTATCCTGAATAACAAATTAATGAGTTTTTAGTTGAACTCGTGAAATCGATCATTATTACTTAAACACATCTTAATTTGTAGGATTTGGGTTCAAGAAAGGACACAGTTTTATGTGGTGTATTTGATGGGCATGGTCCATTTGGGCATCTAGTAGCCAAAAGTGTGAGCGACTCACTACCATCAAAGTTGTGCTCCCAATGGGAAATGGAGGTTAAAGATGACGATAGCTTAAAGGAAGTTAATAGTATGGTGGGAAGCATGAATAATCCTGAGGACTCAACCATGGACGATGGATAGACAACAGTTAGCGTGGGAAGCGTGAACAATCTGAGTAATTATTTTACCATGTGTTTTGATCTCGCATTTTAAGACTCAAAGACTAATTGGGAAATGGAATCTCATTCCAGGTATAATTATTAAATAATAACTTACATTCTATGTTTCTTGGGATCAGGGACAAGACTTGGTTATTGGTAATGTTGGAGATTCAAGAGTAGTTTTTTGTACAAGAGGTCAAGACAATTCTTTGGATGCAATGCAGTTGACAGTGGATTTGAAACCCAATCTTTCAGGTATGTCTTGCAGTTTGTTTCTCTAGTGCAGAAATATCTTTTAAATTCCATGCTTACTGTATTCATATTCTTTATTGCAAAGATATCAGTTTGAATGCTGGCTTGTTTATCAGTTTAAAGGCCTACCACAGCTTTGCAAGAAAAAGGATATACTTCTATCGATGTCTTTATTAAAACAATAGTAATAAAGTAAGGAGATATTGTGGAAGTTCGTGATGGAGCAATACCCCATTAATACTCTTGAATTGGAACTTGCAAAACACTCTCAATACTGTCCATAGATTTGGAGGGATGGAGCATCAAATTAGATCAAATTTAAATAGAAAATAAAAACACCATTTCTTACTCTGTCACATTTTACACAACCTGGGTAAATTCTGTCTCTGATATCTTTCTCCCCACATGAAATCGAGACCCAAGTTTTTGTAAACTTGTTCTTTTCTATCAGAAAAAATTATCTCAAATTTTCAGACGATTTGGCTGATTATTTTTCACTTTATGATGATTTTACTTACTGAAATACGTTTTTCTTTTGAGTTGTCTCAGAAGTGCAGGTCGGTAATTTGGTCATAACTTTCTCTATACATACCCAATCGACCTCATAATAGACTCGTTGGATTTTTATTTCCAAGGTTCTCTTACTGTCTGAATTTTATCTCTTTATGATACTTCCATAAAAAGTTATGCACGCTGTCCTAAAACTGGGTTTGCACAATTTCCACAGTTCAGACCGAGTTTTGCTTATAAAATGCAAAATTTGAAATTTCTCAGTTACTTAAAAACATTTTTAGATACCCATTATTGAGATTTAAATGCCTAAGAAGTTTCATGCAATGCCTCTTCACCAATCACTGCCAGCTCTCTTGAGTTCTTCTCCTTTTACGCCTAAATACTGTATTTTTCATACTCCTCCTAGAATTGTCATGCCCAGTTCACTCGTGTGAAGCCCTAAGGACCTGATTCCCTTTCTAAATGCTTGAGGGGAGTACAAATATGATTAGTTCTAGATTTGGTGATTAAGTTCATCATATTTCATAAGATATAAACATTTCTCTACAAACCTTGACCAAGGGTTTCCATGGAGCCCGAGAGGGATGATTTCATTCCAATTTCTTGAATTTGATGTCTAATGTCTCGAGATAAGCTCAATAACCTATGTATTTGTTATATATATATATATATATATATATATATATCTTTAAAACAATCATATATGCATGGAAAGCTTCTTCTATTTCTTATACATAGTGAAAATGTTGCATAGTACAGTCAACTAGGAGAAGGATAATGACAGATTGAACATTTGCATTTGAATATACATTCAATTATTGTAAAATACCTTCATACATGTTTGAGGAGTTGGGAAACATCAATTATCTAACCACGCCCCCATCTTGACTTTCATCATGAACTGATCTTCCATAAAAGAATTAATAGGGAGATGTCTAAATAGGGAGATTTCACACTCTACTCTACAAACCCTAACTGTGCACTTACCTGGCCTATGAGCCTCAAAATGCTTATAAAATGCATGATCCTTGTTTCCAAAGCTTCTTACTTGACATGCAAGGTTGTCTTAACCTTCTCTAGGATCCTGAGCTACCAGTAAGGTTTAGCAATACAAATAATTTTGATTTCCGTTAAGGAGGGGTCTATACATGCTCATAAAAATAGGGTAATTCAAACCCTTACTCTCAATTCAAATAACAAAGACTTCTTTCCTTGTATAGGTCTCAACCATGGCTTAGATACACTTCATCTAATCCTTCTTACAGATTTCATTCGTGCTTATACTCATCACAAAAACAAATCAAAGTTTGATCCCACAACCCAAGGCACAGTCACAGTACAGATTTCAACTAGTTTATCCATTACCAATAGAATATCACAAAGGATGGTACTTCTAATTCATGTAATGATCCTTCATTCACTCATATCACATGGAATTATCCTTCAAGATTGAGATATCACTCAAATAGTCCATTTTCATATGGTTCCAAGCAAAAATTTGAACATTCACAGTCAGGAATGTGTTTCCTTACTTTTACTAGCCCTGAGTTTTGATGGCTAACACTCTTATACTTATTGATCCTGTAGCACAAACCAAGATTCTCATTGGAAACCTCCTAGACATTTATTTTCCACACAATATTGGTCTTTCTTTTACTTATTTACCTTCAACTCTCTCAAATATCTCTAAACAGGGTATTTTCACAGTTTATGAGGGTTTCTTCAAATTTGCACTATAGGATTTCTACCACAAGCAATTAAAAGATTTCATTTTCTCTGAGTACACCAGATACCATCATACTCCTTCCAATGACTAGTTTTAAGAGTTATTTGTGCAACTTAAGCAAGAATTTCATTCATAGATCCTCTAGGATAGGGTACAGTCTGCCAAAGGATAATCTCCTGAGTTTGTCAACTTTATTAACTTTAAGACGTTCTAAGAACTCCAAGAATGTTATTACAAATCAATTAAACCTTTATACCAAGCTTACCTCTTGACAAGAGTTGCTACTTCACAAAATCCTTAGTTCAGCTATCCTAAGAATGGCATGCACAGAAAACACAGTTTTGTATACAAGAACACACCCCACTTATCAACTTTGGGCTATTGTATCCAACTGATTTGCTATTTTGGGCTATTGTATCCAAATAGCATAGATGTCCCACTTTTCATTGGAAATAGTATCGTCCCTTCTAGGAACAAGTAATTAACCGCACCATTCAGTCAATGTCAACTGTGCTAGTACAATATTCAACAGTTTGTATTAAAGTAAACATTTAGTTAAAACTAATGACACAGTTCTTATGCTTTTTATAGTAGTCAATTGATCAGTCAAATATATTAGTCAAAGATGAAAATCTAATTCCGTCCTTCAGTCCAATTTCTGCCAGAAAAGTCATGCTGCTATACTGATCAACACTGCAATTTCAGGTCAAAATAATCAAATTGTTGTAGAGCTAATGTTGATGTTATAACTTGTCGATGATGTAAAAATGTCAACTTGCTGGCCAGAGTAGATTTTACTTCAATGTTTGTGCTGCGAATATGGGATTTAAATTGAATAGGTCATTCATTTTCTTATAAGTTTATGTAAGTCATGCACTATAATGTCATGTAGGTTTTTCACCGAGTCTGTCCTAGGCTAATTTAGTAATTGGAAACTTAAGCAGCTAGGTCTGTCAACTTAAGCAGGTAAAACAAACATCTTAATTAGGTTGGATAGGAGTGAGAAAATCGGGGTTTGGATCCACTTTGACTTTGACTTGATGGTGTCATCGACATAAAATGTTGTTAAATGGATAAAGTGATGTTGTCAAAAATGTTTAAATGATCTCATCGTGATATCTTCTTATGTCTCCTCGGTTGAATGCCCTCTTGGATTTTTGGCTTGAGATTGTTTCTCATCGCTTGTAAGATGTAACTGATGACTTCATAGTTAAGCAAAAGTCTATTCTGGGTTGCATTAGCACAAATTAGTGCATAATTTTTAGAGGTCATGACTAGTGGTTGAATATGTTTCCCCAAGGCTGAGAGCCAACTTGCAATGCACAAGGGGTGAAAGATGAAATCAATTTTTTTTTGTTCTTTCAAATAAAAAGATCTATTATACCAGATCATGTTATGACAACAACTGTGATTACATCAGAATTGTCTTGGAGGAACAAGTACTATCATTAAGCAAGTAAATGTTGACGAAATCATCTTTGTGGGCTTTAGAACAAGGTTTCATTGACTTTATAAGCCAGCTTCTGTGGTCAACTATCACGGTGCTATGCAAATAACTAGTTCAATGTATTCAAAGGATTGATAATTGGTATTATGGTGTTATGCTTCAAGCTACCTGTTGACTTAATGCTGAAAGAAATGTCATGCTCATCTGTTGGCAAAATTTGATGGTATTCACTACTCTTTGAATTCCCAATTCTAAATTTGTTTATTTCACCATTTGCTATTTATCTATGTCAATCACGAGCAGTTGATTTCAAATCTGGTGTGTCAAAAACAAGACTAGATGTTATTATTCTTTTTGAGGCATTAATGTTGTCTTGTGGCCTTTAATTTTATGCAAATTTGTACTTTCATTTGCTAAGAATAGATACTGATGTTTGCCTTTGGAAGAACTTTTGATGTAAGTTTAACTGCTTTGGCATTTTATGCTAGAGTATATGCAAGTTGATGGTAGTACTCTTGGAATTGGTCACTCCTGTATGAATTGAATTGTATGAGCATCTGTTTTAATGCCCATGGGAGGAACTTAGTGTGCCAAAAAATGGATCACCCTTTTTACAATTTGTATAATTGTTATCTTTAATTTATATTAGAATATGATATGCTCTTTTATATTAAACATGATTTTTGTAGGGGGAAAGGAAACCTTCTTCCAAGAAGATTACATGAATATTTGTTGCAAGAATTCCACCCTCTGTTACTGAGGAGATGTTTCAAAAGTCAGTTTTGTTCCTTAACTATGAACTAGTTTTCTCAAATTATTTTGCGGTGTTGCAACATTTATGAATTCACTTGCTTCCTATAATTATCTCAAAAATGTGCTTTATTTAAATTTGTATAATGTCCCTGTAGGTATTTTGAAGAATATGGAAAGAACATGAAGATGACAACTGTCGGCGGAGAGGCAGTTCCTCAAAATAAAAGTTAAGAAAAAGAACGTCAAAGTAACACTAGGGAAGCAAACGGATCGCTTGAAGCTGGTGGTGGAGAGGTGGTGTGAATATTGTATGTCAAGGGTTAACGGCATATAGGCACCCTTTTGTATTTTATCATTGTATTTCAAGGGTTAACAACATTTAGACACCCTTTTGTATTTTATTTTATTTGATATTAATAAAATGTTTGACCCATTTGTTGGGCACAAGATTCAAATCAAATTGTTCTTAATTTATAATATTAATTACTAGTCCACTCTGACATCATAGACGATATGTAGCCATTGACTGCACTATATAATATTTGGTTATTATTTATTCTTGAAATTCATATTTTTCATTCTTTAAATTCGTATCGTCTCTAGAGAGACAATAAAAATTGAAATTGAAATCTGAGAGAGACAAAAAATTGTATTCATCTATTGAGAGACACAAAATTAGTATTCATTATTGTCTCTATAGAGACAAAATATGTATCAATGTATATTGTCTCTAAAGAGACAATATTAGAGACACCCGCTTTGAGACAATAATAGAGACAATACACAACTTTTTTATTGTCTCTATTTGAGACAATTTGGTCAATTATTGTCTCTATTATTGTCTCAAAACACCCCTCCTTGTAGTAGTGCAATGAGGGAACTCACAATATAGTCATGAAGGTTAGGCCTTGTCTTTATATTCCTCCTATGTCAATAGTGGTTCACTACTGAGTAAGCCGTTGATATTTGTGGGTTGAAAATGCCCATGCCATTTAAAGAAGTAGTTGTTCTCAATTACCTTTGGAAAATGGAGGTACAAGAACGTGGAAGGGGTTGTTTGCATCCCAAGGAGGATGTGAGTATCGATCAAATCTGACGACAACAAATACAAAAAAACTAGGAATTGTCCATATGTTAGCCTCGTAGGAATTGTTGGAAAATAGAGGTATGTCCATGATAGGTGGAAGTTGGCGAAGGTCACCAATGAGGATGATAGACCTATTCCCGAAAGCAAATGTTTTGGAACAAGGGAAAGCTTCCTGAAGGAAGTAGTCAATTTTACCGAGAACGTTTGGGCATGGCAATCAACTTTACCGAGCAAGTTTGGGTCGATAAAACTCCTTTCATCAATTAGAATATATTGGACATGTTTAAAGGAGTATTGAAAAGATGTTAAAGAAAGAGGATCAAGCACACCGAGATCGTTTCCATATTTAGGTAGATATTGATTTGAAGAATGAAATTAAACTAAATTAATTCATGGTCCAAAAACAGGAAAATCGAATAGAAGTCCTCGATCCTATTGTCTAACACCTTCAATGTAATAAAATAGATCATTACCTCTATCTATTAGCTGCCCTCAATTTATGAACGCTAACAATTTTTTACATGTATTGAATTAAGTTACCAACTGTTATACAAAACATTTCTGAATTTTTTTCCGATTATCCTTAGGGAATTCAAGGACCATGTAAGACAAGATTAATCCTGGATTCCTACCCAACATGTGCATAAGAGACATAAGCTATGGTATACTGAGGAATGATGGGTGAAAAAATGTCAGGTTGTATGATAATCACAAATTTCTTTAATTTACAGAGGACATGGTTGCCTCACCATACATCATAGTCTTAATGGTGAATAACTTTAACAATGACAAATGTGTCATTCATAAGAAGGAACAAACAATGGAATATGTCTTTTGACATTGCTATGTTCCCAAGTCTTTCAACTGAATAGTATCACGATATACTACCCTGTTTGTTGAAAAGAAGTATATGATGGATGACAAATGAATGGTTTAAACATACGAAAATGACATTTAAACCGGGAAAAATTGCATAGCAACTAAGTGTCTCAATCCCTCAACCAGAAAGTAATGGCCACGTGAAGCTCAACATTACTTCACTCCTTTCAAGGTGCAAGTACACAAAAATTTCTTGAAGACCTCTTAATCTACAAAAGGAAGTTGTGAATTTCAAATCAAAATCAGCAGAACCTATTGCAACAGAATATCAAAATATTTTTGGAATGTTTATTTATTTATTCGATTAGAAAAATGTTTCATGCCATATAGAGTCAAAATTTCATATTACACAAAGTTGCTGATGTTAAATAAAGGGTTCAAAATATTAGAGAAAGATCTCTAGTTAAATAACTTAAGCTAAAATTTTAGGTTCCTCAGAAACTACACGAGGCCCTCTTATGGGTATAAGTGGATTTAAAATTTATCCTTCACTCTTTTCCTATATATGTTCCAATTTCTTTACCTCTTAAGGTTTGAAGCTTTGCAACCAACCTCACGAATAAATAGACCCTTGCCTTTCCACCTATTTCTCCAATAATTATATAGGCCAATGTCTGGGGTGTATTTATTGTTGCTAATATTACATAGTTATCAGGAACCCTTGCTTTTCCACCACTCCTACCCAACTGTTCGAGACCACGTGAACGATAGATATAAGTCCGTATTTCACCCACCAAAAATTTCAGTCGTTGATGCCTCTGTCGCTTGTCAGAAAGGGCCGGGCTTTCTAATATAGAACACGCCTTTCGGCGTAATAATAAGAATAATAATAATTATTATTAATATTATATTTAACCAACAACAACAACAATAATAATAATAATTATAATCATTAGACTACTTTATGTAAGTATTACCTTATGTAATATTATTATAGGTTAAATTCTTGTTGTTTCGTTTTCCTTTTACGACCATATAAACACAAATACCCACACACATATACCGATAACGAAATCGAATAAACCTCTCCAACGAGCAGTGATCAAATTTGAGCCCGTCATAGCCCGTCCAAGGGCTTGCAACCCGTCAGAGAAATGCAAACAAAAAATTAGCCATCAAAATAAATTCAAAAATTGTAAATTGCCTGACAAAATAGAAGTATAAATTATTACATAAAGTTTCAAAAGAAGTTATGAAATGAAAAATTCCTTGTCACTTGTTAGTTGCAAATCCCAAAGTGGGTGTAGATGTTTCATCACAATTAATGAATCATTGAGTCAATGGGAATTAGGCAGTGGGATATACTATTAGTTCCAATTTAATGTCTGATATCAATACTACAATTCACCATGAAAATATAAAAGTAATGTCTATAAAAAAATAATTTGAAAATGTTTGATTTTGAATACTAATGTTAACAATCTTGCAAGATGGGATTGGGAACCGGATTGCTACAACTTGCAACACAATTGAGAACTCCATTAAATGGCTGCATTTAATTTCATTTCTAATTCTCCAATACCTGATTCTCTGAAAATATTCTACAGTTTACAATGAAAAGCTTTTGAAGTCATGTACATTGCATGTCATTTGTGAGTCTCCATACTTTGAGTCTATGGTATCAATAGCATTGAGGAATAATACCAGTACCACATGAGCAAATGAATTTTTTTGGAAACAGAAAATCCAATGTTGAAGTGGTGAGTGATGGCCCATGGATGGTCTAATGAGATTTCTACGTGTGGCATAGGTATGCCTATGGTCCTTGAATGATTTTGTCTCCTCCTCTTTAACTTTCTTTCAATGCACATTTAGTTTCCTTATCATCAATGGAAATTGCACTTCCATGGTTGCTAAATGTTGTTTGGATCACACAACAATGTCACTGGGGGATTTGTAACCTGATTTTTCTTAAATGAAAAATTATCATGGTGTAGTCTGTGAAATGGATAGTCTTGGCTAGGCTGTAATTTATATCTCGAAATGGATTTCCCTATTTTCATAAAACTTATACAAACATGTGTAAATTGAGTGAATTATAAGTGAAGGATTTCAAGATGTGGTTTGTGTTCTATTTGGTTTCATACCTTCCTACACCAGAAACATACCCTTAATACTCAAGTCTGGTCAGATTTTATATTTGACGGGATTTTGGGAATTTTTTGTGTTTAAATATATTTGTTAATTTAAAAAATTATTATTTATTTTTTTGACGTATATAGTAGATATATTCTTGTCGTGTGAAATGTAACTATATATATTACTTTTCATCATGGAAGGGTTGGTTAAATATACACCCTTCACAATGAAATTTGGAGTAGCCCTTCAAATTTGATCATTGCCAATGAGTCTTGAAATTGTTTCCAGGCTATAAAATCCACTATACACATCTATTACTTTCGAACAAGTACAAATCTGTCATAAAACCACGTCTGTGTATTAGCATGGGTCCCAGTTTATTCACAATCGCTACTACGACTTCTTAAATTTTCAAACATTCGTAAACGATATCTTTCAAGAAATTAATCTTTGTGGTTGATTGGTGAGATTTGGGTCGGTTCCTGGGGATCTGTACAAAGGTTTAGTGTGAAATTTCTTTTAGGAAGATTTCTTCCTAAGAGAGATCTCAAGAGATACGCCGACGTCCGTCATTTTTGCAAGCTTTCAATATGCACAATTTTAATCAAGAATTCAGTGTTCTAACCCCAAACGCGAGGAGGCGGCAGAGGAAGGGGGGAGGCGGACGCGGAGGAGGAAGAGAAGAGGAGGAGGAGGGGAAGGAGGAGAAGGGGAGGAGGAAGGGATGGAGGAGGGGAAGGAGGAGAAGGGTAGGAGGAGGTGAAGGGTAGGAGGAAGGAGGAGAAGGGTAGAAGGAAGGGACAGGAGGAGGGGTAGAAGGAAGGGATGAAGGATTTAAGAATAGTGGGCATAAAAGTAGATGGAAACTATATGTTAAGAGTTCTGGCATAACAGTTGGATGGTGACAAAGAACTGCATGAAGCGCATCATCACATGGTGTTGGACTACATGATAAAACATGAGACAAAGAAAATCATCACAACCCACAAGATCCATGGCCTGTTAAATGATGCTAATTCACCGTACACTGATGAGAAAAAGGGTATTATAGAAAGGTAAAAACCCTTGGAAAGGCTTCTGGTCCAGAGCGAGGAGGATAGCTCCCTTGTGCATTACAATGTCGACGGCGATGATTCTCATTATCATGTTCTCCGCTCCCCTGATCATGAAATTAACAGCGTGGATTTCAAAACCTATTATGATGGTTTCACGACAAACATGCTCATGGATCTGGTGTTTGTGCCTGTGCCTCCCACACTATTTACAGAGAATCAATCCATGGTTTGTGCCTCAGCAGCGGTAGATGACAACAAGGACTACTGAAGCAATATGTCTCCCATCTTCAACTCTCCTCACACCAACCATGTTGGGGTTCACAATATGTTTTTATATCACGGAATTCAACACGTCCAATTTTGTTCTGTATATATGTTCATTTTGACAACAATTACTAACATTGAAAGGTACAAAGATTCAACCACGCATCTGCTTGATTTCTTAATAAATTGTAGTTTATTATATGAATAGTAATTATGAGGATATGTTATCAAGTAGGTTGAAAATGAATGCCTGATTACTATGACTCGCCCGCTAGACATGCCCACCACGGTGAAGATTGCATTCTTTTGTATCAAATCTGTATTTCGCATTGTTGGATTAGTAACTTTATTGGCTGTATTTCGTACGCGAAGTGTACGACGGAAACGCCGAAAGCTATCATGTGAGGAAGTCAAAGTGGAGGGAAAGAGCAATGCGAGAGGAAGATGGACGAAGAAGGGGTATGAGGGTGGGGACGTGTGAAGGTGGGGAAATTGAAATTGGGGAAGTAATCTGAAACTTTACACAAGACTAATTGAACACAAGGTTGTTAAGCATTTGAAGTCGAAAAGGCATGTTGTGCTAGATGAGAATGCACTGTGTACTTCCTCTAGCACTTTTCAAGCATGTTTTTAGTTGTAAGCTCGAGTAATTGTAGGGAAAACATGTGATGTAGGACCACTCTTTAAGGATTGACGTAGTAATGAAAGTAAGATTTTATCAATTGATTGAGAATTTCTTTTTTACTATTTTTTTAATATGGAATTTAATAAACTAAATTCGATATATTTCTTTTTGTTGGGACCTTTACGGTAGCCTTCAGTCTTTTGTCTTAGGGTGCGCAAATTGGAGTGCAAACACCAAAAGAACTCTTAAAATAGAAACAAAAAAACCTATGCATTTGTTGATATGTGAAGTCAACATTTGAATAAGCAAGTTGCGGTCAAGCTGGCAGGTGGGATGATTAGTCCGAGCACGGGAGAATACTCGTCGAGTTTTGGAAAGCTATCTAGTATTTTTAATTACTAATCTGTCTACAGGCGATCAAAGCTCATGGTTCTTTCAGAAGATTGCAAGAAGTTGTTTGGTCAAAAAAGGTGCAAAAATGGATTTTATGAAAAAAGAAAAAAATTACCATCAATGCGTAGAGCTCGAGAAAATATACACATTTCTAGAGTAAACAACACCTGAAACAGAGCCACGGAATGAAAGTTATGGCACGTGCAAGTTTTTGCCACTACATCTTCTCGGACCTTCAAAAAAGGTGGAAAAATAGATTTTATGAAAAAATAAAAAAATTGCCATCGATGCGTAGAGCTCGAAAAAATCTACACTTTTGGAGAAAACGACACCTAAAATGGAGCCACGAAATGAAATTTATGACACATGCAAGTTTTTACTACTACATCTTCCTGGACCGTCAAAAAAGGTGAAAAAATAGATTTTATACTACATCTTGCCTCTGAGGTAGAAAATTCTAAACAACAAAATGAAGGAAGTGAAGTCATTACCATCGGTTGGAATCTGATTCTCAATGCATAGGATCTTTTAAATGGTAGGCGGGCAACCCTAACGATATATATCATTCGGCTCTAATTCTATTTGTGCATGCAAACTAATTCTTTTATAGTGTGATCATGTAATTGGTTGCGTGTGGGTTCAAGTATTTTTGTTTCCCACGCCTTCATATAGGTTTGGACCGGAGGCGTGCTTCAATATTATTCTTGGTAATATAAGAGCTATTTCTTAAAAAAATAGGACATTTGTCAAATAATTTTCTTTTTACAATTTAAAAAATAATAATAACTTTTTATAGATACTTATTATTATTTTAAAATTTCCCCCCTTATCAAAAATACGCTACTTAAATTGTGACAACATATATGCTAAGGACAACTCTAATTTGTTTATATTTGAATTAATATCTTGAAACAGATTTCACATCGCATTTAGAGTCAACGTTCTTTCCATCACACCAAGAATTGCTAACAATAAAATATATGATAATATTATGTCGTGACACCAACGTAAGTTAATATTATTTGATATCCTTGACACATGATATTGCTTCTTAATGATTATATACACTTTGGAAAAAAAATTGTCATTACACTACAAGCAAACTTACATAACAATGATAACCTTGTGATACAATTTTACACAATTTCAAGTCAATCTATATTGACTTGGTACTATTGTATGTAGGTGGAGGGGTGCACCTTGATGAAAGCTCTAAACTTGACTCTTATTTATACTCATTAATATAAGTATTTCATATTTATTTAAATAACTATATATTAATAATTATTAATATTATTTGTATATAACTTTGTAAATGAAATGATGGTAAATATAAGTGGGAAAAACTAAATTTAACATTTTGTTACTAAAAGCACCAAAAAAAAAACATTTAAATTATGTGCAAAACGTCACCAACAATTGATTGTTGGTCCAATGATATAGCTCCCAGGCTCACAACAAAGTCATAAATCATTTCTTGTTGACTCTAAAGGCTAGTAAAGAATAAATTGCAGCCTAAGTTTCTTTAAAGAAGGCCAAAAGAATTTTGAACCTTCAACAAAAATAAATAAATTATAATTACTCAATTTAAATCATTTATATTCATAAGAGATAGAATCTTAGAAATAAGATAAGATTTGACATCCCTTTCAAGAATTTTCCATTTATTTTATGTTTTCTTACAATATTTAATCATCATTCATTTATTTTTTAATTGCACTTTTAATTTATCTCAATGTCATATATTATATAAATTATTTATAAGAGAATTTGATTTTCATTAATGTTTTATCTCATTCTAGGTACGGTACTTTAAAATATATTTTTTATTATTATCTTTATTATTACATATATAGATTAGTATTAAACATTATAATTCAACTTACCATTAGAATTATAATTCAATTTACTATGGAGAAATAGAGCTTTTCTTTCCTATACATTTGGTAGTAAATATTATAATTTAACAAATGAGTTATAGTAAATGTAATTCATATTGCAGTGCAAAGCTTGAAATTAAACACTTGAATCTCAACCCCAAAAAGAAAAACTATCATATCACATGAATTGATCCATTGCTACCTCAGAAAGAGACGTGAATCGTCTATGCTACTGCGATTACACGAATTGAAGAGATTTTTGTGAAATACCAATGAAAAACTTTAAGGTCATATAAATTAGCAACACATTTGGCTGGTTGCTATGTTAAGATACAATGCAGGGTCCTTATCATGGACGTCCTCAGATTTAATGTGTTGATGCCACATTTTCCATTCCAACCCCTGATCTGTATGTGATCAGAGAAGATTACACAATATCTAATACAAATTAGAGAATGAGATGTCCATTACTCCTGCTTATATTTTATAAAAACTAATTTCCATCACCTCTGTGTGTTTGGCAAGAGGGTTTTCCCTACTCCACTAGGCATTTGATAAAAAAGGGAACCCCCAAATCCCATGTGACCGGCCGCGTACAGTTCAGACCACACCTCGTCAGTGTCGACCTTCGCTGAGAGCGATGTATTGAGAGGGTGCTTAACTGTGGAGACACAACGTAGGACCACGGCGGCGTATAATACCTGCGATTTTCTCTCATCTCATCATCATCACCATCATCGCGTTTCTTCTTCTGATCGGACTTTGCGCTACTCCGAGCTTTCTTCTTAGCGTAGCGGAAGCCCTTCTTGGCAAGGGCGGAGGGGAGCCTGACAAAGGTGAGAATGAGGAGGTGTAAAAGCGTCTGAGCAGGGGCGCAAGAATAAAGCAGATGGCGCAAGCTACTCATAATGCGTGGCTCGCAACACACAGCCGCAGCTTGGCGAGTGTGGCAAACATGATCGCGGCGTCATGTAAGCTTTCAAGTTGCTGATAAACCAAATCATAATCCGAACGAGAAATCAATGCGGCATTTAACTTTTCCAATTAGTCGATGAGAGTGACTTTAAAGGTAGGTGAGCAATATAAAATTCCTACAAATGTAGAACATTATACGAATGTTGCAACATTAAATCCCTACAAATATCTAACTATGCCTCGCCTAAAATGTAAGGGCAAGAATATTTGAAGAATGGAAGGACGGTTTCTTGGTTTCGAAATCTGACAAGTGCAATAAATGTTATGACATCATCTTTTTTTGAAATTGTTGAAGCTGCAATAACATCTCAAATTATTAGCCAATTAAATTGAAGATAAATGTAATTTTGTAATTATTTTGTTAAAAATGTACAATTTACTAATATTTATTATTAATGTGAGAATTGTATATTTGTTTATAAAAATAATAATAATTTCTAATTGGTTAAGAAGTACAAATAATAATAACTGGTTAAGTTTATGTGAAACCTATAGTCTAATGCCTTCAACAATACTAATAACGTTTCTTTCAACTTACATGTTTCCATTACATCTTTATATTTTATAGAAATTATGTTGATATACAATTACATTAATATTATTATGAAATATTAAAATAAATACACTTGTCCCTAAAACTATCAAATCTTTTCTCCTATTTCTCCATTTTACATTTAATGTAGTAAACTCTATTTTTATTAGTTTTTACTTTGTTGATGTTGGGCTTGGCATGGGGAGGGTCTCTTAAAACTCTTTCTCTCTTCTTTCAAAGATTTTTCTAAAGGTTTGGCTGGAGTAACCGATGGTTATTATAATTTTTATCTCGTTAATTTTGAAATCTATCTTGTGAAGTCTTATTTTTAAAATTTTCCTAGTTATTAGGATACGTGAATCATGTTTTTGTTATACATAAATGGATTAAGATCAAGAGAAAGGAATTTGGAAGGATACCTTAGTGTTTATGATGGTCTAACTTATTCCTTCATTATTGTTTTAATTTGATTTGTTAATAGGTCTTATAAAGTTTTGCTTTATAAACACTCATAAAACTAAATTGGAACATAGAACTTTTACAAGAACATAAACCCTTCACCAAGAAACCATCTTTTTGCGTGCGAGTCTCTTGTTACGTCATTGTTCGATTGATTTGCTAACGACAATAACCATTACACAGCAAATTGATTCGTATCGGATACCTTGCTTCTGACATAAGCGAAGCAATATCATAGCTTTCAAAATTAGTATAACCGAATAGAATCATATACGCCACAGCCTTTTAAATACTCGTAAGGCTTGTTCCACGATTATCAGAACAATCAAAACCCCACTTATTCAACGCAACCATGAACGCATATAAAATCATATTTGCCACAATTTCAATAAGTTTGATATTCTTAACTCATTTTTGTGCAGCAGATGTGGGCACAGCAACCTCTTATGGTCCTCCATATGTCCGTAAGTATAATCATCACTTGAAAAGAAATTCACCATGGCTTTCGTTTGAGTTTATTTAAACGAAAACAATTACTCACCTCAAGTTCGTTAAAATTAGATCACCTCATAAAGAGGTAGACAACTTATCCTGAGGTGTTCCAAAAACGTTGATGGTTAAAGAATTTTCATGCAAAATTTTCCAAAAGTTTAATTCTAATGTTATGGAGTGCAAAAGCCTGTATTCATTACTAATCAATTTTTTTGGCAGCATCGCCGTGCTATGGAAACGATAGGGGCAGTTTCCTGCGGGCAATCGATTTGCAGCGGCGAATGATGCGATTTGGGATAACCAGGCTTCCTGCGGAAGAAAGTATCGAGTCAGATGTTTGAGCGGAACAAGCAGTGAAGTAAAGAATCCATGCAGAGAAAGATCTCTTGTTGTGAAGATTGTTGATTATTGTTCTTCCTCTGGTTGCGACAATGGCGATGCCACTTTCCATTTATCTAGTGATGCATTTGCCCACATCGCTCATCCCTCTGCTCGCAAAATTAACATCGAATATGACCAGTAAGCTTTACAATTATGGCAATGCAATTTTATGTGGCATTACGGCCCTTTTTTAATTAATCTCTATTTTGGTTTGTGTTTTTTTGGGTGTACAGAGTCTGAGAATTGGTGAGGAAGTTGAAGTTACGTGCCCTCAAAGCTACTCCCCATCTCGCTTGTAATGTGATTTTAGCGACTATGAATCATATGGTTATATAGTCTAAATCTACACATTCACTTTGTAATAATTCAATATTTTAAGTGAGGACATTAATAAAATATTCATTTTATATATGTAGACTTCTTAATAGCCGTTCTTTGCTTGCATAAAGAATTAGCTTACAAAGGATTAAAGGCTTGGAATTCATTTTAACATGTACGAGGTATTCAAGATTCGAAAATTAAAAATAAAGTGGGTTTATTACGTTAACATATTACTATTTTAAAAATAAAGTGGGTTTACTACTTTCATACTCGGGATATTGATATTTTTAGACTATCTCTAATTTATTCAAATATATTGTGATTTTCTATTACAATTCAACATATACATTAAATATATATTATATATTGTATATATCTTTACATTTATACTCTCTTTCACATTACACTTGCTCATACTTTATATTTTTCTCACGCTAATCCCACCCTTGTATAAATATAAAATACAATTACTACAATTTAGCAAAGGACATATCTATTGATTTTGTCTATGATGCATCTAGAGTTTAATGTTTTCTATAGAGTTCCTCCAATACAACACATATCTATTACATTGGGTAGTTTGAAGAACTGAAAATTTGGTGTGGTATGTTTTAAAGCTTCCTTGTCAACTCTATTTAGCTCAATTCAATGAAGAACCCCAACCTAAAATTTTATCCCTAGACTTAAACTCGTATCTCATCCTTGAGACAACTTTAATAAAGAACCATACTCTTGGATTGTAAAAATTTGTAACGGCTTTTATTTCTTTGTATTTATCCGTCGCTTCAAGACAATGACATAACCATCATCAACTCGAAGATTATACATATGATGTGAGATAACATGGTGCTACCTTCATTGGACATACCCGATCGGAATTGTTCGAAAGTAATGTCGCTCCTTCCGTATTCGGTCTTCCAACAAAATATGGCCCACCTTAAGGAAGAATTTGGCTATGCCTATTGGCTTGTCACCTTCTTCACATGTTGTCTTAGTGTTGCATTTTCTACGACGATTTCTACACTTGTGGAGGATGTTACTTTTCCATTAATGCTAATGTAGTAGCGTTCAACCTCCATGGAAACCCATTCCAACTTCCCCATTAGGTCATTTACAAACTTGCAACATTCATCCTCATTCTCGATCGCATGTTCCTCGCAACCCGCTTTACTCTCTATTCATCGCATGGAGGAATTAATATCTTGCACTATGGGCATGTAAGGTCCTTCTTGACATCATATGTAACAATTTTTTAATTCAATTTATTATATGTGGAATCAAGTTCCTTCTTATGTCATGTCGAGTAGCGATCAACCATCTAATCAAATAGGGAAAATATGGTGTTGCATTCCCTAATACTATGCTTAGTAATTGTACTTTTAATTTAAAATTCTCACTTTACTCCACATTTTCTTTCTTGAATGGAATCACTTTAGATGCTTCTAAATTTTCCATCATGTCATCCCAAATCTATTGCTTCTTTGAGATATTCGATACTTCATTTTCTATAAAAATCACAATTTCTTCTAGTCTTTTCTTAATTGGCCAAGTATGATCTACATGATATTGTGGTTGTCCCTATGAAATTTTCATTATTGCAATTTTCATATCCTCTTCTAATTGGGCAATAAAAGGTACATAAAATCCTTCTATGCACTATCATATAGATCTAATGCCCGAGTAGTTCTTATGAATCGACATCATTTACCGCAAGTGTACAATGAATCCTTTCACGGTGTATTCTATTATGCTAGGCTGTTCAAAGTACTTGTGTTACATGTTTTCTTTGGGTGAGGACACCTTTAATTATTTTGAGGGAGTTCCTTTGTGTCACATTTTTGAAAGTAACAACGATTCATACAGATTTAGATGTTTTCTCGAATGAGTGACTTCCTTTTGTCATCCTACCTTTTATGTGCCTTGTCATATTCTTGCTTTCTCTCCACTTCAAGTTTTTTGTCAAAGGATTTAAAATTTTCTCCACTTCTTTCTTCCTTTTTCCTTTCTACCTCCATTCCCTCCTCTATTTTTTAGCCACAATAGGTTTCCTTTCTTCCACCTTTTTCTCCACTTCTATTTTTCCTTATTTTATTTTTGGGGCTTTTACTTTCCTCTTTGTTTTTTCTTCTCGCTACCATTTTATTGTTAGATATGTGAAAAATAAATTAAATTTTGGGTCTTTTTGCGGTGCGGTTTGTAGTTCACTCTTAAAGGCGGTGTGGGGGCTTGCACCCCCACATATGTCGCAAGGGGTCCAGGTGGTGGTGACATGTTATGGAGCCCCCCATGGTGGGGGCTAGAGGGTGCATCCCCCAAAAAAAATTAAGGATTCAATCCCTTGTTTTTAGAAAGACGAATTCAATTGAATTCTATTTTTAGGAAGGAAAATCCTAATGAAATTTTTCCACTGCTTTTAGGATGAGGAATCCAAATTGTACTTTGTAAATTAGGTGTATTATTTTTGTGGTGGTCCAAAGTTACTCATAATGAGTTCACATGTAATTTGTTCATCATGAATTGATAAAAACTTGATATCTTGCATCATGGATGTTTCCCTAAGCAATCAGCTAAGGTTTTACCACGTAAATATGGTGTTCATCTCTTACATGTTTGGTATTTTATATATTTCTCTTATCTCTATATTTGTAAACAGCTTTTTAATTCAACTTTCTACTTATTCATTCATGCAAAATTTTTAGTTTAATAACATTTATTTTCCTCTAAATCCATAAATTTTAGTTTTTTTGCTCCTCCTCTTTAAATTTATTTTCCTTCTCAAGTTAATGTTATTTCCATAAAGTGGTTGCCATTATATTTTATTGCGCTTTCCTCTATTATTCTACAATAGTTTTCTAAAATTGTTCATGTTTCCTCTTTGCCTCTTCTTCATGTTAATCTATTCATTCCAGGGCATGTTTTTGTTTTGATTTTTCTCTAAGTATCTTAGTCTACAACTCCTCTTCATGTAATTATATTTGTTTTTAATCTCTTCTATCAATTTAGACCGGCCTCAATTGCTCATTTGGTCAACACTTCAAGTGCATATCTCATCACTTCTCCAATTCTCTCATGTATCCTCTCGCATATGAAATTACTATATATTTTTATACTTATAAGAGGATATTTATATAGTTTGTGTTTTTCTAAATTATGTCAATTCTCTCCATGATGTTGGCATGTATTGGCTCTCGGATACTTGAGTCAATCCACTCTTTTGTTAGTATTGTTGCAAAAAGTGTTATAACATCCTCTATCTTATCCTAAAAGTCTTATTCATCTTTTACCTCCTCAAGTTCTATGCCTTTAACATATTACATTTATATTTAGATATACACAAGAATTTTGGAAGGTTGATCACCATGTTTCGTGTTCCCATTTTCTTGAGATACATGTAATTGAGGTGAGAAAAGTGTTCATGCCACAACTTTCTCAATGAATCTATAGGAGAAAAAAATAAGGAACCACAAGAGTGCTCAAATCTTTCAAAACTATACATACATTTAAACAATTGTCCACCACACCTATTGTAGACTACATCCTATAATTTTTGAATCACATCATTATGCAGAGAAAATTCCATACTCTTCTCATTGCACAAAATTAATAATTTGAAAAATATAAAACAAATAAAATCAATCTTACCAACTGGTCTCATACATCATTTATTCACCCATCCTACATCTACATCATTATGAAACCCAAAAATCAATTCACGAAGAGTTTCCTATGATAATATAAGAGTTTTTGCAAGTAGAAAGATATGTTAAAAGATCATGAGAATATGTTATATGATGAGAAGTGCCGAATACAAAAATCGTTTATCATGTGTAGGAGAATATATCTAAATATAAAGTGTTTTATCTAATCTTGAAAGAGACATATCAAAAGGAGTATGGATAATAATCTCGTGCATATTTTAACGTTGCTTCAAATGCAAGAATTTTATTATAACATATATACTCATGATGATTTGTTCCTTTACAAAATACAAAAGGATCAAATACCTTATTTTTCCTGAATAACCCCTTAGGTTTTAACGAAATTAGAAGATTTATGGGACTCTCATATGGATTTTAAAGGTTTGAAGGGTACTATATTTGATTTAGGTTTCAATTTTACCTTAGGAGAGCTTGTAATAAGAAACACAAACAAAAGGCCAAAGATAGTTGTTAATTACTAGTTTTCTCCTTAGGAATCATGTAAATGTTAGTATGCTTTTAGGACCTATAAATTTACCCAAGTGCATGATTTTGTGTGTATAATACCCATGTTCAAATACTGTCTCCATTGATTGTGTTGAAACCTAATATGCTAGTCAAAATCTATGCAAGAAACTATGACATCCAATATGGATTAGTAAATGGATTCGATGGCATATTCAAAGCATATACTAGGAAAAATGAAACAAACATAATGGGGATATATTTCAATGACCCTAATATCTCACAAAGACAAGAAAAAACTAGCACATTTATATAAAAATTCCATTGAAAAGATTGGATAACCATCTTATGTATTGCAAAACTCGTACACAATGTAAATAAGAAAATGTGTTTAACCACGAAAAAGAAATTTCCCATAAAACTAGCATGTGTGCACACAATACATAGATCTCAATGATTCACAATGCATGACCTTGTATTTGATCCAATAAGTTCCACACAACATGGATTAGCATATATAACACTATCACAAGTAACCAATATTGAATCTTTGATCTACTAAAGACCTTTAACAACAAATACTTTCAAGGTCAAGCAACCAATTTTGACACATTTAACATGCCATGAAATTAAATCAAAAGGGAAATTGTTTGATGAGTTGCTTCGCCTCAATTCCAAATCAGATATTTACATTACATCATTTAAAAACAAATAATTTCAAGGTCGATAATCTTTTTGACAAAGATTGTGCACCTTGAAATTGATCAAAATGGAAATTTCACTATGATTTACTTCACCTCGGTTCAAAATTGAATATTTACATTACATCATTAAACACAATAAGCCTTAAAGCACACATAAAAGATGTACTCAACGGCTATGACAATGCAAGAAAGCATATTGTGTTTATAAGAATCCCATATTGACACAATAATAGACAATTTCCACTACCAATTAAACTGTATTTCAATATCCCATGTGTACAGAATCATGACATGTACCAAAATAAATATTTTTAGTAAAAGAACAATGTAATTCAAAACAAAGAACATAGAAGTAATATTGAATTTTTTTATAAGTCATACCCTATAAATAACCATAGTGAACCTCTACGCAACACCAACTACGCACATATTCGATATCATATTTATCATCAACCAAATGTTAGAAAATACATCCACAACCTACAACACATACACAATAGGTGACTTCACCATTAACATCACAAAAATATACACATCGTCGGGGTCTCCTACATAGTATACATGCCGTTGGCGTAATTAGACATGTTTATTATACATTAGTCGAAAATACTTTCAAAATTTTGTAATTATCCTTTCATCCCATTAACATATATATAAATCTATTTACAAATTATATTTTATATAAATATATTTATAAATTATGTTGATATTTAAAAATATTTATTATAAAATGTTAAAATAAATAGGTAAATATTTTTAAATTTTCATAATATTTTTATATAATTTAGAAGGAAATATTAAAAAAAAATTGATAATTATAAATGGCCATGGTGTTTTTTACAAATAGTGGATTGAGAGTGAAAAGATAAAGAACATTGGAAAGATGACTTCTTCCTATCAATATCTTTAAAATCATAAGCAAGATTCAAGTTAATTCGTCCATGTTTTGATTTGATTTATTGAAAGGTGTTATGAAGTTTTGTTCTATATACCCTAATATAATTAAATTGGAACATACGACCTCATTTTTGAAGACTAAGTTTTTATCAATAAAACTATAGTCGATATCATAAATACTATTTAAACTAGCAATCACATGTGTATAAGGTAATGTGAACACCAAACGGTATTCGTTTTTTTAACTTTGATGGATAGTTAATTACTTTTGTAGTTGATATGGTTTGTAATTAGTTGGGGTGAAATTGTGTTAGTGTTGCAACAGTTTTGAGACAGTCGTTGCATTGGTACCACCTGAAGTTCCTTTAGAAACAACACTCTCTTCTTTACCACGGAGAAAGAGAATCACAAATATCAAATTGTTTCCTAGCTAGGTGTTGCAACTTATCCCGCATAAAAGCTAAAGAAGATATCAGGGGGTGGAATTGCACTACAATTATCTAGAACATAATGAAAGTCCTCTAGAGATTGCAGTAGATTTTCCTAGAACATATTGAAAGTCCTGTAGAGATTGCAGTATATTTAAGAAAAAATAAGATTGATAATCTATCTTCGGGAGATGCAAAATAACACATAAATAACCCTATGAACATATGAAAGCCATTTTATATTTAGTTAGTACCTCCACCTTCCTATTAGCAACATGGGTCCAACCTTCATCGTTGTCTTCTGCGCGAGATTTACGAAGTATGTGCATCGAGAGGACTTGGAACGTTGAGTCAGTGGGCAATCGCGAATACGATGGTCATACACTTGACAATGAAAAATGTGTTAGGAAGATTAAAATACCCAACCTTCTATGAGATACACGTGGACCCAACTTGGATGTCAATATGCTCCCACATATCGGAGACTAAATAAACCTCGATAAAGACCTCGTTTATGCGGAAGAGTGTAAAATAAATGATCGGGCTCATGACAAATCAAACAACCAAGTGGAAGGAGTATATCATTTAGAAAAGGCTAGAGTTGTAATGGATGACCCGAGTTCAATCCAAACATAAACTCGAGAGAGACTTGGTTAGCGGGGTTGAAATCGTGGCTCCATCACGATGTAACAAGTAACATATTCCCAAGATACCAACAAGCGTAACGCTCGAAGCAAATAAAATTGAGAAGGCTAACGAAAGATAAAAGAATAAAACCCCTTGGCGAGGTTTCGAGACGCCGATAATCTTGATGCTGGCGAACTCCCAGTGGGACTTAATCCAGTTTTGGAGGTAGGACTCAAATGGAATATGACCACATAAATTTACAACTAAACAATTGTTATGATAAAACTGCGTATAAGATCAACAAAAGAAATCTCAATAGTAACATCCGAGGGAGAATCAGAGACATTACCTTGTCGTACACTTTCGGGATGAATTTCCTCATGTGCTTGGGAGCCATCTTCACCACCGTGTGCAACTAATGTTGCAATGGATTGGTTTGCGGCCATTTTAAAGGGTTAGCGCCACCCAAAATGGGTGGATTAAATGCCCAAAGTCTTTGTGAAAACCGATAATAATAACAAGAAAAATCTTGAAAAGTCTAGGGCAAAAGGCTAACATGAGCGTAATCATGCAAAAAAACCCTAACAGAGCCAAATCACTCTCTCAACTTATTTAATATATATTGTAATTGATGCAGATATTAAAAGTAAAGCAATTAAGGCGTATGAATCCTGAGTCCAAAAAGGGTAGTTGGTGACTCTTCATTTGGACCAAAAACTTAGAAAAGGATGCTAATAAATTGTAAGTTAGATATATAATCTATTTGTAGAGTTATGTTGTTTTGATTTTTATAACTTTTTAATAAAAATTATTAATATATGTAATGCTATTATATTACTTTGATCTTAGGAAGAGTGTCATAAAAAGAGTGCAACAAAAAAGTGTGTACAACATTAAAATAGTTATGATGAAACATAAAATCCTTTAACCAAAGTGGACTCAAGATAATCGGTTTGTGTTGGTAAGAAATGTATTGTTGAATTTGTTGTACATGTGCCAAATTATAAATTAAACTTAAACTCTTTCAGAAAAAAGAAATTTGGAGGAAGAAGATGATGGTGAGGAAAAAAAGGATTAAGATCTGGACCAAGAAGAACATGATGATCATGAGGATCAATGGGAGGATGACGAGACCGATCACTAGGATATTTAAGATGTAGTTTACATCTATGTGTTTTGTAATTTGGAAGGGACCTCATAGTTCTCCGTCAGAATGAATTGTTATATATTATAAGACAACACATTTTGAATTGAAACATTTTTTTTTTAATTATTATTAATAATGTTTGGATATTTAATAATTTTTAGTGGCAATGTTTATTGTGAAAAATATCTTAGTATATGTTTTTTTACTTTAAATAATAAAAATATATATATAATATAATTGTTATATAATTATAATATATATATATATTATATATATATATATATATATATATATATATATATATATATATATATATATAATGATTCTCACATCACATTCATGTCACACATTTGTGGGCTTTGCCTCATTATAGGGTGGGGCAAAGGTGGCATAAAATTAGTGCTAAAGGGGCACAAACTTGATGTAATTAAGAATGTTTAGTTGCATCACTTTTTCACCATGAGTTTCAATGTAATTTCATCAAAGAAAAATGACCAAAAACACCCAAAAAGGTTACTTTATAACTTGAAATTGGGCAAAAAAGGCATTATTTGCATTGTGTAGTAGTACATATAGAGCAAAAATGAGGACAAGACACACATTAAGTTTGTAAAGATAATTTGTTATAAGAATGATATTGAAGTGGTAAGATCATAATTTATTTTTTCAAGAGAGTCCCCATGCCAAAAGTTGATTTCAAGCATTTACGAGATCATCATAGGCAATATTAGTTGTTACATACATTGAAAATTTTAAGGGTTGGGACACTTACAATATACCAAAGTGCACCTTGCTGATTTTATTTTCATTGACCGTTGAATGTGGTTTTATTCAAAACATGAGGAGTTTGATAATAATAATTGATCACAATAAGATAGGCTGCCATTAATATCTCCCAATTTTTATTGGTTGTCAGAAGCCATTGAGGCTAGATTAGGTTTTTGACCAAGGAGTGTAGATTCCCATTAATTCACAATAGATTTAGAAAAACCGTGTGAAGTTTCTAACGATGAGGATTGGATAACATTCGTAGAATCAATTTCACATCTTATCGTAGAAGACCATTTCCATAGCCATCATGATTCTAATTGACCAATTTTACAACCATTACAATTCTGTCCATTATAATTTTTGAATCATATTTTCTAATGGTCAATTTCCTCATTAATTGGATCTGTCATGTACCACCTCCCATCAATGACTATCTCTAAATTCACATTATCCAACATATTATAATCCAAACCTTATTTCTCTAGAATATTTTTGATAGTGTAAATATTCCAATTATTTTACATTATTATACATTCTAGATAAACCATTTATTTTCCGACATAAAATCTAATATACCCTAATTGAATTAAACTAATTACATCTACCTATATAAATGATTAGTGTGAGTTAACTTTATTACGATAAGCATTCTTACAAATGAGATCCACTTGCACTATACAAATCAATGGTGGGTGACTTCTCCATGTGCTTGCAGACCATTGAAAACATCCTAGCCGTTGATCTCTCTCTAGGTTTTTGACATGGTGGTGGTAGGGTTTTCCCCGCATCCCATTTGGCACATAGTTCCTACTACCGTGGATGGTAAAAAAGGCATGCCAATATTTTTATGTTGTCACTATGGAAAATGGTCCGTAAACATTTATTTCTTCTACAATTACCATGGGAAGATTTTAAATTCATATGTTTTGATTGAAGTTGTTAGGATCGAAACACAAATGAGCAATAAATTGGAATTAAAAAAGAAATAATATAAGCATGAAATCACAAGATAAACCCAATATTTAACATGGTTCACCCAATGTGGGCTACATCCACCAGAAATAAGCCACCTTCTCCTTTATTTAGTCTTGAGGAATAAAATACAATTCTCTCTCTTTTTCATATTACAAAGAGTAAATCCATACACATATATATAACTTGTGCACCTCTTTGTAAAAGTTTTCTTCGACCACAAGCAACCTAAATATAACATTCTTATAAATAAGACATGCATATCAATAAGATAAACATAAAAATAGAAACTCCCATCTATTAATAAGACAATGCTATTTTTATCCATGGTCATGCATTCCTCCCAAAATCAAGGAAAAAGCAAACTGCCACTTCATCTTGTAGTTAGACTCCACATCTTCAACAATCTCCCACTTGGAGACTAACTGCTACAACCCACTGTTATAACTCATCCTCGACTCTTCTCTAACTTGTTTCTCTTCTTCAAGATCAATCTTGAAGACCTATCGGCTTTGAAAAACCTTCCAACTTCTCTTTTGTCACCTCTTTTGTTAAGATGTCAACATGATTCTAACTTGTATGGATCTTCTCAAACATCAGTTGTCCATCCTCCAAAACTGATCTAATGAAGTGATACCTGAGTTGTATATGTTTGGTTCTTGAATGGAATGTTGAGTTCTTGGAAAAATGAATTACACTCTGGATATCACTGAATAACCTGTAATCCTCCTACTTCTTTCCCAACTCTTTCATGAACCATTGCATCCATATCATATCCTTGCTTGCTTTTGTAGTAGCAACATACTCGCCTCTATAGTAGAGAAGATAACAATCTTCTGCACTTTAGAAATCCAACTAACTGTCGTGCCACCAAAAGTGATTACATAACATGTGGTGCTCCTTCTACCATCCAAATCTCTAGCCATGTCTCGCATCAACATATCTGTGTAAAGAAACCTCTGACCCTCCATAGCACAATTGTCAGCTACTAGTCCCTCTCAAGTATCTAGAATCCAATGGACTGCATTCCAGTGCTCCTTTCCTTGATTACTCATGTATCTACTTGAAAAATCTTACTACATGGGAAATATATGGTCTTGTGCATACCATAACATACATAAAAATTCCAAGCTGTTGAAGCATAAAAACTCTAGACATATAGTCAATCTCTTCATGTGTTTTTGGACATTGTTCTTTACTCAACTTGAAGTGCCACCGCCAATGGTGTACT
Organism: Taxus wallichiana var. yunnanensis; assembly: GCA_018340775.1. Lineage (NCBI taxonomy): Eukaryota > Viridiplantae > Streptophyta > Pinopsida > Cupressales > Taxaceae > Taxus > Taxus wallichiana. The sequence goes on from CM031238.1 coordinate 120,883,109, forward strand.
TACTGGTTTTTCATCCTGCATCCTAAACATGTCCAACACCTTGTTCACATACTCTTCTTGAGACAAAGTCAATATTCTACTCTTTTTGTCTCTATTGATTCTCATGCCAAGAATTTTCTTTGTTGCACCTAAATCCTTCATGGCAAATGTATTGGCTAACTTTGTCTCTTTAGCTCATTTATATCCTGCAAGTTTGACCTTGCCACAAGCATGTCATCCACATACAACAACAAGATAATATAGGTTTCATTATCTAGTCTTTTAAAATAAACACAATGATCAGAATGACATCTAGAGTAACCTTGTTCTATCATGAACTTGTCAAATCTCAAATACTACTTTGTCTTGGAGCTTGCTTAAGGCCATACAAGCTCTTCTTCAATCTGCACACCAAATTATCCTTCCCCCTGACTTCATATCCATGTGGCTTCTCCATATATATTTATTCCTCCAAATCACCATGAAGAAAAGCATTCTTTACATCTAATTGTTCAAGATGTAAATCTTCCATAACTACCAAACTTAAAACAATTCTAATAGAATTCATTTTAACAACAAGAGAGAAAATTTCATCAAAGTCTATACCTTTTTCATGTGCAAATCCCTTCACAAAAAGTCTTTCCTTGTACCTCTTTTTGTCACCTTCTTCTTCCTTCAACCTGTAAACCCACTTGTTCTACAATGCTCTTTTCTTGCAGTAACTGAACAAAATTCCAAGTTTGATTGTGATCTAAGGAGTCCATACCACTGCTCTAACTTTTTCCATTTTTCTACCTGCATTGCTTCTTCAAAACTTTCTGGTTCTCCACTATCTCTCAATAAACAATAGTAAATCTCATACAAAGATAATCATGTAGGAGGTTTACCTACCATAGTAGAATGTCTCACAATATTTTCTAGATTTTGAGGCTCTTGTTGTTCTTGTTGATTTTGATCTACATAATCAACACCGAATATGTCAAGATTGATGCCAAATTGTTTATTTTACATCCCTTTGAGCACTTCTCTATCTTTTATCTCATCAGGTGCTACATACTTAGACTTTTTCAGCTTCTTATCATGTAGTTGTTCCCTGTACATAACCCTTTCATTGAAAATAACATCCTAATGATTTTCTTCTCATCCAAACTCCACAACCAGAGTCCAAAATCATTAGTGTCATACCAAATGAAAGTACATTTCTTTGACCTAGCTTCTAGATTGGTCTATTCTCTTTATTAATGTGCACAAATGCTTCACAACCAAAAAAATTCAAAAAAGAATAGTCTACCTCCTTACCGGTCCAAGCCTCCTCTGGTACTCCACCTTCCAAAGCACTTGAAGGTCCTCTGTTTATCAAGTAAACAACAGTATCTACAACATCCGCCCAAATTTGTAAGGGTAATCCAACATGTAATCTCATGCTCCTTGCACGCTCCATGATAGTCTTGTTCATTATTTCTGACACACCATTCTCGTTTGGGTGTTCTAGGAACTATCTTCACCCTACAGATTCTATTTTATGAACAATAGTTATTAAATTCTTTGTTGCATTACTCTCCACCATTATCTAATCTGAGACACTTCCACTTCTTGAAAGTATTAAATACATCAGATTTCTTATTTATACAGTAAACTAAAACCTTCCTAGTAGCATCATCAATAAAAGTAACATAATACCGTGAACCACCAAGAGAAGATACTTGAGTCGGCCCCCATACATCCGTATGAACAAGCTCTAACATGTGCTCTTTCTTGGTTGATCCAACCTTAAGTAATCTCAGACGCTTTTGTTTCCCATACACACAATGCTCACAAAAGTCTAGGTCTATGTTTTTCAGATCGACAATTTTCCCCATGAATGTAAAATCTTCATCTCCTTCTCACTTATATGGCCAAGTCTGTGATACCATAGAGTTGTGTCTATAACATGAGTAGCTAAAATAGAAGATGGATCAAGATCGACAAAGTGGATAAATACAAAGTACCTACTTTCTTACCTCTTGCTACCACAAAAGAACCCTTGGTAACTTTCCAAGAATTTGCTTTAAAAATATAACCATACAACCTTCATCTCCTAATTGCCACGCAGAAATTAAATTACTCCTCAAGATAGGAACATGCTTGACATTCTTCAACACCCAAGTGTTACCATTATGCAATTTAACATGAACACTTTGCCTTTTCCAACAATGTTACATGGCTCATCATCACCAAGATATACCTGCCCAAAATTCCCTTGAACATAATCTTGAAAATACTGTCTATGAGGAGTTGCATGAAATGAAGCACCAAAATCTAAAACCCAAGATTTTGATTTACTATCTAAAGAAAGAATAAGAGCATCTTGTAACACATCACCTGCTATGTTTGCCTCTTTGCTCCCTTCTTGTTGATCTTTCCCTAATTTTAAAGACCAACAATCTTTCTTTGCATGTCCTGCTTTTCCACAATTCCAACATACCATCCTACTTCTAGATTTAGATCTGCCCTTCTTAGACTTTCCATGGTGTCCAGGACCTTTTGCTTTTTCCTTTTGTCTTCCCCTATTCTCTACACTCAAAGCATTACCAGATGACTCACCTGTGCTTTTTCTTCTCATCTCTTCACTAAGAATCACACCAATAACATCATCAAACTTTAAAGTGTTTGAACCAGAAACAAAATTACTCATAGCCATAACCAAAGTATTCCAACTTTCAAGCAATGAGCACAAAATCAAAAGATCCCTAACTTCATCATCAAAACTTACTCCTACAAAGCTTAATTGATTAGTAACCGTGTTGAATTCATTCAAATGATCATTTACTAAATCACCTTCTGACATCTTCATATTAAAAAAATCATGAGAAATACCTTATTGGAGGTTGAGGGTTTTTCATACAATTTACCCAAATTTTCCATTATATCTACCGTTGTTTTTTCCCTAGAAATATTGAAAGCTACCGTAGCTGTCAGGCACAACTATATCGTTCCCAATGCCTTCCGATCAAGAACATCCCATTCTTCATCTTTCATAGCTGACGGCTTCAAAGCTTTCCCTTTTAATGGTAGATAAAGATCCTTTTGATATATGTAGTCCTCCACTTGCATCTTCCATAGTTGAAAGTTCTGACCGTTAAACTTGTCAACCCTGAATTTGCTATCTTCTACCATTGATCCCACTCAAATAAGAAACCCTTATGTGAGCTTTTTATGCCAAAACAAAATCCTTCTCTAATACGAGTTGTTAGGATCGAAACACGATGAACAATAAAAAGGAATAAAAATAAAAATAATATAAGCATGCAATCACAAGATAAACCCAATATTTAACATGGTTCACCCAATGCGGGCTACATCCACCAAAACCAAGCCAACCTTCTCCTTTATTCAGTCCTGAGAAATACAATACAATTCTTTCTCTTTTTCATATTACAAAGAGTAAATCCATGCACATATATATAACTTGTGCACCTCTTTGTAAAAAATTTCTTCAACCACAAGCAACCTAAATATAACATGCTTATAAATAAGACATGCATATAAATAATATAAACATAAAAATAACAACTCCCGTCTATTAATAAAACAATACTATTTTTATCCATGGCCATGCATTCCTCCCAAAATCAAGGAAAAAGAAAATTGCCACTTCATCTTGTAGTTAGACTCCACATCTTCAACAAAAGCACTAACATATACTTGAGATTGCGTACATATATATACCGAACATGCCTTTGTTACTCCTCCATTATCTACCTTACCCAAGAAAAATTCAACTAATTGACTACTTGTTTATGGTATTATTAATCATAAGAAAAATATCTTCACTGTTATATTTTTTTCTCTGCTGTAAGTCCATAAATGGAAATCCAGTAATAAATCTCCATATACATACAAGTTTGATTTTCTTAACTATATTTTAGAAAATATTTTCAATGTGGCTCTTTCAGTGAATGTTGCTATGAATTTCATTGTTTAATTTTTTTATTAAAAAGATCTATGAATTTCTTTGTTTAATAAATTAGATACATTCAAAAATAGACATGGAGGACAAACTAGTAGATCTCTTCTACTATAATTTATAAACTTGGGACATGATAAATTATAATAGAAAAATCTATATTTTATCTCATGTTTATAGGGTTTCAAATAACAATTTCGATGCTAAAAGAAAACAATCTCGGAATATGAATGCATCACTATACTTCACGTGTTATTTTGTAAAGAGTTCAGCTAAAGAATTGCCCAATTTATATAGCATATAAATAAACATTGATTTAACCCCAATTCCTTTTTTATTCCTCATTTTTGTATTAGTTAAAAATCCGAAGGATAAGGAGAAGTCCATGTTCGCTGTGATTTTGTTAGAAGGATCTTGGATGCAACACTATTCTTAAAATATATAGTTTGAGAAAAAAGAATTTAATCTTGGAAAAATAGAAAATAAAATATATAAATTATTTATTTATTTATTTATTTAATGTGTGCGCTATACATTATAGAATTATTTGTTATTGTACATGTGTCTTTTTGAGGGGAGGTTCTAAACACTCATTATTAACCAAGTGAAATAAAATAGAATTATTTTTTAAGAAAAAAATATGAATAGATAATTATATTGTGCCATTATTATGCACAAAGCATTTTATCTTCAATATTCTAGAGTGATTTTGAATAATTGCTTGTTTGAAAGAGGTTCTACACTCTAACATGGCATGTTAATTTTTATAAAAACTAGATTTATTAATATCTATGTTAATTGAAAATATTTATGTAATTGATCATACCATAGTTTGAGGACCTGTGTTTGGGGAACATGGCAAGAATACGCTGAAAAGGGGTGTTGGTAGAATTCTTTCTTTAGGAGTAGAATATCGATTATCCTAATTGCAGAATTTTTTTCTCTAGGAGAATAATTTTTGGTTGCATTTAAGTTAGTTATCTCCTCTAGATTCCCACAATACATGAAGTTTTTTTGTTTTTTTCATTTTTATATAAAAGTGATTTGTGGTTTGGGTGTAAGAATTGATAGAATAATTATGAATTATTTTGCAAATATTATAAATGTGTATTTCTTATTGAGTTGTATTCTTCAAAGTGAGATATTTTGTTCATAGACATAATGTTGTCCAATTTTTGTTCCATGTTCTACCACTAACATTAATCCCTTGACAAAATTGTAAGAAGGGCAAGTGGTGCATGTTGTTAAGTCTAGTTTATGCTATTTCTCATAATTGGATCAAAGAGTCAATGGTTGCATTGCTACAAGTAAGGTAAAAAATTATCGTGTTCAATTTATCATTTTCACAAATTGCAACTTATGTGATGTTTAGTTTGAGTTTTATTCCTAGAATGCATTCACTTTCCACTATTGGTATTTATATAATTTCAATCAATGTTGCATAACAACTACTTAATGTCTTCTACTATATTTAGAATTGAATATTTTACATTCAACATTCAACGAAATGGTCATCATGCAAAGTACCTCATCTCCTTCCAACTTTATCATCATTATTTAGGATGTGGTGTGTGGGATTGATGTATTTTGGATGATAAAATGATATATTTTGTTGTCTTTCACCTCTTCTCATGAAATAATTATATTGTAGCTTGCGAAAGATAGGGACATCCTTATGAAACATTGACATAGTTTCACCTAATGCGATCGAAAACGGACCACCTTGTTTCTATGCTAGAATAGTGGCTTTCTCATATATATCTTTTAATTTCATTTGCTTTGTTAAATAGATTTGTTGAAAGTCCTTGAAATTTCCAAATGAACATAATGATTTTACATCACTAAATTTGAAGCTTTCTTCTTTGTTTGTATGGTTTATGTACACAAAATTCAAAATAAATCATAATGGTTGACATAACACATTGTTGTGGACAATCAAACATATACACAAATATTATTTAAAATATTGATATTTCTAATTTATTATGTTGGCCTATCGATGTGACCATTGGGACCTTAGGGTCAATTGCTAGTATGCAAATGCAATTTCCGTACCTACATATTTGTGTAAGGTGACTTGGTGTGCAAGTTCTCTTTTTTAAAAGATAAAAACAACTTTATAGATGGTAGAGTATAAAATTGACATACTTAATACTCGACCATTGCTAGGAAGGTTCGTGGCTATTTGGAGTCTCAACTTCCCAATTCTGATTCCTTCATTTTCCTATGGCAATGTTCGTTAAAGCACCAAGAATGTGGTGGAGTTGACTTTCTAGAAATTAGCTATAACATATTTTCAAACTTTTTGTAACCATCGTTTCTTTTAGTTTACGTATTTCGATTATAATCTTTATATTTTATATAATTTTTTTATAAAAATTATATTAATATACGTTAATATTATTATAAAATATTAAAATAAATACACTTGGCTCTTATAAATAGCTATCAAATTTGTTTACTTTTAAAAAGTTGATCTCCTATATTTCTCCATTTTACTTTTTAGTGCAGTAAAGCCTACCTTTCTTACTTTTACTTTGTTGATGTGGTGTAGTAAAGCGTACCTGTAGCAATAGGCTATACCATCTTTTGCTTTCATGTTGCATGTTGATCGAATCGCTTACGACAATTACCGTAAAACAACATATTTTGAGTGATCGCATCGGATACCTTGCTTCTCACATACAAAAACTGCGAAGCGAAGCAATATGATAGCGTTCAAAATTAGTATACGCCACAGCCTTTTAAATACTCGTCAGACTTGTTCCACGATTATCATTATCAGAACAATCAAAACCCCACTCATTCAACGCAACCATGAACGCATATAAAATCATATTTGCCACAATTTCAATAAGTTTGATATTCTTGACTCATTTTTGTGCAGCAGATGTGGGCACAGCAACCTCTTATGGTCCTCCATATGTCCGTAAGTATAATCATCACTTGAAAACAAATTCACCATGGCTTTCGTTTGAGTTTATTTAAACGAAAACAATTACTCATCGCCTCAAGTGACCATCGTTAAAATTAGATCACCTCATAAAGATGTAGACAACTTATCCTGAGGTGTTCCAAAAACGTTGATGGTTAAAGAATTTTCATGCAAAATTTTCCAAAAGAAGTTTAATTCTAATGTTATGGAGTGCAAAAGCCTGTATTCATTACTAATCAATTTTTTTGGCAGCATCGTCGTGCTATGGAAACGATAGGGGGCAGTTTCCAGCGGGCAATCGATTTGCAGCGGCGAATGATGCAATTTGGGATAACCAGGCTTCCTGCGGAAGAAAGTATCGAGTCAGATGTTTGAGCGGAACAAGCAGTGAAGTAATGAATCCATGCAGAGAAAGATCTCTTGTTGTGAAGATTGTTGATTATTGTTCTTCCTCTGGTTGCGACAATGGCGATGCCACTTTCCATTTATCTACCGATGCTTTTGCTCACATCGCTCATCCCTCTGCTCGCAAAATTAACATCGAATATGACCAGTAAGCTTTACAATTATGGCAATGGAATTTTATGTGGCATTACGGCCTTTTTAAATTAATCTCTATTTTGGTTTGTGTTTTTTTGGGTGTACAGAGTCTGAGAATTGGTGAGGAAGTTGCAGTTACGTGCCCTTAAAGCTACTCCCCATCTCGCTTGTAATGTGGTTTTAGCGATTATGAATCATATAGTCTAAATCTACACATTCACTTTGTAATAATTCAATATTTTAAGTGAGGACATTAATAAAATATTCATTTTATATACGTAGACTTCTTAATAGCGTTCTTTGCTTGCATAAAGAATTAGCTTACAAAGGATTAAAGGCTTGGAATTCATTTTAACATGTACGAGGTATTCAAGATTCGAAAATTAAAAATAAAGTGGGTTTACTACTTTCATACTCGGGATATTGATATTTTTTAGACTATCTCTAATTTATTCAAATATATTGTGATTTTCTATTACAATTCAACATAAACATTAAATATATATTATATATTGTATATATCTTTATATTTATACTCTCTTTCATATTAGACTTGTTCACACTTCATATTTTTTTCATGCTAATCCTACCCTTGTATAAATATAAAATACAATTACTACAATTTAGAAAAGGACATATCTATTGATCTCGTCTATGATGCATCTAGAGTTTAATGTTTTCTATAGAGTTCCTCCAATATAACACATATCTATTACATTGAGTAGTTTAAGGAACTGAAAATTTGGTGTGGTATGTTCTAGAACTTCCTTGTCAACTCTATTTAGCTCAATTCAATGAATAACCCCAACCTAAAATTTTATCCCCAAACTTAAACTCGTATCTCATCCTCGAGAAAACTTTAATAAAGAACCCTACTCTTGGATTGGAAAAATTTGTATCGGATTTTATTTCTTTGTATTTATTCGTCGCTTCAAGACAATGGCATAACCATCATCATCTTAGAAGATTATACATATGATGTGAGATAACATGGTGCTACCTTCATTGGAGATACCTGACTGGAATTGTTGGAAGGTAATGTCATTCCTTCCAGATTCGGTCTTCCAACAAAATATGGCCCACCTTAAGGAAGAATCTAGCTATGCCTATTGGCTAGTCACCTTCTTCTCATGTTGTCTTTGTGTTGCATTTTCTACAACGATTTATACACTTGTGGAGGGTGTTACTTTTCCATTAATGCTTTTGTAGTAGCGTTGCTCAACCTCCATGGAAACCCATTCGACTTCCCCATTAGGTCATTTACAAACTTACAACATTCATCCATTATTCGATCGATCGCATGTTCCTTACTGACCTACTTTACTCTCTATTCATCGCATGGAAGAATTAATATCTTGCACTATGGACATGTAAAGTCCTTCTTGACATCATATGTAACAATTTTTAATTCAATTCATTATATGTGGAATCAAGTTCATTCTTATGTTGTCGAGTAGCAATCAACCATCTAAACAAATAGGAAAATATGGTGTTGCATTCCCTAATACTATGCTTAGTAATTGTACTTTTATCTTTAAATTCTCTCTTTACTCCACATTTTCTTTCTTGAATGGAATCACTTTAGAAGCTTCTCAATTTTCCATCATGTCATCCCAAATCTATTGCTCCTTCGAGACATCCGATACTTCATTTTCTATAAAAAAATCACAATTTCTTCTAGTCTTTTCTTAATTGGCCAATTATGATCTACTTGATATTGTGGCTGTCCCAATGAAATTTTCATTATTGCAATTTTCATATCCTCTTCTAATTGGACACAAAAAGTACATAAAATCCTTCTATGCACTATCATATAGGATCTCATGCCCGAGTAGTTCTTATGAATCGACATCATTTACCGCAAGTGTACAATAAATCCTTTCACGGTGTATTATATTATGTTGGGTTGTTCAAGAGTACTTGTGTTACATGTTTTCTTTGGGTGGGGACACCTTTAATTATTTTGAGGGAGTTCCTTTATGTCACATTTTTGACATGAGTAGACGATTTGTAGAGATTTAGATGTTTTCTCGAATGACTCCCCTTTTTGTCCTCCTACATTTTATGTGCCTTGTCATATTCTCGCTTTCTCTCCACTTCAAGTTTTTTGTCGATGGATTTAAAAATTTTCTCCACTTCTTTCTTCCTTTTTCCTTTCTACCTACATTTCCCCCTCCTCTGTTTTTGTAGCAACAATTGGTTTCCTTTCTTCCACCTTTCTCTCCACTTCTATTTTTCCCCTTTTTATTTTTGGGGCTTCTACTTTCCTTCTTTCCTCTTCATTTTTCTTCTCCTCTACCATTTTCTTGTTAGATATGTGACAACAAAATTAAATTTTAGGTCTCTTTGCGGCGTGGTTTATAGATCACTCTTAAAAAGGGTGTGGGGCTTGCCCTCCCACACATGTCGCAGGGGGTCTAGGGGCGGCGACTTGTTATAGAGCCCCCATGGAGGGGCTCGGGGCATCCCCCAAAAAAAATTAAGAAATCAATCCCTTGTTTTTAGAAAGACAAATTCAACCGAATTCTATTTTTAGGAAGGAAAATCCTAATGGCATTTTTCCACTCTATTTTTAGGAGGAGGAATCCAAATTGTACTTTTCCAATTAGGTGTATTATTTTTGTGGTGATCCAAAGTTACTTATAATGAGTTCGCATGTAATTTGTTCATCACGAGTTGATAAAAACTTAATATCTTGCACCATTCATGTTTCCCTAAGCACTCAGATAGGGTTTTACCACGTAAATATGGTGTTCATCTCTTGCATGTTTGGTATTTTATATATTTCTCTTATCTCTATCTTTGTAAACAGTTGTTTTGTTATTCAACTTTGTGCTTTTTCATTGATGCAAAGTTTTTGGTTTAATAACATTTATTTTCCTCTAGCTCCATAAATTTTAGTTTTTTTGCTCCTCCTCTTAAAATTTATTTTCCTTCTCAAGTTAGTGTTATTTCCATAAAGTGGTTGCCATCATATTTTATTGTGCTTTCCTATGTTATTCTTCAATAGTTTTCTAAAATTGTTCATGTTTCCTCTTCGCCTCTTCTTCATGTTAATTTATTCATTCCAGGGCATGTTCTTGTTTTGAGTTTTCTCTAAGTATATTAGTCTACAAATCCTCTTCATGTAATTATCTTTGTTTTTTAATCTCTTCTATATATCTAGGTTGGCCTCGATTTGCTCATTTGGTCAACTCTTCAAGTGTATATCTTATTACTTCTCCAATTCTCTCATGTATCCTCTCGCATAGGACATTACTATATATTTTTATACTTATAGGAGGATATTTATATAATTTCCGTGATTTTATAAATTATGTCAATCCTTTCCATGATGTTGGCGATAGTGTGGCTCTAGGATACTTGAGCCAATCCACTCTTTTGTTAGTATTGTTGCAAAACTATTATAACATCCTCTATCTTATCCTCTAAGTCTTATTTGTCCTTTTCCTCCTCAAGTTCTATGCCTTTAACATATTACATGTATATTTAGATATACAAGAGACTTTTGGAAGGATGATCACCATGTTTCGTGTTCCCATTTTCTTGAGATACATGTAATTGAGGTGAGAAAAGTGTTCATGCCACAACATTCTCAATGAATCTATAGGAGAAAAAATAAGGAACCCCAAGAGTGCTCAAATCTTTCAAAACTATAAATACATAAACAATTGTCCACCACACCTATCAGAGCAACATCCCGTGGATCCAAAGTGAATATTTGAATCACATCATTATGCGGAGAAAATGCCATACTCTTCTTATTGCCATAATTAATAATTTAAAAAATAGAAAACAAAAAAATCAATCTTACCAATTGGTCTTGTACATCATTTATGCACCCATCCTACATCTACATTGTTACGAAACCGAAAAAATCAATTCATGAAGAGTTTCCTATGATAATATAAGAGCTTTTGCAAGTAGAAAGAGATGTTAAAAGATCATGAGAATATGTTATATGATGAGAAGTGCTGAATACAAAAATCGTTTATCATGTGTAGGAGAATATATCTAAATATAAAGTGTTTTATCTAATCTTGAAAGAGACATATCAAAAGGAGTATGGATAATAATCTCGTGCTATTTTAACGTTGCTTCAAATGCAAGCATTTTATTATAACATATATACTCATGATGATTTGTTCCTTTACAAAATACAAAAGGATCAAATACCTTATTTTTCCTTAATAACCCCTTAGGTTTTAACGAAATTAGAAGATTTATGGGACTCTCGGATGGATTTTAAAGGTTTGAAGGGTACTATATTTGATTTAGGTTTCAATTTTACCTTAGGACAGCTTACTGAACAAGAAACATAGACAAAAGGCCAAAGATAGTTGTTAATTACTAGTTTTCTCCTTAGGAATCATGTAAATGCTAGTATACTTTTAGGACATATAAATGTACCCAAGTGCGTGATTTTGTGTGTATAATACCCATGTTCAACTACTTTGTCTCCATTAATTTTGTTGAAACCTAATATGCTAGTCAAAATCTATGAAAGAAACTATGACATCCAATATGGATTAGTAAATGGATTGGATGGCATATTCAAAGCATATACTAGGAAAAATGAAATAGACATAATGGGAATCAAGTTCAGGTGACCCCAATATCTCACAAAGACAAGAAAAAAACCAACACATTTATATAAAAAGTCCATTGAAAATTGGACAACCATCTTATGTATTGCAAAACCCGTACACAATGTACATAAGAAAATGTGTTTAACCATGCAAAAGAAATTTCCCATAAAACTAGCATGTGTGCACACAATACATAGATCCCAAGGATTCACAATGCATGACCTTGCATTTGATCCAACAAGTTTTACACAACATGGATTGACATACATAACACTATCACGAGTAACCGATATTGAATCTTTGTATCTACTAGCACCTTTAACAACAAATACTTTCAAGGTCAAAGCAACCAATTTTGACACATTTAACATGCCATGAAAGTAAATCAAAAGGAAAATTGTTTGATGAGTTACTTCGCCTCAATTCCAAATCACATATTTACATTACATCATTTAACAACAAATAATTTCAAGGTCAAACGTAATATTTTTGACAAAGATTGTGCACCTTGAAACTAAATCAAAATAGAAATTTCACTATGATTTACTTCACCTCAATTGTAAATTACATATTTACATTACATCATTAAACAAAATAAGCCTTAAAGCACACATAAAATATGTACTCAACAGATTATGACAATGCAAGTAAGCATAGTGTGTTTATAAGAATCCCATATTGACACAACAATAGACAATCTCCACTACCAATTAAATTGTATTTCAATGTCCCATGTGCACAGAATCATGACCTGTACCAAAATAAATATTTTGATTAAAAGAACAATGCAATTCAAAACAAAGAACTTAGAAGTAATATTGAATTTGTTTATAAGTCATACCCTAGAAATAACCATAGTGAACCTCTACGCAACACCAACTACGGACATATTCAATATCATATCTATCATCAACCAAGCATTAGAAAATGCATTCACAACCTACAACACATACACAATAGGTGACTTCACCATTAACATCACAAAAAAATATACACATTGTCGGGATCTCCTACATAGTATACATGTCGTTGGCATAATTAGACATGTTTCTTATACATTAGTCGTAAAATATTTTCGACTTTTGTAATTATCCTTTCATCCCATTAACATATATATAAATCTATTTACAAATTATATTTTATATAAATATATTTATAAATTATGTTGATATTCAAAAATATTTATTAGAAAATGTTAAAATAAATAGGTAAATATTTTTAAATTTTCATAATATTTTTATATAATTTAGAAAGAAATATTAAACAATTGTCGATAATTAAAAATGAGCATGGTGTTTTTTTATGAATAGTGGATTGAGAGTGAAAAGAGGAAGAACATTGGAAAGATGACTTCTTCCTATCAATATCTTTAAAATCATAAGCAAGATTCAAGTTAATTCGTCCATGTTTTGATTTGATTTATTGAAAGGTGTGATGAAGTTTTGTTCTATATACCCTAATATAATTGAATTGGAACATACAACCTCTTTTTCGAATACTAACTTTTTTTATCAATAAAATTACGCTCGATATTATTCGAAGACTAACTTACAAATAAAATGCTAAAGCAAGATGAAAATTAGATAATAACAACTCCACATGACTGAACTAAAAGCAACCCTGAAACATTGAGATAATACATGAGCTCCTTATAACCATCCTAATGGAAAACCATTCAATAAGATAAAGCACAAATAAGATTATGCAAAATATCAACAATGATAGGTTCTGATGGGACACTATAAATGTAACTGTAAACATTTATGAATTTAAATTTAAATCCCAATAAACCCTCACATTTTAATGAGGTATTTGCTAACCTAACATATAAATTAAACATCCAAACTTGGCATTAAGGATGTTTTAGTAAGGAGTTTTCCAACCCATGATATTGATCGTCTCTCAAACATGACATCAAGGATGCTAATAATTGAGTACTTCAATATCGCACTCCTGGCAACGCATGGTATTTGGTAAAACAAGTCTATTCTAAAAGTAAGGATGTCAATACCAATCATTGATCAATTTGTTGATGTTGTAATGAGAGTAATCAAGTCTTTCTAACATTATTCAGTAAGCTCATTTTATCTAATAGAATATAGGAGGAGAAATCAAATACATAACCTAGAGGTGTTTGTCTACTTTGTGGGTCCCCTTGCCTTGCGAATACTAGCAATGTAGGTGAGTCAAAGGTCATAGAAGAAATGCCTACTACTTGAAAATAACCACTAAAGCAAAGACTTAAATAATCCAACAAAGTACAATATCTAAATAAAGATTACATAAGTTGCTTTTCAAAATACAATATTTAACTACTTTATAAAAAAGGGAACAAGTGTTGCAGTGACATAGGTTTTTAGAAAGCAAAATAATAATATCAAACATAAGTTTAATCACTCCCTTCAGAAAGTCAATTATGAGGAAATTGAACAACATCCATCTCAAAACCAGCAATGGTTTGCATCTGTTTGGGTTCAGTAATACTATTGTGCATAATTATAGCTTTGTACTGTTCAAATAATCCAAAGGCATTTACGAAAGGATCTGCAAACAAAAGGGAGCAAGGTGATATAACTTACATGGCTAGAGATAATGATAATCATAGAAAATATTAAATGAGAAATATATAATTGGCTATGGTGCTATAAGCACTATTTATAAATGTGTTCTAAAGAATTGTAAGCCAATTGATATAAAGAGATTATACAAATCTACTACTCACAAATCTTGCATGTATTTGAAAATGAGCTAGAAATAATTGGAATCATCAAGCATCAAAATTTTGTGAGTCTGCATGGATATTCACTTTATCCACATGGAAACCTATTGTTTTATGATTACATGGTAAATGGAAGTTTTTGGGACATCCTACATGGTGAGTAAAATTATTATGTTATTCAGAAAAATGGATATGTACATTATAGATTCATATTTTGAAATAGAAGAATCCAATCAATCTCTAACCTTATGATTAAAATGGATTGTTGGAGAATCTAAAAAGTGTTTTTTTTTATTTTTATTTTCATATAGGATCATCAAAGAAGATTAAGCTAGATTGGGACACTCGGCTAAAGATTGCTCATGGTGTTGCAGAAGGATTACCATATCTTCATCATGACTATAACCCACGCATTGTTCACAGGGATGTGAATAGTTATAACATTATTTTGATGATAATTTTACAACACATTTGTCAAACTTTGGCATTACCAAGTACATTTCCTCGGCCAAAACCCACACCTCTACCTATGTTATGGGTACTATTGGTTACATTGACCCTGAATATGCAAGAACATCAAGGCTTAATGACTAGTTTTTCCTTTAAAAACCCAATTTCTTTTCATATTAATTCAGTTCAATTGGAACCCTTTAAATAGATAAAAGTGTGCCCGAATTTATTTTTGAAGGAGAAAATTTGGCTTTTGGGAATTTTGTTCCTTTTCCACTTGCCCAAGAGGAATGTAAATATATAATTGGCTATGGTGCTACGAGTATTGTTTATAAATGTGTTCTAAAGAATTGTAAGCCAATTGTTATAAAAGATTGTATAGTCACTACCCACAAATCTTGCGTGAATTTGATCATGAGATGGAAACATTTGGAAGCATCAAGCATCATAATCTTGTGAGTCTGCATGAATATTGACTCTGGAGATAATACATTCAAAAGACTCAAAATACAAAAAGAACTAACAAACAATATTGAAAAAAATTCATTAATTTTTATTACCATAGAAAAATTCTCATCACATTTGACAACCCCCATCGTTAAAATATTTCACAAATCACCACTTGAATGTGAAATTCACCAATTGTGTAAATTGTTACTACCACCAATTTTTTAGGTTTTTCAATGGTTTCTTAAATCCGTGTGCTTGGTAAATTGTGGTCGGAGAATTAGGAGTGACTTGAGTGAAAGTGTACATTTTTCACTCTAAATACGGATGCAAGCTCAAGATATGAAGTTTTTGGTAATGATGGAGTTCTCTAAGAGGTTCATCTCTCATGTTGAAGTTGTGGAGTCGATTACGCAACTTAAAGTGACAGCTTTGGTTTCTTTTTTTCTATTTTTGTTAGGAAATCATGGTCATGGATAAAAATAACATTGTCTTATTAATAGACTGGAGTTATTATTAATAGACTAGAATTGTTATTTTTATAAGCATGTGATATTTAGGTTTCTTGTGGTTAAAGAAAAATTTTATAAGCATGTGATATTTAGGTTGTTTGTGGTTGAAGCAAACTTTTACAAAGAGGTGCACAAGTTATATATATGTGCATGGATTTACTCTTTTTTAGTATGAAAAAGAGAGAAAATTGTATTATATTCCTCAAGACTGAATAAAGGAGAAAGTTGGATTGTTTCTGGTGGATGTAGCCCAAATTGGGTGAACCACGTTAAATCTTGGGTTTATCTTGTGATTGCATGCTTCTTTTATTTCCATTTTAATTATGCTTTTATCGCGCATTTGTATTTCAATCCTAATAACCGGTATCGAGAAAGATTTTGTTTTGGTAGAAAAAGATCACGAGAGGTTTTCTTGTTTGAGTGGGAGCAATGATAGAAGATAGCAAGTTCAGGGTTGAGAAGTTTAACAACCAGAACTTTTAGCTATGAAAGATATGTAATGCCCACTCCTCTTTGACACTTATCAACTACAATTTTATTATCGTGATTTGAGACATTGACATTATGATTATTATATTTTGATTAGCTAGGTGATAGACTATATAGACATTTGGATTATCGATATGTTGTGATTCATGTTTTGGATTATGATATGCTAGTGACATTGGTGGATAGTTTTATATATTTTGATTTCATTGTTACGAATTTACACCAACACATTATATTCGTGATGCATTGCCTATGTTTGGATGTTCATATTAGTCTTGTGATCTCATTGATGTTAGTAAAATGGTAGAATCAAATTATTTAGAAATTTTAGATAGTTGATAGAATTGCTTAATTTTGATGATGATTATTGATGGATATGTATGAGTTATTTCTCGATGTTATTGATGTGGCCTTGAGGCCGAGAGAGGTATTGTTGTTTGTGATTGCGGAAAATGATATCACTATAAACTGAAAGGGGATAGGGGACCAACCCTAGAAGAATGTTGGGTGTTTACAACAAGGCCAATTTGACAACTTGTGTTCTATGTGTATGTTGTTTAATTGTTATGCTTGGTTAGGAGGTTTCCCATGGGGTGACCTCATGTGTGTGGCCATGGGTTGTGATGTTTCCCTCTTTTAATTTTGGGTATTTATTTTGTGGTGCATGTATCTAATTATTTGTAAAATCTAGTCACTTTATTAGTACTTTTTGATATGTTTTTAATTAGTTAATTTAACTTAATTAGTAAACTAAAATGAAGATGTGACAAATTGGGCATTTAATAGGGTAGATGGTCCTTGATATTTGCTTGATGTTGAATGGAATTAATTACATTTTGAAGTGTGTACTCTTCCTCCTTTCCCAATCTCAAATTTTTCCTAAGAGGCCACTTTTTGAGACTTATGGGACAAGTTAACCTTGTCCCTTGCTTCTTAAAGTCATCCATCAACCATACTTATAGAGTATGGAGTTAATTTTAGCATTTTAATTTACTTGTTGAGTGAAAAAGAGTAATAAAAGTCACATTTCTACTTACATCATTTAATATGTCCTTAGAGGGTATGGAGTGCATGTGGAGTGTACACTTGTGCATGTCATAGCCTTACTTATTCATTTATTAGCTTTGGTATTTGTGTGTTGACTTGTTGAGTTGGAATTGAGGAATGATGAAGTGGCATCCTACATGGAGCCACCTCATCACCGTCACATTTTTTTAATTTATTTAAGGGAATTTGAAGTAAATTGCATTACTTGGTCTCATTTTCTACACTTCCATTTTTGGGAAATTTGGCTTGGATTACTTGCTTGGAGCTTGGGAGCTTACATTTAGGATTTTTCTTGGATTACAGGTGATTGAAGCTTGTTGTGTGAAGATTTTGGAAGCTAAATGGAGAGGTAGGATCTTCACTTATTTTTGCTTCTTTTATATATGTATGTAGTTGTGAAATTTGTGTTTGTTTGAGTGTATGTTATGTGTGTTGTGAATTTATTATGTTAGGATCAGTAGATTTCCTTTAGGAGTGGTGTGGGGTAATAAAATGGAGTTCTTTTTTTGGAGGAAAAAGGGAGTTAGCGAGGAAAATGTGGAGGGAGTGTGGGAGAGGTGCTCCACCTATGTGGAGGTAAAAGGGTTTATATATTATTCTTGCATTTGAAAAGGGAGAAATAAGGTGTTGTGTGTGATGTTGATAGTGCACTTTGGAGGTATTGGGTGGACCCTCTTCCCACATGGGAGGTATAAGGAGAAGACTCCATGTTCTTGTCTTCATTTGGCTTACTATTAAGCCTTTGTGATTGTGATGAAAATGTGAATCTTGTGTTTGGAAAAGAATGCAAAACTACTCTTGTTGATCTTGCGTGGAAAAAATGATTGAGTGTTGAAATATTGTATGAATGTGGAAAATATTGAATGTGTGTGTATGGTGGAAGCCATTTTTTTTTTAGAGTTGTCAAAGTTGCAAACATGCCCTATTATTCCGTGGTTGGGGCTTAGGGGCCAATAAGAAGGATGGCTTCTCCTTCTTATTGGAATAAAGGTTAAGGAGAGTGTCATCTACTTCCCTTTCTTTGCATGGTGATTCAAATTTGAGAAGATAGAAGAGTGAAAAGTTGAAGCTATGGAATTGGAAGATGAACTTGATATGGAGATCTTTGTATTTGAGCCTATGAAAGAATCATATTTTGTAAATTTGGCCATGTTGTTTCCACTTAGAGTGGAAGGCTTGTAATTCTTGTATTTTAAAAGAATGTTCTTGTAAATTTCATTTATTAAATTTGTAATGTTATAGTGGAATGGAGAAATTTCAAAGTTGTATTTTGTTGGAAAAACTCTCCAAATCTAAATTTTATTCAAGGTTTTATTATGTATTCAATTGAAAAGAATGGTGTTCTTGTGTGGAAATTGAATGTTGATTCCTTTTTGTAGTGTTGGAAAACTTGACTTTAAAAGGAAAAAGGAAGGAGTTTTATTTAAATATGTTATACCTCTTATTCTCTCCAAATTAATTTGTGAAAGGGAATGAACTTACATTTGCTTTTGTCCTTACTCAATATCCCCTTCAATGAATTGCAAATAGTGAAATTTCAAGTATTATGGGTATAAGTGTAACCTTGCTAATTTAAAACAATGTGAGTTTCAATATATTTTTAAAAAAACCCACTCTTCCTTACTTAAATACCTTGACTATTGGCCCAACTATCTTACATGTATAAACATAAATAGATTGTATAAATTACAAATACCCTTACAAATGGTTATATACATATAAATTTGATTAGTTTTACGCCTAAATTGAAACAACAACAAATCATGTCATTAAAAATATATACATGGTTATATAAATTTATCATAAATTTGTATACTTCTATAAATTATAATTTTATAAGCTCAAATGAGTTTTATATATATATATATATATATATATATATATAAATATATATATATATATATATATATAAAATAAATAAATAAAATTGATATAGAAGAAAATCGACTGAGTTGTTATTATAAAGTAAAGTGGTTTATATTTAAAAAAATTGTTTTGTGTTAGGCCGTATGGGCCACGGCCACTGTTGCGATGTATATTAAATAGTGGGTTGGGGAGGCGAGAGGGGGAGAGAGCACCGCCCTTACCCCAACCCATATTATAATGTGGGTTGGGGTGGGGTGGAGGTGGTGCCCTTCCTCCCGCCACCCCCTCCCCAAAACTTAAACTCGCATCGTATAATGGTCACGACCATTGCTTTAAACCTACATTGTGTTTATTATTTCTTCATCAAACCCATTTGTTAGGTTGTGGAGCCTATTTTTCATGTGTGAAAGTGTTGAAGACTGTACACTAAGAGTACTGTACACTTTTCATGTATCCTCGCTGGGGTTTGGGGGCGCACCGAAAAAAAAAAAATTAGGCGTAAATTTTTTTGGCCTCGAAAAATTACACCCGAAATATCGGGAAACGTGCTTTTCTCATATGGGCGAGTTTTTTGACCCATAGGTTTATGGGACGGGTTTTGCCCATGGTTTTGATACCCACGGTTTTGTAAAACTGCTTAAGTAGTTGTCTATTTATATGGTCTTATGCATATGATAGATGTACAAGCAAATGTATTGCAGATGTGTTTTGAATTCGGCTGTGAATTCTGTAGAGTTTGTTGAGCATAGCTCCAAACGGATCTGGGTATTGTATTGAGAGAGCGGTGGCTTGTAATAAAATCTAAGCAAGTGATTCTTGGTGGACGTAGCCCAAATTGGGTGAACCACGTTAAATATTGTCTCTTTGTGTTGTGTTATTTTATTCTGCAATTTTATTTGAGATCTGTAATAATTTCTGCATATTAGTTTCTCTCTATTTGCGATTTTGTGAGGGATTATTCCGCATATTTTATCCCTTATTTCCTAACCATTGGTATCGAGCACTGGTTTGGTTTGCTTTGAAGTGTTGAATCGTAGGGAAAGTTTTTAGCTTGAGTGGGAGCTATGGCGAGATGAAGGAAGATCTAGGGTTGATAAATTCAACGGGCGAAATTTCATTCTTTGGAAGATGCGAGATGGAAGATTACCTTTATCGAAGGATCTTTATACTCCGTTGTCTAAGAAGGTGAACAAAACCTTGAGTATCACAAATGCGGAATGGGATTTGTTGGATCGGAAGGCACTTGGAGCGATTCAAATTTGAGTCTTGCATCTTCGGTATTATTTAATGTTTGAAAGGAAAAGACTACAAAAGATCTAATGGATGCATTAGGGAAGTTGTATGAAAAACCCTCGCCTCTAATAAGATATTTTTAATGAAAAATTTGTTTAATATGAAGATGTCGAGAATAGTTCAAAGCAGATCATTTAAATGATTTCAATACAATGAGTGAATATGCTAGCTTGATTCTGATAGAATTTGATGAAGAAGTTACGGCTTTATTAATTCTTTGCTCTTTACGAGAGTTGGAATAGCTTGGTAATGGCGGTAAGTAACTCGGTTCCAGCTAACTTGAAGTTGAAGTTTGAGGATGTTGTAGGGGTGATTCTAAGCGAGGAAATGCGAAGAAAAAGCTCAGGGAATCTTCTACTTCAGGGAATGCTTTGACAGTGGAAACTAGAGGGAGACAGAAGAATAGAGGAAACCGTGGAAAATCAAAAGATCGGGCAAGGTCAAAATCCAAGAACAAGATTGTATGCTGGAATTGTGGAAAGCTTGGGCATGCAAAGAAGGACTGTTGGGAGCTTCGGGATAAGAAGAAACAACAAGAAGAAAACAAGGAGGCAAATGTGGCAACGGGTAATGTATGTCAGGATGCTTTGATTCTTTCTTTGCACAATATTACTGAATCTTGGGTTTTAGATTCAGGGGCTTCTTTCCATGCTTCTCCACATAGGCATTATTTTGTTGATTATGTTCAAGGAGATTTTGGGCATGTTTTTTTGTGATGATGAGCCTTGCAACATAGTTGGAAAAGGTTCTATTCAGGTTAAGATGCAGAATGGGAATACTTGGCTATTGAAGGATGTCAGACATGTGCCTACATTAAGACAAAATTTGATATCGGCAGGGCAGTTGGGAAGTGATGGTTGTACTGTGATATTTACAGCAGACTCTTGGAAGGTTACCAAGGGTGCTCTTGTGGTGGCAAGAGGTAAGAAGGTTGGAACCTTGTATTTAACCACTGATAGTACTAATGATTGTAATCTTGTGGCTTCAGATGCAGATACAACATTATGGCACTATAGGCTCGGTCATATGAGCCATAAGGGCATGAACATCATAAAGAAGAATTTGCTGGATATACGAAAACAGGTTTAGATTTCTATGAGAACTACATATATGGGAAACAAAGCGAGTAAGGTTTCTCAAGGTTAGACCTACAAAGAAAGAGTAAGTTAGAGTGGTGCATTACGATGTGTGGGGGCCACTCGGGTATCATCTCTTGGGGTTCAAGTTATTATGTTACTTTTATTGATGATGCGATAAGGAAAGTTTGGGTTTATTGTATTAGAAACAAATCGATGTATTTGACACTTTCGTTAAATGGAAAGCCTTGTTAGAGAATGAAACATGTCTTAAGCTAAAATGTCTCGGTCGGATAATGGAGGGGATTATTGCAGCAATGAATTTGATAATTATTGTTTTAAGAATGGAATCCACATGCAAAAGACAGTTCCAGGAACTCCACAAAGAATGGGGTATCAGAAAGGATGAACAGAACAATAATGGAACGTCTTTAGGAGCATGAGGTTACATGCAGGACTGCCTCTTTCTTTTTGGGCAAAAGCGGTGAGCACAGCTGTGTACTTGATAAACAGAGGACCCTCAAGTTCCTTGGATGGAGGCATACCTGAGGAGGCTTGGTATGGTAAGAAAGTTGATTATTCATTTCTTAGAGTCTTTAGATGTGAGGTGTTTGTTCATATAGACAAGGATGATAGGACCAAGCTAGAGGCTAAATCAGAAAAATGTACTTTCATTGGTTATGGTGGTGATGAATTTGGATTTAAATGTTGGAGTATTAAGGACAAGAAAATCATTCGGTCTAGGGATGTGGTCTTTAAAGAGAAAGTCATGTATAAGCAACAGTTGTAGGAAAACAGGGAAGAATCCAAGAAAGAATATGCAGTGGTAGAGGATATTCCGGATGGGAAAGTGACCCATGAATCAGTTCAGAACCTACTCAACAGGAACCCCAAACTCCTACAGTGAGGAGGTCTTCTAGGGTAAGAAAAGAACCTGAATGTTTTTCTCCTTCTCTTTATTATTTATTACTCATTGATAGTGGAGAACCAGAGAGCTTTGATGAAGCAATGTAGGTAGATGCCAGGGAAGAAGTGGGAGCAAGCCATGGATGAGGAGCATCGGTCTCATGGAGAACCGGACATGGGATTTGGTAAAGCTACCAAGGAAAAAGAGCATTACGAGAATAAGTGGGTGTTTAGAGTCAAAGATGAAGAAGGAGGCAAGAAAAGATACAAGGCCTGGTTGCTGGTCAAGGGGTTTGCACAGAAAAAAGGTATAGATTTTGATGATATTTTTTCTCCTATAGTAAAAATGACTTCTATCAGAATTGTTCTTGGAATAGTGGCAGCAGAAGACTTACACTTAGAACAGTTAGATGTAAAGATTGCATTTCTCCATGGTGATTTGGAGGAGGAGCTATATATGCAGCAACTAGAAGGATATGAAGTCAAAGGTAAAGAGGAGATGGTGTGCAAACTGAAGAAGAGCTTGTATGGCCTGAAACAAGCTCCACATCAATGGTATAAGAAATTTGATAGCCTCATGATGGAGCAAGGTTATATCGGATGTCATTCGACCATTGTGTGTATACAAAGAAATTTGAGGATGGAAGTTATATTATCGTGTGTTTGTATGTTGATGACATGTTTGGTTGCGAGTAAAAACATGCGGAAATAAAAGTACTCAAGAAGCATGCTAAGTGAATCATTTCTTTATGAAGGATTTGGGTGCGCAGCCACAAATCCTTGGTATGAGGATATCTTGGGATAGGAAGGAACATAAGTGACTTTATCTCGGAAGAGTACATTAAGAAGGTCTTGGAGAGGTTTAATATGCGGGATGCTAAACCGATTGGGACTCCTTTGGCGAGCCATTTCAAGTTATCAAAGGAGCAGTGTCCCAAGACAGAGCAGAGAGAAACCAAATGTCTAAGGTACCTTACTCATCGGCCAGCGGTTGGCGATTTGATGTGTGCTATGGTATGCACTACGCCCGATATTGCCCATACGCAAAGGGGAGCCGTGAGTAGATTTATGAGTGATCCAGTAAAGAGCACCTGGCAAGCATAAAGTGGATCCTTCGGTATTTGAGAGGACCATGGGGACAGTTTTTGCTACTGATGGATCAAACACCACTTTACGTGGTTATGTAGATTCAGATATGGTGGAGATGTAGACAACGGGAGGAGCACGACAGTTATATTTACACTTGTAGGTGGGACAGCAATGTGAGTTGGATTTCACGACTACGTGAAGTGGTGGCTTTGTCAACCACGAGGCCGAGTATGTTGCTACCACGAGAGGCAAGCAAAGAGATGATTTGGTTCCAACAATTGCTTGAGGAGTTAGGGCATAAGCAGGAGGAATGTAAGTTGCATAGTGATAGTCAGAGTGTTATACACCTAGCTAAGAACTCTGCTTTCCACTTTAGGACAAATGATATACAATTAAGGTACCATTTCATCAGGACAACTTTGGAGGAAGAGAAGTTGAAGTTGGAGAAGATTCATACCAGTCAGAATCCTACAGACATGATGACCAAGGTGGTCACAAGGGAAAAACTGAAGTTGTGTTCAACTTTGGTTGGTCTTCACGAAACTAGTGAAGGGTTGAGAAGCTTGCTCAGAGGAAAACTAGTCTCCAAGTGGGAGATTGTTAGGTTGTGGAGCCTATTTTTCATGTGTGAAAGTGTTGAAGACTGTACACTAAGAGTATTGTACACTTTTCATGTATCCTTGCCGGGTTCGGGGCCGGGCCGGGCCCCGAGCGGGGTCCAGGCGGAAGCCCCGTGCAGGGGTTCGGCGATCAACCCCCGAAAAAAAAAAAAATTAGGCATAAATTTTTTTGGCCTGGAAAAATTACACCCAAAATATCAGGAAACGTGCTTTTCTCATATGGGCGAGTTTTTTTACCCATAGGTTTATGGGACGGGTTTTGCCCATGGTTTTGATACCCACGGTTTTGTAAAACTGCTTAAGCAGTTGTCTATTTATATGGTCTTATGCATATGATAGATGTACAAGCAAATGTATTGCAGATGTGTTTTGAATTCGGCTGTGAATTCTGTAGAGTTTGTTGAGCATAGCTCCAAACGGATCTGGGTATTGTATTGAGAGAGCGGTGGCTTGTAATAAAATCTAAGCAAGTGATTCTTGGTGGACGTAGCCCAAATTGGGTGAACCACGTTAAATACTGTCTCTTTGTGTTGTGCAATTTTATTTGAGATTTGTAATAATTTCTGCATATTAGTTTCTACTGTTGCGATTTTGTGAGGGATTATTCCGCATATTTTATCCCTTATTTCCTAACACCATTACACACACACACACACACACACACACACACACACACACACACACACACACACACACACACACACACACACACACACACACACACACACACACACACACATATGTATATCGGGCCATATACCCAGTGCCACATATATTAACCTCGCCGCATTCTTTAAATCGGGCATTTTTAACTTGGCATTTTAAAATAAATTTAAGACAAACGTTATATATATATATATATATATATATATATATATATATATATATATATAACCCTAAATCGGTGTAGATATCTCCTTGTAACAAAAAAAATAAAATATGGAAAACAACACCCATAACCCAAATAGGGTAAACTTTTCACTTAACACAAAATTAGAAAGAAAATATATTCATACTATACAAGCCCTTAATGGGCATCGATCAAATATATACATAATAATAATAAACCTCAATGAGAGCTCTCTCAAGCTTTCATGGCCCTTTCCTCTTCTCCTCTCAAACTTGCAAAAACAAATGAGAAGGAGTAGGGCAAACAAAGTGAATAAAAGAATTCCATAAAGATCTTTGGGGTTGTTGGGTCAAACCTAGATCTAAGGGCCCTAATAGATTTAATCCTAGGGGTGAAAATGAATCCTACATCACTTAAGTGATTTACTTTTTATGGGAATGGGTATGTACAAAATGATATAAATGTAATCAACTAATAGAACCACCTAGGTTACCTCCACTTAGTGGGTTAGACTAAGTGGTGACACCCCCTACCATGAATTAACAAGATAAGTAAATAATACTTCGCTAGCTATTAAAACTAAAGTTCTTATTGGGGCATTTTTAATTAAATTAATTAAGGGGTTTTAAAAGGACAAGTATAAATGTGAAAATTAATTAAATAGAATAAGGGTGTAATATGGTTATAAACGACATAATTAAATGTGATACCTTCACTTAGAAATTGTTCTATAAAAATTATTAAGGACCTAAGTGGACAAACGAGATAAATATTAAATTTGGAAATTAATTAATTCGTGAGCAATGTTTTACACTTATGAACCTTTTAAACAAATAAAATTCCCGTAAATTTCTAAGTGTTGTAACATGATTTTGTTGGTGGTTTTGGGCATTGAAATTGTGGGCATTACAAGATGCAAGTGGAGGACTAACTATATCAGAAGGATCTTTATCTATCATTGAAAGGGAAAGCTTTGAAGCCATCAACTATGAAAGATGAAGAATGGGATGTTCTTGATTGGAAGGCACTAGGAACCATACGGTTGTGCCTAACAACAATAGTAGATTTCAATATTTCTAAGGAAAATACAATGGTAGAATTGATGGAAAATTTGGGTAAATAGTATGAAAAACCCTTAGCTTTCAATAAATTATTTCTCATGAAAAGTTTGTTTAATATGAAGATGTCAGAAGGTGAGTCAATAAATGATCATTTGAATGAATTCAACATGGTTACTAGTCAATTAAGCTTTGTAGGAGTAAGTTTTGATGATGAAGTTAGGGCTATTTTGATTTTGTGCTCATTTCCTAAAAGTTGGAATACTTTGGTTATGGTTGTGAGTAATTTTGTTTCTAGTTCAAACACTTTAAAGTTTGATGATGTTATTGGTGTGATTCTTAGTGAAGAGATGAGAAGAAAAAGCACATGTGAGTCATCTGGTAATTATTTGAGTGTAGAGAACAAGGGAAGACAGAAGGAAAAAAAAGATTCATGGACACCGTGGAAGGTCTAAGAAGGGAAGATCTAAATCCAGAAGCAAGATGGTATGCTGGAATTGTGGAAAAGAAGGACATGAAAAGAAAGATTGGTGGTCTTTAAAATCAGGGAAAGATCAACAAGAAGGGAACAAATAGATAAACGTAGCATATGATGTGTTACAAAATTTTCTTATTCTTTCTTTGGATAGTAAATTAGAATCTTGGGTTTTAGATTTTAGTGCTTCATTTCATGCAACTCCTCATAGACAATATTTTCAAGATTATGTTTAAGGGAATTTTGGGCATGTATATCTTGGTGATGATGAGCCATGTAACATTTTTGGAAAAGGTAGTGTTCAAGTTAAATTGTAGAATGGTAACACTTGGGTGTTGAATAATGTCAGGCATGTTCCTAGCCTAAGGAGGAATCTAATTTATGTAGGGCAATTAGGAGATGAGGGTTGTATGGTTACACTTACAATAGATTCTTGGAAAGTTACCAAGGGTGATCTTGTGGTTGCAAGAGGTAAGAAAGTAGGTACTTTGTATTTATCCACTATTAGTATTGATCCCTCTTTTATATTAGCTACTACAAGTATAGACACAACTTTAGGGTATCACAAACTTAGCCATATGAGTGAGAAGGGGATGAAGATTTAACATTCACAGGGAAAGTTGTGAAATTTGAAAAACATAGACCTGGACTTTTGTGAGCATTATGTGTATGGGAAACAAAAGCGTGTGAGATTTCTCAGGGTTGGATCAACCAAGAAGGAGCACAAGTTAGAGTTTGTTCATACGGATGTGTGGGGGCTGACTCAGGTATCTTCTCTTGGTGGTTCATAGTATTATGTTACTTTTATTGATGATGCTACTAGGAAGGTTTGGGTAAACTGTATAAAGAAGAAATATGATGTATTTGATACTTTCAAGAAGTGGAAAGCTCTGGTTGAGAATGAAACAAGTTTGAAGTTGAAGTGTCTTAGATCAGATAATGGTGGAGAGTACTGCAACAATGAATTTAATAACTATTGTTCATAGAATGGAATCCATAGGGTGAAGATAGTTCCTAGAACACCACAACATAATGGTGTGTCAAAAAGGATGAACAAGACTATCATGGAGCGTGCAAGGAGAATGAGATTGCATATTTAATTACTCTTACAATTTTGGGTGGATGTTGTAAATATTGTTGTTTACTTGATAAACAAAGGACCTTCAAGTGCTTTGGAAGGTGGAGTACTAGAGGAGGCTTGGACTGGTAAGAAGGTAAACTATTCTTTTTGAAAGTTTTTGGTTGTGAAGCTTTTGCTCACATTGATAAAGAGAATAGGACCAAGCTAGAAGCTAAGTCAAAGAAATGTACTTTCATTGGGTATGGAACTAATGATTTTGGATCTGGTTGTGGAGTTTGGATGAGAAGAAATTCATTAGGAGTAGGGATGTTATTTTCAATGAAAGGGTTATGTACAGGGAAAAACTATAGGACAAGAAGCTAGAAAAGTCTGAGTATGTAGCACTTGATGAGATAAAATATAGAGAAGTGCTCAAAGGGTTGGAAAATAAAAAAATTGGCATCAATCATGGCACAGTTGGTGTTGATTCTATAGATCAAAATTAACAAGAACAATAAGAGCCGCAAACTCCAGAAAATCTTGTGAGACATTCTACTAGGGTAAGTAAACCTCCTGTAAGATTATCTTCATATCAACTTTATTATTGTTTATTGACAGATGGTGGAGAACCAGAAATTTTTGAAGAAGCAATGCAAGTAGAAACATGGAAAAAGTGGGAGCAGGGCATGGATGAGGAGATGGACTCCTTGGAACACAACCAAACTTAGGATTTGGTTCAGTTTCCTGTAGGAAAGAGAGCATTGCAAAATAAGTGGGTTTACAAGTTGAAGGAAGAATAAGGTGGAAAAAAGAGGTACAAGGAAAGAATTTTTGTGAAGGGATTTGCATAGGAAAAAGGTATATAATTTGATGAAATTTTCTCTCTTTTGTTAAAATAACTTCCATTAGAATTGTTTTAATTTTGGTAGTTGTGGAAGATTTGCATCTTGAACAATTAGATGTAAAAACTACTTTTCTTCATGGTGATTTAGAGGAAGAAATTTATATAGAGCAGCCACAGGGATATGAAGTCAAGGAGAAAGAGAAATTGGTGTGTAGATTGAAGAAGAGTTTGTATGGCCTTAAACAAGCTCCAAGACAATGGTATTTGAGATTTGACAAGTTCATGATAGAACAAGGTTACTCTAGATGTCATTCTAATCACTTTGTGTTTATTTTAAGAGACTAGATAATGGCACCTATATTATCTTTTTTTTGTATAAGGATGACATGCTTTTGGAAAATTCAAACATGCAAGATATAAATGAGCTAAAGAGACAATTAGCCAATACATTTTCCATGAAGGATTTAGGTGCAACAAAGAAAATTCTTGGCATGAGAATCAATAGAGACAAAAAGAGTAAAATATTGACTTTGTCTCAAGAAGAGTATGTGAACAAGGTGTTGGATAGGTTTAGGATGCAAGATGCAAAACCAGTGAGTACACCATTGGCATGGAACTTCAAGTTGAGTAAGAAACAATGTCCTAAAACACATGAAGAGATTGAATATATGTCCAGAGTTCCATATGCTTCAATAGTTGGAAGTTTGATGTATGCTATGGTATGCACAAGACCAGAAATTTCCCATGCAGTGGGAGTCACAGATACATGAGTAATCTAGGAAAGGAGCACTAGAATGCGATCAAAGGATTCTCAAATACTTGAGAAAAACTAATAGTAGATAATTGTGTTATGGAGTGTCAAAGGTTTCCTTAGACGAGATATGTTGATGCAGACATGGCTGGAGATTTTGATGGTAGGAGGAGCACCATAGGTTATGTATTCACTATTCATGGTACAAAATTTAGTTAGATTTATAAACTATAGAAGATTGTTGATTTTTCTAGTACAGAGGCAGAGTATGTAGTTGCTACAGAAGTAAGCAAGGAGATGATATGGATGCATCGGTTCATAGAAGAGTTGGGAAAGAAGTAGGAGGATTACATGTTATTTAGTGATAGCCAGAGTGTAATTCATCTTGCAAAGAACTCAACATTCCATTCGAGAACCAAACATATACAACTCAAGTATCACTTTATTAGATCAGTTTTGAGGATGGATAGTTGGAGTTGGAGAAGATCCATACAAGTCAGAATCCTGTAGAAAGGTGGTGACAAAAGACAAGCCGGAAGGTTGTTTGGTTGGGAGTAGGTCTTCAAGATTGCTCTTGAAGAAGAGTTTGAGGATGAGTATAGTGGGTTGTAGCAATCGGTCTCAAGTAGGAGATTGTTGAAGTTGTGGAGCCTGATTGCAAGTTAAAGTGGCAGTTTGGTTTTCTTTTTCTATTTTTTGGGAGGAAATCACGGCCATGGATAAAAATAACATTGTCTTATTAATTGATTTGGAGATGTCATTAATATAATGGAGTTGTTATTTTTATAAGCATGTGATATTTAGGTTGCTTGTGGTTGAAGCAAACTTTTATAAGTATGTGATATTTAGGTTGCTTATGGTTGAAGAAAATTTTTATGAGCATGTGATATGTAGGTTGCTTGTGGTTGAAGCAAACTTTTATAAGCATGTGATAATTAAGTTGCTTGTGGTTGAAGAAAACTTTTATAAGCATGTGATATTTAGGTTGCTTGTGGTTGAAGCAAAATTTTACAAAGAGGTGCACAAGTTATATATATGTGCATGGATTTACTCTTTGTAGTATGAAAAAGAGAGAGAATTGTATTGTATTCCTCATGACTAAATAAAGGAGAAGGTTGGCTTGTTTCTGGTGTATCTTGTGATTGCATGCTTCTTTTATTTTTGTTTTAATTCCACTTTTATTTCTCATTTGTATTTCGATCCTAACATCTCAAAACCTCGTTGTGACAATATTTTGTTTCCGACAACGATTGAGATTAATGATCATGAAAGCATAGAAGATTTTCCAACAACATGGTTTTTTTAAGATGTTGATGATGCCTTTGAAATGACCTCTTCAACAAAAGTCTCAATGTTCTTGTTTGAAGATCCATCTTTCCCCATTGCCTGCTTAGCTAATGTCTTCCACTGCAAAACATTCTTCCTTAGTTCGATCCCCACTTCACTTTCCATAACTTCCTTGATCGAGTTTTCCACTTCATCCCTCCCAACAAGTCCATCCTCTCTCCTCTTCAGTCTTATCCCTGTCTTCCACTCATCTTCTATGTATTTTGAATTAGTTGTCTGATCACTCCATTTAGGAACTGCCAGCAGAGGGACACCTGAGCTGAGGATTTCTACCAATTCTATAAGACTGCATGGATTTCTTCAACTTAAGATATATTCTTGATAATTTGATTCTTGTGTGGTAGTCCGTTAAATGGTAATAGAAGTTGAAGCAAAAACCTTTCCTGCTTAGGGTCTAAACTGAAGAGTACAAATGCTTTAAATTTATTTCAACTTTGAGATATTGGAATGGTTACGCATTGGACCCTTATGCATTAGGGGAATCAATTTTCTCTTCCACCATGCTACACCCGAAGAAAAAGGGAATGGAAATTCAACAAAACCTTTTGACTACAATAGTCTATAATTTTGTTAACCAATTTGATAACACCAGCCACGAATGTATGCTAGACGAGCTGAAGGATAAAATGGATTCGGAAATAGACGAAAGTCAGGAAAATTAAATAGTTTTAGTACCCCTTTAGGTCAGAAATGAACATACATCGAGTTTGTTTTGTCATCTAGCCTGATTCCCACAAGTTGGGTTGTTTTTATTGTTGAACTGTGACCTCTGATAGGTTCTAATGCTCCCATTTTGTCACATGTTTATAGTTTTAAACATATTTCTTTGTTTAAGATCCAAAACAATCATACACAGACAAGGGAGCTTCTCATTTTGATTAAGATGTCACAAAATAAATCAATCGTCATCTTTATGCAAAAGGTAAATTCAAGATGTCACAGATATTATATTAAACAAACTTGGGAACAAACATATTTCTGAGAGAAAATGCAATAAGTAGCAGCATGGCATGGTGACAAGATTACCCATCAAACTCGCCAGCACGCATCCAACCAAATAACCTCTATACCCTTGAATTGTCGATCAAGGTCCTTAATCTCTTGTTTGGATCCTAATTAAAATCTGAAACGTCCAACTTTGGTTGTAAGAACATGCCATGAGTGCAGCATTTCCGAATTTGTATTGGATTAAAATAGCAGCTAGCCACCCATTTCCAAGGTGCTTCGTGATCCCCAAGCCTGTCAAATTTAGACCAGTGACATAAAGGACCACATGCTTTTACCATTGGGGAGCGCCGTTCCCCATAAAAATAATAATTCTTATACAATTTTCCAATAAAATTCTTCATTTTATTATTTTCTTATATAAAAATACGATATATAAAAAGGCGAGAATATACCTTACCATTGTAAAAATCAAACGTGTGACATCCTTTTCAAACCCAGAAATTCTTATCTAACAAGATAACCGACATCATTTATACCACATCCGTCTTGCAAGTTGGTTGTTACGTCAGGTTCTATCGTTGTTCGATTGAATTTCTTAGGAATCACGACGATTGCCATTAAACAACAAATTTTGAGTGATTGCATCTGATACCTTGCTTCATACTTACAAATGCTGCCAAGTGAAGCAATATACTCTTCACACTTGCTCCACGATTATCGAATACAATCAAGACCGTATTGATTCACTGCAACCATGAACGCATATAAAATCATATTTGCTGCAATTTCAATAAGTATAATATTCTTGCTTAAATTTAGTGCAGCAGGTATGATCATCACTTAGAAACAAATTCACAAATTCATCATGCCTTTCGTATGGGTTTATTTTTTTAAAAACAAAGTACAGAGTCAGATGTTTGAGCGGAACAAGCAATGAAGTAATGAATCCGTTAAGTAATCAGTCTGATTCATGCAGCGTCAGAATTGGTGAGAAAGTTGCAGTTACGTGCCCATAAAGTTATATGAATTTCCCCATCTTAATTAAAGCCACATCTCTGTTTCAAATTAGTTATATGAATCTCTGTATAACACTATATGAATCCTATGGGAACATTATGAATCAACCAGAGTGTAAATCTAGACACCCACTTTGTAATAATTGATTATTTTAACGAAGAACATTTATAAAATATTCATGTTATATATGTAGACTTGTTGCTAGCCATTCTTTGCTTGCAAAAAGGAGGTTGGAATTCTTTAAAGCAAGGAAAAATATTGTAAGGTTTGAGACCACCTCATCGAGTATTAACAAATTTAAAAATTATAAATAAAGTGGGTTTATTATTTTAACACATTATACATAATTTGCATAATATAATGAACATGGGTATTTCTATAACCTATCTCTATTTTATTCATATATAATTGAAATATGTTACAATGCTATGTTACAGTTCATCATATATGTCAAATACGTATTCTATATATCACGTGTATCTTTACATTCATATTTTCTCTTACACTAAATTCACTCACACCTCATACTTTTCCGATACTAATACTACTCTTGTACAAATACAAAATACAGCGACTATAATTTAGAAAAGGACACATATATTGCCTATGATGCATCTAGTCTTTAATGTTTTCCGCAAAGTGCCTCCAATGCTACACAAATTTGTTGGAATGAGTAGCTTGAGGAACTCAAAAGTTTCTGTTATATGTTCTACAGTTTCTACGTCATCTCTATTTATCTCAATTCGATGAAGAACCCTACTAACATTTTATCCCCAAACTTAAACTCTTATATCATCGTCTAGATAAATTTAATAAATAACCCTACTCTTGAATTGGAATTTTTGTGTACTAGCTCTTATTTTTTGTGTTTATCTTTCAGTTCAAGCCAACGACATAGCCATCAGTTACTTAGAAACTCATACATATGGTGTAAGGTAACAAGGTGCTACATTCATTTGACTTAACTAATTGAAATTGTGGGAAGATAGTATTGATCCTTCAAATTTTGGTCTTTCAAAAACATTCTCCCACCTTAAGGAAGAATCTTGATATACCTATTGGTTAGTCACCTTCTTCTCATGTCGTCTTCATGTTGCATTTTCAATTTATAAACTTGTGGAGGGTGTCACTTTTTCATCAATGCTACATGGAAACCCATTCCAACTTCCCCATTTGGTCATTTACAAACTTTTTGTATTCATCCAAGTCGTTGATCACAAGTTCCCTTGCAACCTGCTTTACTCTCTATTCATCACCTAAAATAATCAATATATTTCACTATGTGCATGTAGGATGCTTCTTGACATCATACGTGACAAAGGCTTTATTCAATTCATTGTCTAGGGAATCAAGTTTCTTTGTATGTTGTTGAGTAGCAGTCAACCATCCGATCAAATAGACAAAGTATGTTGTTGCATTTCCTAGTCCTACCCTTGGTAATTGTACTTCTACCTTTAAATTCTCTCTTTAATCCACATTTTCATTCTTGGGTGGAATTATTTTAGACGCTTCTCAATTTTACATCATGTCATTCTAAATCTATTGCTCCTTTTGGACATCTTGTAGTGCTCACTCCTCTTCGACACCTATTTTGCTATGATCATGTTTATTAGTTGCTTAGTGACATGGACATTATTATGATATTTTGGATAGCCTATTGTTAGACATTATGGACATTGTGATTATCATTGTGTTTTGGCTTTTATTATGGACTGTATGGGTACATAGAGGACATTGATAGACATTGCAGTACGTGATGATGATTTAGTGTCGTTTTGTTATATGCTAACATTTTGGACTCGTGATAGTGGTGATTATGCTTAGATGGATGCAATAACCATGTGACCTTATTAATGATATGTTTTACTAATAATGTGATGTTAATAGGTGATCAGTAGTACGATGTTGACTGCATCTAGATATATATAAGCTATAATGGATGTAAGAATTGCATGGTTGTCGTAAAATATGAATTGTGATAAATGGTTATGCCTAATCGTAGGGTGATAGTGAATGTTAGTGAATATGGTAGAATTGAGATGAATAGTTATTGTAAAAAATTGATATAATTGCTTAACCTTGATGATGATATAGCTACGTTGTATGATGATTTTAATTAACGAATAATAACAAGGGTAAACAAATACCCACAACTAGAAATCTGGTTAAACCTTTCAAATTTTTTTTGCATATTTCAAACCCTAATAAGAGAATGTAAAAAAATAAACTCACATTGCTTGCTTGGGAAGAGATTTCCCTCATTTTAGCTCTTGGACACACAAAAGAAAAAAAAAAAAGAAATCTCCATAGCTCTCCATGGTTTTCCCTCAAGCCTCCATTTTCTCCTCCCTGTAAAACCCACAAGAGAAAATGAGGAAATTATAGCAACAAATGAATAAAATGAAATCATAAGAAGGAATTAGGGCTTTTAAGAAAATCTAGAATCTAAGGGCTCTTATTGATCTAATCCAAGGGTGGAGATTAGACCCTACACTTTTTAAGTTGTGGGTAATTTGATGGGAATAAGTATTTTAAAATTAAGTGTGTGGGTATTTGATTAATAGGGTACCCAAGGGTGTTGTAGACATGGGTAGAAGTGGGTTTAGGATATGTGTGACATTTCTTTTATTATGGATGAATAAATAAATGGCATTATTATTTATAGATTAAATAAACTAATGTTGGACATGGGGTTATGGTAACAAATTAATGAAAGGGGGTTAAAATGAATAAATGTAAATATGAGCTTAAATAAATAAATTAAGGTGCAGGATGGGTATTACGTATTTAAGGAAATAAATTTAAATTAAACTTGGGAAAGGATTTTAATAGTTGTAAGAGGAATTCAAATGGATCAAATAAACGGGATTAATTTAGGAAACATTTAGATAAAAGTAGTGAGAACTTAGGAAGGGATTTTTCCCCATAATAAACTTAGAGGATTAAATAATAGTACTTAATTATTAAATCGTTTTTGGCCCCTTAAGGGGTGTAGTATTTAACCGAAGGGAACTAAATAAACATAATTAAACTATATTGACCTTATGAAAACATTTTTTTAAAAAAAAATTGTAATTATTCCTAAGTGGTTGGAAAAAATTTAGCATGGTTTTGGTGCATTGAATTGTGGGCAT
Organism: Taxus wallichiana var. yunnanensis; assembly: GCA_018340775.1. Taxonomy (NCBI): domain Eukaryota; kingdom Viridiplantae; phylum Streptophyta; class Pinopsida; order Cupressales; family Taxaceae; genus Taxus; species Taxus wallichiana. The sequence continues at coordinate 120,919,096 of CM031238.1, forward strand.
TACACTTTGGTATCGTGGGTCGTGGGCTCAACACTTGGACCCTAAGAAAACATGAGAATACAACAACCATTTAGAGAAACTCAAACCTAGGACACTTGAACCTCTGGGATTAAAATAATAATAACGATAATCAAATTTGTTCGAAATGTTGTACTCACCTGAGTGGGCGTCTTGTCAATCCTAGTTATAAGGAAATGCTAATTCAGTTGATATTTTTTTATGAACTTCATAAGTGATAGCAATTTAGTTCCTTGCGAAGATGTTGGTTAATGGGTTCCTAGTTCTTGGTTATGGTTGTGTGATGGTTTTGACCCCATAGAGACCCTCCCTTATCTAGATTGTTATTTTTTTGGTGTAACTCTTGGGAATTAGTGCTAGAGGTAACATTTAGGGGTCATTATGGAGGAGATCTAGAGATTGATTAGTTGTTTAGAACTCCCCTTTTTCTTTAGTGGTTAGGCAAGATGGGTATGGTTTGTTAGTGGCTGCAGACTTGGTTGATGTTCGTTTCCTTAAGGACTTAATCCCCATATGGGAGAGTAGATATCATGACATGATGTCACATTAGATCTCGTTTTGTATGTATATTATTAGACATAAGCTTGATATAGAGTACCCCACAAAGTGTTGCGAAGTGATTATGATGTGGATATTTCATGTGTTTTATATTTGTAAACTTAAGTTATTTTATCAAGGACCAACATTTTATTTTAATGATTTGTTGAGAAGCTCTAAGGATCTTCTTATTATTTTGTCTTATTGCGATATTTTTCGAGGATTGAAATGTAGCTACTTAGCCATTTCTTTGTTTTCGAGATTTCTTGGATTTTATCTCTGTTTGGTGACTCAGAGCTTGTTTTCCTCAATGGCCACTTGGCTAAATGTCATCAAGAATGTTACGTGATTTTCTTCTTGTCTGTTGACGAGTTGGTTCTATCTTGTTTGTGTTGTGTTCTCTCGTTGTATGGGGGTACACCCTAGGTGTCTTGATTTTTATCCTAGGTGCTTCAGTCATGCCTTTGGTTTTGAAGTGATAGGATTTTGTGTGTCTAGGACCTTGGAGTGACCCCTTTCAATACTCGGATGTTCCTAGGGAGAGGGTTCTCTGTGTCATGCAAAGATAGTTAGCGATTTTGAAAGTGATTATGTTTCTTCTTGCACCTTGGTATGAGTTTTGTTCATTTTCGGATAGATGTGATACTCACTATGAACTTATGGATTATGTCAGGGACGGATTAACTCTTGGATAATTATAGGTTTTTGGTGGATAGTGTATTGTTGGGATATGATGGTCCATCGATGCGCATATGGGAGACCTGACTCGGTTTCTTTGTGTTATTTAAGAAAATATTGAAATTTTAGACTATAAATACCTGGATAAATATGGTTATACTAAAGCTCCCTTGAGCTTTTTGCTTAACTAAGTATGCTTGTCTTGATCTCGAGGACCCCTAGATATACATACCCTTGTTTTAATCTCTTGAATTCTTTACTATATACCACACTATAATATGTTAGTATCGAGTTTATGCTTAGATAAATATGGATGCATTTGGGTTCTTTTGGACTTTTTGCTTGTAGATTTTGGACTTATAGGTCTTAGGGTCCGACCTTAGTTGTTTTTATGTCATGCTCTGTCATCCCAAGCTATAACTCTTGGTCTTAGAGGCTACATATTGGGTAAGTCATTTTAACTCGTCCTCTTGATATTTTGATGTCCTCTTAGTGAGGAAGTGTGGTGTCTATGGGGTAAAACCCCCTTGTCATCTTGGTTGCTTGGTTGAAGGTATCTTGTGGAGGTATAAGTTTTTTTGTTTGGAAACTCTCTCTCATCTAGTGAACCTATTTTGAGTTTAAACCATAAACATTGTTTTCTCCCTCATACTGATCTAAACTCCTTGAACTCGTAAAATCAAATTTATAACTTCATAATGTACACCTTCATCATATCTCTTATTGATACTTGTGGAGACTCACTTGGAATGCATCGGTGATGCATGTAACTCTTGAGAAAACTCTTATAAACTTGGTGTGTTCCATTTTGGTTAATGACCTCTTGTTTTCTATGAACTTAATAATGTGATAAGCTTGGCTCTTCCTACTCATTAAAATTCAATTGGTAATGTGACAAACCTGAGCATATTAGAACTCTAATTGGGAGGCTTGGACCTTCAAAACTTAATAAGTAAATTTGGACATTAGGAAAATGGTTCCTTACTCTAACCTTGTAGCTAATAGAAGAAATAAAACTATGTGAAAAATAGCAAATAATCCTCTCATACTTCCCCTAGAAGTAAAATGAATAATTTTTCTGCCTATATAGAATGGCGAGATATCATGCCAACATTGGTGATGACCCTTAATGACACAAGATATGTGATATCATAATATAAGGAATGCATTAATTAGAAAACTTATAAGAAATATGCTTGGAAAACGTAACTATAACTTGTGTATTATAATTTGGAATATGGAACGGATAATTTTATGGGATTGAACACAAGTAGAATGTATAAATAAACAACCTTGATTGTATAAATTGCTATTACATGCCCTAAAATTTATAAAGGACATAATCTGAATGATTGAACTAATTGAAAGGTTCCCTTGAGCTCTGTGTGTGAGTATCTAATCTCTTTTGCATCCTAAGATTTTGGGTTGTGAAATGATTGAGTACTTCCCATACCTCCCTTTTTTATATCAAACAAAAAACATATGTATAATGTTTATAACACAAGTTACATGCTAGATCATTTTTGGATCTCTCACTTTGGTTAGTATGAAATTTTTAGAAGTATGCATAAGGATATTATCACCTTGTTAGAATGGATTAATTTTTATGTTCATATTGGTGGGCCCTATGTCCATCTTGCCAATGGTGGAAACTATTTGAACCTTTAAATTTGTCTGCCTATCATGAATAATGGAGTACCTTATTGATAGTGATGTGTTTTAGTCATGTTTTTACTCCCTTGAGCATAAATGTGTGTAATCCTCCTTGATGGAGCCTTTCAGACCATCGTACCCTTTTTCCTCTTAGCTCAATAGGTGTATGATTTGTGGTCTTTTAGGAGTGAGTCTATATCTCCAATTTTAAGAGAGGCACCCTTCTTGTGTTTGGAATAGGTCATTGGTGACCTAGGCTTATTGGAAAGCTTAGGCAACATATGTTAAGGATATGGAAAAATTTTGGAATCCTCCTTCCTTTTGGGGAACCATGATATTGTCCCCTTGTCCTTTAGGGAGGAGAAGGGGCAGGTTGTTTTCGTAAGTTTCTACAAGAATGTTTGGTGTGTTTCTCTAGTAAATTGCTAGTTGGACCTCTCTTGTTGCCTATTTTCTCCTAGCTCGCTTGAGTGTTCCTATGTGTTATAATATTAAGCTTGTGTTCATTTTAAAATTCTTTTGAGTTAGGGCGGGTTTAAAATTAATAAATTTCATTTGTTATATAGAGTGAATGGTATCTCTTGTGTTGATATGATAGTATGGGAAAAGATTTCCTATCACCAAAAATGGAAATGTTATTTAATTGATTGGGTATTCTAAATCAGGATTAGTGGTTGTGTGTTATGATATTTGGGTACAAATTCAAGTTATGGAAACCTTATGGCCAAGATTATGCTTAGTGTTACCATGAAAATTTAAGTGAGTCCTTCTGAATTATATAAAGTACTTACAATGAATAGTCTTCATCCTTATAAATGTTATTGTTAAAATTAGGTGCTTTCCTTGTTGTTAAGTCTCATTTATGTGGCCCTGAATTTGTTGGTTCTATAAGAAGGTGTGGGTTCTCATGTAAAATTGAAGGTCATAGTTGGTAGTGTTAGTTTTTTTAAATTAAAGAACCTTGAAGTGTAATTCAACCTAAGTGGAAGTATTATCCTTCCTTTTTACCGTGTGTTGCACCCATGTGTGGCTACATGGACACCTTATGTACACAACTTCTCCTATTCTTTATAGACCTAGTTGTTTTTCATTTGGATCCCATCGACAATTCTGTTTAATTTTTCGTGATGTAAATTGATTAACCTTGTAGATATTACTCTGTAGGTTTGAATGCTAGCAATATTTTTTGGAGGAAATTAGTATTTGTGCCTAATAGTTTCCCTTCTCTTTTCTGATAGTGTTGGACGTAACTTTGGTTCCAAGGGACACTTTTCCTTCAAGTAAAGAAACCTGTGAAGGCATGACTTCTATTTGTATACATTTTTTCCTACCTCTTTCCGTGACTTCCATGAGGAAGTCAAGTCTAAGGGAAGGGGATGTAGTGCCTACTCCTCTTCGACACCTATTTTTCTATGATCATGTTTATTAGTTGCTTAGTGACATGGACATTATTATGATATTTTGGATAGCTTATTGTTAGACACTATGGACATTGTGATTATCATTGTGTTTCGGTTTTTACTATGGACTACATGGGTACATAGATGACATTGATAGACATTGCAGTACGTGATGATGATTTAGTGTTGTTTTGTTATGTGCTGACATTTTGGACTCGTGAAAGTGGTGATTATGCTTAGACGGTTGGACTAACCATGTGACATTATTAATGATTTGATTTACTAATAATGTGATGTTAATAGGTGATGAGTAGTACGATGTTGAATGTATCTAGATAGATATAAGTTATAATGGATGTAAAAATTGCATGGTTGTTGTAAATAAATGGTTATGCCTAATCATAGGGTGACAATGAATGTTAGTGAATATGGTAGAATTGAGATGATTAGTAATTATAAAAAAATTTGATAAAATTGATTAACCATGATGATAATATAGATACGTTGTATGATGATTTTAATTAAAAAATAATAAGTGTAAACAAATACCCACAACCAAAATTTTGGTTAAACCTTTCAAAAAAAATTACATATTTCAAACCCTAATAAGGGGAAAGATATTTACCTCATTTTAACTCTTGGACACACAAAAGAAAAGAAAAAAGAGATCTTTATAGCTCTCCATGGTTTTCCCTCAAATCTCCATTTTCTCCTACCCGCAAAACCCACAAGAGAAAATAAGGAAATTAAGGAAACAAATGAATAAAAGGAAATCATAAGAAGGAATTAGGGCTTTCGAGAAAACCTAGAATCTAAGGGTCCTTATTGATATAATCCAAGGGTGGAGATTAGACCCTATAGTTTTTAAGTTGTGGGAAATTTTATGGGAATGGGTATTTTAAAATTAAGGATATGGGTATTTGACTAATAGGGTACTTAAGGGTGTTTTAGACATGGGTAGAAGTGGGTTTAGGATATGTGTGACATTTATTTTATCATGGGTAAATAAACAATATGGAACATGAGTATTTAAATAAATAAATGACATTATTAGTTATAGATTAAATAAACTAATGTTGGACATGGGGTTATGATAACAAATTAATTAAAGGGGGTTAAAATGAGAAATGTAAATATGAGGTTAAATTAATTAATTAAGGTGTAGCATGGGCATTCCATATTTAGGGAAATAAATTTAAATTGAACTTGGGAAAGGATTTTAATAGTTGTAAGAGGAATTCAAATGGATCAAATAGATGAGATTGATTTAGGAAATATTAGATAGAATTAATGAGAACTTAGGAAAGTGATTTAACCTTGTAATAAACTTTGGGAATTAAATAATAGTACTTACTTATTAAACTAGTTCCGACCCCTTAAGGGGGTGTAGTATTTAATCGACGGGAACTAAATAAATATAATTAAAGTATAGTGACCTTACAACACTTTTTTTAAAATGAAATTATTCCTTAGATGGTTGGTGAAGTTTTAACATGGTTTTGGTGCGTCGAATTGTGGGCGTTACACATCTAATATTACATTTTCTATAAAAAAAAATTCAATTTCTTCGATAGTCTTTTCTTAATTGAATAAGTATGAACTACATGAATCCTTTCACTATATGTTTTACTACGCCCTATTGAGGAGTACTTGTGTTACATGTTTTCTTTGGGTGAGGAAAAATTTAATTATTTTGAGGGAGTCTCTTTGTGTCATATTTTGGGAAGTAGCAACAAGTCCTAGAGATTTAGATGTTATTTGAATGAGTGGACCCCCTTGCTGCGTCCTTCTTTTTATGCACCCCATCTACTGCTTTCTTTCTCTCTACTTCAACTTCTCCCTTGACGGATTTCAATTTTTTCTATGTTTCTTTCTAAATTTCTTCCTTTTTCCATTCTACCTCCATTCTCTTTTTCACGCTTCTATAGCCACAACTTGTTTCATTTTTTCATCCTCTTTCTCCACTTAAATTTTTTCCTTTTCTATTTGTGGGGATTTTACTTTCCTTCCTTCCTCTTCATTTATCTTCTCCTCCACCATTTTATTTTCCTCTATCTCTACTAGCCTAAATTATTTTGCTCATCCTCTTTAAGTTTATTTTCCTTTTCAAGTTAGTATTATGCCTATAAAGTGGTCATTATGGTATTTACTTGTTCTTTCCTTTGCTATTCTTGAATAGTTTTCTAAATTTGTGCATGTTTCCTCTTGTCCTCTTCTTTATGTTGTTTTATTCATTCTTGGACATGCTCTTATTTTTTTTTTTTTGTAGTATCTATTCATTTCTTAGTTTGCAACTCCTCTTGGTCTATTTTTCTTAGTTTTTAGTCTCATCTATCAAAAGGTTGGCCTCGGTTGCTCGTTTGGTCAACTCTTCATGTGTGTTTTTTTGAAGGTTTTTAAAGCATATCTCATTACTTCTCAAATTCTCTCATGTAGACTCTCGCATAGGAAATTAACTATATTTTTAAACTTATAGAAGGATATTTTTATGATTTCCATGATTTTCTAAATCATTTTAATCCTCCCATGATGTTAAAGCTATATTGTACCTCTCCTGGGATACTTGAGCTAATCCACTCTTTTGTTGGCTTTGTTGCAAAAGTGTTGCAACATCCTTGATCTTATCCTCTAAGTCTTCTTTGTTTGTGTCCTCCTAAAGTGTTATGTCTTTAACCTATTACATATAATGGGATATGCATGAGAATTTTGGAAGGATGATCACCATGTTTTGTGTTCTCATATGTTGGAGATACATGTAATTGATGTGACCAAATTGTTCATGCCACAAATTACTCAATGAATCTTTAGGAGAAAAAATTAAGGAACCCTAAGAGGGCTCAAATCTCTCAAAACTATAAATACATGAAAATTTTTCCACCACACCTATTGTAGCAACATCCTATGGATCTTGAAATTTTTGAATCAAAACATTATGTAGAGAAAATTCCATAGTCTTCCCAGGTTACCATAATTACAAATTTTACATATACACGGTAAAATAAGATAAATTTTGGGAATAGAGAGTACATCATTTATGTGCCCATCCTACATTTACAATGTACTAGAACCTAAAACATCAAATCAAAAAGATTTTCCCATGATAATATGAGACATTTTACAATCATAAATAGATGTTAAAAGATCACGATAATGTTTTATATGATGAGAATAACCAAAATCTATAATCCATTTATCATGTGTAGGAGACTATGCCCGATTAGAAATTGATTTTCATAATCTTGAAGGAGATGATCAAAAGGAGTATGAGTAGTAATCTTTTGGTATTTTAGTGTTGCTTTTAATATGTCCATCTTATTATAACATCTATACTTAGGATGGTTAGTTCCTTTATCAAATATGGATCAAATACCTTATTGTGAACATGAATGACCCTTTAGGATTATCAAAATTATAAGGATTAAAAGACACTCGGGTGGATTTTAAAGCTTTGGAGGGTACTATATTTTATTTAGGTTTTGATTTTCCCTTAGGATGGCTTATAAAAATTGTGTGAGCAAAACTAGGAAGAGAATCAACTATCGGAAGCTTAGTTTGCTCTTAATTCAATTTTTCACAAAAGATTCCAAAGAAGGGAATCATAAACTAATCTCTCAAACATTTATTATAGACTAAAACTAATGCACTCATGGTCAAGATTCTCAAAGGAATGGATTCCTTACACAACACAACCATTTTCATAGTTCAAACTCACCAAAGAAAAATTTCAAGCATAGCTCCTAAATAAGAAACAATCACCAATTCTTTAATTAATGTAAGGAAAGAGATTACAGACTCATGCACATTACCTTTACACTCAAAGTATAGTCTATAACAAGACTTTACATAATCCTTCTAAGTATCCCATTCCTATACCTATCCTAAGCTTTTAGTCTCCATTAAGCTTTTATAAAACCAAAAACGGCTCAATATGGTAATCTCACACAATGCCTCTAGGATAAGCTACCAATGAGCTCTTGGATAGATGGGTTTCCTCATAATAATATATGTGTGACATTCCAAATCCCTTCCTCTTGTATATAATGGCTACTTCAGTGAGAGAGTAAAGATAACAATGTGAGTAAAGATCCCCTAAAGGATATTCCCTCATGCATTACTTTTTTTTCTTTTGATCTAAATATGAATGTTCCTCTTTATCATATTGGGATTCAAATCGGATGGTTTTGTTGGTCCCTAGTTTTGAAGGACGAATCAAGGTCCATGTGTATACCTGTTAATTTCCTTGATGTCTATAGGTACTTCATACATGTAAAAATCTAATCATTTGAAAGCTAGGAATGGTATCATCAAGACATAATTCCTTGCGACTTCTTCTAGTATCCAATGATGTAAAAACAATATTTGTGGCTTAAGAAAAGATTTAGTAGCTTTCTCCAAGCATCATCAGTATGAACCACGACCGAATTAAGGTTTGAAGTTTCTGGTAGTACTCGAGAGAGTACTCCTGTCCCAACCCCCTTTGGGACCAGGCACCCACCATGCATGTTTTTTAAAAAATATAGTATAAATTTTAACACATTAAATTAAAGCTATAAAGGATTTTTCTTTCCTTTTCCATAGCAAAACTATCAATGATGTCATCATAATTTATTGTTGTAGCGATGTCGTGTTCAATTGTCAAAATAGAAAGGCTATTTAATCTAGTTTCACCCATTATTGACCTTAAATTTATTTTTACTCTTGTTAGAGTGGAAAATGCTCTCTCAGAACTGCAATTTGCAACAGAATGCAAAGAAACATTTGTATTGCAACATCTAGATTTGGGAACGTGGTGTCTAGTCCACTTTTTCTTAAATATTTTGACATTGACGATATACTTGTCAAGTTTTCACGTCTTGCTAATGCCTGAAATGGATGCATTCAATGTCAAGGGAGGTCTCCAAGTCTGTGTTATATATTTTTACTAAATAATTAGAGAATTTCAATATTGTCTCATTATCGAGATCTTTTAAATTGTTCAAAAATCCAAACCTATCATTTAACACACTATATGCTTCATTTCTTCTTGATAATTCCCTTATTAAGTTATCTATAATAACATAGAATACCTCCACCCTCATACGATCCCTTCCTATTTGTGGAATTTTGACATCTCTCATTTCATCAAAGTGAACTTTTCTTTTTCTTTTTCTTTTATTATCAATTTCATACTCTTCTTTTCCACTGATGATCTTAGCATGTTGTTCATATGTATCAAAATTCTCTCTAATATTTTGAATATAATCTATCAATGAATTATACTTGAGTCACAACCATTGTTAAGTCAATGTCTACCTTTTGTAGATATTTTCTAGTTGCATCCATTCTTTCAAGAATACTATGCCAAATATAACACATCACACAAGTTTCTAACTTGTCTAGTTTTTCATGAATACACTTTGTTTCATGTCCCGTAGTTGTTTGATTTTTCCTTGTCTTGCTATTTAGGAAAACATCTTGAATTTTACTATATCCCAAGAAAAGTGCTTTAACTACATCAGCTCTAGCTGACCATCTTGTTTTAGAAAGGGATTTTACAAAGGAAAAATTCCATCCAAAAAAATTAATAAAATTTCCCACCGATAAGTTGAGGCACTTAGGAAAGTGTAAATAAGTTGAAGTAGTGAAAAAAATCTATAGTTGTTGTACAACATTCTGCAACTAAAGATCCAACAAGATTTAAGGAATGCCCTGAACAAGGTACAAACTCAACCATGTAGTTGTGATTTTTAATCCTATTTTATAGGCCTAAGTATTTTCCAAACATGTTATGTGCATTATCTTATGCTTGCCCACGACAATATTTGATATTGATGTCATAGTCATCTAGTGTTGTTAGTACATAAGCTTCTAAATCACATTATTTGTGTCCAACCGAAGGAATGTATTTTAAAAATCATTCAACTGGAATTCCTTCTTGAGAAACATACCTTACCACAAATGCTAACTAGTTAGTGTGAGATACATCAGCGTTGAGTCAACAATAATTGAAAAATATTTTGCATTGTGGAGTTCTTGAACTATTTTGTTTATAACTTTTTGTGCCATAAGGTCAATAAATTCATTACATGTTGTCATAGATAAATAGGATGGAACTCCTCTTCCTGCATTTCCATATTGTGAAATGTGATTTTCCAAAAATGGGTCAAACTCTGCAATAAATTCTAAACACCCTAAAAAATTCCATTTCTAGAAGATCCTAATAAATTGTCACCACCACGAAAGGCAATACCTCTAGTAGCAAGGAATTTCACAGTTGCAACAATACGCTTTAGAACATTCCTCCAATACTCTACTTCATTTTGGTACTGATTTGCAAGTGTAGAATCCACTCTTCCCAAAACATTACTTCAAGTGATGAAATTAAGAACTGAATTTCGTGATCAAGGGAATCTTCATGCTCTCGCAAACTAACCAATGCATTTTTCCAATCATTAAATCCAGTTTTGGAAAATGTAGTCGATTTTGTTTGAAAAAGGTGACAAGGAATGCAATAAACAACTCCTTTTGACTCTAAGTAAAGCAACCATTCTCTTAATTGTTGTTCATTGTTTAAAAGTTTCCATTGAAACAAATCTTTAGAAAGATGTCTGAAACAATCTAAGTATTGATGTTTTGAATTTGAAAAATCAACAGCCATATCTTGTTTTGTCGTATTTAAAATTATATATTATATTGTATCGTTGTATATTACCCATTTTGCAGGATTGAGATCTACAATGAAATGTTCATTAACAATGGGTTTAACAATAGTATTTTCATTGTTATCCTCTTCTTGTGTTTTCTCCTATTCTTGTGTGTTCTCATCTCCTATTGACTCTGATTGTTTATTTTTGTCACTAACCTCATATATCAAAGAATAATTCTCATTTTCATTAAAAACTACATTTGAATTTAAATTTTCATTTGATGCACTTAAAAATATATTTATTTTAGGTATCTTTTCCAAAAGTTTTTTTCCTCCTCAATTTTTTGTTTAGCTTTTTTTTCGAAATTGAGCACCACTTAATTTTTTAGTTTTGTCCATTTGAACTAGACACTTGTCCTATATAATTGTTGTACACTAACTAATAATTACCTTACTTATACCCTTCGTATACTTGATGTTATATTCAATAAATAATACTATTACAGAACTTAAAAGTGAAATAAAATAAATATAATTACATAATAAGAATAATTAAATCAAAATACAATATATAATTGATGCAATTAAGAACAAAATAACTGCAACATCAAATTTAAGAAGCGAGTATTTATTAGGGTTTGATTACATAGCTTTTGGATTTCAAGAAATATATGATGCGGTGATCTGCCCAACCATGAATGAATTGTAATTTGTGCAGCCTCTAAGCTCAGTAATTCGGCAAAGCCGCAAAGCACTTAGAAAATTAGAATTTAGCGATTCATGTCATTACCTGAAAGTGAACTTAAAGGTTGAATCCTGAATGGTTGATTTCAATTTCCTATGATCTATTATCTATCAAACTATCAGTATCTCATCTGTCACTCAAGCTTTAGCTTTATCACTTGTGACTTGTGCCACTATAGTTTCAGTGTTTATATACAATATACTAATATGCACCGGTTCGGGTTCAAGAATTAAACTGGTAATTTGATAAAGTCGATTATTGACACTGAAAATTGAATTTTTAAAAAAAAATTAATCGCCCCTCCCTATTAAGCATCCTGAGTAATCGCTAAGTTTCTAGGGCATGAAACGCCCCCGATCTAAACAAGTGGCATGTGGTTATACTGCGCATGGTAACTCTACTATGCAAGGTAGGTTGGAATCTTGTGTACAATTGTTGCATGACAAGGCATAACATTTTGCAATTTGAGACAAGCTTATGCGGCTAAGTCTAGTACTTTGCCATCGGATAGTGTTGCATAGCTCAAATACGCTTGTGCATATTTAGGTAAATTGGTGAAGCTTTGGGTAAGTTTGTGTAGTTTTTGCAATGTTGCGAGGCTTAGTAAAGCTTGCACAAAATTCCACAAAATGGATAAGGAAATGGAGTTTTGTATAACTTTCTTAGTAGTGGTGTAGAACTGCAAATCTTTATTTGATAACTCCATTATTTTTAGTGATGCGTGATTTCTTATGGGCCTAGATGCTCTTACATAAAAAAATAGATGTAAAAACACCAAAAGGACCCTTTAACTTTGAAAAAATAAAAAAATATTACCTCTTTTTCCTTGTTTGTTTTACTAAATGAACTTTAATTTGGTTACAAACTCCTCTATCATGGGAGCATTTGAGGGGAAAAAGTGGATTCCTTCTTCAATTTGCAACATTTTGAATTCATTAATTGTTTCATAAGTATCCCAGACTTTTTCAAGTACTTGGGGTCTGTGATATGGAATGGGAGGTTATCTAATACATTTAGGCTAATAAGCCCAAAACCTCATCATGTTTGCATGCATAGGCATATTTGTCTCTCTCCACCATAAATATTGGAACAAAGTCTTGAATTACCTTCCATAGACCTGATATTGTAGTAGTTATTTTTTTATCTTCCACACATGCTAGTTATAAGTAATGAGAAACTTAAAAAGATGAGTATGGACATGATGGAAGAAGAAGAGGAAGTTGAAGGAAAAAAATTCTTGACATAAAATAAAAATAATTTTCCCGTGAAATAAATTAACTTTTAACTTTAAATTCTTTACCTTTTAAGAAGGAATAGGCCTCACTTTAAAGGAGGTTCTTTTTAAAATGTAATCCTTTTTAAATTACTCATGCCACCAAGAAAATCCCTTTCCTTGTGGGGCTTGACCCCTTAAACTATCCTTTAAAAGTTTTTTTTTTAAATAAATACATAATTATAAAAAAAATTGCACCTAGAGTTTAGGGAGGTAGTTAGAATATAAAAAGAACCTTTTTGAGGTAATTTCATCGGTGAAACAATGAACAAAAAGTTTACTACTAGCAATTGCACATAAATTGTCAATGGAAACAATGAAGGGGATTCATTGTAGAAGTTAAATTTTCAATGAAACATTGGATGAGGAGGAAGAGAGGTGGTGAAGATGGGGTTGGAGGGAGTAGAAACACCCTGGAGGGAATTAATGTGATATTCTTCTTTCTTACTACCATGTACCATTTTTGTTAATCATTTGAAGGAGGAATTTTTACATTTTACATGTCGTACAAGGAATGTAATTTTAAGATATCTCAAAAAGCAACAAACAGGTTGATTAATACTTCTATGTCAATCATTATTGCTTGCAATTTCAGCCCTTGTGTTTTTCTAGGAGTTTAAAACACTATCAATGTAATGTTCACATACATATTGCACAAGACACTTTAGAGAGAGGGGATGTGGAGTGGAATTAGCATCCCAGTGGAAATTTCATGCACATTGGTGATTAGGGATTATCTCTAGATATTAGTGTAGTGATTAAGGTTTATGGAATCAATAGTGATGCTTTGACATTGTTAGAGATTCTAGGCACTGAGAGGGGAGGTGAATCGGTGTTATTTACAAAAAAATCTAAGCTAGTTGTAGTTATTCAATTTACCATCCTGAGCATTCAAATTCAACTATGAAAGAGAAAGAAAGATAAGCACACATGAACACATGAGAAGACTAGATTTAATGTGGGAAACCCATAAGGGACAAAAACCCACTGAAACCAGAAAAATAGCTTGGAAAATTGTCCTATAAAGTTACATTGGTTTCACCATTTAGTGAGCACCCACTCACCTGAAGAACCCACTCCAAAGATATACAATCAAGCACCCACTTGACTACCTTTTTGCAAGCACCTACTTGAAGCCTACTCCCGAACTGCTAAGCTACAACTCAAATTTAAATCAACAAGAATTTTATCACCTTCTTTACCTGATTTCCTACTCCAACCTGATGTGATCCTTGTTTCCAGCTCACTACTTCATCACCCTTCATCTCAAGCTAATATTCAGTTCTTTTGGCTTGTATGGTATTATCGATCTCAAATTTTGTTGTTTTCCCTAAAAGGATGATATTCTCATTTTATTATAATCATATCTATGTTGTCTTTACCACTTATGTATCATCCCAACAGCATCTATGTATTCAATGTACTCACTTCACTATTGCATATCACTTCAAGCTTCAACAACTTCTTCAACCTAGCATACTAATTTTATCAACTTCAACCTACTACTACTAGTCTCAAAGAGGTGGTTTTCTTATTCAATACATATTTCCCTTTCTTTTTTTCTACAATTTTAGTATATTTCCCCACATATCTCTGTCAACAATAGCCTTCCAAGTTCATTCAAAAAAACATTTTATATCTTCTTCACATATAACTCGACCTTTCATATGTCATGACTCTTCAACTCCCTCATTTTCCATATGTACAGAGAGGATAAAGAGACTCTCAATAGACCATCTCTAGCATAATTAATATATTTGAGTAACTTCAGTTATTTCTATGCACTTTTCAGACATGTCATGATCCTCTTACACCTGCAATATTCCTTTAAAACTGACAAATCTAATTTTTCTTTTAGTGAGAAAGTATTTATTTGTCTTCTAGTTCCTTTGAAGATACTTGTACAGTTCTAACGACTCTTTATTAAACTCCCTTCACTTTCTGACATTTAAAAATATTCCTCTTATAACTTGATTTCTGACTTGACATCCGTATTTTCGTTTAATCGAAAAAATCAAATTTTGTCTTCTAGTGGAGCAAGTGCATTTTTATCTCCTAGTGACCTTTTGACCTTACACCAAATAAATTAGGCATGTAAATATATTGTGATGTATACTTTATTATATTTTATCACCTTACCACGTTCCATGAGACACCATTTTTTTCTTATCCCACATTTGAGCTCATATTTGCAAGCATTCTTGATCACAAAGGTAGTGTTGATCGAGTTTCCTACTTCTGTCCAAATTAGTGTACGAGAAATCAATAAACACAAAACAATGTCGAATATGCAAGGGCTTAGTACCTTGGAGATGGTGATGAATGATACGGGTGCAAAGTAGATGATGAGCTCCTCGTTGTGATCTCAACAAACCTGCAACTCAAAGACACTAGAGAAAAATTGCTTAGATATTTTATGCGGGGGCTTCCCGACAAAGCGGACCCGAGAAGCGTTCACTTCCTTGGTTGTCAACCCCTCGTGTGATAAAGAATAATGATAAAATGCAAGATAAACAGATAAAATGCAAGCTAATGAACAAAGAAACCTGAAGATGTTGGTATGTAGATGGAGCTATTGATCTGATCCAGACACAACATGCAACATGAACCAAGCTACTGATCTACCAAATCAGGAACAGAGCATTGTGGGGATTCCAGTGTCATTACAAGGACATTATGAGGATATTATGATAAACAAGTAGCTAGAAATTCAAAACAACATTTTTCAAAAATTTCAACTTGTTTGGACGAGGGGGAAGGCCCATATTTATAGCCTAGGGGTGAGGTTAGACTGTGGGTTATTAGGTAATCCGGGTTGGGTAAAGTAACCTTGGTTAAGAGACATGATGTGATCAAGCAGGGCTCATGATTTGAATTATGAGGTCAAAGAGATAAGGATGGAGTGGGGAGCATGATTGACATGGTTAGGTGCAATAATGCATCCCTTTTTTAATTTAGGAGTGAGATGTCGGATGTATGTATTATTGCCCATGAATTGAATAAATTTGGGATATGTGAGATAATGCCAAATTTTAATTATTAAATG
This sequence comes from Taxus wallichiana var. yunnanensis, assembly GCA_018340775.1. NCBI lineage: Eukaryota > Viridiplantae > Streptophyta > Pinopsida > Cupressales > Taxaceae > Taxus > Taxus wallichiana. The sequence continues at coordinate 120,935,071 of CM031238.1, forward strand.
GGTTTACATGGAGCCCATTAATTAATTAAAATTTGGGTGAGTAAATGGATGGAATTTATTCAAATTTAGGGAAAAGAAAAGCAAGAAGGAAAGTTGCATGAAGGAGAATAAATGCGGGATTAATGAGAGGAGTTCCACCAAAAACTAGTGTCTACAGGTAGGACCATTTGGAACTAGTAAAATTGAGCTTTCAAATATACCATAGAGGATGATTTTGGACACTATAAAGACTTCCTAACCTTGTACCAGAGATATCCATGTCAAATTCATACTCCATTCTAAATTATTTGAAAAAATTACTTGAAGACTTCATAAGTGATTTTAGCATATTTTAGGCTTCTAGAGGTAGACAGAAGAAATGAACATGTATCTTAAAATAAATCTAAACAAATATTTCAGGTGACTTGATGAAAATTAACAAGACATACCTAACACCCTTCACCAAATATTTGAGCATTGGTTCATTTGTAAACTTTACCATTACCACTCGAATTCTTCACAGAATGCATGTTTTCTTGTGGCGTCCACCATGTGTCATGAACTAAAAGGTCACAAAAATGTATTTTGTGGAATCCTATATGCTTTTAATAATGTTTCATTACATTCCCACTTAATTAGAAGCTCAAACAATTCATTTTTCCCTTACCGCTCCAGAATGAGTGTTTGAAAGGTTTCAACTGGCTCAGAAAAATGGTTGGAACTTTTTAAATACACAAGTAATTGACTTCAAACATTTTGCATATGATTTTTATCCCAATTTTATCCAAAAATTCTTCTATTATTTATATTAACACGTCCAAATATTTTAGAGCAGATGCTAAGAAGTTAGGGTGCTTAGAATGCATTTTCTAAAAACCTGTTTTGGTAAATCTTGCATAATTTTTGCAAAACACCTCCTTAGATCCTAAAATTTGGACCACACCTTCTTAACTCACCCCTCCATACATAAAAATAACAAAATTTTCATGGTTTTCTCCAAAAAACTCTTCCCCATCTCATTTGTGTAGATCTAGTTCTCTTATTCTAAAGGGTGAAAAACACCAACTTGGGAAAGTGCTCAATTTTCCTCCTCATACCATAATGAATCCCTTTACACATAATATATCAACATATTCAACCTATGAAATTCTTGGTTTGCATCATCATATCTTGGTTTAACGAACTCACTTGTCTATTAGCCTTAAATGTAGTGGAATGACTCAAAATTGTTGTCTTCATGCCATGTATGCTTGAGTATTGACCTGATACTCATTTTACATGCTCAATTCCAGCTCACGTTGCTCCAAAAATGGTATTCCTTATTTTTATTGGCTCACTTGTTATGTTCTTGTCTTGGCCCGCTTGATTTAGAACTAGGATTAGGCATGAAGAAACTCAAACCTCATGAAATGATCATGCAAACTTGTTTCAGACTTGTTAACATCTCATACACATGTAATTGACCATATTTGACCTTTGGAAGACTTCATACCTCCTTGGAGAGACTCATTACCCAATTGAATCACTTTACCATACACCAGAAACACCTTTACATGCCATGACATCATGACTTGACATGACTAGACACCTTCTGACACACAGAAACCTTGGGCATACTTTGACATCAATGAAAACCTTAGGCACATTTCTCAATACACATAATCTGGAATCACCACCAACATAAAATGGGATTTTCTATATCTATATTTTTATTTTATACGTCGTCAAGGTGTTTGATTAGTCCCAATAATTCTTGCATTATTCAAACAAGTTTAGTTCACACTTAATTAGGTCTAAAAGGGAGGGAAACTAAACATTTTATAGGTTTGTAACCCAATTGGAATGATTGCTTATAGTAGCACATTGTAGGCCTCCTTTTTAGTTGTAAGCTCAAGTACTTATAGGAAAATAGTTGTAGCGTGAACAATCATCAATAAAGAAGAATTTTCTTATCCAACAAAAAAAAATGTTCATGGTGTCAAGATACCTCATTTCTTTCTAAACAGGATGATGAATTAAAACTTACTCAATCTTGGTACTCATATTATTCATGCAAGTGCAATTTGAGCTTAAAGGGGCCAAAATAAAAATTGGGAAATTTTCATATGTTCCTATGAAAACACCACACTACTTGCTTTTTGTGGCAATTTGTAGCCCCCTTTATCAGTTTCAAGCTTGATTAATTGTAGGAAAATAGAATCCTTTCCCATGGATGATCATATGAGCTAAGAGTAAATTTTTTCGATGAATCAAGTTGTGATAATTGCAGTAAAAAATATGACATCAAGGTTTTCAATTTGATGGTGATTAATTCGTTACATAAGTCAAAGGCACGAATGGAAATATGGAAATAAAAAGGTGGGAATAAAATACATGTATGTCCCACACAAATTCCATGGCATAGATTGTTCCTACCCATATAATATTGTTTATATGTGCTTCACTTTATCTTCATGATCTTGCTCGTATTTTCCACATGAGTGCAATTTGTTCTTAAAGAGGCCAAAATAAAAAATGGGGAAATCCAATAGATTCTAGGTTTGAAACCCACCACATTGTTTGCTTTTGTAGTAGTTTGTAGCCCCTCTTTTTATTTTTGAGCTTGAGTAATTGTAGGAAAACAAAATCCCTTCCAACAGTTGGTCATATGAGCGACAAGTAAATTTTATCATCCAATCAAGTTGTGTTATTTCTTAATTTAATTTTTTTACGGTGTTAAGGTTTTTTATTAGATGACATATAATTTTTTAGATAATTAGAAGGCACAAATGGAAATCTAGAAATAAAAAGGTGGGAATTAAATACTTGTATGTCCCACACCAATTTCGCATTTGAAATTATTCCTACCCAAATACTATTGTCTATATGTACTATTAGAAATAAAAGTTATTGGTGCTCACATTATTTATGATAATAATATATTAATTAATATGTGGGTGATGTCATTTTAATGAATCATAAATATAGAGTGATATTTGGGGTTTGAATAACTCCTTTCTCATTGTCCATAGGAGAGTAAAAATCTTGTGTGTATGTATTCAAGCATTTTTATTGAAAAACACACTTTTATATTAATAGAACAATATATACAACGCCATTCGTACAAAAATGGGTGGAAAAGTCACACCCCGAATTCCAAAATTCACATTGAGCTAAAAAAACCCTCGAGAGAGGAAATTCATGACACAAAAATCACTAAATAAACGGTGTGGACTTGACCAAAAAAAGGGAGCACAATCAAGCATCAACCACAAACAGGAAGCGGTGGCGGGGAGGGGGCTGTCGGGCTTATTGCCCCAACCCAAACCAAAGGGGTGAACCTCATCAGAAATAGGATCCCACCCATCCCATCCATTATTTTTCTTATCACCATAATTTTCATTAGGTTGAGTAGGAGAAATGGCCAACGTGAGACGAGGAAACTTTTCCTATCCAGGAGAGAACCAACTAGAGCCAACCATCGGAAGAAGCACGGACAAAGGAAGCCAAGAGTAGGGAGATATCCAACGAGAGGAAGGACTCCATGGGCAGCGATGGGATCACCCCTAACTATGGCCAGGAGGCAGAGAGCGATGAGGCAGAAGTGACAAATGATGACGCAAGGGCATACACGAGGGAACCCAACTGACAACACAAGGGGCCAAAACCCAGTGGTCAAGGAGGTGGTGGAGATGCTCCACCTCGAGCCTAACCTTCTCATCCTAATTTTGAATATGAAGCAAAAAATTATGAATCACATCCACTTTATTAGTAACAAAGAAATCATAATCAAGCATAGCACTATTAAAACCCGCATCATTTCTATCTTTCCACAAAGTGAATAATATTTCAGTTCTGAAGATGTGCCAATTGGTTTTGTAAATTGTAGGTAGCATGGCCAAATCCCCAAAAGATCCATTTTCTAGGAGAAAAAATATAGAGAAAAGGGTTGGAAAAGGGTATGAATCCATTTCCAAGCCATTTGTGCCTGAGGGTAAAACCAAAAAATGTGCTTAATAGTTTACAGTTGTTGACATCATAGATAGATGGGATGAAACCCCAGATAGATGAGTCGAGTGCCAGTCGGAAGGCCTTGATGAAGGATGCACCATAGAAAATGGGCTTTCTTGGGCTTGACATGAGCAGACCAAACCCTCTGAAAACGTTGAATCCATACAGAAGCCGAAGAGGAAAGGCACCAACGTCTATTAAGCGTAGCAAAATCAATCACTTTAGGAGCCTAAAAATAATAGCCGAGGGAGGACTTCTAGTGGCGAAAAGGCATAGTAGTAGGCCAATTCCAATCATGCCACGAAGGAACACCAAATGTAAGCCCAATTTTATGCAAGTACTCATCAGGAATACATTCAATCAATTGTCGGATAGGCTCTGCATCAGTAGGAAGAAGCTGAAATTTTAAAGCAATAACATCCCAAGAAAGCCAGTCTCTAGAATGTTTGCAGAACAAATCCCCAATAAATTTAATTCCCTTTTTATACAATCTAAGAGATTTGTACTAGGGGGCTAATGCAAGAGGTGTGTCCTGGAAAGAAAACACAGGGGATCACCAAAGAGACAAGGAATTAACAGAAAGACCAGAATCGAAACCATCACCCACCCAAACCAAATTAGGCTTGAGCAACTCCCATGCCTTCCAAATGCTATGCAAGATAAATGATCCTTTAACCTTAACAGCCATTGGACAAAGCAACAAAGATTGGAAATTAAGGCCTTTCCAGGGTAAATGCACCAAGTTGGGGGGCCAAAAAGTGGACAAAAACCCGAAAATAAGCAAAATGCATACGCGTTTTAATTTTCTAGGTTTGTAATTTACCAAACCATAACACATATGTGCTATAACATGTATGTGTTATGTCTGCTATAAATAAAAAAAGAATCCCGAGCCTCTATCATTCTATCTCCCTCAAACGCGAGTTTCAGAGCTTAACCGTGCCCTCATGTTTTTTCATTCAGCTAGATCTCAAGCTCAAATGATCATCTCTAAATCATTGAGAAGATTTGAATCGATGATGGCACCATGGAGAAGAGGTAGGCATAATTATTTTCTCAAAATTGCATTGAAATTTGATAATTATAGAGTAGAATTTGAATTGAATACATTTTTTTATTGTTACATTTAAGGTCGAGGGAATCAACCACAACCAAACCTTGTTATTCTTGTCATCCCTCCCAACCCTCCCACAGTTTCTCAACATCCCTCAGGAGTCAAGAATATTTAGAAGCCCACATAGTTGAAAACAAAATTGAAATTGAGGATTTAATCAAAATAATGAGGGATTCACAATCTACAAACCCCCACCGCGCCTCTCTTGCAAACACATTAGAGGCATTAGTTGCTCAAGTTGACATGGAAACAGGAAAATTGATCGTTGGACATCTTACAGAGAGGTTTGTAGGGTTTATTATTCCAACAAATTATCATATGTGGATGTAAAGAAAAAATAAATTACAAAAGACCTCATATGTGCCTTATTCATGGACCCCACACTAATTTACCTGTTCCATTGTCATGCAAATGGTTTCCCATCCATTGGTGCAATAATAATTTGATTAAAAAAAATTAGGACCGATGGTGGATGGTGTTTGGTTTTCCACCTTGCAAAAACAACAAGGTGCCACTATACTTTCTGAGGAAACTCTATTGTGAGTTTATCCTCAACAAGATCCCAAATTATTTCGATTTTCAAGATTTCCAGAGCCGAGGAAAAGGATTTGTATAGGATTGACCAGGTACACATCGTGCACCTATTCAGCATGGTAGAGTCCCCACACAAAAGCCCCCTCACCCTAAGACTGTCCCTCCAGCAGTGAAGGAGACAATAGAGATTGATACACTCCACGCACTTCGGGGCTATCTCGTAACCCTTACTCAACATACGAGGGAGATTTTTGAGCCAAATGCTCATGGAAGTACATAGGTTATTCCCTCAGGGAGTACTAGCATGAGGCCACATCTTTGCTTGTCATGTGGTAGCATATGTTTGGGGCCTGAGGAGGACGATACTTTCATGCATACTAGATTTTGGTGGAGTTGGCACTAGGGGTGCACACGATAATGTCACTATGTCATATTCTTTTTCCAGCTAGACATTTGGATTACAGTCATCGGCGTCACCTTCATAGGTATTTGTTATGTTTTATTATGTGTGTTATAAAAATATCAAAGTACTTGATTTACTTATATATGTTAAATTTTTGAAATAATTGTATTTGTACATGTATGCATTGATATTACAATGTACGGGAGGGACATCTTCATCCTCACCATAGGTGGCGAGCACCATGCGTACACATACATTCACAAAGGTAATTTAGAATGTTAATTGTGTAAAATTTTCACATGCATGCATGCATATATATATATATATATATATATATATATATATATATATATATATATATATATATTGAAGTCAAATATATGTATGTTCTTGTATGTTCATCTAACTCATGTGATACATGTTTGATAAAGATGTTGACTTCATTAGAAACCCCACCATCTCTGTGACAAGTAGAGAAAGGTGTTTCCGTTGCGAAAACTCACTGAGGTATTCAAACAACATGTAATTTCCTTAAATTGGTCATGTAATTCATATTATGTTAAATTACATGTTAGTAATGTCCTTCATTATAGAAATATTAAATTATGTCAATAATGTCCTTCATTGTGTATACACAGAAGTTACTTGCGACAGGTAACAACCCTATTCATTTGATTCATAGGCATGCCGGTAAAAACAATAGTTCTATATTGATAAAATTAGTTAAAATATTCTCATTACACATACATGGACGTAGTTATATTTTGGCTTATTCTGATGTTATATTTTTTTATCTTATGTGTATGTAGGGAACTTTAGCCCCCTCCATTTTGACTTCGAGGGCATGGACTCCTCCATCTCATCGTCTTCGTACCCCCATTTGTACTCCAAGAGCTCCCGATGACTCATCTAAGCATGAGATGCGATTCGGCGTGATCAACAGCTTACGGTAAGTTTGTGTATTTATGTAAATACTTTCATTAGCATGGTCTTAATTACATGTTGAAAATATATATAAATTAATTTTTGACAAAAAAACATTGTTTGCATTTACAGGTTCAACTACAAAGTAGTATTCAAAGTGGAAGAGGACTCGTAGCATGGGCTCGAGACAATCCAAATTCATCTCATAGATCTCCATCTTCGTCTAAGGGGGCCTTCTTCAAGTAAGGCCTGAAAAGGGATAGATTTTGATGATTAGGAAATGTATATGTCTTACATGACATTTTTTTGTATGCCTATGTGCATGGAATTGTATGTATACATATATGGCATTTGAACTTGATGGTATATGACCTATTTGGGAATTTTTAAGTTTATTCTGCACATTAAAATACTATTTGGAACTCGATATTTTTGTATGGGTCCTTAAATTTATGAGATTATTCTTTCATGAAACTAATATGATGTGCACTTGACAATATTTAAGACATTATGGATTATTTTTTCATTTATTGGTGATGTACATGTACTAGCGTTTTCAATGTATAATATGCATCAAACTTTGGAAATCAATATTTATATAATGTATGTATATAAAGAGTTACCTAATCTGAGTAATTATTCATTCAATTTATCAATGTGTATATGTGTATTTACCTTACCTGTGCTTCTTCTTGCTCATGGTCTCTTTGTACTGGTTCCTATCTTATCATGCACCTACTACATTATTCAATGCTTCTTAGTCTTCTCCCCTATTAAAACACCTGAGCATACAATCATTAGGACCATCATTAAGACAATGTTTTTGCAACAAGCATGGATAGAAGGATCTAAGGATGCCCAAAAAGTCTTACAAGCTTCAATAGTTCAAAGAGAGTCATCACAATTTGATGCCTTTCATCTGTTGATATTTTGAGAATGTCTCTCCAGATGCATTACTCCAATTCTTGAGAATGTCTCTAGATGCAATGACATTCTGATTCAGACACTCAATGATTCTTGATTGTCTAATCCTATCCAATTCATGTTATGACCTCTAAATCTATAGGAATTTCAAGTTATTTAGAAATAAAATCACACCCTTCATTAGGCTTGATGAGTACCCCTATCTTTTTGAAGGCATTTTTGAAAGCATCCATGGGTTTATAATAACAAAAATTATCAATGAATGGAAGGTCACTAAGTCATTGGCCATTTGAATCCCATTTATAACTAAATAAGAAATATTTACTAGGCGATTGATAACTCCCATGTGTTCTTAGTCATTCCCTTGTCAAATTCATTCTTAAACCAATCTAGTCATTGAACAAGAACTCCCATATGAGGTAGCCCTAAGCACCAAGCTTTGGCCTCTAAAATGACACCTCCCCTAGCATTTACCTAGCCACCCCGACATGTTGGCGTAGTCATTTTGGTGCCAAGAGCTTTCATTTACAAAGTATTACATCCGACAAAGATTACATTGACTCAAACTGCATTATTTCACGCGTTTGCAAACAATAGGACAACGAGAGAACCAAATGGAAATGGAGAAAACCATGAGAGAATTTCATACAGGGTCCTAACATGGAGGTTTCGGATCACGAGACATCTCTAGGTGCCATGGAGTTTAAGAAATCACCTGTCGAAGATATAACATGTTTTGGTCTCAGGGCTCTTAAGGGACTACGCCTGAGACGAGGTAGCCTGAAGCACCTAGAGCTTTGGCCTCTAAAATGACACCTCCTTGGCATTTACCTAGCCACCCCTGTTGTGTTGGTGCAATCGGTTCAAGTGCCAAGAGCTTTCGTTTTCAAATTATTGTGTCTGGTAGCCTTACACTGACTCAAACTACGATTTTCGTGCGTTTGCAAACAATAGGACAACAAGAGAACCGAATGGAGATGGAGAAAACCGTGAGAGGATTTCTTATAGGGTCCTAACGTAGAATTTTTGATTTGACAAGACATCTCTAGATGCCATGAAGTCTGAGAAATCACCTATCAAAGATATAATGTGTTTTGGTATCATGGCTCTTAAGGGACTACGCCCAGACGAGGTAGCTCAGAAGCACCTAGAGATTTTTCCTCCAAAAATACACCTCACCTAGAATTTATGTGGACACCCCAATGTGTTGGAACAGTCAGTTTGACTCCAAAACTTGTTTTTGCAAAGTATTACATCTGATGCCTTACACACTGACTCAAACCGTATTTCATGTGTTTGCAAACAATAGGACATCGAGAGAACCGAATGGAGATGGAGAAAACCACAAGAGGCTTTCATATATGGATCCAATGTGGAGGTTTAGGATCTCGGCGAGACATCTCTAGGTGTCATGAAGTCTCGAGAAATCACTGTCAAGATATAGTGTGTTTTGGTCTTAAGGCTCTTAAGGGTGTACGCCCATACGAGGAAGCCCGAAAGCACCTGGAGCTTTGGCCTCCAAAAAGACAATTCCCTTAGTGTTTACTTGGCCACCCTGACATGTTGGCATAGTCAATTTCATGCCAAGAGTTTTTCGTTTGCTAAGTACTATGTTTGGTAGCCTTACACTAACTCAAATTGCAGTATTTCGAGTGTTTGCAAACAATAGGACAATAAGAGAAACAAATGGAAATGTAGAAAACCATGAGAGTATTTTGTATAGAGACTTGACATGGAGGTTTTATATCTAACTATATGTCTCTAGGTGTTATGGAGTCCGAGAAATCACCTGTCAAAGATATATCATGTTTTGGTCTCGGGATCTTAAGGGACTACGCTCGGACGAGGTAGCCTGGAAGCACTTGAAGGTTTGGCCTCTCAAATGAAACCTCCCCTAGCATTTACCTAGCCACCTAAACATTTTGGTGTAGTTGGTTTGGTGCCAAGAGATTATGTTTGTAAAGTATTACATCTGGTAGCCGTACACTGACTCAAACTGTAGTATTTCGTGTGTTTGCAAAACAATAGGACAACGAGAGAACCGAATAGAGATGGAGAAAAGTGCGAGAGGATTTCGTAGAGGGTTCTGATATGCATTTTTTGGATCTAATGAGACATCTCTAGGTTCCACGAATTCTGAGAAATCACTTGTCGAAGGTATAGCGTGTTTTGGTCTCAGGGCTCTTAAGGGACTATGCCCGAACAAGTTAGCCCTAAGCACTTGGAGCTTTGGCCTCTAAAACAACACCTCCCCTAGTATTTACCTGGATAGACCAACATGTTCGCGCATTCGGTTTGGTGCCAAAAGATTTTGTTTGTGAAGTATTGCATCTAACATCCTTACACTAACTCAAACTACAGTATTTTGTGTGTTTACAAACAATAGGACAACGAGATAACCAAATGGAGATGGAGAAAAATGGGAGAGGATTTTGTAGAGGGTCTCGACATAGAGGTTTTGGATCTGATGAGATGTCTCTAGGTGCCATGGAGTCCGAGAAATCACCTGTCGAAGATATAGCATTTTTTGGTCAGACAACCTTGAACAAAAGTCTATTTTACAAAAACTCATATAACTTGAACAAATGACCTAAATTTGACCTAAAATTTTGCATGAAGCATCATGAAACCTTCCTCTATCATCTCCCGAGTTTCTAGAAAATGATAGGTCTAAATTTTTCTATCCCATCTCATTTGCATGCTATAATAGTGCATGTTAGAATAGTGTAAGGTTGTCTGATGTAATATTTTGCAAACGGAAGCTCTTGGCACTGAATCCTGACTATGCCAACACGTCGGGGTGGCTAGGTAAATGCTAGGGGAGGTGTTGTTTTAGAGGCCAAAGTTCCAGGTGCTTCTGGGATACCTCGTCTAGGTGTAGTCCCTTAATATCCTTGAGACCAAAACATGATATATCTTCAACGGGTGATTACTCGGACTCAAAGTGGCACCTATAGATGTATCGTTAGATCTTACACCTCCACCTAGGGAACCTCTACAAAATCCTATGATGGTTTTTTGCATCTCCTTTCAATGCTCTCATTGTCCTATTGTTTGCAAACATGTGAAATGGTGTAGTCTGAGTCGGCGTAAGGTTGTCCATTGCGATCACGTGAATAATATAGGTGGTTCATACAATATAGGTGGTGAAATGAGAATTTTAATAAGCTATTTTTACAATATATGTGGTGAAATGAGAATTTTTGTTTTTTTTCCTTTCTAATATTTAATTTTTCTTAGCTTCACTTGGCTTCAAGAATAATAAATTCTCTCTTGGCGAATCAACCATGTGAAGATGGAAGTTGTTTTGGCACCACTAACCTACATAAACATGTTAGTAAGCAATTAAATAGAATTTTAAATCATACAAAATTTAAACAAAATCATTAAAGTAAATATTCAAATTAAATTCATGAAGAACATACCTTTGTAAATTCAATCCAATGAACCGCAAGGATCAACTCTACTCTTGACAGTAGCAAGAATTGCTTCATGATCTGATTCACGAACCTTCCACAGATTCTTGTTTAATGGCCTACCTCGATATTTGATCAATTTAATATTTGTTGCAAGAACCAAATGTGAATAGTGAAGTATCTTTCGATGTACTTCATAGTCTTCAAACAACCAAGTGTTTGATTTTTTGATAGGATATCATCAAAGCCAAGTTCCAATGACTACCATTAACCTAGTGGGATACTCAAGGTCTTCACCATCAATGACTGTGGAATTTTTCCCTCTACACAATGAGACAAGAAGTAGTTTGTTCCCTCTTCATTAAATTTCGTCACAATAACTGCAAAAACGTGCCCTACATCACAAAGTAAAACTCAAGTCAAATTTAAAATACATTAAGAGTTGACCATTTAATAATTTATAAATCTAAAACATGGCATGTATATATATGTACGTACCTTGTTACACTAAATCAGAGACTTGGTCAAAGTCATGTGATGTTGTCATTTGATATGAAGACCCTGCAAGTTGTAATGCTCATGGAACTTGATGTGTGTCGAGTGGAATTAGAGGTCTACAAGTCCATTCATCAACCCACTAATGTGACTCACATTCATTCCACGCAAAATCAATGCATGATATGCAAAAACATGCCATGCACCTAGTATAAATAGTCCAAGCATTTTCATCTGAACTATGGAATGAGTGCATATCACTTGATCCTACAACTATCATACAATCTTCAAAGTTTGTCAGATATTGTTCCTCTATCAACCAAAAATATCTATGAACCATTTATCTCTCTTGAGATTCATGGCCCATGTTCTTGACACACCAATCAACAATATTTTTTGCATCTATAAATTTAGCACCATCCTTGAACTTTAACTCTTCTCTTGCAAGTTCTCTTTTCACACATGCTCCTACACCATCATGCTCTCCTTTTCCATGCCCTGCCTCAGTAAAACTCGAGATATGTTGTACATTTTTTTCTTTGTGCATCCTGCTTAGCCAATAAAACATCTCATGCATTCTTGAATTGTGATGTGTAGTTGTTTGACCAAATGTAATGTTGATTGAAACTAATGTTCCTCTCATTCAAGTTCACATAAAACATCTGAAACACCCTTGCACATATTCTCGTAGAATTTTGCCGATCATCACCGATGTAGAAATGATACTCTCATAATATTTTTTTATCTTTCTCGGTGCTTTCTGGAGAGTGCATGAATGTTATATGCACAAAATAGCAACTTGCATGGAGTTATAATATTGAGAGTAAACCTCCATTTTGGTTGCATGTGTAATTCTCTACTTAATTCAACTATCAAACAATAATACCAAGTGGGAATGTTTCCTTGCTTAACTTGAATTGTTCATCCAACCATCAAACTCTATGCATCCGCCTTGCATACTCATAAACAATTTTCTCTCCGAATTTGACCATATATTCTGATACAGGTAATTGTTTTGTAACAAGCTCACACCTCTTAGATTTTTTTCCATCTTTTAATTGATATGCCACTAATTTATATTTTTTGAAACCAACCAATTCTTTTCCTATTGAATATGTACTTTGCTCATGGATACTAACTTTTCAGATTTGCCATGCCACCACATACATTGCGTTCCATCCAAACAAGCTTTGTTATAAAAAAATTGTCTAGTTGATTTTTCACAAAATACTGTCAGAATAAATTCCATTGAAGATTTTTTTGGGACATTTAATCCACACTCCTCAACATGATGTCAATATGAAAAACATGACGTATTTGACAAAAAAACATCATAATGCATTGAAAATTCAACAAGATGCCCGCAACAACATGTGGTATGTGAGTGATTTATTTTCACATAAAAGGGTTTTCTCATTTCAAAGAATCTTTGGCTAATGTTAATTTGTGGATTTTCATTCTTAAACTTAGAGAATAATTGTGTTTGAGTCTTATCTAAGAAATATTTTGCACATGATTCACGATTACGAGAACCTATTCTTCTTTTTACTATATCTCTTCTATTCGGTGACACCCTTATGTTATCATTCCAAAATTTTGCAAATAATTCTTTTAGAATATCAGATGTATTCTTTTCTTTCCGTGGAAGTCTACTAGAGAAAGCCCAATAGTAAATTTTATTGACTAACTCAAGACGATTAGGTCTCTCTATTTCTTTCTTTAGTGTTTTTCTGTTTAGCTTCAAAGCACTTTGCTTGTTTTTCTAATCAAGCATTTATTAATTGATCTATCACTTACTATACAATTAGTAAGTACACGTCATGTAGCATTACTATATTTGGTGTGTATTTTTCCACCTACGGTTTGGTATGCTTTATATATGTTTTCAACAATAGACACATTTTGATCAGCAACATTAGATGTTCTTAACCCCGTGGTCTTCATTATAGGCCTCATCTTAATTAATTTCATCAATGTAACAAATAATTGACATATTTGCGTGTCATTTAAATTCTCAAAGTAATTATCCCAAATTCCACTAGCTTTTGTTCTCGCATTTCTTTCTGGACATTTTGTTAGGCATTGGTTTTATAATGTTTTCATCAATTTGAATTAAGTTAATTAGTTTTCTTCGCAAAATGGAAGGAGGTGTTCTTATATGTGAAGATTCATTAACAAGGTTACTTTCTTCATTCAGTGTTTCTATACAAATTTTGGGGTTAACATTTGGATTCTCAGGTAAAGGTTCAACAATTAGATTCATATCAATTTCTTCATCCATACCAACATTATCATTCAATTAAATATCATTATTAATTGCAAAATCATTATTCTCTACATTTTCATTATGTATTTCATCCCCATTTTCTAATACATTAGCTACATTTGATATAGCAAATGTACCTTTCCCTACATGAAGTTTTTGCATTCTCTTCAATTTCTTTATTCTCATCTCTTCCAATTGCTCTGGTGTCTTGTTCTTGAATTTCCTCTTGTCATTAGCTCGACTTTTATCACCCATGATTAGAAAAATTCAACTAGTGGGGTAGGGGACAAAATCAACTTCTAAAAAATCATGTAAAAATGTACAGAAAATTGCAGACCAATCAGAATGGATGCAGAAATCCCATGAAAGAGATGAATGGGACATTGGGGGATTGTACGCACCCAAAATTGCATGTGCTACATTGTCGAAAAATGGTTACAAAAGTTCCCAATGATGATTCAAGTCCTTTCAATAAGGTGTTCGAGCTCCAAAACCCATTTGCAGTCTACATTTGTAGCCTAGACATCCTTACGTAGCCTTCCCACACTTTTTCCAACTTCCTACTTCTTTATGTGCATGTTCTAGCCTTTAGTGCCATGACCGCCACCTTGCCTTAGCGGTGATCCCGAATGATTTTCCAGATTCCGTCATGCGTGTTTTTAACATGTGACGATTCACTTAACTTCACTTTTAGGATGCATCTGTAAGCCAAATTGTCTAAAAATAGTTTTGATTACTTGGTTCTCCTTCCCTCTTCTATTTTTGCATGTGCTTTAGTTAGTTGGAACTGCCTCTTCTTGCCTTATGCATGAAGGAACATCCCAGCCCCAATTCTTATATATTCCATGCTTTTTTCCAAGCAAAAGGCCTGAGAATTTTGTGTATCTTGTATTGTATTTCTGCCACAATCTTGCTAGGAATTGCATAGCCAAGCTCATATCTCTTATGTTATCTCTCTTCTACTTGCATTGCATCCAAACTACCTTAAAGATGCCATTGCTCAAGCGTCATCCTCCTACTATTGTTCTTGCATTCCCAATCCCTTAGACTGATATGAACACTTAGAGAAATAAAGGAAAAAAGCGAGGGGAAAGATACGATATACAACCAGATTTTCCAAAATTCTTGCTTATCCGGGTTGGAATTGTGTGTTTGTTTCAAATCACTAGTTTCAATTACATATCAAATAGAGTAGTAAAATTGTTCATTTCAGTTAGTTAGGAAATCACAAGTAGATCAAATCATTAGAAGGTTTTCTCTTTGACATTACCAGGGAAGTTGTGGGGAACAATAACTCTTCCAGGGTTATGATTTGTTCTTCACTTCTGAGGTAGGGTTTGAAGGTTTTTATTAAATTAGGTTATTTGTTTTAGGTTTAGATTCACATATCCACACAAGTAATTAGCTACATCTAGTTGATTACTTGTATTTAGTTTGTTTATTAGATTAGACACATTGTTTTAAAAAACCAGAAAAGATCAAAAACATTTACTTTTATTAGATTAGTTTGCTTTCATTGTTTTTCTCTGATATATCGTGAAAATAACAAAAACATAGATTAGGTTTCCTTTGATAGTTAGTTTTCTTATTAAAATCATTTCAATTCATTCTGCATGACCATCAATGGTCCACAACAAGAGAAGACATACAGTTGTGATCCCTTGGTCCCACAACCCAACGAGCCGGAATTGATAACTAACATTGATACAAGTTTGTGTTTAACAATTCTACGCACACCTACAACTTTTGCTGAGAAAATAGAACAACTAAACACACTAAACATTGTTGTTAATCAATCCTATGATTATTGGACTACTCCTAGCAACAGGGTTTGATTACGCGCATGACCATACAAGGACCACAACCTCCACGAGTCTTTGGTTGTGATCCTCAGGTCCCACAACCCAACAAGAATGTTGACCAATTAGACATTGACACTAGCTTGTGTACATTAGTATTTAGATCTTCACCACTTCCACCTGACATTATTCCACAACTTTCCTTCACGAACATAAGAAGAGATCAAGCTAAGACTTTCTCGGACCATACCAAAAATCACCCATAGTCCTTGTGGATCCACTACGTATCTCGTCTTCACTTCCATGACCTTGTTTTGGAATCCATACGAGGTGCCCACGGGTTACTTTCCGCGTGTTTAGCAACCAATAAACAAAATCTTGCGAGAGCTCCATATCGATTGGAGTCTCTGGCAGCCTATCATATTAGATTGATCCATCACACCGCATCGATTAGAAGAGAACTCTTTGCTTTAGACTTGTAGATCCCGATATTGCATGTTGAAGACATAAGATTGCATAATTAGCTTGATTGCCACCACCGCACTCACATCCACTCCCATTCTACACCGGTTGTCTTGGCACAACCTTGAGAGGTCAGTGTGCGAATAAGGTCACGTGTTGATTTCCTATCATATAGGGACCACAATGTATAAACAAAGCATAATGTGTACGTGTTATGCTTTTTCCTTTTTCCAACCCATGCCTCAAGGCGTGGGATCTAGTTTGGATCCCTAAGCCTGAGGCATGGACCTACACAAACATGACAAACCATGTGTTTTTGCAGGAAAATGCAAAAATCTAACTTCCGCCATGATAAATCAACATCAAATGATCAATTCATTTTAAAAAATTATACCACGACGTAAAGCAGAGTTTCTTCTTTGTATAAATATTGTTTTCCAATTTTTATAACAAATATAAGGTTTCCATATTATTTATTTTCTAACTATGCCTTTTTATAGCTATTTTTTGAAGTTTGAACATGTCTATCTTTTTTTGTGTATCTTTTTTTTTATACATCGAAATTGAATAAAAAAATTAGGCACAAACTATGACTAATTATATACATATTAAAAAAACTATTTTTGATATTTTTGAGGTAATTAGGGGGCACGGTCGAGTCTGTTATTTTTCAAAACATAAAATCTTTGTACTAGAAAAATCATTAAAAAAAATACTTGCTAAAAAAATCTAAGACGAACTAGATGCTCCTAGTTATCTTTCTACCAAAGGGTTTTCAAAAATACTAAATGGTGCTCAAAAAATGGTGACGGGACACGAAAGTCACTCTATTATGTTCTTTAACAAAAATGGAGCACTGTTGGTATTTTAGTTATTTGACCCACTTAAAATTAGCCATTTTCAATAAAATTTGTAGCTTAGAAACTAGACTCAAAATTCTATGATTCATATTTCTACAACATCTTCCAATTTTGAGTGTAACTATTTCAAAAAACTCATACAATTTGAAATTTTCTATTTTTCAGAAAAATGCGTCCACTTAAGACTCCCTTTTGGCCCCCCAACTTGGTGCACTTACCCAGCAGCTAATAAAAAAGAGTTTCTTTTACCATTGAAACTCGCAATCATTGTTGGGTGCCTTTTTATATTTTCCCGCACTGTGGTTAACCCCGAGGACATTATCTGCTCCAATATTGCACTTGCAAGTAGTCTCATGGTAAAGGGCAATCATAGAGAAAAAGTAAAAATGGAATATTCCATTCCCAAGGGTCTTAAATTCAGCTTAACTCTTCTTTTTCCCACAATCCTGTAGGTTGAATTATCTCTTAAGAACATGTTGTAAGTTTGGAAGTTTAATCCCAAATTTCAATGGCTTTCAACTGCAAGTTATTGGATCTATTTGAACCAGTTATCTTCATGAGGTTTGCACATAATTAGTTCAAGAAATGATACAACGTGCAATAGAACAGTAGACGATTACACTATGGTAGCATCAATCTAGAAGATCCCAATCATGGGCATATCTTTTGCCATCTCAATTGTTGACCATAACAAATCCTATGACTTTTCCACCATTCATGTTTCAATGATACTAGAATCTTCACTTGTTAACAGGCAAGCAAACATTTGTGCTAGGTTAGAAAGGTATGAAGTCTAATAGAAATAGAGAGACTGCACTAAATTCATGGCATGCTATGTGAAATGAGAAAATAAGAGGTTGTTATCAGAATTAAGCCAAACATCACACTCACACTACCTATATCTTCTGAAATAGTCACTTAGGGATGGTAATCTATCATTGGAAAATCCATATGACTGACCAAAGATAAAATTAAATATGTAACAAAATTGTAGATTAAAAAAATGCTTGATATCTCCATCGAGTCAATGTAAAGACCCAAACCAAAAGGTGCGGTCTGCAAAGAACACTACAAACAAACAATCTTGTGTTTTTTTAAATGTTAAGTTCTTTTTACTATAATGAGGATGAGGGTATGAATTCTACTAGTGATAGCCATTGTTTCACAACTCCTAAACACATGGATGCATTTTCTACAACCTACGTGGTGCTAAAACATAAGTGCCCTCGAAAGAAGGTGACATATCTATCCGAAGGGTTCATATCCATGGTACAAGAACAACATGTGATTTCGAGAGTGGTGTTAGGACCCACACACTTTGGTATTTTTGTGAAGAATATTATAACTACATGCAATGATTGTTATCCAAGTCTACAACGCCACAAAGAAAGTTGCACGACCAATCAAAAACTTATTTTATCTAGAAACAAGAATTGTACTTCGTGTGAATGGAAATTCGAACTCCAAGAAACAATCTCCATATCAAACAATGACTTCAATTTGAAGTTCAAGGGGGTTAATGCAAATTTGATATATTTTTGTTCAAAAGAACACAAATTTGTTGTAGAAGCGACAATTACAAATGTGTGTGAAGGATAAATGGTGCACTTTAAAAATTAGATGGCAATACATTTGGGATACATGTTGATAAATTAATTATGCCTTTTTGCAAGGGTTGCTCTATATCATAAGGATCTCTCATCCAATGGCCTGTCACCAGCTTAGCCCATCAAGATGGTTCCGTTATGGAAGTAAGGCTAAAAGAAATTCCAGAAGAGTTTCCGGTATAAATGTGGAGTGCATTTGAAGATCCATTGCCTCAACTGGTATACCCAAATTCATATGAATCCTCCATATGTAGTAGTAATGAAAACTTGATAAAAAAGACCTTATAACGCCTACAAACGTCAAAAGGTAAATTCTACTCCATCTAGTACATCAAAGGCAATGGAAAATGATGAAAAATCAAGAGAATTTTTTTTTCTGAAGTTGAGAAAAAACCTTACTGCAAGGAAGGATGTCTCTCCAATCTATCTCTAAGCGCTTTCAATCACAGTTGAAATTTAACTCTAGATATGAATGAACTTGTCATCAAAAACTTTGTACTTAATACATTCACCACAAATTCTATCAGTTGTGATCAAGGTAAAACTTCATAACATAATATAGATAAATTGAATCTATGCGGAAGGGATGTATGTCAGAATGCATGGTACATATGTCATGGAATTGCTAAAATCACCTATTACAGATACAAACAATCTTGGATTAATGGCGAGAGGAGGGCAGTAAATGGAAATACATGAAAAAAAAAAACAAATGCCAAACATTGTTGCAAACTATTGCATTGATATCCAAAATGGTGGAGAATAATTCTAATATATCCCCACACATGTCTCGTTCAATGGGACAAGATGGTACTAAAGTAACAATGAGATTGTTGCATGCATGTTATAATTTTTCTTACATACTACAAAAGTGTAATGAGGGCCTTTCACTGTTGGGCCTTCCTCAAACGTCATAGTCAAATCTCAGCAAAATATGGCAAGAACATTTCTCCCATGTTTCAATCACCAAGAATAACTTCTTCGCCAAATGTGATGAGTGCACAGAGCTTAAGAACAAATGTGTAGTGACCTCATGTCCAAAAACACTGCACAAATAGATCAATACCAGAAATGGCACAATGATTACATTCAAAGTTGTCATGTAACTTACTATGCACATAGAGTGCAATCACAACAAAATCCTAATAGTTATTTGAGCATTGTGCATGAAAAAATGGACAAGATGAAAATTGTAATACCAAGGATGGGTAAAAATCAAAATCAATAAGCAATGATATTAATCTCCCCATCACCTTGACTGGTATGTTGACACATGGGCACAAAACGAGGGGTTTGGGCACTTTGGTCTCCTTTTTTGAGTGAGGAGAAAACTTCACAATAACATCATTGGCACTATGTATCCAAAGCTAGAAGAACCACTTACAGATCAAGTATGGTGATTTGTTATATAATAGTGGGACGTCAAAACACCCATTACATGATGCATTGTTGAAAAATGATGCATATGACAAGTGCAAGGAATACAAGCAGAAAAATGAGGGTGCTCATACAACTAATACTATAAGCAGTTGTTTAAGTTCATTTAGAAAACAACCACCAACTCTCTACTTGCAACTAGATAATGTTGCAAGTGACAAAAAAATCGTACATTGTTTACGTTTGCATCCATGTTGATAGCTAGAAGGATTTTCAACACAATGTATGTGATTTTCCTTCCATTGGGTCACATGCATGAAGACATAGATGGGACATTCAATCAATTATCAACAACCTTATGTAAATTGGATACATTCTCTTTGCCACAAATAATGGACACTTACAAAACATGCCAAGAGGAGTCCAACACATTCACTTTATACCTTATCGAGGAAGTCTACGACTTTAAGGCCTTTGTGGAACCACACTTGCTAGATGGTAACCATAAGATCATGGGTATCAACAAACCAAAGATGTTTAAATTATATGTCAAAGACAACAAGCCCATCATGGAGTTCAAAGCATCAATCTTGGATTTTGTCTAGTCACACTCAATTGAGATCTGGAAAATAGTGGATGGGAAACCTTTCTTTCCTGAAGGGGATCCTCCATTAGCACCCTTCAAAGAACCCAAAGAGATGGCAGACATGCAGAGAGGCATTCAGACATACATCACACACTGGGAAAAGAATTCAACAGATGATGGGTAGAAGCATACTATGTTCTAAAGATTGCATATTGGAAAAATGTTTTACATGCCCTAGAGAATCCCTTTGTCAATTGTAACATGACGAGAAGAGATTATTTTTGGCCAAAAATAATTTAGGATAGTGCAATGTATGATTAGATAGTGGGTGCACCACATCTTGACATGGATAGCTACTATTGTCAAAATTTCCTTTCAAATAAGGATATATATGTTGGACCTATTTTTGATATACCTCGAGAGGAATTCAACCCAGTAGTGGATGTGAATGTTGGGAAGATGATACTAGTAAGATCGATTGATGATAATGTACCTATATGGATGGGTAATGCAGAACTAAAACTAATACAAGATGTTCACACAAACACTCAAAAGATAAGGGTACACTGGTGGGAACCCATAGGAAACGGAAATATAGAAAAATAAAGGTACGAGGAATGATTTTTCAAAAACCAATGGTGGTGAAAATCAAGGGACACGTCATATATTGATATAGACATCGTCATCTGGGCATGGATTCCAAGAAATAGATGGAAATGATTCCAAATTAAAATACAGAATCGGGTCATGAAGCTATCCAACAATACCTTTCACAACTTCAAGAACAATAATTAATACCCTTGTGAGGGATCATGGAATGTCCCCTTTCCTACGCCAAAGGCTTAAGGGCCAATTCGGGTCCAAGCCTTAGTCATACCCAAGGGCTATGGACACTGGGAGCTATTGGGTATGAATATCTAGTCCATTTTGTTATAATTCTTCATTGACATAAGCAAAAGGTGTTTTAGAGGGACTATATGTTATTTTTTGTTGTTAGGAAGGGGCCACATGGTACTAATGTTCTAATTTTGTGTTGGGGGTCACTTTTAGACCATGGCGACCTAAAAGATGAAAAGTAACTTAAGTTACTTTGATTTTATTGGCCCTTCCTAGGGAAAAATGTGACTAGGGCTTTTTGGGGCTTGTTTGCCTTGGAAGAAGTTATATAAGGAGTTGGGAGGAAAAAGGAAGGATTATTTTTGCATAAATAATTATTTTCCTTCATGTGCAACTGTTGTTTGCAATTCTACAGTTTGTGGAGTGAAATCCCATAGGAACCCTGGGTTCGGTGGTGAGAGATCCATCCCTAGCTAGTAGGGCATTCTTGGTAGTGAGAGATCCACCCTAGCTTGTCATTTTGGAGCTATTTTCAGGGCTGATTTACAGAGATATTTTCAAAGGTTTTAGAGGAAGGGTTTTGAGGGTTTTGGAGACATTTGGTGAAGATAATCAGAGCGTTTTCAGATCAAATTTACTACGAGACATTTGGGCGGGGTTTAGCATCACTTTGAAGGCCTTTTCATCAATTTCCAACCCTTTTCCAAGCTAGGCGACTTGTTTGGAATATTGCAGCCTTTATTTAAGGGGTTTCCAATGGTACAAATTCAGATATAAAGGTTGGAATATCATCTCCTATATTTTTAAATGTTATTTCCAAAGATTTGTAATTTTTGCACTTGTATTTGGAGAGTTACGAATTTTAGAAGTTTTCCAAATTGCCTAGGGCACACCGTAATTTTCTGGCAGCATTTAATTATCTAAAAATTCTAAAAATAGTTTCCTTATGTTCTTTAAAAAATTAGTAAGCTCTCTTTAAATTTTCAAGTGATTTGAGTGGGTATTTTGGGAGATATTAATTTTCTTTAGTTCGCTGCCCTAATCATTAAAAAATCTGCAAAAATCAAAATTTTATTTGGCTGCAACTTTTCAATATTTTGTGCATTTTTAAGTGGTATCCCACAAGGGATATTTCAAATCAATGCTTATGTAATTTTCTTGAATAATTGATTGCCTATGGAAATACATTTTTAAATCCATTTCCTCAAACAAATAGTTTAATATAATTTTTAACTCTTTGTTGTTCTTTACGATTCTGAGAATGGAAAAGCATAAAAGTAGTTGACTTTATCACGCGCAACTTGCATATTTATAATATCATGGGTTTTTATATATATTTATATAAAAATAATATCAATACATAATATACATAAAATATTAAATAAATATAAATTGGAAGAATTTCAATAACTATTGTTTTGTATTTTTTAAAGGGCAATATTGTAAAATTACCACATCTAAATTTTTTTGACAGAGGCATAAGTGGCCCTCAAATTTAACCCTTGGGCTGATGTAAGTTAACAACCTATACATTTATTTAAGATAGTGACCGCTAGGCTTATGTAATTTAATGTTCCTATACGCTTATGTAAGATAGTTGTCACTAAGCTTATCGTGGTATTATGTAGCTTAGAGGTTGTAAGGCTTATGTAGCTTAGTGGCCGTAAGGAAAATGTAACTTAGTGGCCGTAAGGAAAATGTAACTTAGTGGCCGCAAGGCAGATGTAACTTTGACCCCGCTAGGCTAATTTCACCTAGCATGTGCTTTCATCATGTAAGTTAGCAACCGCTAGGCTTATTGAAGATAGTAGTCGCGAGGCTTATGTAAGATAACGCAATTGCTTGGCTTATGTGGGGGATTCAAATAATAACAAACTAGAAATCCTAAAATAGTGAAACTAAAATCCAAAAATCGGGATTTATAAATTGGATTACAATAGTGGTTATAATAAATTGGATAGGATTTAGTCCATGTAAACCTATTCCCGAAATATATTCCCTATTCCCGCTATTCCAATTGTGAATGCTCGCACTTCGTCTTGAAAATGCTCATACTTTTTCATGCAAGGTATTGCACGTCGTCATGCGAGGGATCACACTTTGATGTGTGATCCATCGCACTTCATAGATGTACGAGGCCACGACTCTCTCGCACTACAATGAGCTATCATTTTCACGTCCAAGTGTGATTTTTCAAACTTGAAATTTCACTCACTCGCACATTGAAGTGCGATCACCAACTTTGGCCTCCCATTGGAGTCAATATTTGAATTTTAGTGTGTAAGAAAAAAACTACATCACAACGGTCATTAGGCTATACAACTTTTGAAATCCATAGGGGAAAGAAGCCAATGACTATGCATAAGCCAATGACTGTGAGTGGTAATGTGTAG
This sequence comes from Taxus wallichiana var. yunnanensis, assembly GCA_018340775.1. Classification (NCBI taxonomy): domain Eukaryota; kingdom Viridiplantae; phylum Streptophyta; class Pinopsida; order Cupressales; family Taxaceae; genus Taxus; species Taxus wallichiana. The sequence goes on from CM031238.1 coordinate 120,959,037, forward strand.
TATAGTACCACTAGTTGTAAAAATTGAAGTCAACATTTATAACTTTTATACTAAAAATTTAGAAAAAGGTAGCCAATAACATAAGTAAAATCAAGTCACATGTACAAATCAGCCAATAAAAAGATGTAACTTTGACCCCACTAGGATGATTTCACCTAGATGCACTTTCATCATGTAAGTTAGCAACCGCTAGGCTTATTGAAGATAGCAGCCGCGAGGCTTATGTAAGATAGCGGCCGCTTGGCTTATGTAAGATAGCAACTCGCTTGGCTTATGTGGGGATTCAAATAATAACAAAATATAAATCCAAAAATATTAAAACTAAAATCCAAAAATCGGGATTTATAAATTGGGTTACAATAGTGGTGAACTTGGAATCTAATAATTGCACTATTGGAATTCGATATTAGCTAGATTGGAATCCAATAATAGCGATATTGGAATCCAATAATAGTGAAATTAGGAATAGAATAATTCCAATAATGACAATATTGGAAACCAATATTACTACTATTGGAAACCAATAATAGTAATAATGGAATCCAATATAGACAAAAATGGAATCCAATATACATAAAAACAAAGATGGATTTCTTCCCATATTTGAAATACTAGAGTCTCAATTCACTGGAATATGTCCTAATTTAGTGAAATAAGTGTTTATTCTAAAAATTTAAGTGTGGTAGTAATTGTTATTATCTTCACTAGGTTAAGATTCAATAAAGAAATTGTCTCGTGTATAGTTGTAAAACTAAGGACACATTATTAGGCAAACTTGATGTTCGAAAATTAAAAAAATTCGGTGTGAGGGGAATATTAAAATAAACACAATGTTGAAATTGTTGTGCTTCAAGATCACATTTGTTGAGTAAGCAACATGTCAATTGGAGGATTGAAGTGTTAGAGGTTAGAGGGAAATAAGAAACCTCTTGCCACTCGCTAATGAGGAGCTTGCATATTTGCAATAATGGAAAATCATTCAAAGCAAAAATAACTAAAGACAAGATTGGTCTCTAGGAAGTAGCGGTGACCATCTTATGTTATTCATGATCAATGTGGCAACGATCTACAAAAATGGGTGTATACATGAAAATGAGGACTCCAACCCTAACCTTTATTTTCTTGTTTTTGTATATACATGGTGTGATAAATGAAATTAGATTAATAGGTGAGTAATTAACTACAAATATCTTCTTACTAGTGTACTTCTTGAACAATCGGTTGATGAGAAACTCACTTTGAAGTGAAAGAGAGAACTATTGAGTTTTTTTATGTACGTGAATCGATGGAAGTGTCGTCAACATATGAAAGAGTTAGCTGGAGTGAAAGTGGGAACTTTTGAGTTTTTGTATGCATGTGATCATGTGTAGCAAATATCCAGATCACCATAATCGCAAACCTACAAACTTGCATCCTATAAGAAAATGCATTTCTATTTCCAACACCTGTGGTGTGCTCCATCCCTATGTTCATACTAAGGGGGAATGTTGGAAATATAAAATATTAGTGTTCACATTATTTATGATAATAACATATTAATTTAGTATTTGAGTGAAGTTATTTTAATGACTCATGAATATAGAGTGATATTATTCATTGAGAGAGATTTAACGATGTGGTTGAAAAATATTTAGGGTTTGAATAACTCCTTTCTCCCGACTTTAGGAGAGTACAAATCATATATATATATATATATATATATATATTCAAGAATTTTAATAATAGGCAAGAATTATTATGTGTAAAATGTTTTCCAAATCTTCATGTGATGCACTTTATTGTCTTTATCTTGTTTGCATTTTGCATGTGAGTGTGATTTGCACTTAAAGAGGCCAAACTTTAAAAACGGGTAAAATCTTAAAGGTTTCGGGTTCAAAACCCAATTGGAATGTTTGCTTCTTGTAGCACTTTGTAGCCTCCCTTTCTAATGGTAAGCTTAAGTAATTGTAGTAAAATATGTGATATATGGAGAATCATCGATACTTAAGCCCCTTAAGTGGTTGGGGATATGAGCGATACGTAGATTTTATTTTCAATCAAGCTTTGTTGTTTTTTTATTGGACGGTGTTTAATTTCATAGATGAGATGTAGACATGAATGGGAAGTTCAAAATATTATGGTGGGAATTAAATACCTACATGTCCCACACCTATTCCACTATGTAAATTATTCCTACCTAAAAATATCTTCTATTTATGATCCACTTTATCGTCTCAATCTCATAAAGAGGAAAAAAATTAAAAAATGGGAAAAGTCGAAAAGGTTTTAGGTTCAAAACCCAACCAGAATTCTTTCTTCTTGTAGCAATTTGCAAGCCTCCCTTTCTAGTTGTAAGTTTAATTAAAATTTTAGGAAAATAGGTGATGCGCAAACAATCATCGATAATCGAGCCTCTCAAGCATTTGGCCATATGAGCAACAAGTAGATTTTATCTACCAATCTAGTTGTTATAATTTTTTATTTCATGACAACAAGTTTTTGATTGGACAACATTTAATTTGATAGATAAAACGTAGACATATATGAAATGTTGGAAATAAAAAGGTGGGAAATAAATACCTACATGTGAATTGTGAAATAATGAGAAGCTTGGATATGTCTGAGTTCAACCCTTACACACCACATCCTCCAACCCATCCTCTCCATTTAGATTATTTTCTCCATTAAAATTTAATAAAGCCTCAATAAAATCAATTAACATTGACATTGGATTCGTGGGGCCCTTGACTCGGTGATCTTGCGTGAAGGAGGTTCGACCGAGATGATCCCTAGATCACTCGCCAACATTTTCAATGGAAATCATAATCAAGAACCCAATCATCAAAAAGCATAATTGTAGCCCCACTTCATGTATGTTCACCTTATTTGTGTTTAGCTTGCACACTTACAACATTAAAACACATAACAATACGAGTACAATAATCCCTAATTTGTAGATCCAATAAAAGGTAGTGCTTTTTAAGTTGCATCAATTGAGATAATTTCAATGTTCAACAAACATTGCATTACATAGATGATGTCGTAAAAATGACATGTCATCTATATGTGACTTTTCGGAAGGAAAAAAGAAGGATATCCTATGTTTCCTACAATAGATTCTCCAACCTATAAATTTATCTCCCTCAATCCCTATCTTTATCATAGCTCTTCATAGTCCATTGTTTCATGTTCAATCCTTCAGCTTTAACTTCTTCTACGCCTCCCTATTAGCATCCCCATTGTACCTCTCGGGTGTGATTGATAGTTATAATGAATAATTTGACTTACCTTTTCCATCATTTACATTGGAGTTGAAAATGTTTGTTTGGCATGAAATCCTTTGTTGAGTAAGCTTAGGACATCATAAATCGTCATTTTCTTAAATGAAAAGGAATACCCAAAGCAAGAAAAAATTATTTTTATTTTCTTCAAAGGATTTTTGGTGTGTAGGTCAACATCAATAATAATACACAAGAAGTGAGTATATTTATTACAATATTTTTGGGATGAGAGATGATGTTTGAACTTGTACAACACAATATTGGTGTTATTTTAGAAAGTTAATAATGAAGTGGTTCATGAGATCTATATGTAACATCAAATAGGAAATAATTTCCACAAGTTAGGAATATGAGATGGCCATGATAAAAAAGCTAAATGTGGGAAATGTATTAATTCGGGAATTTCCTTTTCACTTTAGCTAAAAGGACTCATACTTCTTCTCCAAAGGACAGAATTTATAAGTGGATGGATAGGATGGCCTCTCCATGGTTTAGAGTAGGTTGAATCGTGAAACTTTTAAATATTCTAATTTTGATGGGTTGGTTTAGTTTTTTTTTTTTTTTTGAGAGAGAGGTGACAAAATTTGAGAAGATATTTTGACATATATCTAGAATGTTTGATTAAATATTTTCCATATTGACAAGAAAACAAAGGGAGAATTATTTGGGGGTGGATATGATGAAAAAAATATTGAGTAACATGAGTGCACTTAATTAAAACTAGAATCAAGCTTAAGAAAAATGTTTGTCCTATGTATTTTTTTAGCTATACGGAGGAGTCGCTAAGTTGGCGTCACTAACCCATCTATTTTTAATTGAATCTGAAATTGCAGGGATTAGGTGCACATAATTCTTAGGCTTAACTCGCCAATACTTGAGAGGTTTCCATTCTATTAAATTTGCTTGAGGAACAATCTGGTCCTCATCCCTTATTTATTGATATCTCCTAGAGTGGAACCATGGTAGATGGGTAGGCAACACCTTTTACAGCATCATATGCACCATTGGACCACAACACATTCGATGTTAACCCATCTATTAGTTCAAGGGTGCTAAAAATTGGCCCTTACACAACTGAAAGAAACATAATTTTTTGAGAAAATATATGTAAAAGAGTTTTAGTATTTTTATTTTATTTTCTAAGATGTTAAGGTTTTCAATTAGACATTATTTATTTTGTTACTGAAAATGAATAAATGAATGGAAAGTTGGAAAGAAAAAAATGTAAATTAAATATCTTCATGTCTAGCGCCTAATTATGTCGAAAGGTGTTTTCTCTATCGAAAGAGTCCCCCAATCGCCACATGTCTCAAATATGCTACATGGTCTTTCATTGAATGAATCTGGACCGTTTGTTGTACTACCTTAATCAAGCTTGCACACTGTAGCCATCCATGTGTCGAAAGTCGGAAGGAATTCCCCAATCGTCAAAGAAATACATGAAGGTTAGACAACTCTCTAGTAGATGAGAGAAGAACTCACGAATCTTCTTTATGGATGGTTAATACAGCTGGAACAATGAATGGATAAATGGAGGGCTTCGGATTCGAAAAGACGGAATTTTTAGAGTGATAATAATAACGGAGAGGGTGACACGCTAAACGCAAAAATGTGGCGTGTGGAGAGCATGATTTTTAGCAAGTGTATGGCCTGGTGAGGTGAATTGTTAGCTGGAAACATGTTTTATTTTTAGGGTTTTGTCGGATGTTGTATTTTTGTGTCAGAGGTGTAATTCTCTTGCTGGTTAAAGAAAGTATTATCAAAATTTTGTACACAAAATTTGAAGATGCTTTGGTTATTGTTAATATTTCGAGCTTCAATTAGGAGAATTTTGCAATTGTTCGGTGAGAGGCGTAATTGTCTTTCAATTTATGCGTTTAAAAATGTCATATCAAAACTACTTTGGGCTGGTGAAGTGAATTTTGTTTTAATTCCATTTGAGGATAGCGAGTTTCTTTTCAATTTTGAAGAAAATTATAAGACGTGTGATTATTGTTTATATGTGCAAAGTGGGTATTTAAGCCTCTATACATGCTCTTTAGCAAGTTTTGGCAATAAAATAGTTGTAATCGTGTTGCATTTTGGGATTTTTGTAATTTTCTTGCTATAAATATCACAAATTTGAACAAACAATTGGGTAGTACAATTAAAATTGAATATTGTTTCCATTGCCAGCTATAATTTTAATCTTTGAACTTTTATTAGATTTTGGAGGAGAATGTGTGGAATCAATTTTGTGTTGCACTTAAAATATTTTCTCATTTTTATTGGGAATACATATACTAAAATGCAATAGCTTAATTACACTGATGTTGAGCTCTGGTCAGACGCACTTTGATTCAAAAATCTTCGTTCTGATCTTCTCCCTTCTCATCTGACAACCCATAATGATTTGATTTCATCATAGAAATATCAACTTGTCGTTCATATGGCCTATCGTTGGAGGGGCTCAATTGTCACTGATTGTTCATGTGTTCCATGTTTTCTTGCAACTACTCAAGTTTAAAATTGAAAATGAGACCTACAAACTACTGCAAAAAATAAGTAGTGTGGTTGGGTTTTGAATCTTTGACATGTTAGATTGTCCCCTTTTTTTATTTGGCCCCTTTAAACGCATATTGGGCTCATGTGAATAGTGCAAGTAAGATTGAGACGATAACAAATAATTTTTATGTAGGGACATTTTGAGTCTTGGTATAGGTGTGGGACATGTAGGTATTTAATTCTCACCTTTGTATTTCTAACATTTCATTCGAGTCTTCGTCCTATCTAACAAATCAAACTCCATCAAGTTAATAACCTAAATATTGAAAAAAAAATAGAAAAGCTCATTTGATGTCAGTGTTCATTGATGAAACCTTTGGCAAATGCCGAGAACGGTTATCCTCCCTACCAATCAAACTATAGGTAGCGCCCATGGATAAAAGAAATGGGTTTCATTTCTCCCCAAGCTATGAACAAAGAACAAGGTTTTTTGTATTCAGATGGTTGGGTTTCAAACCTAGAACCTATTGGATTTTCCCCATTTTTGGACCCCTTTAACCAAAAATGCACCTCCCTCAAACCCCTTCTTCAACACCTCTCTTCCTCTTCCATTGTTTGAATCCTTCAGTTTCACATCCTCGATGAATCTCCTTTGCATTTCCATCACACATTTCACATCCAATTGCTAGTTATTCACATATTATCATCTCAGTTACATTATCCACATGAGTACATTATACATTTAAAGCCCAACTGAAATTTAAAAATGGGGAAAATCCAATAAGTTTCAAGTTTGAAACCTAATAGGAATGTTTACTTCTCTAAGCCAAGTTCCATTCATTCGCCAAGGATATTCAATGACAGATTTAACAAATGTCTAATCGAGTTACGCATGGTAGCGGTATTTGTAAAGGAAAAATGCCCGGGCCATGTGAGACCTAATCCACTAGATAAGGGCTTACCACTTTTTACAGATGACCAATTCGAAGACAAATGGAGTCGTAGAGATTTGAAAAAATAAGGAATATAAATTGGCATCTCAACTCTTACGGGGAAACTCAAAATGAAGATGGACATCAAAGTTGAGAGGGAAGGCATTATGTTGGGCATGATTCTTATTTCCTTTCATGTATTGAATCCATGTTATACGGGCAATAAACTCCATCAAACACTATTGATATGAATTAAGCTTAGACAGACCGAGAAAAATGTGTTGGAGACTCAAATGATCGGGCTTCGGGAGGAAATGTCTATGAAAAATAATATGCCTCCAATGTAAAAGTGCATACACAAGTTTTGTGAGCGAGTGGGGTAATTAATATCATAGTCCTTGGGCTTGCGTGATTCAAATGCAATCAATCATGTGATTCTCATCCATGAGAATGGCTTTGATAACCTTCAAAGAAGTGCCATTGTACACTACAAAGTTAAAATCAAGATTAGGGACTACACAAATATGTGTAATAGTGAGACGCTTCTTAAGCATGCAAAAGGATCTCTCTCATCTCTCTAGCCTACCAAACTTCGATAATTCATGTACAAATATACGATGGTAACTAGCCAACCCTATAAAAATCCTAACCATTATGATGTTGGTGGGTGTTGGCCACTATATGGTAACCTAAATCTTTGAAGGATCTATTAAGATACACTCGCATCAAATGATGTGCCCTAAATACTAGACCTCTAATTAGAAAAACAAACACTTGCTAGAATTCCATATAGTCAATGTTCTCTCAAAACCTAAAGAACATACTCAAATGATCCTCCTATTCCCCAATTGAGCATGAATAAATCAAAATGTGATTGTCACCCCAATGTGATTGGGGTGATCCTCTTATTCCTTAGCGGTCACCCCAATGTGATTTTCACTGAGTGCTACACTACATTTCAAACTCAATGTAGTTCTAGTGTGTGTGTGATTGGAATAGTGTCCCTTGAGCTAGGATGCCCTAGTGTCAGTCGCACAAAGAATAGTGGGCTACAACTACTTTTTCCCAATGTAAAATGTGTGGTATGGAATTTAGAATAAACCCTCCTATGCAGTGAAGTATATAGTCCCAAAATGCAGTCCTTGATGTAGATAGAAAATATTAGCTCCTTGTAATAGTATGTGCCTCTTAAATGTTTGTCCCCTAATGAGGTTAAATAAGACATGTATATATATGATTCATTCTCTTAAGTTTCTTCATTAACAAGTGAAAGGCCAACCCAAGGTAGTAAACAAAGACATGAAAGAAGTAACGTCTCGAAAAATCAGCAAAAAGAGATAATGTCCAAAGGGGACAACGGCGCACAGGCACTCCTATCCTTAATGGGTGGTCCTATACAAGGTGCTAGTAAGATAAAACAGTGGAATCAAATTTGAATAGGATGTCGGCTAGTTTACAAAACTGTAAGGTGTAAATCTAGAAAATACAAGTAATAAATATAAGAAGGATTAAAAGTGTTATCAATGACTAATTCTCTTGCTTAGGAATCATGCATATAAATGAAGTATTTAGAGGCTAGATGTACATAGTAAGTGTGTGATTTAGTGACTACATTTTCCCCACTTTATGTTAGTGAATAAGGATTTGGTAGTATAAAGTAGAAAAGAAAAGTGTACCTTGGGGAGTCGAATGAAGATTGTGCCCAGTAGCGTGTTGAATGAGTGTTGTAGTGTGTCAAATGGAACAATAAAAAATGTGTACCATGGAATTCTAAAGGAAGTGAAGGATAAGGATCCTAGGGGTGACCTTTTCATACGTGGAGTGATAATAATGTGTGCATGTAGTTCCTTGGAGTATCATCTTTACCATATCGTACTTTAAATTTGCTTTATGGTTGCTCATGTGATTTGCCTTCATTGGGATAGGATAGGACCTACAAAAGAAAACAAGTATAATCAATTCTATAGGTAAATGCAATTGAACTTTAACTTGAAAAGTATGTAAAATGGAAATGCATATTGGAAAAATCTAAACCAAGGGGTTAGAGTACACCTGAAATGTTAAAAGAGAAAGGGGTAGAAATTTGTTCTTTCTTGTAGACTTGTTGCTTAGGAGCTGGTTGGAATAATATGAAGGATTTGGGCATCATGTCGCCAAACTAGGGATTTGAGTGTCCCAATGCTAAACTTCGGATTTAGGCATCTTTTCGTTGCTAAGGGAAAGTGTATTGGGAGAGCTCATAGACTTTCCCTCCAACCGTTAACGCTTCCCCACAGATAAGTGTCATTGTAGATGATCACAAACTTGATTTGTAACTTGCCTTGGGTGACACATTATTCCAGGCATATCGATGTCTTGCATATGCCCTAGGTGTCACTTCCTTATTTGTTCTTGTTTTGGTTCCTGAGTTAGTGCTTTGTGACATGCCACTAACTTTAGTTCTTGTTAGTAACTAATTACAAGCTGAAATTGATTGCACATAACTATTGAAATTAGAGAATATTGTAATTTTGCAATTGCTGAAAACTACTCTGTAACTAATTTTTCCCCCAGGATAGGAGCACCAAAGTGGGACACTAGTGCCCACTACTCTTATATGTACTAGGCGGTTCTTTCCAAGCTTAGTTTTGTGGCCTAGTCGCTTCTCGGCCCTGTTCATAGCTGATTTTTGTTCTCTTTCTATTGGTTGTGATTTTGTAACTACTTTAAGTGATTATTCGGAGGGTGAAAAGGTTCACCAAATGTTTTCCCCCACTTGTTTCAGTGTGCATGAGATAAACAAAAGCGAGAGGAACCCAAACCAAGAACGTTGAAACCGATATGCACATATGTTACAAGGATTCCTACACGGGAATAGGAATTACATATGGTAGTTAACATGGCACGAACAAAACAATTGGAACATGCTATCATACAAGTGTTAGTGATAAACAAGCAATGCACACATAAATAGCAATTAGCAAAAGCATATAGGAAAATAGAAAACAAGGACATGGCAAGGAGTTGGTTGCATCGCATGGGACACCACTCGGGAGTTCAATTTGTTCATGTCAAGTGCAAGAGCCTATGCCAAAACAAACTAAGAAACCTATTATCTCAGTCACTCACAATATTTTTAGGCAATCCATGTACCTAAAAACCTCTCTAAAAAATAAATCAACTTGTGGATCCTTAAACTAGCTAACAATAACAAAGAAGTGAGCATATTTAGTGATTATATCAACCACCGTAAAAATACCATTCTTAACTCCGAACATTGAGAAGATGTGATGAAATCAATTGATATATTTTTCCTATTTTTGGTTCGAGAATATGTAAGGGCTACAACAAACCAGCTTCAAAAGCATGTTCGCCTTATTTTGTTGGCACATAATACACTCTCGATGCGTTAAAGGGCCTCTTCCTTGAGTCCTTTCTAAAAGAGTTTTTCCATGATTCATTTGTAGGTATTACAATACCTGGATGACCAGCCAATGGTGTATCATGGACAACCCTCAAGGTTTTTCTTTTTACCTTGGATTCGTACTATTAACACGAAATCACAGCACCCCCAAATGAGCTCTAAAATTTACTTTTCTAAGGCAAACTCATTTGGTGTGATTTGCATAACATTGGACCATCTCTCAAGTTGTGGGACTTGCGGACTTGAGATGGCCCTCCGGAGAAAGCCAACTTCTTCTTCTTGATCCTAATGCTAAACTACTCCTAATGCAGAAATGACATCTAACTATACCTATCCTAACAATGCCAAGGAGACAGGGAGAGAGAAAGTGCATAAAGAGGGAAATCCTACACTAATGAGGTGATAGCACCAAGAAAAGGGGAGTGTTGGTCACAATCTCAGCTGCCTGAAGTGGAGAGAGGTGAGCAGAGGAGAGGGTGGACAAGATGCACCATAGACCAGAGATAAATTTCACACAGAACACCACTTCAAAACCCATTAAACACAGCTCCCGGACTTGCAACAAACATCAAAATATGCATAGTATACCCTGTAATGATGAGAGGTGAGGAGAGACAGTAAAATAAGCAAAGGATGGATAGATGCATCACAAAACAGAATTTATTGCTCCAAAAGTTCACACAGTACATCGTTAGTGGGCAAGAGGCAAGAGAATGCCATTACAGAGCATGAAAGGAGGTTCAGACTCCATTTTCGACCCTGGGGAAGAAAAGAGAGAGGGGGAAGGGAAGAAGAATGAACAACAACCCTTTACAATGAATCCTGCCCCTGTATTTATAGATTCAACCTGAAAGAAGAAAGAGAGAGAGAAGCGGAAAAGTAGGTCGAACTCAACCACTACTGTTAATGCTTCTGATAAAATCTACCCCCAAATCTGTCTTTACTTGCATCAATCCTTGGTTCAGCGCCTTGAAAGAAGTGGAAACGGTGGAAACAGATCGAATCCGGTCAGTTGTTGAGATAGATGGATCCTGCATTGAAGGCTAGAAGACATTTCCTCCATTTTTCTTCACCTAACCTCCTCAAAATTAAAGTTTCAAACCTTCGTGGCGTAGGTGAGGTTGAGATATTTCCAATGGTGTCAGATTTGCAATATTTCGAGCCCTGAGTCAAAAGATATGCCCCTTCGAAGTTTGTATCGGGTCCATATAGGAGGGCGGGCTTTGGCTTGACTCGGGCTCAAACACTAACTTTTTCCCTTGGGTAGAGTTACGGCCCATTTTGCAACTTTTACCCCTTTTGGAATAACAAGGGGCAAAAAACCAACTTTCCCCGACGGCCCACTTTGACCTGGGACACGTGGAGATGTGGGGCTTGTTTGAGCCTCCCTTTATGGATTCATCTTTGGAGAAGTGCCGCTAGGACACATGGCTCTCTCTACGACACTGCTCCTTCATTTCTGAGCCCACCTGTAACCTGTTTGTCATCCTGGAATGTGAGCTCACGGGTCTGAGTCGTTTCCTTCATAATTTCCTTATGTGCAGGAGTTGTCTTGACCAAATTTGTCGAGGACAAATTTGGGATAATAGTACCAAATAGATTATATTCTTGTAGAGGATAAGATCATCAACCACTTTATACCTTTAACTTCTATTTTTCCCTCAAGGATTTCATTAGTCTAACCATTTTATACATACTCCGCAATTATTAAAGTTTTCCAATGAACAAATATTTCAAATCTAGAGCATAGATCAATTTTCTACATAAAGTGTGTTCTACAACATTACTCTTCCCTTTAACATACTATATTTCAAAATTATAAGCTTGAGTTTACTCACCAACTTTTTTGCCTATCAATCAAGACCTTCTAGCCAAGAAAAAACTTCAAATTATTCTTATTATTTTTACCACAAACCAAATTTTCCTGCAATTTTACCAATACATGCATGATGGCGAACATCTCTTTGTCGTAAATTGAGAATCTATGCTTTACTTCACTAAGTTTCTAGCTCTCAAAGGTTATGGGATGCCCTTTTGCATTAAAACAACCCCTACTCCTTCCTTAATGCATCGAATGTAATACAAAATGAATAGAAAAATCAAGAATAGTCAATATTGGGCAAGAACTCATTACCTTTTTAAGTTTATCAAAGGATATTTTGAATATTTCGGACAATCTGAAATCTCCTTTATTTTTCAAATCACCAATGAGACAAGTTGTGAAAACCCTCTCACAAACCCCCCGTAATAACTGCAAAGACCAAAGAAACCCCTCAATTGTGTCAAAGTGGTGGGTGGAGGCCAAACCAATATTTCTTGGATATTCTCTTGATCAACTTGTACTCCTTGTGTACTAATGACATGTCCCTAGTATAAATTTTTAGTCATTTCAAACTCACACTTGGATTCTTTTGCAAAAAGAGCTTGGTGTTCCAAAATTTCTAACAATGTATCAAGTGCTTTAGGTGCTCTTCCCAAGTCTTATTGTACACCAAAATGTCATCGAAGAAAACTAAAACAAATTTCCTCAAGTGCTCACTAAAAACATGGTCCACGCATGATTGGAAAGTAGTTGGAGCATTGGTTAAACCAAAAAGCATTACCAAGATTTCAAAATGCCCAAAATGACAACAAAAAGTTGATTTGTGCACATCTTCATCCCTTACCTTGATTTGGTGATAACCGAATCTCAAATCAATTTTGGAAAAATACACCGGTCCATGTAACTCATCTATCAATTCATCAATCTTGGGTACTTGTTTTTTATTGTCTTCTTATTCAAAGCATGGTAATCAATGCACATCCTCATTGTCTCATCCTTCTTCTTCACCAAAACAAAGGAAGAAGCAAAAGGGTTAGAATTATGATGGATATGCCTCATCTTCAAAAGTTTTGTCTTCTCAATATCCTCTTTATAAACTCTAGGATAGTGGTATGGAGTGATCATGACAGGTTTAGAACATGTTTCCAACTCTATGATGTGTTGGAATCCTTCATCTAGTGGCAATCCTAATGATAAATCATGTACTAGTGTACTACGTTTGCCCAAAATAGATTGTATGTCCACATGATAAGATCTATCATCAATATTAGAAGTGGAAATAATTACCAAAAATGGGTTGCCCATGTTGTTTTCCCCTTATGGAAAGCTCTCTCCATCCGCTTTGTTGTGATAGCCCTAAGTGCTCCATTGGCCATACCATGAAGTACAAAGTTGTAAAAATTTACTTTTTCCCACAAGTTGGAGGAAAATTAGCTCGATGCCACCGTAATATCCTTGAAAAATACTTAAGATAAATCTAAATATTCCTCACAAAATGAGTAGCAATACATAAAATTGAATTTTATGACTGTAGTGACAATATGATTTTAATAAAAAAACAGAAACCCTAACGTGCGAAAAAAATAGACTTTTATTTATTGGTTTCAAATTAGTTACAATGAAAATACCAATTGTCACAATTGATTATCTAAATGGAAAGATAGATGAAAGATAAAAGCATGCAAATTGATTTGACTAAAATCTACCCCCAAATATTGAAGCCCTAGTTGTACTTCTTGCTTTATGGATGTAGAATCACGCCGAAAAGAGTCCTAGATGAACTAGATGATCACATGTACCTTGAATGGTCACTGCAACCCTTGAATGGAGTTGTCGAACTTAGATATGAGGGATTCCACCCTCGGATCTATATGTAAATAAGGGATTTACACATATATTATTGATGTAGACGCAGAAGTTACTAGCAAACAAAGAAGTAATTGATAAATTTCCAAGATGTATGTACAACAAACCCCAAATTTACCTTTATAGCTCTAATCACTCTCCAAAGGCACCCTTTTAGAATTACATATATGATCTTTAAACAATTAAAAATAATATAATTCCTCCCCCATGTTGGCACCCCATCCTAAGAATAGGATTAAATAATTTTAAAAATACTTTATCCACCTTCCATCCTAAAATTAAAACCTTCGTACTCATGCATTCCTCTCTAACTTTGGCACATCATTATTTATTCAGCTTAATAATCTAACTTTGGTGCCCAATAATAGAAGTCATCCCTTCTATTATTAATTTTTTTATGTTGTTCAAATTAGAATATAAATTAAGTGTCATTTCTCCAATTAAAATATAAAAATATCCTTGGACCACTTATATTAATTTATTTTCATCTTTTAATTTTCCCTTAACCTACGAAAATAATTAAAATAGGCTTTAAGTTCATAATTAATTAATTCTAAAAGGGGACATTACAAGTGCTCCAAACTCACAGTCCACCATTTCCATCGACTTCCCCATCTACAACATCCAAAGTGGATTTTTCTTATGCCCTCCAATAGTTTGGTGAGATGACATTCATTGCTTGTTTTCCCCTCATATATAATCTCCCTAATACTCACAAAAATACAAAACAAAGGATGACATTAATTAGTCTTCACACACACACGCTGCATTAAGACGCACGCACGCACACGCACACAATGCTTATCTTTTGAATCTTTATGCAATGTTGAAGATTCAATTATACAAATGTTGGTATGGCATTTTCGCATAAAGAAGATAATTAAGACAAAAGGAAAGGGCAGCGAGATATTTAGATCAAGTTGTGTTAGAGTTACATTCACTCATGGTGAGAGAAAGAAGATATGCAGCTACAAAAATATTATGCGAGTGTGGTATATCTTACAAGGAGTTTGTGTAAGTTAGGTATGATGGTGCATAACTAGAAGAATGGCGGAGAAAAGATCGAGTTATGGGTTTAGAAAATTAGTTGAGAGAGACTCAAAGTAACCTTTGAGTGTGAACGCGTCATGTTTAGTCATTCTATGATGGTTTTTATCAAATTGTTAGAAGGGCAAGCCAAGCCTTGTGTACACTAGTTCTTGCTTGAAGTCCAGTCACAAATACGAGTGAATTGTTATATCTCATGTTAAGACAATGCATTTAGATTGTTAAACAGTTTTATTATGCATTAAGTGTGATAATCTCAAAAAAATTATGCATTAGTATGCAACTAAAATATTGTGTATTTCGACATGCGATTACTACAGTCAACAATAAAAAAGGAACAATAAGAAGATTGTTCCAAGCCATAAGATCTCGGATGCTAATAGAATATCACATAAAATGAATTATATTCTCTTATAAATTAGCTCAATAATCGAATGTACATATAGGAGGAAGTGCAACTATCGCCTAGATCAGTGATGAGAACTCTCACTAATCGATACTAGCGCATTAAGTTAACTCCACAAGACCGACAAGTTAACTCCACACAACTAGTTCACCTAAGAAAGAAAACTCAACAAGTGTAGGGACACCACAAGTACAAGATTTATCCTAATAAACAAATAAAAGGATAAATAATAACATACACTAACACCCCCGTAAGCATAAACTTAGGAGGACATAAAAAAGGTGGGTCCCAAAGAACAAGGTCGATGAGGTACCCATGTATAATAACTAAGGAAAAAAATTTACTTTGGATGAAAAAAACACCACAAGGTACCCAAAAACAAGAATAATAAAGTAGAGAAAGTGAAAAACACATTTCAAGGCATCCCAAGAAGCTCGGCTCAAAAAAACTCATACAATCTCAAGAATTTGTGTGTGCGTTGTGGTCTAAATCCATTTCTCAATCACAAAAATTAAAAACAATCAACACTAGGTTACACCATAATAGCTCCATATAAAGAAATTGTCAATGGAATGATGTCGAAGTGAAAAAAAAATACCAAAAAAAATTCGATCAATCGGTACAAATAGTTGTGTCACGATCCAATAACAACAACCAAGGCAATAAGGCAATGACACAAGATCCAAAGTAATAGGAGTGTCACGATCCAATAATAGCCTAGGCAACAAGGCAATGACACAAGACCCGAAGAAGTAGAATCAACACCACACCCTCCCATATTGTTGAATAGGTGAAGTTACGCTACAAATTTGTATGAGTTGTCAAAACAACTACTTGAACACCGACAAACTAATATTGGGCTTCACCAAAATAGATCCCCCACAAAGAGACTACAGTATGTTTAAAAGTGTCGAAAATACGAGATACCAAATATCTCAACAAATATTAGAGATATATTATGTCTACTAAAAAAATTGCTCAAAATAAGGAGCATTACAAAGTAGATGGTATAGAAAGTGGAGCAAGAAGTCGAATGGTGGAGGAGCCATGCCTATAGAGTGCTCCCAACGAATGTCTATGTCACTACCACGAGTGATCAAAAATCCACCTCAAATCAACATGGATGGATAATAAAGATGTTTGCATATGATCTGGTGCAAAGTGCACAACTGGAGCATGCAAGGAAACATCAAAATGTGTGTCAGGTTGATCATGCATAACAACTGAAATCTTAGGTTTCTCAAGCTTGAGTGAAGGTGCAAAACTCATGTGTAGCTCATGATCCTCAGGAAAAGTCGGGCGTACAAAAATAAGAGCTCTATCAATATGTGATCCCAAAGTGAAGTACTTGCTAAAAAACCAATGTCGTGGCAAGAATGACACTTGATAGGATAAAGGGGAAAGCAATACCACTGTGAATGTATGTTAATAGCTCAGCGAAAAATCCCACGTAGAGAGGCATACGAGAACCAAATCCAAGTGTTATGTTTCTCAAAGGAGTCGACATGTCGATTAGAAGGAGCTAAAATGGGATACACTAAGTGTGTTGCTGCAATAAGTATATGTGTGAAAGTAGAATATGCAGAATAAGTGCAATAAGCTCGGGAGCATTAAAAGCGTAAGGCACTCAAAAAATAATGAATCAAAATTAGTGGGTGTGGGAGCAACAACTGCAAGTGGACTAGGATCATGGGAATAAGAGTCCACAATATGAGGATAATGATGTAAGTGAGCAAGTTTTTTTCTTCAGGGAGTGAATGAGGTCATATTTACTTGTGAATGAGCCTATGTAGAAGTGAGTTTTGCTTCTTAAGCGATCTATTTTCTTCTACAAATTTTATTGTCCTCCTGAAGTCTTGTGTAAAAATCTATGATAGCAAAAAGAGACTCAAAAATTTAAGACGTCTAGCTCAAATAAAAATGCGTCCACATGTGATTACAACACCCCCAGATTTTGGCACTTTATATAGTAGTGTATTTTACAATTTAAATGGTACCAATGCGTAGGAAATTTCAAAATATAAACTTTTGCAAATGATGACACTCAATTTTGAGCTACCGATCAAAAGTTATTAAAGAAATTATTTCTCATCAATAATGGTTCATTTAAATAATGTTCTAGTACTATGAAAGGAACGATAAGAAGATTGTTCCAAGCCATAAGATCTCATATGCTAATAGAACATCACATACAATGAATTACATTCTCTTACATTAGCTCAATAATCAAAATGTACATATAGGAGGAAAGTGTAACTACCACCTAGATCAATGGTGAGAACTCTCACTAATTGATACTAGCAGTTAAGCTAACTCCATAAGACTAGCAAACTAACTCCACACAACTAGTACACCTAAGCAAGCTAACTCAACAAGTGTATGGATAACACAAATACAATAATTATCCTAATAAACAAATAAAAGGATAAATAATAACCTACACTAATAGACAAGTTTCCTATTAATGATGAGATACTATACTAAGTCTAAACATACAAATTGAGTGTTAATAAATAGAACGGTTGGGAGTACAAAATCTAGAAGAGTTAGTATACGATTGGGATGCACCTCTATGGTATCAAAGAATTTGAAGATATCATGCAATTGTTTTATTGTTGGAATAAGGAATGCAATAGTAAGTACATAGAATCTCAAGGGAGACATTGTCTTAGTAACAATAAATTACATTATAATGTCGAATAAGACCTTGTATCAACAAGTATCCATGGGAGATTCCGTTAATAGTCTTGTGTTTTTGTTTTAGATCGAAACAAACCAAACAGTTAAACTCTCATTGGATTTCTCCAAAGCCATATTACTTCAAATTGAATTTTGACGATGTCGCACATGGTATTCTTGGCACTTCGGGGTTGGTTATATTATCTATAGTTGCACATGGTCACTCATCCAAGCTACCTCTTATCACTTCCGGATGAAATCGACAAAGTGAACCGTGAAGTTCGGGCATTAGTCGTTGGCATTCAAATCAGTCCCCTACTAATAGACACGCAACTCAATATTATCTTTATTGTGTAATCTAGGGAGGCGTTGAAGGTTGTTAAGGAGGTTTTAGGCACGAGACTATTTGGAGTTGGAGATACGAATCCAAGTTAACTCGGAGGGTGGTTTTATTCATATCAAATTTACTCTATCTTATTCTAGACAAGCAAGATTGCTAGCCATTGAATGACTTTTGTTTGGGTTGAGTGTAGGGTTGGTTTAGACAAGATTCAAAGTGAATCAACATCATAATTCCTAGGGAATTGCTTGTTTCATGAGCAGAGATGAGAGGACTGATTTTAATGGATATAGAAGCTTTTTCAACTCCAAATCTATGTAGAATATGTGGTTAGAGAAATGGCAAAAAAATTAAAACCAAGATGGCACTCCACAAAGTAACAAAAATTGATCCGATAAACTTATATTGTAGTACCAGTAATAACAAAATCTTTAATCAAAATGAGTAGAAAAATGACATGCACAAAAGATTACGCAATACACAAGATTTCACCTAGGAAAATTCTTTCAAGTAAAAACTAGCACGAGAATTTTCTTTCGTTACAATATAATAACACACTTCAAAGTTCTCTTGCGAAATTCTTCAATAAAAATCTTAGTATTTCGCTAAACAACATGCCAAGTATATATAGACACATCGATAGGAGACCATTCACCTTTCTCAAATATGTGATGATTCACATTCCCTATCAACGAATGTAATGAAATTACTAGTATAATTCAGATTATGAACAACAATAGAACACCAAATAACACAATAATTCGAATAATGATCTCAATATGCAATTATAATAGCTTCGCCACTTCGAGGGGGCAACCTCCAAACCATATAATAAGACTCAAATGCTCAAATGATCATGAACTACTACCTACAATCCCCTATATATACTATTCATATGTTATGGCCATCACCAAGGCCGACCTATTAAGCATGAGAAAGTATAAATGATATAATAAAATGATATGGTAAGCCACAAGTCGGCTACTCATATCCTAATACAAGCAATAGGTTAAGGGCGTAGCATGCCCTTCCCCTTCAAACCAACATTTTCCTCAACGTTGAATAATCCTGGATGTTGCTGCAGAAAACCTTCATCCTCCCAGGTTGCATCTTTTATGCTTAAATTCTTCCACTTGATCAGATATTCCTTAATGTCTCTGGTTCTCAACCTCTTAGTACATGTTTGTAGAATCTTCTCTGGCTCCAAAATGATTCTTCCTTCCTCGTCAAGTTCTGGTAACTCTATCTGGGCTTCAAATTTATGTCCAATAACCTTCTTCATGGCATGAAACATGGAATACTAGGGTGTATGTGTGAAGATGGAGGCAACTCTAGTTTATAAGCAACACTTTGCCAATTTTACAGAACCAAATAAGGGCCATAATATTTAGGAGCAAGTTTGTTGTCCTTTTTCTCGTTGTTTTAGGAACATCTGTTTGTAAAGGCCGAGACGTACAAAAATCCAGGTACCAATTTCAAAATGTCTTTCACTATGGTGTTGATTTGTTTGTTGTTTCATCTTGTTTTGTGCTAATGCTAAATTCTCCTTCAAACTAGCCAAAACTGTTGTTGATGTTAAATGTGTTCCTCAACATCTCTGACCTTAGTTTGCACCTCAAGGAGGAAGTGATAGAAGGTGGATGGTAACCATATAATGCTAAAAATGGGGTCATTTGAAAAGAGGTGTGAAAAGATGTGTTATACCACCATTCTGCAAGTGGTAGCCATTTAATTCACCTTTTCTGCTTATCTAATACAAAACAACGTAGATACCCTTCTAAGCATTTGTTGACCACTTTCGTTTGCCCATTAGTTTAAGGATGATAAGATGAACTGTGAGCTAGCTGAGTACCCAAACATGAAAATAATTCCATCCAAAAATTACTTGTGAAAATATGATCACGATCACTTACAATTATCTTTGGGGTTCCATGTAGCCTTTGAACTGTCTCCAAAAAAATAGTTGCGACTATACTAGCTGCAAATGGATGTGATAGGGCACAAAAATGGGCATATTTTTTGAGACTATCCACAATCACGAAAATAACATTCTTACCCTCTAAACAAGGCAATCCAGGTGATGAAATCCATGGAGACCTCCTCCCATCTCTGGCTAGGAATTGGTAAGGGTTGCAACAGACCTAGTGTCTTAATTGTTTCCCCTTTGTTTTGTTGGCACACTAAACACTCTAATACAAACTTTTGTACATCCCCTCGAGTCCTTCCCAAAAGAATTCTCTTTTATTCTATCATATATCTTTAAAAACCTAGTGTCCTCCAACAGGCGAGGCATGTAGCTCTGCAAGAATCTTATGCTTCAACTCAGAATCTTTACTCAAGTATAACATGTCCTTGTACCATAGGGCATTACCTTTCCACTCAAATTTGTTAGATGTCATAGATCCTTGCTTGATATTCTGTATTAGAGATTATGTATCCTTGTCTTGATCCCATTCCAATCTTGCTTCATCCACCCAATCGGCAGTCAACATGGACATTCCACATAGTAAGGCATCTACGAATGTATCTCTTCTGGACAACACATCAGCTACTACATTTTCTTTACCCTTTTTGTATATGATTTCAAAATCATAACCCAACATTTTGTTACCCACTTTTGTTGTTCCTCGATGATAACCTTTGCTCCAAAAAGTTATTGAGACTATCATGATCGCTTTTACCTTGAAGTGTCTACCCATGAGATAGGGCCTCCATTGCTTGACCGCATGAAGAATAGCCATCATTTCTCTCTCATAGACAGGTTTGAGCAGATCTTTTCCTTTGAATTGGTGACTCTCAAATGCAATTAGTCTTCCTTCTTGCATTTGAACTGCTCCCAATCCTGATCCTGAAGCATCACATTCAACAATGAAGGTTTTTGAGAAGTTGGGAGTAGCCAAAACTGGGGTGCTGCACAAGGCTTCCTTCAGATGCTCAAAGGATTTAGTGGCTACGTTTGTCCAATGGAAGGCATCCTTCTTTAGCAATGCAGTGAGTGGGGTTGCTATTCTACCATAGCCCCGCAAAAATCTTCTGTAGTACCTTGTTAGTCCTAGGAACCCATGAAAATTTTTGAGAGTTTTGGGCCTTGGCCATTCCACCATAGCTTTGATCTTCTGAGGATCAACTTTAACGCCTTCATGGGATACAATGTGACCCAAGAACTCTACCTCTTGTACACCAAAAGAACATTTGGATGGCTTTGCATAGAGAGTATGTTTCTCCAAAACTTCCAACACTTTATTTACATGTTGTAAAGTGTTCTTCCCAAGTCTTCTTGTAAATTAATATGTCATCAAAGAAAACTAATAAAAATTTCCTTTAAAATGGCCTAAAAACGGTATTCATCAAGCTTTGAAAGGTTGAAGGTGCATTTGTAAGACCAAAAGACATTACCAAAAACTCATAATGGCTCTCATGAGTCCTGAAAGCCGCTTTATGAACATCTTCCTCTTTTATTCTAATTTGATGGTACCCCAAACGAAGATCTAATTTTGTGAAATAAATAGCACCATGCATTCATCAAGTAAATCATCAATTCTGGAATAGGAAACTTATCTTTGATCGTGTACTTGTTGAGTTCTCGGTAATCTGGACACATCCTCCATGTTTCATCTTTCTTACATACCATGACCACTGGTGAAGAATATGCACTCTAGCTAGGCCTGATGATACCTGCCTTCAACATTTCCTAAACCATTTTCTCGATCTCACTTTTATGGGAATATGGATATCTGTATGGTCTGATGTTAGGTGTTTGGCTCCCTGGAATCAACTGAATGGCATGATCATGATCCCTAATTGGTCGTAGTCCCTTTGGAATTGCATCAAAAATAGATGAGTGAGCATCAACAATCTTCTGAAGATCAAGTGGCATTGAAGACTCTGTATTTTGTGCTTCTATGGAAAATAATTTTGCTATAAATCCATCTACTCCTTTTAAAGAGAACCTTCGCATATGATGAGAGCTAATAATCTATGGAGACTTAGCTACCATCCCATTCAATTGTATTGTCCTTCCATCCGAATGAAATCGCATGAACAATTCTTGGAAATTCATCTCTATAGTACATAAAGTTGTGAGCCATTGGACACCCAAAACAATATTTGTCCCTCCCATAGTAATAATAGCAAACATAGGTGAGTCTAACATGTGTCTCCCATAGAAAGCTTGATACTATGGCATGTTCTATGCACTTGACTATCCCACCATCCACAATCATAACTTGCATTTCTGGAGTTGGGTAAATAAAACAATTGAGGCGGGCAGCTAACTTACTATTTATGAAGTTACGAGTACTCCCTGAGTCAATCAACATTGTCACCTTCTGTTTTTTGAGATAGCCAATAACCTTGAGTGTTTGAGGAGTACTAATACCTAACAATGTATGGCAAGAAATTGTAGGTTGGTGATCCTCTACTTCATCTTCTACTGGTTCCTCATCATCTCCTATAATTTCAGCGTCCTCATCATCGTCATTACCTCCATAAATATAGAACAACTTCTTTTCAGCACATTTGTGTCATGGTCCATATTTGCTATCACAATTAAAACATACTCCTTTTGCTCTCTTTTCTTCCATTTGTTGAGGAGTCAGTCTAATTGGCCTAGAAAATGAAGGGGAAGAGATACTACGGTCTCTGGTGTTAATGAAAGGTGCTCTCCTACTACAAAGAATGTTTTCCTCTGCTCGACGTGCCATGATAATAGAATCAGAAAGCTTGAGTGGATTAAACATACGTACCTCATGCTCGATGTGGTCCTTAAGACCCCCAAGAAATAGGTCATTCAGATTCTCTTCTGGAATATTCTCCACCCTTAAGGATAGGTTTTGGAATTGATGCACATAATCTTTGACTGATCATGTTTGTCGTAACTTTGCTAATTGACTAAAGTAGTTCTCTGAAACACTAGAACTATAGTGCAATTGCAACTCCTCAGTAAAAAGCCCGTCCAAGTGACATCGAGACCATTTTTCGCCTCTCGAGCACATAACCATCGATACCAAACGAATTGTGCGGTTCAAGATACAAGGATGCCAATGTCACCTTTTGTCTTGATGGTATTTGATGTAGCTCAAAGAAGTTCTTCATTTGATTTATCCAATTCAAGGGATCCTTACCATCAAATTTGTGCATATCCACTTTCGGCATCATGTTCCGTGGTTACGAATAAGTTGGATTCTGATTGGCCTGGAAAAGTGATCTAACATGGTTATTTTGTCCATGATTTTGAACTGAAGATCCTCCATGGTTGATATGGGCCGTATTTGGGCCATACTGTTTACCCTTTACATGTTGCATGATATCATCCAACCAATGATTGATTTGGGTTATGTCTCCTTCAGAGGCCATCTCATTGTACATTTCGCACTCATACTCAAGTTGGCTCACCTTATGATCAATTGAGGTAAACCCTAGTGTTGAGGAATATGTATTTACCCCTTCTGACTCCATCTCTTCAATCACTACCCCATCTTTATCTGAGGTTTTACCCGGAGTAACCAGATTCTTTTTTGCTCTTGTGGAAGGCCCCGCCATGATATCAAACCTTAGGGTTTAGGGTTTCGATACAAATTCGGCCAAACAGGAAAAATCACAAAGAAGATATTAATACTATTTTTTGAGATATTTCCAAAATGTAAATAACTTGAAACAGTTCCACAATTTGCACCCTAGGGAGCGATTTTATGAAAAACCCTAAATTTGTAATAACTTGTGCAAAATAAATCAAAAAAGTCTGAAATTTTCAGGTAACCTTACTTGAAATGTTTCGCAACTCTGGTAAAAATATCTCCCACCAATTCGCTCTGGTTAGAAATATATTGCGGAAACAAAAAATAGGGTCTTTGCCCTAATTTTGGCCCAGATCGCAGCTCTGATACCACTTGTAATGAAATTACTAGTATAATTCATATTGTGAGCAATAATAGAACACCGAATAACACAATAATTCAGAATAATGATCTCAATATGCAATTATAATAGCTTCGCCACTTTGAGGGGGCAACCTCCAAACCATATAATAAGACTCAAATGCTCAAATGATCATGAACTACTACCTACAATCCCCTATATATACTATTCATATGCTTATGGCCATCACCAAGGCCGGCCTATTAAGCATGAGAAAGTATAAATGATATAATAAAATGATATGGTAAGCCACAAGTCGGCTACTCATATCCTAATACAAGCAATAGGTTAAGGGCATAGCAACGAACCATTTGCCCATGATGCTTCAGCTTCCACCTATGACGCTACGTCTTCCACCGAAACATATTTCACAAGGTTTCGCCTAACCAACCAAGATAGCTTAGACAAAATATTTTAATCCACCATTGTATTCCTCTCTAAAAAATACATGAAATCAAAAAAGGGTACTTGATTTAGAGTCCATATAAGAAAGTTATGTGGTTTGTAGAAGGTAGAAGGTAATGCCATCACAATACTATTTGCTCCATCAAGGTGTCTCCTAAGAGATACCTTACATAGGTGTAGCCTAAGGTGTCGCATAAGAAATAACTCATCGTTGCTAAAAACTACCTACACACTCGCATCATTCATCTTGCTCATAGAAAGTAGATTTCTTGCCAAAAGCCAAAATGTGCGTAACACTAGGAGGGTCGTAGCCTTTCCATCTTTGAGCATAAACTTGACTCTTCCTCAACCTATGATTTTATATGTTGATACATCTCCCAAGAAGAAATCGTTTCCATTAATCTTTTCATATTCGCTAAACCACTCCCTGTGGGGAGTCATATGAAAAGGGGTGCCCGAAAAGGGGTGCCCGAGTCAATCAACTATTGTATGTGTGTGTGAGCTTGAAGTTGCTTGAGAATATATTCACTAGAAGACTTTGTATCTATAAACACATTATTTGACATCTTATCATTTTCAGCCTTTTAGATTTGCGCAGTCCTTAAAATAACCTATTCTACCACCATTGCATTTTCTCCCATCTTTTCTTGTAGTCTTTTTTTCCTTTTCTCTTAGGAACATTACCTTACAAGTTAGGCATCCTTCGTTTGATCATCCTCAATAGATTTTAGCCTTAATTCTTTTGATAATAGGGTTGTTACTATATCATCAACTTTCGGTTTAGATGTAGTACTAGTAATTGCTATAGATAGATTATTTCAAGAGTTAGGTAAAGAACAAAGCAAAGTAATACACAATGTTATGCGAGGATACACACCCCCCATCCCCAAGATGTCCCAAACATCTAGGACATCCCGAGCACTTGGGGGACGGGGACGATATGTCCCACCACGTCTCGAAAAATGTAAAAAATGAAGGGGACGTCCCCTGAGTTCATGGAACACACTCGAGATGTCCCAGTGTTTTATGAAATAGGGGACGCCATTGAGGACATCCCGTGTCACCTAAGGCCCAACACTTTTTTTCTAATTTAAAAAAAAAAACTCTTTTTCTTTTCTTTTACAATCATGTTGGCTAGTGAAGACTTATTTTCATTGTCACATTGATATTGTTGATGTATCATTATATCTCTATCTAGTATGAATGATGTATCTCGAATGTGACTTCCAATTTCTATGTTAATGTCAATGATCAATATGAAACACTAAATATGAACATTGGCTATTAATTAGAGCATTTTGGGCCTTGACTTATGTGATGAATAATTGGATTAATGGTTTCAATCTTCAAACATTCTATTTTTAAGTTTTAGTTTATTGAAGTATTCATGTTATATTTGAAATATATATAAATTTTACATCCCTTGTTGTCCCCTACCATCCCCAAAATTTGAAAAAAACAAAAAATCCTGAAACCCCGTCCCTATGTCCTATCATCCCAAAGTCTTCGGAACTATTGTAATACACTTTCCTTCTTCACCTATTTTAATTTCAAGATAAAGTAATTGACTTCTTACACAAGATTGAAAGCATTCAAATGTTCTACCATAGAGTCACTATCATTCATCCTTAATGAATATTGCCTCTTTCGAGGAAATGTGTATTTACCATAGACTTTGTTTAGTACAAAGTTCCCAACTTATCCCATAGATCCTTAGAAGTGGCCTTTGTTGATACATTCAAAGAAGATTGAATATGAAAGACACAATTTGATTGAACTCTTTGCCTTTCCATCAATATTTTCCCATTCTTTGTCCTTCATACCTATAGGTTTTACTCTTGATACAAAGAACTCATTGATCTTTGCCAACAAGAAGATCTTCCAACTCGAGCTTCCACAACTCCAAATGTTGTCCATTGAGTTTTTGATCATTGTCCTTGTGCTTCCAGGTCATTTTCCTTTATACAAAGATTCTTACACTCATAGCTCCCACTCAAGAAAAAGATTATCATGGGGAAATAAACCCTAACTCTTCAAATAAAGCTAAAACCTAGCTCTACTACCAAATGAAAAGAAATTGATCCACAAAACATATAAAGTAGTGGTGGTAGTAACATAAACTTTAAACTAAAACTAAATAGAAAATTGGCATACAAAAATGATTACACAATACACAAGATTTCACTTGAGAAAAACCCTTTTGGGTGAGAAGCACAACATAGGATCTTTCTTTCTTATTGTATGTACTCAATCATTTACAATACAATAACACACTTCAAAGTTCTCCAGCCAAATTCTTCAATACATAATCTTATTTTTCCTAAACAATGTGTGAGCATATACAGGCACATCAATAAGAGACTTTTCACTTTCCTCGGACATGTGACAATTCATATTCACTATCAACTAATTGTCTACCCATGACACTTCACTTCCACTAGTAATGCTTTGTTTCCACCCAAAACCTATTCCACAAGGCGTCGCCAAGGTGATAGCTTAGACAAAATATTTGACTCCACCATTATATTCCTCTCTAAAAAGTACATGAAATCAAATAAAGGGCTCTTTATTTGGAGTTTGTATGAGGAAGTTATGGTCTCCAAAAGGTGTCGCTCTCTCGATACTATCTACTCCACCCACGTGTCGCCTAAGAGATACCTTACCCAAGTGTAGCCCAAGGTGTCACCTAAGAGATACCTCATTTAGTGTCGCCTACGCAATACCTCATCCAAGTATAGCTTAAGGTGTTGCCGAAGCAATACCTCACCTCGGTGTCGCTAAGGTGGTATCTCTCACAAGGTTCCTCACTTAAATTGTAACCCAAGGTGTCGCCTAAGCGATGCCTCACCCAGGAATGAGATTCTTCTTTTGGTAGCGCCATTATACATCATGGAAAATATACAACATATTTCCAACATACATGAGTTATGCCGCTATGTCCAAAGACAAACTCAAATTACGATATTGGTCCATACTTCAAAAAACACAACCAAATGGTAGGCTTCCAATATGGAATAGTTGGCAATAAGTAAAGCATGGAATTTCCCACACCATTACAAGTACGCCCACTTCAAGAGAATGGGGCTCACCATCTTTAATTTTGGTGAAGCTTCCATGGGAACCCCGTGCATTGTAAATATGAGTTAAATCATCCCAAACAACAAATGAGACCTGATTGCATACTACAGCCAAGGGATTTAGTACTCAAACATATAATTATTCAAACATATGGGCATTATACCAAGGAGTCCAAAAACACAACAAAACACAATTCACCTATATATTGAAGGAGATATGCAAATAATTGTCAATATCATCCGGAAAGAATGTGACTCAACAAGAAATGGCACACGTGGCATGAAAACCAAAAGGATATTTACCATTGAAAAGTGGAACCAATTATTGATAGCCTACTTCCAAATTTTGCAAAAGCTTCCAAGAGGTCATCATTGCACTGTGCACATGAAAACAGATGAAAAATAGAGCCGTAGACACTCCGGGAAAACTCGAGAGATTCCTCCTCAGAAGGCTCCAGCTAAATTCTTACAACAGAATTATTTTTTTGATGTATTTAATCTCAACACACATATTATTAATTTTATGTGCAAGTCTTTAGTCCTTGTACAATCCCCAATAATTGTCATAACCAATACATCCACTTTTCTTACATGTCTTTTCCCTTCGGTTATCACTAATCACCTACGTCATTTACCCATCCGGCTTATTAATAGTCTCCCACCATTTTATTTCCACAAACTTTCAACTTATCACAATTTGTTCTGTTCTAGGAACTATCCCCATGCAGATCGCCGTCCTCTTTACATAAATAAAAATTTAAAGCTTTTGCATCTAGCTATGTCCATGACCCCCTTGAAGCTTGTGACATCATGAATCACTCGAATGATGAAAGAACACCTCCCATGTCACCCCACTCCTCCCCAACTGCTCATCTGCTCCATCGTCGGTAGTAAATTTGATGTTAATTTCTTGCAGAAGCAGGTCAATACTTGCTAACACTTCATGACATCCCTTCTCAGAACAAAACAGCAGTCTCGTGAATTTTATTATTCGTAGAAGGGTTAGTGTAGAGCCAGGATCATCTTGATACTTGAATATCATGCCACATCCAAGCTATTTTCTAAGGCTCAAAAATGTACACAAAAAGGAACTTAATGGCACCAGCGAACAATCCAACCCCAGTTTCAATGAAAGAGCAGATTAAATGGGGAAATGTTGATAATGATGATCTACATATAGCATTTAAAGGTGAAATGGTGATATGTATATAGCAGTTGAACGCGACATAGTGTAAAGGCAGCCAGAAGTTCAATGGAATGAATGGCCAAACACTTGCACTTATCAAAGTACACAGATACAAATATGGAACTCAAATTTTACTTTGCAATAGAATTTTATTTCATTCATATGCAGCAATGGAGTACAACAGGAAAACAGAAACTCATTTCAGACTTTTGAGTGAGGCAGATTACTTTCAACACACATGCAGACTGTCAAGTCCAATTTTATTACACATTTCTACTTCAATCTTACCCCCTATCTGACCTACTATTGAGCTCAGTGACTCTTATTCTTTACTCAAAATCAAACTCTTAATCAGATGAGCCCCTAACACTAAGCTCTACTACTCCCTGAGAAATCTATGTCAAAGTGTTTACACAGACCTTATGCACGCAAAAATGCAGTACAGTGAGATGCAATGATGACGTAAAGCAACGTGAATTGTTTCCTGAACTCTAAGGATGTGGAGTTACAAGATTTTGTTAGAAGCAATCAACAAGCACTATGAAGTTGTCTGCATTGTAGTCATTAACTGTTTTGTTCTGCATTGACCAACACAAACAATCGTTACAAGATTCATCGCATGCTTGCCAAGCCATTTCCCAAGTCTTCCATGATTGCAACACCTAATCTGTCAAATTCAAGTGTTACTTCAAGATTTCTCCCATCCACAAAACCCTCGCAATCAATGACTCATGAAGATGATTACTCCCTTAGGCTTACGCAATGAGTACTAAGTACACTTGTCTAACACAAACATGTGCCATGCGATTCCTTAGGTGTTTCCAAAGCTGTTTGCCAAGTCTTCCAAGGTTGCAACACTGACTCTGTCAAATTCAAGTGTTACAGTTTACTTCAAGATTTTTCCCATCCACAAAATCTCTGCAATCAACAGCTCACGAAGATGATACTCCCTTGGGCTTACACAACGAGTGCTAATAGACAAACCTCAAATTTGCTAGTGAAAAGAACAGCATAACCCACACAAACATTGTGTAACAAGTTGACTCAAATGGGCGATGTGACTTTGTAATCCAGGGAACCTGTGCACCAAATGATTTCACAAAATATCAAGCTTCAGGATCTCAAGGAAATTCACACAAATCACCAAGAATGAAAAGTGTTGAAGAGATGCCCAACACTAGCTGGAATGTGCAACACGAACTCAGATGTGCATAACTAGATGAGGTGCATAGAACCAAAAATGGTGTGCAGTATTGGGAAGAACTGCACATAACTGAAAAGAAGGTATGCAACTCTGTGTTACCAACTTGGAAATCTTTCCCCAAGTTGCTAAGCAACTACTAAAGATGATAACTACAAACCAAAATAGAAGTGTGCAACACACCCAAATTCAGGATTACTTTGAGATCAAGGGATGCTCTTGCATTAGACTTCCCTAGAAATTTGATTGTGAGCATAGTGCTCGCAATTGAACTTTGAAAATGGTAAACATGGCCTTCCTATCCAGCCAAGCTCTAGCTTTGAAAATCAATAGATCTTCTTTGGGTCCTTTGCCTTTTCATGGAACTAAATATTCTTTATACTCTCGCTGCCTTGTTTTCTTACCAGCTTTTTTTTCTAATATTTCTTCAATTTCCACACTTTCTCTGGAATTTGTTTTCACCAATCTGCAATTTGTTCGTCATCTTCTTCAACTTCATCACCTCCATGATAGGGATACAAATCAGTAACATTGAATATTGAGGAAATATCCAACCCATCCAATAACCCTATCTCATATGCATTATCTGACAATTTGTACAGTACTCTGCAAGGACCTAACATTTATGTGCTCTAACTTGCATGTTCCTCTTGGGAGCCTGTCATTTCTCAAACTAGCACCAAATCTCCTTCAGCAAATGATCCTTCTCTCCTTTTTACATTTGCTTTATTTTTATACTTCATATTTCTCTGCTGCGTTTTCTCCTTCACTTCTTTATGCAGTTATGAATATAGTCTGCAAAACTCCATGCTTCTACACTTTTCTTCTCTATTGGGACATTTAACAAATCCATCACTCCCCTTGGTGATATTCCATAAACAATTTGAAATTGTGTTTTTCAAACCAAGACTAGATAATTATATGCAAATTATGTTTGTGCTAACATAAAATCTCATTTTCCTGGCCTGCTTCCAACCAAACACCTAAGTTACCTAAGCATCTATTCACAACTTCAGTTTGTCCATCCCAACAATATGTTGAACTATATTACAGCTTTGTTCCCAATTTCTTCCACAAAGCCCTTCAGAAATGCCCCAAATAATTGATGTCCGTGTTTTGATGTTATACTCTTTGGTAATCCATGTTTGTAAATTAGTCCTCTTACAAGGAATGAAATACATTATTTAGAAGATCTACCCAGCACAATAAATATGGAATCACTACCTGTATGTGTCCTCAAAAGTCCATGGGAAAATCCATAGCCAGCTTCTCCCGTGGACCATCTGGTGTAGGAAACACAGGTTGCACTATCCAATGTTTTGACTCATTCCTTTTCCTAATTGTTACCTCTCCACATTTCTTAACACTGTTAGTGATTCTAGGCCAAAAATACCTTTCCTCTGTCAATGTTTATGTCTTATCTCTCCCAAAGTGATCTCCTAATCCTCCACCATGTAACTCTTCGATCAAGTTCTCTCAGTGATCCTCTAGAGATACACAATTGCTTTTTTTACACACAAATCCTTCCTGCACAATCATAAGTGTTTATATCACCCACGCAAGGTTCTCTACAAGATTTTCATGCCTCTATAGAATCTACATCCTCGGCATACAATTCTTTCACATTATCTGCCCGTATCATCCACACTGACACAATAGTCAATAATGCAATTCTTCTACTCGGTACATGTGCCACCTTATTTGATTTATCAGATCTATGCTTAAGGATAAATGAATAACTTTGTAATTACTCTAACCATCTCATATGCCTTTGATCCAACTAGGTCTAGATGTTAACAAATTTCAATGCATGGAGATCAATATACAAAACAAATTCATTTGGCAACAAATAAAGTCTTTGCTTCTTCAAAGCTTGTACAATAGCATAAAATTATTGATCATATACAAAACACCCTTCCCTGGCTTCATTCAAATTCTCATTAAACTATGCAATTGGCCTTCCCTTTACTACTCAATACTGCACCAATTACATTTCCACTTACATCACAATCTACTTAGAATACTTTAACAAAATCAAGCAATGCCTATACAGGATTTTCCAAGACCACCTCCTTCAAAAGCTCAAAAAAATTCTGAGCTCTTATAGTTCATTTGAATAATCTTTTATCCATATGCACTCCATCAAATGGTGCACAAATTCTACTAAAATTTTTCTATGTAGTTGGTATGGCGGGGGGGCAGCCCCTGGTACTGTGGGGGTCCTGACCGTACCTAGCTACTCCCGGAACGTATCCATGACCAAAACGTTTTTATTTTTATTTATTTTTTCTCACTCTTTTTATATGTAAAATAACATTAAAAACATAACATTTTATTATTTGTAACCCTAAAAGTTAATAAGAATGAATAAAACATAAAAACAAAGAAACTTACCCCTCATTCCCTCATTACATACTTGACTCTTTAAGCTTTCATTTTGCTTATTTAGGGTTTGATACTTCATCAACAAGCATTGCAATCATTTTCCTAAGCTAGTACGAGTGTCTATTCGCTGCCAAGGTCATTGAGGAGCTTCAAATGAGAAAGATTTGTGGATTATTCAAAGGTGAAGATAAGGTTTTAATTTTCAAGTTTTAACTTTCAAATTTGATTTTCAAATTTTTTTATCTTTCACACACTTCATGTTTTATTATTTTCATTTTGAAATTTTAATTTTTAAACCATTTTTTTCATTTTAAATTTGCAATACATTATATGCCCTAGGACATAGGGTTTAAGTTTATTTTTAACCATTTTTTCTTTGTTTCTTCTACTGGTTTTTAAACTTGTAAGTAGAAGTACAATGGCAACAAGTTTCATCTCCTTTGGGCAATCTTTGATCAAAGAATTTGACCCAAATCGAGGCATGTCACAATATTCAAATGACTTTCGGGTGGTGGGAGTTATGTTTTTAGATGCAATGAGTGTGAAATAGTATTCAAAGGCTCATATAGTCAGGTGAAAGGCCACTTGTGTGCAATATTGGGTCATGGTATAAGAACATGCAAGGGGAAAAATAACATAGGGGTGCCAACAACAAAGGTTTTGGAATATATCAAAGAACAAGAAGATGCAAAAGCAACCTTGGCTTTGAAAACGGGTCATCCATTGTCAAAAAAAAAGTTCATCTTAATCAACAAGGCCACCTGTTGCCCCATCTAGTATTGGCTCCCAATTGTGACCATGCCACATCCATTTGTGACGACTACCTCCATGCATGATGAGGATTCACCTCTTTTATGAAAGAGTAGGACAAAAGGACCATTGGAAAAGACCTTTCAAAATGAGAACATGGATATTGTAGATGAGCACATCGCAAGATGTGTGTATGTGAATGGATTGTCATTCAATGTTGTGAGGTCACCATATTGGCAAAAAATAGTGAAAGCAATTGATGAGGCCTAAAAGGGTACAAAGGGTCGACTATAAGAAGATCTCGCACCACCCTATTGGAAAAGCAATGAAAATATGTGGAAACCTCATTGCAGCCAATTAGAGACTCATGGGCCAAAGCATGTGTGTCCATCGTTGCGGTATGGGCCAAAACATGGAAAGATGCAAGAAAACACCCTTTAATCAATGTGGTTGCAGTATGTCATAAAGGGGCAATGTTTTTAAAAGTAGTTGATTGTGAGAGGCAAGTGAAGAATGCCCAATTCATTGCCAACATCCTCTTCGAAGCCATTGAGGCAATGGGGCCTCAAAATGTTGTCTAAGTCATAACAGTGACAATGCTTGCCGAAATTGCTAAGCCGCGGGATGTTAGTTGAGGCAAGGTATGGGCATATTTTTTGACACCATGTGTTGTCCATTCACTCAATTTAATGTTAAAAAAGTTGGCCAATAAAATAGAGTGGATTCAACAAGTGTATGTAGAGGGTGAAGAGATCCAAATGTTTGTGACCAACCATCACCAATTGCAAGGCATCTTTAAATCCTTCTCACATTTGGAGTTGCTAAAGGTAAAGGAAGCTACCTTTCTTTTATTTATAAATAATGTAAGTTTTTATTTTTAAATATAGTATTCAAAAGTTTTCAATTTTTTTAAATTGTTGTTTCTCATTTCTTATTAGGTTGTTGAAACTCAATTCGCATCACACATAATCATCTTGAGACAACTTGTAAAGGTGCGAGAGGCACTTAGCAGGATGGTAACTTCCAACCTATGGGTTGTATAGAGACAATCAAACATTGTACGAACTCAAAAAGTGAAGGCAATGATCTTAGATGACACTTGGTGGGATCAAGTAGAATATTTATTTAGTTTTACTGAGCCCATTATGAGCATGATTTGCTTTACTAACATGGATCAGCCATGTCTAGGAGAGATATATGATGGTATCGACTCAATGATTGAGAAGATAAAGTCCATCATAAATGCAAAAGAACAAGATCTTGAGGAAAAATTTTTCAAAGAAGTACAATCAATCCTCATTGAGCGATGGAACAAAATGACCACCCCACTACATCTACTTGCCTTTGCATTGACTCCTAGATTCTACAACACAGAGATCTTTTCTTTGTCGAGAAGGATGGCACCATACAAGGATGCGGAAGTCAATGAAGGATATATGTTGGCATTGTCTAGGCTCTTCCCGATCCTCAAGCCGAGGACATAAATGGTGGAGAGAGGTCATAGTCTTCTCGCTCTTGAAGCAAATACAAGATAGATGCCCATATGTGGTGGTACCTCCATGGTCACACATTTGTATACTTGCAACCTCTTACAATCAAAGTCTTAAAGCACGCTTAAATTTTTTTTTTTAATTCTTTCTTTTTTTGTTGTAACTTTTAGTTTTTTTAAATTCAAGTTTGAGTGTTTAAGTTTGCATTGACTTTGCCTCAATAGGTTGCGAGTTCATCTTCCTCTAAGTGCAACTGGAGTACATATACCTTCATCCACTCATAGAAGCGCAACAAGTTGGGGGCTAAAAAGGCTGAAGATTTGGTATATATACATTCCAACTTGCACCTTTTATCCCACAAGCAGCCGAGTACAAGGGTCAACAAAACATTGGGATATTGATCTAGAGATAGTTGACTTGGATGCTTCCATTTCCCACCTGTCATTAGATGATGAGGGATTGGAGACTTCTTTGGCACCGCAAAACCTACATGCACAAGGGGGTGCAATTGGTAATGGCCCTAGTGGAAGTGGTTTGAGTCCATGTGGTTTTAATGAACCACATAATGATGATGATGTTGATGTTGATGCTCTTGATGAAGAGAAATATGATGAATATTGAAAGATAGTTTGAACTTTGATCATTGGTGTAATAAATTGAATTTAATATATCATGACATTGTGTTTAATTTAACTTTTAAGCTTTTAAAAAATTATGAGTTGTCTTTTGTGGTTATTTAGCTTATAACTTATAAGTTATTTTGTCTTTCATATGCATAATATGTGGTTAATAACTTAATTCCTATTTAGTAGGCTACAATTTATATATTTTAAATTTTTATATATTTTTGTATGGTCGCATGCAATGTTGTATCCGGGGCCAGAATGTTTTTTGTCGTATCCACATATCAGATACTCCATACCTGTACCCATATCTAAAATGTATCATCTCCTTAGAAATTTCTTATGAACTTCCTATGGAAATTGGTTAAAATAGGAAAACTATTTACCTCCGTAGCACTCTTCTACCTCGGTAGCACTCTTCAAAGTGGCCCATTTCAATATTGTCTTGACCTTTTCTATCTTCAGTCCGTAGGAAATCACGGGTTCTAAGAACATAAGGTTCTCCTTCATAAATGAACAACTTCAGATTTATTAGCAGATTTTCTGCTTTTAGCTTCTCCAAAACTTGTTTTAAATGCATCAAATGCTCTCTGTCTTACTGAAAATCAGTATGTCGTCAATATACACTAAAAAAACTTGCCCAAAATGGTTTCAGCACATTCATCGCTCTCATAAATGTGCTTGGGGCATTGTTAACCCAAATGGCATAACCAGCCATTCATACAATTCTTTCTTTGATTTAAATGCAGCTTTCCACTCATCTCCTTTTCTTATTTGATTATGATGATAACCACTCTTCAAGTCAATCTTGGAGAAGTACTTCACACCACTCGAGCAATCCAACAATTCATCAATTCTTGGAAGTAGAAATATGTAGGTAATAGTGATCTTATTGATAGATCTGGAATTTGTACACATCCTCCATTCCCCATCCTTTATAGGTGTCAACATTAATGATACTGCACGCGGCTTAAACTTCCTCTAATTAGACCTCTGGCCAACAAATCTTGAACTTTCCTATTCGACTCTTCACTCATGGTGGGGTTCATTCTATGTGGAAACAATTGAAAAACTTGCTCCAAGCATCAAAATTATATGATGAAAAATCTCTCAATGGGGGTAATCTACTCGGCTAATCACTTGATACTATCTCCTCATATTCTTTCAACAAATTTGCAAGTTCCTCTGGCATATCTGGCTCCTCCGAAAATTCTGCCTTTGGAAAAACAGCAAAACATACTTTTATATTTTTCACTTCATTCACAAATTATTTAGCTGAGAGAAACATTACCTTACTGTTATTTTCTCCTTCTTTTATCAACAATAGCAACTCAAACCTTTTTCCACCCTTTGTAATCTTGAAAGTATTCTTTCTCCCATAATGCATAGCATTTTTGCCATTATGCCATGGTCTGCTCAACAAGACATGACAAGCAACCATGGGTATAACATCACACCACACTTATTCATGATAACTCCCAATATAAAAGTTTAAACTGCTCAGATATGGTCCCTTGATGACCTTGTTGCAACCAATAAACCTTATAAGAGTTGGGATGCACATCACATTACAAAGCAAACTTTTGTATAACCTCAGTAGAAAGTAGATTATTTATGCTACTACTATCTATAATCAAACTGCGACACATATGTCCAGCTTTGCGCTTCATCTTGAAAATGCTTCTCTGCTATGGTCCATCCTATTGCCTTTCAAGCTTCAACAACACTCTTCACGGCATCCAGTTCTCTATATCCCTCAGGTTCTACTAGTGCAGTTTCTAACACTTCTGCCTCCTCTTGCACAACATAGACTCTCTTCTCACTTCTTCTATCCTCCTCATCAGGTTCAAGACATTCATATGCCCATGTTGTCCGCATTTGAAACAAGTACCACTAAAACCTATACAATGTCCTTTGTTTCCATATCCTTGTCCTCTATAGAAACTATAATCACCTTTTGGATCTGCTGCAAGGAACAGGCCTTTTCTTCCTTCTTCACATTAGTTTGTCCTCTCCCAAAAGTTGCTTCCCTCATCCATTTTGATGTTTTCTTATAAAAAAATCTTCAGCATTCAAGGCATGCTGATAGATTTCTTCAGTAGAATAGAACTCAAACAACCCAATCTATCTCAAATCGATAGATGGAGACCATTCATATACCTAGATATTTTTCTTCGTTATCTTCTACATAACCAGCCCTAATGGCCAGCTTAGAAAATTCCTTACTGTAGTCTTTGAAACTCGTCTCTTTCTGCCTCAAATTATGCAACTTCTTAAACAAATTTAGCTAATAATCCATGGGAAGAAACTTTCGCTTCAACTTCCCAGTCATTTTATCCCAACTCTTGATCTTTGCCTTGCCCAATCTTTCTCTCTCCAATTGCACATGACCCCACTAGAGGGATGCATATCCATGCAGCTTGTTACATTTTTGGATCCTGTACTTGCTCACAACCAAAATACTTTTCCAAGGCAGTTATCCAATCAATCAGATCTTCTGGAATTGAACTACCAGAGCAACAAGAAGTGCCAATTCTAAGTTTACCTCCTAACTTCATAATGGCATTAATTAGTCTTTCTTTAGGTGCAAAGGTGGTGAGGAGTTCAATAGAACACTCAGTCAACCACTCGTGTTTATCAGGGTGTGCAGACACAATTATGGAAGCTCAAATTGTACTTTGCAATAAAATTCTATTCTCATTCATATGCAGCAATGGACTACAACAGGTAAACAGAATCTCATTTCAGACTTCTGCATGAGGCAGATTACTTACATCACAAATATGGGGACTTGTTAATCAGAGTATGTAGACACAAATACGGAAGCTCATATTACTTCACAATAGAATTCTATTTCATTCATATGCAGCAATGGAGTATAACAGGTAAATGGAAACTCATTTCAGATTTTTGCGCAAGGCAGATTACTTACATCAGACACCCAAACCGACATGGCCACTTTTATTACACACTTGTACTTCAGTTGTACCCCTATCCGACCTACTATCAAACTCGCAGGATCCTATTCTTTCCTAAAAACCGAACTCCGATCAAACGACCCCTAACACTAAGATCTACTACTTGCCGAGAACTCTCCATCAAAGTGCCTATGCACATCCTTATGCATGCAAGACTGTGTTATAACAAGATGTAATGATGATGTAAAGCAGCACAAAGCACCATCTGAACTCTAAGGATGTAGAGCTACAAGATTAGTTCGAAGCTCAAGCAATCAACAAGCACTGCAAACTTGTTTGTGTGTCATCATTCCCTGCTTTCCCTGCTTTGTTTTGCATTGTCTGACACAAATGGTTGTTACAAGATTCCTCAAGTACCTTCCCAGACCATTTGCCAAGTCTTCTAAGATCGTAATGCCCGGAATGTACGATTCAAGTGTTACTTCAAGATTTTTCCCATCCACAAAATCTCTGTAAGCAACAGCTCACGAAGTCAATGATTACTACCTTAGACTTACACAGTGAAGTTCACAATGAGTGTTTAATACATATGCCTCAATTCTGCTGAAGAAAACAACTGTGTAACCAACAGAAATATTGTGTAACATGGGGATTTGATAGGATGACGTGAGTTCACAGTCCAAGGGACTTTGTACACCCAATGATTGCTTAAATTATCAAGCTTTTGGGTCTCAAGGTAATCCTCTAGGCAATTCTCAAGGCATAGGCACACATCACTAGTTGGAGTGTGTAACATCATATAAGGTGCGCAATGCTTAGCACAACACTAACTGAGGTGTTCAAAACTAGATGAGGTGTACAATACTGGATGAGGTGTGTTGTGCTTATTTCTCCTCTTCAACACTTTGAATCAAATAGCCCAAAATTGAATAGAGTATTCCAAAGCACCTGTGCATCCTCCTTTTCAGGAAAATGCCTACCTTAACAAGCAAAGGATGTTTTGCCTGAAGTGCGAGACAGCCCGAAGGTGAAATTGTAAACTCAAGCATGGGAGGATTTGTTAACTGCCTTAGACTTGTGTTTTCAATTATTTTAGCCAAAGCATACTCATCCAATGGCTGCAACGGCACTCACCACACACACTCATTGACTGAGCACGGCACAGTGCAAACTAAGCCCTGAACTTTAGGTTAGGCCACTGCAAAGCACTGAATGACAGCGCATGCCTGCAACACCAATATACCCAGACATTCAGACTTCAGCCATCCTGCTAAGCGACAACACCAACAATGGAACGGATTCTCAACATACTATACTAAAAGGAAAGTCTACTCTACTGCAATAGGTTATAAATAACCCGAGGAAAGAGCATATGCCACACATGACCCTATATGCTTTCTTTCCATTAAGTCTACCAAAATCTACATACATAATGGCTCCCTTGCCCAAACTAGTTAGGAAGTGAGCTTTCTTACAAACTTGCACGTATGTCATCTAAGCACCTGTTTTTTCCTTCCTCTTACACACTAAGCGTGGCACACAGCCTTTTTCTATTAAGTGTTGCGCATAGCCCTTTCTATCTCACACTAGATGTTCCCCTATCTCTACATCCTCCACATGAAGGTATACTCTCTCAAGTTCACTGTATACTCAGCAGATTTCCTCG
Organism: Taxus wallichiana var. yunnanensis; assembly: GCA_018340775.1. Taxonomy (NCBI): domain Eukaryota; kingdom Viridiplantae; phylum Streptophyta; class Pinopsida; order Cupressales; family Taxaceae; genus Taxus; species Taxus wallichiana. Next base: position 120,998,893 of record CM031238.1, read on the forward strand.
ACTCTTGTTTGCAAAATGTTCTACTTTCCCTTAGAACATTCATGGACTTAATCCTCTCTTAACCCCTTAGTCTCCTCCCTTTTGTGAGCATTCCTGTGAGCAAGAATGAAATGAGTGAGAGCTTGGATGGAATACATAAGCTGGATCTGGGCAACAAGTGGAGCAAATGAACCAACAGTTTGGAAATGGATCGGATCTGCCCAGATCTGCATTGCAAAAGCAGTAATGAGCTGGACCTGTGCTGCAAGTGTAGAAATGGATTGGATCTGTGTTCTGGATGATGAAATGAATTGTATATGCAGAACTGAGATGGAATTGTGGAATTGAGATTGATTATGGCAAAATATGGAATGGATCTCTCTTATAGCAATGGTGAAAACAAAAAATGGAATGGATCTAGGCTGCAGTGGTGAAAATAAAACATATTGACACAATGAAAAAGACTGTATCTAAGGTTTCAGTCTTCAGACAACAAAATGGAGTGATTTTGCATGATATTTCACATGGGACGCCGGGAGGTCATGGCATCCTCAACCATCCCAGGGATGACATGAGTCCCCAACGTCCCCTTAAACACAAAAACAGGGACGTCCTGGAGACATTCTCTGCTTTTCAGAGCTGTCCTGGAGATGCCCCGATACAACTCGGGTCAAACGGATACGTCCACAATGTGTTTCGGCATCCCAGTTGCCAAAAGAACAGTGGGATGCATCCCCACATAACACTGGTAAAAATTAAGTAGACAAGGGTGACTTATAAGGCATTACATGCTACAAAAGTTTTTCCAATGGGGAAGAAGGCGAAGCTAAAGGGTGAGAATCCCGAAGTGGTGGACTACATTTGCCATCTCTTCCCCATACTAACAAATGCTTCAGCATGCTTGTGTGCTAAGTGGGTCCCCTTTCCTTGTGATTATTACCAAATCGAAAAAATACATCAGGAATACTGTCATTAGGGTAGTGACTACTCATGGATGTCATCTTGAGATGACTTGAATTGAAGCTAAACACATGGGTAAAATCCCACAAAAACTAATGATATAATCAAACTGCTCGTGGAAGACTTGAATTACTCAAGACAAATCAAGCCTCTTTGAGTTTTATTTGAGGTACAAGCGGGAAACCAATTGCACTGTTACACATTATTGAATATAAATACATTTAGAGTTTTCTAACCGCTGTAATACATATATATTGCTATGATCTCCGGTTACCTGTTGAGTAATTAGCAGCTTTAAGTACTAGAGTTAGCAGTTAGAATATTGTGACACAACATATAACTCTACAGATACTAGTTAATCATAATGGTGTCTTCAAAAAAATGGAGAGCAAGAGTCTATTGATCTTAGTATATGGCTGGGTTATGTCAGCAGTCCAGCTGATGCATGCCAATGAACTAGCAAGTTGATTGATTTGTAGAGTCCTTTTTGCAAAAGAATCAAAGCACTGTCCTTGTATTGGCTTTAAAAGGAACACTCGTCCACAGTTCTTAAAAACAATGTTTAACCCTGTGAAAGTTCATGAATATGCAAATAGTGGCAAGCGTCCAATTTTAACCAATGAAGTGTCTTGTTTCTACCAGAACCACTCACATGAACAGCCAGAAGCTGAGTTGTAAATTGACATAGAACATAAGCATCCAGCAGAAGGTTATCCCCGTAGAAGCATGTCCCAATTGAAACAGCATCCTCCGAAAATCCCAGCAAGAATAATCTAAAAACACGAAATAGACCAGCCAGCCAGGACCGCAGTGCAATTTCTTCATTTCATTTTCAGCCAGCCAGAATCATATCGTGTTTTCTTCATTTCATTTTCAGCCAGTAAGGATCCACATTTATGGAAGAAAAATAAGACATGTAGCAATACTTCCAGATTGACAAATTCACAAATCTCTTGCTCACAGACCTGACAAGAAATGCCATGTTGAATCATCTGAAGAGCATGTCTTTGAGATGCTTCTGCTTCATGATATACTCTTGTTTATTGTATTTCTGATCTCGTTAAATTTGTATTCAAGTCCTTGTGCCATATCTTGCTTTCCATTTTGAAAAAGATTCCTAGTGACTTTCCTGCAAAGTGAAAATTTGGGAATGAGGCCCTTTTCAATCATTTTAAGCAACACACTCCGGGCTTCAAGAATCATCCCTGAATTTTCAAATAAATTTGCGAGTAACATATAATTCATTGAATCTGCAGATGGATCCTTCTTACTTGTTTCATCTACAAAATTGTAGGCCTCTTCAAACTGCTTAGTGTGGAAGTATCCCTTTATGAAAGCAGTATATGTGCTAAAACGTGGTGTCAAACCATCTGTGATCATCTTATTGAGAAATTCAAGAGCACCATTCATCTCATTTGTTTTACAGGCAAGAAAAATTAGTATCTCATAAGTAATAGGATCCGGCCGATGGCCTGACTTCTCCATCAAATCAAGAAGCTGACAAACATCAGCAATCTTCCCCGCCTTGCATAAGGCACCCAACAGGTAATTGTAAGAATTTGTATTTGGCTGGCACCCAAATTTCTTCATCTCGTCAAGAAGCCTTTTGGCCTCTAAATAACGTCCTCTTTGACATCTCGCAGCAATTAATGCATTATAATGAGATACATTTAGAGTTTTCCCTCTAGCAACCATTTGTTTCAAAACCCAATTTGCAATCCCAAGGAAACTTTGTCTATGGAGAAAAGACACCAGACTGTGAAATGCAGCCATAGTAGCCGAAAACTCCAATTTACTAAATGTGTCCACTAAACCTTCAGTGACACTCCTAATGGAAGGGCTAGAAAGCATAAATGAGAATGACCTCTCTGTCAAATAATGCCCTTTTGCTATCATTTCTTCTACCAAAGAGCCAACAGCTTCAAAGTCCCCACTAGCTCCAGCTATGTTGACAATCTCATTATAAACAACAGAGCTATGATTATATTGAGGCTGAGATTTTGCCCATGCGAAAACCTTAAAGTCGAGTCTGCATGCCCTGAAGTATTTCTCAATACATCTAAAACCAATTGAGGGGATGGCCTAAAATTCATCTCAGTCAGTTTCTCTTCCATGGTTTCTTCGCCTAATTTGACAAGTTCGCATATTCTCCTAACGTTATCAGCCACACAACATTCTTTCGCATCATCCTTAAAACTTGACCCAACTGAAGTAAACGCCCTAATGCCAGAGCATTGCTTGGCATTTATATTTGAATCGCTAGAAAAATTCTCAAATGTGGTACCAGCATCCTATCATCAAAAGAGGGAAAAGCACAAAGGGCATACCCGTGATTTCTGCATACAGAGCTTTGTAATGAGTTTGGAAGATCATCTGGCGATGTGTAAAGCTGTCTTTTTGCAGATTCTGAAATGGGTTGTTGAGAGATGTGCAATATATCTTCTCTTGAATAAGAAGTGTACACATTTCAAGCATTTTGATTGATGGGCAATGGAGAATGGAATCTTTGCCTCTGTTAAGCGTAGAGTGGAACAATGTTGGTGTTCGCATCTTCCATTATGCTGCTGCCGATGAAAGCGTTTCATGCAAGGTCTTAACATACATCTCGATTGGTCGACGACGCCCTCGTTCTCATAATTGATCTTGCAGTTTTGTCATAAAATTCCTGAAATAAGACCAGGAAAGATATTTTTGAAGTCCGAGCAGGGCATTAGGGTTAGACAAGAACCTAAAATTGCATTAACGCAATTTCAAATTCGGGCAAGCTCGGGAGTCGGAGCTACAAATAATTTTATGGGAGAAATTTAATTTCCTAAATACTCGCATTTCAGGTCACATAGGTAAGGCCGCACATGATAGATACATATCTTTTAACGTTTATGAGATCTCAAAATAAAAGTCTATGAAGACAAAAGATCTTATCATTTTTGTTTTGTGAATTTTTATTTCATTTGGTGAAATTGATAATGAATTCTTCTATTTTTTTCACCCTCTCAATGGTGAGTATCTTATGTAACAAATATATTTAATTATTTGCATATATGTTGTGAACAAGGGATAAGATAGGTAGAACACAAAGCACAATCAAGCGCCATCTTCAATAATTATATCCTCTTATACATTATGCAATTGCTTCTATAACTCTAGAAGTCCTCATTCATTTAAAAATAATTCCATGTTAATTTGTAGGTACATATAGACTCGTTAAGTTATGATCCTTATGCCAACTATTCTTTATATCTTGGATAAATCTACGTAAGATGTCAAGATATATCATTCTCGAGGTGTTGTTTTATGAATAGGATCTTATATTATATTAACAAGTAAAATGATACAAGATTATTCACAAAAAATGGGCGGTATGAAAGTATGCCCCAAAGCCACGAGTTCAAACTAGGTAAATAAAAAGCCTAGGAGTACATCCGATTACAAAACATCATAAGACCCAAAAGCAAAAAAATTAAGTAGCCACTACAAATTCTTGACCAAAGAGGGGTGGATCTTGATCATGCCAGCCAGATCCGTAGGTCCTTGCGCTATCTCGGCACATCCCAAAGAAACTGGGTTGGCTTCCTTCTTCGGTGTCTTCGAGAGTGGCATGAGTGGGGAAAATGGAAAGAGATAGCCTAGGAACTTTGTCGGGTCGGGCGTAAGGCTCTAACCATCATGAGTGTGCGGCTCGGAGGTAGCCAACGAGCCCCATCCGAGATGACAGGGTGGTGCGAGGGGCATCCCATCCCCACATGGGCGGGGCAGAGGTGAGAAGCTCCTCCACGAAGGCTAATTGCGTGGCGGCCGTGAGCTTGATTTGTATGACAAAAAGCGGCTCCGACAACCGCCACATATAAGACGATCGCTAAGATGCTTGCCGGCGGTGGGGAACGACAGAGGGGGACGACACTCATAGGCAACATTGCAAGTGGCGTCACCCCAATGTCGGAGAATAGTCTGAGGTGCTCCACCTCAAGCGCACCTTGTTCACTTGAACTTGGATCTGCAGCAATACATTCGTGATAACCACAAACTTGTTATAAATAGAGAATTGTTGGTTAGCTTCAACATTAGCAAATAAATAAGAATTCCTTTCTTTCCAAATCTAGAAGAGAATTTCCCCTCTAAAAGCATGCCAAATCTAGGAAAACTTGTGAGGCATCCGAGGATTGTCTCCTAAGAGAATTTGTTGCCAAGTGAAACATTTAGGACAAAAGGGAAGGAAGAAAGAGTGAATCTAGTTCCATGCCTTATGGTTTTTGTGACAGTACCAAAAAAGATGAGAAATAGTTTCCAAGTGGCCATAGAATTGACACTGGGGGTCGGAACACCAAGGTGAACCAGAAGGACACCAATTGGAAGGCCTTGGTGAAGAATGCACCACAAAAAGTGAGTAATTTTGGGTTCCACACAAGGACTAGATAGTATCGAATCTCCTTCTCCAGTTTGATGGAGAGGAATGTAATCCCCACCTTGAATTAAGCTTTCCCACCATAGGCAAGTGAGGTGAAAGCCATGCATAACCATGGCCAGCTGAGTAATTCCAAAAAGGGGTGTCCACATACCACTTCCATTTTGTCCACCAAGGACGAGATGGAAGCACAAAGATCTTATGGATCATGCGGTCAAGACAAAGGAAACGATGCCGTTGATGATAAAGACGATCCAAAGAGGGCTATTTTGAATTGAACCTCGAGCTTATGCCAAGAATGTCAAGTGTGAGCGTGTTCGCAAAAGAGGTCTTCGATAGTGCGAATGCCTCACTTGAAAAGATGAAGCGTGGGAATCTAAGAAACCTCTACAAGATAACAATCCTGGAATTGAATGACAGGAGACCACCATAAAGAGTGATGATTGAATGAAATTCCATCATGGAAACCATTGCCCTTCCACAGAAGCCATGGTTTGATCTGCTCCCAAGCTTTCCATATACTTTTGAGCACAAAAGTGCCAACCACTTTGATAAGAACGGGGCAATGAGAAGGTTGGCAAAGCCAATGCCTTTCCAAGCCGAATGGTCATATGGGGAGCCTTCAAGAGCAATGTCATGTCGCAGAGGGACCTTCCATGATTCTTCCCCTTTTGTGTTGTGAATTATCCATTTGGCACAGAGAGCTTGACCCTAACATAAAACAACGATGAGACATAACCCTCTACAATCTCAAGGAAGGCAACAAGTCTCCCATGCAACTCTATGGAAACCTTTTCCAGAAGAGGCATTGGTCCAGAGGAAAGCTTTGAGCAATCTTTCCAATTTTTGTACATATTTTTGAGAGTACTTGTACGCACCCAAAAAATTACATGGTGCAACACGAAAATGCAATGTCTCTAATGATGATAAAAACTTATTCCAAGGTAAAAATGAGGTCCAAATCCTTCCCTCTCTCCTTTGCATCCCTCCTTTGACTCAAATCAACCCTTTTGTTTTGTCTCCAAACTTTAATTTTGCTTGCAAGACCACTTTTAAACTTTTGGCATTGTTTTGAGCAACGGTTACACAACCGCCCCGGTGGTTGTGCAATCGTCACAATGGCGGATTACGTGAATCGCTCCGGTGGTCGCGTAACTACTTGTCCAATACACCGGTGGTCCTATCACCTTAAATCCGAGAGTTAAAACACACATTTTTCAACGCGTGTTTGGATTTCGGGAGTGATTTTCTCACTCGTTTCTCAACCTGTTTTTCCTATTTTTAGACTCATTGGAATCATATTGATTTTCTCTTCTTATTTAGCTATGTTTAGAATGTTGACTACATATCCTTTTGATGATGTGTCACTTCTTGATCAACACATGTAATTGACTTCTTCTTTCCTATATTTTTATAAAAGCCAAACTTTTACCCATATGATGGGTTGGATATTTCACATTCTTGAGGTAAAGTTATGCTAGTTGATTTTTTAGAGGAACCACACGTAAAACTAGCTCATTCCTCTATTCTTTCCTACTATTTTCTTTTCACTATTTTTTGCACTAAGCCAACCATAACCAGCTTTTTATTTTTGGTTACTAGCTAGGGCCAAATTAAAGGTTAGGAGCGCCCTAGGCAAGAAATGAAGTGGACGCCCTTCCTAAAATTTTAGTTAATAATTTATTCCCATAAAATAACTAAATAAAATCCACATACATTATCATTTTTTAGAATTTGCATAAGGATCATAATACATCATTAATTTAGAGAAATTGGTATACAAAAGGATTAAAAATATCCTATAAAATTATCAAATAAGCAGAAGTGATAATCCATGGATGGAGATAATTAATCATAGGAGGTGCTTAGAATAATTTTGTATCCAAGCTTGGTTACTTGTCTTATTTACCAATATCAAGTAGGTGATGATACTTAAAGCTAAAATAAGCACCACTTTTTTGAAAGAAAAAAAATTCTTAGGTTCCTCCCATCATTTTATGCATAAGACATTTCCCCTGAAACATTAGGAATAGAGAATTAAATAATTATTTCCTTCAATTGTACTTGGCTCTACTAGCTACAACAGGTGACATTATAAAATATACATGAGACATTTCTAAGAAAAATTACACACCTGAATTATCTAGAGCTACATTAAAGAAAGGGTAATAATACCAAGAAAATTGGATGAACTTAAAAATATGCATATTTATTTTACTTGTAAAAATATTATAGTACATTTTTATGTTTATGCATGAAATTTATATTAATATTGACTTCGTAAAAAAAAAAAATTAATATGAAGTTATAATAATAACAAAAAATAATGATTTTTTTTTTAAATTTAGGCGCCCCCTTAATGTTGGTGCCCTAGGTAGTTGCCTAGTTTGCCTAGGGCTTAATACCCCCTTGTTACTTAGCCAACATTTGTGCATTCTTGGATCAATTGAACTTCATCTTTGGAGGAGGGTACAAAGTTGAGGAGACAACAAGCACATCTCACCTTTGGGAAGCTACCATAAATACAAATGTAAACAGATCGAGGTTGTACTTAAATTCTTTGAAGCTTTAATTAATTTATATTTGTTAGAATAAAAAGAATGCATTGTTTTAAGTTGGTAGAATTGTAGAAGCAAAAGATTTCATCACTTCACAAATGTATTTATTCTATTTCTAGTATTTCCTTTCAAAATATTTCTTATATATTCCCTTGATAACTTCTTCCCAACTTATCCCTATGGATTTGCTCAAATTAGTTAAAGGAAGAAGTGAAGAAATCCTTGCACATCATTTATTTCTTTCGATTAATTTAGATTTAATTTTGTCGGGAAAGTTCATACGGAAAAGAGGAAAATTGCTTTTGAGAAGCTTTTCCTTTCCAGAAAACTTGAGGCAAAAGCTTTGTCAGAAGAAGTTTATTTTATTTTATTTAGATTAATAAATTTTGAATACATTCTTTTATAATAGCATTTTCAAACAACCTTGCAACAGAGGAATAGCCACATCCGACTATTCTTTGTTTTTAGTTTATTTTATTAGAAGTAGTAGTATTTTATTTTAATTAATTTCCTATGTTTGTAGAATAGTTTATTTATTTATTTTATTTAAATTCTAAAAAATACAAAAAGATGTTAGTTGTTTAATTAGTTTCTTTCGATTTATTTCTTGCTCAGATAAATAGAATAGATTATTTACTTTGTTTTATTTAATTAATCATGAATGAATTTAGCTAATTAAAATATTAAAACACACTTGTCTTTTATTTAAGCTAGATTTACTTTTCTTAGTTATTTAAAATGAACTTTCAACGTAGTTTAGTATTCAAATAAAACCAGATAATCAAATAATAGGGAACTTACGCTACATGTACATAGCCTCTAATTCCCCTTTTGTTAACTCATCTCGTAGGAACTCACACTACCCATTCTTAGTCCATGTTTCTCCTATAGCTATCTTTTTCAAAGATCCCCTCAATCCTACACATCCCGACCGTCCCAACACAACCTCGGGAAGTCATGTTCATCTAGAAGCACATGTTTATTCTCGGCGTACAAAATTGGTGAACCCAACGTGAAGGACTAGTTCCTTCTTATTTCCTTATCTTTCATTGATATTATCTCACCTTTCCATTTCTTCCCTATTTTGGTAGGTATTTTATACTTCCCCAAATATGTCTAGTAGAGATTTTGGTGGGCCATTTGGCTTTGATAGATACTACACCAATGTTCAACCACAACAATCCCCTTCCCTTTCAAGATGGGCTAACAACTACACAAACAACATGCAAACCTCCCTAGCTATGTCTCAAACCCCATTAGTCATGTGAGAATAAAGGAGGTCGATCAACCTTTAAATATGCAATATGATCAATCTAATTCAAACAACATGACCTTTACAGTGAAACCGATCCACGACCACGAGTCTTATCTAGACCTCATATTAGCATGCAATCATCATAAGATGACATTTTTACACAAATTGATAATCCCCTTCGTACAATAGATGAGTCCTTAGACATGATGAAGATTCATACCTTTGAAATGTTCAACAACAATGTATCGGTCACAAATCTTGAAACTCATATTTTCAAGGAAAACAAGAATAACAATGTCAAACAATTCATAAGAGGCTATCACATGTCCTCCCAACTAAACCCTACATCGCAGAACCCAAACAAGGGACTCAATCCTCACCTCATGATGTTATTTCTACCTTAGTAGGGAGGATTAGAGAACTAGAAAGTGCCCAACCTTTGCAACCAACTTATGCAAGTAGGGCAGTAACATGGGGTATCCCATTAACAATAAAGGTTACACCCCTACCAATGCATAACCAATTCAACATCCTATGAATTTTTTTTATCCAATCCAATCAAATCCAAGTGATCTTTTCACAAGTTTTGACACACTATGGATGGGTTCTTATCCATCTCACACTAATCCTATGTAGGGGCTTGTCGGAAGTGCATTCTCAAATGTCATTCCTCATAAAGCAATGTGATGTTCCTTGGTTTTACGCCCACTAGCCCATATCCTAGTGTTGTTCCTCCTTATCTACATATGTACTCAAAATACCGTCAAATGGACATGTATACTTTCCCTATACCTTATACGTCGTATCAAGGCACTCCATACGTTCCGATCAATACTTACACTCATGCTTATCTATCTCCTCCTCCTCATCAAGGGGGTCAATGGTGGAATCTTATGTGATGGGCACTTACGCTGAGTATTTGAAAGAACCCCTTGATTTCACAATACGAGGTGTCATGCTTCCACGCCCATTTCCTGATCTTCCTAAGTTTAAGGGAGAAGGAGATCCAAACACTCATATTAAGGCCTATGTTATTGCCATTAGGGAATTGCTTCCTTGGGATGTTGTAGTAGCTAAAATATTTCTAAAGACTCTTAAGGGAATTACATTAGATTGGTACTATCAAATTCCAAAAGCTTCTATACATTCCTTTAAACAACTTGTTTCTGAATTCATTAGAGCATTTGACATGAACAAGTTGCTATGAACATGGATTGACGAGTTTCTACATATTAGGCAATAGCCAAACGAATCTGCTGCTCATTTCATCCAGAGATGGCATCAAGTTCTTTATTCCTCTGCAAGTGCACCTAACATGGATAAAATGGAACTTTACAACCTCTTCCTTCACTCGCTTAACCGAGAGACCAAGGAGGAAGTCCAAAAGTTTCCTTTCCGTAGTTATGAGGAAGTGTTGGAAGGTGCGCTTCGAATCGACCAAGCCGCTATTGACAACAGTGTAAGAATTATGGTCCCAATGGGAAGTTGGTGTCCCCTAACCAAAACAATAGAGCTAACAACCATGGACCCAAGGTTTTGAAGCACAATCATAGTATTACCATGGATGGTGTTACTGATCAAATAAAGAATGTTGGTTTTACAAGCAATTATAACACTTACAATAATAAAAACAACCTAGGCAATCAAAGAAGCCCTAATTTGGTTTCCTCTATCAACATGGTCAATGTTAACTATCCCCCTCTTTGACAGGCTCAAACTCAAGGCCCGACCAATACCAAATTTCTAGCCAAGGGGCAACGAACTATGGTTATAACAACCAGTTTCAAAACTACAACCAGGGTTATAATCAACAATAAAACTTGAATCAAAGACCAAGAGAATACAACCCCAATCTATATTATGGTTTTCACCTAGTTTTGGTCATGACAATAGGACTTATAGGGATTTCAACAAGGCCATACGAAGAACCCCCAAAAATTAAAGGCGACTCTTTGTGGACATGTTCTTAGAAAATCTGAAACAACCTTGCAACTAAGTTATACAAGACTCGTTGCACCTCATAATGCAAGCCTAAAAATTTTATTGGGATATGTTCCCTAAATATCATGAGGATAGTAAAATAGATCCTATAAACATAAACAAGGGCATTCATGTTGGGAATAACAACCGTGAGGCCTCAACTTCTGACAACTCTTGAGTTGACCCTAACCTTGGCTCAAAGAACAATTCAAATATCTTAGGGTTAGTTGAGTTAGAGGTTGAACCGGAAATTAACATGATAACTTCGACAAGGGATTACATTTCACAACCTCTTCCCACTCAGTCTCCCTTGCAGGATGATGCTCTTATAGTCTCAAAACATGTAGGAGCTTATGATTTGATTTTAGATTTGAACAATACCTTTTCTCACATTTTGTTTCTAGATTTGTTAAAGAATTCCCCTATGCATTGCTTTTCATTGTTAGACGCATTAGATCTTGGTCACCTAATTCATGTTACACCTCCACCTGGGGCTCAAATAAATCATATTGATTTTGACATACATCCTCCGGACAAAGTGATAAGGATACTAGGTTTGTCTTTGATATAAGCAAGATTCCATTTGACGTTGAAATAGCCCGAAGAGGAGATCCTGATTTATATTTGCAAGTCTAGGTCTATAACAATTACATCAAGAGAGCTATGATCGATGATGGGGATATTATGAATGTGGTTCCCTTCTCTTTCTTGCAGTTGGGATATGGGGAGACTAATTTCTCCTCTACTAGAAACATGTTACGAGGGTATGATAGTCTTAAGGCCACCTCAATCGGAACTATAGTTATTCATGTCTCCCTCAGGCTGAAGACTATATTAATGGAGTTCCACATCATTAACAAGGAAACAAATTATACCATGATCCGTGGTAGACCATGGATTCATCGAATGAAGGTCATTCATTCCAATTTGTTTCAAGAGGTTAGATTCCTTCATTTGGGGAAGGTCTTCATTGTTCAAGGGGATCCTAAACCCTTTGATATACATATGAATAATCTCAAGAAGAAACTAGGGGTTTATTCGGAATATGAGCTCCTTGTAAACCAATTAAACAAATTGCTTCCATCAAAATAATTGGTTCTGACCATTGAGAATGTTTTGAAATTCTAGGTTAATGACCCAAAATAATTCAAAGTGGAAAAGATTGATAAAGGTAAAGCCATATCTATGGAAACCATGTCCACGAAAACCATAGTAGAGATTATGAAACTCTTAGAGAGTGATTCGCCGATCCTCCTCCCCTTTGAACCGCAAAGAGTTGGTAACTTCATTGGTCTAGCCTCTCTTCTTGCTGACGATCTCAATTTAGACATACATATGATAGAAATGTCAGAGGAAGAAGATTATTTTGAGAGTAAAATGTTACTCATCGAGGCCATCTCTAGGGATTCTTCCATTCCTAACCTTGGTCTAGATACAAACATGTCAGAAGCCAAGCTTATCGTGCCCATAAGACGTGACCCCATAACGTGACAAATGCCAAATTCGATCATTACTCCCTATGTAGGGAACAAAGTTAAATGGTATCATCACATTCATATGAACATGACATGTCAAGAACATGAAAAAGAGGTTTACAAACGCCTTGTACAAAAATACATTCATGCGCCAAGGTTAGATATTCGTGATGAATACAACAAGAGTGGGCAAGGGTTGTAAGTTCAAACCTAAGATGTTAGGCCCTTGTCAAGAAAATGAGAATTTAAAACATCCTTCTTATCGTTTGATTACCTTCAAAGGTGAGGAGTTTTATGAAACCATTAAATCGCATCACCTGAGACATTGATGTATATAGTCATTTTGTATCTCCACATTGTCCTTCATTGCATTCATATTGTATTGTCACTTGCATTATCACTTTTTTGAAATTGTAAAATGGAAACTTACTGTTCAAGTAATTATTTGACTTTCTAACATTGGAAAATCTCATAATCATACCTATTTCACCATTATTTTTATACATTCAAAACTATGTAATATTTTCATCACTTTCAGACAAAGAGACAAATTACGACATTGCTTTATAAGGGCTTACATACTCGATCTTCTCCGCGGTTGCTAAAAATTTGGGTGCTTGTTGCCCTTGGTTTTCACTAGAAGCTTCTTGGTGATAAATATTTCCCTAAAAATATCTCTCATGACAAAAACATTCTAACCATTTCACTCAGAGCCTTTGTTCACCTATCTCAACCTTCGGTGGTGAGCCCTTGCATCCTATTGGTTACATGGGGTTGAAGCTAGGGAAAATTTTCCCTCCTAAAATCACAATCTAAATTCAATTGAAAATTAAAAAAATTATAAAATATAGACAAACATACTTATATAAAACAAATACACTTTTCATCTTTTTAGCCTTTGGTGATGAGACCATGCTTCTTACTAGTAGCATGAGATTGGGATAGGAGGAAAGTTCCCTTACTCACCTATGTTTTGTCCTTGGTGATGAGCCATGCTTCTCACTAGTAGTATGAGGCAATACGTAGGGGGTCACATTAATAAGTTAAAAAAGGTCTAAATAAGCAATAAACACAAAACTCTTTCATTACAAATAACTACACTTCTCGTCCCTACCAACCTTCGGTGGTGAGTCCATACTTCTTATTGGTAGCGTGAGATTGGGAAAAGAGGGAAGTTCCCTTACTCACCTATGTCTTGTCCTCAGTGATGATCCCATGCTTCTTACTAGTAACATGGGACAAGATGTAGGGGGTCACATTAATAAATCATAAGTCGCACATAAACAAATAGATAAAGGTGCTTCTAAAAATTCCCAAAAAAATGAATTAGATGTGTATGTTAAGAGAGAAAACATTCTTTAAAACCATATTTTATCAATCAATAGGCCATCCATGGATCTGAGCCTAGTCAAAATGGTAAGAAGAATTCATTTCGAACTGGGTAGTTAATCTTGGTTAGGATTGGGTTACAAGTTTCTCTTTGGATCTTTGTCAAAGTCTTGTCTCTTGGTTATATAACGGCATCCTTCTTGGATCTTGATGATGAGCCCTCACATCCTACTAGTTGCATGGGGTTGAGAATGGAGTGAGTTCATCTTTTCATCATACCACATTCAACACATTGTTGCTAATGGAATAGAAATGCTAAAAGTTACTTGAAAAACAAAGTGTCCAAATTATAATTTTGTTACATGCTCATAATAATATGCATATCATTTTGTTTATTGTAGACACAAAATCACACACTTTTGGTATTTAGTCCTGATTGCATATTATTATTCATATGGTTCTTACGTAAGAAAATTACTAATCAACCCATGTCTTTGGTCGTCTTTTCTTTCTTTATGTTGCTACTTTTGGTCTTACACTCTTTCTAGCTCATTTTGTCTTTTCACACCTTGGCATTTATCATCCTAGACACCAACACCCAGCCAAGACGTCAGCGACAAGCGCCCCCGGCCCCTCTAGGCACCCCTGACCTCTTTGTACTTTGATCACATCTTTTGGGTCCTTTCTAGCCATTTGAGCATCTTATCTTTTTGGCAGTCGGCCTTTTCGGGGTTAATTATGAAATTCAAGAAAGGGAATCATATAAATATAAATTTATGTGACCATAATAAGGGACCAAGCACTAACCATTAGCTATCACCACCTAAGGTTGTAACCAAAGAATATTCAAGAGCATTAAAGCATCCATTCAAGGGAATGGAATGCATTATTCTGCATACACTTCATAGGAGGGGAAGTTCATTCTATTCCATGCACACATCTATTTACATCTCTTACATCTAGTTATTTTCTTGCTATCAAGTGTGACACACATAAGAGCCACCTAGGGCACAATTCCGCGTGCACACACACACACACACACACACACACACACACACACACACACACACACACCTAGAACTACATTGGGTCTAAAATGTAGTGCAACGCTTAGTCGTAAGTTCACTCATTTGACAACTGAGGACAGTTCGACCCCTCATTTGCATTCTTTTCTTTTTGGGATTTGATGCACTCTTAAGGGTTTTATAGGTCAATCTTTCATTGCAGGTTACCAGTGACATCAGAAATCATTGTGTGACATACCAGTGACAAGAAGAAAAGGAAAATGAACATCTTGTGACCTTGCAAAGGATTTTTTCGAGGGTTTTAGTAGTCACAGGCACCCAAAGTAGGTCTAGGGCACCCACAGGCACCTCTGCCCCTTTCTAGGTGCCCTAGTCTAGGTAGATCTTCTGGTCGCACATTTTTCGAGGCTCTGTGTGAAACTTCTTCCTCTTTGTTCATCAAGTCATCACTTTGGCACAGTCCATATTTGGTTGTGAATCAACTAAGTCATTTTATCCCTTCTTTGTAACTAGGGTTTCATACTTTCTAGCTTAATTTTCTTGGGTCTATTTTGTACTTAATTATTTATTCATTTACTGCTACATTGCATTAGAATTAGGGATCTATTTATCTAATATTTGCTTAATCATTTATCACATTTCATTATCATTCATAGCATTTATTCAAAACTACAAAAACATAAAACATTCCTAACCATATAAGGGTGCACAAATGAAGTAAAGTATAACCAAATTTTTTTGCAAAGGAGTGTCGAACCAAAAAAAAGGGGCATAATATGTTTTGTTTGTCATTTTCTTAGTCAACGCCATCCCACCATAAAGACAAGTGTGGTCAAAATGCTCAATCTATGCAGCCAAAATACAAAAAAATCAATAAATACGCAAAAATGAGACTAAGAAATAAAGGCACTCTATTATAATATCCCTTATGGGATACTTGCTTAAAAATGCACAAAATATTGAAAATTTGCAACCAAATAAAATACTAATTTTTGTAGATTTTTACAATAAGGACAACAGACTAAAGAAAATTAAAAGCTCCCAAAATATCCACTCGAATTACATGAAAATTTAAAGAGAGCTTGATATTATTATAAAGGACATAATAACATTGTTTTTGGAGTTTTACAGAAATTAAAATGCTGTTAGAAAAAACACAACGTGCCTCATACAGCTGGAAAACTTCAGAGGTTTGTAACTCTCCAAATACAAGAGAAAAAATTAAGGGTCTTTGGAAATAACATTAATAGGTATAGGAAATGACATTTTAACCTTTAGATCCAAAGGGGACCAACTGAAACTCCTCCAAATAAAGGCTGCAAGTCACCTAGCTGGGAAAAGGGTCGAAATTGATGAAGATGCCTTCAACGTGCTGCCACGCCCTGCCCAAATGGCTGTCATGTGAATCTGATCCGAAATCCCTCTGTTATCTTCCCCAAATGCCCCCAAAAATCCTAAAATCCTTCCTCTGAACCCTCTGTTATTATCTCTGTGACATAGCCCTGAAAGCGGATCCAAAAATGACAGACTAGGGTAGATCTCTCACTACCGAAGAATGCCCTGCTAGGTAGGGATGGGTCTCTCACCACCGAAGCTAAGGTCCCTGTGGTATTTCACTCCACAAGTTGTAGATGCGCAACAACGAAGTTGCACGTGAAGGAGGCTAAAATGTATGTGACAAAAAGTTCCTTTCCTTACTCTCCTCACTCCTTATATACTTCTCCTTGGCAAACAAGCCCCAATAACCCTAGGCACATTTCATTCCATGGAGGGGCCAATAAAATAAAAGTAACTAAAGTTAATTTTTCCTTTTAAGTCACCATGGTCCAAAAGTGACCCCCAAATGCAAAACGTGGATATTAGAACCACGTGGACTGTAATATCCCTTCCCAATAGCTCCCAACGTCCACAACCCCTTGGGTATGACCATGGTTTGGACTTGACCTGGCCCTTAGGCCTTGGGCATTGGAAAAGGGGACATTACAATCCTCCCTTCCCGAGAAATGCTTGACCCCAAGCATTATCCTCATCTTGATGTAGAAGCTTTGAACATGCCGTAAGTTTCTCCATCTCCCTTGCCATCAACCAAGGATCGGTGTAATCCGAAGTAACCAGGAAACCCCATGTAGTCATCACAACCTCCATTTTGTATTAAGAGCAATGTTTTCTATGAAGTAGAATGATACCCAAACTAACTCTCCACTGGTACCCACATCGGGATTGCCAATCTGTCCAATCCCTGCCACTCTGATGCCCACATCCTGGGACTCGTCACTATCTCTCCGATCAACTCCTAGGTATGAAAGTCCACTCTGAATCCTGTAGAATTCCCTAGATCAACCTGTGAAATAACCTGTATATGCACAAAGTGTGCTAACTCTCCCACATGACCCACATTGGTGTGAGAGTACAACTCCTCATAATGTATCTCAATGTGTCCCGTGGGGGAAAAATCCCAAGATTCTAGTACATGGTCAACCAACAATGTCAACTCCACATAGTTCACCTCCTGTGATGAGTGATAACCTATTAAATAACTAGGTAATTGAGTCAACTCCATCCCTCCTCTGACTAGCACATGGGTGAAATTCCCACCATGCCTAGAAGTAGTAAAATACATAGGAGTGCTATCCCATGTTGACTTAGAACATGATGAACCTGTAAGCTCTGATTTGTTATAACAACAAACCGTACATCCCTGTATGAAGTTGGGGATATCCTCCCTCAACCCATGCCATCTGAACCTCTCTGATATGAGCCTATAGGTCTCATCGCAGCTCAGGTGTCCAGTCACAAAAGAACAATGCACATGTCGCAATATCTCCATCCTCAACCCTGAGTCTGACACAAGGTATAATATGCCATGATAGAATATCATCTCATCCTCCAATCTGTAGGTGTCATCCTGTATGTGACCATCCAAAATCTCACAAGTGTGTCGGTTCTTGGAGTACTTAACAAGCAAATGAGATCTCCAGCTTACCGACCCCTTAGATAACCAACATAATGATAAACTCAGATGATTTGAACCTGTAACCCCAATCTCTGTAACTGTCTCATGTGCAACATTGTTGGTCACATCCACATCCATCATACTCTACCTCGATTAGCAATAATAAAACTCCTCACCATGTCGAACATCCTCTCCATCCCCTTGGCTATAACCACCCTAGGTGCTCATGTAGATAATCCCCTCAAAATCACATTCCTGCCCTCGGATTTAAACTTCAGCTCCATCATTTGAAAGTTAGTTTGAAACTCACCAAGAGAGTGAAGCCACTACACTCCCAGCACTATGTTGGTCACTCCCACACCAACGATGTGGAAATCATTGGTAACTGTATAGTTACCCATCGTGATGCTCACTTGGGGAACCCACCGTGTGCACCTCATAGACTCGCCATTGGCTACAACCCCGTTGAGGCCCTCTGAATCCTCTGTCTATAATCCTTGCCTCTCAACCAATGAGGCATCAATACAGTTGTGGTTACCTCATTATCAATGAGTACCCCAGCTCGTTGACCCTCGCATAACTCCTCTAATCCTACATGCCTTATACATAAGAGTACTAGACAATGTGGCTATAATCTCCAGAGGAAAATTCTCCTCCTCTTGCCCCACATTAGCACTATCTAATGCAACCCCATCTCCATCATCCATCTTATGAGTCTCTAACTCCTCACCTCTGTCACCCTCACTTTTCTCGAAGACCTCAATGAATTGGGCCTTCCTCTACCTCTCTCGTAATCATGTCCTGGAACCCAAGGGTGTGTGGTAATCTAAACATAGTTTCTTCCACCTCAACTCATCTCTTTCCTCTATGGAAATGATTGGCTTCTTAGCCACCTCTTGCCTCGGTGGAGGCTCCCTCTCTGAAGTTCGTCTGATCCAGATGGAGGTTCCCTTTGTTGAACGGAGAGGTGGAACCCTTGACTTTGGAGTGGATAACTCCAAGTCCCGAGCTCTCCTAACAACCTCGTGCAAAGAAGAAGGTTCAAATGCCTTCACAAACCCAACGAGAGCATCTGTCAAACCTGATATGAATAGTGAAATCAACCTCATCTCCGTGACATCAGGTACCATGACTGATAATCTCTAAAAATTTGTGATGTACTAATCTAGGGACCGATTTGTCTCAAATGAGTCCACTCCCTGAAATACCTGTCAGGGTCCCTCCTATCAAATCCGCTCACCAGCCTCTACATGAACTCTGCATAAGTAGTAATGTGTATGTGTCCCTGTGTAATCAACCCATGATGCCACCAATCATGAGCGTCTCCCTCAAGATGTAAGATTACAAACTTAATTGCATCTTCCTCATGCATAGGATTCAAGTTGGAGTATGTCTTCAACTTCTGAACCCAAGACGGTGTAGTACACTTCTTAGACCCATCGAAGTGTGGAATGGAAATCTATCCCAATCTCATCTGTAACTCTGGGACTTGTATCTAATGATCTCTCTTGGTCTACTACCAATCTTCATTTTTCAATATTCCTTGAATGGCATGTTCTTATTAAATCCCTCTATCAAGGTCTGGTACCTCTCCCAACAAGACTCCTCATCCAAAATATTGACTAGTTGTTGTATTACACTATGAAACTTCTGGATCCTTCAAGAAAGAAGGTTCATGAAGCCCCAAGGGCCTGATAAAAAGAATGGGGATGCCGTGACCCTAAATGTCCACTCTTACCTCTTTGAACCTGTTGTCCCATATTGTTATTTTCTCCTCTCATTATGACTGTTGTTATACACAATCCAATAGGCTGAAGATGATTAAAAAATATTCTCTTACCCTTTTTAGCAATCATAAAACCAATGCTAGTACCTTGAGAGGTACTCTCCTTTTTTGCACTAGAGTCTCCAATGAAGAAATCATGCTTTCCAACACTTGTAATCCCACAAGACACATTTGAATTCCTTCTTTTGCTTATGAAATCAGTCACAAAGTTTTTAAAATCAGAATTGATAGTTTTGGATGATTGCCACATATTACTAGGATCCCATACCTTATAATGCCCATGAACCCTTGTATCATGTAAGGTCTTCCATCTTTGCTTCTCTTGTATCTCCTCATAAAGAAGATCATCACTCTTTGTCTTCATGATGAATTGACTCTCCTTATAAATAATATCATCAAAAGGTTCACCTTCTATTGCTGATTTAGAACCCTCCAAAACACCATCCCTTGGAGTATCCTCATCAAGCTTGGTCTCCAAAATGACTTGACTTTTCTGCCACAAATCCTTGAGCATTCTGGTCTACAATGGGCTGAAATTCTTCATAAATCATCTTATCATGAGTTGTTAGTTTGGAAATTGCAACAATGTGCAATTCCACACAAGTGTCCATGTGAGGCTCCTCCTCATGTGTCATTTGCTCCCTAGAGTCTTCTTTCGTGGGTGTAGACTTCCTTGCATCAATTTCCCTCATCGTTTCCTTGAACTCTTGTAAGTGTTGTCTTGCTTGAGTCGCTATCAACCTAGCAGCTCTAGCTCTGCTATTCCATTCCTCACACTTTTTAAGAGTTTCCATTACATCCTCCTTGCTTGCATATACAAATTTCTTCTCCTGAGCTGGAATAATTTCTCTAACAAGAAAAGTTTCACTAATGCAATTATTTTGCTCAATGGAAATCATACCTTTTTGTCTAGAAGCTTCTTCTTCAAATGAGTTCTTTTGTAATTCAGGTACCGACATATGATGACCTCGTTTGGGCTTGCTACCAATCTTCATCATGCAATAATCTGAAATGACATATTATCTTTGAAACCCCTACTCAAAGATTGGTATTTCCTCCAACAAGAATCCTCATCAATCACCTCTATTGGCCGCCCTTTATCACTATTCTCACCATGTTCCTTATTGTCCCTAGATCTACTTTGATTCACATTCTGAGTGAGTTGGCTCAAATAAAGGTTAGTGGCTTCCTATTGTTTCACCATGTTGGTGAACATTTCCTTCATAAAACCCACATTGAGATCTTTCCAAACTACCATATTTAACCCATACAAGCTGGAGGAACAACAACTCTGATACCATTGTAATATCCCTTATGGGATACTACTTAAAATGCACAAAATATTGAAAATTTGCAGCCAAATAAAATACCAATTTTGGTAGATTTTTTACAATAAGGACAACAGACTAAAGAAAATTAAAATCTCCCAAAATATCCACTCGAATTAGATGCAAATTTAAAGAGAGCTTGATATTATTATAAATGACATAATAACATTGTTTTTAGAGTTTTACGGAAATTAAAATGCTGTTAGAAAAAGCACAGTGTGCCCTAGATAGCTGGAAAACTTCATAGGTTTGTAACTCTCCAAATACAAGAGAAAAAATTAATGTTCCTTGGAAATAACATTAACAGGTATAGGAAATGACATTTCAACCTTTAGATCCGAAGGGGACCAACTAGAAAACCCTCCAAATAAAGGTGCAGTCGCCTAGCTGGGAAAAGGGTCAAAATTGATGAAGATGCCTTCAACGAGCTGCCACGCCCTGCCCAAATGGCTACCATGAATCTGATCTAAAAGCCCTCTATTATCTTCCCCAAATGCCCCCAAAAATCCTCAAACCCTTCCTCTGAACCCTTTGTTATTATCTCTGTGACACAACCTTGAAAATGGCTCCAAAATGACAGACTAGGGTAGATCTCTCTCTACTACCAAAGAATGCCCTACTAGCTAGGGATGGGTCTCTCACCACCGAAGCTAGGGTCCCTATGGGATTTCACTCCACAAGTTGTAGATGCACAACAATAGCTACACGTGAAGGAGGCTAAAATGTATGCGACAAAAAGTTCCTTTCCTTACTCTCCCCGCTCCTTATATACTTCTCCCGGAAAACGAACCCCAATAACCCTAGGTGCATTTCATTCCATGGAGGGGCCAACAAAATAAAATTAAATAAAGTTAGTTTTTCCCTTTTAAGTCGCTATGGTCCAAAAGTGATCCCCAAATACAAAACATGGATATTAGAACCACGTGGATTGTAATATCCCTTCCCAATAGCTCCCAACGTCCACAGCCCCTTGGGTATGACCACAGTTTGGAATCGACCTGACCCTTAGGTCTTGGGCGTTGGAAAAGGGGACATTACCTATCCATCTATTTGAGACCCCTTATGACCGCTTCAGTTATGAATTTCCTAGAGGCCTTTCTCGAGTGCTTTCAATAAAAGAAAAATCCAAATCCTAATGCAAAAAGAAATCTCTCGCATCTAACCCGTTCTCGAACCCCTTCCACTTTCATTGGGTCCAACACCATTGTTTCTAAATCCCTTCCAATTCAACCATACTCACGAATGAAACATTCACCATAATTCAGGAGTTCTAAATTTAGAAAACTTGCAAAACACAAATGATTTCTAAAAATAGTGAAAATAATATATATATATATATATATATATATATATATATATGTATATGTATATGTATATGTATATGTATATGTATATGTGTGTATATATATATATATATATATATATATATATATCTCGTATATATAGCACAAGTTTGGTTATATATATAGCATAAGTTTGGTTTTCTAATGCTACTTCAAGTGAGTGTATGCAAGGTCGGTGCATTGGACCAAATATATTTCTTACCCTCATGGATATGGTAAGTAATCTCGTCATTTTATTTTAGAGTATTTCGATAATCATGTTTTATTTTCTTATTTGTTTAAAACAAACTTTCAACGTAGTTTAGTATTCCAATCAAACTAGATAATCAAATAATAGGAACTTACGCTACCCTTACATAGACCCTAATTCCCCTTTTAACTTAGGTTAGGTTGTAGGAACTCACACTACACATTCTTAGTCCATGTTTCTCCAATAGAAATCTTTTCAACATCCCCTCAATTCTACACTTTCCGGATGTCCTGACACGACCTCGAGAGGTTGAGTTCATCCGGAATCACATGTTGATTCTCGGGCATATAGGTACCTAACAAGATGTGTAATAAATGTGTGTGGTTGCCATCACCTTGGAACATAGATGGCATTTTCCCCCATGATAGGGGCTTGGTAATCCAATAGTCTAGCTTTTGAACCACTCGTTGAATGACATACTGCCAAAGATGTGTCATTGAATCTTAAAAAGAAAAAGGAATACCAAGAAATTTAAGCATTTCACCATGGCCTAGCATTTTCCAATCATACCTATCCATCTAAGAGGGCAAGGGGAGGAAGGATTATCTATAGCATTGAGTTTTACACCATTGAATGGAAGATCTTGAAGTTAAACAGAAAGTTTCAAGGAAATGTATAACATTGTTAATGTTGTTTTCTTCTTCAATGAGCACAAGGAAGGAGTCATTTGCAAAATGGCCATTAATAAGTTGGGAGTTATCAAGAAAAATCAAGGTAATTTCCTAACACAAGCCCCCGAGATTGTGATTTGACAAGTAATAACCAAACCCTTTAGTCGCAAGGACATAAAGGGTGGGAGCTAGCGGACATCCTTATCGGATGGATCTAAAAATGCCAAAAGGAGCCAATTTGTTTCCATTAATGGTGATCTAAGTGGAAGTGTGTGTAAAAATCATCTTAATAGATTGAATGAAATTGGGACCAAAACTCAAGGCTTGAAGCACGACAATGATAAAAGGCCACTCTATCGTGTCATATGCTTTCTTGAATTAAATTTTAATTAAAATGGCTTGTTGGTTGGATATGTGTGTTCATTCCATGCCTTCCCAGACCGTGATGATATAGTCAAGGATATACCATCCTTGGATGAAACTAGTTTGCTCTGACCGGACAATGGCAGGAAGAATGTGTCACAACTAAATGACAAGAGCTTTGGTAGTAATTTTGTAAGACACATTAAACAAGGTTATGGGATACCAATTGTTTATCAGCTCGAGATCTCTAGGATTGGGGATGAACTTGATGTTCCCTTTATTAATAAAAGGGCTAAGCAATCGAGTATTAAATCCTTCCATATAAACCTAAAACAGTCCGAGCCAATCATATCCCATAGCGATTTGTAAAATTTGTAAGGGAATCCATCGCAACCTAGAGCCTTGTTATTGACCATTTGCATGACCGCTTCTTGTAAGTCTTCAGAGAGAGTAAGTGATCACAAGCAATTTTATGTTCCTGAGAGAGCTTGCATGACACCACATCTAAAAATTGATCCAAGGCATCTTCCTACTCCTCCAAAGGTGCTTGAGCTTGGAAGAATTTCTTGTAATGATTCACAAAGGCTTGCAACATGAGTCAGGGATCGTAAAGCTAAGATCCATTTTCGTAGATAACTTTGAATTTACTAAAATAAATCCTTGGTTTTAAGAGAATGAAATAATTCCTTTGAGACTTTAACTGACCTTGAACCGGAAGGCAGCACAAATTTGCGTGCCCCTAACATTATAGTTTTCTACAATTTTAATTTTCTATCAAAATCCTGCTACTTGAAGTTAGAAGACTTCAAAGAAAGGATATTCCTCCAGTGCCACAACTGTTGGTCTAAGAGTGAAGGAGGTAATAGAGTAGGAGTGGTGCCAATCACGATTTATCTTTAATTGTCGACCATATATTCTAAATAATATGGTTTTCCTAGTCATTGCATCCTCCTCACCATTTACTTTAGATGAACAACAAAGATGTATGATAATTTTGTAGGTGACGTGGCATGGGCGTTAAGTTCCACACTCGCTTGATATGATTGAGTGTGGATCCATGTTCCATCAAGGTCGTGTTGAGAAAGAATTGGCCTTTATGATTAAAAGGCCTCTTAGTTTTCCAAGTGATACAAAATCTAATAGGGAGTGGTCAAAGGACTAAATCGCACTACTTCCACATGCAAGGAATAAATGTTGTCAAAATCAAAAAAATATTGAGTAGACAAACATGGCCCCGTTGCGTCATTTAAAAACCCGATCTGATCCACCTCGGAGATTGGACCAAGTAAACCATGCTTCAAAGGTGGGCCTATGAGAGGCATTAGGATTATGAAACCCAAATTTATTACGCATATAAAATCATGCCTCTCTTTCACTAGTTGTCCATCGCAGAGGTAAATGCCCACACTTATATGTGGGTAACTCAACCATATTGAAGTCATCGTAAATGACCTAATAGGCATCAGGGATTTCATTGGCAATCCACCGCCAAAGATCAACCCTTTCTTCCGCATCATTAGAAGCATAAATGTTAATGAAGCCAAAAGGGTGGCTTTTAACATTAAAGAGGGCCCAGATGGCTCGATTTGTGGGTCGTGCCATGATCCAATAAGAAAGGCCGTCATTTACGGAAAAGGAAATTAAACCCCCATAAGCTCCATCATGATTACTAGTAAAAGCTAGGTTGTCAGGCCAAATGGATTTATAAACCATTGACAACTGAAAACCTGTAATTTTAACTTCTTGAAGACACAAAACATCTAGGTTGGCAATTTTTTAGCAAGCACGATGAACAATATAATTATGATTGGAGTCTCACGTAAGACCTTGCACATTCCACAATATACAATTCATGAGAAACATGGATCAAGGGGCATACTGCTAGCATGCAAAACCATCTAAGGAATTGAATCGGTTTTACAGAATTGAGCATTATTATGCTTCAAGAAATATTGCAGCTTGACTTTTCTTCATCCGACATACTCAATGTTATACTCCTCCTCTATTGACTCCACATTGTGAGATGGGCTATGTTCACAACTTGTCATGGGGTGTCGAGAGGGACTTTGGGCCCTTTTGGATGGGTCATGTGAATTAGTTGTCAATAAAAGCGTGAAGTTGGAGGTGGCGAGGAGTTTGGATGGAGTTTGACGGGTCCATGAGAACTGTCGCTATTTTGGGCGTCTTTATAGAACTTGGGTAAGAGGACTAGAGAATCTTCGATCTGGGCTATGAGGAGCGACGCGGTCAGAAGTATGTTCCTTAACATCTGGCTCTTTAGAGTCATTGTTACTAATCGCCTTAGCTTAAACCGATTTTTCTTTTTTCTGTCCTCCAATAGTTTTTCACCCTTCTCCTGTGGGTGTTTAACAGTTCGAAGCCTCCTTGGGCATTGTGCAATTGCGCGACACATAGAGCGAGATCCTTGATCTTGTGATCAAATGTATGACAACGAAAACATGTGTTAGGCAAGTTGATGTAAAGAACTCGCTGAGAATAGCGAGTGTCACCCATTTGGATCTCCACAAATTCTTTCAATTCTTGTGAGATGTCTACTTTAATGCAGACCCGTTTCTGCATATGGGCATTGTAAAAGTGTTGTGGTTTTATGTAAATAACTTGCCCAATAAAGGGGGCTATTTGGTGAAGAAAATGTACAAATGATAGTGATAACCTAGGGAACTCCACCTAGACTGAGACCTTAAGAGCTGCAAACTCGGACACCACAAATTCCTTAGTCCAAGGGAAATGACCAATAAAGAGTTGCGAACATACCAGGTAGTTGATCGGTTTAGGCTAGCAGGGGCATGCAAAGGGTCAGAGAAGCGGAAAAGGAAAAATCCTTTAGTCATTTTTGCACACTTTCTAGCCTGATGCCATGAGCGGCCTAGGTTGAGTTAACCCAAGACTTAAGCATGCTTTCGAAGGGGATACGACCCACAAAATAACTGATAAGGTAGAATTTCTCAAGCCATTGACATGCAACATTAAATTCAGAAATTTGTAATATAACATCAAGAGGAGAAGCATTACCTCGTGAAAGACCTTTGGGGTGAATTTTCGAGGACATTTATGCGGGGCATCATTGCTCGTAGCTCCAATAGGTCCAACCTCGACATTAATAATCAAGATCAAAATAGAGGGGGCATTATATAGATGAGCCCAGAGGGTGAGAAACCCTAGAACTTGACAAGAAAAGTACTATCCTGCAATGCTTGAATTCATTTCATTTATTTCTCATTTAGAGTTGTTTCGTGTGGTTTAATCATATTAATTAACTTATAAAAATTATGGATTTTGAATTTGGTGACTCATATTTTGAATAAATGCTCTAGCCATGTATTCTCTCATGAACTTCCAACCTGTCACCAATCATTAAATCTTAGATAACATCGTGTTATCGCTTACCAATTGGTTTTATAGCCCATGGCTTAGATTCCCCTTTATCATGCAAAATGCTGATTACGGACACTTGTGATTAATTTTTGCTTCCACATATCATAGGTACTTACACTCACTCCTATATTTTCATATTAGATAGATCAATGACATGTGGTATCGATTGATTCTATAATCAAATTGGAGACTTGGGGGCTTTGTTATAATAGATTCTCGATGTGTGACCTCAATCAATCCAATACAAACCTTTGAAAATCTATGAACTTGTTCAATGATGGATTTATGACATATGGCTCCCATCGAGTGCCCTACACTATATTGGACTATTGAATTTCATTCAAATAATTTTTTTGGATTGTAGAATGTCGATCAATGACACATGATGATCATCAATCTAATGCTCTACCGTAAGCCTTTAAAGCATTGATTCCTATGCAAAGCTAATTTCAAATAATTTTGATTGATGAAACTTGGAAAACATCAAGTATTATGCATTATTTTGAAACTTTAAACCTTTAAAATTTTAAGTCCAAATTTTGCCAAATGTTGATTATGTACTATTGAATCAAATTGATGCACTTTTAGTCCACCGCAATGTGTCGTATTTGAATTAAACTTGACAACTTCATAGTAATGAATGAAAAAATAAATTGGATGTCAATTAAATATTTTTAGAATTAATATCATAGAGAAAACATAAAATATTTTCTATCTTTTCATTTTTGTCTTGCACAAAATTAATCACTCAAAGATACCCATGAAGACACCTTTTAAAGATAAAAAATAGAGCATTCAAATGCATTTTAAATCATGAGTAAGAAAAAAATAGAATGTATAAATATCATGAATAAGTTAAGCTTTGAACCACTGGTGATCATAGTTTACTCTAAAGAGAATTTCAAGGACTTCAAACATGTTGTTATAAGTATATGACTCAGTTTCATAATTCATAAAGAAGGGGGTTCCATTTTCTTACTAAAATGGGGAGTTTTGGATATAAAAAAGTGATTCCCAACTTAAAAAAGGAAATGGAGGAGGTATAGGTGATGACCCATAAGATTGTGGTTCTCATAAAATATTACATCCCATTGGTAAAAAAATTAATGGTTCACGAAAGTATAAGATTATATGATTTCACATCTTCACGATCACCAAAAAGATACAAGGGTGGCCCTTCCGCAGCCCTTCATTTTCATTTTTCCCCTTTGTCACCCAAGATATGTGTCCATGTATTACATCTAAAAAACATGAAGCAAAAAAACATTGGGCTTAACATAATAATATTTTTATTTCACATCATATCAATCGATGTTGAGTGGGGAGTGCAATTGTTAATTTAGGTTTTATACATAATAACTTCTACCCAATACTAAGGAGGTAGATCTTTAGACTATAACATCCAATCAAACATTTCATTAAGTGTGTGATTTTTTCATGCATATACACCATTCTCATTGGGGGTTTAGGGAAACATATGTTAGAGTTGAATGAATGCTTTCTTAAAGAATGTAATCATCTAGTTATTATAAAACTCTCCTCTATTATCCATTCTAAAACACTTTATTTTCTACTCAAATAGATTCTCAACAAGGTACTTTAAATATTTGAACTTTTCAAAGACTTCACTAAATTATTTTTTAGAAAGTAGACCCAAGTTCTCATGAGATAAATCATCAAAGAAGGTAAGAAAATATTTATTCTTTTGAAAATAAACATGGTGAAACAATATAAGGTTGATGCGCGAAGTAATTGGATTTCATCACTAGCTCTCAAAAAGTTTTCTTTTGAAACAAATCCCTATGTTGTTTTTCAAGTGCACAACCTAAACAAAATCCATCTGTGAAGGACACCTTTAGAAACCCTAGAACCATATTATTTTTATTTAGATTTTGAAATGATTGATAGTTAAGATGACAAAAATTCTTCAGAAAAATTAAGTTATTTTCATGGAAACAATGACTTGCGAGGGTTGAAAAACATAAAGCAATAATGCTTGTATAATCTGGATTGATGATAAAGTATACCGGTAGCTATAATAACAAACTAGTATTTTGGTTGTCTAATGAAAACATCATTTACATTAAACTCAATAGTTTTTCCTTTACTTGAATGAGTGATCTAATAAATGGATAGTAAGTTCATAAAAAAATCTAGAATAAGGAGAACTCTATTGCACATTCAATTCACCATCTAAATGGACCCTTCTTCTTGAATGTCAAGAGGATTTTTAATAATATAAATTTTTATTGTTCTATTATCAAAGATGTTTTGAAATAAAAAATCCTTATTTTCCATGTGGGTTAAGGCCCCTAAATCCAAAATACATCCATTTGCTTTTAATCCACTAGTTTTCAAATAAAGAGAAGAACTTGCCTTGGAGGGAGAAAGCTACATTTTTTGATCTCCACTTCCAAGTACACCATTTTCTTGAAACACGATTGTTTAACACAACCTAGTTGACCATAATAGTTGTAAATATAATTTGTCATCTTTTTCTTGCCATTTCCATTTTCCTTTGTATTTGTCTTGGATTTGTTGGTGTAGGTTATTATTTTCCTTGTATTTATTTATTTACTTGGAATATTTCCTACACATGGTGACTCATCTTTCTTAGGTGTCATTTGTGTCATAGGAGTTACATGATTTGTCATAGGCTGTCATAGTGTGTCATAGGAGTTACATTTGATCAACTATTCTAGGAATATAACTTCTCCTTCTCGGATTCTTGACCATTATTCTTATGAGGGAGTTACTTATCATTCTCCTATTTATACACACCACTTGAGCTATTGAGAGGTTCCTAATTTTACACCATTCTTATTTTTATGAGTTAATTTCATATTGCATTACTTGTTAGATCATTCTTTGAATTCATGCAACTACATGTGTGTAAGAATTCTTTATCGTGATTCTAATGGAAACTTTCATATGGTATTATAAAGCAATCTTTGTAAAATGCTTGTATGTTTTCTTTAGTTTTGGTATTATTTAATTTTTTAACCGAACAAGGGTATGTGTAAATGTATTTTCTCAATTCATGAATATCATGGCAAGTTTGTTGTTGTGGGTTTATGAAAATTCTGGGGTGTTTCAAGAAATCCTCAAAACTTCGTGGATTTGGGTGACCTAAAAACGTTGTAAGGTTTTCCTAGGATTTGCATGTAATTTGGGATTTTTAGGCTGCTTGACAAGCAAAACAACCCGACTTGGTGTATTTTAGGCTTTTTAGACTGTTTGACAAGTGAAAAAATGCAATTTAATGTATTTTGGGATTTCGAGCCTTTGGTGCATGTCGACATAACTTACAAATTGTAGTCAAACCCCGACCTTTATTTAACACTAAGTGTATTTATGATTTTGAGCTTTTGAGGCATGTCAACATAATTTGTAACTTGCAGGTCAAACCCCGAGCCCCACCAATGCAAAGTGTATTTATGAATTTTCTACATGCTCAATAAGCTTTGGGTTTTGACATTATTTGGGTTCCAACACATGCTTAATAAGATTTTGGTTCGAGATAAATGCTCAACAAGCTTCAAGTTCCAACATATTCTCAATAAGCTTCGAGTTATGGAACATGCTCAACAAGATTTGGGTTACGACACATGATCAATGAGCTTTGGGTTCTCAAACATACTCAACAAGCTTCGGTTCAAATACAAGCTCAACAAGCTTTAGGTTCTGACACATGCTAGGAAGCTTGTGTTCTAGAAACTTGCATGCATACTCCACAACCCCGACTAACACCATTTCAGGATTTTACATGTGTTGAACAAGTCTAAAACCTTGGGAAAGACCATTTCAGACTTTTGCATGTGTTGATCAAGTACAAAACCCTGACCAAGACCATTTTAGGTGTTTTGAAGTGTTAAGCAAGACAAAAACTCCAAATTAGTGCATTTCAAGTTTTCTAAGGTGTTTAGTAGGGCTAAAACTATGATTTGCTATAACTTTCAACAGACATCTCCTTTTGAGGTACCATTTTTTTGAAGGTGTGAGTTTTTCCAAGCTCTACGCATTGGAGGATTCCTTGTGCCTTGTAAAATTGAACCTCTATAAGTTTAAGGGGTGTATTTTGTTGTGTATTTCTAAATTTTGATTTATGTTCTACCTTTTGCACTTATTTTTCTTGCTTAAAATGGAAATAAGTTATGTAAATCCACTCACACCCTTTAACTATCATGAATGGAAGTCTAAAATTCAAATCATTTTGAGGGGTAAGGAACCGCATATAATAATAACAGGGCTTGAAATATATCAACTCGTATTACAAATATAGACACAAAATCACACACTTGGGTACATTTATAGGTTTTAAAAGCATGCTAGCATTTACACGATTCCTAAGTAAGAAAACTAGTGATTGACAACTATCTTAAACTCTTTTCTTTGTCTCTTGTTTTCTATTTGGTCTTACACACCCTACAACCCAAAGAAGAATTATACTTGTTTATATTTCATGGCTTGTAAAGTAAAGACCCAGTGCTCTTGTCCCTTCTAGGTACCCTTGACCATTTCTTACCTAACCCGCTCTTTTTGGGTCTCTTTTATCTTTTAGGAATATTTTTCACTTATGGGTTGGCCCTTTAGTTGTCAATTACGAAATTCAAACAAGGGAATCATATAAATACATAGTTATGTTTTCAAAATGAAGGACCAAAAACTAAACATTACTATCATCACCTAAAATTGCATTCCAAAGGCACTAAAGCAATCTAAAGGAATCCATCTAACATATCTTTAATCTAACATATCTTCAAGGGACAAGGGATGCATACTTCTGCATACACTACATAGTAAGGGGAATCCTATTCTATTCCATCCACACATACTTATTACATTGCTACATTCTAGCTACAACCCGATATCAAGTGTAACTTGCACAAGGGTATCATTTTTGCACACACACCAGAACTACATGGAGTATGAGATGTGCTGCAACACTTGGTCATAAGTTTACTCTTCAGTGACCGTCAGGTCAATCGACTCCCCATTTTGAATTTTCCTTTTTAGGTTTGATGTGGTTTGTGGGCATGTGCAGTGAAATTTATTTCTTGTAGGTTACAAGTATACTTGACGATCTAAGAGTGAAACCAAAGTCATGACAAGCAATGACCAATAACAAAACTCCTCTCGCACAAAAATACCGTGATCCAGAGCATCTACACAACCACCAACACCAAACTCCAGTCATAAGTGCCCAGTGCCTCTGTCATCCTGCACTTGGATGCCCCTGTTTGGCTCTGTTCTTGAGTTCCGAGAATTTACAGGAGCAAGCGATTCTGACATTGTTTGCATCATGTTCAACACTTTACCCCACCCATATCATTTCCATATTGTGTGGATATCATCTAAGTCTTCCCAAATCCCTCTCTTAGTTATGGTTTTACATTATTGCTTGCTTATTTCTTGGATCTTATTGTATATTATCATTTTGTACATCATTAGGAACAATAGCTACTCAAATCATATTTAATTCAATTTCTATTAAATCAACAGAGAAAGTGAAATAGTATAACTATTATGATGAAGTATTTAGATTACTATGTCTATTTGTGGCTCTAGATCTTCTCTTCCACGTTAAATTTGACAAATCTCCAAATAAATTTTGGAACATATTAGAAAGCCTCTTTGGGAAAAAAATGAAATGAGAGGGCATGAACTAGAAAATGAGCTTATTATTCTGAGCCCTAACAGTTTTGACACACTTTAGGACTTCTTTACCAAGTTCAAAACAATAAGATTACAACTGAAGGAATGTGGAATTGAAAAAAGGATTCACAACTTATCCTTTCTATCCTTTCAAAAATAGGTCTAGAATACTTAGTGTTCATCTCCACCTTTCATGCCACCAAAGATGAACTTGGAGCAACATGGAAGATGTCCTCTTTTATTTGATGTGTTTTTGGTCAGTTGACTAGGAACAAGATAAATTGATACAAATGGGAAAATTGAATTCTTATAAATGACATGCCTTGATTAGAGGGAATGAGAAACCTAAGGCTTCTAATAACAAGGAGAAGAAACAAGAGAAGAAGGATCAAGGACAAAAAAGGATCAGAAACCATCCCAACCAAAAACCAACATTGAACCCACTTCCTCCAAAGCTAAACCTAAGAAGGAAAGGGTGAAGTGTTCTTATTGTAAAAATCTCCGCTATGATGATCACAAGTGTATGAAGAAGTAAATTGACCACATTACTCACATTTTAGAGAAGAATAACATAGGGGTCTCCGAATCTATTAAATGAAATTCATTGAACCAAGAAAAATATAAGGAAAAAGACAACAATACAAAATAAGAATGAAGGAAAGGATTTAGGTGACATAGTGGCTCAAAATTCATCATGGGTTATTTATTATGGTTCCTTACACCACATACATTCCTAAAAAGTTCAATTTTATTTTGTGAAGCCATGTAGTTTTTCCTCTATCACACTAGGCAACCACACATCTGTAAAATTGCATGGATTGAGTTAGTTAAAGTAAATGGTGGAACATTCAACAATGTTCTAAGTGTTCTAACACTTTCCATCAATCTGCTATCGCTTATCGATCATTCCCATTGGGAAGGGCATGCGGGTTAATTCAACCTATATTTAGTTATCATTAGAGAGCTACATAGTGGAAATACATTTGTAGAGGGAAGGGTAGATCACTAGGCACAGTTATATACCTTCTCTCATTTTCTCCCAAAATGTCTTTGATCGCATTGTTGACTCACTTCGATGGGGTTAAAAAACTATGACATGAGTGATTTTGCCACCTTAACTACTTCTACTTATAACAACCGAGAAAACATAATATGGACAAAGTCTTACCTAAAATTATTTTTTTAAAGGTCCTTATGAGGGCTAGAACCTTAGGATGCATATAAAAGAGGCCCATTTGATAAAGGCAAAGCTTGAGAGCTAAAAATGTATTATAATTGGTACATAATGATATATCAGGACCATTCCTCAAACCTTCCTTTACCGACACATAATACATTCTCACATTCATTTATGATTTCTCAAGGTACACTTGGGTCTACTTCATTCATCAGAAGTCAGATGTTATATACCTTCTCTCATTTCTCTTAAAAATTATTTGACTACATTGCTGACTCACTCCGATGGGGTTATCAAACTATGGCATGAGTGATGGTCACCTTAGATATTACTCACTATGAACAAGTGAAAAAACATAATATGGTCAAAGGCTTACCTAAAATCATTCTTTCTAAAGGCCTTTGTTAGGGATGCACCCTTGAGAAACATACATAAAGAGAAATTTTACAAATGCAAATCTTGGAGAGCTACACGTGCATTGGAATTGGTACAAAGTGATATCTCATGACCATTCCCTAAGCCTTCCCTTACCAGGGAAAAATAAATTCTCACCTTTATTGATGATTTCTTGAGGTACACTTGGGTCTACTTCCTTCATCATATGTAAGATGCTTATGAATTTTTTCAAGAATTAAGGATCTTACAGAGAAACAGTTAGGGAAATTCATCGAGATTTTGTGGATAGATAAGGGTGGGGATATGTTAGTAATAGGTTTAAGCAATTATGCACTACATAAGGAATTGATTTATAACAAACAATTTTATGTATTAATTCATAGAATGGAGTTTTAGAATGAAATAATAGGTTCTTGAAATAGATGGCCAACTATATGCTTCACTCTAAATAATTGGCACCACAATACTTTGGGCTAAAGTTATTAATTGTGTAAATTACATCTAGAATTGTGTCCCTCAAAAATACTTGAAAGGAGTCACTCTTGTTGAAGCTTGACATGGTTGATAAATGTCAATTAAGAACTTCGAGTCTTTGGATCTCTAGTTATGTCTCGCATCCCCAAAAGAAATGTAAGGCAATAAAACCTCAAACTTAGTGTTACATCTTTTTGGGATACCTAGAAAGTGTTAAGGGATACAAGATTCTCCACTAGAACACGCATGATTTTTTCATTAAGAGGAGTGTCAAATTTCAGGAATGTCCATCATATTCAACACTTGACACTTCTCCACTTCCATCACTTCACTTGGGGTTTTTAAGGATGATTTTGATAGTTTTGATGAGCTAGGATAGCTTTATGAGTAGATCTCTACCATCTAGGAATATTATTCTTCTAGATCTGACAATGAGAGTAGTGATGGAGCTTCAAATCCTTTCACATCCGACCACAACTTAGATGATGAAGAATCGACTCCCAAAACCCCTACTTCTGGTCCTCTTTGGGATAGGAAGATATTGTAGGGTGCAGGTACTTGGGAAAGGGATCCTATAGATGTCAGACAAACACATTCAAAGTTTAGGGGTGGGACACATGATTTATTTTCCTCCCCTCGATCCATGAAACTTTTAGGAGGCATCTAAAAATCTTGAGTGGGACACCACTATGCAAGAGGAGCACAATTCCTTTATTAGGAAAAACACTTGGGATTTCACATAGCTTCCTAATGGAAGGAAGATTATGGTTCAATGCATGTGGATATGTCGACCAAGTATGCAACATATGGGTTTGTTGACGATTTCAAAGCATGATTAGTAGTAAAAAAATTCACAGGTTCTAGGTATTAACTACACTAATACATTTGCACTCACCACTAAAATGAACTCCATTATACTCACTCTTTCCATTTTCACAACTCATCGCTGGGATGTTCATTAGATGGATGTGAAGAGTGCCTTTCTTCATGGTGACCTAGAGGAGGAGATCTACATGGAGTAGCCACAGGGTTTTGTTCAAGATTCTTCTTTAGTATGTAGGCTTAGGAAATCTATTTATGGCCTCAAATAGATCCCTCGGGCTTGGTATGCCAAGATGGATTCCTTTCTTCTCACAACATGGTTCACTAGATGCCATTATGATTCAAATGTCTACATTTTATGGCTGGATGATTGATTTCTAATTCTAATACTTTATGTTGATGACCTTTTGATCGCATGGAGCTCTTAAGTTTCTATTGTAGCAGAAAGAAAGAAATATGCTCTACAAGACAGGTTTTCCATGACTGAATTAGGGTTGTTGCTTTACTTCCTTGGGATTCATATTTCATAGTCTGACTAAGGGATATCCATTACACAACCTAAATATGGTATTAATTTACTTGATCAGTTTCACATGGACGATTGTAATCCAAATCTGCCTCCCTTTCTATCCAGAGTCAAGATTAAGGGTGATTGTACTTCACCATTGGTTGATGCTACCTTGTATCAAAAACTTATAGGTAACCTTATATATTTGAATCACACTAGACTTGACATTTCATATGCAGTAGGCTTGGTCTCTAGGTTCATGCATGAGTCTCATAAGTTGCATTGGGAAGTGGCTAATAGGATTTTGTAATAGAATTAGGGTACACATAGATTCAAGATTCACTATAGATCTTGTATTGATGTTGACTTGATTATATACATAGATTCAAAGTAGGTTGGCGATGTTTAGAATCAAAAATTCCACTTCAGGATACAATTTCTCATTAATATTTGGCCCTATTATTTGGTTAAGAAATAAGCAAAATGCTATTAATTTATCATCTACGAAGGTCAAATATAGAGGAGTCATGAACACCGCCATTGAGGTCATCCGGCTTCAGGGATTTTTTTAGATATTTTGGTATTCAATACAAGTAACCCACAATCATCTTCTACGACAACTAGAGCACTATTTAAATTTTCAAGAATCTAGTTCAACATCAGTGGACTAAGCACATCAATATTTACATGTATTTCATCAAGGATTTGATTCATGGATAGGTCATCGATCTCAGATATTTCCATACATCAGAGAAAATTGTTGAAATCTTCACCAAACCCTTTACCAAGATCAAGCTTATTCACTTATGATATATTCTTGAGGTACATGATACATTGACATCATATTTTGGAGGGCATTTTAGTCCTCCTCTCTTTTTTCTCCTTTGGGGGAGTTTTTCCCACTACATTTTCTCGATTTTCTCCACTTTCATGAGTTAGATTTTTCTTGAGTACCTCATCGGCCTTGTTTTCGAGACCCATTTTTAATTTTTCCCACCTAAGCTACACTTTAGGGGGTGTTGGTGTAGAATATTATTTTCCTTGCATTCATTGATTTATTTGTACCATTTCCAACACATGGCGACTCATCTTTCTTAGGTGTCATTTGTGTTATGGGTGTTACATGAATTTTCATAGGTTGTCATAATGTGTCATAAGAGTTACATTTGATTAACTATTATAAGAATTCAACTCCTCCTTCTTGGAGTCTTCACCACTATTCTTATGGGGGAGTTACTTATCATTATCCTATTTTTACACACCACTTGAGCTATTGAGAGGTTCCTGATTTTGTATCATTCTTGTTTTTGTAAGTTAATTTCATATTACATTACTATTTAGATCATTATTTAAATTTGTGCGACAAAATGTGTGCAAGAAATATTTATCAATGATTATGGTAGAAACTCCAATAGGATTTGGGTGGATTTTTTCTTTTCCAATTTATTTCCTAAGAATTAAGTTGTGTTTTACCTTTTTCTTCAAAGGCCCTTGACTTTGCCAATGTTGGATTGTGTAATCACATTATAATAATTGAATACCAATTCTTGCTTCTTAATACCTTTAATATGGATATCACCAAGAAAAAGTAAGTATTTAATGTTCTCTCTAAAGTTTCTCATAGCTGAAATTATCAAAAGTTGGTGCCATATATGTTGTGCCCAAATAGTTGGTGTGTAGTAGTTAGAGACAAAAAGTGATTATGAACTACCCATTTTAGACAAAATTGTCATAATGATACTTTCATCATACTTTCTTTCCCCGAGTTCAACAAGGATAAGTCTCAATCATTTTATTTCAATAACGAAATCCTTAATCGAGGAACATTTTCGGATGTCTCAAGCATTTGATCTCAATGATGAAATCCTCAATCTGAGGAAAGTTTTTTGGGCTAAGAGATGAAATATAATTTTAAAATTACCATACCCACATCTTATTATGTATATCCAAAGGGGTTTTCAATTTATTCCAAACTATATAAGGATCCATGTCACGTTGAAAGTGAAACTTGAGTTGATGAGACATTGATTGACCTATAATACCACAAGCTTCATCACACATATTTTTCCATTTTTGATGTTTGAAAATTTCAATAGGTGTAGATTATTCACTCATCGAATAAGGTAAGTACCCTCGCTAATAAGAAATAAAAAATATATTATCTCTAGCCAAGATATTAGAACCATTGATAATTTTACTCTTTTAACATCCATTATCACTATTGAAATTTATTCAAGGTAAAAACTAAGCCAATTTTTTTCTTGATTTTTTTCTTTGAAATAGTAGTTAGTTATTACCTTTATGAGAAAATTACAATGGTGCAATTTTCTTATGGGGAAAAATTTCAAAAAAATCTCTAAAAACAAGCATTAAAGAGTAGATTTGTATGGGAATGTTTGTGGAAATTGAAGTAACAATTTAATGATCACCTCAAAGAGAAAATCATAATGGTTTTCCTAATAATAAAATAATGAAAAATGTGTAATATTTTTATTTTATTTTATTGAAATAGCGTGGAAATGTTGTAATGTGGCCCTACAAGTCCACAATTCAATTAGAATCATAAAAATCCACTAGATTCAAAAGATATATCCATTTTTTGTTATACGCCAACCACACCCTAATATAATGTCTATTTGTTTCTTTTTAATTGTCTAAAAATGATGTTTTCAGAACTACCCCTAGAGTAAGGATTTTGCTAAAAATAGAGATATAGCCTATAATAGTACAAAACCTAGATCGAAAGTAAGATATAATATGTATTGTCACCTAATAGAATATCTAAACAAACATTGAAATAAAAAATATGCACTATATATGACCAATATTATGTATCAAACTACTAGAAAAGCAAAGTTATAATTGAAATTCCATATTTGAACAATATTTCTCTAAACTTTCGATAAATCTAAGGGATTCGCTATTTTAGTATGTGTTTATTTTTAGGAGCTTTGATATACTCGATCTCATTTGTAAATAGTGAAGTAGACTAATGTTTTAGGCCACTAACTATGGATGATTCCACCGTTCCTATAGCCACACTATCCAATATTTCGGAACATAGAGAGTAAATTTATAGGGCTAACCGCTTAGTGGTGCACCATAGAAACAAACAACCAAAAGGATTCCTATTATAAAAAGTAAAAAAACCTAGACATTTCCTATATACTATGCGCAGTGCGTGGAAGCTGCAATCCATGAACAATGTTGTCTAATGTATTAAGTATTTGAGATGTACCATTTACACTACAAATTACATTAAATTGATTATTGTTTTTCCCATAATGACCTATGCCTAGGTTTTAAACTGCAATAACATGGTTCTACAAATGTGATATCTACAAAAATACCTAAATATAAACCCTCGCACCCCAACATTTTCATTAATTACTAATCAACCCATATCCCACGAAGGAAAGGTGAATGCATAAAATTGTTTAACCACAATAAGCCACTAGATCTAGATAGAAATGTAGAAAATCCATGAAAAATACATTAAATATGAATAATTGTCACTTTCCTTGCACAATAATACATGCACTTTATTTTGACCAGAGGCGTTAACCACCGTGAAAACCAAGTTAATGTTGCAAGTTTAGAAGTGAATATGTTAATGCCAGTGAGGGAAGGACGTGGCTGTGGTGAACGGAGCTCTTGCCCATAGCCATCCTAAAATCAGTACCATTAAGAGTGAAATCAACCTGCACACGGAGATAAACTATGTCTCTAATATCTCATCTTTTACTATATACAAAGTGATTGATCTTGACCATATATTGTAGGAAGAAGAAGAAAAATATCGAGGTTTAGGAGGTGCTGTATTCGGGTGCAACGCCAAGTTGTATTGGATTTGTGTTTTCTATTTTTGAGCATCCGTGCTACATGCATGGCAACCTTTGCATCTATCACTGCACTTTTCCTGCTCGTTATCTTTTATTTTGAGTAGTAGTTGTATTGTATAAGACATGGAAAGTTCCTTTCCTGCTATCCCACTTATGTGTCGGCAAGATTTTTGTCTTTCACCCTTCCTCTATGTGAAATCCTTTGAATGTCCATTCTCACCCAATTTCAACAGGATCCTAGAGAAGCGTATAGGCAGGTATAAGGAAACAGAGACGAGATTTGTTGGAAAGGATTTAGAAACCCCCATCAAACGCAGCCAACGGGTGCTAAATCTATTTACCTCTTTCCAGCCTATGCTAAATAAAGAGCTTAAAAAAAAGAGGCGTCTAGCAAGGTAGAGCATGCAACTTTATCTTGTCTGATGTTGTAGTTTTAGAGATCTGACAGACATATAGAAAATATGGACGCCTACAAAAAGGGCACATGGACAGTTTGACAACACGCCTCAGAAAGGGGTTGGTTCTTGGAGTGCGCTAATTTCTAGAAGTGCTCATAATGGTGGTCGTGATGAGATTTAAAGGTTGTGCAAGAAATGTCCCAACCAGATGCTATCCCTTGGAGTGCCACGACTATGCGTATGTGCAAATGGGTTTGTTGAAAAAGCTTTAGAAAATTTCAAGCATATGAAAATGTGGGTGCTTTGAAAAGGCTGTGGAATGGGTATAGAAGATTTCAAGAAAATGCAAAATGGTGGAATTGTGGATGCACGCAAAGTGCTTGACGAAATGCCTATTTGAGATGTTGAACTAAATCACACAATTTCGACCGGCTTCGTTCCTTCATGCATGGTCTCCTTAACTTCATCTTCTATAATTTTTGTATTTTGGTTCTTCATTTGCAATATAATATAATATTGAACCACCATATAGTTATACAATTGGATATTTAACCAAACTTATTAGTGTAAAGTAATAAAACTCCACCTTGTGATTACGTAACCGAGTTACAATTTAACCATAAACCACGGTTCTTTACCAAAACCTTTTTACACTTGAACATGGTATCAAAATTAGGTGATTGTGTCACCGGTATTGGCAGAGTTAGATGAGTCATCAAATAAAATAACCATTCTTGTCTACCTTACAAAGCTAGAAAAACGTAATATTCGAGACTCGCAAAACGATCTTCCGAACCCCATAAAAGAGAAGTAAAGTTTCGTCCTTGTTACTTGTTATGTGGGAAGTCACATTAGGCCTTAGATCAACCCCGATTGATTGTTGGTGCTCTCTTCATCGCCCCTCTAAGAGCCCTATTACCCCATTTTACACTTTTAGGAAGCTACTAAAACTAAAAAGTTGGGTTTTGTTTTGGTTCGTTGTTTGGACCCTGAGCAACAGAATGTTTGTCCGCCTTCACAAACCTCTAGTATTTTTACTAGAAAATTGCCTATAACCTTAATTTTTGGGAAAAACACATTCCTATTTAGTTTGGAAAGGGGGATTTATAGCCCTCTGGTCGTTCTTGACTAGGTCAAATTAGATTGATTAAGACCGGTGGCTCCAGAAAACCCGTCGCCATTTGTAACCCATTTTCCAGTTTTAGTTTTGTTGACTCTGGTGAATTCTCCATATATAGGAGAGTATGTAGGAAATTTTCTGTTGCACATTCATCTATCGAAATTTAGTTTTGGGATGAGGTTTCTTAGCCCTCGAGCTAAAATTGGTTGTTTGCAACTAGGCCAATTACGACCGATGGCCTCGGAAAACTAGCCACAAATTGTAAATTGTTCGCCAGTTTTGAATTCCGTAAGTTCCTATAAATTCTTGGTATATAGGATTACATGTAGGAACTTAACCATTGTGAATTTTCCCATTGGAAGACATTTTTCAAACGTGATTCCTTAGCCTCCGAGCTAAAATTAGACGTTTTCGCAACTAGTAGGAAAATGTAAAATAAGGTCGTATGACCTTAGTCAAGACAATAAACCGTTGTGAAAACTTATTGAAACTTATAAATAACTATATGAAACTCTCCCTTGTGGCTTGTTGTGTGAAATGTGAATTTTGGAAAAATAGTGTTTCTCTCTATTCTCTCTCTCCTCCCTTGGATAAGAAATAAAATGAAATGAAAAGAATATATGTACCTAACCCTCTCTTGTTGTGTGTGCATTATTGTTATTATGTAAATGGAAAACTAAAAATGATAATTATATTGGATTTAGGTGGATGCCATGCCAATGATTTTCACTGACTCATGCTCACATGGTTTTGCAGGATACAAACGAGATGGAGAAATGATGTGGTTGCAATTTATTTGTGTATTGTTGTAAAGTTTCATCCTTGTATTGCTTTCAAATAAAATATTGTCCTTGTCGTGCATGAAGTTTAAATAAACTTGTAATTGTTCTTTGTTATCGAGTTTTAAGAGTTATCCAAATATTACTTAATGCTCTTCTTGACTTCATTTATAGCTATGTTGTGAAACCTACATCAAGTAAGGTAGAAAGAAGTATCTCTATATAAATTAAAATGGAATTGTGCTCTAAACCCTTCAATTCTTCATCTTCCCTCGATTATTGCATGATTAGTAGGTGAGCTTGACACTAGATAGTTGAGAACAACTTGAGATTTCTCCATTTTGAGTGATCCCCACTCTGACCATGACCATCCTAAGTATGGGTGCTAGTGTTTACCAACTAATAGTTCTTCTCTCAGGTTTCATGCTTCGATAGAACCTCGTGATGATGGGTTGTGCCCTTGTGTTTTGCTTTGCAAATATTGTATCTAATATAAACCTCTGAATTGGTCCTAATGAGGTGTTGAACCTAATGTAAATTAAAAACTCATGATTCATACCATAGACTTAGCATTAAGCATGTTATGTACTTATGAAATGAAGGTTTGGGACATGAGTGGAGTCTATGTCATAAGATACCTATGTATGAAACCTGTGAGTTTTGAATCCCTTTCTCTTCACAAATAGGGGTGTTATCCTGGCAGGAGTGTTCTAGTTGTGTATAAGTTGTGGGGTAAGCATAATTGTTTTCCATAGTTATCCTTTTGGTATGGT
Organism: Taxus wallichiana var. yunnanensis; assembly: GCA_018340775.1. Taxonomy (NCBI): domain Eukaryota; kingdom Viridiplantae; phylum Streptophyta; class Pinopsida; order Cupressales; family Taxaceae; genus Taxus; species Taxus wallichiana. Next base: position 121,041,830 of record CM031238.1, read on the forward strand.
GTAGACCCTTTTTGATGTTAATGGAAATTAGTCGAATGTGGACCTCTTATGATAATTCAGGTGAATCACACATTAATATATTTTGACCAAAGGAAAAGGGTAGTCATTAGAAGGGCATAGGGTGTATAAAATTATAATTGCTTGTCACCTTGTAATATGCATCTAATACTTAAATTTCCCAGTAATCATCCAAACTTGGTTAGGTGTGAAAGTGGATGCTAAGCAAAATAAATATAATTACTCTTAATAAATCCTTCTTATGATGTGAAAGTGGATGTGAATTGATCCACATGAGAACAAGTGATTGAGAAAATATAGTTTCCCATTTAAGAATCAAACCTAAAATGTGTACATGTTAAGATAATTCAACTTAACAATCGAGTCATATATTGGCATTCAAATAAATGAACCAAACCTAATGGAACCCTTTATAAGCTAAGTGTTAAACGAAAGTGAGAAATTGTAGTCTTGGAATACCTCAAGTGACACGAAGGCTTTGCAAGACAGGGACATTTGATTACTCTAATTTTGTCTTGTGGTAGGGTGTAGAAACCCTCGAGTAAAAATGAATGTAATACATCGAGTGTCCTCTCATGATGTTAATGAACAAAGGAGATATGATGTATTATTACCAATGATTGTAAATATTACCTTAGAAGGATTTTGAACACGTAAAATTTTATAACTTTTGCATTTGAACTTTTTTTTCCTCTTAGATAAATGTGTCCCTTAGTATGTAGTAGTGGATTACCATGTGCTTCTCATATGGTGTAATTTTCCCCCATCCATGAATGATTTTGAAGTTAATAGATCGTGGAGCCTCTCTTAAGGTTATTGGTGAAGGAAACGCTAATGCATATTCACCCAATGATTTAAATTGTTCCTTGGAAGGAATTTGAGAAGCATATAGTTGTTGGGTTGTCTTGTTATATGCATTCAATACTTGATGGTCTAAGAGCAATGAAATGAGTAGTTAGGTGCAGGGTCACCACTCCTTGTAGTCACGAATCCTTAAGTGTAAACTATGTGTCATTTGAATTACAATTGTTCTAAAACAATGCCAATAGTGAGACCAAAGTACGATGTAAGTGTAAAGAGTACAAGAGTTAACAAGATTTTGGGTTAGGAATAATGTCATACTTGAAGTCCTTATAACTCAACTAGACACTTTCATGTTGTTAGAAATAAATATGAATTGCTCTTGGTGAGATCAAACTTTTGAGAAAACAAAAGATGTATATAAATCTAAATAAAATTTCTTGATGTGAAAATGTTGAATTGACTCAAACAAGTTATTGAACCATAGCAACTATAATAGGAAAATAAAGATACCATGATGGAAGAATGTTTATGGGAAGAGGTATCTTGAATCTAAATCTCCCTTAAATCCTAAGATTTCTTCCTTGACTTCACGTTAGTTTCCCTTGTGTAACAAGGGTAAAATTTAAACATCAAATAAACGTTTGAGAAACAAAACCTTAACATAAGAACGAGAGAATTAGGAATTTTGTATGCATTTTGAAATATGGCAAATAATTATTTAAGTTATGGAGATTATCGTAAGGGATAAAGAGCCAAATTAAGTGTTCGTATTGTAAGTTGAATGTTAAATGAATTTAAGAATATGTAGGTGGAAAAGGAGAATTTATCCTTGCATGACAAATGCTCTTGGAATTTTTATTGAAACTAAGATGTAACCACGGTAATGCTTTGCATTGTGGAGTTTCCAATCCATGAGTCCCTTTTTGGTTGGGCCATTGCTAGTATTTGTACATTAGGAAAGTGTGGCATCAACATATATATGGTGTTATCATGTTATCTATGTGGGTCGATGTTTTGTGTAAGTGTCTTATGTGATGTTAAGTTTATCTATTGGAGCCCATGTGGTGTTGTGTAGTGAGCATTTAAAGTCAAAAAAATAAAAATTATTCGAGATAATTTTACTGTTGTATTTGTGTGTCAAATTTGTGGGTGTTACATTTTATCACTTAGTCCATTATGACAGACATATAAATAGTAGGACATGCCCTACTATATTATTATCTTGTGGAATATTTTCTAAAAATACGAGAATGTTTTCAAATGAATATGAAAGGAATGATAACCAAATCGTACCAAGCCAAGAACACAGATGCTAATCAAACACCACAATCAATAAGATGAAAGTAATTCGCCAGAATAGCTTTACATAAAAACTTTGCAAACAAATGAGCAAAAATATCATATATTATAATGGAACTCAATGCAATACATTGAGAATGGGCCTTCTTAAATAGGAAAGGAATAACAATATAAGAACCACCAAGGTCGTAGATCAAGCCATAAAACAAGGAAATAACTAGTCATCAAAGAACTATTCAAGACCATAGATTTAGGAGAGAACTAGACATCAAGGATCTAGTCAATACCATAGATCAAGGACAGAACTAGTCAATACCATAGATCAAGGAATGAACTATACCTAACAACTAGATAATATCTCCTAATATATAAATAAGATAAAAGAAATATCCACACACATAAGTGGGTGAGGATAAATACAATAAAGGTAAATAAAGCACCTAGGTGAACATGAGCTAAGGTAAATACCTACTCTAATAGAATATAAGATAACTTTATACATACAAAAATGTGTGCATCAAAATGGCAAAAATGATGCCACGTCATACCCTAGGGAAAATCTCAGTAAATTCAAGGACACTACATTCAATTCTACTATAATTCATAAAAACATGTTCTAAAATCATTCCAACATAAGTGGAACCTTCATGCTAAGGGTGCTACAAACATTTTTGGAGTTAGTGAAGCTGGAAAAATCACTATGATGGAGGTACTCAATCAAGAATTATGATGCATGGCTTCCATAAACCTTATCATAATAACCTTTATAAATCTACACTATGAACTTTGTAATAAAATTAAATAAAGATCACTTTTATACAATGAAAAATTAAAATTACAAGAAATCATACTCATGGTGAATAATCCATATTCTTTAATATTTTTGGTTCATACATTTAGTAGCTTGCATATCCTAAATCAATCAAATTTCACATACCATGATTTTCCCATTATATATAAGTTCACTTCTAATAGAATTATAAGAATCCTTCCAAGATGTTTACTTTGCCATTTTTTTTTGAAATTGATCTTTCAACCTATTTAATGACACAAGTTAAAATCCTGAATAATACAAAGGAATCACCAAAATCATTAGAAATAGACGTTCGCATTTTTCATCATTAGAATTTCACTTGTGCATTTTATAGCATTATAATCACATGCATGCATTTAAATCATTATAATCACATGAAAATGACATGTTTGCGTTGAGATCATTAGAGTAAAATTTAAAATTAAAATAAAAAAATGACATATGTAAAAATTATTTTATGGGAGAGTGCACTCAAATAAGGAAAATCACATGTGTACATTAAAATATTTAGAATCAACAAAACAAAGTGAAATCATGAAAATGACATGTATGTATTGGGTTTGTGGGAGAGTGTACTAAAATCATGAAAATAATATGTTTTCCCATCATTCATAACATTTTAAATAATAATTTCATATAAAAATCATCACATCATCAACATGACATCATCACATCAATCAACATCATTCAAAATGTCATCACCACATCATCAACATAATTCACAACATTTTATTAGATAGTTACACATAACCATCAACACATCATTCAATTTCATTGATCATGCCATCAATATCATTTAACATGTCATCATCAACATAATTCACATAATATTAAATAATAATTACACATATACACCATCAAAACATTCCAGTTCATCAAACATGTCATCATTACTTCATCAACATCATAGAACATATCATCATCCCATCATTAACATCATTCAACATGCCATGACATCATCACATAATTCAACATGTCATTAGAAAATTTATCATCATATCCTATATTGTCTATTTGTAGCAAGACAACATACATTTTCATTAACAAAATTACATTTCTTTGGGTGCTTATGTTCGGATAGAGGAGTAACTTCAAGGGTAGTGGGGATAATGGATGAATGCATTTTTGGGCATAACATATCTAAGTTCACACATTGTAGTCATATTATATGAACTCCTAATATATACACTCCTCTATCCTCAAATACATGATAAAAATGTTTAGAAAATTTAACAATGAATGAACCTTTAAAAAATAAAATATTAAGTGGGATGAACTATTTACTTTTACCAATTAGAGGGGATATTTCAAGTCCACCATGTTCCATATTGTAAACCATTTCATGTAATTAGATAAAATTAGGCAAATGGACTAAGATAAGGAAATTTATTGTTTGGAATGACGGCCTCAGTGATGTTCACTTTAACAAAATGTGGTGGGAGTGAAATGCCATGAAAAACTGCATGTGCACCCACATTATCTATAATGTTTTTTCCCACTAAAACATCATTGGAATAGAGGTAAAATATTCCCCAACAAAAAAATACTATATTCATTTTCCTTCCCATCCTCCTCTCTTGTCTCTTCCCCGTGAAAATTATTGTAGAATTTATGTATTCATGGGTTACAAGATCATCATATGTACACAACATAATAAAACATGCATATATGAAAAATATATAATGAAAATTTCAAAATACATTATTAGAATCTAATTACAAAATATGTAAATAATGATTGAAATAACATTAATCCAAAATGTTGTCCAATATCATTTTAATCCCCACCCCATATTCTTATTCATCTCTCTGATTTCCTTTGTTGTTATCCCCCCGATAAGTTGAATCCATGACTTTACATATAATCCAAATAGTTATCAACAAAGCTAAAAGTTTTTTTAATCCCTTTCAACCTATTTTCCTTGTAAAAGGTGATACAAGTTTTTAAAGTGTTCATATTTAACCAAACATTTCATTTTTAATTTACATTTTATGAGTTATAACTTTTCCTACAATTCCTCCTCCTCAAAGTTTCTTTCATCAAGAAAATTTCCTGTATGTTTTGAACAACTCCTTCAAAGGAATGTTATCACCATATAGAAAATGTTTTGTTAAACATAATATAATAAATTAAGGTGTGACAATTTTACCATACTTTGAAATGTATAAAAACATATTAGACCCTCTTCCATATCTCAACACACTTCCATGTTGCCCCCACCTTACGATGATATAGATGATGATTTTAGATGGAATTCACATGCATGTACTTTTTATTTTTACACATTACCATCAAACATAAGAATTGAAAACTACTATTTCATAAAGTCTACATTTTTCATTTAGTTCTCCCAACCATAATAGTTTCTCCCTTCTTTCCCCTCTCTTATAATTATTTCTAGGATTGTGTTGTAGCATCCAACTCTTTCTTTTCTTTCCTACTAAGTTGTTCAAATTATTTTTCGTTCCTTCTTACATACCCACTTAACAAAACCTCTTCTTTATATATTATACCACATCCTCAATACATTTTCCAAGTTACTCTACCTATTGTTTGGGGAAAGAGGTGGGAATTTTCCTATATACATTCTCCCACACTTTTATAGAAAATAAAAAGGAATGTTGTGCTTCACCAACCCTATTAGATTTAGATTTTGGAGGTTTCAATACTTTACCCTACTAACCAATCCACATGGATCATCCCAAAAAAAAAAAAACCAATCAACCACCCATCCATTCATTTTTATAGTTAACAGAGGCCTATAAAAACCACTAAAAAATATTGTAAGACACATAATCCAAAAGAAATAATAATTGTATTGTTTATTTTCATGATAGGCATATAATTAACCTCCCCATGAAACAAAATTCTATAAGAGGCTTAGAAGGATACCCACATGCATTTCCAAGCTAAGTTTGTTCAACCTCCTATGCTTAATGAGAACATATGATATGAAAATACATTTTTGAATTACATGGATAAAGATGTGCCGATTGAAACCTTATAAATAAACAATATGTGCTTGTTGATTTTTTTTTACATTTTGTAATGTTTTAGTAAATTTTTTTGCAAACATGTGTATGATAATGCCATGTGAAAATTAGTATTTAAAGAATAGTTAACATGTATTTAAAACTTATTGAAGAATTTTTCACCTCAATGTTCATTATGCTCTTGATTTAGGGCGAGGTCCATGTACACTTATCCTCAAAAATATTAACCTTCCATAAAATATATAGATAATGTTAAAAAATAAGCTCCATGTAAATGGATTTAACAATTGAAAAACATGTAACTTTCAAAACATAAGAAGGAGATACATGTTCTAAAGCTTAATGAAACATGTGTATCCAAAATTGGTGAATTGTTTGGTGTGTATTCCATGATCTCATGTGCACCCATTGTTATGGCCTATTCATAAATAACATACCAATTTTTTAAATTATGGATCTAAGCTGATGTAGGGGTATCATTCAATGAAGAACCATAGTATTGAATTCTCCCCTTTTTCATGTTTATAAGCTATTGAAGTGTCTATGAGGTCATAATGAGGTAAAGGAGTCATTTAGAGTTAGTGAGAGTCTAGGGAATTTGAATTTTCCTTCATACCATGTTTCCCTCCAAAAATGAGATTTGAATCTCAAAGCATGTAAAAGGACCATATATGGTTTATCAAGAAGTTAGAAGGAAATTACAATATATCTCTAGGTATGTGTCAAAAGTCCTAGGAGAGGGTTAAGTCATAAAGATGTCAAAAATGATGGAATAAAGCTCTTTTTAGCTAAGTATGGATATATGAACTTAAGAAAGTTAGTTAGGGTTGGTATGAGAGGGAAGAAAAGGAATTAAATATTGAATGAGAAGTAGTTAGAGGATATATTCCTTGAGGAATGGAGTGTGAGAGAATGAAAATTGGAAGAGGAACTATGAAGTTTATGATATGAATATACAATTTTAATAAGAAGAGCTCGGTTTTGCATATAGGCGGTGTATATTTGTTTCATTTAGGTCTTATGGCATTAAATTATTGAAACTCAGATTGGTATGTAACTTCATCTTAATAGCATCTCAAAAGTTCTTGGTAACTATACATAAGGTATGATGAGTTTAGAGTAATGTATGTCTCTATGCAAAAGGAATGATGAGTTTAGAGTAATGAGTGTCTTGATTTATTGAGTTTGAAAGGTAACTAACAAATTGTGACAGTGAAAATGTATTCTTGTACTAATCCTTTGGTGTTTTGCAAACACTGTGATCTTGATTACAAGACTCTTCTAGGCTTGATACTTGCATAAGTGTTTCTACTTGATTGAAGGAATGAATCTCTGATCCCGAGTTTGGAAGAAATAATTGATTGTGTGTATGGTAATCTGAGTGTGCAAGATTCAGAGAAGGATAAGTATTCAAATGGTGAAGATATTTATTCACAAACATACAAGGAATAATGTTTAATGACTATGGTATGGCTAATCCCCATTGTGATTGTGGTTGAGGAACGAATTATGCAATGCCATAGTGTTCAATTTGCTTGATAAGACAAGTAAGATTAAGAATATCTCAAGGTTAAAGGGATTAGTTCATTCTCATAAATAATTCACAATCAATGTGAAGGATTATCTAATTTCTATCTTGTAATTTAGTACCTCGGTGTGTAATTATGTGTTGTCATGCTAAACTTTGCCCCTACATGACAAAACAATGAAGGAATGGATCATATAAATGGATGGAGGTTTAGTTGAAACCCATTGATGGCATATATGTGTTAGAAAAGTGCATGCAAGTATTAATCCAAAATTTGAGACCTTGAAATTAAGGAGAACGAAAAATATAAGCAAATTATGGGTTCTAGGGCTTTCCGAGATGCATAATACAATTTTGACTAGGGCTCGCTAATTGGTGAATCAAACCAAAGAATTTCAACTCAAAATTTGGAATATATCATGCAAAAAAATTATAGAAGAGGATTATGAAGGAAGTTTTGAATTTTATTGGTTTAGTAGGAATATTTTCATGACAGTCTATCCGAAAACCCATGTACAATCCATGAAGGCTAATGGAAAAGGTAGATTAAAAAAGGAAACTATATTTATCTTGTGAATCCTAGCTTGATATTTTTAGGGAATGTCAAATGCATCATTGGGTGTCCAAAACCATTACCATATGCCTTGAAAGTTCCTAAAAAGAAATCTATGTTTGACAAGACTTTGAAAGACATAGAGAGGGTTTTGAAGCAAAATTGCAAAAGTGACACAGTAGGAGTTGCAAGAGAATTTGAGTCTAAAAACTTTGTGAGAACCTTGGGAAGGGTCAATATGAATTAAGAGAGTTTATAAAACCTTCTAGGAACTATTAGATTTTTCTAGCCATACTTGTTGTAATATTTTGTCTTAAGGGGCATGCAAGGGCAATCTTACAAGAAGAGAGCAGCGGTGAGTTTTTGAAGCCATAAATGCATTTATTCATTGGAACTAACAATGTTTTTGGAGTGAAAAACAAGGGAGAAGACTAAAAAATTATAAGGTATAAGAAGGTCAAGGTTACATGCTTAATCAAGGAGATGAGGAGTAAGAAGTTAACAAGGATGGTGAATGCTAGGAGAGAAAGAAAGTTGTGTGAAATTAGACGAGTTAGATGATGACTTTGGCATTGGGATATGGTGTATATGTAAAATGAGATTAGTCAAATGCTTGGTAAAATCCATTTTGAGACATTTATCAGAATATACAAGGTTTGGAGCAAATTTGACAAGTTTTAGCCCTAGAGGCTTATTGTTGATCCTTCAAGTACTCTTGAGTAAGGTGGAATTTGGTTATCAGAACCCTTTGATAGTTGTTTTGATGATTGTTATTGATCCTCGACTACATCATAAACCTACCCACATAGATAATTTATATGTTTGATCATACCCACATACATAAATCAATCGTCTATTCACACCCACATATAATATCAATGGATCTCTCTCTCTCTCTCTCTCTCTCTCTCTCACACACACACACACACACACACACACACACACACACACACACACACACACACACACACACACAAATCTAAAAACAAAGGGCATGACATCTTATTCACTAAAAATATCTTCAATGTAGCCTTGTAAATCATGCGCTCATCAATTTAAATGATATGATACTAACCCAACAAGTGTTGAGGAAGTGTTACCTATAAAATGTGGGAGATACAAATTCTCCACATGATTATGAAGAGGACCGACCATATTGTCTAACACTAAATGAGTACAAGTATTGAGTGTGGGAGAGTTTGCACGTGAACCATGACATGAAAAATTTACAAGATGTTTGTGACAAGTAATTATTACTTTATATTTTTTATTTAATCTTTTTGCAAATTATTCATTTTTAAAATATGAAATTACTTAAATTTCATTATTTTCTTGTAGGTACTTCAAAGAAAAGATTTTTATACGAGAACAATATTATTTTATAAAAAGTTCCACCTCAAATACAAATTGTAACCAAGTGAATATAGAAAATAGTTGGTTGTTTCTACTAAAAAGAGTTTTGAAGTGCTTATTGTGATGTGAGAATTATTGAAAAATTCATGATAGAGGCACTTAGGAGGATGATATGACATATATGGATATGGCAATGAAACAAATTAAAATTATGTTTTAAATTTTATTTATATCTTTATATTAATTTACGAAAAATCAATGTACATAAGAACTATAAGGATAATATGTGTGAAGAGAGAATAATGCGCTAACTTGTAGGCATGCATACATCTTCATGCAAAATATAGTATAAAAATGGCTCAAACGGGACACAAAATGAGCTTCTGTTAGTGTAGGATATTTATTTTCCTTGTATTTGTTTATTTACTTGGATCTTTCCTACACTTGTGGGATATGCTTGCTTAGGTATATAAGTTGTGTTGAATTAGCTTACTAGTTGTGTTCGAGTTAGCTTACTAGTTGTGTGGAGTCAAATCTACTTCTAGTATCAGTTAGTGAGAGTTATTACCACTGATCTAGGAGGAGGTTACACATTCACCTCCTATATGTACATGACTTGCATCGACTATCCTATGGAGCATTGAGTTGATTTGGAGCCATTCTTGCCTTATGAGTTCTTGATCATATTACATCTTATTGTTAGTTATTTTGATTTCTGCAATTACTCGTGCATTTATTTTTCATCAGAGATCTAGAAACTCTAATATGGTATCAGAGTAATTCTGGTGATACGTTTTCCATTATTGAGTTATTTGTAGTTTTCGAATACTTTGTTTGTGAAACTAACAATTCATGTGCAAATAGATATGACTCCATCTTGGTTCTTTACGGTTGTGATTTTTGGTGTTTGTTGATTGAAAAGTTGAGGGTTGTCAAAAATTTTAGACTTACAAAAATATTCCAAGAAAAAGGGGTTTTCGAGAAATTTGTGTGGTGCCTTGGTTTATTGCATTACAGGTTTCATTAGAGATCTAGGTTTGGCCTTGCAGGCTTGATCTAAGCCTTGGTTTCAACAAACACAAACTTGGATCAGCATGGCAAGATCCATGAGTTATGGAAATGTGGTCCTATAGCCATGTCCAACTTGGCCATAGCTCACCACATGCTATTCTCCTCTACCATGATGCCCAAGCTCACTCATGTCCCTTATAGGCCTAAAATAACCTTGAAGATGCTTGGATCTGTTTGCAATGGATGCTTTTGGGCCCACATGACTTGTAATTCTTGGATCTAATTGCATTGGGCATTTTTCACAAGTATGAGGTGTTTATGAAGGGTTGAGGCATTTTTTAGCTTGTAAAGGGCATTTTCAAGTGTGTGATGGGCATTTCAAACCTATAACATGACTGGAAATGCATTTGTAGACCTGAGAAGGGCATTTTTAACACCTGTGGATTGTTGAAATTATTTTTTACACTCATGGCAGTGTTTTTCTAAGCTGGGCGGTCCCATACATACTGGTGTATGCCTAAAAATGACATTACAACATTAAAAATCAAGTCATCATGCCTTTTCAACCTCCTTGCAACTTAGGCATTTATTCAACCTTCTCGGATCTCTACTACTCCATTGAAGCCTGGAACGACCTCGTTTGGCGTATTTTTTGTGGATGGTAACACTCAACAACAACAAACCATAATGTGTTTAGGTTTTCTTAAACCTAATTTTAGCCCAACGCATTCTCCTTACACGTGGACTCCACTTTCAAGGAGTAAACTACATTACTTTTCTCATTTTGACTTTTCCTTATTTCTAATATTAGCATTTTATGCTTTTGAAATATAAGTCAATTTGATTTAAAGTGTATTAAGGGAGAATTAAGTGGTTTTTAAACTTGTATCTTCATGTGACGAAGACGAAGGGTGAGGCCCGAGTTGGCAAGAGGCCAATTCCCCTTACAAATTAAACCATTGTGTTCTTCATTTTTTCCCGGTTCCAACAAGTATACACATGACCCCCTTTCCTCTCATTTCTAGCATTTTTTAAATCAGTTTGCAAAATTTTAATTAAATAAGCCATTATTTATAGGAAATTGTATTTGCTATAACTTTTGATCGGTGGCTCAAATTTGAGCACTATTTTGGTCAAAAGTGAATGTTTTCTCATGATCTACATGATGGCTTAATTTATTTTTGTAAACACACTACTTTATAAAGTGCCACATTTTGGGGGGTTCTTGTAAAACTCATTGGGGACTTGTAAAACACACTAAGTTATAAAGTGTCACATTTTGGGAGGATTTTTGTAATGGATGATGAAGATGATGATCACTTGGTTCATTTTTGGAAATATATTTTGAAGACTGGAAAGTGGGGCCTGGTTTGGTAGGAGACAAAACCCCCCATTATGACTTGTTTGTTTCATTTCTTCTTTCTGCAATAAGCACATTTAGTGCATGTGTTTCTCTTGAGAATAATTTTGTACATGCATTGTAAATGGGTATCTAAAAATACGCCTATTGTTGGAACCCATATTGAGGATCATTGTGTCTTCCTTGTAGCAGTTGTGGATTCCCATAGTACTCTTTGAGCATGGAATGTTCACACAACTTCTCCATTCCTCTGCAGTGCAACTTTTTCCTCCATTTTTGTGCCCGCTTGGCCAACCGATGGTTTTTAAAACAATATTGGACATATTTGTTTGTGCAGAAGTTTTGCTTATTGGAGAGTAATATTTGGAGCAATTTCTACTTGTTGGAGATTCTTTATCAGTGCTTCATCAAATTTTGGATTCTTATCATGTTATCTTATTTATTCCCATTTCATTTTTTTATGTACTTGGGTACCTAACATGGCCTTATTTCCAAAACCTAATTCTTCTATCCACATTAATAACTTCATCATCTTTGAGTAGGGATTTTTAGTTCTACCTTCTCTTCTTGTCTCTTTTTTTGGGGGGAGTTTTTTCCCACTGGGTTTTCTCCTTTTATTCTATCTTTACAAGAGATTTGCATTGTATATGGGTACCTCATCATGTCTTGTTTCTAGGACACACTTTCCTTTTTCACTTCCCACCTAAGTTGTGCTTATGGGGGGTGTTAGTGTAGGATATTTATTTTCCTTTTATTTGTTTATTTACTTGGAGCTTTCCTAGACTCATGGGATATGCTTGCTTAGGTGTATAAATTATGTTGAGTTAGCTTATCGGTTTGTTCGAGTTAGCTCACTAGTTGTGTGGAGTCAACTTATAGTATCGCTTATCGCTTAGTGAGAGTTATTACCATCGATTTGGGAGGAGGTTGCACATTCACCTCTTATATGTACATGACTTGCATTAGTCTATCCTATGGAGCATTGATTTGATTTGGAGCCATTCTTGCCTTGTGATTTCTTGATCATATTGCATCTTATTGTTAGTTATTTCGATTTCTACAATTGCTCGTGCATTTGTTTTCATCAGAGATCCAAAAAATCTAATAGTTTGAAAAAAGAACAAGATTAAAAATTATTTTTTCATCATATTAATTAATTACTTGAGTTTTTTTATGTATTCATATTAATATAGGGTCCAAATTATTTACAACAAATCCCACCAAGCCGATTGAATTAGGGAAAGTTAGTGACTCATTTTTTGGGACAAATGAGCATAAATGAGGATACTAACCATAGCTTCTAAATTTTCTACCTCGTCTATATGCAATATCTAAGATTAACATCCCTATTATATTTAAATCGACACATATTTTTGTACTCATAAATGATATTTAACATAAAAAACTAAGCTTTTACAATCAAAATCATAAAATAATATCTTTTATAAATATTTACAATGTGAATTTCAAGTTTTTCAATGTGTGAATAAATTAAAAACATTTGTAATTATCCTTGTTTTTCTAAGTACATAGAAATAACATTTAAGTTTCTCTTATATTATTATATATATAAAAAAACCATATACCCTCATACATTTTGAAGCCTCATTTATTAAATAGTTGTAATTCATTCCAATAAGAAAACCACTCACCACAAAGTACACTCATTTAATCAAAGGATGACATTAATATAGAATTTGGTTTAAAACACGGTCAAACATTTTCAAGGCTTGTTTATAAAAGAGTTCTAATTTATATTTTGAAAAAATAAATATACACCATAAAGGAGCCTCAATTGGTTAAAAATTATTTGGTTTAACAATTAACACGTGAAAGTTGTACATTAGTACAACATCAATCATGGATGCATGAATAGATGTATGATTAGTTGTTTTAGAAGATATTAGAGCCACTCGATCATCCCAAATATTATTATTATTACCATTCTCTTCATACTATGACTAGAAAACATAAGCTAGCTCATACATCCTCTTCATTCATACAACTTCCTATCATTGATTATATTCAAAGAATGGTTCACTACCATAATAGGTTTCTTCAATCATTTTCAATTTTCTTTCTTGTTAGCCTAGAGACGATCAATGGGGCATCTAATTGTTTTTCATTTTATTTCTTATTCAGGAAACTAGTTGTATCTTTCAGTGTTTCTTCCTTCCCCTTATCGGAAGACATTCCATATATAGCCTTACTAGCTTTTCTCTTTTGCATTTTCATCTTTCAAATAATCCTAGGAGGAACCTCTTATGCTTAGGAGAAACTCAACTGTTACTAAATTTTTTTACTTGTTGGACTTGTCTGTTGAATTTTTTACTTGTATGGAGTACTCGTTTAGACTATAATAAAAATTTCATCCATAGGACTACAATTGTGGGTTGCACTGTAAATCAAGGCATCAAATCCACTCTCTCTTCAAATAAAAATTAGATTACCTGGAAAATGCAATAAAACAAATAACCTAACAACACAAGATACAAAAATGTTTATTTCAATTACAAAATCCTTGCACCTCTTGCAAACAATGATTATAAATTTATAGTCTTTTCTATATCACAACCAAACATGAAAATAACTAAAAATAAATTGAAAAACAATGTGTGTTTTAAACATGTAGAATCATTTATTTAAGATGGAAAAGGAAGACATAAAATGAGGAAACTCGTATGTAGTGATGATTTGTGTATGGAAAGAAAAAACATGACAATACCAATGAGATACTAAATGGATGTACAAATACATGCACATGTTGGAATCAATGATTATGATGATATTAATTTATATAAGATATACAAACATGAAATTGAAATGGTTAGTTGTAAAATACAATTTTTAACATGTAGAATCATTTATTTAGGATGGAAAAGGAAGACATAAAATAAGGGAACTTGTATGTAGTAATGATTTGCGTACGATTTGAAAGAAAAAAACATGACAATACCAATGAGATACTAAATGGATGTACAAGTCCATGCACATGTTGAAATCAACAATTATGATGATATTATTTTATATAAAATATCCAAACATAAAATTGAAATGGTTAGTTATAAAACACAATGCGTTTTTTACCTACATAAGTTTGATATCTTCTTTGAGATTGTTTCTAGTAGATACATATTAATCAGCTCCCATATCCAAGTAAATCTCATATTATATAGGTTGAGTTGTATATGACTAGGAAAATCCCATATCCATATGAAATATGGATAAATTGTTACGTGTTCAATAACTTAATGTAGGGAGCAATTTAACAAGCCTTCCAAATCACTCAATGTTGTTGGTTTTCTTCATGCTTTAAAGTGATGAAGCTAGTTATAATTATAGATAAACAAATAAAAGGTGATATATAGTGAAATATTTTAAAACATTTATTGGGTCTTACAAGATAGTTATTATGTTGCAATACTTACATTTATTAAAAATATATTATATATTCAATAATTGTTCTTATGTTTGTGCAGGTTGTAGATTAATGAAGAAACATTAATGTGAGAATATTTCCTCTTTGATATTGTTTGTATCGCTTTTAATATTCATTAAATCCCTTATCCAATTAAATCTCATATTGAGATAGGTTGAGTTGTATAAGACTAAGTAAATCTCATATTCACTATGGAATATTGTCGCAATTTGTTATAGGAAAAACCCAAATAACAAATGTTATATTGATTTGTATTGAAGGTGAGAAAATCACTTCAATGATGCATCATCTTAATTTCAAATTTATGAATGAGGTTTTTTGAATCCAAGTTAAAAAAATTTCATAGTTAACATCATGTTAAAAATGTCGAAATATACAAAGTGTTGGAGAGGTTATGAAGGTGGGGCTTCCGAATATTTCCCTTAACCAATTTAAGGTGAGGGAAATAATCATTGGGTTATGGTAGAGGTCGTGGATTATAAGAAGATAATGTAAAAATATTTAGGATTATACATATATTCAACTATTACATAAATTTGATTAAAAAATTCAAGGCTATTCAACAAACCCATTTTGTGTATGTATCGTGCAATCATTGCATCTATTAGACCACATATCTTTGAGGTATTTTATCAAATAATTTACATGACACTTTGTGTTTCCAAAATTTTCATGTATATTAATAAAACCAATGGAGAAATGATTTGTGCATTTATGATGTAGTTATTGTATTCCATGAGATCACATATCTTCGAGACATTTTATCAAATAGTTTACGTGACATGTGCATGTTTATAAATTTCATGTCAACTCCTTGTACATAAAATTAACTTAATGTTTGCAAGAAGCTAATAAAATATAAATTCAAGTAAATTAAGATCAGAATAAGAAGAGGTATATCGGATCAAAAGATGATGAAATATTAGATTTGATATTAGGGAACATGCACCATAAAGAACTGTGGATCAAATAATGAGAAGACCATATGAATGAAAAGAAACAACTCTTATTCTAAGCTAAGGGACTCTACTTTGGATGAGTTTGTTACATTTCTCATATGACTGTAAATCCCTAAATTTTTCCATGCTTTAATCAATAATTATCACCTAGAGATAAAAAAACTTCATTTATAAGGCAAGTGATGTATTTCTCGAGTTAGATATTTATTTAATTTTAAGTTGTGGTTAAAGATTAATCTAATGGAAAAATATATGGAATCATATTATTTATGCATATATCATGCAATCATTGTAATCCATGAGATAACATATCTAAGATATGGCAATTTGTCGAAAAATTAGGTGTCATGCCTATGTGTTGGGCTTTGTGTCAATGTTGTTGTCATTGATGTCAAGTCACATTGATGTCAAAGGGAGTATATGTGGCATATGTATATGTATGAGGTGCCATCCATGAAATTTAAGATGAAGGTTGATTGATAGTGAAGATATGAGGTGTCATGAAGTGTTGTTGTAGCATGGTGTCTAGGATTGTATGCATGTTATTGATGCATGGTCAAGAAACTAGGTGATGATAGTGAGCTCCAAAGATGGTCAAAGGTATCAAGGAGGTGTAACATGATTACTATGATGTGCCAAAGGTGTTAACGAGTTTATAAGATGTTGATAAGGTCAGTCCATGAGATTCATGTGGTGATATAAGCCTAACTAGGCCTAATCCTAGACCTAGTGCATAACAGATGACATGGTTGCATGAAGTATGAAGCAAAGTATTCATGTTTGAACATGTGGAAGGTATTATGGCATTGTATAATAGGTGTGAAAGGTCTACAAGATCAAGTTTCAGGAGTATAATACAAGTTCAAGGTCCTTTGAAGCATGTTCATCAAGACTAGACAAGTAAGATAAGGAAAACCATGAGTTTCAGTGTGTGTACAAACATGAATGAGAATTGAGATAGTTAAAAGAGGTTGTTGAAGTCCTGTGTGTCAAATTTTAGGTCGAGAGTGAAGAAAAAGCAAGAAAGCATATTTTTAGCCCTATTGAGTCCTCATAAGTGCATGTCCCGGTTTGAAGGGCGCTTTCATATGTTTTCCCACATGTGTGAGTTGTGTATGGGAGTCTGATCTCTTAGGGCATGTTTTTACCTAGAACCAATAAGGTATAGAAAAATAATGCGAGTCATTTGGTCATCAAAATTTTATGAACCATCGTTAAGAAGTACAATAGGTCAAAACCCCCCATAAACCATAGCAATAGACCTGATAGGAAATGAATGCATGGTGTGGTCTCCAAATGGCATGGTAAATATAATGTAATGAATTAGATTTGTAGATAATTCTTTTGGGCTCCTGTTGGTGGTGGTTTTATGCTCTAGTTGTTTTGGTAAGGTATAGAAAAACCCTAGTTTTGTGGAGATTTGTTGTTTCAGAGTGAGTTGAAGGTTTCATGAAATGAAACAAAGTGTTCCAGATATCTTGGGATGTGTTATAGATGGAAATGAAAATATATGATTAGGTTCTATGGAAAATATTGGTGAAACAAATCTCACAATGTTACCTACCACTAAAAGGCTAGAAGGGCTAAAAACAATCTTGTGATACAAAGGTGTGAGTGAAGTTTGGCATGGTGTGACAATGAATTATGTGCATGAATAGCTTGTAGGATTATAATATGATGTGTTTGTGCTCTTAGAATGGTTTTAAGAAGTGTTTTCATACTTATGTCCTAATGGCCTAATCAACCCTATTAGGCTTGCCAAGAAGGTGTTATGGAATAGGTGTGCTTGGTTGATTTTCTCCACGTGACATATGGTTTTGTTTGCTTAAAGAGGTGTGTCAAGATTTCCTTTGTGTTCCAAGTGATGGAAGCTCTTGGAAGTGTGTAATGAAATTACTTGTATAAATATTAATATCAACAATAAAAGAACACCATAGAACACAAGATTGTAGATTAATGATCGCGATATGCAAGTAGAATAACTTAGCCACTTCAAGGGGAAACCTCAAAACCATGCAACAAGACTCAAATGCTCAATATGATCCTTAACTACTCCTCACTACCACCTATATATACCAACCCTATGCTATGACCAACATCAAGGCTAACTTACTAAAAATATGAAAGCATAAATGAATAACATATGACAAGAAGAGAGATTATGTAAGCCACAATTCGACACTACATATCCAATATAAGCTATAGGAATAAGGGCATAACATGACCCTACCCTTCAAAGAAACATTTTCCCCAATTTTGGGAAGCCCTAGATGTTGTTGTACAAATGCTTCATCCTCCCATGATGCATCCTCAATATTCATATTCTTCCACTTGATCAGATACTCGGTAATGACTCTAGTCCTTAATCTTTTGGTGTGTGTCTTAAGAATACCTTTAGGTTCTAATATGATCCTTCTTTACTCATCCAATTCGGGAAGCATTGACTTGGTGTAAACATGCTACCCAATAAATTTATTCAAGCAATAAATATGGAAGACTGAATGTATTTTACTTCCTGGAGGGAGCTACAACTTATATGCCACACTACCAATTTTCTGCAACAATCGATAAGGACCATAGTATTTAGGATCAAGATTATTATACTTCTTCCATTATTTTAATGATAACTACTTATATGGCTGCAACCGTATAAAAAAATTCACCCTCTTTCAAAGTGTCACTCACTACAATGTTGATCGACCACATTACTTCATGCAGTTTTTGCCTTGTCAAATTCTCTCTAAGACTAGAGAGTACCTTAGTGATGGTGCGAAATGTGATCTTAGATTTATCTCACCTTCAGTTTAACCTTCAAGCTAGAGATGAGTGATGAAGGATGGTACTCAGAAAGTGCCATAAATGAAGACATTTTGGATGAGGTATGAAATGAAGTATTATACCACCATTCTCAAGTGGCAACCAATGCACCCAACATTCTTATTTATCTGAAGTAAAACATCAAAGATATTCCTCTAAAATTTATTTACCACCTCAATTTTCACATATGATTGAGGGTGATAAGATGAAGTCTCGAGCCGCTTAGGTACCCAAACAAGAGAACAAATCAGTCCAAAAAATTCTTGTAAATATTGGATCACGATCACTTACTATAATTTTGGGCGTGCATGGAGCTTTTGAACCGTGTCTATCAATGCGATGAGATGGAACTGCTTAGTTGTGAAAGGATGATCCATGACACAAAAGTGAGCATACTTGGTAAGTCTATCCAACATGCCCATGATGAAGATTTTCCTTTACGATTTAGGAAATCTTGTGATGAAATCCATCGATACCTCTTCCCATATCTCGCTAGGAATAGACAAGGGTTGGAGGATACCTGGTGTCTTAATGGTCTCGCCCTTATTACGTTGACACACTAGACATTCTGCCAATTTTTTTGAACATATCCTTTCAACCCCTCCCAAAATTAATACCGCTTAACTCTATGATAAGTTTTTAAGAACCCAGAGTGGCCACCTAGTGGAGAAGAATGGAGCTCTGAAAGAACATGGTGTTTAAGTGTAGAGTTCTTACACAAATATAACCTATCTTTGTACCACAATGTATCCCCTTCCATATAAATTATTTTTATATGGTTGGATATATCTAGAGATTCTAGAATGAGAGTATGGGTTACTACATCTTTCTGTCATTCTTCCCTTGCTTGATCTACCCAATCTTCCTTTAGTATAGATATGGCACATAACAATGCTTCTGTGGACTCATCCCTCCTAGATATAACATCAATAACCACATTTTCCTTCCCTTTCTTATAAATAATCTCAAAGTCATACCCCAACATCTTAGTGACCCATTTTTTTACTCTTCTGAAGATATTCCTTGTTCCAAGAAGTATTTCAAACTATCATGATCATTTTTTACCTTGAAATTTCTACCCATCAAGTATGGTCTCCATTGTTTGACTACATGTAATATTGCCATTATTTCCTTCTCATAGGTGGGATTCAATAAATTCCTTTCTTTTAGTTTCCAGCTCTTAAATGCTATGAGATGTCCCTCTTGCATGAGTACTACTCGATAGCATTTATTGAAGCATCACATTCTACTATGAAGGTCTTGGAGAAATTTGGAGTTCTTGCATCTTTGAGTGGTGCACATATCCACCTTAAATTTTTCAAATGCCCTGGAAGCTTCCTCATTCCAATGAAAGGAGTCTTTCTTCAATAATTTTGTGAGTGGTGTTTCTATACTGCGATAGTTTTTAAAAATCTATGATAGTACCTGTGAGACCTAAGAAATCTCCTAAATTATTGAGGGTTCTTGGGATTTCCCATTCCACCATGGACTAGATCTTGTGAGGGTCCACATTAAGACCTTAATTAGATAAAATATGGCCCATGTATTCCACTTCTTGTAGCCCAAAAGAACACTTTGAAGGCTTGACATATAGTGGATGTTTTTATAAGGATTCCAATATTGTATTGACATGATGTAAATGTTTCTCCTAGGATTGGCTATAGATGAAGATATCATAAAAAAATACTAAGAAAAATTCTATAGGAATGGTCTAAATAATTAATTCATCTAACTCTTAAATGTGGATGAAGTATTACTAAGACCAAAAGGCATCACTAGGAATTCATAATTGCCTTGATGAGTTCTCAAGGATGTCTTATGAATATCTTCTTTCTTTACTCTTTTTGGTGATACCTGAACATAGATCTAGAAACTTATATTTGATAGTGTACTTGTTATGTTCTCATTAGTATGGACACATGTGACTTATTCTATCCTTACGGCACACCATCACCATTGGAGAAAAATAAGCACTCTGAATGTGATGAATAATACCAAATTCCAACATTTCCTCCATCTTCTCGATCTCACTCTTTTACACATATGGGTATCTATAAGGCTTGATGTTGGGGTTGGATTCCTAGAATTAAATGAATGACATGATCATGATCTCTTTTAGGAGGCAATCCTCTAGGATCCTCAAGACAACTATATGTTGATCAATAACCTTCTGAAGATCAAGATGCACTACCATTGTTGGTGGTTGAACTTCCATGGAGAATAATCATGCTATAAATCCTTCAACCCCCTTTTAAAAATATTATGCATTTAGTGAGAACTAACCACCTTAGGAGTTTTTACCTATATTCCTCGAAGTTCAAACTGTTTACCTTTAGAATGAAAGCGCATGAAAAATTCCTAAAATTTTATCTCTATGGTACACAAATTGTGAGCTACCGAACACCTAAGACAATATTAGCTCCACCCATAGGAATAGAAAACATCATGGATTCCAACGTGTAGTCATCCATCATAAGTCTTATTTTATGGAATTTACGAATATTGGACTATGCCACCATCTCGCAATCATTACTTGAAATTCGGTGCTAGGTAGATGAAACAATTTAGCCTTGTTGTCATCTTATGATTGATGAAATTATGTGTGCTCCGAATCAATCAATATTTTTTTGATTGATAAACGCTTTTGACCAGAGCTATGAACCGGAGGGTTGATGGGACCCCACCCAATACAAAGAAAAAGACGAAGAAAGACCAGAACAATCGGACCCGAAAAAAAAAATGCCATGACCAACGGTGTAACACACAATTGATCGTGCCAGAAAGACAAAGAAGAAGTACTCAAGCAATGGCCGACAACTCACAATTACTGTGCCTCGCAAATCGATGCACAACCAAGGAGCAACCCGAACGGGAGATGCAGAGTCGAAAGTGACCAAGCTCCACATGAGAACCACCCCAAACAGGAACAAGGTGAGAGAGGTAGGTGGGGGCCGAAAACACACAGAACCAAAGGGGCGAGTGAAAGCACACCCGAGCTCGAAGCACAAAGAAACGGTAGAGAAAAATGAAGGCAACAACCCGAAGCCTACCAAATGTAGCAATAGGCACATAGAGGCCAAAAAAACCATACCACGCCAAGCCGAGGGAGCACGAGAACCACACAAGACAAAATTAAAAATATAGCCCCACACAACCACCCACAATGGCAAGGTGCCAAAATGAAACCCGGAGAACCAAAACCAATGAAAACATCGCACCATAGTAAAAACGAGAAGGGTCGAGACTTTAAGCCTTGAAACAAGTAGAAAACCCGATCAAATGTAGGGAAAGGAGACCCGAGGCGTTTCCTTATACGACATTTGGGGAACTAGGCTGACGCGCCCGTAGAATGAAGTAGAAAAAAATCTTGCTAAGCCCGACAGTCACCATTCCCGACCCATAGATAAATCAAAAACTAGAAGACAAAGGGAGATAAGAAGGTGGCCTCCCAATGGACCCACTAACTCCCGAGAAAACCATGCTCCAAGGACAAAGCCCGTGGTAAAAAGTGACCAGGATGCACGCGAGTCCCGCCGAGATCTTTAGATCCAAAATGAATGCTCTGCGGGATCGATGGCAAGCACCTCTATTGCATTCTCAAAGCAAACTTTGTGATAGGAGAGGCCGGGAGAAAATAGGGTAGAATCATTACGCGAGGGCATAGAAATAGGGACATCCTGGGGCGATGGAATCACGAGAAGAGTCAAACAAAGGATGAAACCAACATCTCCACCGGAAAAGGGGTGAGTGAAATTGGGTGAGGAAACCGCTTGAGGGCCAAGAAGGCCTTCATGTCTAGGTGAAGGAGGAACCCAACTGAACCTCCTAGCTTCCTCGAAAAGTCTTTTAACTAAGTCAGTCCCTGGCGAGCCCAAATGAGGCAATAGACTCTCCATACACCGTTTAGCTAGACAAAGGCTGAGGTATTCTAGTTGAACCACTTCATTTCACTCCTTCACCAATGCCCACCGCCCAAAGACCATCGACATTGCGCAGCACCCACAACCTGCTCAATCCAAAACCCTAGCTCGGAAAGGACATTTTTTCAATAACTCCCAAACTATTTCCAATCATCTCTGAATCAATCAATATTGTCACCTTCTACTTCTTAAGATAACCCATGACCTGAAGTGTTTATGGAGTGCCAATACTTGATAGAGCATGACATGAGATAGTGGGTTAGGGATCTTCAGATTCTTCCTCTATTTTTTCCACTTCCTCACTTGATGTTTCCTTGTATTCTTCCTCATCACCGGTCCCTTCAATGTAAAATAATTTTTTCTTAGCACATTTATGACTTGGTCCATATTTTTTGTCACAGTTAAAACATAACCCTTTTTCTCTTTTTTCTTCAATTTGTTGAGGTGTCAATTGAACTGGCCAAGGGTATGATGGAGGTAAGGTGCTATGATATTTTATGTTAGTGAAGGTCTACCTTCTGTTGAAATAAATTTTTCCTCTGCCCTACGCACCATGATAATAGAATTAAAAACCTTGAGTGGATTAAACATGTGCACCTCATGCTCAATGTGGTCCTTAAGACCCCTAAGAAATAGGTCATTCAGATACTCTTTTGTAATATCCTCCACACGTAAGGAAATATTTTGGAATTGATGGACATACTCCTTTATTGAACATGTTTTTCGTAACTTCTCTAATTAATTGGTCAAGTAATTCTCTAACACATTAGAACTATAATGTAATTGAAGCTCTCAGTGAAAAGTGTCCATGTGATACTTAGACCATTCTTATACCTTTGAGCACATAACCAATGATACCAAACAAATTAGTCAGGTTCTAGATATAAGAATGCCATGGTCACCTTTTGTCCCTATGGGATCCGACAAAGATAAAAAAATCTCCATTTAGGTAATCTAATTGAGTGAATCCCTTCCATAAAATTTACGCATTTCCACTTTTGGAATAATTCCCTGCACTTGGTGAGGATATCCACATGAATTTCTACCTGAATGTGTACAGGATCCTCCTTTATTGGAGTGATTTGGACCTATGTGAGTATGGATAGAGGAACTCGTATGATTGGAATTGGGATTTGTTTTTGAAAGAGAGAGAAACAGATCCTACTTCATTGATTGAAAATATGTTTGAAGTTCACCCCTAAGGTTACCTTTCAAATGAAGAAGCTCATTATTGAGGTCATCTTTACTCACCATATTATTTACCCTTTCTTGAAGTTGGATGACTACCTCAGATACTCCCAAACCAGAAGATTCTAAATCCATATCTTCCTTATTTGGGGTCATTCCTAGATTTTCTTGACCTTTCCCTTGGCCTCGAGTTGATCTATTAGTCATGATGTAGGGTTTGGGACTCAGGGTAGACAAAATAGGGAAAAATTTTAGGGTTTGGGGTTTCCTACAATTATTGTTTGAATAGAGGAAATCATAAAGAAGAAAACCTAGCTAATTTTTGGAAAGCTTTATGAAAATATAAGAAACTTAGAAAAAATAAAAAAATTTCACCCTAGGTATCCGATTTACGAAACAAACATAAAACTCGCTATAACTTCTACAAAAAAGTCTAAAATGTTTGAAATTTGGAGAGGATATTACTTAACTGATTTTACCACACCACAAAAAACTATAAAAAAAATCACTACCAATTTTAAGATATATCTAAATCTTTACAATTAGGGTTTGACGCAGCTCTGGACGAGATCGGGCTCTGATACCACTTGTAATGAAATTACTTATATAAATCAATATCAACAATAATGGAATACCAAAGAACACAAGATTGTAGATTAATGATCATAATATGCAAGTAGAATAGCTTATACACTTTGAGGGGCAACTTCCAAACCATACAATAAGACTCAAATGCTCAATATGATCCTTAACTACTCCTCACTACCACCTATATATACCAATCCTTTGCTATGGCCAACACCAAGGCCAACCTACTAAACATATGAAAGCATAAATAAATAAAATATGACAACAAGATAGATTATGTAAGCCACAATTCAGAACTACATATCCAATATAAGCTATAGGACTAAGGACGTAACAAAGTGATGGTTGAGGTGTTTAAGGTCGACTTGCTCAAGACCGGTTCTTTAGACCAAAAGTGTAGGTTTGAGTTGTTTGAGAGATGGAATTATTTTAGTGGTTTGTGCCATGATTTGGTGATTACAATGAGTTATTTCAAGACCTTGATGATGAGATATTTTCATTGATATTCTGCATGAACTTTGATGAAGAGGTTTTCTATGTGAACCAGCTTCACTTTTTGAGACTGATTTTTGGGTGCTTAATATTTAGTTGACGCTTGCAAAATGGTGTGTTCCATGATGAAGTTAGTTGGTACAGAGGTACTAAAGCCTTTTGGTGAGTGTGAGAGGATGTTCCTAACTTGTGTAGAATCTGTTGAAGTCATGATGAAGCTATTATGTGCCTTGAGATTCAAAATTGTGACCATTGGAGCGGGTGTGTATGAACAAATATGGGGGCTAAAAAGTGGACACAAATCCATTTTTGGCCATTTTGGCCATAACGCGCTCATGTTATGGATTGATTGCACTATAATGTGAAAAGGGAAAATCCAGTCACGTTATAATGCGATCGTGTAACGACTTGGGTTTACCAAGTCAAAACGCACTCGTGTTATGGTTTTCTATGTGTTTTCCATGTTATCCCTCCCAAATGGAACTATTTTGCGTGGAAACAGAACGTGAGTGCGTTATAAAGCTATCACGTTATAACACACTTCATGCGTTTCATCTTGTTGGGGTTTGGAATACCCAATCCAAAGGCTTGGATTTCCAAACCAGAGGTTTGACTGTGTATTACGCAATTAAAACCATGTTTGACATTAAAAAAAAAAATTCACATGTGCACCCCAATATCTCGTGCATTAAAACATAATATTCAAAAATAAATTATACTATAATGTCAAGCTCATTTTTACCTTGATGATGATATAATTATTTCTAAAATCTGATTAGTTTAAGGCTTTCATCCATAATTTCTTTTACTAGTGCCTTGTTTTCTTGCAAAAACCTATGCATACGTTTTGGTGCACAATTTACGATTTTTTCATCCAAATTAAAAAAATGTGGTTTTTTCTAAACTCGTTCTACACACACTCAACAAAAAAACTAAAAATGACTTTTTTTTCTCAAAGTTATGGGGGTGTACACAAATATTTCATTTTTGGGATATGTGCACTTTGAAAATTAATAAAAATTATATATTCATCCCAAAATTATGAAAATTTAGTGGGACCTCGTATATGGTCTTAGCTAAATTTATACTAAAGGGATTTGAATTTTTTTATACAACTAAAAAATTGGGGGCGCACACACAATAGGTTCTTATCTTTTTACACAAAAATAGACATACTTTGTGTGCACACAACATTTGAGCCTCTTAATCTCAACCATTTTAATTTTTTTGTAGTTTATAAACTAGATTCTGAGATCTACTGGTACTTATTCTTATCACTTTGTCAAATTTTGAGCATAGGCATGCTGAATTATTCGATGAAGTTTAGGTTTCGCTGATTTTAGGAAAAAGGTGTCCCTTTTTGACCCCCTTTTAGCCCCCCATCTTTGTGCACTTACCCAACAAAAAGACTATGTTTTATACCTTGCGAGCTAGTTTGTGTTGTTAGGCCCAATGCCAACCTATATGGACTCTTATTGTGATTTATATGTGAATGTAGAGTGTGTTTACATGCCTAAACTTAATGGTATTAGTTGACATTTTCTCACTTATGGGGTGTGTCAAGTATAAAAATGAGTCAGTATGTGCTCATTTGAGCTAGTGGATAGGAGAGAGATGTGAGCGAGCTAGAGAGAAGTGTGTGTAGTGTTGTGAGGGGTAAATAAAAATCAAAGAAGAGGATAAGGAGACAAACAAGGTAGAGAATAAGGAATTTAAGTTCATTAGACCTAATCAACATGATATGATGCAAACTTGAGTGAAGAAGAAGAGTGAGTAGTTTGAGAAGGTATTGGGTGAGAAGAGCTTATAAAGTGATCACAATCAATTGTTGAAGTAACAAGTACTTAAGTGGTATTCATATTCAGTGGATGGGTTGGTGTTTGGTCATCCTAGGGGTCAGAGCCTTCTTGTGGGGTTGGTGCCTCACAAAACTAGGGGTCAAAAGGTGCTCGTTGTGAAGTTGGTGCTTTATTAAATTTATTTTTGTTGTGTAATATATACAAAGGTTCGGTTGGTTTTCTTCCCCTTGAGGGTTTCCCACTTTATATTTGGTGTTCATGTGTTCTTTCTTGTTTTATGTACTTGTGGATGAATGTTACACACTTAATAAGATCACATTGATAATGAATGTTAAATAGTTGATTTGAATGATGTATGCAAGTTATGGTAAATAAATTAAAAGTTTTTATATGAATTATTAATTGTCCCTCTCACTCACCATGCTTCTAAAAATTGGTATCAAAGCTAGGTCCTTTTGAAGTAAGTTTAATCGCTTAAAGGATATCCTTGAAGCAAAACAATGGGAAAATCATCTGAGGTTGAAAAAGCATTGATGAATCTAAGAAGGAAGTATTAGATTTTGGAGTCCTTGGCTATGGGATTGGATGAAAAGCTCATTTGTATAGATGAAGAGCATAATTAGGCATCAAAGAGTTGGAATCTCAAGTTAGGAGTGTGACAAAACCCTAAGATCTAAAGAAGAAGATTTCATCGTGTATGAAGATGAGTCAAGTCCTCAAGAAAAAGTTGGATCAAACATCTAATAGATTGAATACATATGAAATGTTATAGAAAAGTTGTGTTGATAACATGATAGGTTCACATGCTTATGAAGACATGAAGGAGACCAAGAAGACAAATTAAAAAAGGTTTGACCCTGTTAGGCATCCAAATGCAATGAGGTATGATTACTCTTTCAATGTTTATTGTTATACATGCAATGAATTTGGTCATAGAGATAGAGATTGCAAAAAGAAGGTTCTCAAGGGATAGGTATTCATGGAATTATGAAATTTCCTTCAAAGGTTAGTGTTATTCATGCTATGAATATGGTCATAAGGCTATGGATTGTAGTTGGAACCTCAACTCTTATCACTCAAGAGGTAAGAAGAATTTTGTGTGCTATAATTGTCAGAATACTGGTCATATAGAAATATTTTGTCTTGATAGGTCATTTATACATAATAATAATGTTAAAAAAAGGAGACAGTGTAAAGGATGTGCACCAAAAGGTATGAAACTATGAATGAATACAAGGAGTCTAAATTAATCAAAGAAGAGCTTACAACAATCAAGACATTCAATGAATATAATCATGAAGATCAAGCTAAGGAGGATGATTCAAAGGAAGTGGAGCATAACATGGAGTTTGATCCTGTCAAAGAAGTGTCAAGTTCAATCAAGAAGTCATATATTGTAAAAAATATAAGAAGAAGGAAGTCAAGACATTCAAGCCCAAATTTGACCAATCAACAAGACAAAAAGGCATGTTAGCCATGATTGAGGATGAGCCATGAATTGAGGAGAACCATATGTGTTTGACATGATTTCAATCAGTAGAAGAAGGGAAGGTAGATGCAATCATCAAGTCTAATGTGTCAAAGAAGAGCAAGAAGACCTCAAAGACTAAATGCAAGCAAGATGAGAAGAAGTACATATAGTTTTGGGAATCCTCTGAGGAGTTCATACTATTCTAGTGCCTTAAATAAATTAGGTTATCTTCATTAGGTCTCATGAAGAAATTCCTCACTCATGAGATGCTTTGGAGGCTAGTTTCTGAGTAGAAATTATGATATGGAAATAAGGTATGAGATCTTGTTTTGTTATGTCATTCATAGTGTTAGCTCCTAAGAAGTGTATGAGGTTTAATAAGGTCTACAAATAGAAAAATTCAGTTTGAAGAGTGACATCATGATTGAAGGTACTATATGAGTGAATTGGGGTTAGAGATATATTATGTTACCCTAGAAAATGTCTCAAGGTCTTGAAGGTTGAACTGTGCAAGAGTATAGTATGCATGAAAAATATCTATAAGAGTATATGCGAGGGGTGTGTTACGAAGTGTATGACTTAGCGGGAGGTATACGTTAGTGTACAAGAGCTTCAAGAGTTATAGAGGTACTTGAATAATGAAGTTGATCGTGTAATTTTTTTCAAAAGTGCTATTGTGTCTTATGTAATATGTGACAGGTTGTAGTTGCAAAGCCACGTGTCTCGTTGTCTAGTATTTGGTCTACTATCATAAGGTTCATAGTAAGATCAAGGAAAAATGTATCAAGGGGGAGTTTCCATCATAAAAAAGTAAAAAGTGACAAGGTGATGATCTATGTTGAAGAGCTACAAACATCATGATTAGAATGAGCATGGAGAAATGTTGTAAGAGAAAGTTGTTAGTGTAGAATCGAGCACCCCCGAATGTCTGCAACTAGATGGGTTGAGACTCTCAGTTTGATTGCATAACATGGAGCATATCTCAAAGTGTGGTACCTTGCGAGTTGAGAGAGCTCTCCGGATTAAGGCCAGTTCCTATTCCTCTATTTAGGTGCACACAAACTAAATTGCAGAGGATCTATTCTAAATCTACTCTATTCTACCAAGGAGACAGGGTTAAGGAGATGCAAGAAAATAAACCTAAGCTAACGAGGTGATGCACCAAAGGAATGTTAGACACTCATTTTGCAATTTAACACAGACCATAGAAATGCAATACAAACACCATGCACAGATGACCAAATTGCAATAAGAGATCAAAAGACAACAACGAATACATGAGAGGGTCGAGAATCATCCACAGACATATATATTATTACTCAGGAGTCGATACAGTATATTGCAGTGGCCAAGAAGAAAAACTTGCATTACAACCCGAATGAGAGGTTAGGAAAGCTCCACAAATCCTCTTGCGAGCAAAAGAAGAAGGGAGGGCACAAAACAGAAATGTCCAACCCTTTACAATGAGCCCCAACCCTTCCTTTATAGATTCAACACATAGGAAGAAGGAGAGAGGAGAGAAAACTAATTCAAAGCTCAACCACTAGCCATCAAATCCTCCTACAAATCCGCCCCAAATCTGTCATGTCTGCATTGATTACTTGTTCAACGCGTTGAAGGAGGAAGAACAATGGATTAGATCAAATCCAATTTGGTTGTTGGAGCAAATAGATCTTATATTAATGGCACAAAGACATTTTTTCATTTTTTCCCCACCTAACTTCTTCAAAATTAAAGTTTCAGATCTCCATGGCATGACAAGGTTGAGATCTTTCCAATGGTGCCAAATTTGTCGATTTCAAGCACTGAATCAAAAGATATGCCCATTTGAAAATTTGAATCGGCTCATACAAAATGGCGGGAACCAGTTATCAAAATGGGTCTTTTAAACTGGACACGTGGAGGGTGGCGCATGTTTGGGGACCAATTTTGGATTTTGCTTTTGAAGTTACGTCTGGGCCGACACGTGGCATCTTCCGCGGCTTGCTCAGTTTCCTCATGTTTTGGCTAAGTCCTTTTTCTCGGCGGGGCCATACATCTGACTAGGGACACGTGGAGGCTTGGCGCTTGTTTGGAAACCCGCCCCAAATTTTACTTTTGAAGTAGTGCCATGCTGACACTTGGCTCCCTCTCGCTGGCCTATCTCTACTTTGACTATTCAACCCCGACCCTATCCCTTTATTAGACCTGGGACACGTGGAAGGTCTGTGCTCATTTGGAAACCCGCTCAAGATTTTACCTTTGAAGGAGCGTCGGGTTGACACGTGGAAGCCTCCGCAAGCTCTTGGAATTTTCAATGGCCACTCTTACTTTCTCGGGCCTTGAACACTTGGCGAGCTAACGCTCGTTTGGGGATCGTATTTTGGGCCATGCCTTTGAAATTGCGCTGATGCAACACGTGGCGCCATCCGCTGGTTCTCTATACTTAGTCGATTTTGGGCCCGCCCTATTCACCTTTTAACTTTTAGCTGTTGACTCTACCCCTCTTTTAGGCTTGGGACACGTGGAGGCTTGGCACTTGTTTGAGTCTTCCCTTTTGGATTCAATCTTTGAAGGTGCACCGTTTGGACACTTGGTAGCTTCCACTAACTCTCTATACTTAGCCAATTTGGGGCTGCTCTGAGTCATTTGCAGAGCCCGAAGACTTCGAGCCTTTGCCATTTCTTTTCCTTTGAGCCTCTTGTTTCTTTGACATTGTTTTCTTCCTTCCCCAATCATGCTCCTCCAATTTAGAACCTGCATGTAACCTGCTCATTGGATTTGAAGCGTGGGTTCATTTCGATGGAACCATTTCTTGAATTTCTTCTGCACGGGTTGTGTTTGATCAATTTTGTTGGGGGACAAAATAGAGATAACAAAAGTTTCCAAGGATGAAGTTATGAACAAGGCTCCATTGAAGAAAAAGTATTTCAAGTATAGTTATGATACTATTTGCTATTTAAGAAGGTCATGATTAGAGGTATGCTTGTAAAATATTCTTCTTACATATATTGTCTAAGTCTTGAAGGTCCAGTATCAAAGGAATAAAGTCTCATGCATGGTTAGATTTATCAAGAGGAAGAACATGGTTTGATTTTTGCTAAGTATGATGGTCAAGGTTGGTCATTTGAATCTTGAAGGTTCAAGGTATAGATATCTACTCTGTTTGAAACTATAACATCTCAAGATTGAAATATTGCTAAAGCTTAGGCCGGATTGATGATTCAAAAGATTTTGTGTTAGGGTCATATGACTAATGTAAGTTACATATGAAGTTATGTATTTATGTGCTAAGTTGAATCTTGAATGTTGTTGGCTTCATAAAAGGTGAACACAACTCTATGATCGTGTATGATTATGTCTAAGTTGGTTTTGTTTTTCTAAAACAAAGAAGGATGTTCATAGTCATGTTGCAAGAAAATGAAAAATTCCAAAGTTACTTCAAGTGCTATATACTATTGATAAAGTTCTTCATAAGTTTAATGTGATTAATATCCTTGTGTGAGTTATAAATGAGTGTTCCAAGGTAGGATTTTGTGTTTCAAGAGTCTTTTAGTTTGTTTCATAAAGCCTTCGGTGATGCATCAAGTGTATGAAAGGTGTTTAAAGGTCTATGACATGTGCATTGGAGTTGAAGAGTGTGTTTAAGTTATCATCTAGGTCTATGTAAGTTTATTTCAGTTAAGCATGGTTAAAGAAAGTCTTCATCTAGATCTCGTGATGTTCTTGTTGCACTATGAAGTTCTTGTTGCACTATGAAGTTGTGTTAGAGCCTAATATGTCATGTATCACCAAGGAGGTATGTACACTTGTGTTCAAAAATGTTAAGAGGGTTTGTCTTAAGGTACAATACAATGATGCAATATAAGACAAGTTGAGGTACAACAAGGATGATTGGAATCATGATAGAAAGGGAAATTCACTTAGAGACAAAATTTGAAGTTTTATTGTTGGCACTTTGTAAGGACCAATATGATCATGATATTATGAAGACCTAATTGAGATTGTATAGGTGTGTTCTTGAATACATGACAAGTGGAAGTACATTGTAAGTGAAATCAAGAATTGTAAAATGCAAAAGATTGGATGTTTATGAGAAAGATATACTTTGTTTGATGGAGACAAGTGTTGAAAGACCTAGTATAGGTCTGTATCTATACAAATATCAAGTTAGTGGTAGGATTAACATGGAGAAAAGTAGCTTGAGGGTCTACAAGGATTATGGAAGATCTAAGACATGTATGAAAAATAGTAAAATCAAGAGTATAATGTCTTGAAGGCTTTGTAGGCGGGCGATGCATGAAAAAAAGTTATATCTCTTAATATGAGAAAAAATCTGATTGAACAATTGAAATTGAAAATTAAGTATTGTTGATAATGAGCAACAAAGATGAAATCTAAAAGAGAAAAGCAAGTCAAAAAGTATTGGAATTTGTCATGAAATGTCGGAGAAGCTGGTCAAGGTATGAATATTTGTTGCCTCTTGAAGAATCTACTAGTTAGTTAATGTATAGAGCTTCAAGACAATATGAAGGTTGTTCATCTCGAGTTAGTGTCAAGACTAAGGCTATACAGAGTATCATCCCAAGTTCAACTAGTTGGATCCAAGAAATATTAAGGCTTAAGGCATTTTTTCTCTATTATTTGGTTTGAAAAGTTTGTTGAAATGTGTTCACGAAATTGCATAACAAGACTTATAGCAAACGATTACCGCCCAAGAAGTTGTGAAATGTGTCAAGAAAAGAAGGAGCTTAGAGCTCGAGTCCGTGATACTAGAAGTTGTGTTTGAAGAAGACAAGTAAGTAAATATGTATGAAGCCTAGATGAAGTGTGTATTTAGCTAGAAGATAGTGTCTTGAAGATGAAAAAGGAAGGATAACAAAAGTTTTACAGGTAGAGGATAGAAATTAGTAAATCTATGCTATGTTCATTTGATGATCATATCCTTATATGTCTAAGATTGCATTTGAAGAATACAATGTAAATTCACAAGAAGTTACAGTTTAAAGGATGCCTATAATAAGAATGAAGATCAAAATGAAGCATGCCACTATTTAGGGGGAAATGAATGAAATAAAGAAAGGTCCATGGATCATTTGTATCAATTGAAGTTAAGAAGGTGAACTAAGGGAGAATTTGTAAGTAAGGAAGTGTTTATGTATTATTGTCATTATTTTCATGTCAAGTTGTCATAGTTTCCTTTTTCATTAGATGTCAAAGGGGGAGAGTATGCTTAGAAACATGAAAAAAGGTTTGAAGGTGCTTGTTTATGTGGTTTCCATCAATGTTTATGAAGATGGTTACCATCAATGACAAAAGGAGAAATTTTTGGGATTTCTCAATGTAGTTGTCATTGATGTCAAGTCACATTGATGTCAAAGGGATTCTAGGTGGCATATGTGTCTGTATGAGGTGTCATCCATGAAATAAGATGAATGTTGATTAGTAGTGAAGAGATGAGGTGTCATGAAGTGTTGTTGTAGTATGGTGTTTAGGATTGTATGCATGTTCTTGATGCATGGTCAAGTAACTAGGTGATGAGAGTAAGCTCTAAAGATGGTCGAGATATTTCTAGGACGTCTAACATGATTACTATGATGTGTCGAGGTGTTAATGAGTTTATAAGATGTTGACAAGGTCAGTTCATGAGAGTCATGTGGTGATACAAGCCTAACTAGGCCTAATCCTAGACCTAGTGCATAACATATGACATGGTTGCATGAAGTATGAAGGAAGGCAGTCCTGTTTGAGCATGTGGAATGTATTGTTGCATTGAATAATAGGTGTGGAAAGTCTATAAGGTCAAGTTTTAGGATTATAATGCAAGTTCAAGGTCCTTTGAAGCATGTTCATTGGAGACAAGGCAAGTAAGAAAAGGAAAACCATGGTGTTTGGAGAGTTCTAGGTGTATGTAGGAATGAATGAGAATTGGGATAGTTGAAGGAGGTTGTTTAAGTGTTGCGTGTAAAATTTTAGGTCGGAGAGTGAAGACAAAGAAAGAAAACATAATTTTATCCCTATTGATTTCTCGAAGTGCATTTCCCGCTTTTAAGGGCAGTTTCGGATGCTCACCCACACGTGTGAACTGTGCATGGGAGTCTAATCTCTTGGGGGATGTTTGTACATGAAACCAAGAAGGTATATAAAAAAGAATGAGATCAATTTGGATGTCAAAATTTTATTAACCATAGTTAAGAAGCAGAACACGTCAAAACCCTCCATAAACCCTAGTAGTAGAGAGATAGGAAAGAAATACATGGTATGGTCTTCAAATGGCATGGGAAAGCTAATGAAATGACTCAAGGTTGTAGAGAATTCTTCGGGCTCTTGTTGGTGGTGGTTTCATGCTCCAGGTATGTTGGTAAGGTACAAAAAAAACCCTAGTTTCGGGAGATTTATGTTTGAGAGATGATTTGAAGGTTTCATGAAATGAAAAAAAGTGTCCCGTATATCACGATATGTGTTTTAGATGGCCATGAAAATATATGAGTAGGTTTTATAGAGAAAATTGGTGAAACAGTCTCACAATGTGACCTACCGCTAGAAGGGCTAAAAACAATCTTGTGATCCAAAGGTGTGAGTGAAGTTTGGCATTGTGTAGAAATGAATTATGTGCATGGAGAGCTTGTAGGAGTATAATATGATGTGTTTGTGATCTTGGAATGGTTTGAAGAAGTGTTTTCATACTAAGCCCTAATGGCCTAATCAACCCTATTAGGTTTGCCAAGAAGGTGTCATAGAACATGTGTGTTTGGTTGATTTTTTCCGGTGACATATGGTATTAATTACTTGAAGAGGTGTGTCGGGATGTCGTTGATGTGTTCCAAGTGATGGAAGTGCCTAGAAGTGATGCTTGAGGTGTTGGAGGTTGACTTGCTCAAGATGGGTTCTTGAGACCAAAAGTGCAGGTTTGAGTTGTTTGAGAGATGGAGTTGTTTTAGTGCCTTGTACCATGATTTGGTGATTGTAATGAGTTATCTCAAGACCTTGATGATGATACATTTTGATTTTTATTCTGCATGAGCTTTGATGAAGATATTTTCTATGTGAATCAGTTCACTTTTTGAGACTGATTTTCTGGATGCTTAAGACCTAGTTGATGTTGTTTGCAAAATGGCGTGTTCCATGATGAAGTTAGCTGGTACAAAGGTACTTGAGCCTTTTGATGAGTGTGAGAGGATGCCCCGACTTGTGTGGAGCTAGTGAAGTCATGATGAAGCTGCCTTGTGCCATGAGATTCAAAATTGTGACCATTGGAGTAAGAATACTATGTTTTAGGCCTTGTGAGCTAGTTTGTGTTGTTGGGCATAATGTCGACCCATATAGCCTCTTGTTGTGATTTATATGTGAATGTACAATGTATTTACATGTTGACATGACTGACCTTAATGGTCTTAGCCGACCTGTGGTCACTTATGGGGTGTGTCAAGTATAAAAGTGAATTGTATGTGCTCATTTCAGCTAGTGGATCGAGAGAGATGTGGGCGAGCTAGAGAGAAGTGTGCGGAGTGTCGTGAGGGGTCAAGAACAAATCATATAAGAGGATAAGTAACTGAGTAGGGAAGAGAAGAAGGAATTCAAGGTCATTAGACCTAATCAACATGATATGATGCAAGTTTGAGCGAAGAAGAAGAGTGAGTAATTTGAGAAGGTTTTGGGTGAGAAGAGCTTACAAAGTGATCACAATCAGTTTTTGGAGCAAAAAGTACTTAAGTGATCTTCATATTTAGGTGGCTGAGTTGGTGTTTGGTCATCTTAGGGGGTTGTAGCCTCCTTATGGGGTTGGTGCCTCACTAAACTAGGGGTTGGTGCTCCTTGTAGGGTTGGTGCCCTACTAAACTAGGGGTTGGTGCTCCTTGTGAAGTTGGTGCTTCACTAAATTCCTTTGTGTTGTGTAATATATGCAAAGGTTCAGTGGGTTTTCTTCCCTTGAGGGTTTCCCACTTTATATTTGGTGTTCATGTGTTCTTTCTTATTTCATGTACTTGTGGATGGATGTTACACACTTAATAAGCTCACATTGATGATGTATGTTAAATGGTTGATTTGAATGATGTATGTAAGTTATGGTAAATGAAGTAAAAGTTTTTGTATGACTGATTCACCCTCCTCTCAATCACTTGTGCTTTTAACACTATGTTTACAATTTTTGCATACATTAATATAATTTCACTAAATTATTAGAACTTGATGTATTCATAGAAGACCCTTTAATCAAATAAAACAATGTAGTCAACCACACATCTTTAAATATTTTTCATACGATTGCATGTTTCCTAATTTAGAACAAATGGGTGAGGTTGAACTAAATAATGTAGGGATAAAATGAAACCGATTCCATAATCGAGGATTGGATGATTCTATCTTCCAACAATCTTCCATGCTTTCAAATGACCCCTTCCATAATACCATGATACTTCAACAAATTAAATTAGATGATTTGTGTGATAATATTGAAACCGTAGAGGATTCCACATGCTCTAGTCATAATATTGCTCTTGGAAAATCCTAGTTACGTGTGGGGTTGGAGAAATCTATTGGGGATTTTAAGGAGTTTTTGTTCTAGAATGCGACAACAGTCATTGTTGTGTAGTGTATGAAGGGTGGTGGTAAAACGACTTTGACCATGGCTCTCTGCATCTTCCTCGAATTAAAGGTTGAAATGAGGTTTCCCTCAATGGGTATGGAGGCATAGATGATGGGATGCCATGGATGACTTAATGGGTTTATTTTGTATAGAGAATAGTCAATCATGTAGCTATTTTTCAATGGCTCTTTGATGGTTTAGTTATTCTAAAATCCCTTAATCTAAATTTAATAAAGACACTTGACTTATACACTTGGAATCCCTTAATATAAATGCCATAAATGTCTAGAAGCTGACTTGTAGGCCTTGAATCTCGTAACATTAATTACAAGAAGACCCTCAATGTATTTTTACTTGCTCTTATAGTGGTCGAGTAAAGACCTTCAACCTTTACACATCACTTTTAATCGTATACATGTCATGCAATAACAGAAAGCTTTTCATCTTTCAATTGGCCAAGAACCCATTAGGAGGCATTTATTCATTACAAGAGTACACGTTATCAATAAGTTGTTTGTGTGCCAATATTTAAGTGAAATGAACTCTCGAACGAGATTTTTCTTAAAACTTATTCTCTTTTATCTTATAATACAGAAGTAAAATATACTTCTTTCTTTGAAAAAGCAGCATTATTTCATAAGTAGTTATAGAGATGGGAAATAAAATTAGATTTCTAAATTTTTTCATATTTCAGAAGTGATATGTAACAACGTGAATCATTAAAATGTTACGAGTGTTTATTAGTGTTGCAAATGGAAGATCTCACACAAAGTAGAAAATACAAGGAATATGCTTTCAACCACCGTGGTAACTTTCGGTGGATTGGTTGGTCATTCCCTTTCCCACGCCATACTTATCACGGGTGGTGCGATTTGTTTGTCTTTAATGTTTTCCTTCTTTTTCGTTAGGTGGTGAAACCTGCTTGTCACGTAATGAAGTTGGTATTAACTACGTTGACATATATTTTTGATCTTTTAGGTATGGTGGTTTAAAGTTTTAAAAGGGCAGTTGGAGTAGTTGTCTTTAATAATAGGGTTGACAAATTTTTAGAGAATCTTCTAAATTTTGTTCTAGATAAGTTGACTTTGAATGTTTTTAAAAAAGTAATAGGTTTTGTTGTGACTTAGGTTAGGTAAGATTGTGTGGTGGTTCTTAGACATCTAGATCATCAAATCAACATTTCAAGAGACAAAAGTGCGGTTATGGTTATGAAGAGACTTAAAGATAATATGAATATTGTTGTCAATAACGCTGATAAGAGTAATACTACAAT
Source organism: Taxus wallichiana var. yunnanensis (assembly GCA_018340775.1). Taxonomy (NCBI): domain Eukaryota; kingdom Viridiplantae; phylum Streptophyta; class Pinopsida; order Cupressales; family Taxaceae; genus Taxus; species Taxus wallichiana. The sequence goes on from CM031238.1 coordinate 121,080,075, forward strand.
GGTGTTGAAAAAGAATGACCATGATGCTAAAATGTTTGATCACTTCACAAATTTATTTGTAACTATAATAGGTTGGAACACAATCCAATCACACTAATTACAAAGAAATTGAGTAAAGTTATTACATAATATTTTTTTAGAGGATGCTTATTGAAAAAATATCTTATACCCAATAATGAAATCACCCTAGGATTTCCACTTGCTCCTAGGATTCATAAAGATGGGGTCCTCTTAAACCAATCATAGACACCAATGATTCTTTGACTTAGAACTTGGAAGTTAACCTTACTCGTAAGATTAATCCTTTAGTTGGGTGCACATGTTCTTTCATTAAAGATTCTTCCCATTTTGTTGATTTCATTAAAGATACGATACTATAGGATGATAAGATCCTAGTAAAATTTTTATGTTGTTTCTTTGGTCACTAATACTAGTAGATTTTGATATTTTGTAACATTTTGTATCATTTTTTTGAACTCAAATGGGTTTTATGCTAATTTGTGTCACTTTTCACTAACACAAAAGTGATGCAAAGTGCGGCAAGGTTTTTTGAAAACCACAAAAATAACATCCCTTTCACAATGTATTCGTTATTTTACCTCGATTCTAATTTGCATCATGATCCATGGATTTTTTAATTTCAAAATCCCGCCAATCCATTATTAAAAAACGTGACGCTAATATTAGTCTTTGACACATATTTGCATAAAAACCCATATACTTTTCAAATTAAAAATCTCACCAATTCATAATTTAAAAAATCTAATGCTAGAATTAGTGTTGACACAAATTGTGTCAAAGTGCATCCGCAATTGGGCAAGGATTAATGTTAGGATAGCTTATAACTTACAAACTCTCACAAAATCTTTCCCTCAACTCAATTGACACATCCAAATAAACATTTATAACAATTATTTTGTGATTTATTTGGTGTTATTTGATATATTTTTCATATGGGAGAGAAAAAGAAAGAAAATATCAAAATAATAAGGGAGGCAAAATTTCAAGAACTGGTATTAAGAGAGAAACATGTACATGAAATTGTAATTCCGAGTTTTATGTGAATCCAAAGGTTCAATTTTTTGCACACATAGCTTTGTTTTATATCGACTAATTTTTATGGTTGTCTTTGATAATCGAAATCATGCTAGAATTATTTCTTACAACATTCGGTTCCTTGATGATAGTATACACTTGGATAAGAAAAGATATATTACAAGAAATCTATTTCTTACAACACATGTGCAATGCAAGAATGCATATTATAGGATGCATATTTATATTGAAATATTTTTTTTTGAATAATGTTGTAGGGAAATGACACATACACATATTGGAGAGGGTGGGGTTTGAAGAGTCTCTCATGTCCTTGTGAAAATTCCTCAACCAAAGGAAAACATTGATAAATATGTGCAAGATCTATTTCTATGCACAAACCAATTTTTCGCACTGTCGAAGGTCAAACATGAAACATGATATCTTGACTCGGTTGTTAATACGGTTGATGAGGTAGATGGTGAATATTTTGTTAGTACACGAACGTTGATATGGAAGACTACGTTGACAAAAAGGATTAAAATATCTTTGTTAGAGCCCCCGGATTTCCCACTTGTAAACATGCCTTTCAACGTAATAAAAATTATTTCTAGACCTTTGATGCAAAACATGATGACTCAAAAATTTCATAGGAAGAAACTTACAAAAATGTAATTGAAAATTCTACTGCAAATTTCTTGATGCAAAGAATTATGACGCAAAATAATGTCACAAAAATACAACTGAATTTCGATGCAAATTGCTAAGGGACAACAAGTGTCATTTAGAGTCAGGAATTCTAAAAAAAAAATTGTTAGAAAAATTTCTTCATTGCGTTTTTAACACTAAAACATCAAAGTCTTATAGTGTAAGGTTCCAATTTTAGATGTAATCAAGGTGATTAAGAAATGCATTGCCAAGGACACAACTTCAGTCCTCGAGATTTGTCTTAGATCAACCTTATTTAGTTTTGAAGGTGCCTACAAACAATCATATGGTGTATCAATGGGTTCTCTACTTTCACCTACCGTGAAAAATATATTCATGGAGGATTTCGAGGATAGGACGCTTCATTCATTTCCTTACAAAATCAAGTGGTAGGAAGGGTATGTGGACAATATAAATTTGAGTTAGCAACATGGGAGAAAGAAATTATAAGAGTTCCATGCTCACCTTAACAACAATGTTGGGAACATCCAATTCACATAGGATCTAGAAGTTGACAATAAGCTTCCTTTTCTTGATGTTCTCATATTAAGAAAATCAAATGGTTCACTTTCTTGCCTAGTCTATAAGAATCCTACCCACACCGATATCTATATAAATGCTTCATCATTTAACCACCTATCTTAGAAAGAAGGGGTTCTAAAACCTTGGCTACTAGGTCTTTTAGGGTATGCGATGAGGAACATCTTGAGAAAAAGTTCAACATTTATTCGAGAGTTTTGAAAAGTTACAAAGATAAAAAAATTCTTGGGATTTTAAGTAAGCTAGAAAAGTCATGTCAAAGCCTATGCGAGTGAAGATTCTTAAGAGGTACTTGTAACATTCCTTTCTTAACATTTAGGAAATCTAAAAAAAGATCTCAATTTTTATAATAAAAATAATATTGGGTTGTCTTTTCTTTCCCATAAAAAACTTACGAAAGTTCTCTAGACTTCCAAAGACTATCTAGAACCGAATCTAAAAAGTGGGGTTTATAAAATTGATTGATTGTTGTAATATGCCATAGATTGGTGAGACAAGATGTTCATACACGTTAAGGTCAAAGAATCGATGTAAATATCAAGCATCATTGGGTTATCAAGTCAACTTTGGTTGATTGGACACTCATCTAAAATAAAACACCACATTTGTGTTGATAATATGAAGGGTCTAGTGGTCAAATATTGATTTTGTAAAATATGATTAAGGAAAGTTGATCGATTAGTAAGCATTGCCATAATCTAAATAGAGATGAGGGATTAAGATGAAATCCATTATGGAGACCTATTATTGATCTACTCAAATTACCTAATATGTGAGGGATAATAATTTAATAGATTGTCTTAATCTTATTTCTTATTTTGACTTAATAGACATATTCACTAGAAATATGAATATTTTTTTATCATTGACAACTCTCCCAACCATTCAACAATAGATTAGAGAAACACTCTTATTTAACTCTAGTCAACTACTCGTTCTTATCATTGAAAATTCATTGCTAACCTATTTAATTATCTAATAAAAATGGAAAAAAATTATGATTATAATTATATTTCTATTTAAGAAATTAAAATTTTAATTTGTTTAGTTAAAACAATATTTTGACAGATGAAATATTTTTTGAAAAAATTAAACTTATCTATATATCATATTTTTATTAAAAAAACAAGTTTATAAAAAGTTACAACAAAAAATAACTAATAAATATGCACAATCTGAAAAATATTTTTTATTTAAAAAAATAAGTTAATTTTTTTACAACAAATGACTAATAGACATGCACAATCTAAAAACAAAGAATTGCAGCAAAAAAGAAAAAAATTAAAAAACAAACAACTTACGAAACATAACTATTTAAACTACTATTTTACTATGTATATTAATAATATAATTTAAAAATAAATAAATTATTTAATGACTAACACATTTAATAATAAAAATTAGTTTTGTATTAATTGTTTTTAACTTGTTCTCTATTTCTATTTTAACAATAATCTAGAATTATCTCTAAAAAATATTAAGCTCACAACCCTGTTTTGTATCCTAATAATGACTCAATATTGATTTAAATACGTTCTTACATACATTCTTCTCAGTTTTTTTCCGTAAGTTGTGCTCAAAATAACGAAGCTTTCAAGGCAACCATGGAAGCAGATGAAATCATATTAGCTACAATTTCAATAAGTTTGGTATTTTTGCTCCATTTCTGTGCAGCAGATGTGGGCACAGCGACCGCTTATGGTCCTCCATATGTCCGTAAGTATAATCATCACTTGAGAACAAATTCACCATGCCTTCTGTTTACTTTCATTCATGAAAAAAAAAGGGTTACCATTTCTAATCCTTATCATTCGTGCTAATATTTACAGAGTATGATCGCTATAAGAAATTCACTCTGGTTTTCCTGTACATTTGTTTACATAAGGACTGTTATGTGTAATAGTTTATCATTCTATCCTGTTTTTTTTGGATAAAAATCATTAATTAATTAGATATTTTATAGAGCTGTATTATTTCAAAGAGGAAATTCACGAACCATTAATCTTTGGGATCGCCACATCTGACGGATCCTATGTAAAAATCACGTGAAAATTCATGACCCATTAAAGTTTAGGATCATTTCATATGACCGATCTGATGTAGATCAGATTAGTAATCCCAAATATTGATGGTTAAAGAATTTTCTGGTGGTTTTTCCAAAAAATTAAAATCTAATTGTATGGATTGCAATAGCCTAGATTTATCATTTGATCAATTTTGTTAATATTTTTGTTTGGATTTTGTAGCATCGTCGTGTTATGGAAGCGACAGGGGGCAGTTTCCAGCGGGCAATCGATTTGCAGCGGCGAATGATGCGATTTGGGATAACCAGGCTGCCTGCGGAAGAAAGTATCGAGTCAGATGTTTGAGCGGAACAAGCAGTGAAGTAATGAATCCATGCAGAGAAAGATCTCTTGTTGTCAAGATTGTTGATTATTGCTCTTCCTCTGGTTGCGACAATGGCGACGCCACTTTCCACTTATCAACGGATGCATTTGCCCACATTGCTCAGCCCTCTGCTCGCAAAATAAATATCGAATATGACCAGTAAGCTTTTATTATTGTTTTCAATTACGGCAATGGAATTTTCTGTGTAGCAAAATTAATCTCTATTTTAATTTTTAATGTGTGTGTGTGTTTTGTTACAGAGTGTGATTCAAGATACCAAGAGTCAGAATTGGTGAGGAAGTTGCACCAAAAATCATTGACAATATAAATCTACACACTTTGCAATAGTTGAATATTTCAAGGGAGGGCGTTTACAAAATATTCATTTTATAGATGTAGACTTGTTGCCAGGCATTCTTTGTCTACATAGGGGACATACGATTGAAAGGCTTCCAATCCATTTGGGAAAGGAAAGGTCCATCTCATACTCTTAATTTGTGACTCCCTATTAAGAGTTATATGTTTTTCCATCGTTGACAATGGGTTCAATACAATTTAAAATTTTATTATTATTTATAGGAGTATACATTTTTGTTGATCATTTGTAAAATTTCACACAACAAACATGATTTTGTTCATTTTAATATATTGTTTAACTCTTTGAAAATTTGAAAATATATGGAATAATTGAAAACGTGTGTGTGTGTATATGTAATTTTAAGAGGAATATCCAAGAAAACATATTTGTCTTGAGAAATATCCAAAGGAGTTACAGAACCGTGATTCTTCATCGAGGAAGAGGAGACATCACCACCATTTATTGATGAAGACTACTGAGATAACTTGATGATTTTTTTCCTATGATGTGACAGACTCCAACCTCTTATTGAGGAGGGGTGTAGAATCGACTACAATAAGGAGAAGTGAATAATCACTGCGAGTGTTTTTTCCATCACTTGGCGATTGGAGAGGGTGAGCCTTGTAGTAGAGGATCTAGAGATACATTGCCCATAATGTACACATGGGATTCACTATGTAAAATTATGGCTTATCATGTGTGTTCATAGGATAGTAAATAATACCCATATTTGTAAATGTAAATCTCAATCTTCTATTATTAATAACCCCTCCCAATACAACTTTTCGATTATAAAATACCCCTTATTTTAAAATGTATCTAAACCATGGGCATTTTCCATATGATATTTTATACCCCTTTTTATTTCCACCTCTTTACTGTTGTATTCAATATCTTATAGTTTCATGAAACTTAATCATATCTCCACCTAAAGCCTAGATAAAAATCATATTCAACTCAAAAGTACAAACCCTCGATATGTGTAATTTGATGTCTTTGTAGATAAAAAATCACACATTTTGGGTAATTATCTAGTATCGATCGTATACTACTATTCATATGGTTCTTAAGTACAAAAAGTAAAAATAACCCATGTCTTTGGCCATCTTTTGTTGTTTTCTGTTGCTTCTTTTGGTCTTGCACCTTTTTTGGCCCAATCTGTCTTTTCATACTTCAATTTTACCTTTTATGGACTTGAGCGCCCCGGGCCAGAAGCCAACACTCGGGTGCCCTCGTCCCTTTTGGGCACCCCTGTCCTCTTTACACTTTACTCTCACTTTTTGGGTTCTTTCTAGCTGTTTGAGCATCTTATATTTTTGGTAGTCGGCCTTTTTAGGGTTAATTATGAAATTCAAATGAAGGAATCATATAAATACAAAGTTATGTGATCATAATAAGGGATCAAGCACTAAACACTCTCTATCACCACCTAAGGTTGCATCCATCGAGACATCTGTAGAACTAAATCATGCACTTTGGGTATTATTTAGTCTCGGTCTTATACTACTATTCATATGGTTTTTGAGTGAATAAAGTACTAATTAACCCTCGTCTCTTGGTCATTTTTATTTACTTTATGTCGTCATTCCCGACCTCCACCACATACATGCCCAGTTAGTTTTCATCATTTTCCATCATTTTAGCCTTGATGGGGCACCTATAGGTGCCCTAGTCCCGATTAGGTCACTCGGATCCTTGAAAAATTTCCCGCCACTTTTTGGCACTTTCTAGCCGTTTGAGATCCTTAGCTTTTTGGTGTCGGCCTTTTCGGGGTTAATTACGGACTTTGAACAAGAGAACCATCTAAATATAAAATTATTAGACCATAATGAAGGACCAAGCACTAGGCACTCTATCATCATTTAAGGTTGCATCTATCTAGAGCTAATTTACATCCATCTAGATCTCATTTGTATCCATCTAGCTCATCACAAGGGAAAGGATGGTTCATCTACATCACAAAACATAGTCCGGGAAGTTTATTTTATTCCATCCACCATTCTATTACATTTTTCTATACATAGTTATTGCTCACTACTTCACAAAGTGCGACTAACACAAGAGCAACCTAAGGCATGATCACACACACACAAAAACTACATTGGGTTTAAGATGTAGTGCAACACTTAGTTAGTAAGTCCACCATTGTGGCCTGCTTGAGGAAAGTCTGACCCTTCATTTGCATTTTTATTTTTTAGGGTTTGATGCTTGTTTTGGGGTCTTGTAGGTCTTTCTTTCATCATTGATCATTAACGACATATGACATAGAGCAATGAGTTACACGCGACAGGAAGTGAAGGAATTAGATCATCTTTCGACCCTCTGCAGAGCTAGTTTACGGAACTCTTGCACATACCAGGGCACCCAAAAACTCGAATAGGGCACCCATAGGCACCTGATTCTCTCCCAGTGCCCCATCCCTTCAAAATTTTAGATTCATCCTTTTCAAGACCTCTACATGTTTGTTCCTACTTCCAGAATATTTAGTTGATTTTACGACATAGTCTAGATCAGCCTCCGAATCAACTAAGCTCCTTCCAACCCTATTTTTCAATTAGGGTTTCATATTTTCATTAGTTTAGTTACTTGGGTCAATTTCCATATTTATTTACTTTGCATTTATCTATTGTTATTTACTATTGTTCCTAGTTAGATTAACTTAATAAAATCCACATTTATTAAGTTAATAATTTTGGTGAACCCAACCACTTTCACGCTTAGGATCCTCATCTTTCTTCTATCAATGGGTCGTAAAGATCCTTAAGTTCCTTTGTTTGATTTACTTAAAATGCATCCCGATTTGCCAAGGCTATTATACTGAGAGAATTAGACTCCATATGTCATCCTATCAATATGCCACCAAATGAAATAAGTCTTATCTTCCATTGTTTATTTGACGATCCTAGTCCTAGTGCTCCTCCATCTAATCAACCCTTATTAGACTCGATTCAAGCCTTACATACTTTATTTCAAGATAAATTTATGGTCATGGAATCCACGATTATATCTCTCAAATATGAAATTCAACAACTTAAGGATGTTTCTCAATCACATGTTTGTGCTCATTCTACATCTTATATGTAATCTATGTCCACTACATGTCATCTAGATGAACCTCACGACATGCCATTTCCCGAACCTCTCATATTTGAGCATAATATTATGCAACATGACATTCTTACTTAGCTACTTACTCATCAGTTGATCACTTTTCCACCTACTCATTACTATTCTCCTTACCGATTAGCAAAATATCAAGGTCATCCATATTGTAATTATCATCGAATCAATGGACATAATGACAACGATTGTTACGCTTTACAATGAAGAATCAAACATCTTGAGCATCAGGGTTTTATCTCATTCACTACACAACACTTTATTGCATGCCCATCTACGAATGCTACACCCACCTGGGATCCTAAATCTATTCCCTATGTGCCTTCTTTGGTTATTCAAGAGCCACCTAAGAAACCACCTATGACATCACCAAGTCAACATAAGAAACAACCTCTCCAAATTAGTTCACCACCTCCTCCTACTCAATCACCTACAACATTACCAAGTCAAAACAAGAAATCACTTCTCAAGGTTTTCTCTAAATCATGTCCTCCTACTAAGTCATCTATTGCATTACCAAGTCAAACTAAGAAACCTCCTCTTAAGGACAATCTCACTCCTCCTTCATCAAAGGTATTTGTGACATCACACGGTCATGCTCAACAACCATCTTCTAAAGTTAAACTTGTAATTTTGCCATCTGCTATAGACCATACCTATGTCAATGACTGGGACCCGAATGAAGCTTACTATGATGATGAACCATTTGATGGTCACACTCCTTTATCACCTCAACGTCCCATCACTTTTGTTAAGGAAACTACTCCTTACATTGATCCACTTAGTGTCTTTTGACTAGACTTCCATCGTGTACATACTTGGGGGCATAACACTCATACATCCCCTCCCTCATCTTTACATCAATTCATCTTGCATAGTCATACATACATCTTAGTATTGACCATTACCCGATGACACACTCTTGTGCTTCGGTTCACACTTAATTGTTGAGGGCTTACTACACATGAACCCCATACACTGCGCACAATAGCTACTACACACACTTTGCATCTATTTACATATCTCATGTCTTATGTCTTACATATTACATCATACATTTCACATTTCATCTACATCATTTCAACATTTTCGTATCTACACATCATACATATTTTAAAAACTATACTATTAGGCAATCTTCGCATCACATACTACACGTCATACACCATATTAGTATCCATCTTACATATGTCTATCGTCTACGAATCTAATATTACATACTACTCATCATGCCTACTACAAAACACAAATATTCAAATTACTAGTCTATTTACACACATTGCATTACATACTATTCATCACGTATTACACATTCTACTCATCACATGCTCATCTTTCATCATAGCATATACTACATTGTCTTCTATGCGCTGCACTTACTACCATATGGCGTACTTTAGTTCCTCGATCCATTCTCGACGCCAAGTGTTTACAAATCAAATGGACCTTATCTTCATCACATGTTTATCATTCAACCTTTCATCATGTGACATTCTAGGTTAGTGACATATGTTATAGGCTAAATGGTCACCTACTCTATCATATTATAGTGGTATACGATTTTAGGCTACATCACCACTCCCTTTATTCATCATGTAGTGATATATGCTTTAGGATACATCATCACTCTTTCGATCATCTTGTCGTGATATACGCTTTGGCTATAAGGTTCACGCACACATCATTTCTAGGTCACATTTCATCAATACATACATACACATTCATCACAATGTGTTAGACACAACACACACTTCGACCATTTCCTGATGACACATGCTCATTTACGAATCATTCTTGATCACTTTGAGGGCAAAAACCAAATGAACCTCATTGAATACATCTCCATTCACTCGGAGGCACACGAATCCTATCATCCATCTTGTATTCCGTTCCATCCATCCACAACATATTACATATGATGGTTTCTTTTACTCATGGGGGTTCATTAGTTAGGAAATATCCTAGCATGTGCATTCATATTGAGGTAATTAAAATGAATAAAAGTAAATTCAATATCTTTGGTAGACATGAGGGGGTGAAAGGGTTTAATTTATTAATATTTTTAATCGTGGCATTGGGGTAGGTTAGAGAGGTGGGCCAAAGGAAAGGGAGGTTAAATTTTAATATAAAATAAAACATTTGAACCAAAGTTTTTAAAATTAAATACCTTAAAAATGTAAAAGGAGTATGGTCATAAAGTTAAATTATAATCTCTTTTTGAATAAAGAAATATCAATTAAGAGATTCTTAACCAAGAAATGATAAGATGGTAGAAAACTAGGATTGAGTATGCTTTTCAACACAAGTGATATTATTTCAACATCTTAATTATTTGAAGAACTATTGATAAATGATTAAAGCTTAAAATTTATAAGGTAATTGGTAATAGGTCTTGAATGGCTTCAAACTATCTTTTAAGAGAAAATGCATATTAAAAAATTGAGTGAGAAACATGATATATTTTTGTTTAATATATTAGGGTAGAAATAAAAAGGGTAAATAAAATTGTAATGGAAAATGGGTAAGTAAGGTACATGGAAAAAATAGGGGATGTTTTAATTATAATAATATAATAGGAGGGGTATTATCAATTGAATAATTAAAGGTAAAAAATAGAATTAAGGGTATTATTTAATACCCTTTGAACGAACGTGATATACAATAATTTTACTAAGTGAACCCCCATGCTTTTACTCATGCTTGCATTTACTTGTTAGTTGTTCATGGTCACTTTATTACATATGATAGAGATATTTCTTGTATGCCATTATCTTTATCATCCACACATGTCCGTTCATGTTTATTACTAATTATGATTGCAGATATAAAACTTTTGCACACAACACATATGTTTTCCTTTTACCCTTCCTACATTGGTCGTTGGGGACATCCACATTCATCTCTCACACATTTTTATGTAGGTATATTTTCTTTTATACTTGTTTTTGCATTGTCTACTATTATTTTTTCTTATATGTGGGCCTCGTCCTATGTTTGGTGCACACACTTGTTTGTTGTATGTGGCCATGATGGCCTTGCATGTCTTGCAACATCGTGAGTGGTGTCCCATGTTTGTATCCCTTTTTGTGTGGATTACTTTTTCTTCTTACGTGTTTACATTACTACTTTGTTTGGTAGCTTTTACACTATTTACGTAGCTTACACATTTCTTTATACATGCATTCTTATTCATACTAACACTTTTTTGGCTATCCTTTTTGTTTTTACGTGCCTTGGTTTCTACCAAGCACTTTCCCTTCCCCTTGCAGGGTAGAGTTACAGAGTTCATGCGGTTGGTCCTCTTTTGGGGCGAATTCTCCTATCAGCGATGACGCATGTGCCCCCAAAGAGGGGGACATCATTTGGGGTTTTACATTCTACATAGTGCTTCTACACCGATTCAATTCAATATAATTTCCACCCTTGGCATCATGGGTTACATACAATGAGTGGGTTCAAACAGGTCTACGAAATCCATACAAAATAGATTTTACAGGACATGGTTTTCCTTAACATTATGGGGAGCAATTAAAGGTTGGAGGATACAACATAATTCCTCCCTATACTTCTTTTTCTAGTGGTGTCGGATCACCCAAAAATTAGGTCAGATAGAGATATCTTCACACATTATTAGGGAAATAATTAGCGGTTAGAGGATACATTGGAATTCCTCCTATACTTCTTCTTCTATCTATGGCGTCGGATCGCCCAAAAAACCGGAGAAAGATATCCTATTTCTACACCCTTTCTCTCATCACGGATCATGTGCATATGTTCCTTTTACACTTTTCATACTTTCATTTCAGTCTTTTCATTACTATATACATACGTCTTTACATGTATTTTTACATATATACATGCGTATTTGAATTTTTGATTGTCTTCTTCTTACAGGTTCAACTATATGTGAAACAAACAATCAACAACAAAAATAACGACAACATTAACAACTACAACAAAAACAACGATGTCAACAAAAACATTTGCGACATCAAACACCATACTAACCATACAGTACATCACACACATCAACAATTACACACACATTTTATCCCTAGGTTCACTCTCATAACTTTTTTACACTTTTACATCTTTATTTTCACGCTCCATCTTTTTTTGTCACTCCACACTTTGTCTAGTCCTTCGACACACTTTCTGCATCACTCTACATGGACATCAGGTATGCATCTCTATCTACTTTATGAAATCGAGCTTTTTGATCACCAACATAAAGTGGGGGAAAATGTAGACACTAAATCATAAACTTTGGGTATTATTTAGTCTTGATCTTATACTACTATTCATATGGTTTTGAGTGAAGAAAGTACTAATTAACTCCCGTCTCTTGGTCATTTTTATTTACTTTCAGTCATCATTCCCGACCTCCACCGCATACATACCCAATCAGTTTTCATCATTTTCCATCATTTTAGCCTTGACTAGGGTGCCCGAGCAAATCTTGGGTGCCCACAGCATCCCGGTCCCGGTTGGTGTGCCTTGATCATTTTTACACTTTCCTGCCACTTTTTGGGCACTTTCGATATACTTTTGACGGCCAACCTTTTAGGGGTTAATTACGAAATTAGAATAAGAGAACCATATAAATATAAATTTATGAGATCATAATGAAGGACCAAGCACTAGGCACTATTATCATCATCTAAGGTTGCCTCCATCTAGAGCTATCTATCTAGAGCTCATTTACATCCACCTAGCTCATCACAAGGGACAAGGCTAGTTCATTTGCATCACACAAGAATAAAAGGGAAGTTTAATTTATTCCATCCACCATTCTATTACATTTTTCTATATATAGTTATTGCTCGCTACTTCACAAAGTATGATTGACACAAGAGAAACCTAGGGCATGATCACACACACACACACACATAGAACTACATCGGGTCTGAGATGTAGTGCATCACTTAGTAAGTACACCATTGTGGTTGTTGAGGATAGTCTGACCCCTTCATTTGAATTTTTATTTTTAGGGTTCGATGCTTGTTTTGGGGTTTTGCAGGTCTTTCTTTCATCATTGATCATTAGAAAAATCGACACAAAGCAAAAAGTTACATGTGACAAGAAGCGAAGGATTCGGATCATATTTCGACCCTCCGAGCTGTTTCGACCTCCCTGCGTAGACTTGGGCACTCGGAACTCAAACCGGGCACCCATAGACACCTCAATCCTCTCCCAGGCACCCCAATCCCTTGAAAAACTCGAGATCCATCCTTTTAGAGACATCTACATGTTCATTCATGCTTATGGAATATTCAGTTGATTTTATGACACAATCCAGATCAACCTCTGAATCAACTAAGCCTTTTCAAACCCTATTTGTCAATTATGATTTCATATTTTCATTAGTTTAGTTACTTGGGTCACTTTCCATATTTATTTACTACATTTATCTATTGTTATTTATTGTTGTTCCTAGTTATATTAACTTAATACAATCCACATTTAGTTAATCAACACCTAAGAGCTCCATTGCATCCATCTAGCTCCATCACAAGGGACACAAGGGCTGGTTTTCTACATCACACTTCATAAGAGGGAAGTTCATTATATTCCATGCACACATTTATTACATTCTACATCTAGATACTTGCTCACTATCCAAGTGTGACATGCACAAGAGCAACCTAAGACACAATTCCACACACACATACATAACTACATTGGGTTTGAGATGTAGTGCATTGCTTTCAATGTAAGAGCAAAATTATGGCATCTAGGATAGTCCGACCCCTTGTATGCATCTTTCTTTTTTAGGGTTTGATGATTTGTGTGGGGTTTTACAGGTGATTCTTCATTGTAGGTTTATAGTGACATCAACGAACTAGGTGTGATATACACGCGACAAAAAGCGACCAAGTGCGAAGTCAGCGACTCTGTTAGAACCATGTTCCGGTCATTTCTATAGACCATGAATCCCAAAATCGCACTGAATGCCCCGTGTCCCCATCCTTCTCCAAGTGCCGTAGTCTAGTTAAATCAGTCACATATGCAACTTTCTAGGCTTCGTATGAGGTTCCTCCACTCTTGTTCAATCGGTCTCTACGACACGGTCTTGCGACATCTTCAAATTAGCTAAAGCTCTTCTAACCCTCTTTTCACTTAGGGTTTCTATATTTCATTGCTTATTTTGCTTGTGTTTATTTAAATTATTTTATTATTCATTTATTTACTACAAACTTTCATTAGATTAGGCTCATATTTCCATATTTAGCTTAATAATTTTGGTGAACCCCACTCGTGATCGGTCTTTTAGATCCTTCTTTGGCATATCATCTTCTTTATCATGGATCCTAAAATTCCTCATCTTTCCTTTTCTGATTCACTTCAAATGCATCCAAAATTCCAATTTTTTCTTAAAAAATCCCTAGACACCATCTATCTTCCTTAAGTGCTATTTTTGATCGTTTATTTGACGACCCTAGTCTTCGTGATCCTCCATCTAATAAACCCATGTTGGATTCAATTCAAGATTTACATTATTTATTTCAAGAAAAATTTAAGGCTATGGAATCCATAATTACATCTCTCAAATCTTAAATCCAACATCTTAAGGATGTTTCTCAGGCTCATGTTTGTTCTCCTTCTACATCCCATCTTCATTCTATGTCTACTACATGTGCTCATATTAGTGAGCCTTACGTCATACCATTACCAGAGCCTCTCACATTTGATCACAATAATAAGAAACATGACATTCTTACTGAGCTCCTTAGTCATCAATTGATCACTTCATCCTCTACTCATTACTATCCTCCTTATCGGAAGGAAAAATATCAAGGTCGTCCATATTGTAATTATCATTGAATCAATGGACATAATGACAATAAGTGCTACGCTTTACAACAAAGAATCAAACATCTTGAGTGTAAGGGCTTTATCTCATTCACTACATAACATCCTATTGTATACCCATCTACAAATGTTACATCTTAATGGGTTCCTAAATCTTATTCGTCTATGTCTCATTAATTACCTCACCACCACTTCTCATGTGCCTTCTTTAGTTAGTAAAATATCACCTATTCAACTCACTCAAATTACACAATCACCTCTTAAGGTTTTTCTTCCGTCACCTCCTCCTCATTCACCTATAGTGTTGTCAAGTCAAACTAAGAAACCTCCTCTTAAAGTTGAGCTCACTCCTCCTCCAAGGTAATAGTATTTGCGACATAACCAGGTCATGCTCAACAACTACCTCCTATAGTTAAATTGGTAATTCCACCATCTTATCTAGACAATACCTATGTCGATGACTGGGACCGGATGAAGCTTACAATGACGATGAACCATTTAATGGTCACACACCTTTATCACCTCCATGCACACTCAATTTAGTTAAGGAAACTACTCATGACATTGATCCATTTAGCATATTTGGCTAGATCTCCATCATTTGCAAACCACTTGATGCATCTTGGAATACATATTTACATCTTCATTACTTGATGATGCACTCTTGTGCTTCAGTTCACACTTGACTGTTGAGGGCATCCTATACACATAAACCTCACATATTGCATGGTAGACACTACACGCTACACATCCTCACACATACAACATAATTTTTATACATCATCTTACATATTCCATCCTACATGCGTCATTCACACTTTACGTTTCATGCACTTATATTATCTACACATCTTACACATCTTACACATCTAATGTTACGTGCTTCACTATTACCCTTTGATGCACTCTAGTCTCATGGTCCATACTTTGGATCAAGAGGGTAGACATCAAAATGGACCACATCACATTCACACATTCATCAATTAGTTATTCTTATGTGACATTCCTAGATTAGTGATATACGCCACACCCAAAGTGATATACACTTTAGGATAAATCATCACTTCTTATACTCATCATTTAGTGGTATACGCCATAGTCCTAATCATTACTTCTTCTCGCATCTTTAGTGACATACGTCATAGGCTAAATCATCACTCCTTTGATTATATTTTCATGATATACGCTTAGAATACATCATCACACATAATTCATCATTATGTTACATATCATCCCTACACATTCCTCACACCGTGCTACACACAACACATATTTCAATCATTTCCCGATGATGCACTCTCATTTATAGTTCATCCTTGACTGCTGAGGGGGCATAAACAAATGAACCTCACTACATATAACTCCACTCACTCGGGGGCACATGACTCTATTATTCACTCTACATTCCATTTCATCTATCCACAACATATTGCATATCTTGGTTGCTTTTACTCTTGCTTGCATTTACTTTTACATGTTCACTTTATTACACATGCTAGATAGATATCTTGTCTTTCATTACCTTTATCTTACAAACATGTAAATTCACTTGCTTTCTAGTTGTGATCACAAATTATACAGGTCCATTACACACAACATGGATGCTTGGAATAGTACCCAATACTATTCCCACAATGGATCCTGGGGGCATCCAATTTTGTACACTATAGGTGCTATTGTTTCATTTTGTAGTTAAAAATTTACATTATAAATTATAAATAATTTTTACATACTTGTTATCTTTCTAACATGCTAACGGGTGTTTCATGTGCAACATATTTTTAGGATTATTTTCCACCATGGTTATCTGTTACATTGTTTGTACTTTGGCTTGTCATTATATGCTTTTTTTGGGCTTTATAGTTTTTCTTGTGTGAATTTTTTTTTTTGTGGCCACTATGACCTTGAGTGTCTTGCGGTATCGTGAGTGATGTCCCATGTTTGTAACCTGATTTTCACGATCTACATTGTCTTCTTACATGTTTTAGCTTACACATTGTTTGTCTAGCTTACACTTCATCTTATACATGCATGCTTGTATTTGTTTGTACTAACACTTGTCTCCCAACCACTTGTTTACATGTACCTTGGTTTCTACCAAGAGCATCCCTCACCCTACAGGAAGAGTTTTAGATTCAAAATTTGGTCCTCTCTTTGGGGCCACATACTCCTAAAATGACGTCTCATGCGCCCCCAAAGAGGGGGCATAATTTGGGTGAATCGGTCACCCCATATAGAATATACAAAACACAAAACAATATAACACAATTCAGGGCTCAGAATCAGACTTGGGTCCTTAAATAGCAAAGTGCCTTTCTTAGAGCATCTATAGCTAGGGGAAGTTACACAATGAGTGGGTTCAACACAATCTACATAAATCTATACACAATGGATTTTATAGGGCAAGTTTTCCTTAGCACATGCGTTGGTACACATCATTTGTAGTGGTGTTTCATTCCAGGGAGTAGTTAAAGGTTAAAGTATAAACCAACTTCCTCTCTATATATTTCGATGTGGCATTGGATTGCCCAAAAACCGAGATAATGCGAGAGATATCTTCGCTTTGGGATGCGGTTAAATATTGGAGGATAAATCAAATTTCTTCCCTATAATTCTTTGACCGAGGTGTGAGATCGCCCAAAATCTCACGCTTCATTGACAGGATCCTTTCTACACCCTTTTTCTCATCACAGATTAGGTGCACATGTTCATTTTTCACATTTTTCAGCATTTACTTTCACTTACTTCCTTACATGATTTTTATACATATACATGCGTATTTGAATAATTGATTGTTTTCTCTTTTGCAAGTTCAATCGATATGGGAAGAAAGAAGTGAAAAAAACAATAAACATCAACAACATCACACACATCGATACTAACAACAAATACATCACACATCGATATGTACACATGGGTAGGGTTCATTTTAAGAAGCCTCTGGTAAAATGGAGGTGAAAAATCCCTGGTGAATATACCTGAAAACACTTTCGCGTAAAGGAGAATTTTCCAATTTTTGAGAATGAAATTTTCACCTACTATTATTTGAGTGAGAGTGAGTTCCCTAAGGGAAAGAAGTCTGCAGACGCAAAAAAATAGATTCGGTCATTGTTGATGCATAGTTGACGCGTGACAACAAGTGTTGTTGTCATGTGTCAATGAAGTTTGTTGATGCGCAAAAAAAACACTTGTTGTCACGTGTCAAAAAACTTCGCTGATGCATGACAACAACACTTGATGTCACATGTCAAAAAATTTTGTTGATGCATGACAAATAGTGTTACTAGATCACACGTCAACAAACTTTGCTAACGTGCGATAACAACACTTGTTGTCACGCGTCAGTGAAGTCACGTTGTCATGCACCCAAGGCTTGTGAAACCTTAATTTTGTCCTATAAATATCCTGCCACCCCTCATTTTCATGTTTACACTTCCCAGATCCCAAATTCTCTTCGTTCTCCTAACACTTACAACTACAAGAATCAAGCTTAGGTATAATCAAGCTATTCCTACAAGAAAAGTATAATCAAGCTTCTCCAATCAAGCTCAAGTATAATGAAACTACAAGTGCAACCCAAGCTCAAGGCCAAGATCAAACAGAAAATCCAATCAACCCACAAGCCCTATCCAAGGGCAAGATACAATATAGAACTTGTTGTGCCCCCACATTCAGATAATTTTGCAAATGAATACAGAATACAAGGATTTTCTAGATGCATGTGATTTTGATGGGCTCATTAAGATGTCCCAGTTCGCGATTGATCATGACATTCTAAATTACCTTCTCTCCTTATATAATACAGAGGATGGTAATTTTATCTACTGTGGACGACGGTCATATGTTTCAATTCAGTGTCGATCCAGCTGATCTCCATCTGTTGACAGGACTTCCATATGAAAATTCCCCCATAGTAATAATGAAAGTAACCCTCATCAAAAATGATAAGAAATGCCTCTAATCTACTTTTGGTTTCCATGAAGATTGTACGTGTAATTTGTTTTCAATTTTCATTTGATATTTTCAGTTTTTTATTTTGATACAATTCAAATTGATATTAATTCCAATGAATTTTTGTAGCTCACGTCAATAAATCAAGACAAGGTGTGGATACGCAAGGAATTGCACACCACTTTCTTGCTACCATGATTTATTTCTTTCAAGCCAAAATTATTTTGTAGGGTCAACAAATGGATATACCAAACTGGGCTATTGCATACATTCTTATAACTATCAGAAAGCTAAAATTTTATTGGTGCATCTTTTTATCCAATAAAATAAAAATTGACATTACAAATGCATCACTTTTTGAAAAACCAGTTATTCACTCCACAAAATATCTCCTTGGCCTTTATTACGATGCTCTTTTTAATTTAAAAGACAAACCAATTCCTACTTGCACGAACGAGACAATGAAGAATTTTTCATTTCCATTTCAAGAACAATAGTTATATAATTTAAATTTCAGCATCGACTTTAGTATGGTTATTGTCTTGATTATGTACTTCTGATTGAATCTTTATGTAGTACTAACATTATATTCTTCTAGAATCTGATTAAATATTGACCATTTTTGGAGGCCCTTCCATGAAAAAAAGTGCATCAAGAGGAAGAGGCCAACAACACACTGAGGCATCGATAGATTCGCAATCTGAAATGGAAGTTCACTCATCACCAAACCACCAAATGTTTGCATTAGTTAAATGCCAGAGACGTAATACCCTAACATTTACTATTTATAAATTACCATTTTCTATTTACAATTTAGTATATACCATATTGAATTGACATGCAATCGATCGCATTCTTTGAGTTGTGGAGACTTTGGACTATACGAAGTGCTTCTCAACCATCTTTGCCAACTCACTCAGTTCAATCACATGCAATTGTCTCTTCTCAACACCCTGCTCAGCAATCCTAGCCACACACAGCTCAAACACAACCAATTACTACTCCAACACAACCACATCAAGTACCGCAACAGTTACCCTCAACAACAAGGTATGACTTTATTGCTTAAGTACCAATTTTGAATAGTTTTTCATATAATTTCATAGTTTTTACATAGTTTAACATTTTTTCATATGATTTAGTAATGATTTTGTTGATTTTTCTTGGAATTTTCAGTACATTGCAGTCCTTCGTCGCCTATAAAAATTATGGCACCACCACATCCTCCACCATTACGATTCAAAATGCCAACCAGAGGTTCAGGAAAAAAGAACATTGGTAAATGCATGCCAATTCCTCTAGCCCCTAGTGGGACACTAAACATTGCCTCCTCATTTTGAATTCCAACCCTCTCTCTCGGTGGCTTGCCCAATGCAACGGCGTATCAATTTTAAATAATATAACTTTTGATGAAGATTACTTGGGCATTGATAAAGCAATGACCCAACATGATTTTTCAATACACGTGAGATGATTCATACCAAAGTATACTTCTATTTCAACGTAATTTATTCAAATTTATTTAAATTTCATTTTAGATTTCAATATTTGAATATTGATTTATTTTATCGCAAATAGGATTAGCTACCCAAAGGCAAAAAGAGGTAGCAGATGATGATCAACCCGAAAGCCCCATACCTCTCCAATGACATCCTCTTCTTTAGATACATATAGTGAACAATTGCTACCATTTCCTTTAGAGAACTTGATTGATTATGATTATAAATCCCATGTCCAAGAGTTTATCAGACCTCATCTCGGTCAGCTCATAGAATGGGAGAGAAGGGAAAAGCAATAATTAATGAGATAATAAGTCATTTTAAAAATTATTGGCAAAGGGACAATTTATACGTTAGTCCATAATCATCTTGCGAATATGGATGCCTTACTTACCCAAGCAAGAAGTGGGACTATCACATATAACAACAATTATAAAGAAGATATTTTAGATAAAATGTTAAACAAATTGGAAAATATTAGTGTTGAAGCCTGCATATTTTAACAAATGGTCTAAGGACAAGGATCTCGTGGCAATTACAAATGCCGAGAGAGATATAGCGGTTGCAAGTATTATCACTTTGAAATAATATTTTTGTTAATTTGAAAATTTCTTATTTTAGTAATATGTTTAATTGAGATCACTATTTTTTTCGCAGTTGAAATATGAAAATTTGAAGAGTCAAACAAAGGTGTTCCAAGTTCACTTGGAAACCGTGAAGAAAACAGCTTTATTCGTAACAATGAAGATGTAAGAAAATATTTTTTTAGTTAACAAACAAAACAATACACTAAAGAGGATAAATAAAGAGAATGGCTTCACCCTAAAATTTTATTCAAAACTAAGGCAACCGCATGTTAGGAAATAAGAGATAAAATATGCGGAATAATCCCTTACAAAATCGCAACAATAGAAACTAATATGTAGAAAATATTATAGATCTCAAATAAAAGTGTAGAATAAATAACACAACACAGAGAGACAAGATTTAACATGGTTCACCCAATTTGGGCTACGTCCACCAAGAATCACTTGCTCAGATTTTATTACAAGCCTCCACTCTCTCAATACAATACCCATATCCGTTTGGAGCTATGCTCAACAAACTCTACAGAATTCACACCCGAATTCAAAACACATCTGCAATACATTTACTTGTACATCTATCATATGCATAAGACCATATAAATAGACAACTTCTTAAGTAGTTTGATACAAAACCGTGGGTATCAAAACCAAGGGCAAAAACCGTGGGTATCAAAACAATGGGTAAAAGACCGAAAAAACCATGGGCCCAAAAACAACCCATAACGGTTACCCATTACCCATGGGTTAATAAACCACCCATGAAAATTTGATTTGAGGCTTCACCCCCAGAACCCCCGACCCACTCACCTCACCGTGAGCGGGACCACCGTAAAAATACCCGAGTGTAACACATAGAAGGTGTACCACATTCTAACATGCAAATAGGCTCCACAAACATAACAATCTCCCACTGAGACTCGATTTCCACTAAGCAAGATTCTCAACCCTTCACTGTCATCTTTGAAAGGCCAACCAAAGCTGAACATAGCTTTAGTTTATCCCTTATGACCACCTTGGTCATCAAGTCTCGCAGGATTTCGACCGGGTATGAATCTTCTCCAACTTCAAATTATCTTCCTCCAAAGCATCCCGATGAAGTGATATCTCAACCAGTATATGCTTCGTCCTGGAGTGGAAAGCAAAGTTCTTAGCTAGGTGTATAGCACTCTAACTATCACTATATAGCTTACATTCCTCCTGCTTATGCCCCAACTCCTCAAGCAATTGTTGTAGCCAAATCATCTCTTTGCTTGCCTCTGTGGCAACAACATACTCAGCCTCCGTGGTTGACAAAGCCACCAGCTTCTGTAGTCATGAAATCCAGCTCACTGCTGTCCCACCTATAGTGTAAATATAACCTGTTGTGCTCCTCCTACTGTCTACATCTCTAGCCATGTCTGAATCTACATAACCACGTAAAGTGGTGTCTGATCCACTGTAGCACAAAATTGTCCCCATGGTCCCTCTCAAATATCGAAGGATCCACTTTACTGCTTGCCAATGCTCTTTACCTAGATCACTCATAAATCTACTCATAGCTCCCACTGCATGGGCAATATCAGGCCTAGTGCACACCATAGCATACATCAAACTGCCAACTATTGATGAGTAAGGTACCTTTGACATCTAGTTTCTTTCCTGCTCTGTCTTGGGACACTGCTCCTTTGATAACTTGAAGTGGCCTGCCAAAGGAGTCCCAACCAGTTTAGCATCCTGCATATTAAACCTCTCCAAGACCTTCTTAATGTACTCTTCCTGAGATAAAGTCAGCTTTCGTTCCTTCCTATCCCGAGATATCCTCATACCAAGGATTTGTTTGGCTGCACCCAAATCCTTCATAGCAAAGGATTCACTTAGCTGCTTCTTGAGTACTTTTATTTCCTGCATGTTTTTACCTGCAACCAGCATGTCATCAACATACAAACACAGGATAATATAACTTCCATCCTCAAATTTCTTTGTATACACACAATGGTCAGAATGGCATCTGATATAACCTTGCTCCATCATGAAGCTATCAAACTTCTTATACCATTGACGTGGAGCTTGTTTCAGGCCATACAAGCTTTTCTTCAGTTTGCAAACCATCTCCTCTTTACCTTTGACCTCATAGCCCTCTGGTTGCTGCATATATAGTTCCTCCTCCAAATCACCATGGAGAAATGTAGTCTTTACATCAAGTTGTTCTAAGTGCAAGTCTTCTACTGCAACTATTCCTAGAACAGTTCTAATAGAAGTCATTTTTACTACAGGAGAAAAAATCTCATCAAAATCTATACCTTGTTTCTGTGCAAACCCCTTGACCACCAACCGGCCTTATATATTTTCTTTCCTCCTTCTTCGTCTTTTGACTCGAACACCCACTTGTTCTATAATGCTCTTTTTCCTTCGAGTAGCTTCACCAAATCCCATGTCTGGTTCTCCATGAGAGCCTGATGCTCCTCATCCATGGCTTGCTCCCACTTCTTCCTGGCATCTACCTGCATTGCTTCATCAAAGCTCTCTGGCTCTCCACTATCAGTGAGTAATAAATAATAAAGAGAAGGAGAAAACGTTTAGGTTCTCTTCTTACCCTAGAAGACCTCCTCAATATAGGAGTTTGGGGTTCCTGTTGAGGGTTTCTGAATTGATTCATGTGTCACTTTCCCATCCGGAAGATCCTCTACCACTGCATATTCTTTCTTGGATTCTTCCCTATTTTCCTGCAATTGCTACTTATACATGACTTTCTCATTAAAGACCACATCCCTAGATCGAATGATTTTCTTGTCCTTAATACTCCAACATTTATATCCAAAGTCATCACCACCATAACCAATGAAAGTACATTTTTCTGATTTAGCTTCTAGCTTGGTCCTATCATCCTTGTCTATATGAACAAACACCTCACATCCAAAGACTCTAAGAAATGAATAATCAACTTTCTTACCATACCAAGCCTCCTCAGGTATGCCTCCATCCAAGGCACTTAAAGGTCCTCTCTGTTTATCAAGTACACCATTGTCTATATGTCCTTCTTCATCCATTTAGCCTTTGAGGTCTTTTTTGCTCTTCTTTGACACATTAGGCTTGTCTACCTTCCTTCTTCTACTAATTGAAATCATGTACATATGGTTCTCCTCAATTACTAGCTCATCCTCAATCATGGCTAACATGCCTTTTTGTTCTCACCGCTTCGCCCAAAAAGAAAGAGGTAGTCCCGCATGTAACCTCATGCTCCTAAAGACGTTCCATTATTGTTCTCGTTCATCCTTTCGATACCCCATTCTCGCTGCGGAGTTCCTAGAACCGTCTTTTGCCTGCGCATTCCATTCTTAGAACAATAATCATTAAATTTATTGCTGTAATACTCCTCCATTATCTCGACTTGAGACATTTTAGCTTAAGACATGTTTCATTCTCTACCAAGGCTTTCCATTTAACAAAAGTGTAGAATACATCGATTTTTTCTAATACAATAAACCCAAACTTTCCTTGTTACATCATCAATAAAAGTAACATAATAACTTGAACCCCCAAGAGATGATACCTGAGCCGGCCCCCACACATCAGAATGCACTAGCTCTAACTTACTCTCTTTCTTTGTAGGTCCAACCTTGAGAAACCTTACTCACTTCTGTTTCCCATATATGCAGTCCTCACAGAACTCCAAACCTATTTCTATATATCTAGGCAAATTCTTCTTTATGATGTCCATGCCCTTATGGCTCATATGACCGAGCCTATAGTGCCATAATGTTGTATCTACATCTAAAGCCACAAGATTACAATCATTAGTACTATCAGTGGTTAAATACAAGGTTCCAACCTTCTTACCTCTTGCCACCACAAGAGCACCCTTAGTAACCTTCCAAGAGTTAGCTGTAAATATCACAGTACAACCATCACTTCTCAATTGCCCCACCGATATCAAATTTCTCCTTAATGTAGGCACATGTCCGACATCCTTTAATAGCCATGTATTCTCATTCTCGCATCTTAACTCGAATGTAACCTTTTCCAACTATACCGCAAGGCTCATCATCACCAAGAAAACATGCCCAAAATCCCCTTAAACATAATCAACAAAATAATGCCTATGTGGAGTAGCATGAAAAGAAGCCCCCGAATCTAAAACCCAAGATTCATTAATATTATGCAAAGAAAGAATCAAAGCATCCTGACATACATTACCCGAATGCCACATTTACCTCCTTGTTTTCTTCCCGTTGTTTCTTCTTATCCCGATGCTCCCAACAAATTCTTCTTTGCGTGCCCGTGCTTTCCACAATTCCAAAGATACAATCTTGTTCTTGGATTTTGACCTTGCCTCGATCTTTTGATTTTCCATGGTTTCCTCTATTCTTCTCGTCTCCCTCTAGTTTCCATCACAAAGCATTTCCTAAAGTAGAAGATTCCTGGAGATTTTTCTTCACATTTCCTCACTTAGAATCACCCTACAACATCCTCAAACTTCAACTTCGAGTTAGCTGGAACCGAGTTACTTACCGCAATTACTGTGCTATTCCAACTCTCAAGTAAAGAGCACAAAATTAATAAAGCCCTAACTTCTTCATCAAATTCTATTGTAACCAAGCTAGCATATTCACAACCATATTGAAATCATTTAAATGATCTGCTACTAAACTATTCTCAGACATCTTCATATTAAACAACTTTTTCATTAAAAATATCTTGTTAGAGGCAGAGGGTTTTTCATACAACTTCCCTAATGCATCCATTAGATCTTTTGTAGTCTTTTCCTTTGAAACATTAAATAATACCAAAGATGCAAGACACAGCCGGATTGTCCCAAGTGCCTTCCTATCCAGAAAATCCCATTCCGCATCTATCATACTTGAGGGTTTGTTCACCTTCTCAGACAACGGAGTATAAAGATCCTTTTGATAAAGGTAATCTTCCATCTGCATCTTCCAAAGACTGAAATTCTGCCTGTTGAATTTATCAACCCTAGATCTTCCTTCATCTGCCATAGCTCCCACTCAAGCTAAAAATTTCCCTATGATTTAACACTTCAAAAACCAAATCCAAAGCTCGATACCAATTGTTAGGAAATAAGAGATAAAATATGCAAAATAATTTCTGAATCGCAACAAGAGAAACTAATATGCAGAAAATATTACAGATCTCAAATAAAAGTGCAGAATAAATAACACAACACAGAGAGACAAGATTTAACGTGGTTCACCCAATTTGGGCTACGTCCACTAAGAATCACTTGCTCAAATTTTATTACAAGCCTCCACTCTCTCAATACAATACCTAGATCCGTTTGGAGCTATGCTCAACAAACTCTATAGAATTCACACCCGAATTCAAAACACATCTGCAATGCATTTACTTGTACATCTATCATATGCATAAGACCATATAAATAGACAACTTCTTAGCAGGTTTGATACAAAACCGTGGTATCAAAACCAAGGGAAAAAACCGTGGGTATCAAAACAATGGACAAAAGACCAAAAAAAAAAAACAACACATAACGATTACCCATTACCCATGGGTTAATAAACTACCACCCATGAAAATTTGCTTTGGGGGCTTCACCTTGAACCCCCTACCATCTGGGGCTTCACCCCCAACCCCGACCCGCTCACCGGCGAGCGGGACCATCGTAAAAATACCCGAGTGTAACACATAGAAGGTGTACCACATTCTAACATGCAAATAGGCTCCACAAACATAACACTAGATGCTAGTTTGAAATCCCATGGAGATGTGACAAAGGAAGAAAAAGACTCGTAATGAATCTAAACAAGAATGCGAAATATCGATTAGTTCTGGATAAGGATTATTCAAGCTAGTACATGAGGGGAATCCATTGGGGAAAGTGGTACAAAAGATGCCGGTTTGTTTTGGGAGAAATTTCATAATTGACAATTGACAAATTGAAACTTTAAATTGGAAAATTTGAAATACTTTATAATCTAATTTTTTTATATCTTATTATATATTATATATACAATTTTTAGATTGTATATGGTGTTTATGTTTGATTTGAATGTGATGGAGTTATGATAATGGTTAATTATTTGTTTTAAGAAAATTTGGAATGTGGTATGATAGAGACATCTTAATAGAGTTAAATCTTCTTCTCTCCACTTGTAAAATTCTAACTCTGTATCGTTTCTTCACATTTAAACCTTCTCTTAATCTTCTCTCTACTTGTAATGATGATTGCATTAGATGTGGATGATGACATTAGAATAGATATGGATTATGATGAATTATATATGGATGTAGATTTATCTTCAAGCACGATCATGGAATCTGGATGATGATAATGGATAATTATTTTTAGAAAATTTGGAATGCGGTATGACAAAGACATTTAAACCTTCTCAAAATCTCCTTCTCTCTACTTATAATGATATGATGACATTAGAATGGGTATAGATGACAATGAATGATGATAATGGATAATTGTTTTAAGAAAAATTTGAATGTGTTAGACAAAGACATCTTCTCTATACTTGTAAAATTTGAACTCAGATCGTGTTTCGCACATTTAAAACTTCTCAAAATCTTCTTCTCTTTACTTGTAATGAATCAATGATATGATGACATTAGATGTGGATGATGAAATTAAAATAGATATGGATGATGATGAATTATGTGGATGCAGATTTAGCTTCAAGCACGATCATGGATGATGATAAGGGATAATTGTTTTAAGAAAAATTGGAGTGTGCTAAGAGTCTAGACAAAGACATCTTATCTCCACTTGTAAAATTCAAACTCAGTATCGTTTCGCACATTTAAACCTTCTCAAAATATTCTTCTCTCTACTTGTAATGAATTAATGATATGATGGCATTATATGTGGATGATGACATTAAAATAGATATGGATGATGATGAATTGTGTGGACATACATTTAGCTTCAAACACGATCATGGATGATGATAATGGATAATTGTTTTAAGAAAATTTGGAATGTCTTAGGATAGAGACATCTTAATACAATAAAATCTTCTTCTCTCTACTTGTAAAATTAGAACTTGTATTAGGTTTCTTCACATTTAAACCTTCTCAAAATCTTCTTCTCTCTACTTGTAAAATTAGAACTTTGTATCAAGTTTCTTCGCATTTAAACCTTCTCAAAATCTTCTTCTCTCTACTTGTAATGAATCAATGATATAATGACATTAGATGTGGATGATGACATTAAAATAGATATGGATGATGATGAATTGTATGTGGACGTAGATTTAGCTTCAAGCACGATCGTGGATGATGATAATGAATAATTGTTTTAAGAAAAATGGATTGTGTTATGATAGAAACATCTTAATATGGAAAAATATTCCTCTCTCTACTTGTAAAATTTGAATGTGTGATTTTATCCCACAAAGTTTAAACACTTTATCAAATCATTTTGCAAATATAAAAATAAATTAAATATAATTGTAAAAACTCAAGTAATGTCATATGATAGGGTTTAAGATACCTCTTGTCTTTTAGATAGTTGTGATAAAGCATATGGAAGGAAAATGAGAAATCATCCTTCATGGCATGCTAGACGATCTTTAATTCAAGAAAACTCAACACGAAAAATGGATTAGTATATAGATGGGTGATTTTCCTGACATTGTTAGTCCCACAAAGTGAGAGCTTCCTCAGATGGATGTCAACTTGTGTTTTCAAGAAAAATAGATGAAATAATGTTTGAGCGGATTAAGGAAGAAACAAAAAGATTAAAGAAAATGCAAATGATAACTCGTACGTGTCTCGGGACAAGAGAAGTATGGAAGAGTATAAAAGTGGAAGAATAGTAATTATATAACTCAAGGCCTTGCAAATTAGTATTCTACAAATGCATGTAACAAACATATTTTTAAAACAAAATTGGTATTCAAAAATCCAAAATAGTAATTATATAAAACATATTTTTATAAATAATTGTATTTAAAGAAATGTAAATATATATGCCTCGTAACATATTTAATGATAACAAGAGCTGAAAAAAATATGATAAAAAGCCTCTATAGTGAATATTTACATTTGTAGAGTTAATATGAAATTGAATAAATAACCACAGCTTAAAATGTAAAGTGACGAATAATAAAAGTAAGGTCAAGGAGATACCTATTTAAAGTCAAACAATCCATTATCAATAACTTTTTCAAAGTCGATGTTATCTTCTCAGAGTGTGACGACACACCAATTACTCCTCATTATTGGGAATAGTTTTTCTTGTAGTCAGTATTATTTACACCTCTTCTTTCAGAAAGGGAATTCCAATGTGCAATTGCTTTGTCGAAAGGAAAGGTTTCCATGGAGTAGCAAGAAACATAACACCTCATGCAACTTTCCATATTTTTATCCAACATGTTTCTCAGTTTTAATTTTATAAATGATAAAGCACTAAAACCCTTTCGTCCTCCACAGACCCCAAAATCATTATTTGGCATAACTCATATAATCTAAAATATTCACTGATGTCTTCTTGTAAGACAATACTTTGATAGATTCCTCGCTAGAGCCTTGTAATAGCACCACTCTCAGAAGGTTCGTCTAAATTTTTATATTGGTTCCTCATTGTTGTTACAATTTTTTTGATTGAGACTTTAATAAATCAACATTTAGTATACCTTTGATTTCCATACCCTTTACCTCTGAAGTCTTTGTGAAATGTTCCATTATTGTACCCATGGATTTATGGAAATGATTTATTACAAAGTTTTCACAAGAAACTTTAGTATTCCAAAAATTAGGATTCATCACACCAATTGCTCCAAGAATTTTATCTTTGGAGAAACGTTCTCTAATTTCCGATGATAAGGATTATGAATTTTTTAAAGCTTTATTCTTGTTTCAAATGTAATGAATTAAAAGAGATTATGTGTCATAGAACATCTTCTCTTTCCGATCCTATAATATCTTGACATTTTATTAAAACGTGTAGTGGTATGTCTCTCACATTAACATTGATGTAGAGGTGATCGTGGATATTAAATCTCAAATAGTTACTTTGGGATTATTAAGATCTAATAAAGCTTTCCAATTCTTGAAAATAGGTGTATCAAAACTATCTTGGGAACCTTGCATAAAGATATCAAGACTTTGACATACTTGTATAAAATCCACAATATAGATTAATCTCCCCTATGCATGCTTCATCGGTGTGTTGATCTCCTGCAACATTGGAAGAATACCAACCAATGTAAGCAATGTCTCCAAATCGATTAAACGGAACAAAAATTCCTCGCCTGTCAATTTCATGACAATATTTGTGCATGAAAGCAACCAACGAAGGATACTCCTCATGAACTCTACATGCAGTTCATACAAAGAAATCCATTTCGATCAACATCATTCAAAAGTTTTTTTCCATTTGTAATTCCAATTGCAAATTTCTGGAACTCAAGAAATCACTTTGGGATGTGTTTCGCACTTTAATGTTTCACTCTGTGGAATAGACTTGCTTCATCCTTTCATTCCTTTGAGAAACAGAGATAAGGGTTAGGGCTTTGGAGGAATACTCAGTTGAATGTTGAGATGGTGTGCGCGTCATCAGTATAGAAAGATCGGATCGATCACTGCGAAGAACTCCTTTTGTCTTGGAAGGACTACCTACAAGTAAGAATACAAGACCACCCAGTTTTAATTAGACAATAAATGAGGGAGCTGCCTTAGGCCCGTGAAATATAAAACTTCCTTTCGAAGGTGGTCAATTCCCCTTTTAATACGAATTAACACAAATGATAACAAATAAGCTATCACAAAATCATGATTTAGGTACCTCGTTACAAAGCAATAGAGGCTAAACTATCAATAATAAAACGTCATGTTGTTTGTTTGGTTCTTGATCGCTGATAATCGTTCACTTCGAGTTACGAGATAAACCAGCATCGATATGAGGTTATTAGGAGAAAAATAGGTGAGAGGAAGGTTTTGGGTAGAATCACGGTGACCGATGCCGGTCATGGACAACCGACCGCGTTAGAGAACCGCCGCAAGAGGGGATAATCGACACTTTGGTAGGGCCGTCAGAATTAATCTAGATGCTTGGTTAGAAGTTGGTTGCAGGGTGGCTGTGGGGTTTTTAAGACTGGTGGATGGCTGAGGGGAATAGTGAGATGACGGGGAAGATTCAGAGAGTGATAAAACTGTCTTCTGATCAATACAAGGATGTATGGATGAGGGTTAAGTGTAGGGTGCTGGCAGGTGGTAGATCTAGGAGTGAGCTTATAATTACTATCAATCCACAGGCTCAAGAAATGGTGCTTAGAAACATACAAGACACTACTTACTCGTTCCTGATGAAGATGCAGGTTCCAGGACTGTGATGACGAAGACAGGGCTCAAGTAGGATGATCAGACAATCCAAGATGAGCTATCTTCTCTCCCAATGCTTGGATGAGTGTCGTTGTGCTCTAGTTCCTCAGTTGCAGTTTTTGGGCTTGATGTCCTTCTCCGCAAACTCTTCTTGTTTCTTCACTTGTCTCTCGCTCGCCAAGCAAATCCGCATCCCTTTGAATGATTTCTCCTCTTCTCGATCAAATGAAAATCTGATCCTTTGTTTTTGGTTGAAGTGGTCATTTATAGGGAACCGATGGCGGTTATGCAACCGACACGTCGAGAGTAGAATAGGTATCGGCAGTGTCAAAGCGAGCTATTTTTGGTAAAATAGTCGCTTTCCCTCCTTTTCTCCTGAGGGATTAGTTGCGGGCTTGGTCAAGTCATTATGAGGTTGGTTTTAGGTGCGGGTGAGGAGTAATTAGTCATGGGTGTGGATGTGGACCAAGTTATAGGTCTTAATTAGGTTAGTTTAGGGTTAAGACTAGGTCATGATGAGGTGGCGAAATGAGGTGGCAGGATATGGCAATGTGGATTTATTAATTATAAGGTAATTAATAAATAATTGTGTAAGGTTTAGGTGATGAGGTTAGGTTGTGAAATGAGATGCGGGGCACAGGGGGTCGTAAGACACAAATTTGGTGTCTACAGGGATGCCGCCATATAGGCATCTAGTTACATTATAAGGTCTTCTACTTTAGCAACATTTTCGTAGTTGCTTACCATTTTATATGCTAAATTCATTCTTTGGTCCATACAACAAATTGCTAGCATATAAGGGGCCACCGTTGTTTCTAATATAACACACAACCCTGTTACGGTGAACTTGC
Source organism: Taxus wallichiana var. yunnanensis (assembly GCA_018340775.1). Classification (NCBI taxonomy): domain Eukaryota; kingdom Viridiplantae; phylum Streptophyta; class Pinopsida; order Cupressales; family Taxaceae; genus Taxus; species Taxus wallichiana. The sequence continues at coordinate 121,112,209 of CM031238.1, forward strand.
ATGATTGATGCACCATCTACTCCAATTCATACAAACTTCTTAACAATTTTATAATCAATCATTCCAACAATATCTTTCAAATGAGAAACAACTATTTTATGTAGGTTTTCAGCATTACTGCTTTTCAACCATTTTCATAACACCCAAAGAGATGAGGTGTCCTTATATGATTTTCCAAAGTATAAACATGGATATATATCCATGAAGTGTTGTCGAATGATATCATTTCATCAATTGAAGAGAGATAAACTTCACTTTTTTTACATTCTCTTTCAAATTTTCCTTCTCTATCATTGAAAGGCATTTTGCCATTTCCCATGCACTACTGTCAGACCAATGAGATTGAGGAATGTTATGCATTCCATTATATTGATACAAAAATTTTAAATCGAGGAAATGCAAAATCGGTCTTCCTTTATTTAGTATGTGAAATAAAGTAGAGAACTATATGAGTTTTTCATGTAGATTTGATTGATTCATCTTACTAATTTGTGATGTGATCACTCCTCCCTTTTCCACAAGATGTTTACATTTTCTTCTCTACTTCATACTCTCTCTACGTATTTAACATGCATGCATTATTTTTCAATTTTCCACCAAAGCAGTGTTTTTATTTTCTAGCCATCCTCCTGTTATAGTCAAATATTGTTTTCCACAAAGTGTTTTTCTATAGTGTCCAACTTCATTTGGCATTTTTGTTGCTTTCTTAATTTCCACGTACATATTGTACATGTACATTCAAATGGGATCTCCTATGAATTAGATGGCTATACAGTTTGATAAATGGAAATTTATCAGCCCAATCAAAATTGTATGTCCTCCCAATTGTCCACATATTCTTGTTCATTTTCAATGTTTTACTTTTTTAGTAGAATTTTGAGCATTAGCACAATCACCTGGTTTCCTCTTTCATGAACCAAAATCTGAATTTTATTTATGTTCCATTTCACGAGTATTTGTATGTGCGATATCTTGATGCACTCCTGGTTGTACCCCAATAGGAAGAATATCTTCAAGATTTGGCATCTCAACAGGTATATCTTCAAGATCTGGCATGGTATCATCATAGGTGTCATTTGGTTAATACTATACAAAATGCATGTCCACCTCAATATTACCTTCCACACAGTCCATTGTACTTTGATTCATTCTAGTGGAAGCTATATGGGTGCTAGTGGTTGCGGTATCTGTAGCAACAAAGTTTCCAAAATACTTGAACATGGACTTCTAATACTTCTTAGTTACTTTTTGGGTCTTCTCATTCGAGCACTAACACCTTCCATTATTATGAACAACTAAGTTGAAACTCGTCATGTCGCCAAAGCATTCTGATTTGTGCGTCAACAATAATAACGTTATGTGGCCAACAAGAACTCGTCAGCTGTGCGCCAACAAATAAGGAGTGTGTCGTGCGTTAGAGAAGGAATGTGTCGTGGCATCAACAATATAACTATCGTGCTTAAATAATAGGCATGTCGTGTCGGTTGATACTTGAGTCTCCTTATCAGGCATCAAATGAGTCATGCGTCAAAGAAATACAATATGTCATGCGTCAATAAATATCATTATCATGCATTATAGAAAAATTTGTCATGTTTCAAAAAAAGTACAATGTCACCAACAAGAAAACCCTTTTTGCGCGTCAATAATATCTCCTTGTCACCCGTCCACGTAAATTTTTGTGATGCGTCGGCAAAAATATCGTTGTCGCGCGTTAGAAAAAATTCTTTCATGTGTCAACAACAAGATGATCATGCATCAGCAAGATTAGTGTCAAATAACAACCAAACCCTTGTCGCATGTCACTAAGAACTCATTGCACGCTCGTCCACAAAAACCTTTGTCGCGTCAACAAATATTACTAGTCACACGTCAACAAATAACACCTGTCGCCCGATTGCAAACTACTAAATAGTAAACAAATATGCACTATGCTCTGGTGCTTAGGGTATGCAAGTTCATGGTATTAGTAGGGTACTGGTGGTAGTATACTACTTGACGAATCACCTAGATTTTAATAGGATATGTTTTCAAATGTAGGCGAAGATGACCCCTAAAAAAAATATACTGTAAATTTTAGGTGAACATGACAACGACTTGCTTGAAAAATTTCCTTTTCAAATTTTCTTGAAATGAAAATTTTGCCATATTATGAATATTCACCACAAAAATTATCCTGCACATGGGTTTCCACCCTAGGTTCACTTTTATCACTCTTTACACTTTTTACATCTTTAGTCTCCATGATCCATCTTTTTATCACTCCACACTTCACCTAGTCCCTCAAAATGATTTCTACATCAATCTACATGGATATCGTGTACACATCTCTATCTACTTTATGTTACCAAGTGTTTTGATCACTAACATAAATTGGGGAAAAATATAAACATAAAATCACGCACTTTGGGTAATTATCTAGTCTTGATCACATGCTACTATTCATATGGTTCGTAAGTACGAAAAGTAATAATTAATCCATGTATTTGGCCATCTATTGTTGATTTCTTTATACTTTCAGTCCTTGCATATTGTTGATGTAATCCCCTCAAATCTATCACCGATTGAGGTAGCGTGAAATCGAGGATAGGGTTGATAAAGGAGATGGTGTTGAGATGATGGTAAGATGGTGGGGTAGGTCCAAGAAGCGAGACGCACGTTGAAATGCGGAAGATACGACCGGGGTACATGATTTTGAAGAGCAAACAAGCAATTCATAGGCAAAGGTCGATAGTTTATCCAAACAAGGGTGATATAATCCCGGTATCCAAGGCATAGGAAGTAGCTCCGGGGATATAACGGTAAGGCACAGGAACATTTAGGCATGTTCGGTAGTACCAAATGGTTGGTTTGGTTGAGATAAACGTCCACGGTCTTGGTCTAGGCAAAGTTCGCTTGACCGATCAAGTCGAGGACCCTAATCGTGCTAAAACACGAACAGGTGAGCTCGATTGAACAAAAAAGCTACATGATGGGTGGATAAAATTGTAATTTGTTGATTTTGGACGAGGTATTTAATTGGTGCGGCCTTGGGTCGGGCCAAATGGTTGGGTGCGGCCTTGGGTCGGGCCGATGGGTTGGTTGCGCGCCTTGGGTCGGGCCAAATGGTTGGTTGCGCGCCTTGGGTTGGGCCAAATGGTTGGTGACAGCCTTGGGTCGGGCCAAATGGGTTGGTTGCGGCCTTGGGTCGGGCCAAATTGGTTGGTTGCAGCCTTGGGTCGGGCCAATGAAGTCAACAAAGGGTTTTCAGCGAAGGTGGATATAGGCGATGTTGTGAGAAAGGGCGATTAGTAAATAAGGGCAGAAATTTGGTGAAGGTAGGTATTAAACCGATATCGCTAGATATGACCGGTATCGGTTAGGTGACCGATACCGGTTCCTTAGGGCACAATATAACCGATATCGGTTATAGGTCAAAAACCTATAAAAAGAAAAATACGGCCTGTCATTGTCACATTGTCATTTTGAAAACCCATTTGAGTTGTCTGAGGTGTATTGTTGAGATTGGTGCATTTGTCTGACTGAGGTGGCACTATTTGAGTGGAGAAGTGAGTGGTTGGTAGGCCCTAGTGAGTAGGAGGCAGCAGTTGATTGGTGGAGGACCCAGAGGAGAGAGTTAGAGCCATGGCACGGCCGGAGGAGCCGGAGGTCTTTGGACCGGTGGACCACCACCACCCATCCCACCATGACGACGTGTCATCATACCGTAGGTTCAAACCTCCATTATGTGAATTTGATGTTGTTAAGCTATATTTGGGGTTTGGGTAGGAATCCATGTTTTGATAAAATAATGAATAAATTGAAGTTATTTGAAAAATGAAGAGGATAGATGGGTTAAATAGGTCGAGGCGGCAGGGTGGGTAGGTTTTTAGGATGTTTGGGTGGGTAAATAGAAATAAATAGGCCAAAAATGGATTTGGGGGCCGCGTCGGGTTCGGCTCCGCTATTTTTCAATGACCGATGCTGTCACTAAGTGACCGGCATCGGTCAAGAAGTTTTGGGGCAGGGTGGGTTTGTGGTTGACCGGTGTCGGTCGTACGTTGATCGCATCGGTGGAGAGGAGACCGGTGGCGGTCATGGGTGACCGGTACCGGTCCCTAGTCAGGATTTTTTATTTATTTGGTTGCTTGGTTTTGTTGTGGTTTTGGGTGCTTGGTTTTGTTGTGGTTTTGGGTGCTTGGTTGTTGTTTGGGTGGTGTGTTTATTGTTTGGGTTTTGTGTAGATTGTTTGGGGTTTTGTGTGTGTGGGGGTGAAGAGGGAAGGGGTAGAGGTTGATAGGAAGGGTGATTGGTAGGTGGGGGAAAAATGGGGCGGTTGTGTGGTCGGGTGGGTAAAAGGGGGTATAGAAGGTTAAAGGAGTTGTTGTTTGAAAGGGTAGGTCTAATGAAGTGGGTGATTTGTGCAGGCACGTGAGCAGCTGACTATGTGGGATAGGATGCCTCTGTTGTTGAGACAGATGCGGCCACATGTGTCCGCGGAAGACTGGGCCATCATGCGCGAGGTGGGACTCGGCGGGGTCCAGTGATATAGGGCTATAGAGAGGGATCACAGGCTTATGGTCGCCCTCATCGAGAGATGGGATCCGAGACCAATGTGTTCCATCTCCCAACTGGAGAGATGACGATTACACTAGAGGATGTGTATCACATCCTTAGACTACCGATCGATAGAGAGGCGCTTCCGTGGATGCGAGACACCATGGACAACATTTTACAGTATTCGGGGATGCGGCCGCGTATTGACTTATCACAAATATTATTGCCTATGGGGACATGTATCGTGCCCATAGACATGAGACACGACTTGCCATGTTGATGATGATCGGCATCACATGCTTCGCCCTCCCGGACTCAGAGGGAGGCCGCTTTCCATGGTGCTGATGGGGGTACTACACGAGATGGTGGAGGAGCATACATGTTATGCTTGGGCACCAGTATACCTGGTGCAGTTATACAGAGAGCTGTGGGGCTATCGCCGGATGAGGTGATTCGGGATTTGTTCCACATTTTTGTTACATTGCTGGGCATATGAGCATATCATATGCATTCGACCAGTAGGGCTGCCCCACCAGGCCACAGGTGATTTATAGATATGGCTTTCAGAGGTGGTTGGGGGTCGTGGGCCAGCCATGAGCAAAGATGCTTTCACGGACAGATGTAGCGTATTACCGTCATGTATTAGAGGGCGTGACTACCTTGGATATTGTATGGAGGCCTTACAGAGGTCATCAGCCCCACGGAGGAGCCCGATCATAGTTGCAGTGGATCCAGTATACATTCTGGATAGCGGGATGGAGGTGAGAGAGCATGAGCGGATACCCTTGGAGAGGGTACGACGACAGATTGGGCTACGACAGGATGAGCCACCTCCCTTCCCTCAGTACCGGAGGGATGATGTAGAGGCTCCACTGCCTGTACCACAGCTCGTGGACCCAGATTGGGTAGCAGAGAGGCCAGCAGATGATACCATAGACGACCTGGCTACACAGGATCATTTTTGGTATGGTGGGCAGGGGAGAGAGCCGCGAGGAGAGCACAACCCGTACAACCAGACTTAATGGGCTATTAGAGCAGAGAGGGACCAGCTCAGGGGACAGGTACAGTTGTTACAGGGGCAGCTTGCTGCTGCACACAGGCACAGATAGGTGTCCTACAGGGGTAGTTAGCCCACGAGCACGTGGACAGCACGCACAATGGCAGGCACCACCAGCGGCACCAAAGACGCAGGCATAGGTGCAGTGCAGTACGCCACAGGCACCACCAATGGCACCAACACAGTACAGTACCGCCACACGCCAGCGCATTGCCACGCAGCACAGTACCGCCACCGGCACCGCACAGGTGTACTTGGTAGGATAGGGGCCATTGTTATTAGGAGTCGGGGGACCAGCCCCAACAGCTATGGTGGCACGGGCCCTGGTATATGGAGGTGAGAGCGGAGGCCCGGTACTATCAGGATGTCCTTGATGGTACCGGGGCTGACTATCAGCCGTATGCGGCGCATAGAGCGGAGACCTCGCGGAGTCAGAGATCCTAGGGTGGTGCAGCTACAGCCGGTGGGTCGGTGACAGGGAGGAGGCGGGAGCCAGGGCCAGGACCCGCAGGGAGAGGTGCTGAGGGCGGTGGGGAGAGTTGAGACATCCCTGGGTCAGAGTTAGATGTTTTTGTGTGTATATTGGATATAGGCACTGGTCTGCGAACCGGTTATGTTTATAGAGGCCTGCGTGCCCACATATGATGTATTCATTCATTTATTCATTTATTGTATATACCGGCCTGCGAGCCGAGTACGGGTTGTACAGTTGATACCGGCCTGCGAGCCGAGTATATTTTTGATATGAGAGACCGGCCTGCGAGCCGAGTCGAGATGTTTGACAGTTATTGTGGCCTGCGTGCCGGCTTTGTATTATTATGAGATCACAGAGGCCCCTATGTAGGGCAAGTTGTATATTTGAAACCTTTGATATATATATATATGATGATTTTGATCCATATGTTGTGTTTAAAATGTTTTAAGTATTTTGTTGATGGTTTGTGAAATTGAATGTATGATGAGTTTGATCCACATGGTTTATATATTATGGTGTTGATGTCTTTGATGTATATATGATGTCGTATGTATGTTGTCGATGGTTGTTATAATGTAGATGGATGATGTTGCTGAAATTATGAGGATATATATATGTGATTTGGATGACAAATATTGATAATGGTGTTGTTATGCAGGAAAAAGAGGCGGGCGGCACAAAAATTTGCAAAAACGAAGAAACGACTTAGGTTTAAGCAAAATGGGACACATGACCGATATCGGTTATGTAACCGATGTCGGTAGCTATATGACCGATAGCGGTTATGTAACCGATATCGGTTATGCCAGAATTATTTTTCCTAAAAATAGAACTGCTTGGTTGGCAACTTAAGTTCTTATTTTTAGCATTCTTATTTTTAGAGTCATGCAACAAGTTAAATATGCGAATGCGACGCTGTTTGACGACTGATACAGGTAATTGCATGAAATAATTTGAGTGATAAGGAGGAAAGAGATAGGTGAAGTGAGCATGGGATGAGATTCGAGAAGGCAGAAAGAAAAGGTATATTTGAAGAGGGTGGTGAGCATGGTGAATGAGGAGAATCATCCAGCGGCAGAACGAGGGGAAGACATCCTTGGGGCAAGCGAGGTTAAGGTCTTAGAAATTCGTGCATATCTCAAGTCCCCATCGCTTTAGTGCAGTGCACGATGTTAGAAATCCATTGAGGATAGTCAATAGGCAAGATGAAGGAAACATAAAGGAGTTGTTGAAGCTCTTCTTTGACCAAGAGGGCAATGCGTGGATGCATTTTCTCGCTTTTAGTTTGGTCGGTTTGGAATCGGGTTTTAGGGTGATGTTATGGACAGCAATGTCGTGATCAATTCCCGCATGTCGGCGTAGGACCAAGCGAAAGCTTGGTTGTGGGGTACGGAGAAAGGTAGTAAAGGTGGCTTAAACGATGTGTTAAGGGATTGTCCGATCTTCACAATGTGAGGATCCTCCTCTCAGTGTGGATGTTGATTTCTATAGTCGACTCATTCAACATGGTTTGAGTTTCAGACGGTAATGCGTGTTGAATATAGGAGTCGTCCGCACCAAGGTAAGTGAGGATGGAGTCGTCATCCTGGCACTCAACAACATTAATTGAAGGCGAATCCTCTTCGATCATGTCTGGATACAGAAGGGGAAGAGAAGATGGGTCCTCATTATCGCGTTGATAAGTGAGAGGACCTAAGAAGATAGCATTTATGAAAAAAAAAAGTTAGGAGGGATAGATTCAGGGTCTATCGACTCTGTGGGTGACGATGGCAAAATGGGTGATGATGGTTTGGTAGGGGTGACGTCATCATCTTCCAGGATACAACTGACACGAGGTTTCTCCGGTGTAAGTGTTTCAGGAAAACCGAGACCACTATGATCATTGTGTTTGCGTGTAGTCATGGGAATGAGTGTATGTCGGCCTTGTTCATAAAGACCAAAACCAAAGCCTTTCCAAGCACAGCGAGTCAAGAAGGTGAGGGTGAAACGACTATTTTTCAAGTATTGAAAATCGGATTGGAAGGAACCACACCAAGATGAGGTTTAGGGAAGTAACGGAGGATGCGTCAACACCCCATACGTTAGGTTGGTGTAGCAATGAGGTGGTCCGTAAGAGATTACCTCCCCCACGCAGTGATGCGTAGGTAGGATGTGCATGTAATCGTCCAGTACTCTGTGGGGTATGGAAAGAGCTAACGTTATATAAGGCGGTACTCCCCAGCGTAAGGCATTGTAAAAACATCTACTAAGGGGTCTGAGGTTGGGATGTTGTCTGCGGGAAAGGAAGTGGTATTTGTGACGGCGGTTTCATTGGTTGAAGGTGTAGGTGCGGTTGAAGTGGATGGTTGGGTTGGATGAATGGGTGTCTTGACTGGTACAAGCACATCATTAGGGCGATACAACATATTGTAGGTTTTGAAGGGGGGAGGATCAGCTTTTACGATGTAGGACTTCCCCTCGTACTCAAATTTTATGCATCTATGTAAGGTGGAGGGAACGCATCCCATAGCCCGGATCCAAGGGCGGCCTAACAACATATTGTATTGGAACTCTCCCTCAAGGACATAGAAGAGTTCGGGTAAAGTGCGTGGCCCTACACGAATGTTAAGGATCATGGTGCCTAAGGTAGAAGTAATAGCATCATTGAATGACCGCAACATGATGGGGTTGGCACACATGCAACTAGAAGGGATATTCATTTGTTGGAAGGCTTTTGAAGAGATGATGTTTAGACTAGCGCCTGATCGATCATAACACGACACACCCAAATGTCCCGGACATAAGCTGAGATGAACAGAGCAGGGTTAGGATCTTCAGCACCAAAGTCGACAATTTCGTCTTCGGAGAAATTGGCAAGACTTCTTTGTCAGAGAGACGAAGTGGTTGGGGAGATAGGTTGTTTGGTGAGCGAAGAAACGTGATTGGGTGTTAGAATAGAGGTAACAGGAAAGGTTTCATTAGGTAAGACCTCTATCCCTTGAAGGATTTCAATGAGAGCTTGTCGATGAGATTCAGAAGTCTGAATGAGATCATACAAAGGTCATTTTACGAGGTGATTGGTGAAGCTGTTTGATCATGGTTCGGTGGGCAATTCCATTAGAGACGGGATAGGCGGGTCCGCGAATAACCACTTTAGGTGGTGGTGCAATCGGGATGGTGGACAGAGAAAGAGATGCCGCAGGTGTGTTTTCTTTCGCTTTCCCATTGTTTTTCTGCCCTCAAGTAGCAACACTAATCATATTGATCTCGTGAATACGAGAGGAGGAAGACAGTAGGGATAGGTCATGGTCTTCGAGAGGTGGGGCTGTAATAATGATAGATCTTGGTGAGGTGGGGACAGGTGGTATAGGAGAGGGAATTGAAGCTAAAGGTCTCTCTCTTCGTAAGTTGTCTTTCTTAACTTTTTTATCTGAGAGAGGTGACTGATGAAGTATGGCTTTCAACGCTTTGCATCCCTCTACGTCATGTCCTGGTGTGCGGTGGTAAGCGTAGATTTTAGACTCATCATAACCTATAGGTCGAGGTTTAGATGGATCATAAGGTCTAAGTGGGGGTAGGGAAATGGTCGCATTCTCCACCAACATAGCAAGGATTTTGGCGTAAGACCCTTTGAGTGGGTCAAAGTCAGAGGAAAATGAGGCTATTGACTGGGTAGTTTGTGGTAATGATGGGGTATGGTTGGTTTGTATGGGTGGTGGTTTAGCCAAGGGGTTTTGATAATGGGTTTTAACTAAACGTGGCTTCTTTGGCGCAGAAGCTATGTTTAGCTGGTTAGATGATGAGGCCACAGATGATGTGGTATCAGAAAACAACCACGGAGAAATAGGAGTGGCAGCAAAAACAAATCTTTTGATGATGGAATTTGTTTAGGGTTGGTAGGTGGACAGGATACGTGGGGTGACGGTGTTGCTATACCCTTGGATTTCTGTATGGGTGCAGAAGGCGTAGGTCGCTTTAAAGAAAACGCAGGAGGTATGATATATTGATGCAAGGTAGAGGGATGGGGTCCCAATATGGAAGGTAGGTGTGACGTGGCGGCGAGGGTTTTAGTTGTGATAGAGGCATAGGTTGAGGAGATTGAGTCTGTCTCCTAATGGGATGGACAAATTTATTTTAGATAAATCAAGCCGCTTAGGTGGGTGTGTTAGACTGGGTATTGGTGAGGTCCTAAGCGTAGGGGAAGATTTGGTTAGGTTAATAGAAGTGGATGAGGTATTTGGTAGAGATGAGGGGGGTGAAGATGAGGACATAGGCATTTTAAGCACGTAAACACTTCGGGTATATGGTAGAGGCATTTGGATCGGTCATCGCATTTGAGTAGAATATGGTGTACTCAAACGTTCCCATGGACTCGTCATCTTCGGGAAATGACAGTCCTCACATGTGAATAAGAACTTTTGTATGGAAGAAAGGTGGGTTGTGATTCCGGTCCACTGTGGGTGTGATATAGGGGGTAGATGAGGCACTGTATCAATGGGCGTTAAGAGGTCAACCGGTCGCTGAAAAGATTTAGGCGATGAAGAACTAATAGGTAGGAGGGCGTGTTTGAGAGGATCCGTCATGTTTAAAGAATGTGGTGATGTCGGTTCAAGAGGTTTCTCGTCTAAGGATGACAAAAGAATTGGCGAGCCTTCCTCTTGTACAACAAGAATGGTAGAAGGAGATGTTTGGGAAATAGATAAATTAGATAACATCCGCTCACAGTCTTGCAAGGATGTGGTGTAAGAAGGCTCATTTGTGAGAAGGGAACTCTGGGTGGTTAATTCCTTGATGGGTAAAGGAATGGCCAGGATTTCGTCTTGTCTTGATGGTGATGAAGGGGGTTCGGGTTCCTGCGTTAGTGAAGAGGCTTGATTCAGAATTTGTTCGATAGAGGTTTTGGATGGGAGTCGAAGACTACATGGATCTCATGAACACTCTCCTCGGCTAAGATATCTTGGTTTATATTACTGTTAGAAGAGTGATTCGGGAATGGTTTGTTGAATATTTTCAAATTTCGGTTAGCAGGGGCGTTAGGATTATCGAGGGCTATATCCCCTGCATCAACCATTTCCTGCACTATGTTTTTCAACATCTTGCAATTTTCATGACTGTGTCCCTTCACGTGGTGGAAGTTACAGAAGTCATTTTCTTTGTACCAAGAAGGTATGGTGTGAGTGGAATCAAACCCGGAGTGAGGTTTAACAGGAGGTAAGGTAATGGCTCCTGCTTTAAGCAATTTTTCCAATATCACACCATAAGTTTCTCCCAAGGGAGTGTAGTTGATGGGCTCTGCTTTATACTTATAGGTGGTTTTTGGCGGGGTATTAGACGGTGGTTGGGATTTGACCATCACCACGTGCACGACTCCTTTTGATTTCGAAGCAGTCGATGGGTGAGGATTGGTGGTGTTAGGTTTGTTGGTGGAATCTTGGGTTTGGAAATTGGGGTTTTTGTTGCGCAACCGCAATTTCTCTTCCTCTAAGGCTTGAATCTCTAGTTTTCGAGCCATAGTAAAGGCCTCGTCAAATGTGCGGAAAGTTTGAATTTGGAGGGTAGGAGAGATGTGCTTAGCGCAGGCCCGCGTAAAGAGTTCAATAAGTTCGGCCTGAGGTAAGGCATACGTAAGTTGGTTGATAAGGCCCCGCCATCGTCCAACAAAATCTGCGATAGATTCGTCTTCAAATTGTCGGATGGCATAGAGGTCGGTGATAGATACTTTCTTGGAAATGTTAATGGAGAAATGATCCAAGAAAGATTGGGCTAGCTAGTTAAAAGAGAAGATTGAGTGCTGGGTTAAAGCACTGTACCACTCCAAGGTGGGTCCTGATAAGGACATGGGAAAGGTGCGGAGTAGTAAAGCGTCGTCATGAGCAATCAGATAGCAGGCATGTCTAAATGATCGCAAGTGTTGTTGAGGGTCCTCCTTACTATTAAAACGGGTAAATTTTGGTAATTCCCATTGAGGAGGATATGAATGAAGGGGGACAGAAGGGTGGATAGGCTCCCGACAAACTTGCTCGTATGTTAGGGCGCTACGGCTTCCTGAAACAGAAGCCTCCAGATTTTGCATTTTGTCCATCATTTGTTTAATTAAATCAGTAGTTGGATAAGATGATGGTGTGGTTGTGGTAAACGGAGGCAGATTGGGCCAAGGGCCACCACTAGATAATGGTGGGGTTAAATGTTGATAAGGTATGGAGGACGAATGTGTTGAGGCAACCGAATAGGGATGTCCTATATAAGACGTTGAGGTTACCGGATATGTGTGTGGAAATGAAAAGGTGGGCGGAGCTTAAGAAGGAAAGCTCATGTGATAGGTGGCGAGAGCAAGTCATGAACAGAACAGTCTACAAGAGAGACGAGGTAGGAGCAGTCAGTGGTAATGACATGTTGGGCCCAAGATTAACCAAAGGAAAGCCAATCTGTGCCGTATGAACCCCTGAAGCTGCTGAGTTAGGAGACGGGACTAAGGATGCAGAAGGCAAAGCGGAGTTATCAGGCGGAGAAGGAGCTAAATGAGCAGCTATACTGATAGGCATGCCAACAAGGAGTTGACCATCGGGTGTGCGGTCGGGGCATGAGAGAGAGATAGTATTGTACAGTGCTAGGATTAGCATCCAGAAATTTGGCAAATTCTTTATCTCCTACAGGAATTTTAGGAACCTCGCTGGTGTCCGTAGGATTCCCCACAGAATGTGAAGGGGGTGATTCAGGCAAAGGCACAGAGAAAGCATGTGAAACCATGGCGGTGGCTTGCTTTCGAGTGATAACAACCATGGACAGGAGTACACAGTAGGGTTTCAATCTATCAGGAACAGAAACAGACAACAAGATGTTTGAAATTGGTAGGTTGCTGGTTTGTCAGGAACTGTAAAAGACAGTAACCGATATCGGTCAGATAACCGATGTCGGTCAGGATGTAGCCGGCGTCGGTAAGCTAACCGATGTCGGTATAATAGAACTGGTGTAAGAAGCAGTAAGAAGTTGTTGATTTGGTGTTAACAGTGATTAGTATGCCTACCAAACTATTCTCAGTGATCACACGAAAACTTGATGTATGACAGAGAAACAGAACTGAAAACAAGCAAGAATGCACAAACAAATTAACAGACTAACCCTAGGGTTAATTTTAATCAATTTGGGCTTATGCCTTTAGATGCAGAATGATGTCAATCCTAAACAAAAGACTTAGGAGAAATGTCAAGTTTGTTTTGGCTTATAAGGTTACCTCAATCGGCGGAGGAATACCGCGAAAAGGGGGATGTTTTGAGTGTTGTGTTAATTATGAAGTGATTCGGTATGTGTTGTGTAGTGAAAGTAAGATTAATTTCTGTTAATATCATGGAAATCACCCCCACGTGTACGACTTCATTACTTAGTCTATGTTCACTAGAATTGAAAACAGCAAGCAAGAATGTAATGCACGTGTTTTAAACCCAAATCGAAAATGATATTCGATGAAGCAAAGAAGATGACTTTCACTAATGCAAAACTGGGAAAGCAAGACAAATTCTTTTACTAAATATAACAAAAACAACAAACAACAAGTATGCTCCCTAAATGAAAGCAAGCAAGAGAAACAGAAACCCGAAATGGGTCCCACCGGGCGTGCCAAAATGTTTCGCACGGAATGTTTCGGCTCTGTGGAATAGACTTGCTTCTATCCTTTCATTCCTTTGAGAAACAGAGATAAGGGTTAGGGCTAGGAGGAATACCCCAGAATGTTGAGATGGTGTGCGCGTCTCAGACTATAGAAAGATCGGATCGACTACGAAGAACTCCTTTTTATCTTGGAAGGACTACTGCAAGTAAGAATACAAGACCACCGATTCTAATTAGACAATAAATGAGGAGCTGCCTTAGGCCCAGGATATATAAAACTTCCTTTCGAAGGTGGTCAATTCCCCTTTTACTACGAATTAACACAAATGATAACAAAGAAGCTATTGCAAAATCACGATTTAGGTACCTCGTTACAAAGCAATAGAGGCTAAACTATCAATAATAAAACGTCATGTTGTTTGTTCGGTTACTGGTCGTTGATACGTTCAGCTCGAGTTACAGAGATAAACCAGACTGGATCTGAGGTTATTAGGAGACAAATAGGTGAGAGGAAGGTTTTGGGTATAAATCACAGTGACCGATGCCGGTCACTGGATAACCGACCGTGGTTAGAGAACCGCTGCCGGTAGGGGATAACCGACACCGGTAGGGTCAGTAATCTAGGTGCTTCTGGTTAGAAGTTGGTTGCAGGGTGGCTGTGGGGTTTTTAAGACTGGTGGATGGCTGAGGGGAATAGTGAGATGACGGGAAAATTGAGAGTGATAAAGCGTCTTTTCCGATCAATACAAGGATGTATGGATGAGGGTTAAGTGCGAGGGTTTGGCGGTGGTAGATCTAGGAGTGAGCTTATAATTACTATCAATCCACAGGCTCAAGAAATGGTGCTTAGAAACATACAAGACACTACTTACTCGTTCCTGATGAAGATGCAGGTTCCAGGACTGTGATGACGAAGACAGGGCTCAAGTAGGATGATCTGACAATCCAAGATGAGCTATCTTCTCTCCCAATGCTTGGATGAGTGTCGCTGTGCTCTAGTTCCTCAGTTGCAGTTTTTGGGCTTGATGTCCTTCTCTGCAAACTCTTCTTGTTTCTTCACTTGTCTCTGCTCGGCCAAGCAAATCCAGATCCTTTCAATGATTTCTCCTCTTCTCGATCAAATGAAAATCCGATCCTTTGTTTTTGGTTGGAAGTGGTCATTTACAGGGAACCGATGGCGGTTACGCAACCGACGGAGGTCGAGTAGGAACCGGTATCGGTCAGGTCAAAGCGGGCTATTTTTGGTAAAATAGCCAGCTTTCCCTCCTTTTCTCCCGAGGGATTAGTTGTGGGCTTGGTCAAGTCATTATGAGGTTGGTTTTAGGTGCGGGTGAGGAGTAATTAGTCATGGGTGTGGATGTGGACCAAGTTATAGGTCTTAATTAGGTTAGTTTAGGGTTAAGACTAGGTCATGATGAGGTGGCGAAATGAGGTGGCAGGTATGGCAATGTGGATTTATTAATTATAAGGTAATTAATAAATAATTGTGTAAGGTTTAGGTGATGAGGTTAGGTTGCGAAATGAGATGTGGGGCACGGGGGTCGTAAGACACAAATTTGGTGTCTACAGGATGCTTGCCATATAGGCATCTAGTTCTCTTATAAGGTCTTCTACTTTAGCAACATTTTCGTGGTTGCTTACCATTTTATATGCTAAATTCATTCTTTGGTCCATACAACAAATTGCTAGCATATAAGGGGCCACTTGTTTCTAATATAACACACAACCCTCATTCGGTGAACTGCATGATTGATGCACCATCTACTCCAATTCATACAAACTTCTTAACAATTTTATAATCAATCATTCCAATAATATCTTTCAAATGAGAAACAACTATTTTATGTAGGTTTTCAGCATTACGCTTTTCAACCATTTTCATAACACCCGAGAGATGAGGTGTCCTTATATGATTTTCTAAAGTATAGACATGGATATATATCCATTAAGTGTTGCCGAATGCTATCATTTCATCAATTGAAAGAGAGATAAACTTCACTTTTTTACGTTCTCTTTCAAATTTTCCTTCTCTATCATTGAAAGGCATTTTGCCATTTCCCATGCACTATTGTCGGACAATGAGGCCGAGGAATGTTATGCATTCCATTATATTGATACAAAAATTTTAAATCGAGGAAATGCAAAATCGGTCTTCCTTTATTTAGTATGTGAAATAAAGTAGAGAACTATATGATTTTTTCATGTAGATTTGATTGATTCATCTTACTAATTTGTGATGTGATCACTCCTCCCTTTTCCACAAGATGTTTACATTTTTCTTCTCTACTTCATACTCTCTTTGCGTATTTAACATGCATGCATTATTTTTCATTTTTCCACCTGTGTGTTTTTATTTTCTAGCCATCCTCCCCTGTTACAGTCAAATATTATTTTCCACAGTGTTTTTCTATAGTGTCCAGCTTTAGTTGCATTTTTGTTGCTTTCCCAATTTCCACGTACATATTGTACATGTACATTCAAATGGGATCTCTTTTGAATTAGATGGTTGTACAGGTTTGATAAATGGAAATTTATCAGCCCAATCAAACTTGTATGTCCTCCCAATTGTCCACATATTCTTGTTCATTTTCAATGTTTTACTTTTTTGAGTAGAATTTTGAGCATTATCACAATCACCTAGTTTCCTCTTTCATGAACCAAAATCTGAATTTTATTTATGTTCCATTTTGCTAGTATTTGTATGTGTGATATCTTGATGCACTCTTGGTTGTACCCTAATAGGAAGAATATCTTCAAGATTTGGCATCTCAACAGGTATATCTTCAAGATCTTGCATGGTATCATCATAGGTGTCATTTGGTTAATACTATACAAAATGCATGTCCACCTCAATATTACCTTCCACACAGTCATACTTTGATTCATTCCAAGTGGAAGCTATATGGGTGCTAGTGGTTATGGTATCTATAGCAAAAATTTTCCAAAATACTTGAACATGGACTTCTAATACTTCTTAGTTACTTTTTAGGTCTTCTCATTCTGAGCACTAACACCTTCCATTATTCTGAAAACTAAGTTGAAACTCTGTCATGCGTCGGCCAGCATTCGATTTGTGCGTCAACAATAATAACGTTATGCGTCAACGGTAACTCGTGTGCGTCAACAAATAAGGAGTGTGTCATGGCGTGCGTAGAAGGAATGTGTTGTGCATCAACAATATAACTATCGTGCTTAAATAATAGGCGTGTCGGGTGTCGAGTTGATACTTGAGTCTCCTTATCGGGCATCAAATGAGTCATGCGTCAGCAAATACAATATGTCATGCGTCAATAAATATCATTATCATGCATTATAGAAAAATTTGTCATGTTTCAAAAAAGTACAATGTCGAACAAGAAAACCCTTTTTGCGCATCAACAATATCTCCTTGTCACCCGTCCACAGAAATTTTTTTGTGATGCGTCAAGCAAATATCATTGTCTCGTGTCGAGAAAATTCTTTCATGCGTCAACAATCAATGATCATGCATCAAAAGATTAGTGTTAGCGTTAACAACCAAACCCTTGTCGCATGTCACTAAGAACTCATTGTCACTCGTCCACAAAAAAACCTTTGTCATGCGTCAACAAATATTACTAGTCACACGTCAACAAATAACACCTGTCACCTAATTGTAAACTACTAAATAGTAAACAAATATGCACTATGCTCTGGTGCTTAGAGTATGCAAGTTCATGGTATTAGTAGAGTGCTTGGTGGTAGTATACTACTTGACGAATCACCTAGATTTTTATAGGATATGTTTTCAAATGTAGGCGAAGATGACCCTAAAAAAATATACTGTAAATTTTAGGTGAACATGACATTGACTTGCTCCAAAAAATTTCCTTTTCAAATTTTCCGAAATGAAAATTTTGCCATATTATGAATATTCACCACAAAAGTTATCCTACACATGGGTTTCCACCCTAGGTTCACTTTTATCACTCTTTACACTTTTTACATCTTTAGTCTCCACAATCCATCTTTTTATCACTCCACACTTCACCTAGTCCCTCAAAATGATTTCTACATCAATCTACATGGATATCAGGTACACATCTCTATCTACTTTATGTTACCAAGTGTTTTGATCACCAACATAAAGTGGGGAAAAATATAAACATAAAATCACGCACTTTGGGTAATTATCTAGTCTTGATCACATACTACTATTCATATGGTTCGTAAGTACGAAAAGTAATAATTAATCCATGTATTTGGCCATCTATTGTTGATTTACTGTTCTATTTTCAGTCATGCACATTTTTTTGGCCTAGTTTGTATTTTCATACTTAAGTTTTGCCTTTTTTGGACTGGAGCGCCCAACCAAGATGCCAACGCTAGGCACCCTCATCCCCTCTAGGTGCCCTTGTCCTCTTTACACTTTACTCTCACTTTTTGGGTCCTTTCTAGCCATTTGAGCATCTTATCTTTTTGGTAGCTGGTGTAGACACTAAATCATGTACTTGAGTAATATTTATTCTCGATCTCATACTACTATTTAGAGGGTTTTGAGATAAGAAAGTACAAATTAACCCCTGTTTCTTGGCCTCCCGACCTCCACCACACACATGCCTAGGAAATTTTCATTATCTTCCATCATTTTAGCCTTGACTGGGGCACCCAGACTATTACTAAGGCACCCATGGGTGCCCTGGTCCCACCATGGGCACCACGATAATTTTTAAACTTTCCTGCCACTTTTTGGGCACTTTTTAGCCATTTCATCTTCTTATCTTTTAGTGGTCATCCATTTCGGGGTTAATTACAAAATTAGATCAAGAAAACCATATAAATATAAAGTTATGAGACCATAATGAGGGACCAAAAACTAGTCATTACTATCATCCACCTAGGGTTACATCCATCTAAGACACTTGGAGATCATCTCGCATTCATCTTAGCTCCATCACAAGGTAGAAATCTAGTTCATCTGCATCACACAAGCATAGGAGGGATTCTATTTCATTCCATCCACCATTTTACAATATTTTTACATCTAATTAATGCTCACTACTTCACAAAATGTGATTGACATAAGAGCATCTAGGGCACATGATGCACACAAACACCGAGAACTACATTTGGGTCTGAAATGTGGAGCAATGATCAGTTAGTAAGCCCACTGTTGTGACAACCGAGGTCAATTTGACCCATTCATTTGCATTCTTATTTTTTTATGGTTTTGATACTTCTCTTGGTCTTTTGCAGGTCTTTTATTCATCTTGGATTATTAGCGACACCTAGTGCAGTGCAACGAACTTGATGTGACAGACAACAAAGGTTTTAGAATACCTACCAAACTTGTGAAACTCAATTTCAGAGTTTTTCATAGACCAGGGTGCCCATTCTATAGACTAGAGCACCCACATGTGCCCCAGTCCTTCCCAGGCACCCCGAGTTGAAAGAACCGTCGCGATCCATTCTTTTTGGGGCCTCAACACAATTATTCCTACTTCCTATTTCTCCAGTCACTTTTGTGACACTTTGTTCCTCTAGATCCTATAATCATATGAGTTGATTCTAACTCTCTTAGCACTCTATGGTTTTGCATTTCCATTTTCATAATTACTTGGCTCATTTCCATACTTCCTTATTACATATATTTATTGTATTTACATGCCATTCTAGATTAGATTAACTATCTTTATTCCCCCTAGATTAGTTTAATTCTAGTTAATCATTTTGGTGAACCCAAACTCATCCTTCATGCTTATGGGATCCTTTTACATCCATTATCTTAGAGTCTCGATAATCATGAACATCTCTATTCACACTTATCTGTAAAATCATCCTGATTGTATTGATAAGTTTAGGAAATACTTGGCTACCAATTACATTTCTACTCACCTTACTATGTATACTATAAGTTCACTTCGGCCCTATCCCTTAATGAGGATCAAATAAATTTTACAATAGATGATCTACCTTCTCAAACAATACTACAACATGACCCTCCCTTGTATATTCAAGTTTGTATTAACAAAGTCGAGTCAAAAACACTTTAGTTGATAATGGATCTAGTCTTAACATTTACAAAATCACTTTAATTCATCATTTAGGTATGTTGGAAGCATATCTAGCTCCTTCATCCATCTCTATTCATGGCTTTGACAATATCCCCAAGCTTGTATTAGGTACTGTTTACTTACCTGTCACTATTGGTCCATGCACAATTGATATTCCATGTCATGTTATGCCCAAGAACCTTAATTATAATATTCTTCTTGAGATACCTTGGATCCATGCTATGCAATTGGTCCCCTCTACATTACATATATAGCTTAAATTTCATCAAGGAACTATTTACGATGTATTGTTGATCTATCACATTTTGAATATTGTAACTCATTGAACAAACTACCGATATTCTAGGTATGGGTTAGGATATGAATATTTACGCTACTTTGGATTATTTGATACAAATGTGGATCAACAAGAACATAAATTCATAAAGCTTTGGGATCTCCCTACATAGTCACACAAGTTCGGGCTAGGGTATCAACCTCCTTCTACACCTCCTACGGATACTTATACCACTTTTCATGTTACTTCACTTCCCTTAGTACATCCGGAACTCATTAGTGATGATGCATCTACTATTTGGGATACCCTTGATACTTTCACTACTATTAATGTGCTACTTGATTATATGGGTGCTTACGATCATCTTCCCTCTTTTCACCATAAGAGGCATCATCCTTTATCTCTCACTAATACAACTTATCTCGGAGAGATCTAACATTGCCACTAAAAACAATCCACCTGACATTATTCCTACTGATCCATATATTGAAGATCGTTCAACCCTTCTCAATGAAGAAAATATATAATACAAACTAGCCACATCGAAAATCCACGCATCGTTATGCTCACCGCCTCCCTCACCCATGCTTTGAACCAAAAATATCAAACACATCCTTCATGATTTATCTGATATTTTTGCTTGGGATTATAATGATATGACAATAATTGATGCATCGTGGAAATGCATAATATTTTCGTTAACTCGGGTGCAAGCACATGCCTAATAGAAAATTTATAAGATGCACCCCAAGGTAACTCTCTTAGTCAAAGAAGAAATTCATAAGCTTCTGATGCTGGGCATTATTCTGTTGGCCAACTATCCTAAATGGGTATCTAATATCGTCCCGGTAATGAAACCGAATGGTTGGGTTCATTGTTGCACTGATTTTTGTATTTAAACAAATCTTTCCCTAAGGATAGTTTTCCTTTTACCACACATCGATGTTATTGTCGATTCTACAACCGGATATGATATTCTTTCCTTCATGGATGGCTTTGCGGGTTACAATCAAATCAAGATCAACCTAGATGACCAAGAAAAAACCTCCTTCACCACACCATGGGGTACAATTTTACTACACAGTCATGCCCTTCAGCCTTAAAAATTTTGGGGCTACTTATCAATGAGAAATGACACATATATTCCATGACTACATTCACAAGATCATCGAGGATTATGTAGACATATTGGAAAATCCAGAGACGGTCTTCCCATGTGAAGGATCTACAAATTCTATTTGAATGATTATGAAAATATCGTGTGTGTTTGAATCCTAAAAAATGTGTTTTTGGGGTCACAACAGGTAAAATTATTGGATATATTATCCCCCAATGTGGCATTGAATTGATCCTAAAAAAATCTATTATCGATACGCCTCAGCCTAAAAACTTACATCAATTACGATCATTATAGGGTAAAATTCAAGCTATTCGGTGATTCATTGCACAACTTACTAATAAGAACCAATGTCTACACGACTCATGAAGAAAGATACAAAGTTTGTGTGGGATGAGCAATGTCAACAAACATTTGATGATATCAAAAAATACTTGTTAAATACACCTTCAAATGACCTTTTTTGTTGTATATATCTACTACATTTCATGCATTAGGCACTCTATTGGCACATTATGATGATTCTCAATGTGAAAGATCCATATATTACATTATTCATACTCTAATCTCTTATGAATGTAACTATAACTATATTGAAAAATTGTGCCTCAACCTTGTCTTTGTTGCAGACAAATTGTAACATTATCTCCTTAACAATGAGGTACATATTATAACAAAGGTCGATCCATTACGTTACCTCCTATCCCACACACATCTGTTAGGATGTTTGGCACATTGGGTCATGCTCCTCACTAAATTTGATTTTAAGTTCATACCAAAAAAAAATAATCAAAGGAAAATTTATCTCTAATTGTCGCTTAGCCACGACACCTCTCTCGGATGTATCACCCATTTCGATTCCTTTTGTGATGATTTCACTACCTATACTATTGAGCCACATACATGGACAATGTACTTTGATGGATCTTGTTGTTGATCTGGTGCTAGAGTGGGGATAGTCTTCATTACCCCACATGGTGACCCACTCCCCTTCGCATATCGATTAGGGTTTTCTTGTACGAATAACATTACCAAATATGAAGCTCTCATTTTAGGCCTACTTACCACTCAAAAACTCCTCATTTGCAACTTATGCATACATGGTGACTCTCAATTAGTCATCAATTAGGTTAATGATACATATAATATGAAGGAGGAGCATATAATTCCTTATAATACGCTTGTCAAAGATATCCTAGATACATTCGACTCTTATTCCATTACTACCATTCCTCATAAGGATAATCATCATGCAGATGCCATGGCTAGTTTCGTGTCACTCATCCCACAAAACCTTTTTAGATGAGCAAGCCACATTCATCATTACACACTTGCATCATCCTTCTATCTTTTATTACCTCTTAAAACTTATGCCATAACACGTAGTCAAAACAATTCTAAATGGTTCACACCTATTTATAATTACTTATATAAGCAAACTATCCCCGACGCTCTTCAAACTCATGAAGCTCATCAATTATGTCATGAGGATACTTTCTATGTTATTGCTAAGACAAAATTATTCAAACGTCATATTGATAGTTGTCTTCTCTATTGCCTTTCACTCGTAGATATTCCCACAACCATCTTGTAGATTCATGACAACATATGTGGTGGTCATTTCTTGGGAAAAGCTATGTCACAAAAAAATTTACGCCAAGGATATTATTGGCCTACAATGGAACAATATTTCCTTGAATATGTTACTCGTTGCAAAAATTCCAAAAACATGGTAATCTCCATCATGCACCCGCATATGACCTCTAGCCCATTGTGCTTACTTGGCCTTTCTCCCTTTGGGGATTTGACCTCATTGGTATGATCAATCCTGAATCTACCGACGAACATAAATTCATCATTATAGCTACCGAATACTTTACTAAGTGGGTTGAAGTGGATCCCCATGAACAGATCAACCACCGTACAAATATTTGTAACTTTATCACCACACATTGTCACCCGTTTTGGTGTGCCTTTTTCTATAATCACTGATAATAGATCTTCCTTCAAAAATAAGGACATTAAAATTTTTTTGTGCTAAATTCAAAATCAAACAATCGTTCTCCATGCCTTATTATCCGCAGGTAATGGTAAAGCTGAGGCCACTAAGAAAACATTCTCCATGCCTTATTATCTACAAGGCAATGGTAAAGCTGAGGCCACTAAAAAAATGATTGTAAAAATATTACGCAAGACCATTGACTATAGTGGTACTGATTGACATAAAAACTATTCTATGCTCTATGGGCTTATCGTACTAGTGTTCATACACCTACTAATGCCACCCCTTTTCCTTAGTTTATGGTGTTGAGGCCATTATCCCACTTGAACTTGAGATACCGTCCTTGTGGATCTCTCTCAAAGGCATCCTTAAAGATAATGAATATCATGAAAACTGATTACATGAACTAGAAATGTTGGACTTGCGTCGTGTTCAAGCGCTTGAAACATCTTCGTGCATACCAATATTGGATCTCTCATGCCTACAATCACAAAAATCACTCTCGAGAGTTCAACATCGGTGACCTCATCCTGAAAGAAAATCAAAAGAATACAAATGTTGAGGCACCTCTCAAAGGAAAATTTAAGCCCAATTGGCTTGGTCCATACATTATCACTGATAAAATTGGTGGTGGATTTTATCGCCTCACCACCCTTTTAGGTAAACCACTCAAAAATCCACTCAACATAATGCATCTTAAGAAATACTACACTTAGATTAGCATAACTCGATCATTACCCGATGACACACTCTTGTGCTTTGGTTCACACTTTACTGTTGAGAGATTACTACACATGAACCCCACACAATTCACTATAGGTATTACATATTGCGTTTCATGACATCATATTAGTAGTCACTATGCATATATTATTCTTCTATTCACTACAAATTTGGCATTACATCCTAGTCATTTTACACATTACATATATCACATTCTATACATAGTGTCATGACAATACGTCTTATGGTACAAGACTTACATCATACATTGCACATTTTCACATCATGTATTTTCTACATACTATGCTAGTATTCATCACATATGAGTCTAGCATTATATCATCCTACATACTACATTCCTAGTCTATCTACTCACATTCCATGGCACACTCTACATTATATTTTTATACGCATTTTACACACTATGCCTTTATACCTTTTATTCACATCACATGGTCATGTACTACATCTTCTACGTGTTACACTCACGACTTGATGATGTACTTTAGTTCCTCAGTCCATACTTGACTGCCAAGGTTTACAAATAAAATAGACCTTATCATTATCACACATTCATTAGACTTTATTTCATGCGATATTACTAGGTTAGTGACATACACTATAGGCTAAATGGTCACCTTGTCATTCATCTTATAATGGTATACACTTTAGGCTACATCACTAGTCCCTTTTACTCCTCTAGTAGTGATACGGGATTTAGGGATAAATCATCACTCATACATCATTTCTTTGTGATATATGCTTAGGCTATATGGTTCACACACGTCTCTTCTTTCACATATCATCACCACAATTCATCACGGTCGTTAGACACAACACACACTTTGACCATTTCCCGATGACGCGCTCTCATTTACCGTTCATTCTTGAATGCTGATGGGGAAAACCAAATGAACCTCATTGCATACATTTCCATTCACTTGGGGGCACACGGCTCATATCATTCATCTTGCATTCCATTCCATCCATCCATAACATACTACATATTATGGTTGCTTTTACTCTTGCTTACTTGTGTTTGTTCATGATCACTTTATTACACATGCTAGTTATATTACTTATATGTCATTTATCTATATCATCCACACATGCACATTCACATATTTTTCTAGTTGTGATCACAGATACAAGCATGGATGCTCACCTTCTACCCTTCCTACACTGGTCGCTGGGGGCATCCACAATCGTCTCTCACATGTGTTATCATTTCATTTTGTACTTAGAAATTTACATTACTTGGTTATACACGCTTTTGAAATTCTGGTTATATTTCTAACATGTTAACAAGTGCTTCATGTGCAATATTTGTTATGCATGGATATTTACTTCCATACTTGTTTGTTAGATTGTTTGCTATTATTTGCTAATGTATTCATGATTTTCCCTATGTTTGGTGTGCACACTTGCTTGTTATATGTGGCCATGATGGCCTTGCATGTCTTGTGACATCGTGAGTGATGTACCATGTTTGTATCCCGCTCTGTGTGACTTAATTTATCTTCTTGCGTGTTTACTTTATTACTTTGCTTGGTAGATTTTACACTGTTTGCGTATCATACACTTGTCTTATATATGTATGCTTATTTATACTAACACTTTTCTTTGGCTATCCTTCTTGTTTGTGTATGCCTTGGTTTCTACCAAGCACATTCTCTTCATCCTACAGGGTAAAGTTTCGAGTACATGCGTTGGTCATCTCTTGGGGCCACATTCTCCTATCAACAATGTCACATGCACACGTAAAGAGGGGGCATCAGTTGGGGTTTTAAAGTATATAATGCTTCTACACCAGTTCATTTAAGTGAACTTTCCACCCTTGACATTGCGGGTTACATACATCAAGTGAGTTTAGACTAGTATATGAACTCCATACACAATGGATTTTATAGGATGTGGTTGTCCTTAACATTCTAGGGAGCAGTTAAAGGTTGGAGGATGCAAAAAAATTCCTCCCTATACTTCTTTGGCTAGTGGCATCGGATCACCCAAAAAATAGGACATACAAATATCTCTTCGGACACACAATCGTGGAAGCAGTTAAAGGTTGGAGGATACAAAAACTTCCTCCCTACACTTCTTCGGCCTATGGCATCGGCTCACCTAAAAAACCCTACCAAGTATAATATATCATTCTACACTCTCTTTCTTGACATAGATTAGGTACACATATTCCATTTACATTTTTCATTTATATATTTTACATTTACATGATTTTTACATATATGTGTCTTTTACATTACATTTTTACACATACATACATAC
This sequence comes from Taxus wallichiana var. yunnanensis, assembly GCA_018340775.1. Taxonomy (NCBI): domain Eukaryota; kingdom Viridiplantae; phylum Streptophyta; class Pinopsida; order Cupressales; family Taxaceae; genus Taxus; species Taxus wallichiana. Next base: position 121,138,295 of record CM031238.1, read on the forward strand.
ATATTGAACTACTTGATCATTTTCTTCTTGCAGGTACAACCGTATAGGAAATAAGCAAACAAATGGGGGAAACAACAATAAAAATTCAATAATAACACTTCACATACTAAGCATGCGGTACACTACACACATCGTAGCTACACACACATTTCCACCCTAGGTTCACTCTCATCACTTTTTTGCACATTTTTCATCTTTAGTTTCCATGCTCTATCATCATTTTATCACTCCACACTTTGTCTAGTCCTTCGGCATGCCTTCTTCATCACTCTACATCGGCATCAGTACACATCTCTATCTACTTTATGTTACTGAGATTTTCACTCACCAACATAAATTGGGGGCAAATGTAGACACTAAATCATGCACTTTAGGTAATATTTAGTCCCGGTATCATACTAATATTTAGAGTATTTTGAGATAAGAAAGTACTAATTAACCCCTATTTCTTAGCCATTTTTATTTGATTTCTATAGTTATTCTCGACCTCCAACACACACATTCCCAGTCATTTTCATCATCTTTTGTCATTTTAGCCTTGGTAGGGGTGCCTTGGTCCTACCATGGGCACCCCCGATCCTTTTAAACTTTCCCTCCACTTTTGGGAAATTTCTAGCCATTTCAAATTCTTATCTTTTGGTGGTCGGCCATTTCAGGGTTAATTATGAAATTAGATCAAGAAAAACCTATAAATATAAAGTTATGAGTCCATAATGAGGGACCAAGAACTAGTCATTACTATCATCCACCAAGGGTTGCATCCATCTAAGGCATGTGGAGATCATTTGCATTCATCTTAGCTCCATCACAAGGCACAAAGCTAGTTCATCTCGCATCATAGAAGCATAAGAGGGATTCTATTTTATTCCATCCACCATTCTACTAAAATTTTACACCTAGTTATTTCTCGCTACTTCATAAAGTGTGAATATAACAAGATCACCTAGGGAACATGATGCACACACACACACCAAAACCACATTTGGGTCCGAAATGTAGTGAAACACTCAGTTAGTAAGCCCATTGTTGTGGAAGGCGTGGTTAGTCCAACTAATTCATTTAAATTCTTCTTTTCTTAGGGTTTGATACGCTCGTGGTATTTTATTCATTTTGGATTAAAAGTGACACCTAACACAATGCGTGAACTTGATATGATAGAAAACGAGGGTTTGACCACCTACCAAACCTCGTGAAACTTAGTTCCATATTTTTGCATAGACCAAGGCACCCATTATGTAGACCGGCAGAGCTCTCACATGTACTCCAGTCCTTCCTCGGTGCCCTACCAGAGAACCATTCTCGATCCATCCTTTTCGGGGCCTCTACATAATTGTTCTACTCTCTGTTTCTCTAGTCACTTCGACACGGTCCCACCATCTCTTATTATCAATCGTGTTCATTTTAAATATTTTAACGCTCTAGGGTTTTGCATTTCCATTTTCATAGTTACTTGGGTCATTTCCATACTTCCTTATTGCATTTATTTACCGTATTTACATTCCATTCTAGATTAGATTAACTATCATTATTCCCCTATATTAGTTTAATTTTAGTTAATCACCTCATTTTCGAGGTTAATTATGAAATTCAAGTGAATGAATCATATAAATATAAAGTTATGTGATCATAATAAGGGACCAAACACTAAGCACTATTTATCACCACCTAAGGTTGCATCCATCAAGGCATATAAGAGCTCCATTGCATCCATCTAGCTCCATCACAAGGGACACAAGGGCTAGTTTTCTGCATCACACTTCATAGGAGGGAAGTTCATTCTATTCCATGCACACATTTACTACATTCTACATCTAGCTACTTGCTCGCTATCCAAGTGTGACACACACAAGAGAAACCTAGGGCATAATTCCATGCACACACACATAAAACTACATTGGGTCCGAGATATAAAGTGCGGTGGTCAACAGTAAGAACACCATTATGGCATCTCGAGGATAGTCCAACCCCTTATTATGCATATTTTTTTGGGTTTGATGCTTTGTGCGGGTTTTGAAGGTGATTATTCATTGTAGGTTTATGATGACATCACCGAACTAGGTACGACATAGACTCGATAAGAAGTGAACAAGTGTAAAGCTCTAGTGACCTTAATAGAGCTAGGTTTTAGTCATTTTTACAGTAACAAGGTGCCTGAACTCGAGTAGAGCACTCTTGGTACCCCCATCCTTCTCTAGGCACCCCATTCCAACCAAATTAGTTATATCTATAAATTTCTAGGCTTTTGTGTGAGGTTCTTCCACTCTGTTCAACCGGTCTCCACCGTGACATAGTCTGTGGCATATTCAAATCAAATAAGGATCTCTTAACCCTCTTTTCACTTAGGGTTTCTATATTTCATTTCTTATTTTACTTGGGTGTATTTTAGTTATTTTATTATTCATTTATTTACTACAAAATTGCATTAGATTAGGCTCTTATTTCCATATTTAGGTTAATTAGTCTCTTCCTTTATTTTTTATCTACATTTGTCACACTAATCAGACTTTGTATAATAATGTAAAGGGTCATGTGTGGCTTCATTATTGTGGTTTAAATTAATTATTCTTCATGAAATTTGCTCTCCTAGAAAAAATAAATCAAATGACAAGAAATATGCCTTAGAAATATGACTCAGAAAAACCATATTCCTTTTGAGAACAAAAATACTAGATAGAAGCGGGAGCGAGAGCGATCATGGAAGGATGGATACAAGAAGAGTAGGAGGAAGGGGAAAGGAGATCGTAAAATAACATGCTTCTTGGGATTCTAAACTATTCAAGAAACAACCAAAGGAGCAATCGGTTGAGGATTGAACCGAATGGGGAAATGAAATCCCTTTTCTAAGAATCCCATATTCGATAATGGATAGAGCTTATCACAGCTCAAATTTACCTTAATGGGGAGTTTTTCCGAATCTTGGCAAATATTGATCAAGTCAGAAACTAGATTAGGAAGAAATGGGAGATTTTAGGGCAAGTTAATACTTTTTCCTATCTCGACAAGATCTTACTATTTGTTTTCTCTCTTAAGAAGACTTTGTTCATGTTTTTGTAGGAGGGCCATGGTTCTTTAGGAGAACCACTCTCTCAATTGTTAGATGGAAGTCGGGCTCAAATAATTACATCCCATCTATGATTCCTGTTTGGGTCAAGCTCCCTTTCCTCCCTCTTGAATTATGGTAAGTTGATGTAATGAAAGGAATTGTTAAGGATTTTGGAGAGCTAATTAATTTTGACCATTTACAACAAATCCTAAATCATTGTAGTTAGGATGTGTGTTAACATTCCAACTAGAATTTATCCCTTTGATTCCATAAATTTGGTATCTAGAGATGGGATTTGGAAACAGAGGCTGGTGTATGAGGACTCGCTGGTTTTTGTGATAAATGTTGGAGGAAAATACATGGAGCATTCACCGTAAAGAAAACAAGCCTCCTTAATAACTAAAATAGGACAAAATGGATCAAATCCTTTTATAAATGATGTTTTCCTAGTATCTGAGACACCCTCAATTATGGAGAAGCATTTTTATGTAGTTTTCATTGAAGAGGATCTTGTCATGGAGCTTTTTCTACCTATTAGTGAGTCAGTGTCTCCTTTGAAACATTCAGACCCTACAAACCAAGTTGATGATGTGGACCTGTCTAGCTATCAAAGGGAGATGGTCATGGCAATGGAAATAACACATGAAAAAGTTTCAAATTTGAAAGGTGTGGTTCACGATGTTGTCTCATTCATTGGGTGCATGGAGTAGAGCCCACTCGAAACTATTTCCAAATAATGCCAAAAAAATTCAAGTGAGGTAGGGCTTGGTAATAACAATATTGTATTAAATTCTATGGTTGAGAAAGTTAAACTTGTGGGGTAGGCATTAACAAAACCTCATAAATATTTGATTAGAAAAGTGATAAAAAAATATTTCCTTAAGAAATATGGAAAAAACTTTAAAACATCGGGAATGTGGATACCACAAAAGAGAGAGAAGAAAGATGGATTAACGTCAAAAAGAAAATGTTGCGTGTTCTTCATCACCTTGTGATTAGGAGTCATGGTACTAACATGAAATTCTATTAGTCTTCTCTAAGTTAGGATTCTTACTTACTACGTACATGTTTTATATTGGTTTCTTCCTGGTTTTAGGCTACTCTTGAACTTGTCATTCCATACATTTCAGATTCTAGTTCTTTTTTAGATCCTTAATATACCTCTAGCTTTATCTGGATTGTAGATCTACTATTGTAACAGGGTAGGTAACCTTCTAAAACCATCCTTTTACCAATTATTACAAAATGATAGTATGAAGGTTGTTCCAAGTTTTGAGCGTTGTGCAGGTGCAATTACTCTTTGTAGTCACAAAATCATGCACATTAGACATTATTTAGCCCAGTCTCATAATACTATTTAGAAGGTTCTTGAGTGAAGAAAGTAATAATTAATCCCATATTTTGGACATCTTATTTTACTTTTATTTCGTCATTCCCACACATTTTTATATGCATGCCCAGTCTATTTCAGAACTTTCCCATCATTTTAGCCTAAACTAGGGCACCAAGTTTATCTTTGGGTGCCCTAGTCCCACCTAGGGCACCACTGATCCTTTTCAAAAATTCCTCCACTTATTGGGCTCTTTTGACCATTTTTATCCTTATCTTTTCCTAGTCTACCATTTTAGGATTAATTAAAAAATTAGAGCAAGAGAACCCTATAAATATAAAGTCATGAGACCATAATGAGGGTCATAGCATTCCTTACTACTATCACTCCATATCGAGTTGCATCCATTGCATCACTTGTATCCACATAGTTCCATGCATCAAGGCTAGGATATCTACATCAACACACACTTCATAGGGGGAGGGATTCCATTCTATTCCATGTACACATTCTATTATATTTCTTACATTTAGCTATTGCTCGCTATTCCACATAGTGCCATTGGCATAAGAGCACCATACGATAAAAAATCAACATGTGACCTTCTTCACACCCAACCTCCCAAGGTCATGCCAAGACAACGGTGTAGAATGGAAATGAAAATGATAGTGATGGTGATGGTCAAGCTAATTGGGAAATCTAATGTCTTTGACGTGCAATAGTGGAATCTATGAATCTAGGGCAAGGAATGATCTCCTAACTTGAAGGGGTGTAATGGTATGCTATGAGATGATAGCTACTTAGAGACTCTAATCGATGTCTAGCTCTACTAGAGATTCTATTGGTTGGTTGTGGAACACGTGGAAAGTAACCTTAGGTGCCTCGTATGGATTTCTAAAAAGGTCATGGAAATGAAAACACAAAAGGTGTTATGGAGCTGCAAGGACTATGGACGATTCTCTGGTCTAGTCCAGAAAGTCTTAGCCTGATTGGATGCTATGTTCAACAATGAAAGTTGTGTAATGATATCTAGTGGAAGTGGTGAAGATATGAATACTAATGTGTGTAAGCTAGTGTCAATATCTAACTGATTAGTAGGCTCGTTGGGTTGTGGGACCTGTGGATCACAACCAAAGACTCGTTGAGGCTAAGGCCCTCATATGGTCATGCATGCAATCAAACCCTATTACTAGGAGCAGTCCAAAAATCATAGGATTGATTGGCAGCGATGTTTAGTGTCTCTAATTGCTCTATTTTCTCGGCGTATGTTGCACATGTGTGTAAAAAATGTTAAACGTAAACTTGAATCGATGTCGATTATTAACTCTAGCCCATGGGTTGTGGGACCAAAGGATCACAACTGTATGTCTTTTCCTGTTGAGGACCATTGATGGTCATACAAGATATATTGATTTTATTTCAGTAAACGAACTATCTAATCAAAGGAAATCCAATCTATGTTTTTGTGGTTTTTCTCAATATATCGAAAAGCAAGAAAGAAATCTATTCTATGGAAAGTAAATGTTTTTGTTCTTTTCTAACTTTTCGGACAATGCATGTAATCTAATAAATGAACTAAATACAAATGATTAGCCGGATGTAGTTAATGTCTGCATGCGAGATGTGTGATTTCAAATCTAAAACCTATTATAACTCAATTAAAACCCTTTCAACCCTACCTCAGAAGTAAAGAACAAATCATAACCCTCACATAGCTATTGTTCTCCACAGCTTCCCTAGAAATGTTGAAAAGAAAGCTTCCTATTGATTTGATCTACTTGCAATTATCTAACTAATTGAAATGAATTGTTTCTCTACTTTATTTGATATGTAATTAACAATTTGATAAACAAAGAAAACAAAATACAAACTCCAAACCTGGAAGAGCAAGATCTTTGGAAAATCTGGTGGTGTTTGATATTTGTCCCCTCGCCTTCTATCCTTTCTCTGAGTGTTTGTGTGAGTCCAAGGGATTGGTAATGCAAAGAACAACAACAAGATGATGTCGCTTGAGCAATGGCGGCTTGAAGCAATCTGACGGGCATGCAAATAGAAGAGAGATAACACAAGATATTTGAGCTTGGCTATACAATTCCTAGTAAGACTATGACAGCAAAAAAAGAACAAGATACACCAATTTCTCTAACATGCCTTTTGCTTGAATACAAACATGGAATATATAGAATGGAGGATAAAAGGTTACTTCATGCACAAGGCAATGAAGAGGCATTTCTACTTCATTAAATCTATTTAAAAATAGAAGAAGCAAGGAGAACTAAGCAAACGAAGCTATTTTTAGAAAACTCGGCTCACAAATGTGTTCTAAAAATAAACCTAAGTGAATCATCGCATGCAAAGTTACGCATGAATATTATGGAAAAATCACTTAGGACAAAGTGGCCCTACGCGAGAGCGGTGGTTTCAGGACCGCCGCCCTACATGGGCGGAGGTTTGTAAACCACCACCCAGGCAGGGTGGCGGTTTAAACACTTAATACCAAATCAAGTACGAAAAGAAGCGAGGAGATGAAAGAAAGCATGGAAAAGCTATGTAAGGATATCTAGGCTACAAATATTTACTACAAGTGGGTTTTGGATCTCAAACACCTTCTCAAAATGACTTTGAATCATCATTGGGGTTTTCGTAACCATTTTCTTGACAATACAACACGTGTAATTTTGGGTGCGTACATATTTCCCCCTCGAGAGAAGTGTCTTAGCCATGAAGAGGCGTAAAATGTAGAGTCCGAGTATGGAGTTCTTGAAATGAGGAGTTAGAAGTTATACCTATACATCTGTGTGTCGAAAAGTCACCATCCAAGTTCCTATTACCTGCAAAAGGGAGAAAAGACTCAAGTGCAGATAGATAAAATATTTAAAAACAAACACTAAATTAAAACAACAAGATGACTTACCATTTGCGCGAGGATATAGGAATGTACCTACGCCAACGCTCCAACCCTGTAGACAAACACACTTAAAAAAAAGTTAAAATAACATTTATATATCAAAACAAATTCATTTTTCAATTCATTTATGCATTGTTGACTTAATTGATTGATTAATTTGGAGCTCTGGATTGACGGTGACCGTTCTTGACGAGAGTACAGCTGAAATGTCTATGTCGAGATTGTGATCATGCCTCCACAAGTGGGAGTTCAACCAGCGCGTTCTCAGGTTAATTATTTCCTCTTTTGTGTTTTTGTACCCTAAAGTTAGAAATGTTGAAAAGTTCACCTAGGGGGACATTTTTAAAATTTATTGTCTTGAATGAGTCTTTAGGGGCGCCCATAGGGTATGTTTTTATTTCATCGAAAATGGCCAATTTTAGCACTTTTGGCCATTTTTAGGGCTAAGGGCGTGTTTTGAAAATCAGCCCAGGACGCCACCAAAGCAGGTGGTGGTCGCAGGATAGCCACCCAAGTCGTAGTAGCGATCCTAGAACCGCCGCCCCTGCACTAGGGTGGCGATCTTTGGGCACGTCAAAAATCACTCAAAACTTGACTTTTTTCACATTTTTGATGTTTTGCTATGTTTTTGATAAGCGTATTATATGATGTACTTTACTAACTTGCTCTTTTCTCATGTTTTGGTGAACGCAGAAGGAGGAGTATATTAGATGGAGTCACGAGCGGGAGTGTGATTGGCTCCTGGGGTTTTGGATCAGCTTACACAAGCTGATATGAATCTATTGCAGTGAGCAAGGTATCGGGGATAGCCCGAGTACCCCATGTTACTCTTGCTAGTCACATTCTGTGTGACTTGTTCTCATATTGGGATGCGGACCAAAACACCTTCCGACTTTTAGGTGTCGAGGTGAGTGGACTATCACTTTGGAGGATGTATTCCACATCCTTGGGCTCCCGGTTCTTGGGAGATGATTGACTTTGAAGACCGGTGGGTCTTCTATAGAGATGACATAGTGGGCCACCTATTTTGGGGATGTTGCAGTCTCTTCTAGATCGAAGAAGGGGATCAGGGTCGATCTATTACTACCACTCCTATCCCCATCCTTCGGAGGGTGATCATGGGTATCTTGTCCTCAGGCTGATCGGGGACAAGGGGGGAGACACATTACCATACCTGCGTTGGCCCCTATCATCGGACAGATTGAGGGGCATTGTCGGAAGTATGCCTGGGCATTGACATTTTGGGATTACATACCATGATATATACAGGGTGGTCAGATTACAAGGGAAGTCATTGAGCCACCATACTCTTGTCATGAGTTGGGTGTATGAGCACATTACCCCCTATAGCAGAGATATTCTAGTTTTAGACCCAAGGCTATTTGGGCAGCTCAGGTGGATAGGGATATCGCCTTCTATAGACACCACATTAACCCAAGTGACATCACTTGTTACATACTAACATGATTACCACTCCCTATTTGGACATGGTAGGGATATGGGGAGAGGATGTCATGACTTGTAGTGGCATGATCCTCTATGGGTCAGTTGATGGATAGGGACAAGAGGCTGAGACACACCCCTTTGACCGAGTGCCTCAGCAGCTTCAGCCTCGACTATGTTAATATACTTCCCCCAGCTTATACTAGTTTACTTGACTTCTTAGAGGCTCGAAGGGTCCTAGAGGAGATCTTGGATGGATAGTGGTCACTCCTGGCTTGCCCATTACATTCAGACGTGTGGTCAGGCTTGGAGAGTAGGCCGGTGCTCCTCGACCACCTTTACTCGGGATTGCGGCCACTCCGACTCATAGCGGGGAGGAGCGTGAGCCGATTAGTGTGACTCTAGTTCTGAGGAGTTTGTGGGAGATGAAATGGAGGGGGAGTATTCTAGAGAGGAGGCTGGGGATGATGTGGAGGCAGTCCCTTCACAGGGAGAGGAGAGCGACCCTGAGTGGCATGACACTCAGGATATTCTTAGAGCCACCCAGAGGAGGTAAGTGCAGAGTGAGATACATTAGTCATGGAGACAATAGTTCCTTTCTTTGGAGAGGAGGATGAAGAGTCTGTGATGGGACATCATCACGTCCATTTTGGAGAGGCCCTCCACAACCACCAGCACCTACCTATAGCAAGAGCTGCGCATATCCTACATGGATTCCTGGAGACCCGAGTAAGTTTGACACTTCCTTTCTCTATCCTATTTATTGATGTTAACTTAGTATATGCTAGTTTAACATCCTTCTTTTGATTCATGTTGTGTAATATTCTAACTCCTCATGTTCTTTCTTTTTAGCAGCATCTGCACATGAGTGGCGAGAGCTCATTCACCAGTGTGAGTTGACACCTCGCTTATCCCTTCGGGAAGACATGGGCTAGTGATCGTACACTCATGGCATTCTTTGGCCGCCATTCGACACACCGACATCTTCGCCCTATCTAGAAGGTGGTGGAGATAGTGACTTCTTTGCATACCTAGGTTGCTAGGTATGAGACTGAGGCTACTCTGAGCATTTGATGAGGCACGGTCACTCATAGAGCAAGGCCACGGGAAGTCGGTGTCATCACAAGAACTCACATCATTCGGTCCATTCCCATCACCATCGCAGCCACAACAAGAGTCCTAGACATGGCCATGCACTATCTGAGGGGTCCCACAAGGTCCGATAGGATTCGAGATATGATTTTGTCACTTGTACAAATTTTTTTTTTGTATATTTCGGGCTCATTGCAAGCATTTTGACCATGCCTAGCGCATGATGGCATTGTATATAAACTTGACCCATTATATATATAGACCCTCTTTTTGGTTCAGTATTCCATTGTATCCGAGTTGATTTCTTTTGGTTTATCTCACATGTGTACTCTAGATGTTTAGAATTTCCATTTTTCAATGCTTTTCAGAATGTATGCAATGGATATGAATGACAACAAAATGATTTCTTTTTGTATTTTATGATGCTGATATATGATGATGCAAACACAATGTGATTTTAAACTTAGCTTCTTTAGCAATTTTCAAGATACTTCATATTGTTTTGACAAAACGTGATGATAAGATGGTATGATGAGTAGATGTACTTGCCACACTCCTAACCCCACACAACTAGTAAGATGCAAGGGCTCATCACCGAGAGTTAGAAGGACACAAGTTATAAGAATTTGTTGAATGAAATGATGAGAGACAAACAAAGGTTTGGCAAAACCAAATTGCGATGCGCCACAAATTTACCCTACTCAAGTTACTTCATAGTTCATAATGTGATTTTCTTTGCAGTTTATCTAGACTTGGATCCTTAGATGGCCACTTGGTTGACAAAATATGGTTTTTAGGGTTTTGAACTCTCTTGGAAATTTGGACATCTAATTCACTTTGTTTTGACTTATGATTTCACAACATTTGAATTAATTGTTTATTACTTTCAAACTTGTCAAAGAGAACCCCTATACCTTGCCCCATGCTACTAGTAAGAAGAAAGGGCTTATCACCATGGAAAAGGCATAGGAGAGTAAGGGCATTTCCCTCCTTTCCCAACCCTACATCACTAGTAAGAGACGCAAGCTCAACACCAAAGGTTGGTAGGGCAAAGAAATGTGTAAAATAAAATTTTCTGTTGATTTGCATTTGAATTACTTATTTGAGTGAAATGTTTAGAATGTTCTTATTTCCAAAGATATGTATATGGGATAGATGTGACACCATGAAGCTTCTAGAACAAACCATGGGCAAAAACACCTAACCTAGAAAGAGACCAAAAATAGAGCCAAGTATACGGGCCTTGGTATGGTTATCGTCAAAACTTTGTCTTACCTTGCTTGGATTGATAATTTGATTCAAAGTAATGGATGATGTCATGAGAGCTTGAAGAGACATGATTTGATTGTTTTGTCCATGTTTTCAGAAGTTTTCAGTAATTGCTATAAGAACAAGTCTCTTGATCACAATTTTTACAAAATGACTAATGGATGAAAATGCAATGCAGATGTAATAATGTACATATGAAAATGTTGATGGATTATGCGTAGTATCTTTTTAAGTGAAGAGAGTTCATGGATTCACTAAATCTTCACCTTCTAATGTACATAGGGAAAAATGCCCCATTTTTGTAGTCCTCTACTACTCGATACAAACCTAACCATATAGGTCTGAATTTCCTTCCTTCGCCGATTTTCTTGTCTATCCAGATATCAAGTCTTAAGACCAAGTCTCCCTCATATATTTCATGTTCGTAGAATTTCTTGTTATATTGCTAAGCCATCCGGTCAGTGTAAACACTGTGCCATTGTGCAACGTTGAGTCTAGTTTCATCAAGACTTTCTAGTTGAGAGAGTCACGCTTTTCGATAACCCTCTTCTCCCAGGATCCCTTGCAAAAGAGATTCGAGACCGGGTATTTCAACTTCCGAGTGGTAGAACGCCTCAACACCAAACACCAAAGAAAAGGGGGTTTCCCCCGTTGGTGTTCTCACTGACGTTCAATAGGCCCATAAGGCCGAAAAAAGTTTCAAATGCCAATTTCACTTGTTTTCCTTAACGATTTTTAGAAGAATGGACTTGAATGTCTTATTGGTAGCTTTAGCTTGTCACATTAGCCTAGGGATAGTAGAGAGAAGCCATATGATGAATTATCTTGAACTTCTCACATATCTCACGCACCTCATCATTTTTGAATGACGTGCCATTATCAGAAATAATGACTTGTGGGACCCCTGTACCTATAAATGATTTGGTTCAAAATGAACTTAGAAACTACAAAGCTAGGTACGGTGATAAGAGGCATAACTTCTACCCACTTGGTAAAATACTCTGTGGCCGTGATTATAAAGTTATGGCCATTATTAGATGAGGGAGAGAATTTCCCTATCAAATCCAACCCCATGTGGAAAAGGGCCATGGGGTCGCACGATTGGTTGTAGAGCCTATGCGGGTATGTGGATCTCATGAGAGAACTCTTGACATTTATGGCATCTACGCATGAATTCAACTGCACCATGCTCTAGTGTAGGCCAAAAATAACCCATCCTATGTATTTTCCAAGCAGTGGCATGGCCACCGAAGTGACCTCCACACACTTCACTATGTGATTTGTGAAGAATCTTTATAGATTGCTCCATGTCAATGCACCTCAACAACATTCCATCAAAGGCTTTGCGATAGAGAACTTGTTCTACAATAACATACTTAGCAACAATGACATGTAATCACCTTCTTTGTTGTAACATTGCCCCTTCCAAGTACGTATGATGTATAATGAAGTTGTCAAGGTCGATATACCAAGGACATGCAGAGATTGGGGGCTTGGTTTTGACATAATATACACACTAATCAAGGAATTCTAAATCTACCAGATCACTTCCATCTAATGGGTTATCAGCCAACCAATTTGTAATGATTTGTCCCTTAATGGAATTTTGATTAACGAAATTTAGTTCAAACTCACCCATTAGGGTTATGAAACATCCCGCCTTTTTAGATAAGGACCCTTATGTGAGGAACATTCGTAGGTGATCAGTTTTAACAATAACCCTTATTTCTTGGTTTAGCATATAATGCCTTAAGAGTTTTTTCACAAAGACTATAGTGAGGCACTCCTTCTCTACCTATGTGTAGTGTGTCTCATAGTCAAGTAATGTTCGAATAATGAAATAAACAACACACTCATGTTTATCGTCATCCTCATGAGCCAACATGCAAGCTAGTGAGGCATCAGTAGCTCGCGAATATAGGATCAGGGGAAGATCCAACCTAGGTGGTATGAGTGTGGGGGAGATAACAAGAATCATTTAACCAACTAAACTACTTCATTGCACTCCTCTGTCCAGATTGACACAATAATATTTCTTGATGATTGTTGATTGGATGAATAAAAAAAGTTAAATAAGGGATAAACCTTTGGATTGCACCAAGTTTCCCTAGGAAAGATCTGACTCTGGACTCATCCGACGGTGGAACCATTTCCAGCACAACTTGGATTTTGGCTGGGTCAACATCAATCCCTCATGAAGATATAATGTAACTACAATCTTACCTCTAGTCACACCGAATACACATTTCTATGGGTTCAATGTGACACCATACTTGATTAATCGAGAAAGAATGAGACAAAGAACCTTTGGGTGATCGCATCACTTTCTGGCCTTAGCCAGAAGGTCATCAACGTAGGATTCCATAATCTTATGGATAAGGTCATGGAATATATAAGTCATTTCTCGTTGGTGAGTAGCACCAGCATTCTTAAGGCCGAACGGAATGACAACGTAGTAGTAAGTTCCCCAAGGAGTTATGAATGTAGTTTTAGCTTGATCCTCATTGGAAATCCTAATTTGATTGTATCCAGAAAACCCATCCATGAGAGACAACAACTTGAACCCAGTTGTTGCATCAACAATAACATCAATGGATGGTAATGGGAAGTTGTCCTTGGGACAAGCTTTGTTGATATCCCGGAAGTTTATGTAAATACATATTTTCGCATTTTTTTTAGAACGGGGATGATGTTTGAAACCCATTGCGAATAATCAACCGAATTAATGAATCCTACATGGAGGATTTTCATTACTTCCTCTTTCACCATGAGGTCACTTTGGCTTCATAGGTCTTGATTTCTACTTAATTGGTTTGGCATTGGAGTGCCGTGACGAGATTATGAACTGCAATGTGTGTTGTGATTCCCGTCATTTCCTTATAGCTAAACACGAAGGTTTTTATGCTCTTTGAGAATTTGGGTATGTATTTCCATTTCCTCTGGAGTTAAGGAGGATCTGAGCTTTAGGATCTTTGATTCCTCCTTTATTCCGATGTTTATGTTGATTGTTCCTTCAATCAGGAAGCATTACTTTCCTCGAATTCTAGCGGGGCTGAAGGTAGCTCCAAGTCCCTTCTTCTTCTTTCTCATAAATCTCAAGATCCTTTCCCGAGAGAGGTTTCGACCATGGGATTCCCAAAATAAGAAGAGGAGGATGGGATTAGCGAGAGGTCTATTTTGTGGCAAGTAAGATGTAGTTCTGTCATCACCAATCCGACACTATGATAATTCTTCACCGGGAACTCCTCATGCTATGATTATTTACTAATGCACAGCCTTTAGTTTGGTGGATGTAATCTGAAACAAAACAACAACCGAACACAAGAATACCATCGACTATGATAAGACCGAATAATGACAAATTTGAAATATCAAAGTAAATTATAATATTAACATGAAATTGTTACAATCTCACCCATGAGGTACTTCAACAAGACTATGGGAGAAACTTTACAATTACACCTCTCGATGGCTTCTTCAACACACCTTTAACTGATGGCTTCCTTTGCACACTTCCTACAATATTTCTCACTACTTCTTTCTATGCTAAATGAGGGGGGTAGCCTCTCTATTTATAGAACTTCCAGGCTTATCCATCTTATCTCTAAGATAGGATAAGAAATCCACTCTGACGAATCATATTCCATACCTTAACTCTTATCTGTACATGTAGGCTTATCTGTTAAGATAAGATAAACCTTATCATTTTACATGGGTTCCACATTTTTAGACTTTTTACAAATAAAATACACAAAATATTTATGACCTCACTCCTTGTCTTTATTACCAATATAATATTTCTAATTCCTAATCATGTAGACCCTACTTCTCTAATTACCCAAACTTTGACATTTTAACATTACCGGACCACTTACGACAAATATTTACTTTTTACAACATTCCTATTGTACTTTGACTGTTACCGTACTCCACATTATTGGTGGCACCGTACTGTGGCGCCGTTATCTTCTATCGGACGCTACTACTAATTACACTTAACAACATCCTATTCCTAATACATACATTAATGAAATAGAAATTATGGAGGAAAATTTTAGTGTCGACATCTTCCCCCTTCCTAGCTTCTACTCCGTCCTCGGAGTAGACTATTCTGGTGCTTGGAAAATCTTCAACTTGTCGTGGTTGACCCATTTCGTAATGGGAGTGCCATCCAATTCCTCCAGTCGGTACGTACCATTTTCATGCACAACTGCTATTTTGTAGGGCCCCATCCATTTTGGAAGAAATTTTCTCTGTCTTCTTTTTTGTATCTAGAATCATATACTAGGACCAAGTCATTCACATGAAATGGAGACCATTGGATCTTTTGATCAAAGTATTCCTTCTACTTCATTTTCTTCTTATGGCTTGTATCCTTTGCTATTTCCCTCATTTCCTCTAGCAAATGAAGATGTACCAACCTTTCTTTTACTGAATCACTTTCATCCATCCTTTCATTTTCATAACTCTCACCGTGGGAATATCAAACTCAATAGGAAGAAACTGGATCAATGCCATAGGCCAACTGAAATGGGGAGTATCTGTTGTTGACTTTGATGTTGCCCTATATGCCCACAATGTTTGCATGAATCCTTTTATCCCATTTATGTACACTGCAAAGGCTGCATCTTTTGCTAGAATTTGACATAGCACAAAATTTGTTCGTTCCACCTGTCCATTTGTGCTTGCATGTATGTTGTTGCCTTCTGTGCTTAATAGAAAACTTATTGACTAGGGCTTCTACCACCTCATTAATGAAGTGGATTCCTTGATCTGTTACAATTTCTAATGGAAAACCAAATCGGTGACAATGCGTTCATATATGAACCTTGCCACTTCATCCATGGAAGTGTTTTCAATGGCCTAGCTTCAACCCACTTGGTTAAATAATGCTGTCGCAACTACAATATACTTATTTTGACGTTATGTAGTTGGAAGTGGACCTCTGACAATGTCTATTCCCCACTTTTCAAAGGGACCAAGTGGAAGAATAGGACATAATGGAGCTGATGAAGTCTTATGGTTACCATGTGTTTGACAAATATCACATGTCTTACAATAATTATAACAATCTTTAAAAGAGTGGGCCAGTGATAACCTGCATCCAAGATCCTTCTTGTTGTAAGTTGTCCAGAGAAGTGCCCTCCACATGTACCATTGTGGAATTCTTCTAGCAGCTCCTTTCCTTGATCACGTCCAACTGCCCTCTTGTACTGTCCATCAGGTCCTATTCGAAATAATGCTCCATGCAGATAGAATATGGACGACCCAGCTTGAGTAATATTTCTCTTAGTCTTTGCATTGGCACCATCAGAAACTTGAATTCATTCGAGATAATTCCAAATATCTATGTATTCACTAGGGATTGTGTCGAGGAAAACAATCTTTGCATCGGGAAAATCATCATCATCACAGATGATCCTAAACCATCATAGGCTCGAGAGAGTGCATCTGCGTTGACATGCTTCTTTCTGGCCTATCTATAATATCAAATTCAAATTCTTGTAGCAAAATTATCCATCTTGCTATCCTCCACGATGGGTTAGGCTTATTGACAATATATTTCAGATCTGATGATCCGTTACTGACTATAAATTTCTGCCCTAGCAAGTAATTTCTAAACTTCTTTACTGACAAAATGATAGCGGAGCCTCTTTTTCGATTCTGATATAGTTTACCTCAAGACTTTGCTCATTTGTGCTCTCCCAAAGTAAATTGGATGTTCATTCCCATTTTCATCCTTTTGGCTCAAAGTACTACCTAGTGCTTTGTCGAGGCATCGGTGTACACAATGAATGGCTTGTTCCATCTGGATTCTTCAAAACAGGTGAAGACACCAGGGCTTCCTTCAGTTGTCCAAAAGCTTCATGTGCCTTGTTTCCTGGTTCATAAGCAACATCCTTCTTCAAGAACTGGGTTAGTGGCTATGTAATCTTTGAGAAATTCTTGATGAACCTTCTATAGTAACCCACATGGCCTAAAAATGATCTCAACTTACTTCTATTCATAGGAAATGGTAAATCTTTGATTTTTAAACTTTATCCGGATCCAGTACCAATACCATCTCTGGATACAACATGCCCTAACAAAACACCTTTAGAACATCCAAAGACACACTTTGTAGGGTTTAGTGAGGCTTGTGCTTCATCTAACCTTTGAAATGTTGTCTCCATCTGGTGCAGGTGGTCCAACTTGCTCCCATAGATGCAAAAATCATCCGAAATACTCGATGAAGGTCCCAATGTAGGGTTCAACACCTATTCATCAAACGCTTGGAATGTTCTGGAGCATTACACAACCCAAAAGGCATAACTCTATAAGAAAACGTTCCCCAAGGAGTGGTGAGCGTGGTCTTGGCTGATCTTTCTCTGCTATACAAACTTGGTTGTAGCCATTTATATCCATCAATGAAACTATAACACTCTGACTGCCACTACTTCGTCAAGATCGATCTGAAAATGGAAGAGGGTAATGATCCTTCTTTGTTACCTTATTGAGCTTCTGTAATCAACACAAATGCGTAGCTTCCCATTCTTTTTTATTGAGATCAAAATGGGAGAAACCCATTCGAATTCTCCACAGCAAATATGAATCCCACATCAAAACAACTTATCTATTTCTTCTTTTACATTCTTGGAAAAGTTAGGATTCATTCTATATGACATTTGCTTTATGGGCTTAGCACCATCTACCCAGCTCAATACAATGTTCTACCCAACTTACTTGACGGAGTTCATTGTAATCAAAAGTGAATAGGTGTATGTACCTTCGAAAAGAAGAGGAGGTAGGATTCCTTCTCACTCTCCATCACAAAGCATCACCAATCTTTATTTGTTGGAGACGATCATCAACTTCTTCTTGGATAATTTTATGGGGTCATGAGTTGGTGTGGCTTTGGAAGGATATCCATGGTGAAACATCCACCTCGCTTTCTTCATCTTGATGTCCACTTCTTTGGTACTAGAGTAATCGAGAGGATGTCCAATCATCGGTTTCATCACTTGAATCCACGAGTTACGCTTTATGATGTCGAGGATCACATTTATCTTCACCCTCTCTCTACCACGTCCAAGTGTCATGAAACCTTCATTCAGGTAGTTTCTTGCATGAACTCTCCTTAGCCATGGTCTTCCCGGCGACATTGGGTACACTTGCAGTACCATTTTCATCACTGAAAAGTCTACCACACATACCACACCCATAACGAGATATTGCCACATTTGAAACTACACCTTACGTTTAGTTTTCCTTTATTTAATGACCTTAACATAAGTGTTGAAGGGCGATCAATTTTTAAACCCAACATATTCATTACAGACTCGGTCATTACATTAACTGCAGCACCTCCATCAACTAAGACATCATGAATTGAAATACCATTACATAATACCTCAGCTTGTGGAGCATAGGGATCTACCTCTACCTCCAAACAGGGACCTCAACCTCCTTCCTTCTTGAGCATTGAGTCCACCTCATGCAACTCCGCCTCTTCTCGGAAGACATAGCCAGAGTTGACCATATGTACTATTTGCGAGGCCTTTTGGACGAGATCTTCCAAGATGGAGTATGGTCCTTGCCCCTGTGAAATCGAAAATCCACTGCACACCCAACTTTCTTCTCCTATGTTTCTTACTAGTTTCTTCTTTCATCTTCTTAGGATCATTTCCATCTTGATTATCTTTTCTTTCTTTATTTTTGTTACAAACACATCTACTTCATTATTTATACTCCTATCTACCACATCAAAGAATTTACGGGTGCTTTTCCTTTATCATTATCTCTTGTACCAGATGTAGAGGCCCTATCTGGAAAATTATACTTATAATGACCCTTTTTATAACAACCATAACAAACAACTTCAAAAATATTTCTTTTTGGACCTCTATCTCCTCCCTGAGAACTAAATTCCTTTCCTTGAAGAAGATTAATAGTTAACTGGCCCATCTTCCTAAGCAGATCTTCATACTCAGTAGATGTACTAGGAGAAATATTTGTGCTCACCGAGAGTGGTTGTGGATTACGGACCAAAGGTCTTTAGTGTAGGCTCTACTTTAACAACAATTTCTTTGGGCTCCTCTTCCATGCTTTCTTCTTGCCTTCTTGCGATCTCCTTTGCTTGTTCAATGGTAGGTTTGGGCGGTCATACTTCACTCGTTGTCGATCTCGGCTTCATCCCAGAATGAAGTGATTATAGAGGAGATTATCCACGCCATTCATTAACCTATCCGCTAGTCCTTCCTTCCGGATCTGGGCATCGAGCTTCCTCCTTAGCTCTAGAACACGAGCATGATAATCCCTTATCTTCTCCTTCTCTCCTTGGGATAGCTTTGTGATCTCGATCATGAGATCTGCATATTCACATTGTTCACCAAATTCTTCAAGAAAACTTTCGGTTAATAAATCCCATGAATTTTCACATTATCACCTAGTGTTTCAAACCACCTAAGTCTTTGAACCATCCAAAAGGTAGGAAAAAATTCAGTCCATTGTTTCCTTCTTATAAGGCCATTACAAATACAAGATCGTTTAAACTCTTGAATGAAAGAAGAAGCATCTTCATTAGATTGAGCTAAAAAAGCAGGAATCTTTCCCATTTTCAAAAGTAACCACCATAAAATACCAACCCACAAAGTACAATTAACAAGACTTATGTGCACAAATAATTGGAATCACTATACTAGAAAGTGACTTTACACCTTTCTACGATAAAATAGAAATGACCACGGTAAACTATGGTAAAACTTGACTTACTACGGTAAAGCGAGCTTTCTTTGTGGTAAACACTATTCACGGTAAAAAGTGAAGTTACTGCGGTAAATACTATTCACGGTAAAAAGTGACTTTACTGCGGTAATTACTATTCCCAGCAAAAAGGACTTTACCAGGGTAACTACTATTCATGGCAAAAATGACTTTAACATGGTAACTACTATTCACGGTAAAAATGACTTTACCATGGTAACTACTATGCACAGTAAAAACAAGGTTACCCTCCAATTAATTTTTGCCTAAGTGGGAATATCTCTCCAGAAAATCCACCAACGAGGAATGGTCCCGGCAACGGAACCAAAATGTCATCACCAATCCGGCACTATGATAATTCTTCACCGGGAACTCCTCGTGCTATGATTATTTACTAATGCACAGCCTTTAGTTTGGTGGATGTAATCTGGAAACAAAACAACAACCGAACACAAGAATACCATCGACTATGATAAGACAGAATGATGAAAATCTGAAATATCAAAGTAAATTATAATATTAACATGAAATTATTCTGATCTCACCCATGAGGTACTTGACAACAAGACTATGGGAGAAACTTTACAATTACACCTCTCGATGGCTTCTTCAACACACCTTTAACTGATGGCTTCCTTTGCACACTTCCTACAATATTTCTCACTACTTCTTTCTATGCTAAATGAGGGGGGTAGCCTCTCTATTTATAGAACTTCCAGGCTTATCCATCTTATCTCTAAGATAGGATAAGAAATCCACTCTGACGAATCATATTCCATACCTTAACTCTTATCTGTACATGTAGGCTTATCTGTTAAGATAAGATAAACCTTATCATTTACATGGGTTCCACATTTTTAGACTTTTTACAAATAAAATACACAAAATATTTATGACCTCACTCCTTGTCTTTATTATCAATATAATATTTCTAATTCCTAATCATGTAGACCCTACTTCTCTAATTACCCAAACTTTGACATTTTAACATTACGAACCACTTACGACAAATATTTACTTTTACAACATTCCTATTGTACTTTGACTGTTACCGTACTCCACATTATTGGCGGCACCGCATCTTGTGGCGCCGTTATCTTCTATCGGACGCTACTTACTAATTACACTTAACAACATCCTATTCCTAATACATACATTAATGAAATACAAATTATGGAGGAAAATTTTAGTGTCGAAAGTTCTACAAAGGCATTTAAGTACCTCAAAGTCGTTTCATTATTATCGACGAGTCCAAGGGTCGGGTTACCCTCAACCTCCACATAATTCAACATTGGTGACATTGGTTCTTTACGGATCAAGGGTTCAACGTGAATTGAGACCGTGAAGTTTGTGTCCTCTAGGTCACTACTTGGGGTAAAACTCAAAGTAAAAGTTACTTATTGAATATGTTAGAAGATTTTGTTCATGTGGTACTGATTCGATTGATATAAAATCAAACCATTTGTTAGCCTAGGAAAACCATTTTATAGAGTTGTAAATGTTTAGATTTGGTTTCTTATACCTCATATATTTGATTTGCAACTAGTTGTGAATTACCCAACACCCTAATATTGTTAATACCCATTCTCTTAGCAACAATGAGACCCAATAGGAGAGCCTTATAATCGAACCATTATTTGTGCATTCGAAGTCTAGTTTGAAGGTGAAAGGTGGAATCCTTCCTTCAAGCGAAGTAAGAATAACACCTACCCCGACACCAAAACGCCACTTAGCTCCATCAAAATGGAGACTCTAATAACTACTTGGAAAAATGGATGTTGGATCATCTTTCACACTTTGCCCCTTCACCTCGGTCACTTCACCATACAAATTTCCTTTGTTGGGAGAGAATTAAGTACCGGGGTATGTCCCATACCCATGGAATCAAAGGAGAGAAGAATAGTAAAGTCCTTCTCTAATAGTTTGATGATTTTTACTATGGTTCCTAGAGAGACCGTCACTGCAACCACAGTTTCATCCTTGATAGCCGGAGCACCCTCAATCAGCCATGTGACTTCCAACTTTGTCGTGGGAAATTTTCCTTTGGCATTATGCCAACAGATTTATTTAACTGGTTCGTGGGAAGCTCAAAGTCGAGTGAATGATTGGTCTCTTCTTCAAATTAACCGGTGTATGTCAAAGGGTTTTGGATCACCTTGTGCCACAAAGACCTTCCCTAAATGTAGGAATCTCACCTCCTAAAACAAGGTGGAAGGGATTGCCTTCATACAATGGATCCAAGGATGACTAAGGATCATATTATAGTTGGTTTCCCGATCTATAATATAAAACTCGATTAATATCTGTCTTAGGCCCAAAGGTGACCGATAATACTATGATTCCAATTGATATTGCCTTGAGACTACCGTAGCCCCTTAATGTGTTTCTTTTTTAGGAGCAATTAGTCTCCCCATACCCTAACTTCTGTAGGAAAGAGAAGGGGACTATGTTAACCTCTGCCCCATTGTCTACCATTGCACGTTTAACATAGTTGTTGTAGATCCAAACTTGCAAAAAATGTTGGATCACATCTACGAGATATCTCAAAGCATCCGTAGGCATCTTACTTATGTCAAACACAAACCCATTGTCCCTTTTGGGCTGCCCTAGAGGGAGAACATTACATTCTATATGATTTACTTATGTTTCCAGGTGGGGGAGTGATATTAACTATATGTCCTAAACCTAGTGCTTCTAGCAAGCAGTGCATCCCGTGAGCGGGGAATTCTTTAGTAGATCCAAAAAGGAAATATGTGAAAAGGTCTTGGTTAAATTGTTGATTAGATCATAAGACCCTACCAGGTTTGTTGAGCGTATCGTGAGTATTTCCTAATGTGTCCAGATAAATTGGGATTGGTTGTGAAGAATAATCCCTAGCTCTCGTTGCAACGTTAATTTGAGGGTTAGTGTCTAACTCTACCAAGCCCACAATCTTAGTTTACTAGCGGCCATCAAGAGGAGGTGCCACCTGTGGGTTTGATGAGGTTGAAGCTTCATGATCATTAGTCCCTATCATAATACCTTTGTTGGAACCATTAGGATCTAATCTTCTATATTTGGGATGCGTGGGGAGGGGATCATTAAAAATCCCAAGCGGTGTGTTCTGCAGGGCTACTGGCCCCATGTATGCATTTTACATTGGTGTAATAAGATATGCTAGAAACATATCAACAAACAACAGCCGTCGCTATCCTCTGGAAAGCATTACAAAAATTGTTACAATCATGACATGTTCTCATCATGCCCATGAACCCTATGGAAACCAAAATAGAAATTAGGGTTGTAATCTCGCAGACTTTGATTTATTCCTTGTTGTGGCCTGAAATTACGGTTATTGTTTGTTTTCGGTATTGGTTAGTGTACCCACTTGGGTATTGACTAGGGTTCATGCAGTCGACCTTTTCCTCCGTTGTTGAGGTTGTTGTGGTTGTTGTTGTTACTATTGTGGTGGATGATTAAAGTCCACATCATTTACCGAGGGTGAAAAATTGTTACTCCTTTGATTATTGCCATTGTTGTTATTATTATTTGTAACATTTGCGTTAGGAGGATTTTTGGGTTGGTCAATCATTAGGATTTTCTTTTTAATGATTTTGTCCTTGATTATTATTTGTGTTGTTAGAATAGCCATGATTGTTTTGACCGGGGTGACTAACTTTCCATTTGCACCATAAGTTTTACGACCACTTTATCAATAACCACTTGATCGATTTTAAGAGCACCTTCTAGTAACTCCTCATAGCTCATGAGTGGGAAATTTTGGACCTCTTCATTTTTTTCTATTAAGAGAGTGGAGGAATAAATCTTAAAGTTCTATTTGGTCCATGTTTGGGGCACTTGCGGAGGAGTAGAGAACATGTCGCCACCTTTGAATGAAGTGAGCTAATGACTCATTATGCTCTTTCTTAATATGTAAAAATTCTATGATTCCCATTCTTAACAAATTATTCATATCAAAAGCCTTGATGAAATCTGACACGAGTTATTTAAAAGAGTGTATCGAGGCCTCAGTATCCTGTAATACCAGTCAAGAGTGATGCCTTCTAACATCTTAGGGAAGATTTTTGCAACAACTGCAACCCATGGGATCAACTCTCAAATGACAGTTACGTAGGATTTGATATGAATATTTGGATCGTGCTCCCCTTTAAACTTTGGAAGATTGGGTAATGGCCTTGGGAGCATGACTGTCTGAATGGAAAATTCTAGAGGCTCCTTTAGGTACTCAGAGTAGGTTCCCATTGTGTATGTTTTAACCATTGAAGATCCTTGTTGGGGAGGCAAAGGTTGCATTGGTTGTTGAAATGGCATGGCATAAGTGTTTGTTGGGGCATATGGAATTCCTTGCAGATAACCATAAGGACCTAGATAGGTGTACGCATCTCCTTCTAGTGTCTTAGAATACATGTGCATATAAGGGGAAAACCACTCGGTATGTGGTGAAGGCGTGAAGCCGGGAATGTTACATTTCTGACATTGGTATAGCATTTGAGAATGCACTTCAGACTGGTGCCTATTATTGATACCCATATGCGGCATAAGGAGGCATACCCAAGTTACTCATCCCGATTAATAAGTCTCAAGGGGTTTGGAGTGCCCATATAATTTGAGGATTTTGAGCCATGGGTATTTTCCCATAGTTCGGTGAATATTGAGGAGGTCTTAATTTCCCCGCGTATGAGTTTTGGGTGTTACAGGTGAGTTCCAAATCTTTGACCTTATCCACTAATGTAGAGATAATGTCTCCTATCGGTGAGGAATTTTTTTACTTAGGCACTGTGGTCTCGGAGGTCTGCTAGGGAGTGTGATATCCCACTATAAATTGTTCATTGTGTTACCACCCCTCGTTGGAAATGTTTTCATGTGTGGGAGGGGTAGTATTATTGGTTTAAAGTGGGGCTTCATTATGTATTTTCATCCTACCATAGGCATGATCCATTTCTCGAAGTGTCATTCACACTTAGCATGTCGTGCTAAGTAGTCCTTTCTAGAGGCGGGAATTGGTTCGATTGCATACCAATGGGTCACAAAACAATACCCATGGAGATGAACCTGCTTCCCTAGTAAAAGTCATATTGTTAGAACTGGACTGTTTGTGGGGGTAGGTCTATGGGATTTGATCAAGTTCTTCAATACAAACGAAAGGACCAACATTAACCGAGTGGAGGAGAATATTGTGAGCATTCGTTCTTTGATCCGCCCATGTTGAAAGTGAGGGGGACTATTGTTGCCCACCTGCTAGATAACTGTATACATCGTAACCCGGAATGGGCCAAACATATTCATCAAATCCTAAAATATTCGAGGGGTATGAGAATGCCCGCTGAATAAAGGGAGAATGAAAAGTGGAGCGAAAAGTGGAAATGTTTAGAGACTAGCTCTTCACGTTGGGTTCACCAATTTTTGTGACAGAAAATCAACACATGATTGTCTTTGCACCGATGATGCAAGCTAATTAGAATGGAAATAAGAATGATAGTGGCTTGATGATGATGGGAAATCTAATTGGGAAATCTAATATCTTTGATGCACAATAGTGGAATATGTGAATCTAGGGAAAGGAATGCTCTCCTAACCTGAAGGGGTGTAATGGTATGGTCTAAGATGATAGCTACTCGGAGACTCCAATCGAGATGTCTAGCTCTGCTGAGATTCTATTGGTTGGTTGTGGAACACATGGAAAGTAACCCAGTAGGTGCCTTGTATGAATTTCCAAAAAGGTCATGGAAATGAACACACAAAAGGCGTTATGGAGTTGCGAGGACTATGGACGGTTCTATGGTCTAGTCCATAAAGTCTTAGCCTGATTGGATGTTATGTCCAACAACGAAAGTTGTGTAATTATATCTAGTGGAAACAATGAAGATATGAATACTAATGTGCACAAGCTAATGTCAATATCTAACTGATTAGGTGGCCCATTGGGTTGTGGGACCCGTTTAACCAAAGACTTGTTGAGGATGAGGCCCTCATATGGTCATGTATGCAATCAAAACCTATTACTGGGAACAATCCAAAAATCATAGGCTTGATTGGCAATGATTTTTAGTGTCTCTAATTTCTCTATTTTCTAGGCGTATGTTGCAGGCGTGCGTAAAATGTTAAACATAAACTTGAATCGATGTCGATTATTAACTCTAGCCCATTGGGTTATGGGACCAAATGATCACAACTATATGTATTTTCTGTTGAGGACCGTTGATGGTCATGCAAGATATATTGATTTACTTTCAAAAACAAACTATCTAATCAAAGGAAATCTAATCTATGTTTTGTGGTTTTTCTCGGTATATCAAAACAAAGCAATAAAGCAAGATAATCTATGGAAAGTAAATGTTTTTGTTCTTTTCTAACTTTTCGGACAATGCATGTATTCTAATAAATGAACTAAATACAAATGATTAGCTAGATGTAGTTAACGTCTCATGCGGATGTGTGATTTCAAATCTAAAACCTATTTTAACTCAATTAAAACCCTTTCAACCCTACCTCAGAAGTGAAGAAGAAATCATAAACCTCACAGAGCTATTGTTCTCCATAGCTTACCCGATAATGTTGAAAATAAATCTTCCTATTGATTTGATCTACTTGCAATTATCTAACTAATTGAAATGAATTATTTCTCTACTCTATTTGATATGTAATTAACAATTTGATAAACAAAGCAAACAAATACACAACTCCAACTAGGAAGAGCAAGATATTTGGAAAATATGGTGGTGTTTGATTTTTGTCCCCTCAGTTCTTTCCTTTCTCTGAGTGTTCGTGTGAGTCCAAGGGATTGGGAATGCAAAGAACAACAACATGATGATGGCGTTTGAGCAATGACGGCTTAGAAGCAATCTGGATGCATGCAAGTAGAAGAGATATAACACAAGATATTTGAGCTTGGCTATGTAATTCCTAGCAAGACTATGGCAGAAAAAAAGAACAAGATACACCAATTTCTATAACAGGCCTTTTGCTTGAATACAAGCATGGAATATATAGCAATGGAGGATAGAAGGTTACTTCATGCACAAGGTAATGAAGAGGCAGTTCTACTTCATTAAATATATTTAAAAATAGAAGAAGCAAGGATAACCAAGCAAACGAAGCTATTTTTAGCAAATTTGGATCATAGATGCGTTTAAAAAAACTTAAGTGAATCGTCACATGCAAAGTTACGTATGAAGATTCTAGAAAAATCACTCAGATCGCCGCCTGCGCGCAGCGGTAGTTTCAGACTATCGCCGTACAGGTGGCGGTCTGCAAACCACTACCTAGGTAGGGTGGTGGTTTAAACACTTAACACCCAATCAAGCACGAAAGAAGCGGGGACATGAAAGAAAGCATGGAAAAGCTATGTAAGGCTAGCTAGGCTACAAATATATACTACAAGTGGGTTTTGGAGCTTGAAACCTTCTCGAAAGGACTTTGAATCATCATTAGGGGTTCTCATAACCGTTTTTAAAAAATATAACACGTGAAATTTTAGGTGCATATAAGCACCTAGGGCGTGAAATGCACACACATACTTAAACTACATTTGGGTCCAAAATGTAGTGCAATGCTTAGAGTAAGTAGTAAGCCCACTATTGTGGCATCCGAGGTCGATTCGACCCATTTATTTTACATCTTTATTTTTAGGGTTTTTAATACTTCTTTTGTCTTTTGTAGGTCTTCATAATCATCTTCTATTATTTTATATAGTCAACGTAGTCCAAAATATCTAGTGCGATAGAAAATGTAGATTATTGGCTATCTTTCACCCTAAAAGAAAAAGAAATTCTAACTTTTCCAGATTAGGGTGCTTATTTCTCGCATACCAGAGTGCCTCGGGGAACCCTAATACTCTCCCGGGTGCTCCAAATCCACTTAGTTACTCAAGATCCACACTTTTCAGGACCTCTTGCACTCGTTCCCGCTCATGGAATTTCTTGTCAAACTTGAGACACTCTGCAATTGGCATATTTAATTAGTTTGAGTCTTTTCCTAACCCTTCTCTTGTAAATTAGGTTTCATTTCCATTAGTTTAATTATTCATTTATTTTATAGTTCTTTAGCATATTCATTTACAACATTTATGTCCTCTTAGATTAGATTAATTACATTAGCATACACATTAGTTTATCCTAATTTTAGTTAATCATCTCTATAAAAATGTTTCTTCTATAAAAGCTATACCACTTCGATCCGGAGATCATTTTGGGCATAAAAAGTTCCCGGGATCTCCCAAACTAGTACAATCCAGGAAGACAATCTATTAGATTTCTATCACCTATTGGAACACGTGAAACAAACACTATATATGTAAGATTCTCGCTGCACGAGATTAGAGCTAAGTTGGTGACATAAAAACACGTGTTACTATTAGGGGCACTATTTAGAGTTTCTAGGAAATGCGTCATGGGGCTAATAAGTTGGCGAGTGCTAAAAGGTGGTTTGCGAATCTCCAATCTTCAACGGGTGTAAAAGGGTTGTTCAACTAAGGGGCCCAACTCTTGTTTGAAGGGGAATTAGTTACCGTGTGTTATTTAAACAACTCATTATTTTCCCAAGTAGCTTGTCGAGTTGTAGAACAATCTAGAGATCGAGCTCTACATTGAGCTAGGAAATCGATTAACATGGAGCAAACCAATTGTCGAGCTCAAGTTACAAGGGCAAGTTCCACAATTATTCAAACAAACCCAAATTTCCAAATAGATTGGAAAAATCACGGAGGGGGATTACACCCCAAAGTATAACAAAACAAATTTTGATGTGGCCAAAGCCACAACTACCCCCAACAATCAAAGACTATTTAAAGCCTCCAAAAAAACCCCGCCAACCAATGTGGGATTTCTCCACATCCACATGCCAAAAGTTAAACTTTGTGGGATCAAAACCTGCACTGCCACTAAAAGGATAAACACACGAATCGTTCCACAATACCCATGAAAACCCTATAAAATGAGCATTTTGGTATCTAAACAATGGTCCGTGCAGTATTGTGTAAAGTCTCTCAAGGAACAATTTTTTAATATGGTCATTTTGGACCCATGAGATGGCATTTTCATGACTCGAGTAAACCAAAAATTGTGCATAGTTTTGATACGATCCTCTTGATCCTTTAATTTTTCCATTTGGTGTTTGTTTGATGTTGCTTTGAAGAATTTTTCTACCACTTCGACGTAGAACATAGGGAATTGAATTTGCAAGTTCCATAAGATGTTAGAGGAGATTACTAATTGAGTTCAAATTCCTTGAAGGTCTCTTGAACATTTCTTAAAGGTTATAGAATCATTTCATTTTATAAATTTTTCATATTGTACTTACAATATATTTAAAAATGGACCAGTTAAATCGTTTACATGAACTTGAAGACGTATGCATTCATCGTTGAACTCGTTATCAATTGCAATGTCATTTTATTTCAGTTTTGCATTCAAATTTCCACATATTTTAATCAATTAATTAATCTTTGGATGAAATTTAATCTTTAATGACATTTAATCAAAATGAGGAAAATGGTTTTTGATCATATTTGGATGCACTTTTGGAAGTGGAAGTTTATGATCTAATTTCTTTCGGTTTTTGATTTATGTGATTAGATTTGGAAACCATGCATGATTTTGGTTTTAAAAAGGTATTAATCAAGTTTTAGGATTGCACCTTAATGGGATATTTTAATCAAATTCTAATTTTAAACTATTTAATAGTAGGGTTATACTATAGTTTACAAAGCATATTTTTGTATCGTAGTGGTAGAATGTTGGATTAGCTTCTGATTGCATTTTGATATCAGATTTCTAGTTGGTTTTATTTCAGCTTGTGCATACATTTGGGCTTTTGATCTTCCATTTACAATGTGCAGTTATTGGGAGTACACGTTATTTGTAGAAAATAGGAAACCATGTGATGGTAGGGACAAATGGATCTCTCTTGATCTTACTTGTAGGGCGATGGAAATGGAAATGGAATCCAGTTAGTTAGCATTTGATCATAGTTATTCGGTGAGTAAAAACCACATTGTGAAGCTTTCGTTTCTGGTATGATACTGTATATGCTATTTTTGTTTCCTATGTCATTTGATTAGGAGCAAGTGAAAATACCATTCCATTTTAAAGATATAGTGATGACATTAAGACATTATTCGGGATTGGAAATTGTTTTACACTTGATTTGATTTGGGTAGTATATTGAGTTGTAGAGCTTAATTGCTTCAAAAATAGCATGTTTTACAACTACGGAGTTTACACAAGATAACCACCATTGGTCGGTGACCAATGTCGGTCACTGATCCAACCGGTATCGGTTACCTATGTGAATAATTTTATTTATAATGTGGGATTAGATCTAACCTTTGTTTGAAAGGTGATCTGATGGTTGTAATTGCATAGCTATGGTGCCCTAATGTTTGTATATGCTTATATGCTAGAAAACTAGGGTTAGAATGTGTAGTGAGAAGAATTGTGAGAATTATAAGAATGAATTCTTAGAGAGAGTTGAGAGAATCTTGTGAGAGGAAAGTACTGTACATCTGTGAGAGGTGTGGAAGATTGCAAATCTTCATTATATATTCTTTAGAATAATATATTAGATGTTTCTTGGTGGATGTAGCCCACACTGGGTGAATCACATTATATCTTGTTTATTTTCTTCTAGTTTATTTCTGTATTTATTGCATGTATGCTCAAATCGATATATATCTATACAATCGGTATGATCTAACCCCAACAACTAGTATATGAGCTTTGTTTGAGGGTTTTGTGTGTTGTGATTTATGCACTGAGAGGATTTTGATTAAGTGGGAGCACAACAATGGAAGAAGATAGTAAATACAAAGTGGAGAAATTTGACGGCCGTAATTATCAATTATGGAAGATATAGGTGGAATATTATCTGTATCAGAGATATTTATATTTACCGTTAGATGAGAAGGAAAAGCCTAAAAAGATTATTGTTGAAGAATCGAAGATTCCATATAGAAAGGCTCTGGGATCTATAAGATTGATCCTAGAAGTATCTGTAGCTTCAAATATTATTAAGAAAAAACCATAGTAGATTTGATGAAAAATTTAGCTAAATTACATGAAAAACCAAGTGTTTTGAATAAAGTTTATTTGATGAAGAAATTATTTAATTCTAAAATGCAAGAAGGTGGATATGTATCAAATCATTTGAATGATTTCCATTCTATTGTAAATCAACTAAAATTAGTTAATATTCCATTTAAGAATGAAGTGAAAGAAATTTTATTCTTGTGTTCTTTGTCAAATAGTTAGGATAATTTAGTAATGGATGTTAGTAATTCAACATTTGCTACTAATATTTTGAAGTTTGATGATGTGGTGGTATAATACTCAATGAATAAATACATAGGAAAAGTACAAGAGAGTCATCATCTGAAACTATTTGAATGTATAAAGTAGGTGAAGGAAGAAGGAGATATCTAAGAGCAAGAATAATGGGAAATCAAAGTCAAAGAATAACGGATCTAAATTCCGAGGTAGAGGAATAACTGTTGAATTGTGAAAATAAAGGACATGCGAAGAAGGATTGTTGGTTCAAGGAAAACAAAGAAAATGTACCAGAAAGGTAAAGAGGAAAATGCTACAATATAGGTAATGCAAGATGCTCCTATTCTCTCCTTGTATAATAGAATAGAATCATGGGTTTTAGATTCATGAGCTTCTTTCCATGCTACCCCTAATAAGGGTTATTTCAGAAATTATGTCCAGGGTAATTTTGGGCATGTTTATTTAGGAGATGATGAACCATGCAATATTACTGGTAAAGGGGAAGTTCATCTAAAATTGCAAAATGGAAATACATGGATATTTAAATATGTGAGACATGTGCCAAGCCTCAAGAGAAATCTAATTTTTGCAGGACAACTAGGTGAATTTGGTTGCATGGTTACATTCACAACCAACTCTTGGAAAGTTACCAAGGGAGCTCTTGTTGTGGAAAGAGGCAAGAAGGTAGGAACATTGTATTTGTCTACATGTATTACTGATTCCTTTTTTGTTCTATCTACTTCAGATTTAGATGCAAGCATGTGGCATAATTGGCTAGGCCATATGAGTAAAAAGGGAATGTAAATTTTAAAGGCAAAGGGTAAGTTATCGATTTGAAACATGTAGATCTTGATTTATGTGAGCATTGCATATTTGGAAAGTAAAAGAAAGTGATATTTCTTAAAGTTGGGGCAACAAAGAAGGAGCAAAAATTGGAGCTTGTGCACTTAGATGTGTGGGGACCAGCCCAGGTAGCTTCTCATGGAGGATCCCAATATTATGTGACTTTCATTGATGATGCCACAAGAAAGGTATGAGTTTATTGTATAAAGCGTAAATATGATGTTTTTGATACTTTTAAAAGATGGAAATCCTTGTGGAAAATGAAACTAATTTAAAGTTAAAGTGCATTAGATCTGACAATGGTGGTGAGTACTGCAATAAGGTTTTCAATGATTACTATTCAATGAATGGAATACGCAGAGAAATAACGGTTCCTAGAACACCATAGGAGAATGGTGTTCTTTGAGAGAATGAACATGGTTATCATGGAACGTGTAAGAAGCATGAGGATACATTTTGGATTACCATTGCAGTTTTGGGTAGAAGTAGTCTATACGTATGTATTTAATCAACCGTGGGCCTTCAAGTGTATTGAGTGGTGGAATACCGAAGAAGATTAGACTGGAAAAGAGGTATATATTTATTTTCTTAGAGTATTTGGTTCAGAATATTTTGTGCACATTGATTGGAATGAAAAGAAAATGTACAAGGATCGGGTTTTGATACTTAAGAATGAAATGAGTGAAGAGTCTGTGGAAGAAAATGAATTCTCATTAAAACAACCATCTACAAGTACTAGTGTCGGCCAAGGTGACTAGTGTCGGCAAGAGCAGAACGAAGTTGGTTAGGTGAAATAACGTTGGCTATAGGTGAAATGACATCGGGTACAAGTGATGGCGTTGTCACTATTAGAAGTGGATACTAATATATAATATGTCCATAATGAGCCTCGGACACCCCAGTTTCGTAAGAAGGTCATTATGGGTAAGTAAACCTCTAGAAATATTTACACCTTCCTTATTTTACCTATTATTGATGATAGTGGTGAACCCAAGAGTTTTGAAGAAGCAATGTTGTAGGATACCCACATGGAGTGGGAACATGGTATAAATGAGGAGATGGAATACTTGGAAAAGAATCGGACATCGATTTGGTTGAGTTTCTAGTGGGTAAGAGGACATTATAGAACAAATGGGTTTACGGATCAAGGAGAAGAGGGTGGATTGAAAAGATACAAAGTAATGCTTGTGGTTAAAGGGTTTACACAAAAACTAGGTATTGATTTTGGTGAGATTTTTTCTCCTATAGTAAAAATGACTTCCATACATACTATTTTGGGTATAGTTGCAGTAGAATATTTTCATGTAATGTCCCCTTTTCCAATCGAAGACCTTTGGCCTATTTTTCAACCCAATGGCCAAAGGAAAATATAAGGGTGACTTAAGTCACAATAAATTATTATAAAGTGCTATAAAAAAATAAAATAAAATTATTAAAGCACTTATATTAATTTATTTGGCTTAGTGAAAAAATAAATAATAATCCCTATGGTCAAAACGAGGACAAAACTAGCGATGGAGAAAACTACGGGGAAGCGGTTTCTGCAGTTCTGGCTGCAGAATGTCTACAAACTAAGCTTATTATTGCTGAGGAGAGGCTGTTCTGTGGCTAGAATCGGTCGATTGAAAGCACGGGTACAAAAGAAAGGGAAAGCATTGTAAGTACTGTCAGTGCAGTTTCTACAGTTCTGGCCGCAGAAAGTCTATGCACTAAAGCTAAGAATGCTGAGGAAAGGTGGATCTCCGGTGAAAATCGGATGGCTACAAATGAGAATGTGGAAATGCCTAAATCCACACCTTTGGCCTGGAATAAGATACTACAAAGCCCTAGCGCCAAGGTGGGTCCGAAAACTGCTGGACAGTTCACGTGGGAAAAGGACAATGAGGGTGCCACCTGCCTGAGGGTCCCAGATGGTTGTGTTGATAGAGCTTTAAGCAAAACGAATCTCTCCCTCGTTGGTAAGTTTCTTGGCTCTAGACCTAATATTGATTTCATTAGAAAATGGGCTTTGAGAAAGTGGAAACCTAAGGGAGCCCTGAGCATTACCATCATGCCAAAAGGATTTTTTTTGGAAAAATTTAATCAACAAGAGGATTTGGAATCGGTGCTTCTGGGAGGACCTTGGTGGCTGGGTAATATGGGGCTTTTTTGAAAAAATGGTATCCTGGATTTGACCCTAATACTGAAAATATAAACACCATCCCAATCTGGTGTAGGTTACCTGGACTTCCATTGCATTTTTGGGATGATGAAATTCTGCTAAATATTGCAAAGTCCTTAGGTGCCCCTATCAGGCTGGATGGACCCACGAGAAACAGATCCAGACTTGCTTTTGCTCGTTTTTGTATTTTCTCTACTATGGATCAGGAGTTTCCAGAACACATAATCTTGAAGTCTAGATATGGGATTTGGACCCAAAAAATTGAGCTTGAAACTCTGAGGTGTAACAACTGTCATAGCATTGGGCACGCTGATAAAGGCTATTCCAAGAAGAAGAATCCTGCAATGGAAGCTGAACAGCCTGTGGAGGACCCAGTTCGGAATAAGGATAGTAGGATTCCTAGCACGAATAGCTGGAATGAAAAGAAAGCTCCTAGTCAGAAGGAGTTGGAATTAAATAGTAAGGGAAAAAAAAAAGAGGCTTTAGAACTCAAATAAGGAAACATCTGGTCTGGCATCCCAAAGTCTCAGCAGTAGCTTTGCCTGAAGTACCGAGCAAAGAAAATCAGGAAGATCCTGTGAAGGTATTCTTGATGGTGAACGAGCAAGATGGCTCTGTGAAGGTTAATATAGTCCCTACTGAACAATCTCAAAGCAATTTGGAATTCGAGATAGATAATCTGATGAGTATCACTGAGGAAACTTCAAACAAGGAGTGTTCTACTCCTAAAGAACCATTGCAGAAAAACTCTCCTAGGGGAGATGGTAATTCTGTAGAAGATATACTTCCTTGTTTCAGCAATATATCAGTGGTTTCACCTGCTTGCTTCAGCACCAGAACAACTGATATACACACTTCGGACAGGACTCAGAAAGAATGTGAAGAGGGAGAAGTCACGCCCAACTTGGATGAGGAGGATCCAGATTCGGGATTCACAAAGGTTATTTCAAAAAAGAAAAAAAGAATGAAAGGATTTGAATTGATCCCAGAATCACTTTACAGTGATAAAAAAATAAATAAAGATAACTGGGACACCTCCACATCCAGAACAACTAGATCTTCTGCTAAACGAATAGTGGACTTTGGAGGAAGTACAAAAAGAGGAAGACCCTCTAAAAAGGCTCTAAGAACTAAGAGAATGGAGAGGGACATTGCAGATGGAGTTCAGCGCCAGTTGAACCATCAGACAGTTCCAACCACCAAATATTCCAAATGAAGATTATTTCATGGAACATCCGAGGCCTAAATGGAAACTCCAAACAGAGAACCATCAAGGAGTTAAGGGACTCTAGTAATCCTAATATTTTGATTTTGCAAGAAACTAAAATGAAAGCTAGGACCCTTGAAACTATTAAAAAGAGTTTCTGGGATATCTCTGAAATGGCGGCTGTTGACTCCCAGGGAGCTTCTGGTGGACTGGCTACTTTTTGGGATAAAAGACACTGTACTGGTATGGTTCTTAATGCTAGTATTAATCATCTTGCAATCAAATTTGTTGTTGTTGAGAATAATGATGAATGGATCCTTTCTAACATATATGCCCCTAATACGGTTAGTGGTAGAAGGAAGCTTTGGGCTGACCTTAAAGCTTTTAGAAATCAGCATGGTTCTGCTAACTGGCTTATTATGGGGGATTTCAATTCTCCACTAAACCCAGGAGAAAAGTTTGGAGGTTCCTCCAACTTTTCTATTGGTATGGAGGATTTTGCTGATTTTATAGCTGAACATAACCTCTTTGATGTGGATCTTCATGGGAATAAGTACACCTGGAATAATAGAAGGTTGGGGAAAGAGTTTATTCAGGTAAGATTGGATAGGGCACTAATTTCAGCAAGCTGGATTCTCAGTCAAGACTTTCACCTCTCCTCCTTGCCCAGAGTTGGATCGGATCACAATCCGATTGCTCTAAATCTTCTCAATTGGACTAAACCCACCAGAAGCTCTTTCAAATTTGAAAAGATGTGGATGGAACATGACAATATATATGACAAGATAAAAGAATGGTGGGAATGGAATGGAGAAGGCACTGCTCAATATAGATTGGTCCAAAAGCTCAAAAATGTGAAAAAGCAAGTCAAAATCTGGAACAAAAGAGTCTTTGGTAATGTTTTCGAGGAAAAAAAAAGTTAAAGCAAAAACTTCAGGAGCTGGAATTAAAGATGGATACTAGGGGGAGATCGGCTGAAGATGAAGTCAATGAAAAGAATATTCTTTCTGAGTTGCATACGATCTGCAGTCGAGAGGAATCCTTATGGAGGCTTAAATCTAGAGCTATTTGGCTTAAAGAGGGAGACAGGAATACGAAGTTCTTTCATATGACCACTCTAAAGCACAGAGCTTGTAATAGGATCTTAGAAGTTTCTAAAAACAATGGAAATATCATAAAAGATCCCAATAGCATCAAGAAAGAAGCGCTGAATTTCTATAAAAAACTTCTTGAGGAGGGGAATATCAACAACTCTGAAGCCATTTCTTTTATGTTGGAGGCCATCCCCCAAAATAAAATTGAGGAACAAAATTTCAGAGATATCCACAAAGTGGTTGCGCTGGAAGAGCTGCAGAAAGCTGTTTTTGCTTTAGAGGGTGACAAGGCCCCTGGACCGGATGGATTTTCCATAAATTTTTTCTAGAAATTTTGGGAAATATGTTCGAAGGATCTCCTTAGAGCGGTGAATGAGTTCTATAGAATGGGTAATCTTCTAAAAGAACTTAATAACACTCACATTGTGTTGGCCCCAAAAAAAATGGATGCTAAAGATTTCAAGGACTTGAGACCTATCGACTTTAGTGAATGCCATCTATAGAATTTTTACCAAAATTATTGCTACTAGGCTCCAAGCTCATTTTGAATGAACTTATCTCAAGGCAGCAGAGTGGCTTCATCAAAGGCAGGATTATACAAGACGGAGTGATTATGGTTCATGAGACCATACATTCAATGGAGAATAATAAAAAGGTGAGTATGGTCCTCAAGTTGGATATGAATAAAGCCTTTGACAAGGTCTCTTGGGCTTTCCTTGACAAAGTCTTAACAAAATTCAGGTTTCCGGAAAAATTTAGAAGAATTATTAAGGCTTGCATATCCACGGCCAGATTTTCTGTGGTTGTTAATGGTGAACCAGTGGGTTTTTTCACTAGCAGCAGGGGACTTAGACAAGGAGACCCTATCTCCCCCTTACTTTTCATTCTCTTGGCTGACAGCCTCAGTAGAACAATTGGTAAAGCGGTGAATGACGGGCTTTTAAGTGGCTCCAAGCCCACCTCCATCAGTCGAGCTGTCTCACATCAGCAATTTGTGGATGACACTATCCTTCTCCTTCTGGCATCTGTCATTGAAGCCAAGGCTACCAAGGCCTTGCTGAGGCTCTACAAATCTACTTCTGGGTAGGAGATCAATTATGACAAAAGCACCATCTTCTTCTTCAACACTCCTGAGAAAAGACAACTTAAAATAGCTAAAATTCTGGGCTGTAAAATAAGTGAGCTTCCAGCCACTTACCTGGGACTTCCTCTCGGCACTAGGAAAGTCTCTTGCAAGGTGTGGGATGATTTATTGGAGAGATTCCAAAAAAAAATGGCTGGTTGGAAAGGAGCCATTTTATCTAGTGCTGGTAAGTGCCTGCTCATCAAAAGTACTCTCCAAAATCTACCAATTTATATTATGTCGCTCTACAAGATCCCCTCCTCTTTTAGGGATAAGATTGAAAGGATCCAAAAAAAAAAATTTATGGCAAGGCATGGATGAGAAATTCAAATTTCATTTAGTGGCTTGGGATAAGGTTTGCACCCCGAAGTTTATGGGAGGTCTGGGTATAAAAGACATTGAGAAAATGAATGAGGCCCTCATTGCTAAAATGGGCTGGAGAATGCTGACTGAGAAACAACCCTGGATAGATTTAATTAAAGCAAAATACCTAAAGCATCAATCTCTGTACTCCTTTCTTCTTGATGAACAGCTCCCCTATGGTTCCATTTTTTGGAACAATTTGGTTAAAAGCAGAAATTTCATCAGGCTGGGCAGTAAATGGAAAGTGGGGGATGGTAGGGACATAAACTTCTGGGAGGACAATTGGTTTAATGGAAATCTCATGGAGAGTTTTGGGATGGCCAAGGATAGTCTTATAAACAAGTATGGCATCAAAATCAAGGACTATATTGAGGAAAATGGTACCAGAAAGAAGTGGAAAAAACTTGTTGTTGATAGAAATGATCTGAAACAAATTACTTCCTCCCTTCAAGATCATTTAGAGCTTATTCCATTAAGTCAAATGGATTCCAAGGACAAGTTGGTATGGATTAACTCCAATGATGGGAGCTACACTGTCAAAACTGGATACAATAACTTCTTTCATTGTAATCAAACAGAGTTCAATTGGAACAGGATTTGGATGTCTGATTTAACTCCCAAAATAAAAATTTTCCTTTGGCTGGCTATCAGAGGTAGAATTCTTACCAATGACAATCTGATGAGAAGAGGATTAATAATCCCTAATAGGTGCCATCTTTGTAAGAAATATTTTGAGGATATCAGCCACTTGTTCATACATTGTGAGTATGCCACTAGATTATGGAGTTTTTCCCTTTCTAAATTTGAAGCTCTCTGGGTGATGCCGAAGGATTTCAATCAGCTATGGACTCATTGGAACCCACCCTTTAAGCATTGTGTTGTTAAAAGGATCTGGAAGCTGGTTATCCCTCATTTAATCTGGAGAATATGGAAGGACAGAAATGATATTATCTTCAGAAACAGAAAGCAAAACTACAAGCTTAGTATTGGGAAAATTTCTAATGGTATCAAAGAGAATATTGCTGGATCTAAACCCCCCAAGAACAAGAGATATCCAGAAAATGAAGAATACATTCTTTCCAACTGGCAGATTGGATCAATTAATAGTTGGAACATTCCCGGGAATAGCATTGATAGATCTTTGATTAAATGGCATCCTCCAGATCTAAATTGGTATAAGTTGAACTTTGATGGGGCTTCTAAGGGAAACCCTGGGAATGCGGCAGGGGGAGGAGCGATACGGGATCATAAAGGCAATCTAATAGCTACGTATGCTGGTAAAATGGGAATTCAAACTAATCATTTTGCTGAAGCTTTATCTGCTCTTTGGGGTCTGAGAATTACCCAGGCAAATAATATTCAGAACCTCATCATTGAAGGAGACTCCCTAAATATCATTAATCTTCTTAAGCAGTGCTCATCTCCAAGCTGGAGCATCAAGGATTTTATTGCAGAGTCCATAAGCATTAGTCATACTTTCAATAACATCAGGATCATGCATACCTACAGGGAGGGTAATAAATTGGCGGATGTGCTGGCAAATTATGGCATTAATGTCAACCTTACAGTTTGGGACAATAACAACATCCCCAAACAGCTTCAAAACAACATTCAGGCGGAACTCCATACGTAAGCAATATCTTGAAATGAGTTATGAATTTTGGGTGTGGATCAAAAATACTCCCACACGTGTTGATTTAAAGAATTGGTTAATGCAAATCATGTCTAATAATCAAGATAGTGTGAATCATATGGGGAATTACAAGTGGAGATACACGATTTTGAAAATCACGCATGCGGGCTGTAATGTGACTGTTAAAAGGTGGATTCAAACCTCCACAGAAACCGAAGGTGGTGATAAAGTGATTGATGGCAGGGAGCGGGTTATTCTCACACGTGATTTTCAGTAGGTTCAGATCAGCAGACACGCAGCCGATCGTGGGAATAACAACGGCTCTCATTTCCATTTTGGTGCGGATTACTATAGCAAAAAGTGGACTGGCTTTAGCAATCAGTTAGGAATTAGTTGCAAACAGTTCAGAACAGAGAAGATGGGGGGTCCTCCTTGTCAAATTGAGCCTAGTGTGGACCCTGACTGGAAAGACAATATTGAGCTGTGGAGCATTCTTAGCAAGGGTGGCATAACAAACTTCATGGAAAAAGTGCAGGGGCATGACCAGAGCATCTCTGTGCGCTTTGCAAAGGATTGGAAGGAGAGGACAGTGGAGTATGGGGGGCAGAAGGTCTTAATCAATGAAGAGCTTATAGCTGAAGTGACCGGCCTTGGCTTGGAAGGCTTCAGATTCTTTAACAAAAGGGTCGATAGGGATGTGGAAGAGAGAAGATTTGTTGAGGGAGAGGAGAAACTGACCCACTTAATAGCGGGCCTGCTTGTTAGCTCGATCCCTCCACCATATGATGAAGTAACCCGCATGATGATACGGTTCATCTCCTTGGAAGGGAGGTTTGTCACTGTTCCTGCGAAACACCTTATTTTTCTTAATCATTTTCGTAGGGATCGTCTGGTTTGTTTCCCCCATTACTTGTTGAACTCTCTTGAACGCTCCATTCTTGAGTTTCAAAAGCATTCCCGCGGTTCCTCTACACCAAGGGCTCATTTTGTTGTTACACAAATGTTGTCTACTCAGGTTTCCTGGTCTCCCATCCTCCCCTAGCTCGATTCCCCCTTTGCCGAGCTCTGCTGCTGCCAGCCCTGTTTCTCCTTTCTCTGCCCCTGCCACCGCTGCTGTCACCCCCATGCCGGCCGTTCAGGCTTCTTCTCCCGTTCCCCCTTCTGATGCTCCCGCCCCCACTTGGCCTCTACCTCGCGGAGACCGGTTACCAGGGCTTCTAGGAAGCTTAACCTTGAGACCCTTGCTGTGGAGAAGGGTTCTCATGAATTTGAAATTGCTCATGACCTCCTGCATATCAGCAGTGCCAGCCCCCGGGAAGTGCAATTGGAAAGCCCTACAAAAAGGCTGGAAGCCTTAGAGGCAGATATGAAATTGTTAAAGGATGAAGTTAAAAACTTGACAAAACAGAAAAGGAAAGAGGAAGAAGGAGGAGGAGGAGGATGTGGACAGCAGCCAAATTGAAGATATTTACAAGAAATTGCACTCCTTGGACTCTCGCTTAGGGAAGGCCAAGACTAGGCATGATTACAACATTGCCATCTTTAGGGCGATTGAGGAATTTATTGAACAACACGTCAGAAGTGTCTCCAACCTAAGCGGAGTGCCGGCAACTCTTTGGGGTACTGATAAAGAAAGCAAGAAGACCTTGGAGCAGCTGGATTCTAATGACGCTGCCCATATGACTACTTTGGGTATGTTTAAATCCTGGAAGAATATCAAAACCATCTTAGACAAAGCTACTAGGAAGTAGCTGCAGTTGATTCTGCTGTCCTTGTTTGTTTTTTTTGCTATTTTTGCGGATCCTTTACTACTTTTTTGCAGTAATTTTGTTGTTCTGTCTCGTTTTGGTAGCTATTTTTTAGCTACTTTGAGCATCATTGTAACATTTGGATTCTGATCCTTTTCACTCTGGTTCTCTTGCTTATCCTGGCTTTTAGGCCTTCTTTGTATTCAAGGGTATAGTCCCTTTCAAAAAACTATTTGCCAATAATAAAAAAAAACGAGGGACAAATATCATTGTAAATGGGTTATTATATTTTATTCTTCCTAGAAAGGTAAATGATGACTTGGGCCAAAGAGGGATAATAAAGTTAGGAAGGATAAAACATTATTTATGTTTTGTATTCCTCCTATGGAAAAATGCGACCAACTCTAGGAGTGAATATTTTAGTAAAGTGTGCCAATGGTCCTTCCTAGAAAATGCGTCCTGGTCTAGGAGATTGCATAAATTATGATTGGCTGATTTAGAGGTCATTTGGGGCCATTTCTCCTTTATAAGGAGAGGTTGACTTGTGTAGAGAACATCCATGAATTTTATATGATAATTTTATCTTGCATTGAGCTCTCGGCTTTTGCAAAAAAT
The DNA here is from genome assembly GCA_018340775.1 of Taxus wallichiana var. yunnanensis. Taxonomy (NCBI): domain Eukaryota; kingdom Viridiplantae; phylum Streptophyta; class Pinopsida; order Cupressales; family Taxaceae; genus Taxus; species Taxus wallichiana. The sequence goes on from CM031238.1 coordinate 121,180,170, forward strand.
TCTAAGGACGAAACCCCTTGTGAATTCTATCTCATGTGGAAGAAAAACCCAAGAGTTTAATAGGGGTTTTCACTTAGAAATTCCCATTGATTGTAATTTGATTTTTCAGTCATTTCTAGCAGTGTTTTCAAAGTATTTTGGAGAATAAAATTGCAGCAGTTTTCATTCTATTGGATCGACTTGTCTTGGGGCTGTTTGGGCATTATTTTGGAGGTATTTTCATCTGAAATTTATTGGCTAAATTCTCCATATTTTATGAATAAAAGTAGCTGAGTTTCAAAAATTTTCATAAGGGTTTTAGAGGTTTTTTCCAGTTTTTATAATCAAATTTCAGATCTGATTTCTGAGTTATTTTGGCTGCAATAAATTTTGATTTTAATATATTCTGGCTTCTAAAAATTGTGGCAATCAATTGTGATAAAGGGATAAATTTTTGAGTGTCATTTGCATGGGATACCAAACCCTAGTCACATTTATTTTCCCTAGTTTACTTGCCATGGTTTCCAAAAATCATATTTTATTATTTGCAAGTCATAAAAAAATAAGATTTGGGAAAAAGATCTATTGGGGATCTTTCAGTGGTATCAGAGTAATGTTCATCCCACATGGAGGTTTTTGATTAGATGCAACCATGAGAGGTTGGTGATAGAGTTAAATCATGGGAGTTAAAAAGAAAATCCCTATCGGGCTCTAGAAAGAGATCTTCTTAGGGAAATGATAGAAACCTAGCAATAGTTGATTCAGTTCATGGAACATTTGGGCTCCACTATTGAAAGGTTGGCATTGAATAGGCCAAGAGATAAGAGAGACAGGTTTGAGGGCAAACAAGATCAAAGGCCTAGATCATCATCATTTTCTATTCACAAAGTTCCAACACCACAGAAAAACAAGTTGAAGTGATTAGCATATTTGAGGAGTATAGAATTCTTCCTCAAGATTTTAAGGAGAATCTTCCTTTCATGGACTACATGGAAATGTACCCAAATCTTGGCCACAAGATTGAGCGAGCAAAGTAAGGAATATCACACTATAACTTCTAAATTGTTCACACATGGAAGGAATAGAGAATATTCACATATGAATGATACAAATCTTCATGAGAGTTCTTTGATGTCTTGAATTTCCAATGAGGTATGCAAAAATTTATATGATGAATTTGATAGATATGCTGATTTGACTCAGGAAGACATGATAATTTTTTTATCTACATCATCCTTGCAAGAAGTTTCAATAGAGGCTAGCATAGAGCATGTTAGTGTTGTGGATAAAAAATGCATGGATTCATTGGGTGATCATAAGTCATCTTCTAATATGGTAGTCACATCATCTACACATGGAGAAATGAATGAAGAAGAGTCTACAAGCGTTGGCACTTGAAGTACAAGTGTTGGATATGAAAATTCCATGGAAGATGCACTTGTGAAGCTTGAAGACATGGCAAAAGAGTATGATAGGTATTCTGATTTTTATGACAGCAGTCATATTTCTTTACTCCATCATGAGAGAATACTCCTTTCACATGAGGATGATAATACCATGGGGCCTTCTATAGGTGGCATTCAAGAATTGGGTGTTAAAAATGGGTTTTGTGTGATGAATTCAAGTCATAAGAATTCTGATTTTTTATATCAGACTTGGGAGGATGTGGAAAAGACACAAATTTTGTGTGATATATGGTCACAAAGGGCCAAGGAGGCTAAGTTAGTGGCTGCCCTTGCAAACCAACATCCGCAACATGCCAAAGAAAAATTTCATCGCATAGATCAACAAGAAGAAAAGGGGATAATATTGCAGTAGTTGAACCATAATACTCAGCCCATTGTAGACACGAGGGCTCAGAATTTGATGCAACAAAGCCAAGTCAACATGGATATAGAAAATGATGATACTCTAAGGTATGCAGTGAATGGTAATATGTCTAATTTGTTGTTGCACATTCAGATTTATTTTCCTCAAGAGAAGCATGCAAAATTAGAGGATGAAGTTCATATTATGGAGTATGTTGAACCATTGGTCCATACTCATCTTTATTAGCATTAGGAGATCTATATTTTGTGGCAATATTTGCTTCACTTTCAGGTATAGTTGCCAAGATTGTGGATCACTTCAACATGTTTTGTTTATTATGCATGACACTTGGACAAAACAAATTCAGAATTTCTTGAGGGAAAGTAATTTTGGGAAGGGAGGACTGTAATGTCCCCTTTTCCAATTAAATACCTTTGACCTATTTTGTCAACCCGACGACCAAAGGAAAAATATATGGGTGAATTAAGTCACAATAAATTATTATAAAGTGTTATAAAAAAGTAAAATAAAATTATTAAAGCACTTATATTAATTTATTTGGCTTAATAAAAATAAATAATAATCCCTATGGTCAAAACGAGGGACAAATATTATTATAAAGGGGTTATTATATTTTATTCTTCCTAGAAGGGTCAATGACGACTTGGGCCAAAGGGGAATAATAAAGTTAGGAAGGATAAAATATTATTTATGGTTTGTATCTCCTATGGAAAAATGCAACCAACTTTAGGAGTGAATATTTTAGTAAAGTGTGCCAATGGTGCTTCTTAGAAAATGCGTCCTGTCTAGAGATTGCATAAATTATGATTGGATTATTTAGAGGTCATTTGGGGCCATTTCTCCTTTATAAGAAGAGGTCGACTTGTGTAGTAGCATCCATAAATTTTATATAACTTTTTCTTACATTGAGCTCTTAGATTTTACAAACATTCCAAGGATGAAACCCCTTGTGAATTCTACCTCTTGTGGAAAAGAACCCCAAGCGTTTAAGAGGGTTTTCACTCGAAATACCCATTGATTGTAATCTAATTTTTAGTCATTTCAGTAGTGTTTTCAAAGTATTTTGGAGAATTAAATTGTAGCTTTTTTCATTCTATTGGATTGACTTGTCTTGGGGCTGTTTGGGAATTATTTTGGAGGTATTTTGATCTGAAATTTATTGGCTAAATTCTCCACATTTTATGAATAAAAGCAACCGAGTTTCAGAATTTTTCATAAGGGTTTTAGAGGGTTTTTTTCCAGTTTTAATAATAAAATTTTAGATCTGATTTCTGAGTTATTTTGGCTGCAATAAATTCTGATTTTAATATATTCTAGCTTCTAAAAATTGTGGCAATCAATTGTGATAAAGGGATAAAATTTCGAGTGTCATTTGCATGTGATTCAATACCAAACCCTAGTCGCATTTCTTAGAATAAATTCAGATTTTCCCTAGTTTACTTGTCATGGTTTCCAAAAATCATATTTTATTATTTACAAGTCATAAAAAAATATTTGGGCAAAATATCTAGTAGGGATCTTTTAGTGGTATCGAGCAATGTCCGTCCCACTTGGAGGGTTTTTGATTATATTCAACCACGAGAGGTCGGTGATAGAGATAAATCATGGGAGTTAAAAAGAAAATCCCTATTGGGCTCTAGAAAGATATCTTATTAGGGAAATGATAAACACCCAAAAATATTTGATTCAATTCATGGAATGTATGGGCTCCACTCTTGACAGTCGACATTGCATAGGCCAAGAGATAGGTGAGAGTTTGAGGGCTAGATAGGATCGAGGCCTAGACCATCATCATTTTCTATTCACAAAGGTCCAACACTATAGGAAAAATAAGTGGAAGTGATTAGCATATTTGAGGAGTATAGAATTATTTCTCAAGATTTAAGGATAATTTTCCTTTCATGGACTACATGGACATGCACCGATACTTTGCCACAAGATTGAGCGGCGAAGAAGGAATATCACACTATAACCTCTAAATTGTTCATACATGGAAGGAATAGAGAATCTTCACATATGGATGATAAGAATCTTCATGAGAGTTATTTGGTGTCTTGAAGTTCTAATGAGGTATGCAAAAATTTATATGATGAATTTTATAGATATGCTGATTTGACTCGGAAGACATGGGAAATGTTTTATCTACATCATCCTTGCGAAGAAGTTTCACTAGAGGCTAACATAGAGCATGTTAGTGTTGTGGATAGTGAAGGTGTGGATTTTGGGGTGATAATAAGGCATATTATAATATGGTAGTCACATCATCTACACATGGAGAAACAAATGAAGAAGAGTCTACAAGTGTTGGCATTCAAAGTACAAGTGTGGGATATGAAAATTCCATGGAAGATGAACTTGTGAAGCTTGAAGACATGGCAAAAGTATGAAAGTTATTCTGATTTTTATGACAACAATCACATTTCTTGACTCCATCATGAGAGAATACTCCTTTCACATGAGGATGATAATACCATGAGGCCTTCTATAGGTGGCATATAAGAATTAGGTGTTAAAAATGAGTTTTTGTGATGAATTAAAGTCATAAGAATTCTGATTTTTATATCCGACTTGGGAGGATGCGGAAAAGACACAAGTTTTGTGTGATATATGGTCACAAAGGGCCAAGGAGGCTAAGTTAGTGGCTGCCCTTGCAAACCAACATCTGCAACACGCCAAAGAACAAGTTCACCGCATAGATCAGCAAGAAGAAAGGGGGAGAATATTGCAGCTAGTTGACTCATAATATTCAGCCCATTGTAGACATGAAGGCTAATAATTTGATGCAACAAATCCAAGTCATCATGGAGATAGATAATGATGATACTCCAAGGTATGCAGTGAATGATAATATGTCTAATTTGTTGTTGCACATTCAGATTTATTTCCCTCATGAGAAGCATGACAAATTAGAGGACGAAGTTTACATTATGGAGTATGCTAAACCATTGGTCCATAAGCATCTTTATGAGCATCAAGAGATCTATATTTTATGGAAAGATTTTCTTCACTTGACGGTATAGGTGTTAGGCTTGCAGAGATCACTACGACATGTTTTATCTATTTTACATGACACTTGGATAAAACAAATTCAAAATTTCTTGAGGGCAAGCAATTTTGGAAAGGGAGGAATGTAATGTCCCTTTTTCCAATAGAATACCTTTGGCCTATTTTGTCAACCCGATGGCCAAAGTAAAAATATAAGGGTGACTTAAGTCACAATAAATTATTATAAAGTGCTATAAATAAAATAAAATTATTAAAACACTTATATTAATTTATTTGGTTTGATAAAAAAATAAATAATAATCCTTATGGTCAAAACAAGGGAAAATATCATTGTAAAGGGGTTATTATATTTTATTCTTACGAGAAAGGTCAATGGTGACTTGGGCCAAAGAGGGATAATTGTAATTGTGGAAACAAGACGATACCCGTAATTTTATTAATCTGGTAAAAACTTGATTACAATCAAAGGAAAGAGATGCAATGTATATAGGCATTGCACAACTTCTATCCAAACCACAAAAAGTGGAACAAATATACTAAACTAAGCAAAATGTAGAAATAACATTTTGCAGGTAGTAACAACCTACCGAGAAATCATCCGGATACAAACAATAACCCAAATCCCATAAACATAGGAAAAAACATCTATCAATAAGACAACTTATGACAACTAATGATAAGAGTTATAAAAATAATTACTTTAACATTTACATTTATTCAAAAATAATCCTAATGATGAATTAAGCTAGGCCTAAAGTCCTAACAATAATAAAGTTAAGAAGGATAAATTATTATTTATATTTTGTATTCCTCCTATGGAAAAATGTGACCAACTCTAGGAGTGAATATTTTAGTAAAGTGTGCCAATGGTCCTTCCTAGAAAATATGTCATGGTTTAGGAGATTGCATAAATTACGATTGGCTGATTTAAAGGTCATTTGGGGCCATTTATCCTTTATAAGGAGAGGTCGACTTGTGTAGTAGCATCCAGAAATTTTTTATGATAATTTTTTCTTGCATTGAGCTCTCAGGTTTTGCAAAAATTACAAGGATGAAACCCCTTGTGAATTATACCTCTTTGGATAAAAACCCTAATATTTTAAGAGAGTTTTCACTAAGAAATTCCCATTGATTGTAATTTGATTTTTAGTCATTTACAACAATGTTTTTGAAGTATTTTGGAGAATAAAATTGCAGTATTTTTCATTCTATTGGATCAAATTGTCTTGGGGCTGTTTGGGCATTCTTTTGGAGGTATTTTTATCTGAAATTTATTGGCTAAATTATCCATATTTTATGAATAAAAGCAGCTGAGTTTCATAATTTTTCATAAGGGTTTTAGAGGGTTTTTTTTCCAGTTTTTATAATCAAATTTCAGATTTGATTTATGAGTTATTTTGGCTGCAATACATTATGACTTTAATATATTCGGCTTCTAAAAATTATGGCAATCAATTGTGATAAAGGGATACATTTTTAAGTGTCATTTGCATGGGGATTCAATACCAAAACCTAGTCGTATTTCTTAGAATAAAATCAGATTTTTCCTAGTTTGCTTGTCATGGTTTCCAAAAATCATATTTTATTATTTGCAAAGTCATAAAAAAATTAGATTTGGGAAAAATATCTATTAGGGATCTTTTAGCACTTAGAACAACTTGATGTTAAGATAGATTTCCTTTATGGTGATTTGGAGGAAGAGATATATATGTAGTTGCCACTTGGTTATGAAGTCAAGGGTAAGAAGAAACTTGTGTGCGGAGTTGAAAAAGAGCTTGTATGGGCTCAAACAAGCTCCAAGGAAAAGGTATATGAGGTTTGTGATTTTATGCATGAACATGGTTATATGAGATGTGAATTTGACCATTGTGTTTATTTCAAGAAGCTTGAAAATAGAAGCTATATTATTTTGTTCTTGTATGTGGATGACATGCTTATTACAAGATCTAGTATACGAGACATTGCCGAGCTTAAATAAAATTTAGCTCATACATTTACAAGGTAGGATTTAGGAGTTAAAAGAAAATCCTTGACATGGAAATTCATATAGGAAGAGCAGAGTAATTGTATTTATCTCGGAATATTATATCAATAGGGTGTTGAAAAATTTTAAAATGTAGGATTCAAAACCTGTTAGTACACGTATGGATGGAAAATTAAAATTAAGAAAATATTAGTGTCCTACATCACATGGCACGGGTTCCATATGCTTCAGTAGTTGGAAGCCTTATGTATGAAATGGTTTGTACCAAACCAAACATTGCATAAGCAGTGGGAGTAGTGAGTAGATTTATGTCCAATATAGGTAAAGAGCATTGGAAAGAAGTCCAATGGATGCTCAGATATTTGAGAGGGACATCTGACATGCATTTATGCTATAAAGGGTTAGATACTTCTTTACGCGGCTGTGTTGATTCATATATGGATGGATATTTGGATGGTAGGAGAAGAACCACTTGGATATGTATTCACGGTGAGGTAGGATGAAAGTTAGATGGATTTTGAGATTGCGAGGAAGGTTGTGGCCTTATTTACTATAGAGGCTGAATATGTTGCAGCTACAGAGGCTATCAAAGAGATGATATGAATGCATAGGTTCATAAAATAGTTGGGAAAGGAGAAAGATGATTTAGGATTATACATTAATAGTCAAAGTGTGATTCATCTAGAAAATAACTCAGCATTTCATTTAAGAATGAAACACATTCAGTTGAGATATCACTTCATACAATAGGTGTTGGAGGATGGGTAGCTGAAACTAGAGAAAATTCATACAAATGAGAACCCTACGGATATGCTAACGAAGCCATTGGAAAAGGAGAAGTTGGAGCTTCATTCAACTTTTGTTGGTCTTCGAGTTTGAGACTTGAAGAGGAAGAAATAAACCAAGGAAAGGATCCAAGGATGGAGTTATACGGTATAGTGCAACAATTTATCTCCAAGTGGGAGATTGTTGAGTTGTGGAGCTTAATTTCTTCACAAATAGCATGTTTTACAACTTACAGGTTTACATAGTAATCGGCATGGATCGATTGACCAACGTCGATCACCTAGGTCCAACCAAAGATCGATTGGGGTAACAAACATCGATTATGTGTACGTGAATGATTTTATTTATAACATGAGATTAGATCTAACCTTTGATTAAAAGGTGATCTAATGGTTGTAAATGTATTGCTAAGTTTCCCTAATGTTTGTATATGCTTATAAGCTAGAAAACTAGGGTTATAATGTGTAGTGAGAAGAATTGTGAGAATTGTAGGAAGGAATTCTTAGAGAGAGATGAGAGAAGATTGTGAGAGGAAATTACTCAGTACACTCCGTGAGAGGTGTGGAAGATTGTAGATCTTCATTCTATATTCTCTAGACTAATATATTCGTTGTTTCTTGGTGGGCGTAGCCCACCCGGGTGAACCACATTATATCTTATGTATTTTATTCTGGTTTATTTTCATATTTAATGCTTATATGCTTAAATGTGATATATATATGTACAAATGGTGTGATCTAACCCCAACATACTAATTATTTATCAAATGATTTTAGATTCACAACTATTCTTAAGTATTGTAAGACACATTCTTAAAGTTGAAATAAAATTCAACGATTTGTTAACCTTTTCTCACAAAGTGCATAGTTTTTAGTTTCTAAATGAAGGTAAATTATTCCAACATTTTCTTGTTTATGAGAAGTGGCTATTTTACATAGTTTTGTTTTTCATATCCATTTCTGGATAAACTTTGTGTGGCATGTTGGAAAATATATGCCTTGTTTTAAAACTATTTGAAAACATGGGGTTTCATCATTACCTCATTAAACAACATAATTTCTATGGTGTAGCCTTTCTATTCAAGTTTGAACTGGGAAGAGGGATCAACCCTTGATTTAGTAAAACTTGTTTCTTGGATATTTTTTTATTTTGCATCGTTGATATTGATGATTAGCATGCAAATTTTTTAGATCATATTTTTTGGAATTCCTATTGTATGTAGAAAGGATTTTTTTCACATATGATTTTAGCTTTGAAATATGGATAATGAGGTCACCTACTAGTGAAGAGCTGAGTGACAAGTTTAACATGCTCAAATTTATATTCTCACTTTTATGGTTTATGACTTCCATTATGATTCAAATAATAGTTTATACAGATTCAGTGGGCATGCTCAATATGTCTAATTATAGATTTATATCATTGTCATTTTTAAGACCCACATTTGGGCACATCATGTTTGCAGTTGCATCAGGTGATATTTTTAGTGATTGGTAGTTTCACCAATTTAGATGTGACATTTGGTAGGTAATTTTGATTCTATCCCCAATTTCAAATTGGATAGATATTTTGATCTTCACATGCAGTTTTAGGGATTCAGTCTAACTCTCAGCCTCATTATAGGAATTTTTACAGTTTGATTTTTGAATCATTTCCATGATATTTGGCAGTGATATTTTGTCGTGATTGACATTTTCATAGGGGTCAGTGGACACTGCCTATCTTTTTAATTTGGTTTTCTATTTCATACTGATCATTTACAACACTTTGAAGATCACCGAATTAGTGGAAACTCACATATGTATTCTTATCTCACCGACTTGTGAGAAAAGTCACATATCTTCATGAGATGAACATGGTATAAAAATCAATTCACTTACAAAATTAAGTGTTCTCGTGGGATTGTTAATGTTAAATATTTAAAAGGGAAGGAGAGAGAAAGTAAGAGAAGAAGAAAGGAAAAGTTAGTGAATGTACTTCCAAAGAATGTATGAAGATGAAGGAAGAGAAAAATAAAGCAAACTAGAATTCTAAGTTTATGAATGAGAACGAAGAGCGAGAAATGCATAAACAAAGTGTGAAGTGTAAGCATATAAAAATAACATGAAGAAGTGAAGAATAATCTAATTTCCATCATCAAGTTGAAGAAGTAACTACAAAAGGTGGATCTTTTCATTGTTGAGGTTGATACCTCATATAATTGGGGATTAGTGTCTCCAGAAAAGCTGGTTCTCATGAATTAAGTTGAGTTGGTTCTCGACATTGGGGATTGGTGTCTACAATGAGTTGGTGCTCAAGAATCAAGATAAGCTGGTCTTTGACATTGGGGATTGGTGTCTCTAGTAGGTTGGTGCATACAAACATTTGTAAAATAATTAATTTTGTGACTGGATTTAAACAAAGAGCCCCAAATAGTATCTTCTCTATGGTTTTTCTCTTGAAAGGTTTTCTCACATAAATACTTTGTGTTGTGTAACTATTATACCTTATGTGATTTCCTCTTTTATGGATGTTAAAGTTTAAATTTGTAAAAGCTGGATAATACTAATTCACCCCCTCTCAGTATAAGTGTGTGTTCCACATAAATATTTTAACTTGAGTCCTGTTTCATTTTCAATCAAGGATTTCCATATTTAAATATATCAAACACATAATATTTTCTCCTAATTTCATACACTCAAAATTTCCAAGCTACATCATCAATAAAAGTGACATAATAAGATGAAGCACTAATTGAAGATACCCGAGCCACCACCCATACATTTGAATGAACCAACTCCAACATATTCTCCTTTCTTCTAAGTCCAACCTTGAGAAAATTTATCCTTTTATGTTTTCCGTACATAGAATCTTCACAAAAATATAAATCAATCTTTGTCAATCTAGGTAATCTATCCTTTAAAATTTTCATGCCCTTTTTCTCATGCGAATGAGCCTATAGTGCCATAGAGTTTCATTTTATTCTATAAAAAATAAATTACAATAGTCAACACTACTAGTTTAATACAAGGTACCAAACTTCTTACCTCTTGCTACCATAAGATCACACTTGGTCACTTTTCAGAGTCTCTTTGTAAAATCATCATATAACCTTCACTACCTCGCTGCCCTAAATATACTAAATTTCGTCTCAACTTGGGCACATATCTAACATCCTTTAAAATCCCAATGTTCTCATTCTACATCTTGACTTGAAAATATATTTTTCCTACTATAATGTAAGACTCATCATCACCAAGATAAACATGTCGAAAATCCCAAACATAATCAGTAAAATTATGCCTATGTGGTGTAGCATGAAAATAAGCCCTTGAATCTAAAAACCACGAATTAGCAATATTAGCCAAGGAGAGAATTAATGCATCTTGAAAACATTACCTACTTCCAAATCTGCCTCCTTGGTATCTTCCTATTTGTTCTTCTTGTCATGAAGATCCCAAGAATCCTTCTTCGCATGCCCAAAATTTCCACAAAGTGACATCATACCATATTTTTCTTTGATTTTGAACTTCCATGATCACTTAATTTTCCACGGTTTCCTTTCTCTCTATTTTCCTATCTCCTCTAACTTCCCTAACATGTTCATTAGACATTTCTTGGTCTTCTCCTATGATATATAGAACATGACCAAAGATGAAAGGAATAATCGGATGGCCCCGAATTCTTTCCTATCAAGTAGATCCCAATCCTCATCCAAGTATACCCAATGGTTTCTTTACTTTTCCTACCAATGGAACATGTAAATCCTTTTAATAGAAACAATTTTCCATTTCCATATTCCATAGACCAAAGTTATTCCAATTAAAATTTTCATCATTTTATCTACTATCATCTGTTATAGCTCCCACTCAAGCTAATAACCCTTCCTACGATTCAACACTTCAGCAAACACAACCAAAATCTCTTATACCAATTTTTAGCGATAAAAAAATAAATATATGTGGATCAATCTCACAAAATCACAACAACAAGAACTATGAATAGAAAATATAGAAACAAAAATACACAACAAGAAGACAAGATTTAACATGGTTCACCCAATGTGGGCTACATTAACAAGAAACACTTTCCCAGCATTTTATTACAATCCAACAAGAGTATAATGCACTCTTAGATCAACCTTCTCACAATTACAATGCACATATCTTGTTTAGGCTACACTCAACAAACTCTCTTGAATTCACACACACATATAACTCCATGTTGTACATGCCTAGTTGTTTATAATCACATCAATAGGTAACTATCTAAGTAGTTTTACAATACCATGCGTATAAATACCACAAAGTCAAGAAACCAACCCATAAACCTATGGGTTAAATACCACCCATATAATTAATGGATGAAAAGACTACATTTTTGGTTATTCCAAAATTATACATGAAGAGCATACAATTTTTTTAGTTTACAATTTGTGACACATCTAACATGAAAACATGTTCTAGAACCTAACACTTATGGACATGATTGGGTTGTAAGTTAGTGCCACATTGATAATAATTGTAAGACAAGTGTGAAATTATGAAAAAGCTTAAAAGGTAAATATCCAAACTGATAACTTATATTGGCCACTCCTTTCACCATTCCTCTCACACCTATAGATAAATAAAATCTAACATTTTTTTATATATTTTTGAGTAGATGGAATATTGCTCTAAAGTGAAGACACATAAAGGATGCGTGCGTGGGAGAAAGGCACATTTGAAGGTGTGGAAGAATATCAAAACAAACGCACGCTATAACAATTTGAATTTAGAACTCATCCATTTTGTGGGTCCAAGATATTTTGGAGTTAGCGTGATGGGAAAAAAATACATGAATACTTATGGTCCATGCAATGGTATTTTGGGAACAAGCATCAATCGAGCACCATGCATAGTTTAGGCTAGTTATAGGATTTATACTCGAGTTAACTATAGGAAGTCTATTGTTAGAGAAATTTCATGGTTTTGCATCCTTTTGTAAAGACACATAGCTATTATTAAAATATGGCCTATTTGAGAAAGTGTATGGGCGGTGAAGGGAAAGTCCCCACCCCTATATATATGAATTGATTTGCATGGTTTTGTGTGTGCAAATTATTGTAGAGTTATGTTGCTGATTTTGTTGCGCGCATGACTCATGGAGATACTTTTGTAATGTAAGAAGCTTATGTGTTTTATAGTATTTAATGCAATGGATCATATTGGCTGGATAATGGTGTTGAACATGACTGAATCTGGTTCTTGCATGGTAAATCTTGTTATAGTCATTGTTTAGTTCATCTTTCATATATTCTAAGATCTATATCTGGTTTGTGCACTGTGGATTGTTTACTATTGGTTATGAATCTGAATATACATATGCATCATCATGCTAACATTTTGAAAAAATAACTATAAAGAGGGACCTGACACCTTTGTGTGCTTCGGTGAGTGCTTAACTCACGCTAAGTGATGTGCCAGTGTGCCTAGGTCATTTATAGTGAATTCTAGGCTACATCATTGGTTCCATTTCCGAGACCAATTTCTCAGCTATTTTTAGGATGTTGCATGATGAAGACGTATCGATTGACCTTAAAAAGTGTTGAGGAGTGGATAGTAGATCTGGAAGAAGAATACGCTCAGAGATTCAACACTAGATCTAATTTTGACACACACATGTGGGTTGAGCAGAATCTGTATGACTGCTTATATGAGAGCTTCTTTGCTATCTTTCCCATAGAACTATACGAGTGGTTGGTTGCTTATGCATCTAAAAGGAATTAGAGGTTTCACACACTTGTCTAGATGCAAGAAGAATTTTAGGCTCTCTATGATGCTGATCTGATTTGGACGTGCGTTGTGGATACTTGGTTCCATGGTGTTTTGAATAGTTATATTTTGGAGTACTCAATTTCCACTTACTCTTGTATGGAGGTAGATGAGTTTCAATTTTTACGTTATCCTAGGGGATCATATCTAGCACGAAATTCCACTAGCATCAAGATCTTGATGGTAACCCTGAATTTGGAAGAGAAGTTGATGGCTAGCTAAACCCCACCACGCGCGGGGGACATGAGTAGGTGTGGTGAAAGATGGCGGACCTAGCGGTAGAAAGGAAAAGAGAAGAAATGTGGCTTAAGTTCAATGAGGTGCATGAGAGGGATTTAGATAAGTAACACAAGGTTACATAACAGATGGTGTTGTGGAGAGAGATGGATCATGAAGGATTTGGAGCTCACGCAGAGGACGTAGAGCCAAAGCATCTGGAACTCCCCCATTTGGTCAAGCATGATAGGGAACCCTCCTCAACCTCTTATGATATTGTTCCAGTATAGAAACATGGGCCATGGGCACGCATCTGAACCTACCTAGCGAACCTAGCCCTTGCGATTAGTTTTCTAGTTTCTAGTATAGCTAGTAGTCAACAAGCTAGTTTGGGTAGTAGATTAACTAGAGGTAAAGTTTACTTATTAAAATGTTTAGGAGAAAATCAAATAGCAAGTACATTTATGGCTAGGAAGACGTCTTCCTTTTTATTTGGAGGTCCGGTTAGAGGTACCTTTTCAGGCGTGTCGTCGGTGCAGAACACATGCGTGTAAAACTTTGGACTCACATCTAGGGGTAGTGCAACTTTGTAGAATGTGAGAGTTCAGTTTAGCACAATTGTTGGGAAATAAGGTAGTGAATCATATGATTCAATTCCTATAATAGGTGGAGGATCAAGAGGCACAAGTTACTCGGGATCTAGTGGATCTGGAGGTGGAGGTAACACAAGAGGTTTTGGATCTAGTGGGCATGGTCCTCATTAGCCCCAGAATATTTACATGGAGATGTCACTTCATCTCCTAGAATATAGGGGAATAGAAGATGTTGTTGAGCATGTCCATATGTGTGAGATACTATGGCATGCGAAAGGAATTACAACTTTAGAGTGCAAGGAAATTCAATTTGTAACTATGTTGCAGGGATGCATGCACAGTTGGTACAAGAAGTTTGAACCTAATCATATTTGTGTGGATTATATGGTGTTACGAGATGCTTTCATTAAATAATTTTATATCCCTAAGTTTGAGAAAAAAATTATAAGCACGCTCAAGGATATCAAGCAGGGCACTACTGAGAGTGTTCGGGAATATGATGCTCATTTAAAAAAACTTATGTCTAAACTATCTTATGATATTTGTGGTCACAAAATCACTACATCCTCTCAATGTCTAGGATGTTAACATGAAATTTGGTGTGATTACGAAACATGGGATCACCACTCAAGCCGTGGGACTTGGCTCGAGGTGAACCTCCGGAGAAGGCCGGATTCCTTTCCCTAAACTAACTGTTGCGTTACTCCTAGTGTAATAAAATGATTATCTAAACTATTCTAACACTTTCATGGATGTTAGGGAAGATATTTGTAGAAATAAAACTATACTAAGAATGGTGATGCACCAAATTAGGGGTGTTTCCCGACTCAAGAAGGGTTAATTTGAAGAGGGTGTTGTGCACCACAAGACAACTTCACCTACTGTAACTTAGAGAGGATATAAAATAATCACAAACTATGAAACATGCATTCCTTTGTTAGACTCAAAATGTTTACAACAGAAAGATCTAATTCAACCAAAACACAATCAATTCACCACGAGGATACAACACATGCACAAGTAAGGGACTCATTCATCTGATAGATAATGATATTATAACTTTCAATAACAAAAGGAAAACAACTCTCCACAATTGATACCAACATTAATTATCATTTTCTCACAGTATGAAATAAAATAAATTTAAATGAAGGCAAGCTAACCACTTATATTAAGGAATTATGCATTCACAAAACATACATTGATTAACCATTCAACACAATAAATTAGACTTTCAAGGCAACATATCACTCTAATATAATTAAAAGGTTCTTAAAGAATTTGAAGCACTCTTCCAAGCTTGAAGAGAAACTTAACCAAAATGATCTCTCTCTATTCTTTCTATCCTTCTATGCTCCAAGCACTTAGATATTTATAGTTTCTTTAGGTTGAGCCATCATAGCTAGACCTTTAACTAACATTTTACTAAAAATAGAAATGTCATTAATTAAAGGGAACATGCTCCCATGAAAATATAAACTTTTTTACAAGGGCTTTGAATCAATCAACCTCGCAACTTTGACCGATCAAGAGCTTGGATCTGTTCTCTCATGGCCGCTCAGCTTTGGTTTGGTTTTTCTATGCCTTCTCCTTCTACAAGTTTTTGTGTTTCCTCCCATACAACCATTCGATTTTTGTATTCAAGGAAATGCTTGATGATTCCCTGGACCTCTTCATCCTCTGGTCCACATGCGTAGTGATTAACCAAATCCACTGTCTCGATCTCCCTTATGATTTTGGCTGTAACTTTCCGAAGTTTACTCACAACCTTTTTAATCCTCCTTATGAAATTTTAACACAAAACCAATCTGTCGATAGATTCACTCCAAATGTTTTGGTAACTACATCATCATGGTTTACCAGATATTTGAAGTTTTGTTTGATCTCATCTTATGGGAAGACATCAATATTTTCATTGAAAAATTTATAATGAATATTATCAAACTCTTTTGATATGTCGTTCAAGGCATCTATGATTCCACTCTTTTATCATCCAATTTATTGATTAGATCCCGCAACACATGACACCAGAATTCCATGGCCTTTTGATATTCAAACAAATTTGAAGCATCATCAATCACGTATTCTGGAGGAGTAGATATGAATATTCCTCTCGAATTTCACTCCACATTTCTAGATTCAAATTCAAGTTGTTACTATCCTTAGAGAAAGCTTCATCCATTTTGCATGGATACTTTTTCCAACTCGCAGATCATTATATATCTCGACGACTTTCTTTTATTAAAGGATAAGCTTCCTGCAGATCCGCTCCATCCACCCATTTATCGTTCTCCTTTTTTATCCTATCTTTTCAACCTCATGGTAAGAATTTTCGTCAATTTTAGATGAAACTGTCATAGCCGTAGTAGTGGAGATTTCGGTAGATGGGGTTGGTTGTGTTACTTTTCTTAACAATGCAGTGAGTTGCTCGACATTTGCTTTGAGATCATCCTTCGTTGCCTTATCTTTGTCATATTTTTCCATAAGAGTCCCAAGAGCAGTTTGAACATATTGCTTAGATCCTTCGTGTGGCTTTTCCTAGTGAAAATATGGAAATCTGATAATCTGCATCTGTAATTGTTTCCTTAGTTTTTCCCTCAACGGGAGTAGCAACCTCTACAAATCACTCCCTAGATGGATTCACTGTTAGACTCGAAATATTCCTTGGCCTCTTGACCTGTCTTTTTTATGTATGTTCCAACATACTGAGATCTATGACATCTCCTAGAGGCACTTCTTCTTTTACTTTGGAGTTTTCGAACAACCATTCTAGAATGGTTGATGCTAATGAAGATAACATAGTTGACTCAATACCTAAAACATTAGCCACCACAAGAGTACCAGTAACATTAGTTGGCATTTGAATGGTAGTGGTAGTGATGGATGGGGTGGATGTGAGGAATTCCATAGGAGTTGATACAATAATGTTAGGGGATGAGATGGAAGAAAATGGAAGTGTTAGGGGAAGTGAGGTAGAAATGGGTGACCCAATAGTTTCTCCAGCTGAGAGAACTAGGAAGAGATGAGAATACTTGGGCCATGGAAGGTGATGGGAAAGAAGAAATGATGGTAGAAGTGGAAGGAACTGATATAGGAAGGGATAATGGAAGAGAAGAGGGAAATGATGGGTCTTGTGGGACACTAGGAGAATCATTGACTTCAACTATTTCATCACAGAGTGTTGTTGGAGGCATGACTTTGGGAATAAGATCCTTGGAAAGAGATGAGATCCCAACAACAAATGAAATATTTTTTGGACCGTATGGGTATTTTGGGTCAACCTTTTCCCCTTTTGGATGTCGATTGGATCATAATTGATGGGGCCTCTGTATTTGTTGGTTTCTCTAACCCCTTGGGTGAGATCCCCAAGGTAACCAACCAACTATGAGTTCTTTGAAAAATGGGTCCTGCCCTTTCCTTTGTGTTACAACATTCTTCCACATACCAATCAATCTATGATAATGGTTTATTAGCAATATTATTACTTTTATACAATTCATCCAAAACTTCATCATTGTCCTGCATGTCTTTTGGTACGTCGCTATTCCAAATTT
Organism: Taxus wallichiana var. yunnanensis; assembly: GCA_018340775.1. NCBI lineage: Eukaryota > Viridiplantae > Streptophyta > Pinopsida > Cupressales > Taxaceae > Taxus > Taxus wallichiana. Next base: position 121,197,910 of record CM031238.1, read on the forward strand.
TTGAACCTCATCCAAAGTTATTCATTCATAATCTCTCTATCGATGATAAATTAATCCCGATAATGGATCCGATATCTTCTAACTAGGGCACATGGGAACTGGACCGACCTTTCTCGTGAATTTATGCCAATAGTCAAAATTGGTCCGTGGATGGAAAGTTCTCAAGGTTACCTCTACAATTTATGCATCTAGATTCTATGCCTTGTAAATGTTTGGTAGGTATATCTTCCAATTGAAATAGGGAATTGCATTACCACTTTATTTCATTTGTTCTAAATCCGATGGTAATCCATCAATTTCCAAACCAACTCTACTAGAACCCATTTATTGGTGGGACATCTTGGCAAGCTTGCCGGGAGCACCTACGAAGCTGTAAATCCAAATGTAAGTAAACATGGGAAAATATGGGTAGATAGCTCCCCACTCATGCACTTATTTGAAGGCTTCATTAGAGATACTTCGATTGTATAAATCCTTATCGAAATGATAGAGGATAACTAGCAAAGAAAGCATCATTAATTCTACTGTATATGCTTCCCTCCTCCAAATGTGAGATGGGGATAGAAATCATATATTTGGGAGGTACTTCGAATACCTTTAGTATTCAACCCGGTGAAATATCCCATAAAGAGCAACAACATACACCAAAAATTATGTCATATAGAAGTTCTTTGTGGTCAACACCTTACTCAATTGATAACAAATGGAGCTACTGATATGCTCCCCACCTGATAAATTATTTATTCTTCTTGATGGTGGCAATGTATAAGAACATCCATTCTTGGAATTCCTTTGCCGAGGGAAGACCTAAAACTCTACTTAATAACACAATGATGTCATTGACCTCCTGAATGAAGTCTAACCGATACATGGTCTTTAGTAATTTGGAAGCACTCTTGGCCAGATAAATTTTCATCATGACTTTCGTGCATAACTCCACCTCCATGTCCCAATGCTCCACTTCCGACTATGAAAATTATGGCATAATATTCAACATCGGGAAGTTTGAGTAGATATTTGAAGAAGTCTGGGTCTAAATGGATTACCACCTTATCATCATCATATTTGACCAACATAGATTCTTCATCAAAGTGGGCTGCCATGGATAAATCAGATTCCAGACAATGCATATATGTGGGAAAACCGGTAGTAAGGACAAGCCAACTTTCATATATGGCCTGCATCCATGGTTTCTTGTTTGGGGCTTTCACTCTTTCCTGAAAATATGGAAAATTGATCTGCCCCAGGTAGGTGTCCCTTATGTTCCCCAGGTCTGAAGACAGACAAGAGTGAGAGGAAAATCCAAGGAATGAATATTTCATCTTTTCTTTTCCTCGATGTAGAAGTAGACATCAATTATGAGTTCCAAAATTCTCAAGAGAAACCCGAAAACCTCCAACCTCCAAAAACTAGAAACTTGAAGTGGAGAGGCCCAAAATCCAATTAGAAGATTCTAAAATGATAGGTTCTAAAACCCAAACTGAAACCTCCAAAACCGAATTGAAACCTCTCAAAAGTTAGAACTTCAAACCTCCAAAAGAAGATGTCTCAAAACCTTGACTTCTAAAATCCCAAATAGAAAAGCTTGAATTCCCGAAATGACAAGTTCTCAATTAGAAACCTCCAAAACCCGAATGGCACAATCCTAAAATTTTGAAAGTGAGAGTTCAAAAATCCAAAATGGAAATATCTAAAGTCTGAATGACACAATCCCCAAAACGAGAAGTTCCGAACAATCCAAGGCTCAATACCTTAAAAGCCAAAAGATAGTTCTCTAAAAGATGTGAATCTCTGAAATCAAAAACAAAAGGTTCTTGTGGAGGGTGAATTAGAGAACTCGAGAGGATCCTCAGAATCATGGAACATTAGAAACTCAAATCGTGGAATCATGGTGGGTAATAGATTTTCATTTCCCAAGGTATGCAGAGGAAGAACAAAGAAAATAAACAAGGAGGAAACAAAGAAAAATATTAAACCAAAAGAAAGACCAAAATAAAAAAATGCCTCGAGGATGACATTGAAAAGTACAAAATACAAAAAAATTATTTGTCGAGCAAAGTGTCGTGTGAAATGATAGGTGAAAAATGTGATTTAAATAGAAAAAACCTAATATTAATGGCAAAAATTCAATCCATACGGAGGTAGGTGGGAATAAATGCATAGAGAGCTCCGAATGTCTGAAATCTGAAAGCCCAAAATTCCGAAATTTGGAATTTTGGGGTTTCGGGCTTCAGAGATTAAGGGATGAAAATCATGAAAAGGCATGGAAGAGTTCTGAAACCCAAAAGCCCGAAAGTCTGAAATTTCAGACTTTTAAACTTTGGAATTCTAAAAGAAAATGACCCATAAATGATCGGAAGAGTTCAAAACCCGAAAGCCTGAAAGTACAAAATTTCAGAATTTTTAGGGTTTCGTAGACATCGAATTTCTAGAGAATTTTTCAAAAAGCGTGTCCATTAGTTCCAAAACCCGAAATATCGAAAGTTTGAATTTCAGACTTTTGGGGTTTTAGACTTTGGAACTCTATAAGGAAATTTCTAAAAATCGTGACTTAGGTTCTGAAACCCGAAAGTCTAAAGTTTGAAATTCGTACTTTCGGGTTTCAAACTTCAAAACTTAAAGAACACATTTTCAATTTAAGCCAATTAAATCTTAAAAGGAAAAATTTTCAAAGTCTGAAGTCTAAATTTTCTAACTTTGGGACTTAGAGAAACTTCAAGATGTAGAGATTTTCTGTGCAAAAATTTCTTGAAAAAATTTGCCTCATTGATTTTAAAATCATGCTTCTGAAGGTAGATTAAATTGGTAACATTTTTGGCGACCTCAAGGGAAAATTTTCCTGCTAATATTTTAGACCAGTAGCCTTATACAACCCATTGGGAAAAGGAGTCTAAAAATAAAACTACAATAGAGCACACTCAAGAAAAGAAAAGAAAGCAAATGATGACAGAGACATAAAACAAAACAATGTGCAAATCACTTGGAGGAAAAGATGAAAAACATTGTACATGGGGGAAATAATCTCAAAAGAAAATTTGAGATGTATCCCATTCAATTGAATGGGAAATTATTCTCCATTGAGTCTAGATAGACAAAATTAATTCACCTCTTTACAACTTGTAATAATATATGGCCCGCTCCAGAGAGTGTCAAACTTGGCATGCCTACCCTGGTTTTCTCTGTCTTTGTCCCATTTAAGAACCAAAGCCCCCTCCTTGAAAATTCTATTAGAATATTTTTGTCAAAATATTTCTTAACCCGGGCTTGATGTTGTTCTAATGTGTGAATATTCATGCTTCAGATTTCCTCCACTCCATGAGTTCAACAAACCTCTCTCATTAAGGTGTCATTTTCCATAACCTCAAGCCGATGAGCCAACTATAAGGAGGGTATCTCTAATGAAAGTGGGATTTTTCTTCCTTTCTGTAAACAAGCATGAAGGGTGAAACCCCATGGCTCGTTTAGGTGTTTTTCAATCTGCACATAGGGAAAACTTGAGATGTGTATGCCATGTACTTTTTTAGCTTCCATCTTATGTTTGATGATTCTTACAAGATTATTGTTCTGGATTCAACTAACCCATTCCCATGTAGATAGTAATTAGAAAAATTATTGAGGTAGACCCCATTCTTAACATCCCACTCAAACAATCTTAAAACTAGGAATGCCATTGCATTGTCAGATATAACAATAAATGGAACACCAAGCCTTGTCATTATATTCTCTAGGAAATCGAGAATGGACTTTTCGTTGCTCTCTTTTAAGGCCACCGCCTCTCTCTAGTGAGTGAAATAATTAGTCACAGTAAGGACCCATTTATGTCCATCGCTGGATGGAGAATTGATCATCCTGATAAAATATAACCCCCATTGGACGAAAGATTAATCTACTTGAATGGGATGTAAGGGAAGGGCTACTAGCCTCTTATTCCTACAAAAAGGGCACATTCTTTACATTTCCTCACCCAGAGGTGAGCATCTTTGAACAAATCCAACCAAAGAGTAATCGCTCACATAATCTTGGTAGTTGTTGTTCGTGCAGCGAGTAATGCCCCCGGAAAATCCGTTGTGAAATTATTCTAACATTGTGTTCACCTACTCTGGTTTGATGCAGCATAGGAGAACACCATTCAAATCCTTCCGGAAAAAAATATTGTCCACCAAGGCATATGGAATAGATTGGATTCAAAAGTTCGTCATTGGACCTTATCCATGTTGGTAGGGTAAGCCCCAAGAAGAGGAAATTTTACATATTCATCATCCAATCAACTTGACCGTCATTTTCATCAAAATTTAGAAGCGTAACATCTTCCACATCTTTGGTCTCCATATTTGCAGCTAGCTGCTGACATAAACCCTTGCCCCTGATAAGCTTAGTGACTTTAATGTGTACATCATACTCCATTACTTTTTTAATCCACCCAACACGTTTCTCATTCATCTCTTTATTCAACAAAAAGTCCTTGATGCCAAGATGGGAGACCATTAGGTGAATTTTGTTGTTTGACAACATGTGCTTAAATTTCTTCAGAGATCGAATGACTGTGAGACTGTTTCTCAACAAAGGAATACTTTATCTCGTATTCTTTGAGAGATTGATTGAAAAGGAAATTTGTTGCTCCATCAGATCATCATTTTGCTGAGTGAGGATGCCTGAAATACTTTCTTGAACTGCGAAAGCACAGAGAATGAAATATTTTTCAAATTGGGGATTTACCAGCATGGGAGCTTGTGAAATAGCCATTTTGATAGCCTCGAAACTTTCCCTTCCTTCGTTCATCCATGAGAATGGAATGTTATTCTTGAGCATAGTTGTTAGTGGTTTAGCCAATGTTGCAAATTGAGGAATGAATATCCGCATAAAATTTATGGTTCCCAGGAAACTCCGGAGACCTTTCTTATGGATTGGGAGATATAGAGACATAATTGAATGAATCTTGGCTGGATCGATAGATAATCCTTCCATTGAAACAACATGTCCCAAAAATTTTCCCTCTTGTAGAAAAATACATTTTTAGGGTTAAATGAAACCCCAAATTCTCTACATCTTTGAAAAACCTTCCTCAAATGTGTGATGTGATTTTCAGCATGCTTGGAATATACAATTATATCATCAAGATAAACCAAGATGATATCATTAATTAATCCTTTAAATGCCATGTCCATGGATCTTTGGAAAGTAGCCCCTGCATTGGACAATCCAAATGGCATTTTGTTGTAAGCATACGTGCCCCACTTAGTAGTGAAAGTCGTTTTGAATTGATCAGATTCTTGGACTAGAATCTAATTGTATCCCGAATATCCATTGAGAAAGGAAAACCTTTGAGCCCTTGCCACTGTTTGAAGGATTTGTTCCATTGATGGAAGAGGGTAGTGATCTTTCAATGAGGCATGGTTCAAATCCCTGAAGTCTATGCACAACCGAATCTCTCCGTTATTCTTCCTTACATGAACCAAATTGGCTACCCACGAGGAATGCTTGATAGGAAAAATTATGTAGGCTTCAATGAGCTTGGTTAGCTCTTTCCTCATCAGTGGCTCGATTTTAGGATTAATTGGCCTTTGTTTCTCGGTGAATCGGCTTAGAATTGGGATCCAATTCAATAGTATGTTGTGTTAGGCCTAGGAAACCCCACAGGTCTTTGTAGCTCCACGCAAACATATCATGATATTCTTGACATAATGTGATAAAATTCTCTTTCTCTTAAGTTGTACATACTTTTCCAATTTTTAGGATTCTTTCACTTGCCACCTTGACCTCTTCAAATCCCCTTCCTTGACCACCATATTAGTACCTTGTCATTTGGCCCGATCATCTGTATTGAAGATAGATTCAAGAGTAACTAGACCCTTTAGCAGTTTGTTTCCTTTCAACTATATAATTTGATCCCCATAGGAGTTTTGAAGTTTATCCTGGTGTTTGGTAGTGAATTCTACTTCTTGTTGAAGAAAAGAACAATAATTTTATCACTATCAAACACCTACCAACTACTTAGATTATCTCGTACTACATGATATACCACCATTTTGACGGTCTGTTGCCCTTCTTTCATGATGTCCATAGTACGTCATACACGAGAACCAATGGTAGTGAGCTTGTCAAGATCCTAATTTTGCTTTCTGGGAACTACGTGAATTCCAAAAGCTTCAAGTCTTCTATAAAGTCCCAAAATCGATTCTTATATGACCTCAAGAGATCATTTTTTGATGCACTTCGGGCTGTTACCTAATGCACAACCAACTCACTATCACCAAAGACAGTCACGACTTTGATTCCTCTTGTTCGGATAGCTAAATTGCTTGTATGAGGGCCTCATATTCGGTGACGTTATTAGTACAAATAAACTGCGCAACCGAAAGGATGAGAAGTATTTATTCCCTTATGGATAAATAAATATAACTCTGCGCCATATACGTTCCTACTTCTTGAACCATCAAAGAACAATTTTCATAGCCCTTTAGAATAGCTGGATGTTTTAACCACTTGAGGTATGATTGTACCTTCTTCATGGATGCAATACATACCTAACCCATCTCTTCTAAAAATAGTAAACAAGATTCCTCATCAACCAATAAATCAGCATAGGGATTATATTGATGATTAACACTCACCTCGTTGAGTACTATATCGTACTTCTTCAATGAGGGTAGTTGGCTCATGGTATGTGTCTTCCTCCTCGGGGTCACCAATGGTGTAATTCCCATTTATAGGCTTAGTGGTGTAAGGCTCTACATGATTATGACAAATTGGTTCTGCTCTAATAGTCACATTCATCCCATACCGAGTTTGAAGGATCATATGTGACAAGTCTCGCTAACAAATAACCACCCATCTTAGTAGTGAAGTCCCTTGATAAGAAAATGGTAAAATGGGGAGGGAGATCAATAACAGATATATCTTGTGTGAATGACAGGCTAGGACATTCATGAATATTAATATGAAGTCCCTTAATGACCCCATAAGTTTAGACTATGGTACCATCTAATTGAAAAACTCCTCACGAGATTGGGGTATATGGAATTCCTAATACATCTCGCATCTACTTAGGCATCACAGAGCTACGATGCTGAATCGATCATACAATTGTGTACCAAATGATCACCAATGATTAAGGAGATGTAGAATGGTGGTGGTTTGTTGGCCTTAGGAAGCCTCTTCCCTTCTGGTTGACACAAACTTGTGGTTGTTACTACCCCACGACTCAAAGATTTGTCAGTAGTACCAAAAATGTTCAAAGCCTCCCACAACAAATTTCTCTAAGAAGGAATTGAGAGTGCATCCCACATTGTGACACTCAGATTAGTATTTTCATTTGTTCCACAATGATGAATGGAATTGCCCCAACTTTACTAATACCTTTTTGGGCGTTAGAATCTTCTTTTGGGAAATTCTTATTGGGTACTGTGATACTTGAAGATCCATCTTTCTTCGTAGATTGATCAGCGATTGCTTCTAATGATTTATTTCCTGCACCTTTATCAATTGATGCTTGTTTTGGAGATTTCGAAGTGGATGCCTGATCAATTTTAGAAGGTTACGAGATCTATTACTCTCTTTTTAGAGCACGTATTTTCTGCTACAGTGGAGGCATCAGTATTCAAACCACAAAAATCCTCCATTTTCCAATTCAATAGTGTAGTTTCATCAGAAGATTGGTCTTGAATTTCTTAGGCAGCTGATTCAACTGAAGGCTCAGGAGGGGAGGATATACTTTGGACCATAAGGGCCTGACTCAAAACTCCATTTGGGCAAAGGTTATGGTTGTGAGTATGAGAACAAGGATAACACCATTCATAATCTTGAATCAGGTTGTTTTGAATCAATACTATGGATTTGGATGAACTGGCAGTAGAAGGGTTCCAAAGTTTAACGACTTCACATTTGCAGCTTAGTTTGTTGTTTGATTCTGGGGCTAATTGCTTCCTTGAAAGGGGGCGACTGATTGGTATTGGGATTGAAAAGGGCACACATATTGGGACTGTTGCCTTTTGATTGCTAAAATTTCATTCTCAAAGGTCTCGTAGCAGCGATTTAAACTTGGACAAATAATTTGAAGGAATGGAAGTAGTCACTTTGTTGATTGATTGGAACTTGTTGGAATAGGAGCGATGACTAGTGGATTTCCTACAATTTTAGAAAATAAAGGAATGGGAGGCCTATGTGTGATTTTCCCTACCTAGATAGAGGAATTTTCAGCCCTTATAGCTATTTCATATACATCAAGAACAATGGTTCCTCCCATAGATTGAATCATGATTGCTATGTCATTATTCAATGCCCATAAATAATACCAAAAACATTTTCTAGAGATGGGCTTATGAGCATTAGAATCTGTTTCCAAGTTTTGTTGAAACGGAGATTGAAATCACTCATATAATCTTGAGGGGACCATTTTATAGTATTGAATTGTTCCACAAGTGATAGGTGATCACTTTTGTCTTCAAATTGCTTACAGAGCTTCGTGCCTAACTCGTTCCAAGTAGTAATAGAACCAATAGTTAAACTTCGAACCATTGAAGTGCCCTACCTTTAAATGAAGTAGCAAGGAGTCGAACTACCACATTATCTTCCATAATACTGTGTATTGCACAAATACTAGCCACATCCGAATATGCTCTGGGGTGTAACATTGGTTTTTCCAGTGTAAAATGGTAAAATATTCAAAGTGGCTACCGGTATGGCATCTCTTTGTGCTAATAGCAAGGGGATGCTATCATTGAAAGGAGGACAAGCATTGGCTATCATGGAAATCAAAGGTCGATTGTGCCTTGGTGGAGGGAATATTCTATCAGGAGGAGTCGAATGACCTATACGAGGTAGAGCCGTGGATGGTGTTCTTTGAAAGGCCTCTTCCTCTTCTCCTTGGTGGAGATAAGGAAAGCTCTGGTATGCAAATAATTTCCTTGTCTTGAAGAGGCTCTTGTCTAAATTCTTTGCATAAGTTGATACATGAAACTAGAAATCCAGAGAGATGGATTTGTCAGGTACTTGATTTGTTAAAATGATACGAGAAGTACCAACTCTCTTTGTCCCATGGATATGTTCTTTAGAACTTGGATATGTTCTCTCATGGCTGCTTAGCTTTGTTTTGGTTCTCGTTATGCCTTCTCCTTTTGTAGGTTTTTGTGTTTCCTCCCATGCAACCATTCGATGTTTGTATTGGAGGAAACGCTTGATGATTACCTTGACCTCGTCATCCTCTGGTCCACATGTGTAGTGATTAACCACATCCATTGTCTTGATCTCCCTTGTGATTTTGGCTGGAACTTTCCGAAGTTTACTCACAACCTTTTTAATCCTCCCTATGAAATTTTTGCACAAAACCAATCTATTGATAGATTCACTGCCAAATGTTCTGGTAACTTCACCATCACGGTTTACTAGATATTTGAAGTTATTTTTGATATCATCTTCTGGGAAGGAATCAATATTTTCATTGAAAAATTTACAATGACTATTATCAAACTCTTATGATATGTCGTTCAAGGCATCTGTGATTTCCACTCTTTTATCATCCAATTTCTTGATTAGATCCTGCAGCACCTAACACCAGAATTCCATAGCCTTTTGATATTCAAACAACTTTGAAGCATCATCGATCACGTCTTCCGGTAGAGTAGATTTGAATCTTCCTCTTGAATTTTTCTCCACATTGCTAGATTAAATTCAAGTTGTTACAGTCCTCAGAAAAAGCTTCATCCATTTTGCAGATAGCTACTTTCCCAACCTACAAATCATTATATATCTCGACAACTTCTTTGATTAAAGGATTAGCTTCTGCAGTATCTGCTCCATCCATCCATTTACCATTCTCCCTTTCTCGCCTATCTTTTCAACCTCATGGTAATAAATGTCATCGATTTTAGATGAAATTGTTTTAGCCGTAGTAGTGGAGATTTCGGTAGATGGGGTTGGTTGTGTTAATTTTCTTAACAATGCAGTGAGTTACTCGACCTTTGCTTTGAGCTCATCCTTCGTAGACTTATCTTTGTCATATTTTTCCAACAGATTCCCAAGAATAGTGTGCACATATTTCTTAGCTCCTTCGTGAGTGGTTTTTCTTGTGTGCATGTGTTGTTTTCAAAATAATCTTAATACAAGGAAAAGACTAATGCCTAAATAGCCTTAACTTAGCAAGAATTGAACAACAAACTAAACACCATCAAGATAATAATTAAACAAGGGTTAGATGCTAACATTCATCAATACAAACTTTGAAACTAACAATGTTAAAACATCTAAAATTCTCTATTCTCTAATAACCAACAAATGAATGGACCTAAGTAAGCTCCATGGCTATCAAAAATGGTTGTCCTTAGGGTGCCAAGAAACCTAGGAATGAGAGCTTGTCAAAGTTGGGCTATAAGACCCCTTTAACACCTTTCATATGACCTAAGCACTTTGAGAAAGAGGCTTAACTCTTCAAGATGATGAACTCTCAAGAAAACAAACAACAAACTTTTAGTCTCTTTTGCTATATGCTTTGCATTTTCTCTCTTAAGAAGTTTAGGTGTAAGTATAAAGGTAGAAGGAGGGCTTCTTATATAGCCCAATGGGTAAAGGAAACACTTCATCCCTTTGCATGTGGGATAAAGGTAAAACATGATTAGGAATGGATAAGATTGCTTTATTAAAGATAACCTTACTTTAGAAGGGTTTAATTTATGCTTAGCAAGTCATGGGAGTTGAGGGGTGTTTTAATTAATCAAAGGTGATTAACTAATAGTCGATGTAAGCTTATAGAAGCCAATTAGAGGAATATTAGTACAATTTAGAATATTAGAAGGGGATTAAATCAATTAAATATTAATTTATTGATTTAATGAGAAGGAGAGCTAATTAATTAGTAATAATTAATTAGACTATATAGAAGGTGTAAATAATTAACGGAAGGTCGTTTATTAGGTTATTAGTTAGATAGGTGGCTTAATCAATTAGTGTATTATAATTAATTAGTGACCACAAGAGGGAATATGAGCGCTTTTGATGATATATCATCGAATTGCGAGAAAGGGGATAATTAGCACAATTTAAGTATTTAAATTACTTGGGCGTAATTATAGGTGTCTACATTTGCCCCTCTTTGGGGTGGCGTAAGTGATGCCACTTCAAAGATAGTAGATGGATGAAAATTTTGAAGGGTGGAAGAAAAATTAGTAGGAGGGAGAGATGCCCCCTCGAGTGTCGATGGGGTGATGAAAGAAGATGATCGATGATCGAAAAAGGTGAGAAATGGATAGAAGAATAGGGAGAGGTAGGATGGCTCGAGTGAACTGGAAGAATAGTGTATAGGAGGAATGTGATATAGAAGAAATACGGAGAAAGGGGAAGAAGAGCTTAGCCTCGAGCCTTTGCACCTGAACAAATTCTGTGTCATCATATTGCCAAAAGAACTACGTCATCAGTCATTAAAAAAAAAGAATGAACAAAAGTGTAGTATGACATGAAAAGCCATATACGAACAAATGTCCATTGCTAAAAACACCAACTCCATGCAACATACCAAATAAAATGCAATACGAGAAAGTAAAATATGCCTAACTCCATGCAACATACATAATGCAATGCAATACGAAAAAGTAAACAATTTAACCTAACAAAGAAACATAATGTAATGTTTTTGTTATCAAGCTTCAGATCCAACCTATTCAAATTAACGACAAGGGTTAATGATGGTGCCCCAAGCAAGGATACATGCGAGGGGAATAAAAGAGGACACTTTGATAGAATGAAAAAGTAATGTGCAGTATGAAATAGTACCAGACAACTCATTATGCCCTAGAGTATAGAAATAGTAAGTAGCCTAGATTTTGTTGATGGAGGTAGATAAAGATTGTCCGCGAGTCACACATATGAACAGGTGAGAACCAAAGAGTGACGTTTTATAGGATGATTTATATTTTTTTGATATTTTTTTTGAAACATATTTGAATGTTTTTGAGTTTTCTCTACATATTTGAACGTTTTTTTATTTTTTTAACATATTTGAATGTTTTGAGATTTTCTCACATATTTCAATGTTTTTTTGATGATTTTGATTTTTTGTTGAAACTATGTATAGGAAGAAAAATAAGCATGGATTCCCCCAGCGATAGATGGGATGTATAAGGGAAAAAGGACACACGCATGTGCAAGAAGGTGAAGATGTGAAATTCCCAACAATTAGGTGGGAATATTCAAAGGAAAACTCTTCACGGATAGAAGCGGGACCTAAGGCCATTATGGATAGGTTCAACATGATGATGAACGTAAACAAATGAAGTGCTAGGAAGAAGCAAGGATGACCCCAGCGTAAGTTTGCCTAAAAGAACATGATAGAAAGGAAGCATAATATTATTTTTGTGAAAAGGGACAAAGGTGTCTCGAAAACATGGAAAAAAGGCAATATTATACACATGGATGTTTTGAACAAAGCGAAAGAATGATGTGATGGTATGAATATAGCTAAGAAGCCTTGTGAGGAGATAGTGATTAGCCAAAGGCACAAATCATGAGACAAGATACGACTAGAGTAAGAGTCTAAACAAGGTCTAAAAAAGACACTTGGTAACATACTAATCATATTTTACGATACGAGATCCGGTGTGTGCATGTGGAATTTATTACCTCTTGAAAGGAAAATTTAATAAACAACAAGTGAAGATACTAGCCAACGTGTAGGAATGATTGATTTTGAAAGGAAATTTTTATGAATGGATAGTGGAAGGATACCATACATTGCTCCGCTACCACCAGCATCCATAGCTTGATGGAGATGCATTTGATTCTAATCGCAACATTTCTCTACTGCCATTTAGGCATCCATAGCCCTGATAGAGATTATTGGAAATACCCTAAGAGAGAGTAATATATCAATTTGCTTTTTCTTTGTAGCTTTTAGTCTTTTGATTGATTTTGATTCTTTTGATTTTCTAAAAATTTATTTCATCTCTCTTGTTTGACAAGGGGTTAAGAACCACAAATGGCTTGATGGAAGGAGGTGGAAGTGATTGTGATGATGACATTGGCTAGTGTTAACAAATATATCCAAAAGTTCTTTGCAACAAGTTTATTAGATGTTGAATGTGATAGGATCTCTATGAGGTCATTCGTTCTTTAATTTACCAAGGTGATAAAAGACCAGGGTCAAACAGATACCATAGAGATAAATGTCACAAAATGCGTGTGAATAGGCTAACCATAATAACATCAAAGGGATGAAAATGGTAGGAAGACTTGCGAAGAATAGCAAGGAAGGGAAGAAAGAAACATCCATGTGTACGCAATACCTGATTGCAATGTTTGATCTTTGTACCTTTGATTTTTCTATGTTTTCTCATGTTTTTGTATTTTTGAATTGTTTTGATTTTTAGATTTTTGATAGTTTTTGGAAAGGTGGGACCAACAAAGTCACTTTACATGATAAGATCCAATAATGATGTTTGCAACTTCCTTGATAAGGGAGATTAGGCGTGTTTGTTTATCAAGCGTAATATTATCCCCGATCTCAATGATCGTGGTGAGCTCGTACTCAACAAATGACTGTGACTTGTTTTGAAACATGGGTTTCGTATGTGGGAGATTAATTTCCCTATCCAAAGGTTTATGCACTTTACGCCATACTTGATGGGTGCGTTGATGTGCATTCTTGAATTGCGTTTGATTTTTAACCTTAAGATCATTTGATTTGTTGGGAGCTTTAGAGCTCTTGGAAGTTTTGACCTGAGCTTGATAATGAACCTGTTTGGGTTTCTTATAAGCTGATGCGTGACTTGTCTGATCCCTAGAAGGAGAAGAAAGTGAACATTTATGATTGATGAAAGGAATGATAGAAATGGTAGTGGGCTTGCCACAACCATTGATAGAAGAAATATGTGATAGATGAAAAGGATACGGTCCAAGAATTGAAGAGGATGGGCTACCAGGAGGTGAGCCACGAGATAGAAGATGAAAGGCTACTTGGATGTGGCCCCAGTATAGAAGAAGAAGGGCTACTAGGACGTGACCCATAGATGTAAGATGATGGGCTACTAGGATGTGGCCCAAGAATAGAAGATGATGGACTACCCAGGGGTGACCCATACATAGAAGACAAAGGGCTAGTTGGACGTGCCCCAAGAATAGAAGATAGTGGACTACTTGAAAATGACCCACAAATAGAAGAGGGAGGGCCACTAGAAGGTGACCCACACCTAGATGAAGATGAAGGGCTATTTGGCGTTGACCCCATAAGAGATTGTGATTGAGGAATTTTGATAAATAGAGAAGGATTAGGTGATGAGAAGATAGGCCATGGATCAATGCAAGACCCAGGAGTTTCATCACATAATGAAGAATGTGAAGATGGAAGAATAAGAGGAGGATCAAGTTGCATGATCTGAGGCTCTTCCTCCGTTTCTAGGATAAAAGGAATCAACCTTTTCCTTACAATACGTGAACGCATCGAAGTCTAAAGAGAAACCTTCCTCGTAATCTGCTAGAGGAATATCTTTGTGTGCCCCTATAAATGCCCTGATTTTGTCTTCATTTTGAAAGAGGTCAATCAGTATGAGTTGTTGATTGACCACCATGGGTTGATTGGAAGAAATAGGTTCAATTGGTGTCAAATACTTAGAAGATGTTTGATGATGATTGATAGAAGAAGATGATGTGGGAGACAAAGAAGATGTGGAACTAGATGTCTCGGGAGTAGAAGAAGGTGGTGTAGTCCTACCTATATGATGGTATATCATCTGTAAACTAGTAGGATTAAGTCAAAAGTCTTCAAATTGCGATGCATGGGTCATTTCAGAAATTTGACTAGAAGGACTTTGAGTCACACGAATCTTCAAAGAAGGAAGATTCCATGGGGGTGATTAATGAAGAAGGTCCACGTAAAGAAGGGGAGGATCGTGATTCAAGAATCACATTAGATGAATGATGACAAAGGTCCTACGAAGAAAGAGAGGACAACGTGATTCAAGAATTGTATTATACTTGATTAGATGGATTTGGAGTCGCGTGTATCTTCAAAGGAAGAAGACATCGTTGGGGTGATTGATAAAAGGGGTCATGTGAAGAAAGAAAGAAAGGACCGCGACATAAGAGTCACATTAGATGATTGATGAAGAGGATCCTGTAAAGAAAGGGAGGACCATGACCTAGGAGTCACATTAGATGAATCCGAATAGTAGTTTGAATCTGAATGGTAGTTTGGATCTGAATCATCAGAAGAGTCAGAAGAAATATTTGGATTGGAATCCTCAGAATAAGAGGAAATTTTGGATTAGAATCAGAAGAAGAGTCAAAAGAAATATTTGGATTGGAATCCTCAAAAGAAGAGGAAATGTTTGGATTAGAATCAGAAGAAGAGTGGGGGGAACTCGAATAATAATTTGGATTAGAAGCATCCAAACCATACCACCGACTATGAGCTGAAGGTGGGGAATAGGGTACCCAAATGGGTTCTCTAGCATGAAGAACCAATCGAGGTTTGGTCATGATGGGCGTCCTTTGATGTGAACACCAAAAGTTGGATTCCTTATTGTCATAAGCGTGAGGAACCACATGATAATCAGTCATCTCTTGTGTCATTTAAGCACAAATGTCTAGACCTAGATAGTGTGATCAAACTTCTTCAAAGTGAAGAAGGCTCCATGCCGATTTGGGCAGCACAATGGCAGCCAACTAGACATTCATTATGTACGGAGATGCGTGTGTGATTTTCCAAAGGGGGGCTAAGGAAAATAAACATCGTGATGACACAATCTCGATGAGATCAAAAGGGATTGTCCTAGAAAACAAGTTTTCTAATGAATAATCATAAAGAACAATCATGAAAGTGTGAAACACAAAGCCAATCAATAAGGAAACACTCCCTATGTAAAATGTGTGTACAAAATGATAGCCTGATGCAAAGATGATCAACACAATGTCAATATTTATGTCAAGCTCAACATGAACAAGGCATAAATATTAACAAAGGGTAGATGTGACTCCCAATCAAAGGATACCACGACGCGTTCAACAACCAACAAGGCCAAAATGTTAAAGGGCGAGGTTTACAAATGTAAGCCACGTAACCACACCAATTTGGACATGTCGATCAAACTTCACAAAGAAGTGAAATATTAGTGCCAAAGTGGTATTGAAATGACAATGCAAACAAAGTAAGTGACACCTTTCAATATTTGGGACAATGTTTGAAATCAAACCAAGTCGAAGTATACTAAGGATATGCTAAAATGTGGGCGGGTAACGCCACAATGCAGAAACTTAGATCACGTTTATGAGAAACGTGACATAAGTATCTTAATTGTGTCGAGACAATGCAAACAAGGTAACACATCAGAGGGAGATCAAAGTGACGAACCAAAACCTAGCTACAAGAGTGATCCTGGCCTGGGTACCAAGATCACAGACAAACGACCAAAGATAGGATCAACAACGCGTCTCCACTTATGTCGAGTTCAGAAACATGAACAAGACGTAAGTAAAAACAAGATGCTAATCACGACCTCCACACAAGGTATACCAAAAGCAAGTCTGAATTCAGTCAATACCTATATCCCAAAGAGGTGCGAGCTACACTCGTGGGTGACACAACAATGTCACAAAGATATGTTAACCAAAATTTGCGAGAAAGTAAGGTATTAATATCAAGATGATATTGATGTAACACATGCAAAAGAGTAACACGAAGCACCCTTCAAAAACAAGGTAGTAATGAAGTCAAACAAAAGACTCAAGGTATAACTAGGAATTGTTAAAATGTGTGCAGCGTAACCTTACAATGCAGATATTTAGGTCTAGTTTACATGAAACAAGACGTAAATATCGAGATTGTAGTGATACGATACAAGAAAAATAACTCTTCTAAGGAGATCAAAGTGATGATCCATGCCTAACTAAGATGACGATCTTGACTTGGGTATCAAGATCACAAAGGCTACCAATGATGTAAATACATTTCTACACACTTTAGATGTTTAACTAACCTAGCCGCAAACATGGATGGGCGTAAACAGACAAAAAAGTGGTGAAACAATCAATTAATAACACAGAGGTAGTCACTCTTCCTTTGATCAACAAAGTGTCAAAAGAAAGTGAAGGAAATAGATCAAAATGGGGGTGAAAAATGTTGGCCTTACTTCGGCAGAGTTTTGCCTTACCTTAAGGTAAGTGAAAAACTAGGCTAGAGTAACACGTCACACGTTTCGTGATGAAAATAATGGCTCACAACTCAACACGGTTTTAGAATGGTCAAAGTAGACTCCTGGCCAAAGTATATTCTCCTAGGTGGTTCTCTCATCCTAGGTGTTATAAAATTATCCATGAGTGAGACAATTTACCCAAACAAATCCGACTATCTTGGGAGTATCTCAACTTTTCTTCCTTCAAGCACAAGGTGGGTAGTAAATGTGTCCATCATGTACTTAAAAGGATCACGTAGGACAATGTATAACACTATCTCACAAAGGAATCACTAGTCGGTAGGTAGACGGAGCACTTCTGTTTCGTCCACAGGGTTCCCTCTTGTGGGACTACTTTGGGGTTTCTAACCACCCCCATTGTTATAGTTTAAGGTGTTATGCCAAATGGGTTATGTTTGTTATGTTTTGGAGCCTATTTTCATGTTAGAGTGTGGTACACCTTCTATGTGTTACACTCGGGTATTTTTACGGCGGTCCCACTCGCCGGTGAGCGGGTCAAGGGGGTTCAGGGGCGAAGCCCCCGAAGTAAATTTTCATGGGTGGTTTATTAACCCACGGGTAATGGGTAACTGTTATGGGCTGTTTTTGGGCCCATGGTTTTTCGGGTACCCATTGTTTTGATACCCACGGTTTTTTGCCCATGGTTTTAATACCCACGATTTTTGCCCATGGTTTTAATACCCATGGTTTTGTATCAAATTGCTTAAGCAATTGTCTATTTATATGGTCTTATGCATATGATACATATACAAGAAAATGCATTACATATGTGTTTTGAATTCGGGTGTGAATTACGAGAGTTTGTTGAGCATAGCTCCAAACGGATCTGGGTATTGTATTAAGAGAGTGGAGGCTTGTAATAAAATTTGAGCAAGTGATTCTTGGTGGACGTAGCCCAAATTGGGTGAACCATGTTAAATACTATCTTTCTGTATTGTGTTATTTATTCTACACTTTTCTTTGAGATCTTAATATTTTCGCATATTAGTTTCTACCGCTTGCGAATCTGTAAGGGACTATTCCGTATATATTATATATATTTTTCCTATCAATTGGTATCGAGCCTAGTTTTGGTTTTCTAAAGTGTTGAATCGCAGGAAATTTTTATCTTGAGTGGGAGCTATGGCAGATGATGGAAGATCTAGGGTTGATAAATTCAATAGGTAGAATTTTAGTCTTTGAAAGATGCGAGATGGAATATTACCTTTATCAAACGGATCTTTATACTCCGCTATCTGAGAAGGTGAACAAACCTCGAGTATGAAAAATGTGGAATGGGATTTGTTGGATTGGAAGGCACTTGGAATGATCTAGCTGTGTCTTACATCTTCGGTATTATTTAATGTTTCAAAGGAAAAGACTACAAAAGATCTAATGGATGCATTAGGGAAGTTATATGAAAAACCCTCTGCCTCTAACAAGATATTTTTAATGAAAAAGTTGTTTAATATGAAGATGTCTAAGAATAGTTCAATAGCAGATCATTTAAATGATTTCAATATGGTTGTGAATATGCTAGCTTCAATTATAATAGAATTTGATGAAGAAGTTAAGGCTTTATTAATTTTGTGCTCTTTACCTGAAAGTTAGAATAGCTTGGTAATGGCGGTAAGCAACTCGGTTCCAACTAACTCGAAGTTGAAGTTTGAGGATGTTGTAGGGGTGATTCTAAGTGAGGAAATGCGAAGAAAAAGCTCTAGGGAATCTTCTACTTCAGGGAATGCTTTGACAGTGGAAACTAGAGGGAGATAGAAGAATAGAGGAAACCGTGGAAAATTGAAAGATCGGGCAAGGTCAAA
Source organism: Taxus wallichiana var. yunnanensis (assembly GCA_018340775.1). NCBI lineage: Eukaryota > Viridiplantae > Streptophyta > Pinopsida > Cupressales > Taxaceae > Taxus > Taxus wallichiana. Next base: position 121,216,880 of record CM031238.1, read on the forward strand.
ATCCAAGAGCAAGATTGTATGTTGGAACTGTGGAAAGTCTAGGCATGCAAAGAAGGACTGTTGGGAGCTTCAAGACAAGAAGAAACAACAGAAGAAAATAAGGAGGCAAATGTGGCATCGGGTAATGTATGTTAGGATGCTTTGATTCTTTCTTTGCATAATATTACTAAATCTTGGGTTTTAGATTCAAGGGCTTCTTTTCATGCTACTCCACATAGGCATTATTTTGTTGATTATGTTCAAGGGGATTTTAGGCATGTTTTTCTTGGTGATGATGAGCCTTGTAGTATAGTTGGAAAAGTTTCGTTCATGTTAAGATGCAGAATGGGAGTACATGGCTATTGAAGGATGTCAAACATGTGCCTACATTAAGGAGAAATTTGATATTGGTGGGGCAATTGGGAAGTGATGGTTGTACTATGATATTTACAGTTGACTCTTGGAAGGTTACCAAGGGTGCTCTTGTGGTGGCAAGAGGTAAGAAGGTTGAAACTTGTATTTATCCACTGATAGTACTAATGATTGTAATATTGTGGCTTTAGATGTAGATACAACATTATGGCACTATAGGCTTAGTCATATGAGCCATAAGGGCATGGACATCATAAAGAAGAATTTGCTTGGATATATAGAAACAAGTTTGGATTTATGTGAGAACTGTATATATGGGAAACAAAAGTGAGTAAGGTTTCTCAAGGTTGGACCTACGAAGAAAGAGAGTAAGTTAGAGCTAGTACATTCTGATGTGTGGGGGCCAACTCAGGTATCATCTCTTGGGGGTTCAAGTTATTATGTTACTTTTATTGATGATGCAACAAGGAAAGTTTAGGTTTATTGTATTAGAAACAAAATATGATGTATTTGATACTTTTGTTAAATGGAAAGCCTTGGTAGAGAATGAAACAGGTCTTAAGTTAAAATGTCTCAGGTCAAATAATGGAGGGGAGTATTGCAGCAATGAATTTGATGATTATTGTTCTAAGAATGGAATCTGCAGGTAAAAGACAGTTCCAGGAACCCCGCAACAGAATGGGGTGTCAAAAAGGATGAACAGAACAATAATGGAATGTGCTAGGAGCATGAGGATACATGCGGGGGTTGCCTCTTTATTTTTGGGTAGAAGCGGTGAGCACAACTATGTATGTACTTAATAAACAGAGGACCCCAAGTGCCTTGGATGGAGGCATACCCGAGGAGGATTAGTACGGTAAGAAATTCAATTACTCATTTCTTAGAGTCTTTGGATGTGAGGTGTTTGTTCATATTGATAAGGATGATAGGAATTAGCTAGAAGCTAAATCATAAAAATGCACTTTCATTGGTTATGGTGGTGATGACTTTGGATTTAAATGTTGGAGTATTAAGGACAAGAAAATCATTCGGTTTAGGGAGGTGGTATTTAATGAGAAAGTCATGTATAAACAATAGTTTTAGGAAAATAGGGAAGAATATAAGAAAGAATATGCAGTGGTAGAGGATCTTCCGATGGGATGGGACAATGACCCATGAATCATTCAGAACCCCAAACTCCTATAGTGAGGAGGTATTTTAGGGTAAGAAAAGAACCTGAACGTTTTTCTCCTTCTCTTTATTATTTATTACTCACTGATAGTGGAGAGCCAGAGAGCTTTGATGAAGCAATGCAGGTAGATGCCAGTAAGAAGTGGGAGCAAGCCATGGATGAGGAAAGCATAAGTCTCTCATGGAGAACCAGACTTGGGATTTGGTGAAGCTATCGGAAGGCAAAAGAGCATTGCAGAACAAGTGGGTGTACAAAGTTAAAGATGAAGAAGGAGGAAAGAAAAGATATAAGGCTTGGTTAGTGGTCAAGGGGTTTGCACAGAAACAAGGTATAGATTTTGATGAGATCTTTTCTCATGTAGTAAAAATAACTTCTATTAGAACTATTCTTGGAATAGTAGAAGTAGAAGACTTGCACTTAGAACAGTTAGATGTAAAGACTACATTTCTCCATGGTGATTTGGAGGAGGAGCTATATATGCAGAAAGCCGAAGGATATGAAGTCAAAGGTAAAGAGGAGATGGTGTGCAAACCGAAGAAGAACTTGTATGGCTTCAAACAAGCTCCACATTAATGGTATAAGAAGTTTGATAGCTTCATGATGGAGCAAGGTTATATCATATGTCATTCGACCATTTCGTGTATACAAAGAAATTTGAGGATGGAAGTTATATTATCCTGTGTTTGTATGTTGATGACATGTTGGTTGCGAGTAAAAACATTCGAAATAAAAGTACTTAAGAAACAACTAAGTCAATCCTTTGATATGAAGGATTTGGGGGCTGCCAGAAAAATCCTTGGTATGAGGATAACTCGGATAGGAAGGAACGGAAGCTGACTTTATCTCAGGAAGAGTACATTAAGAAGGTATTGGATAGGTTTAACATGCAGGATGCTAAACCGGTTGGGACTCCTTTGGCAGGCCATTTTAAGTTATCAAAGGAGCAGTGTCCCAAGATAGAGCAGAAAGAAACCATATGTCCAAGGTACCTTACTCATCGGTTGGCAGTTTGATGTATGCTATGGTATGCACTAGGCTTGATATTGCCCATGCAATAGGAGCTGTGAGTAGATTTATGATTGATCCAGGTAAAGAGCATTGACAAGCAGTAAAGTGGATCCTTCGGTATTTAAGAGGGACCATGGGGACAATTTTATGCTAGAGTGGATCAGACACCACTTTACGTGGTTATGTAGATTCAAACATGGCTAGAGATGTAGACAGCAGGAGGAGCACGATAGGTTATATTTACAATGTAGGTGGGACAACAGTAAGCTGGATTTTATGACTATAGAAGCTAGTGGCTTTGTCAACCACGGAGGCTGAGTATGTTGCTGCCACATAGGCAAGCAAAGAGATGATTTGGTTACAACAATTTCTTGAGGAGTTGGGGCATAAACAAGAGGAATGTAAGTTGCATAGTGATAGTCAGAGTGCTATACACCTAGCTAAGAACTCTACTTTCCACTCCAGGATGAAGCATATACAGTTGAGATATCACTTCATCAGGACAACTTTGGAGGAAGATAAGTTGAAGTTGGAGAAGATTCATACCACTCGAATCTTGCAAACATGATGATCAAGGTGGTCACAAGGGATAAACTAAAGCTATGTTTAGCTTTTTTGGCCTTCGCGAATGATAATGAAGGGTTGAGAAGATTACTCAGTGGAAATTAGTCTCCAAGTGGGAGATTGTTATGTTTGTGGAGCCTATTTTCATGTTAGAGTGTGGTACACCTTCTATGTGTTACACTCGGGTATTTTTACGACGGTACCACTCGCCGGTGAGCGGGTCAAGGGGGTTCGGGGCGAAGCCCGTAAAATTTTCATGGGTGGTTTATTAACCCATGGGTAATGGGTAACCATTATGGGCTATTTTTGGGCCCATGGTTTTTTGGTACCCATTGTTTTGATACCCATGGTTTTTTTCCCATGGTTTTGATACCCACGATTTTTGCCCATGGTTTTGATACCCACGCTTTTGTCAAACTACTTAAGCAATTGTCTATTTATATGGTCTTATGCATATGATACATATACAAGCAAATGCATTGCAGATGTGTTTTGAATTCGGGTGTGAATTCTATAGATTTTGTTGAGCATAGCTCCAAACGGATCTGGGTATTGTATTGAGAGAGTGGAGGCTTGTAATAAAATTTGAGCAAGTGATTCTTGGTGGACATAGCCTAAATTGGGTGAACCACATTAAATACTATCTTTCTATGTTGTGTTATTTATTCTACACTTTTATTTAAGATATGTAATATTTTCTACTTATTAGTTTCTACTTGTTGTGATTACTCGTAGGGATTATTCTACATATTTTATCTCTTATTTCCTATTAATGTCCATTAAGCGGAGAGGGACGTACCCTTTTCCGAAACCTGCAATACAAATGTTTTGAATATGTTTTTCTTTTTATCTTGCTTATTAAGATGTGGTTTGATTGACCTCCTTTTGACAACCTACAAGACAACTATATTAGAAGTTTTATTTTTTTCTTGATTCTCCTTTCTTTGACTAGCGTGTGATTGGCCCTCTTTATGACCAAGGTTAGTAATTTTCCAAAACGTCGTATAAAGGAGATAAGATGTTGTTTTTGATTTCCTAGATCATCCTAAGATGCAAGGAAAGAGCATACACAACAAGGTATCTCACTCAATTTTTTAATAAATGGAAAATTCCTAAGTAAAATGCAAAAATAAGTTCCTTTTAACCAACTTTGAAAGCTAATTGAATTATTTTACAAGTATGAAGAAGGTAGTGAAAACGTTTTTGATTCCCAAGATCACCTAGAAAGGCACAAGGGAAGAGCATACATTTCAAAACTTCACAAATAAAGATGCAACATTTTAACTAAGTTAGTATAAACCATTGATTAGTCCCACAAATACCTTTCACGGTGTTAGATTAACCAAGAAAACAATTTTTCAAACTTCAAGACACATTAGAAAATGACTTAGTTACCTAATAACGTAAACCATAAATTTTCTATAAGTCAAAATCCTAATTTTATGTTTCCATTTTGATTCAACACATTTCTAATGCAACAGTCATTTTGAGTTTGGGAGCAAAAGTTATGGCCTTCGGAAGTAAGGCATGTAGCTGGTCTTCCGCATGTGCACCACTTAGAAAAGCATGTGCGCCACCGGAAAAGTGATGCCAGAAAATACACAGGGATAGGCGTGATGGTGTAGGTGCACAAATGATGGCATAGGTGCACAAATGATGGCACAGGCGCGCAAACGATGGCGTAGGCACGCAAAGGATGGCACATGTGTGCAAACGATGGCGCAAACATGATTTCCCTATGTAAAAAAAATAGTGTGAGTTGCACCTGCATGCACAGAATAGCGTGTGTGCCCCTTTCCTATAGGTGGCTAAAAAACACAGGATTTTTCAAAAAAATCTTCAAAAATGTCAAATTTTTGTCAATTTACTTCAATTCTAGCAACACTTTACCTCCCTTGATCTTGCAAAGAGCACAAAAGCAAGAAAAACCTAGCTAAACTAGTTAAGAAACCTTATTTTAGCCATTAGTGCAAAAAGATTAGTGAAACAAAAAGCTTTAAACTAATCTAAAAAAACTTTGAAACTACTCTAGAAAGCTTTGAAACTAATCTAGAAAGCTTTGAAACTAAGAAATAATTAGAAACTAAAACTAAAAGCTTCAAAGTGACTCCATTAATGGAGGATGGACATAAGTGTCCCACCGGGCGTGCCAAATGTGTGCATGTGTTGTTTTCAAAACTAATGCTAATACAAGTAAAAGACTAACACCTAAATAGCCTTAACTTAGCAAGAATTGAACAACAAACTAAACACCATCAAGATAAGAATTAAACAAGGGTTAGATGCTAACATTCATCAATACAAACTTTGAAACTAACAATGTTAAAACATCTAAAATCCTCTATTCTCTAATAACCAACAAATGAATGGACCTAAGTAAGCTCCATGGCTATCAAAAATGGTTGTCCTTAGGGTGCCAAGAAACCTAGGAATGAGAGCTTGTCAAAGTTGGGCTACAAGACCCCTTTAACACCTTTCATATGACCTAAGCACTTTGAGAAAGAGGTTTAACTCTTCAAGATGATGAACTCTCAAGAAAAAAACAACAAGCTTTTAATATATTTTATTATATGCTTTACATTTGCTCTCTTAAGAAGTTTAGGTGTAAGTAAAAAGGTAGAAGGAGGGCTTCTTATATAGCCTAATGGGTAAAGGAAACACTTCATCCCTTTGCGTGTGGGATAAAAGTAAAACATGATTAGGAATGGATAAGGTTGCTTTATTAAAGGTAACCTTACTTTAGAAGGGTTTAATTTATGCTTAGAAAATCATGGGAGTTGAGGGGTGTTTTAATTAATCAAAGGTGATTAACTAATAGGCAAATGTAAGCTTATAGAAGCCAATTAGAGGAATATTAGTATGATTTATACTATTAGAAGGGGATTAAATCAATAAATATTAATTTATTGATTTAATGAGAAGGGAGGCTAATTAATTAGTAATAATTAATTACATTAGATAGAATATGTAAATAATTAACGGAAGGTCATTTATTAGGTTATTAGTTAGATAGGTGGCTTAATCAATTAGCGTATTGTAATTAATTAACAACCACAAGAGGGAATATGAGCGCTTTTGATGATATATCATCGAATCAGAGAAAGGGATAATTAGCGCAATTTAAGTATTTGACTTGGTTGGGCGTAATTATAGGTGTCTACATTTCCCAGTGAAAATTTGGAAATCCAATAATCTGCAGCTGTAATTGTTTCCTTAGCTTTTCCCTCAATGGGAGTAACAACCTCTACAACTCGCTCCCCATATGGATTCACTGTTAGACTCAAAATAGTCCTTAGCCTCTTGGTCTTTATTTTTTGTGTATGTTCCAATATACTGAGATCTATGACATCTCCTAGAGGCAATGTTTTCTTTTACTTTGTAGTTTTTCTAACAACCATTCTAGAATGGCTTATGCCGTGAAGATAACATATTTGACTCAGTAACTGAAACATTAGCCACCATAAGAGTACCAGTAACATTGGTTGGCATTTTAATGGTAGTGGTAGTGATGGATGAGGTCGATGTGAGGACTTCCATAGGAGTTGATACAATAATGTTAGGGGATGAGATGCAATAAAATGGAAAGTGTTAGTGGAAGTGAGGTTGAAATGGGTGACCCAATAGTTTCTCCACCGAGAGGACTGGAAGAGATGAGAATACTTGGGCCATGGAAGGTGATGGGAAGGAATAAATTATGGTAGAAGTGGAAGGAACTGATATAGGAAGGGACAATGGAAGAGAAGAGGGAAATGATGGGTCTTCTAGGATACTAGGAGAATCATTGACTTCAACTATTTTTGTCATAGGTGTTGTTGGAGGTGTGAATTTAGGAACATGAGTCTTAGAAAGAGATGAGCTCCCGACAACAAATGAAATATTTTTTGGGACCATATGGATCTTTTGGGTTGACCTTTTACCCTTTGTGGTTGTTGATTGGCTCATAGGTTATGGGGCCTCTTCATTTGTAGGTTGCTCTGACCCCTTGGTGAGATCCCCAAGGTAACCAACCAACTGTGAGTTCTTTGTAAAATGTGTCCTACCCTTTCCTTTGTGTTGCAAAATTCTTCCACATACCAATCAATCCATGACAATGGTTGATTGGAAATATTATTAATTTTATACAATTCATCCAAAACTTCATCATTGTCTTGCATGTCTTTTGGTACGTCGGCTATTCCAAATTATCGAACCTCATCCAAAGTTAGTCATTCATAATCTCTATCGGATGATAAATTCATCCCAAAAATGGATCCAAATATCTTCTAACTAGGGCACATGGGAACCAGGACCGACCTGTTTAGTGAATTTACCCCAATAGTCAAAATTGGTCCGTGGATGGAAAGTTCTCAAGGTTACCTCTCATTATTTCGCATATAAATTCTTGGACTTGTAAATGTTTGGGAAGGTATATCTCCATATTGAAATAGGGAATTGCATTCCCACTTTGTGTCATTTGTTTTGAATCCGATGGTAATCCAACAATTGCCGAACCAACTCTAGTAGAACCCATTTGTCGGTGGGACATCTTGGAAGCTTGCTGGGAGCACCTATGAAGCTAGGAATACGAATGTAAGTAAATGTGGAAACTGTAGGTAGATATCTCCCCACTCATAGACTTATTTGAAGGTTTCATCAGAAATCCTTTGATTTTATAACTCCTTATCGAAGTGATAGAGGATAACCGCAAAGAAAGCATCGTTAATTCTATGGAAGTGTCTACTTCCTCCTCCGGTGTGAGATGGGGATAGAAATCATAGATTTGGGAGGTACTTTGAATACCTTTAGTATTCAACCCGGTGAAATATCCCATAACAGTAGCAACATAAACCAAAAAGGATGTCATATAGAAGCTCTTTATGGTCAGCACCTTACTCAACTAATATGCTCCCCCACCTGATAAATTATTTATTCTTCTTGATGGTGGAAATGTATAAGAACATCCATTCCTAGAATTCCTTTGCCGAGGGAAGACCTAAACTCTACTTAATAAAGCACAATGATGTCATTGACCTCCTGAATGAAGTCCGACCGATACATGGTCTTTGGTAATTTGGCAACGCTCTTGGCTAGATAAATTTTCATCATGAATTTCATGCATAACTCCACCTCCATGTCTCAATACTCCACTGTCAACTCTTGATAAATTGTGGCGTAATCTTCAACATCAGGAAGTTTGAGTAGATATTTGAAGAAGTCTAGGGTCCAAACGGATTACCACCTTATCATCATCATCTTTGACCGACATAGATTCTTCATCAAAGTGGGCTACCATGGCTAAAACAAACTCTGGACAATGCATAGATGTGGGAAAATAGCAGCAAGGACAAGCCCACTTTCATATATGACATGCATCCATGATTTCTTGTTTGGGGCTTTCACTCTTGCCCATAAATCAAGAAAACCGATCTGCCCCGTGTCGGTGTCCCCTATGTTCCTAGGTTTGAAGACAGACAAGAGTGAGGGAAACTCCAAGGAATGAATATTTCATCTTTTCTTTTCCCTTGGATGTAGAAGTAGACATCAATTACGAGTTCCAAAATGCCGAAGTAGAGAAACCTAAAACCTCCAACCTCCAAAAATAGAAACTCAAATGGAGAGGCTCGAAAATCCGAATTGGAAGAGTCCAAAATGACAGTTCCAAAACCTAAATTGGAAACCTCTGAAAATCTGAACTAGAAACCTTTAAATGTTAGAATCAGTAAACCTTTGAAAAGAACATGTCCGAAAACCTTGACTTCTAAAATCCCGAATAGAAAAGCTCAAGCTCAAAAATGACAAGTTCCGAAAGCCCAAGTAGAAACCTCTGAAGTTCTAAAAGTGAGAGTTCCAAAGTTCTGAATTAGAAACCTACAAAAACCTAATGGCACAATCTCAAATTTCCAAAAGTGAGAGTTCAAAACCCCAAATGGAAATCTCTGTCCGAATGGCACAATCCCCAAAAACAAGAAGCGCCGAACAATCCAAGGCTCAATACTGAAAAGATAGTTCTCTGAAAGATGTGAATCTTTGAAATCTAAAAAACAAAAGGCGGCTGAGGGTGAATTAGAGAACTCAATATGATCCCCGCAATCATGAGTGCCTGTAGAAACTCAAATCATGGAATCATGAAGGGCAATAGATTTTTCATTTCCCAAGGTATGCAGAGGAAGAACAAAGAAAATAAACAAGGAGGAAACAAACACAAAATCTTAAACCAAAAGAAAGACCAAAAATTAAAAAAACACCTTGAGGATGACGTTGAAAAGTAAAAATATAGTAAAAATTAGTTTTTAGAGCAAAGTGTCAGGTGAAAATGACAAGCAAAAATGTGATTTAAATAGAAAAAACTTGATATTAATGGTGAAAATTCAATTTATATGGGGGTAGGTGGGAATAAATGCGCAGAGAGCTTCAAATGTTCGAGACTCGAAAGCTTGAAAATCCAAAATTTTGAATTTTAGGGTTTTTGGCTTTGGAGATTAAGGGATGAAAATCGTGAAAAGGATTGGAAGAGTTCCAAAACGTGAAAGCCTAAAAGTCCAAAATTTTGGACTTTCAGACTTTCGGACTTTAAGTCTTAAAGAAAATGACCCGTAAATGATCTAAGAGTTACAAAACCTAAAATCCTTAAATTCTAAAATTTAGGACTTTCGTGGTTTCGTGACTTCAAAGTCTGAGATAATTTTTCAAAAAGAGTGACCATTAATTCTGAAACCCGAAAGCCCGAAAGTCCAAATTTTAGACTTTTGGGGTTTCAGGACTTCAGAACTCTATAAGGAAATTTCTAAAAATCGTGACTTAGAGTTCCAAAACTTTGAAAAGTATGAAATTTGGAATTTTAGGGTTTCGAGACTTGAAACTTGAAGAACACATTTTCAATTTAAACCAATTAAATCCTGAAGGAAAAATCTCCAAAGTCCGAAGTCCTAATTTTTGGACTTTGGGACTTGGAGAAACTTCAAGATGTAGAGATCTCACTGTGAAAATATTTCTTCAAAAAAATTCTTGATCGATTTTAAAACCTACTTCTCAATGTAGATTAAATTTGTAATAATATCCATGCAAGTTAGCATGCACAGTGGTTTGTCGGAGGCCTGATCATTCCTTTTAGAGGGAATTCTCACATAAGACATATACAGATATGTGTAAAGCACTTGAAGAAGCTTTGCATCTTTGAGGCACTTGGGAGCATAGACACTGGAGTAAGCCCATTCTTGGAATCTCAAATTGTAGCAATGGTAAAATAGTTGGAGAAACTATCAGCCAATATAGCACATGAGACACACACTAGAATTTGGTGCACAAATTGTGAAGTAGAAGGGCATACTAAGGATAGTTTTCCTTTAGATCGGTGCACTCCTTGTTGCTGGATTGTGAGATATGTTATTTAGACCATGATACAAGCTACTGCCCATTGTTGTAATGCATTATAAGGAAGAACGTGTCCCGACATCGTAATATTTTCCAGTCCAAAACTCACAATACTAAAGATTACAGGTTGATTGATTAGATCATGATTGTTGATATTGGTCTATGACGAGAATGGAGTTGTGAATAAATATAAAGATAAAAGTGAGCAAGATGTTCATGATCACACTCAAGGGTGCTATGATCATAATGAAGGGCACTTTGAGGGAGATCATGGTAGAGGTTGAGGATACCATCATGGATTCAGTGGGAGGCCATGGTGGTGGATGAGGTGAGTTTCCTTGTAGGACATGTTATATGTGAGGATCCCCGACCATTATAGGCACAAGTGCCCTCAAAACATTACTTGTTCTTTTTACATAAAGAATCATAACTATGAAGAGTGCCCTGAACATCTAAGCAATGAATGTTGAAGTTAGCACTAGATCCTAAGATGGTACCTATGAAGATTACTACACATATTGAGGCTACGCATGCTAGAGAAACATTACAACAGAAGCCTACCATTACTAAGGAGGAGGTTTTTCATGCAAATTATACAGACCCTACACATCAAAAAGAGGTTTACCAAGAAACCATGGAGGTACTCAGAGATCTGCAGGGTGAGATACAATGTCTAAAGGAACAGTCATGGAATTTGGAATAGAAGAAGGTAGCTGACATTCTTCATTGAATGTTGATGATCTAAAAGAAGTATGCAAAATATTACGTAAAGAGAACATTATTCCATTACTAGGAGTTGGTTAAAGGGATACACTCTACGCACTGGTATTAAGAACGAAAAATAGATTTTACATGCTAATATCCCTCCTCATAGCTTGGATTATGACAAGGATATCACTCTGAATGTTGTTGTGGATGGATGAATTTTGAGTAATATTTTGATTGAAACAGGCGTGGAAGTGAATGTGCTTACTTTAGATGCATGGGATCAGATGAGTAGACCTCCATTGCAGCCATCTTCTAATGTATTATTTATGACAAATCGGACTAAGGCCATGCCAATTGGAGTCTTGAAAGATGCATCAATCACCATATATAGGGCTAAATTCATTGGAGATTTTGAGGTTTTGGTGCTCCTAGAAGCGGACAAATTCCTAGCTCTACTTGGGTGTCCTTGGTGTTATGAAAATAATGTTGATCTACATTTCAACAAGGGATATATCAGTTTTGAGAACAAGGAGGAGAAAGTTATTATCCATTTGATAGACGGAAAATATACACCTTATGTTAAGCCTTTAAGTGAAGAAGACTTGAACAAAATTTATGTGCGCACCATTCGAGATCCGGAAGTGCTTGAGCCATCTAAGGAAGGAATTCTCCAGTGGGATGATGCACAATCCATCAGTGATACTACAAGTATTTCCTATGAAAATTGGGCTCATGACACTTATGAGATGGTTGGGTGTGAGGTAAGAAGCACGCTTTCATGTGTAAATAGGTCGCACTATGTTAGGCGATTAGGAAACAACCATGTAACTCCGATAAGACACTGATGAAGAAAAACATGAGGTATTCCAGTGAGCCATGGAAGTATAGTGTGAGGATTAGGTGGACAGAAGGAGCATGTTATTTTATACCTTGCGTGGAATAGCAATGCGCTAGTGGATGGTTCATAGGGATAATCTCATAGAATGGAGAGAAGTGAGAATTTCCCTATCAACAAGGTTTCTTAGAAGTAATGCACCTACTAAAATATGTGAATATCATGGTAATAATCTTGTTCAACACCATGTTCAACAATGTGAGAGACTGCGACGAGAGGGGCGGGAGGTTTTACCACCTTCATTGTGGGTGCACAAGATTTATTTCACCTTGCGAGGCTGCGCATGCATGGTATGTTTATGCGAGTTGAATAGAGAGACTGGAAATTGGCAAGACTTGACTACATGTATGATCCATACTTTTGAGTACTTCTCCACTAAACCTTCAATGAATGAGACATTATAGGTTATGAAGTGCTTGACTATGGGAGATAGTGTAAAAGTTGAAGAACTCATTCAAGAGTTACTTGGTGATTCATACCTAGAAGCATGTTTTGAAGAAGTAGAAGAGACAGATGCAAAACTGCTTGAGCGCATTTGCCTAGAGAAGGAGAAAGGGAAGATAGTCTACATGAAGGATGATGAAGAAGTGGAAAATTTAGACAGATCATTTAGAGGGTACACGCGAGGTCTTAGACAGTGCGGATGAGAAGGTGCATGCCTACCATGAACCTATGAAGACAAATAAAGTGAACATTAGGATGGAAGATGAACCTAAGGAGGACATCATTAGAGATTACTAGTCTGACTCTAAAGTGGCTAAGATAATTGAGTTGCTACATGATTTCTAGGACTTATTTCCTATAGGCTACCATGAGTTGAAATGAGTGCATGAATCTTTGGGCGAGATGAAAATTAAGTTAAAGGAAGGCACACGCTTGGTTAGGAAGAGACCTTATAAGATGAACCCTAACATGCACATAAAAGTTAAAGAATAAATTGACAAGATGTTGAAATTTGGCATCATTGAGCCCATAGAGGAATCAGAGTGGGTTAGCCCTATGGTAATCAGTATAAAGAAATATGGAAGAATTAGGATTTGTGTGGACTATAGAGAGTTGAATGTTGCATGTGTGATTGATCCTTTCCCTACCCCTTTTACTGAAGAAATATTGGAAGGAGTTGTAGGATGCAAGATTTACTCCTTTATAGATGGATTTTCTAGATATCATCAAGTAAGGATTGCTAAAGAAGATCAAGAGAAGAAAAAATTTACCATTGAATGGGGAAGTTTTGTATACAACGTGATGCCCTTTGGTTTGAAGAATGTGCCTGTAATATTTTTGACGTATTGTTGTTTAAGAATTCCAGGACTTTATTCACAAATTCTTACAGGTTTACTTAGATGATTGGACCATATATGGGCTTGTCAAGGATCATTGTGACAACTCGAGGTTAATGTTTGAGAGGTGAAAATAGTTTATCATCTCTTTAAATATCAAGAAATGCATATTTTCTACAGATTTTGGAACTATGCTAGGGCATATCATCCTAAGGAGGGCTTGGTAGTAGATCTAGCTAAGGTTGTAGTCATTTTAGGCTTAGAGGAGCCTACTATTCAAAGAGAGGTGTAGAGAATCTTAGGCCACACAGGGTATTACAAAAAATTTATCCAAGGTTATGCTAAGCTTTTTTTCCCCCTGGAGGAGTTATTAAACAAGAAAGGAAAGTTTTATTAAGGAGAACCGCAACAACACACATTTGAAGCGCTGAAGGAAAGGCTTACTACGACGCCTATCCTGCATTTTCCTTCATGGAATATACCTTTTCATATACATGTAGATTCTTCTCGGCATGGAAATTGGCACATTTCTAGCTCATCCTAGAGAAGGTATTATAGATCATCCTATTTTATTTGTTAGCGAAAGTTGACTCTGAGAACATAATTATACAACTACAGAGTGTGAGGCTTTGTCAATGATCTACGCACTACATAAGTTTAGATAGTACTTGCTAGCAACACCTTTTATTTTCTATACATATCACATGGCATTGAAATACTTGGTGAACAAGCCTATTTTATAGGGGCGCATATGTTGATGGGTTCTATTATTCTAGGAGTTTGACTTTACAATTGTGGTAAAGCCAAGTAAAATTAATTCTGGTCCTAGATCATTTGTCAAAGATTGAATCAGGAGAGGACACACATAGTATCGAAGATACAATGTTAGATGTACTGATTATACAGCTAAACCGTGTGCCCTCGGACTTAGAGGATATTGTTTTTTTTTTTTATGCATAGGTATGGTGCCCAAGGAATGAAGGCATTAGAAAAGAAACAACTTGTAATTTACACCGCACCTTTCATGTTGATCAGTGGTGACTTATAAAAACTAGGTTGAGATGAAGTATTGCATCGGTGTGTACTAAAGCATGAGTGTACAACAATTATGGAGGAGGCTCACAGTGGTATCACGGTGGACACTACGCAGGGGATGCCACCACGTGTAAGATCCTACGAGTCGGTTTATGGTGGGAGACCTTGTACAAGGATTGTAAAGAATATTGTAAGGCGTGTGATCACTATCAACACATTGGAAAACCTAGGAATAGAGATGAAATTAGAAAAGAAACAACTTGTAATTTGCACCACACCTTTCATGTTGATCAGTGGTGACTTATAAAAACTAGATCGAGATGAAGTATTGCATCGGTGTGTACTAAAGCATGAGTGTACGAAAATTATGGAGGAGGCTCATAGTGGTATCACAGGTGGACACTACGTAGGGGATGCCACCGTGTGTAAGATCCTACTAGTTGGTTTATGGTGGGAGACCTTATACAAGGATTGTAAAGAATATTGTAAGGCGTGTGATCATTGTCAACACTTTGGAAAACCTAGGAAGAGAGATGAAATTCCTTTGAGGCCTATTACTAGTGCAAAACCTTTTGAGAAATGGGAAATTGACTTTGTGGGTCCTATTTCCCTAGCTGCGCACAAAACTGGATCGTGCTACATACCCACTTGTACAAATTATCTTACAAGGTGGTCAAAAGCAACACCTACAAAGGATTGTAAAAAAGCTACATCAATAAGGTTCTTGTGGGAAAATATTCTTACCAGGTATGGATGTCCTTTAACTTTGACAAGTGATATAGGCACTCATTTCCTTAATGAGACCATCAGGATATTATTGGATGAATTTATGGTTGCACACCATAAAATAACACCCTATCACCCCCAAGTAAATGGGACTTGAAGGATTTTAAAAATATATTGGGCCAAACATTGACGAAAAATTGTGATGCTTTGGAAGGAAATAATGGGATGATAAAGTTTCTGCTTATGTTTTGGGCATATAGAACAACCTACAAATGATTGAATAAGGAAACACCCTTTCAGTTTGTGTTTGACGTAGAAGCAGTTCTTCCCATGGAATACATGTTACCTTCTTTGTGTATTGCATGGGTTGGAGGTCTAGCTGATGATAAAATATTAGAATAAAGAATTGACAAGTTGATACAACTGGATGAGAGGCATGCCATATCATGATGGAGTTCGACACAAGAAAAATCTAGGCAGAAGGCATGGCATGACAGGAACATCAAGGAAAAGAAGCTTAAGGTTGGGCAGTATGTTACTTCTTATGATTCAAATTTTTTGTGCCACCTATGAAAGCTTAAGGTGTATTGGTTGGGACCGTATGTTATCACTCATATACTTGACTCATGCACTTACCAGCTAGAGGAACTTGTTGGAACACGATTACTCGGTTACTTCAACAGGAGTAGGTTAAGCTCTCTAATATAAATAAGCCTTCTTGGTGTTTGTAATAAGGCAATATTTCTATCTAGATTAGATTTACCTTAATGTATTTCCTTTAGATGTGTTTCCTTCTTCATTGTTATGCTTTGTCAATTTAGTTATTTTTTTTGTGTAATAAGCGTGCTTGCGTGCCAAAATATGATTACAATATAAAGTGTTTTCATGCACAGAGGACTGCACATACCCTTAGTGTGGGGTGGTTGTCATCCAAAGTTGGGTATGCATAAGGACATATTTGTGCAGATGGTATGGAAAGGTGTTTCTAGAAATAAAATTGCTTCTAATGAAGACAATAGGTGGAAAAAAATGAACGCATACGAGTGTAACATGAGGTAAGTTGCATGGCTGTAGAAAATACTTAGAGGAAGGCACAATAGCGAATTAATTTGGTGGATGGAAGTGTGGGAAAGGAGGTATGTTTCCAAGAAGTAGGAAGGTGAGCTAAAAGGCTATGACCGTGGCATGTAAATGTATAACATAGAAAGGTTGGTAAATGACAAGTTAGGATGAGAATCAATGGTAGGTGGGGGAACAATAAATGCGATAAATTTTACAAAATATATATAAGGATGGGATGTGGGTTCAATTTTACCTTTGCAAATTACAAGTATTTGAGCAAACTATTTGAGAACAATCAAAGCAAGATGTGTTGAAGTGTAGAGAGGTGAAAAACTAGGTGAGGATAACAAAATTGTGCATGAAATTGGATCACGTTCCAAATGTAGAATGGTTTGAGTGAAGAAAAGGTATGTAGAAAGAAGAACTAGAGTGCCATGGTTTGAGAAGAAGCTAGGGCATGAGAGTTTGGATCACATATCTTGACAGAAGTAAAAAGGCACACCCTTTTCTTACTATGGCACCAAGGAGAGCACCTAGAGCAGGGACAAAGGGGAAGAAGAAGGTAGAGACCAAAGTCGAGATAGAGGATACCCCCAAAAGAAAATTTTCTGAGATGTAATATCCAGAAGAAGTAATCATGGGATGGGATTGGGATTCTCATATCTGCTAGAGAAAAGTGAGTGACTATAATCATCGAACAACTGATAACAAGGAGGAGTTAGATGCGTTGTTGAACAGGAAGACCAATAAATGAACAATTGATGATATGCCCATCTACGACGATGTTGGAGAGAAGTTGCTGAAGAAGGTAGGGGTCTTGCAGGTTGTATGAACTCCCTTATTTTTGAAAACCTAAAAAAATCTACCAATGGATCATGAACGAGTCCATGAGGACTTATTTTATTTTGTTGGGCAATAGATGAGGATCATAGTGCCCTTAATTACTATCCTGATAGGATTAAAGGGTACATGTATATAAATTAGTAGTGATTTAACTGACAAGGCAACTATTTTGGCCACCAACAAGGAGCTATGTTATTCAAAGGGTTTGTGTGGCATGGACATCTACAAATTGAGGAAGTATCCTGTTGTGCAGGTGGTCGTGCACCTACTTACAAAACTAATGACCAAGAGAGATGGTCACAAGTGAACACCATGTGGCTCCACATTGCTAAGAAGATCTCGTAGGGATATATATACAATGTGGTGGGATACACAGATTGATACAATAATTGAGGAGGTGCAAAAGGTGAGAAGATAAGATTTGGCACTATTTTATTATCTCTTGTATTTGTGGAAATTGGAGTGCCCGATGGGCCAAAGAATAATATTTGGGAGTATCCTATAGAGAAGAAGTCTCTCGTATAAAGGTTTGAGAAATATTTATGTGAAGGATCTATGAGTGGCCCATTCAAGCAAAGGGAATAGATGTGGTATGACCAACTTCGCATGACATTCAAAGAGGAATGGAGAATTCCTAAGGAGCTACCCTCAGTGGTAGGAAAGTCGGTACAATTTGCAGTGTACCAACACTTTTGCATCATGTAATTTATAATGAAGGATGGGACATGGAGTCCCTGGTGTAAACTACCATACACCTTCACAACATGGTTCTTCCATGCCATAGTTCATAGGTTTACAGATGCACACCGGTTGCTATACAATGCAGATAAGGTAGACTGTGACTACCATACCTTGAGAAATACTTGCACTTACCCGGGTAGGTCTGCTTACATTGAAAGGTTCATCTTAGATGATATAACCATGAGTCCAATAAGCTTGGCCATTGGCAACAATGGGGCCACACTAATTTACATTCAACTTAAGCCTAGGTTGGAAAATGATAAGTATGTGGAGAAAAATTCATCCTACCAGGCCCACCTAATGGGAAGCATACAATTGGAAATTTGGAAGTTGAGAAGCCCACCTTGGCCCTAGAAGAAGAAGAGGAATAAGACCTACATGAGGCCATTGGTGGCTTAGTGTGTAGGGGTTAGAGGTAACCCACCGATAAGAAGGAAAGTGAATGCGCAATTACTAATCCAAAACAACAGAAGAGGAGGAATAATTGGAAACAAAAGCGCCGAGACTTGGACACATAACCAATCAATGAGGAGCACAAACTCAAAAGTGTGTTAAGAATAACTAGAACTCAGGGCACATGACCATCACTACCTTTACGAAGGTCAACTTGGCTCTCCCTCAGAAGGAAGCACCGAGAAGAAGGAATTTGAAGCTCAAAGATGGCGAGGAGATGAGTCAGGGAGAGCAGCATGCTAGGAACCCCGGTGTAACATGAGGATACGAGAGCCTCGTGGCCGAGGACATGAAGAATGATGAGGAGGGGTTAAAGGAAATAGAAGAGGATATGGGTGAGCCATCTAGAACACCCCACACCACTTAGGAAGGTGAAGGACCAACTCCAGACTCTAGCACCCGGGTTCCTAAGGGGAAAAATTGAAGAAGGGGAAGGAAAGCAAGGAATACATGGCTCCTACTATGGGGTATGTAGAAGACCCAAGAAAAATTATATGTGCCTAATTTCAAAGCACCATGGGGCCAAAGGACTTATATGGTTGGGATTTTATGGATCCATTCAAACACATATGGATGAACCATATTTTGATGTATGTGAGGAATCATGTGTCTCGCACAGAGTGAAGAAGGCACCACAATTTAGGTACACGAATATCAAACCTCTTGTGATGTCTGATGAACAAGTGAGCAATTCCTTGGTCAAATTATCTGCTAAGGTTGTGTAGAGGAATGTGGATAAAGAGGAAATAATTAGAGCACTACTGGAAGACAATAAGGATAAGACTACATAAATAAAGTGCCTAAAAGTAGAGAAGGAACAGGAAGAAGAAAAGAATGAGGATTTTGTTAGCATGGTTGAGGAACTTGGTGACCATATTATTAAGGTAAGGCCTCATTTATAATCTCAGGTTCCTCAGAAGTTTCCCTCTACAATGTATTATTTGCGCACACTAGTAAATTTGGTTTTAGATGAAAGGCTCGTTCGAATGAATGGACCAAAAGATCCTCGAAAGGAAGAAATAAGAGAAAAGGAAACTGCTGCATGAATCAAATCATATTCCACTACATTATTGAAGCATGAAATTTTTAACCTATGGGAAAAGGACTTCTTGTCATGCGTAGAAACACAAACTACACTGCTCAACTCCAATCCCGCTTCAGAGCCATCAAAGAACATTTTCCATAAATCGAAGCATCATTGTATTCTTCTTATGACATGGGGGCCATGAATTATTTTCATGGATGCAATAAGTTCCCAAACCTATCTCTATAATTGCATTATAGGGATAAAATTGATAAAGCTTCTTGGCCCACTCATCTTATAAAATATTAGGCGTTGAACAAGTAGTAGTAGAATTTTGTACTAACACTTTGATTCATTTTCTTGATCTTCATGGATCATGCAATTAGAGTTGAGGGGAATAGGGTCATAGGATTCAACATGATAAGAAGAGATTGGCTCAACTTGAATGGTAAATCTTGTACCATATCTGGTTCTTAATAACATGTGAGACCAATCAAAAGCTAAATACCCACCCATTTTTTGCTATGAAGTCTATTGATAAGCGATGTCAAAGAAAGGGGGTAAGTTAATTACTGATATGTCTTGAGTAATAATGGTCAATCTAGGATTATAATGAAGAGTTAACTAAAGATATTTTACAATTCCTTGTATTTTTGACTGTTAAACCCTCAAGTTGTAGGACCTTGTTAGAAGTTGGACTGTACTTAATGCCTAAAACGTTTGCTATTGGGTATTACTGAATTACAATCACCCGAATCTATCATACAATTATGCACTAGGTGCTTTCCCACGATCGAGACATGTAAATTGTGGAGGCTTCATAACTTTCCTTGTTCATCCTTTGGTTGACACAAGTTGGCTTCTATAGATATGGTCCATATTGTGACATTTACTTCGAGCTTAGTGCATGAGATCCCTTTGAGATGGAATAGATAAGACATCTCACATTATCACATTTAGATTTGTCTTGTTCATTTTGTCAACAATGTTCAGAGGGATACCCACAGATTTATGCATTGAGGGTATTGAGGTTTCTCTTCTTGTCTACTTAATTGGTAGAAGAAACGCTTTGGATGGTGGAATTTCTTTGTTCCATAGATTTTTAGTGTAATGTAGATTTTTTTTTTTCGAACAATGAAGCTGCTATGTTGAGTGGGAGAATGGGCTAAGTACTAGCCACACATGAAGGTTTGAAAACACACTTAAGGGGTGTGCGAAGGGGCACACACACATATGAGGAATCAATGCGCAGAGATTCACGCATAAGCATAAAATTTTTGGGATTTAGCCGATTTTCCAAAAGACATGGATAAAAATAAAACAACAGAGAGGGAGTGGTGTCCAAGAAAGGTCTATAAATATAAAGAAACAAAATGGCTTGGGACACACAAACAAAGGATTTAAAATTGGAAAAGCACATATAGAGAAACAAGAAGATCATGCATAGGACAAGATAATAATAGGATTAAAGTAAGTCATGTATATTTAGGTTAATCTATTATTAGTAGAGAATGTAAAAGCATACAGGTTATTTTTGTGCGCATGCCTATTATTTGGAAGGGCATTAACGGTGAAGGAAAAGTTCCCACCCCTATAAATATGTGATGTGTGTCTTTGCTTAAAGGAGGACGATGAGTATGTGATGTAATGAAATAGTTTCACGTATGACCTAGGTTTTGAAGTCTTTATGGGTGCGCTCATGGACCAATGATTGGATGTACTAAATCGTATTGTAATCAACTACTTGTTTATGTATTGACTATGATATTTTGCAATGGATAAGTGATGATGTTTGGGAATATTAATGTTATTATTATTCTTGAATGATTTGTTTCCTTATTATACATGTTTCCAACAACCATGTTTATGATGATTATTATGTATGAATGAATGTCTTGGTTCCGAGTATGATGACTATGCATCCTAACAATATGGTAAACATAACAAATGAGGTTCTTGGTGACTTTGTGCACTTAAGGTGAGCATTCGTAACCGTGCCCTGGATGAGGTGTCAATGCGCATAGCTATTGAGTGTGTAAACAAAGACTACATTTTGGTTCCATTGCCAATAGATCTTTTCAATTTGTCTACCAGGATGTTGTATGAAAATGGTGTATCGATTGTCTTTAGTGAGTATTGAGAGTTGGGTAGAAGACGGCCAAGAATCATTTGCGCACAACGCTATAACATTAAACTTGATGTTAATGCGTGAAAGTGGGTAGAAGATAATATTTATTATTGCCTATATGAGACGTTCTTCAACTTTTGTCCAATGGATTTATAACCGTGGTTGGCACTTACGCATCAAATAAAATTTTCTACCTAGGAATGAGAACTTGGGCGTAAGAAGACTATTGGACTTTCTTTGATTTGATTGAGACATGGACTAGAGCTATGGATTTTTTGTGGGAAGGTGTGTTGCACACATATACTTTGGAGTACATAATTTCCACCTATTCTGCCTCGAGGAATTAGAGTTTTAGTTCTTACGTGAGCCTAAAGTATCCTATTTACATGTGACACCCTTAGTTATCAAGATTCAAAGGTAGAATTTAGACTGAAATATTACTTATGGATAGATAAATCACCACCGCGCATAGGGGCGGAGAAGGTGTGGAGAATGATTTTGGTAGCTCGAAGGAAGAAAGGTAGAGAGAGGAAAGATGACTCAAGTATAATGAAATGTGATAAAGGGAAGTTGACCTTGATGTTACTATCAATAAGAATGATCACTGGAAAAAGTGATGAGAGCCCCGTGGAAGATGAGGAGCCGTAGTATGATATCCTCATGACTTTGGGAAAGTGCGATAGAGAGACTCCATCAACTTTTGATGAGAGCTCTTGTGTAAGTTGTTCTAGATCCAAATGTAATTGTTGTTGAAGAACATCATAGTGAATGTGAGAAAGAAATATCTTCACATTGGGAAGGACATACAGTGGACATATTTTAGTTTCATCTCAAGAAGTATAACAAATTAAGAATATGCACATGGCAACACAACAAGATCCAATTTTTGGAAGTACTTTTGGAGGAGTTTTTCATAGGCGCATCTTCGGGACAGTGTTGGCACACATACCAATGGAATAAATCCTATAGGTATTGCTACATCACAAGCAAAGTGGGTGTCTAGTTCAACACAAAAATGGGACACAAGGAAGTTCATTTATAGGACCACAAGTCGTGGCAGGCGGCGCAAGAGGCTCGGGAGGGTTAAGCTAGCCAACGTGTAGAGAAATCTTGGTGGAGATTTTGGATCTTGGCATGGTCATAACCCGGATAGGTTCCACAACTATAACAACCACCACTAAATCAGCCAAAGCCACAGACACCACCTCAACAACCGAAAGGAACAGACACCTCAAGTCTACTTTGAGATGTCTCTTCACTTGTTAGAGTATAGAGGTGTGGAGGATGTGGCTGAGCATGTGTAGAAGTGTGAATTTCCATGAAGAGCTAAGGTAATTACAACCCCTAATAGAAAGGCAAGTCAATTTTCCACCACACTTCAAGGGCTTGCATATAGTTGGTACAAAAAGTATGACCCGCACTGCATCATGCGGTGAATTATGATGCTTTATGCGTAAAATTTTTGGTGGAGTTTCACATTCTAGAGTTTGAGCAATAGAGTATTACCGCACTCAAGGATATCAAACAAGACTTGTCTCAAAGTGTAAGGGAGTACAATGCACGTTTTAAAAATATTTTTTCTAAATTATCTTATGATATTAATCCGAAGGAACAAGCACAATGGTTTGTTGGATCATTTTGACCTTATTTCAAAGGGTCCTATCTCATAAGATGTATGTGGATCCACGTGAGGCCTTGGAAGTAGTATGTGCACCAAGAAGTTGAGAGTGCGAGACACTAGAGTGAACACTTTTCTTGAGGCACAAATAATAGCTATGGATAAGGAACTTCATAATTTCTCTACAAATTCAATGAATGAGATGCACAATGGATTATAGTGCAATGATTGTGAAGTTAAGGGGCATATGAAGAATAGATATCCATGCAGAATGTGCACACTTTGTTAAAATCTTGTGAGATTTTCCACAAGAATTATGATGTACATAATTTCCCTTTCTTGTAGCGGGTGACAATGAATAATGTCTCTATGTATTGCAAGATTTGTGACATGCATACCCATGATACTAAATATTTATGGTTGATAGACCAAATTCATGAGGATGTGAAACTGGATTATGGTTGACCACTATGGAAAGTAGCTCTTAGGTGAAAGAACATCGGTTTAGTGATGTGAACAATAGTGGAGAGGGTGGATTCTCAGTAGTGGATATAGGAGCAAAGGCCTTGGGGTCGAGAAATATTTACACAGTACTTGCTACACTTATGGGTCCCTAGATCATTACCAACGGAGTGTCCCTAGAATTAGGTATGTACATATTGTGGAAAACAACATAAGGTTAAGGACTACCCTGATCTCTATGAGCACATGTGTAAAAACAAGAAGAAGGAAAAAGGCGTGAGAATGATTAAGGTACATGCATGAAGAGTGATCAATGGATGCCAAAGAAGATGCCTGATCCATATTTATAGCCCATGTTTGTGAATACTTGCGCAGAAGCACAATGTGCACATGATCATCTTAAGGTAAAAATGCTCATCGGGAGAGAGGAAATTATGCATAAGAATTATTCAAATGTTGCACATCAAAATAGGTTTATCAAGAGACCATGGAGGTGACAATGGATCTACAAGGTGATATCTCGGTGTCCGAAGAAGTAAGCGCATGAGAGGGAAAACACAAAGAATATTGAGCTTCCACATAAAGATGTAGATGATTTGAAGGAGGTGTGTGAGATTCCATAACAAGAAAATATCATCCCTTTATTAGGAGAATGGTTGTGTGAGAAGGTACCACATGCTATATTTGAGCGAGAGAAACATATCCTCCATGCAAACTTTCCACCACATAACCATGAGTATGACAAGGAAATCACACTAGATGTAGTGATATATGATTGGTCAGGTGAGGAATATTCTGATTAAAATAGGTGCTGAGATGAATGTTCTAACTTTAGATGCATGGAACTAGATGGGGAGACCACCATTGCAGCCATCTTCTAATGTGTTATATATGGTGGAGAAGACTAGGGTCATGCCAATTGGGGTATTGAAGGATTTTTCAATTAACATTCAAGGAGCCAAGTTTATTGGATATTTTGATGTTTTGGAACATGCTTTGAGGAAGATAACTTACCAAAATTACTTGGACATCCTTGTAGTTATGCAAACAATGCTGATCTCCACTTCAAAAGAGATATATCAAATTTTAGAACAAAGATGAGTGCTTGGTCATACTCATGGATGAGGTGAAGGCTACACCTTACATTGAGCCGTATGTGAGGAAGAGTTGAATAGAATTTATGCGTGCACATTGCACGACCCTAAGAAAGCAGAGCCATTTAGGGAGGGTGTACTTCAATGGGAAGACACACACTCTATCAGTGACACCACTAGTGTTGCTTGTGAAAATTGGGCCCTTGGAACTTATGAGATGATGAGACACAAGATGAAGGGAAGAATCACCAGGATGATCATGCTGCACATGGTTAGGAATTTGAGCATAACAAATCTACCAAGGTACACTAGTGAGGAGAAGCCTAATTCATTATTGTGTGCCATGGAGAACCGGTGGCAGAATGAAGGTGATCGAAGGAATATGATGGTTTATACCTTGCATGACACAATAGCATACTGGGCCACACAGAGATATAACCTATTGGGCTAGTGAGAAGTGATAATTACCTCTTCAACAAGGTTTACTTGGAATAATGTGCCTACCCTTAGAGATGAATATGATGGGAAGACACTTGATTTGGTACACGTTCATAATTGTGAGACACAATGGGCACAAGGCAAGGAGGATTTAACACCATCTCTTTGGGTGGATAAGTTCTATTCCACTCTACGAGCATGCACATGCACATGGTATGTCCATGCTGAGTTAAAATGAGAGACTGTAAGCTGATGTGAGATGACCAAAGGTATTTCTCATACCTTTGATTATTTTTCTAATAATTCACTTGTATATGAGGATTTATAGATCATGAAGCATATCATACTAGGAGACATTGTGAAAGAAGAAGAGCTCGTGCTTTAGTTACTTAGAGAACCTAATCCCGAGGTGCATGAGGATATGTTGGAGACAAAAGAGATGTAACTGGGCCATGTCTTTAAAGAGAAATAACAAGGGAAGCTAGTGTACCTAATTGATGTTGAAGAGGTAGAGAACCTAGATATTATCCAAATAGAGGTACGCGTGAGGTAATGGACTTTGCGGATGAAAAGGTTCTCACATACCATGATTTTATGAAGAAAAAGAAGGTTAATATCGACACGAGAATGCACCTAAAGAGGTTATCACTAGAGACTATTGGTCGAATAAAGAGGTAGCAAAGATCATTGAGATATTGCGTGATTTACCATATTTGTTTCCAAAAGGTTACCATGAGTTGAAAGGCATACATCCCTCATTGGGAGAAATGAATATTAATCTAAAATAATGCACATATCTTGTTTGGAAGAGGACTTATAGGATGAATTTGAACCTGTGTGTGAAGGTGAAAGAAAAGATTGAAAAGATGATTAAGTATGGCATCATTGAACCAATTTAGGAATCTAAGTTGGTTAGCCCTATGGTTATTACCATCAAGAAGGATGGGAGAATAAGGATCTATGTAGATTACAAGGAACTTAATGCCTCATGTGTCACATATCCTTTTCCTACACCGTTTACAAAGGATATCCTTGAGGGAGTTACATGGTGCGAGATATACTCTTTCATAGATGTGTTCTCAGTGCTATCACCAGGTGCACATTACACACAAGGATTAGGGAAATAACACCTTCACCAATGAGTGAGAAATCTTTGCATATATTGTTATGCCTTTTGGATTGAAGAATGTGCCAACCATATTCTTGTGCATGGTTGTGCAGGAATTTCATGATTTCTTCCATTGTAGACATTAAATCACATAATTTGGGTACATTTCTAGGTCATAATCACATACTTCCATTCATATGATTCCTAAGTGAAAAAAGTTCTAATTGTCCACCATCTTTGGCCTCTTTTCTTTCTTTCTAGTTCCTTTATTAGCCTTACACACCCTATTGCCGGTATAAATTTTGAAACTTAAGATTTTATGAGTCTAGACACCAGACCCAGTTAGGACACTAGTACCTAGGTGCCCTCATCCCCTCTGGGCACCCCGACATTTTTATCTTGCTCACCTCTTTTGGGCCTCTTCTAGCTATTGGGCATCTTGTTTTCTTATGGTTCGGCCTTTTAGTGGTTAATTATGAAATTTAAACAAGGGAATCATATAAATATAATGTTATGTGACAATAATAAATAACCAAGATCTAAACATATACTACTATCACCTAAGGTTGCATCCAAAGGCAATCTAAGAGCATTAAAGCATCCATCTAGCTTCACACAACGACAATGGACTGCATTCTTCTAGATACACTTCATAGGAGGGGAAGTTCATTTTGACATCCACACATATATGTACATTGCTATATCTAGCTATTGCTCACCATTCAAGTGCTTCTGCACAAGAACCATCTAGGGCACGATTCTACACACACACACGAGAATTACATGGAGTCCGAAATGTAGTGCATCTATCACCGTAAGTTCACTGTGTTTGGTGACCACCAGGATCACCTGAATCCCCATTTTCATATTTTTCCTTTTAGGATTTGATGTTTTTTTGGTGTTTTACACATGTTCTTTCTCTTTGCAGGTTACAAGTGAACTCGGTGATCTTCCAATGACCTACAAGCGATCAATAACGAACATTAGCGAACATCTTGCGACAATCGTAAAATCATTTTTGAGGTTATTAGTAGTCATGGAAGCCCATAATTAGTCTCCAATGCCCAGTTTCCCTTGACCTAGTCTAGTAAATCGCATTCCCAACATTTCGACACTTCTGTAATTTTATATGCTCTTGCAGGCAGTATGCCTTCCTGTTCCATCAATTTTCTATCTCAAGTACATCTTTGTGATTATTGTGAAATCAAATAAGTACTTATTTCCCTAAATAACTCCCAAGTTATTTGGGCAAATCATATTTTTATGACTCGATGTTCCTCATTTTAGGTTACGCGCACTCAACTTTCCTTCCTTGTACAACTTGTTGGCTATAATTCTTCTACGCGCCTTACTTCCTTCTTTCTTCCGCTTGCTTTCCCTTCATTCTTATATCTCCTTTCATTATCCCTTTTCACCTTCCCTTTGTGCACCCGATTTCACTCCTATTCTGTCACGAACTCCTTGTGTACACCTCTATAGAAACTCCTTCCAATTGGATAAGTCCTTGTCATTCCTTCCATGTGCTTGCATACACTTAGTTCATTTACATGCCACTTTTCTTTCTTCTTCCATGTGCCCTTCCTCGCCGAATGCTCATGCCCTTCCCCATACTTTTCCCCTACAAATATTCCCCCATTCTTCCCGAGCACATCTTAGCGCGCATATTCCCTTTGTTTCCCTTTTCACACATTCTTCTTCCACGTGCGTGCCTTTGTGCTTTCCCATGCACCACTCTGTAACACATCATCATCTGTAAGACTTGAGTGTGCCACACACAACCTATCAATGCATGTAAACAAGGTACGAAATCCTAACAACCAACCGATGCATGACATGTGGAAGAAACAACAAAAAAAAATAGTTGGCCGAATATTTTACTCAATCGAGTGTGCAATGTGTCATTACATGTCAGAGCAACCTGTAGACTTCTGAAAGCCATAACTTCTACAATAGTTCTCATATTACCGCATGCCAAGTCTCATTTGAAAATGCGACAACAAACTTTACACATTATACTTTTCAAAATCAGATTTTGGCAGGATTTAGTAGGTAGAAAATAGGAAACATAATTTTGGTCATCAATACACACATCCAATCAACCCCAACCACTATATTTCTTTAGATCTTACCCTCTTCCTTCTTCTACGCACCAAACAGGCATGTGGAGGTGCATCCGATAACCCCTACAGAGTTGTTTTGTAATAACTATCATTTTCTATTGGTGGTTGAGATTTGAATCCGAGTTTCCCTCTCTTTCTCCTTCTCTTCTCTCCTTCTTCTATAAATAACACAATTCTTCTTTATAAAATGGATCCCTCTTTGTTGTAATGGCACCATGTCAAAATGGTGGCCAACATCCTACGAGTTTCATACCTTGACTTGGTCTCTGTAATGTATTCTCACCTCCCGCCATGAATTTAAATAATTGTGCGTCCCGAGCAATAAAAATCATGTTTTTTGGAAATTTTGTCTTCCCTTTCTTATTTTCATTGCATTCTCACCTCTCTATTTGTGTTCCTAGCATGCTATGTGTATTTATCATTTACAATGCCCACATTCATGTGATGTGTGTGTGTTGTAAAGGCCAATCCCGCATGTTAATCATGTGACACTCACCATCCTCCCTCTTCTCTCGTGCACTCTGCTTTGATTCACCGCTCATGGAGAGAGATCGACCCTTTCCCAGCGCTATCACCTTCCTTAGCATATGATTTCCCCTTTCTACATATCCTTCTATCCTTGGTCATTCAAATGTTCACCCACATCTCTGGATCTGGAAGAACCGAGCTGTTTGAGACAACAATACGTTATCCCTTCTCTTGTACCTAGGGTTTCATTTTTATCTAGCTTATTGCTTAGGTTAGATATGTACTTCATTTCTTATTATTTCATTGTGACTTTGTAATTAGGGTTTAGCATATTTTCAATATTTGTTAAATCATCTATAAGTTTTATAGGTATATTTGGATGACTAGACTCTTTATAGCCTTGTCAAAGATCATTGTGCTAGTACAAGGCTCATGTTTGAGAGATACATGTAGTTAAGCATATATTTTAATATCAATAAGTGCATCTTTACTACACTTTTGGCACCTTACTTGGGAATACAATTTGAAATGATGGATTTTTGTAGATCTAGTGAAGATAACAATAAGTTTGGGACTAGAGGAACCTACCAACCAAAGTGAAGTATACAAATTCTTAGGATATATGGGTTATTACAGAAATTTTATCAAGAGATATGAAAATATTGCTTCACCCTTGGAGGAACTACTCAAGGCCAAAGTGAATATTTACTTTGGGTGATGCACATCAACAAGTGTTAGATACCTTCAAAGAAAGATTAAATACTACCCCTATATTGCACTTTCTTTCCTAAAACAAACCCTTCTATGTACATGTTTTTATGCCTATGACATGGCTATTGGCACAATCTTAACGCAACTAAGAGAGTGGAATGTGGATCATACCATATGTTTCTGACGAGAAAACATTGACACCTACAAAGAAAAATTATACTACAAATGATTCGAAGTCATTGTCCATGATATACACGCTTCATAAATTTCTAACAAGATTTTTGGCCACACCATTTATGTTTTATACCAATAGTATGGCATTGAAGTACTTGGTCAAAAAATCAGTTTTGCAAGGGCACATATGCTAGTGGATACTGATACTCCTGTTTTAGGAATTTCATCTCACAGTTGTTAAACCAGGAAAGAGAAATGTGGGATTTGATCACTTATCAAGGATCAATTCTAGAGGGGAAGTGTAAATTATTGAGGACACTATGCCTAATTCATAGTTGTTCAGGTTGAACTGTGCAACCAACAAATGTAGAGAACATAGCCGTATTCTTGCACAATCTTTGGACTTGCGCTAGAGGGATGAAAACATTAGAGAAAAAATAACTTGTTATTTGAGCTATGCCATATCAACTCATTAGAGGAGACTTGTATAAAATGGGATGTGATGAGGTTTTATAGAGGTGTTTTCCTGGAACATGAGCATGAAGATATTATGGAAGAAGTTTATGCAAAGTATTGCGGGAGGAAATTATGCAGACATGCGATTGTATGTAAGATCCTTCTAGCTGGATTATGGTGGGAGAAATTATACAAAGATACTAAGGATTATGTCAAAGCATGTGATCACTTTATCGGTGACTTGACAAGCCCTCCGACAATAGAGATGAAATGCCTTTGTAACTTATCACGAGCACCTGAAACTTTTGAGAAGTGGGATGTTGATTTTGTGGGACCTATTACATTGCCCGTGCACAGATCAAGGTACGTTACATCACTATATGCACTTATTATTTGAAAATTTGGGGAGAGGATATGCCTACAAAATATTACACAACGACTACACCAACAAGGTTCCTTTGGGAAAATATTATCTATAGGTATGGATGCCCGTTGAGCTTGACATGTGATAGGGGAACCCATTTCTTGAATGAGATAATCAAAATTTTATTGGTAGTGTTTATGGTGGTGCACCATAAAACTACCCCTTATCAACCCTAAGAAAATGGAACTGCTGAAGCTTTCAACAAGATCCCGGGACAAACACTCATAAATATATGTGATGTTGGAAGAAAGGTTTGGGATGACAAGGTATCAAGTTTTCTTTGGGAATATTGAACAACTTATAAATGGTTGAAAAAGGCCACAAAATTTCAATTGGTGTTTGGAACATAAGCTTTACTACTTATAGAGTTTTTATTACCATCCCTATATATTGCGCGCATAGGTGGTTTGTATGATGAAAAGGCTATGGAAGAACGCATTGAGAAATTGATGCAATTAGATGAGCGATGCACCATTACACGTTGAAGCCGAGAAGACATTGAAGGAAAGGTAGAAGGCTATGAATGATAGGCACATTAAGAAATAGTCTTTTATAATTAGAAAGATGGTCCTTTTGTATGAATCCAAGTTTGCATGCGCCACCCAGGAAATTGAAGGTCCACTGGTTGGTACCCTTTGTAGTGACGAAGATACTTGAATCAGGTGCATGTCAATTACAAGCATTGGATGGCACCATGTTTCTCGGTTACTTCAATGGGAGTAGGCTGAAGCCCTACTATAAATAATATTCTTTGTGTTTGTAATAAGGCATTATTACCTCCTAGATTAGATTTGCTTTCATGTTTTGTTTTTTATTTGCTTTTTTTTATTGTAATAAGCACATTCAGAGATGATTAATATCTATTGATTTTATGGACAGAGGATCTGCGCATACTTTTACTTTGGTGTGGAAGAAGGTATGATTATTAAAAACAAATATCGGATGATGGTTCATGCCTGTAGTTAGTACAGAGGTGCGTGTGACATTTGTAGAAAGATAGGTGTTGGGTGACTATGAATTGAGAAAGTGCGAAGGAAAAGGAAGATGCTTAGGATGGTGGTGCTTGAAGGAGATTTATTAGGATTAGAAGCCAAGTGTGTAAGAGGCCATATAGTGTAACACGAGGAGGAAAAAATAGGATGTACTACTTGTAATGTGGTGCAGAGGAAGATGGGTTGCATGCGTGCAGGGAAGGGTGCACAAGGATGTCTATAGGTTCAGAAAGTAGTAGGGTTTTCCAAAAGGTTACAATTTTCACACACGTGAAAGAAAGGAATAAGAGAAAGCAAAAAGTGCCCTAAGAGGAAAAATGTGTTTTAGAATGGATAAAATTACTGTAAATCATAAATGTGGGAAAATGCGTGTTAACAACAAAAAAATAAGTTCGGTGGAGTTTTAAATTATGAGAAAGTAATAAAAAGGGATAAATAAAGTTATTTTCTACATTGCATTTGAGAAATTTGAGGAACCGATCAACTAAGAGACACAGAGTGACATAGTGAATTGATCAACAAGTAAACTTGAGCATCATGCAGAGAGGATCTTAGTGTGGATATTCTTCACCGGGAAATGAAGAAGTTTGAAGGTGAAGATAGGGCACGAGTAGTTAGGGTTTGATGAGATTGGAGATTAAACAACTAGGGTTTACAAGGCTTGAGAATTGTGAAGTAAGGGCACGTAAGGTTGGTCAAGGATTTGGTGTACATGGGTTTGAGGATCAAGAATAACTAGGGTATGAGTCACGGTGTAGGAGTGAGAAGTTCTCATGGCACCCAAGAAAGCATCACCTAAGGGAAAGGGAAGAATTAAAAAGATCAAAGTTGAGGACCCATTTGTAGGAACTATTCTCATAAATGTAGTATCCCCTAGAGGTAATTATGGATCAACATTGGACCTAAAAACTTGTAAAGTGTAAAATTAGCAAGATGAATCACAAGGTGCCGAGGAACGAGGCTATGTTAAACAAGAACATGTTGCGAGAGTTTCCAAATAAGAACACAAAGGGATAATTCTGATAAACGAATCGGTGAGGAAGATCCTTGAGAAGGTAGGGGTGGTGTAGTTGTTCAAGCTACCATACTTTGGGAGATCTGCACACCTATTCTAATGGTTAGTATCGAGGTTGCATGAAGATTAATTCTACTTTGTAGTATGAAGGATGAGGTTTATGACCCTGGTTGATTGGGTGTATTCTAGGGTTGTGGGATATATGATAATACCTAGACTTAGATATGATAGATGATGCTAAGATTGACAAATTAGATAACAAGTTCCAGGTATGAAAGAGGGTAGAGCCATGGTATGTGGAAAAAATTACAAACCCTACAACTAGGGTAGAACCATATTGGTAAGTTGTAAGATTGGAACCTCACGATATGGGGGAAGTGAATAAGAAATTCCTATACATCGAGCACAAGATGGTGCATAAAACACAATACAATATTACACACTTTGTCGTTGAGGGGATCATCAAGGAATATAACACACAAAACAAGAAAGGAAAGCGATTACATGGGGCTCCATTCTTTTACTAATTGTATTATGGGAAGTTGGTTTCCTAGACGGGGTAAAAGAAGATATGTGGGTCCACCCTATAGAAGATCAATCCCCACGGTGTAATTTTTATATTTTATGTAGAGGACACATTTAATAACCAAAGACAAGGTGTGACTAGATAAATGGTACAATAGGATGCACACAACCTTTGAAAACAAATGGTGCACACCACAAGAGGCTTCAGAGAAAATTGGGGATCATAAAAACTTTGTAGTGATGCAACACTTTAGCCTAGTGTTATTTATAATGTCTAGTGGAGAAATGGGGCCATGGTGAAAAAACCATTTAAATTTACAATGAAACATTTCAAGTGTGCAATGAATAGAATTAAGTATCCGAAAAAGTTGATATTCATGCACGAGAAGGTGGATTCAAACTAGCATATTTTGCACACCACCTATGGATATTATATTGGACACCATACTTAGAGAAATCAAAGCTGGATACCTTGGATTTAATTCCTATGATGAACATGACAATCAGAGGGATGATATGCAAGGTTTTTATGATTTTACACCGAAGACGCATGATGGAGTGGAGGTAGAAGTATGTGAAACCCGACATGCCATAATCAAAGAAGAGTATAATGGAGATCCCTAAGAGGAGTCCTCGGAAGAAGAAGAAGAAGAAAATGTTGTGTTGGATCAAGGGCATAGAAAATAAATTTAATACAAGAGGAGGAAGCAAAGTATGAGCATATGACCCTCTCATCCAACCAAGGTGAGGTCACTAAGGACTAAAAAGGGGCGTGTAGGTGCCCAAGTAATTTCTGATGATGAAGACTTAGAGGAGAAGGTGGTAGCGAGAATAAGGGTGCGAGAAGTCCACACAGGAAGCATAAAAGGATCCACCAAGTAAATGAGGAACCTAGCCCAGCGAAAGGAGAAGGGGCGACCAACATAAAATCCCGCACATGGAGGAAACATCGGTGCATGATGAGGATCCCGAGGAAATAAGGATGGTGATGAAACATATGCCATCAAGGAAGACAAGGGCACCAGAGGTGAGACAAGTAGAGGGCCATTCAAACCAAGGAAGCCACATACCAAGGAAAAATCAGTAATAAAATGAAGACCCCTCAATCATCATGTATGTATTTTATTGATGATCCTACAAAGGTTTTGAGGGCAAGATTTCTCGAGCACGGTCTCAATGGAATTTTTTTTGTATGGGACCTACCGAAAAAGGAAGGAGGGATCTTACACACTAAGAAGAGGCCATCATGGAGTATGTATACACACACGGAAGAGCTAGAGTTTGAGATTAGCAACAAGTCCTACTCTAACCTAGATTTGATTAAGAATCTAGAAAAATATTATAGAATTGTTGACCCCACAAGGTGATGGATGAATAAGAATGCAACACCCCTAATAATATTACAATAGATGTTTGCATGTAGGAATCTTGAAAAGTGGGCCGAATGAGGCTCATGGTAGATGACAAGAGGGATAACGAACATGAGATTGAAGGATTGAAGAATGATATAAAAGGGGAGAAAAAGTGCAAAATAATCCTATGACAAGGCGGGAGCTTTGGTGAAACAAATTATAGGCACATTCCCCACTTTGGTGAGCCATGCCTGAATGAATTACAATGATGAAATGGAATATCTTGAGGAATTAGTTAGAATGCTACTTCTAAATATCAAGAGTGGCTCGGGGCCATCAATTGAAGAATTGGTCAAGGAAAAGGAGAAGAATAAAGTGGTTGTGAGGGCCAAGATTGAGGTTGTGTTTACATAGGTCAGGGAGGCATTAACAAGGAAAAATTGGTGTTTGATAGGTTCTAGAAGAATGACCCTATCCTCAGTACATGTGTGACCAAATAAGTAGATCTCAAGACCATTTAGGAAAATACACCGACCAATACGCTTGAGCGTACAAATTTCATGACAGAGGTATCAATGAAGAAGAAATTGATAAATACCATGAGGAATACACTGGATTTTCGGATCAAGAATATCCAACTCTTGTTATTAGAGCACATGGATATGTTGGAGGGGGTGACTATGGAGTTGAGTGTATTCATCAAGGAGCTCAAGGGAAGAGTGGATGAAGTGGTACACCGATCAAATTCTTGGTATTGTAGAGGTGACACTTGGGAAGGCCACGAGAGGAGCTCACAGTGGAAACAATTTGAGGATGCATTAAGCACGAGAGTTCTAAAGCTCTTCCAATGACTTGAAGCTTGAGGTGGCTTACACATAAGAGTTGAAGTTATTTTTTGATTCATGGTATTTTTGGCCTTATTCTTTATTCTTGAAAGTTCTTTGATTCATTCATTTATGTGACAGAGATAAGTTGGGTGACACATTGCCGAGGACGGGAAATGAATTTAGTGTGGGGTAATGTTGAGCGGAAGAATTGGCTAAGTACTAGCCATGTACGGAGATTTGGAACCATGCAAAAAGGCGCGTGAAGGATTACACGCACATAGGAGGTATCAACATGCGAAGGTTCACACATGAAACGAGAAAAAGTGCGAGACTTCACCAATTTTCTAAAATACATGGATAAAAATAGAAAAGTAGAGAGGAGTGACCTCCAAGCAAGGTCTATAATTAGAGAGAAGAAAGATGGTTTGGGATGCACACAAAGGAGTTAAAATTGGAAAAGCACATGTAAAGAAAGAATAAGTTCACACACAAGTGAAGCTAATAATAGGATTAAAGAAAGTGATGTATATTTAGGTTAATATATCATTATTAGAGAATGTAAAATCATGCAAAACTATTTTTGTACACATGCCTTTTATTAGGAAAGTGCATGAATAGTGAAGGGAAAGTCCCCACCCCTATTAATATGTGATGTGTTTATTTTCTTAAAGAAGGACGATGAGTATGTGATGCAAGACAATAGTTTTAGGCATGAAATATGTATTGAAGTCTATATGGGTGCACTCATGGACCAGCACTTGGATGTATTGAACTATATTGTAATCATCTACTTGTTTATGTATTGACTATGGTATTTTGCAAAGTGATGATGTTCAAGTATATCGGTGTTATTATTCTTCTTGAATAATTTGTTTCCTTATTATATGTGTTTCCAATTTGTCATGTTTATATACATGAATGCACGTATTAGTTATGAGAATGATGAATTTTCATGTTAACACTTTTGTAAACATAACAAAGGAGGGACTCTGGTGGTTGTGCGTGATTTGAGTGAGAATTTAGATCTTCTGGATGAGATACCATCGTGCATAGCTATTGAGTGGGTAAAAAATACTACATGCTAGATGAAGCCACTTGTGTGCTTACTTAAGTCTCATGGGTTGATTTTATTTGAGAGGTGGACTTTTCATTGAAGGGGATGGATCAACCATATATATTTTCCTCTTATTTTACCTTGTATTATCCACGACATGAGTTTGTAGTATATTTAAGTTGTTTATGTCTTGATTAATAACACAAAATTATTCAGGACTATAAAACATGAGAATGGATTCCGTGGCAGCCTTCTATATTATTTCCTTATTGAAATTCATGAATTACAACAATGGTTCTTTCAATTAGGTGAACCCACATGGATTGTTGTTGCTCTTCCTCCATGAGATAGAAAGCTTCTTGATCATTTTGAGCATCAATATCCAACTTACTCACACAATGCTCTTCCCTTAACCAAATCGGTGGCCTTGATAGTCACATCATATTCCATGACTTTTGTCACCCATCGAATTCTCTTTTCACCGATCTCGACTCCCATGATGAAGTTTCACACATTGGGATGGGAGATTAATACCTTGATGCAATTAGTCGCAAACATACA
Organism: Taxus wallichiana var. yunnanensis; assembly: GCA_018340775.1. NCBI lineage: Eukaryota > Viridiplantae > Streptophyta > Pinopsida > Cupressales > Taxaceae > Taxus > Taxus wallichiana. The sequence goes on from CM031238.1 coordinate 121,253,618, forward strand.
ATTGAATTTTTTTAGAGAGATCTCATGATGCCAAAAACTTCATTTTTCACATGTTTGTATTCACCTCTAATCCTTCAAAATTTGATTAAAGAAGGCCACTGGTTATTTTGAACCTTTATCACTCTGTTACGTCAACACCACGAAAATACTAGCTTCAACCCCATAGGCATATAAGAGGAATTCCTTTGAATAATCTGGGTTGATGAGAGTGGGTGCTAGAGAAATTGAATGCTTGATGTTTGTAAAGCTTTCCTTTCCTTCCTTGGTCTATTTAAAATCCACATCCTTCTTGAGCATCAAGGTAATGGGATTGACAAGTCAACTCTCTTGCAAAGTTAGGAATGAACCTCCTAACAAAACTAATCATTCCAAGGAAAGATTGCAGTTGTTTCTTGTGAGCTAGTAATGAGAGAGAGAGAATAACATTTTTTTGGTTTGATAACAATTCCTTCTTTTGAGACAACATGACCCATAATTTTCCCTTGCGGAAATATAAAAATGCACTTCTTAGGGTTGAGAGATACTCTAAACTCTCTACACCTCATAAACACTTTCTCAATATGTTTCATGTGATATTTTCCTAATCTTGAGAAAAATGTGATATCATCCAAGTAAATGAGGATGAATTTTTTTATATATCCCATGAATGCAATATCCATAGCTCTTTAAAAAGTAGCACCAACATTGTTATATTCCCCACTTGGTTTAAAATTTGTCATGTGTTGATCCTCCTCCTTAACTCTAATTTGGTTTAAGCCGGAATAACCATCCAAAAGAGATAACCTTTTAGCTCTTGCCAATGCTTGTAGAATGTGATCCATGAGGGAAGATGCTAATGATCATTCAAGGAGTCTCTATTCAAATATTTGAAATCCACACATAGTTTGATTTCTCCATTTTTCTTCCTAACAGGGACTAAATTAGCAACCCAAGAGGAATACTTGATGGGGAATATGATTTTAGCCTCAATGAGTTTGGATAATTCTTTTCTCATGAGGGGCTCTATTTTGGGATTAATTGCCTATGATTTTGTCTAATTGGTTTGACATAATTTGTGGTCAAGATCTATAACATGCTGGGAAATATTTGGATCAAAGCCTTTGAGATCTTCATCACTTTAAGAGAAGACATCATTAAATTTATGACACAAGGAAATAAAATCCTTCTTTCGGCTTGATTACATATCTTTCCTAGAAATAATTTTGTCTTGTGAGATGGTTATTAGCTGGTATATTCCTCCTTTGCTAGTATATTCTTCCTTTCCCTTTGAATTAATCATCGGGGCTAAAGATGTCTTCAAGTGTAACTTGATCCTTTAGGTAATTTATTTTTCCTTACTAGATTATCTTCCCACCATAGATTTCTTGTAATTTAGGTTGCAAAGTCTAATGAAAACTCCACCCCATTCGGATGAATTGGAAAATATGATCATCATTTGCCAAAAATCTATTAGCTGACCTAATTTTCTGAAATTTATGGTCTTACTACCATATTAACATGTTGCTTGTTACCTTGGATAAGGTCCTCGGAGAGAATTGTGATCCAATAGCTACCATCCGATTTGCTTCGCATTTGACTTCATTGCCACCACTTGTAAGTTGATGACATCAAAATTTTCCATGAGATCCCAAACTCTATGTCTATAATATTTTAAAATCTTATTATTTATGGCACACTTTCCTCTAACTCGATGAATGAAAATATTAATATCTCCAAACACTTGTAAGGCCTTAACATGCCTTTTCTCTAATAATAGCAAGCCATGAATCAAATCATATTCCACTACATTGTTGGAGCATGAAATTTTAACCTATGGGAAAAGAAGGACTTCTTGTCATGTGGAGAAACAAAAACTACACTTGCATCAACTCCAATTTTGCTTTTAGATCCATCAAATAACATTTTCCATAAATCAGAAGCATCATTGTATTATTTTTGTGACATGGGGCCCACAAATTATTCTTCATGGATGCAATAAGTTCCCAAACCTATCTCTAAAACTACATTATAGGCATAAAATTCATAAATCTCCTTGGCCCACTCATCTTATAAAATGTCATGATTTAATCAAGGAGTAGTAGAATTTTGTTTTGACACTAATTCATTTTATTGATCTTGATGGATCATGATATTAGAGTTGAGGGATGAGGGTCATAGGATTCAACACGATAAGAAGAGATTAGATTAACTTGAATGGTAAATCTTGTACCATATCTAGTTCTTAATAAGATGTGAGACCAATCAAAAGATAAATACCCACCCATTTTTAGTTGCTCAAGTCTATTGATAAACATATGTCAAAGAAAAGGGGTAAGTTAATGAATGATATGTCTTGAGTAATAATGGTTAAGATATGACAATAATGAAAATTTAACTCAAGATATTTTAAAATTCCTTGTATTTTTGATAGTTGAACCATCAAGTTGTAGGACTCCGTTAGAAGTTGGACTATACTTTATACCTAAAATGTTTGCTATTGGGTATTATAAAGTACTATCACCCAAATCTATCATAAAATTATGCACTAGGTGCTTTCTCACATCGAGAGACATGTAGAATGGTGGAGGCTTCAAAACTTTACTTGTTCATCCTTTGGTTGGCACAAGTTGGCTTCTGTATATATGATCGAGATTGTGACATTTTCTTCACAGCTTCATGTAGGAGATATATTTGAGATGGAATAGATAAGACATCTCACATTGTCACATTTAGATTTTCTTGTTTATTTTCTAAATAATGTTCAAAGGGATAACCACATATTTATGCATTGAGGGTACTGAGGTTTCTCTTATTATCTACGTAATTGGTGGAAACAACGCTTTGGATGGTGGAATTTCTTTGTTCCATAGGTTTTCAATGTACGCATTTTTTTTTTGAATGAAGAAGTCTATGTTAAGTGGAAGAATTGGCTAAGTAATAGCCACACACGAAGGTTTGAAACACACGCAAGGGGTGTGTGAAGGGGCATACACACATATGAGGAATCAACGTGTGGAGATTCACGCATGAGCATAAAAAAAGTTTGGGACTTAGCCCATTTTCCAAAAGATATGGATAAAAATAGAAAAGAAGAGAGGGAGTGGTGTCCAAGAAAGGTCTATAAATAGAAAGAATGAATATGGCTTTGGACACACACACAAAGAATTTAAATTTGGAAAATCACATGCAGAGAAAGAAGAAGATCATGCACAAAATGAGATAATAATAGGATTAAAGTAAGTCATGTATATTTAGGTTAATCTATTATTAGCAGAGAATGTAAAAGCATGCAAGCTATTTTTGTACGCACACCTATTATTAGGAAAGTGCATGAGCGGTGAAGGGAAAGTTCCCACCCTATAAATATGTGATGTGTGTCTTTTCTTAAAGGAGGATGATGAGTATGTGATGTAATGCAATAGTTTTAGGTATGAGCTATGTTTTGAAGTCTATATGGGTGTGGTCATGGACCAATGCTTAGATGTCTGAACTGTATTGTAATCAACTACTTGTTTATGTATTGACTATGATATTTTGTAATGGATAAGTGATGATGTTCGAGAATATCAATGTTATTATTCTTCTTGAATGATTTGTTTCCTTATTATATGTGTTTCCAAATTCCATGTTTATGATGATTATTATGTATGAATGAATGTCTTGGTTATGAATATGATGAATATGCATGCTAACATTATAGTAAACATAAAAATGAGGGACTTGATGGTGCGCGCACTTTAGGTGAGCATTCGGATACTTCTAGATGAGGTGCCAATGTACATAGATATTGAGTGGGTAAACAAAGACTAAATTTTGGTTCCATTTTCAAGACATCTTTTCAATTTGTCTACGAGGATGTTGTATGTAAATGGCATATCGATTATCTTTAGAGAGTATTGAGAGTTGGGTAGAAGACAACCAAGAATCATTTACACAATGATATAAAACTGGACCTGATTTTAATACGTGAAAGTGGGTAGAAGATAATATGTATTACTACCTATATGAGACATTCTTCAACTTTTTCCCAGTAGAGTTATACCAGTGGTTGGTAGCTTACGCATCAAACAAAATTTTCTACCCAAGAACGAGAACTTGGATGCAAGAAGACTATCAAACTCTCTTTGATTTGACTGAGACATGGACTAGAGCTATGGATTGTTGGTGGGAAGGTGTGCTACACAAATATACTTTGGAGTACGTAATTTCGATGTATTTCTTCCTCGAGGAAGTAGAGTTTTAGTTCTTGCACGTGAGGTAAAGTATCCTATTTACACGTGATACCCTTAGCTATCAAGATTCTAATGGTAGAATTAGGATATAAATATTACGTATGGATAGATAAATCCCCACCATATGCAAGGTCAGGAGAAGGTGTGGATAATGATGTTGGAAGCCCCGGAGGAAGAAAGGTAGAGAGAGGAAAGAAGATCAAGTATAATGAAGCATGACAGAGGGAAGTTAACGCAGGGTTACTGTCGATAAGAATGATGATTGGAAAAAGTGATGAGAGCCCCGTGGAAGATGAGAAGCCACAATATGATATCCTCATGACTTTGGGAAAGTTCAGTAAGAGACTCCATCTAATTTTGATGAGAGCACGTTAGAGGAGAGAATGAGGACCAGCAGCATGCATCTGATCCTACCTAGCTACCTAGATCTTGTATAAGTTGTTCTGAGATCTAAATGTAATAGTTGTTGAAGAACATCATAGTTAAGGTAAGAAAGAAATATCTCCACATTTGGGAAGGAGATATAAGTAGACATATTTTAGTTTCAGCTTAAGAAGTACAAAAATTAAGAATATGCACATGGCAGCGTAAATGATTCATTTTTTAGAAGTACTTTTGGAGGATTTTTATAGACTCGTCTTCGGAAAGTGTTGTGAACATACCATTTGAAAAATCCTATAGGTATTTCTACATGACAAATAGTGGGTGTCTAGTTCAACACAAAAATCGGGACATACGGAAGTTCATTTATAGGACTACGAAGTCATGGCGGTGGCGCGGTGGCTTCGGGAGGGTCAAGCCAACAAATGTGTGGAGAAATCCTGGTGGATCTTCTGATCTTAGCATAGTCATAACCCGGATAGGGTCTACAACCATAACAACCACCACTAAATCAGCCAACATACACCACCTCAAAAATGAAACAACCAGACACCTCAAGTCTACTTTGAGATGTCTCTTCACTTTTTAGAGTATAGAGGTATGGAGGATGCGGTTGAGCATGTGCACAAGTGTGAATTTCTATGGAGGGCTAAGGGAATTACAACCCATGATAGAAAGGAAAGTCAATTTTCCACCACACTTCAAGGGTGCGCATATAGTTGGTACATAAAGTATGACCTGAACTAGACTGCGGTGGATTATGATGCTTTGCGCGTAACATTTTTGGCTGAGTTTCACATTATAGAGTTTGAGCAATAGAGTATTGCCACACTCAAGGATATCAAACAAGACTTGTCTCAAAGTTTAATGGAGTAGGATGCACATCTTAAAACTCTTTTTATAAATTATCTTATGATATTAATCCAAGTGAACATGCACAACAATTCGTTGGTGGATTTCTAACCCCATTTCAAAGGGTCCTATCTCATAAGATGTATGTGGATCCACATAAGGCCTTAAGAAGCAACTCTACACACTAAAGCAATTGGGAGTTTAGAAATAGAGTGAACCCTTTTCTTGAGGCATAAATAACAACTATGGATAAACAACTTGAGAATCTCTCTGCCAATTCGGTGGATGAGATGCACAATGGATTATAGTGCAATCATTTTTAAGTTGAGGGGCATATGAAGATAGATGTCCACACATGAATTTGTGCACCCATTGTTAAAATATTTTGAGATTTTCCATAAGAATCATGATGTATAAATTTCCTTTCTTGCAGTGCACAATAATGAAAAATGTCTCTATGTATTGCAAGATTTGTGATGTGCACACCCATGATACTAAATATTTATGGTTGATAGACCAAATTCACGAGGCATGTGAAATTGGATTACGGAGACCACTATGGAAATTATCTCTCATGTGTAGGAATATTATCTTAGTGACGTGAAAAATAGTGGAGAGGGTGGATTGCGTAGTGGATATAGGAGCAAAGGCCTTGGGGGTATAGAAATATTTACACGTGGTACTTGTTACACTTATGGTTCCCCAGATCATTACCACCATGAGTGTCCCAAGAATTGGCTATGTGCATATTATGGAAAACAACATAAGTTTGAGGACTGCCCTGATCTCTATGAGCACATGTGTTAAAAAAAGAATAAGGAAAAAGGCATGGGAATGATCGAGGTACAACACGTGAAGAGTAACCAATGGATGCTAAAGAAGATGCCTAATCCATATTTATAGCCCATACTTGTGACTACTCGCGTGGAAAGCACATGCACCCACGAGAATCTTAAGGTAAAGTCGCTCATCAAAGAGAGGAAATTATGCATAACAAGTATTAGATGTTGCACATCGAAAAAGGTTTAACAGGAGGCCATGGAGGTGATAATGGATCTATAAGGTGAGATCCAATGTCTGAAGGAGAAAGCGCACAAGAGGGAACACATGAAGAATATTGAGCTTCCACAGAAATATGTATATGATATGAAGGAGGTGCATGAGATGTTGTGATAAGAAAATATCATCCCACTATTAGGATAATGGCTGTGTAAGAAGGTACCACATGCTATATTTGAAGCATGAGAAATAGATCCTCCATGCAAATTTGCCACCACATAACCATGAGTATGACAAGGAAATCACACTAGATGTAATGATTGATGGTTGGTTGGTGAGTAATATTTTGATTAAAATAGGTGTTGAGGTAAATGTTCTAACTTTGGATGCATGGAACTAGATGGGAGACCACCATTGCAAGCCATATTCGAATGTGTTGTATATGGAAAAGAAGACTAGGGCCATGTCAGGTTGGGGTATTGAAGGATGTTTCAATTACCATTTAGGGAGCTAAGTTTATTGAGATTTTGAGGTTTTGGAACTCACTGAGGCATATAACTTCCCAACATTACTTGGATGTCCTTGCATTTATGAAAACAATGTTTATCTCCATTTCATAAAGAGATATATCAAATTTTAGAACAAGGATGAGCGCATGGTCATACCCATGGATGAGGTGAAGGCTACACCTTACGTTGAGCCAATAAGTGAGGAAAATTTGAATAAAATTTATGTATGCATGGTGCATGAACCTAAGAATGTGGAGCCATTTAAGGAGGGCGTACTTTAGTGGGAAGACACACACTCTATCAGCGACACCACCAATTTTGCTTGTGACAATTGGGCCCAAGGAACGTGTGAGATGGTCAGACACGAGATGAAGGGAAGAATCTCCAAGATGATCGGGATGCACATGCTTAGGTGTTTGAGCATAACAAAGTTACCAAGGTACACTGGTGAGGAGAAGCCTAATTCATTCTTGGGCGCCATGGAGAACTGGTGGCAGAATGAAGGTGATCAAAGGAATATGATGGTCTATACCTTACGCGACACAATAACATGCTAATGGGCCACATAGAGAGATAACATGTTGGGCTAGCAAGAAGTGATAATCACCTCTTCAAAAAGGTTTACCCAAAATAATGTGCCTACCATTATACATGACTATGATGGGAAGAATCCATGCTTTGGTACACATTCATAATTGTGAGACACAATGGGCACAAGGCAAGGAGGATTTACCACCATCTATTTGTGTGGATAAGTTATATTCCACTCTGCGAGCATGCGCATGCACATGGTATGTCCATGCTGAGTTAAAATGAGAGATATGTAAGTTGACATGAGATGACCAAAGGTATTTCTCATGCCTTTGATTATTTTTCTAATAAACCACTTGTATATGAGGCTTTACAAATCATGAAAAACATCACACTGGAAGACAACACAAAAGTAGAAGAGCACTTGGTTCAGTTACTTAGAGAACCTAATCTCGAGGCACGTGAGGATATGCTGGAGACAAAAGAGATGCAATTGGGCCACATCTTTAAAGAGAAAGAAAAAGGAAAGCTAGTATACCTCATTGATGATTAAGAGGTAGAGAACATGGATATTATCCATACATAGGGTGCGCACGAGGTAATGGAATTTGTGAATGAAAATGTGATCACATACCATGCTCTTATGAAGATAAAGAAGGTTAATATCGACACTGAGAATGCACCTAAAGAGGCTATCACTTAGAGACTATTGGTCAGAACAAGAGGTAGAAAATATCATTGAGCTATTGTGTGATTTATAGATTTGTTTCCAAAAGGTTACCATGAGTTGAAAGGTGTACATCCCTTATTGGGAGAGATTAATATTAATCTAAAATAATGCATGTGTCTTGTTTAGAAGAGGCCTTATATGATGAATCTTAACCTACGTGTGAAGGTGAAAGAAAATATTGACAAGATACCTAATTCTCGCATCATTGAACCAATTTAGAATCTAAGTTGGTTAGGCATATAGTTATTACCATCAAGAAGGATGGGTGAATCAAGATCTATGTAGATTATAGGTACTTAATGCCTCATGTGTCACAGATCCTTTTCCTACACCATTTACAAAAGAGAGCCTTGAGGGATTTTTAGGGTGTGAGATCTACTCTTTCATAGATGGGTTCTCAGGATATCACTAGGTGCATTGTGCGTGAGGATCGGGAAAACCACCTTCACCAATGAGTGGGAAATATTTGCATATACTATTATGCCTTTTGGATTGAAGAATGCACCATCCATATTCTTGTGCATAGTTGTGTGGGAATTTCATGCTTTCTTCCATTGTAGACAGTAAATCATGAACTTTGGGTACATTTATAGGTCCTAATCACATACTTCCATTCATATGATTCCTAAGCGAAAAAATTTCTAATTGTCCACCGTATTTGGCCTCTTTATTTTCTTTTTGGTTTCCTTATTAGCTTTACACACCCTATTTACTAGTCTAAATTTCAAAACTTAAGATTTTTTAAGTCTGGACACCAACACCTAGCTAGGATTTCCAGCCCAAATGGTTCCTCATCCCCTCTGGGCCTCCAACGTCTTTTTATCTTGCTTGCCTCTTTTGGGCCCTTCTAACCATTGGGCATCTTGTTCTCTTATGGTTTGGCCTTTTAGTGGTTAATTATGAAATTTAAACAAGGGAATCATATAAATACAATTTTATGTGACCATAATAAATGACCAAGCTCTAAACATATAAAACTATCACCTAAGGTTGCATCCAAAGGAATTCTAAGAGCATTATAGCATCCATCTAGCTTCACACAAGGGACAAGGGACTGCATTCTTATAGATACACTTCATAGAAGGGGAAGTTCATTTTGACATCCACACATCTATGTACATTGTTATATCTAGCTATTACTAGCTATTCAAGTGCGTATGGCACAAGAGGCACCTAGGGCATGATTATACACACACACAGAATTACATGGAGTTTGAAATGTAGTGCATCTCTAGTCATAAGTTCAATGTGTTTGGTGACCACCAGGTCAGATCGACTCCCCATTTTCATATTTTTTCTTTTAGGATTTGATGTGTTTTGGTGTTTTATACGTGTTCTTTCTCTTTGCGTTACAAAAAACTCAGGTGATCTTCGAATGACATACATGTGATCAACAACAAACATTAATGAACATCTTGTGACACTTTGTAAAAATTAGTTTTTGAGGTTCTTAGTAGTCATGGGAGCCCATAATAAATCTCCAATGCCTAGGTTCCCTTGACCTAATCTAGAGCCCCAATCCCGACATTTCGACACTACGTAATTTTCTAGGCTCGGTTGTGACAGTCTGCCTTCCTGTTCCATCAATTTTCTAGATCAATACATCTTCATGATTATTGTGAAATCAAATAAGTACTTGTTGCCCTAAATAACTCCCCAAGTTATTTTGGCAACTCATATTTTTATGACTATGATGTTCCTCATTTCAGTTACGCACTCAAGTTTTCTTCCTTGTACAGATTTGTTGGTTGTACTTCTTTTGCGCGCCTTGCTTCCTTCTTCCTTCTACTTCCTTTCCCCTTCATTATTTTACCTCCTTTCATTATCCCTTGCACTTTTCTCTGCGCACCCATTTTCATTCCTATTTTTCATGTACTCCTTACACACACCTCTGCAAAAACTCCTTCCAATTGGCTAAGTCCCTATCATTCCTTCCCTGCGTTGCATACACTTATCTCCTTTGCACACCACTTGTCTTTCTACTACCACATTCCCTTCCTTAGTCGAATGCTCATGCCCTTCCCCATACTTGTACCCTATAAGTATTCCTCCCATTCCTCCTGTGCATTTATCTTAGCGTGCACATTCTATTTATTTCCTTTTTCATGCCTTCTAGCTTCCGCACACATGCCCTTGACGCTTTCTTATGCTCCACTCTATACCACGTCATCATCCATGTCGACTTGAGTGTGCCACACGTAACCTATCAAAGCGCGTCAACAAGGTACCAAATCTTGACAACCAACCGATGCATGAAAACTAGCAGAAACAACAAAAATATGAACAATTCGCCAAAATTTTCACTCAATCAGCACATGCCACGTGTCATTGCATGTAAGAGTGACCTGTAGACTTCTGACAACCATAATTTATGTTATAGTTCTTATATTCCCACATGACCAATCTCATTTAAAACTGCGACATCAACTACACATTGGACTTTTCAAAATCATATTTTGGTGGTATTTGGTAATTAGAAAATAGGGAAGCATGATTTTGGTCATCAATGCACACATCTAATCGACCCCAACCACCAGATTTATTTATATCTTGCCCTCTTCCTTCTTCTACACACCAAAGAGGCATGAGGAGGCACATATGACAATAATGTAGGTGGTTTTACAAGAATTTATCATTTGCTATTGGTGGTTGAGATTTGAATCTAAGTTTCCCTCTCTTTCTCCTTCTCTTCTCTCCTTCTTCTTCTATAAATAACAAAGTTATGCTTTGTAAAACGGATCCCTCTTTGTTGTAATGGCACCATGTCAAAATGGTGGCCAACATCCCACGATTTTCAAACCTTGACTTGGTCTCTCTACAATGTATTCTTGCCTCCCACCATGAATGTAAATGACTGTGCATCCATTGAGCAATAAAAATCATGTTTTGTGGAACTCTTGTCTTCCCTTTCTTATTTTCATTGCATTCTCACCTCTCTATTTATGTTCCTAGTGTGCTATGTTTATTTCCCACTTACAGTCCCTATGTTCATGTGTTGCATGCACTGGAAGGCCGAGCCTACGTGTTAATCTATGGCATGCACCATCCACCCTCTTCTCCCACACCCTCTTTGTTTGCTTCCCCGCTTATGGAGAGAGATCGACCCTTTCCTTGGTGATATCGCCTTCCTTAGCTTAGAATTTCCCCTTTCTACATATCCTTCTATCCTTGGTTGTTAAAACGTGCACCATGCATCTCAGATCTAGAAGAACCAAGATGTTTGAGACAACAATACTTTATCCCTTCTCTTGCACCTAGGGTTTCATTTTTATCTAGCTTATTTCTTAGGTCAAATATGTACTTCATTTCCTATTATTTCATTGTGACTCTGTAATTAGGGTTTAGCATATTTTCAATATTTTTAAAATCATCTATAAGTTTTTACGGTATATCCGGATGATTGGACTGTATATAGGCTTGTCAAAGATCATTATGCTAATATGAGGCTCATTTTTGAGAGATGTAGGTAGTTAAACATATCTTTTAATATCAAGAAGTGTATATTTGTTGCACCTTTTGGCACCTTAATTGGGAATATCATTTGTAATGATGGATTTTTGGTAGATACAACGAAGATAGTAGTAATTTTGGGACTAGAGGAACGTACAACCAAAGTGAAGTATGTAGATTCTTAGGATATATTTGTTAATTACGAAAATTTTATCAAGAGATATGCAAATATTGCTTCACCCTTGGAGGAACTTCTCAAGGCCAAAGGAAAGATTTACTGGGGTGATGCACATCAACAAGTGTTTGAGACCTTGAAGGAAAGATTGAATACTACCCCTATCTTGCACTTTCTTTCCTAAAAACCTTCTATGTACATGTTTATTCCTATGGCATGGCTATTGGTACAATCTTATCACAACTAGGAGAGGGAAATGTGGATCATCCCATATGTTTTGCAAGAAAAAAGTTGACACCCACAAAGAAAAACTATACTACAATCGAGTGTGAGGCATTGTCCATGATATACGCACTTCATAAATTTCTAATAGTAATTTTTGGCCACACCATTTATTTTTTATACCAATAGTATGGCATTGAAGTACTTAGTCAAAAAAACTGGTTTTGCAAGGGCGCATATGCTGGTGGATACTCATGTTTCAGGAATTTCATCTCACATTTATTAAACCAGGTAAGATAAATGTGGGACTTGATCACTTATCAAGGATCAATTCTAGAGAGGAAGCACAAAGTATTGAGGACACTATTCCTAATTCATAGTTGTTCATGTTGAACCATGTGACAAACAAAGTTAGAGGACATATCCATATTCTTGTGCACTGGACTTGCGCTAGAGGGGATGAAAACATTGGGGAAAAAATAACTTGTTATTCGTGTTTCACCATATCAACTTATTAGAGGAGACTTGTATAAAATGGCTTGTGACGAGGTTTTGCGGATTTTTTTTCTGGAACATGAGCATGGAGTTAGTATGGAAGAAGTTCATGGAAAGTATTGTAGGAGGAAATTATGCAGGAGATGTGACTATGTGTAAGATCCTTCTGGATGGATTATGGTGGGAGACATTATACACATATAATGAGGCTTATGTCAAAGCACGTGATCACTATTAGTGACTTGGAAAGCCATACAATAGAGATGAAATTCCTTTGCAACTTATCATGAGTGCTGAACCTTTTGAGAAGTGGGATGTTGATTTTGTCGAACCTATTACATCACCCATGCACAGAGGAGGCATGCTACATCACTATATGCACTGATTATTTGAAAAGGTGGGGAGAGGCTATATGCTACAAAATATTACACAACTACACCAAACAAGGTTCCTTTGGGAAAATATTATCTCAGTAGGTATGGATGCTCGTTGAGCTTGACATGTGATAGGGGAACCCATTTCTTAAATGAGACAATCAAAATTTTATTGGTAGAGTTTATGGTGGTGCTTCATAAAACTACCCCTTATCACTCATAAGAAAAAATGAAATTGTTGAAGATTTCAACAAGATCTCGGGAAAACACTCATAAATATGTGTGATGTTGAAAAAGGTTTGGGATGACAAGGTATCAAGTTTTCTTTAGGCACATCTAAACAACTTATAAATGGTTAAAAAGGCCACACAATTTTAATCGGTGTTTGACATAAGATATACTACCCTGTAGAGTTTTATTACTATCCCTATATATTGTGCGTGTAGGTGGTTTGTATGATGAAAATACTATGGAAGAGCGCATTGAGAAATTGATGCAATTAGATGAACGATGCACCATTACGTGTTGGAGCCATAATATATTAAGTAAAGGCGTAAGGCTTGGCATGATAGGAACATTAAGAATAAGTATTTTATAATTAGAAATATGGTCCTTTTATATGACTCCAAGTTTGTGCACTACCCAAGGAAATTGAAGGTCCACCGGTTGGTACCATTTGTAGTGATGAAGATACTTGAATTAGGTGCATGCCAATTACAAGCGTTGGATGGAACCATGTATCCAAGTTAATTCAATGGGAGTAGGTTGAAGCCCTACTATAAATACTTTGTGTTTGTAATAAGGCATTATTTCCACCTAGATTAGATTTCCTTTCATGTTTTTTTTTTTCTTTGCTTGATTTATTGTAATAAGCACATTTAGGAGATGATTAATATCTATTGAGTTTATGCACAGAGGACTGCACATAATTTTACTATGGGGTGGAAGAAGGTATGATTATTAAAAATGAAATATCAGATGATGGTTCATGCCTTAGAGTTAGTACAAAGGTGCACGATATTTGTAGAAATACAAGTGTTGGGTGAATATAAATTTAGAAAGTGTGAAGGAAAAGGAAGATGTTGTAGATGGTTAGGATGGTGGTGCTTGAAGGATATTTATTAGGATTGGAAGCTATGCGAGTAAGAGGCCATGTAGTGTAACACAAGGAGGATACAATAGGATGTACTACTTGTAATGTGGCATGAGAGAAGATGGGTTGCGGTGAAGAGAAGGACGCATAAGGATGTCTATAAGATCATAAAGTAGTAGGTGCACGAGAAGGTTACAACTATCACATGTGAAAGAAAGGCATGTGAGAAATCAAAAAGTGCCTTAAGAGGAAAAAGGTGTTTTAGAATGGAAAAAATTACTTTAAAACATAAAAGTGGGAAAAAGCGTGTTAACAACAAAAAAAAGTTGGTGGAGTTTTAAAGTACAAGAAAATGCAATAAAAATGGGTAAATCAAGTTATTTTCTATGTTGCATATTAGAAATTTGAGCAATCTAAGCAACCAAGAGACACATAACAACATAGCGAATTGATCAATGAGTAAACCTGATCATTGTGCAGAGGATCTTAGTGTGGAGATTCTTCATTGGGAAAAGAAGAATTTTGAAGGTGAAGCTAGGGCATAAGTAGTTAGGGTTTGATGAGATTGGAGATTGAACAACTAGGGTTCACGGGGGCTCGAGAATTGTGAAGTAAAGGAATGTAAGGTAGGCTAAGGATTTGACATATATGGGTTTGAGGAGCAAGAATAACTAGGGTATGAGTCACAATGTAGGAGTGAGAAGTTATTATGGCACCCAAGAAGGAGGCATCACCTAAGGGAAAGGGAAAATTAAAAAGATCAAAGTTGAGGACCCACTGGAGGAACTATTATCATAAATGCGATCCCCGAGGTAATTATGGCTCAACAAAGGGACCTCAAAACTTGTAAAGTGTAAAATTAGTGAGTTGAATCACAAGGTGCCAGGGAATGAGGCTATGTTAAATAAGAACATGCTGTGAGAGTTTCCAACCAGAATGCACAAAAGTGATAATTGCTGATAAATGAATCGGTGAGGAAGAGCCTCGAGAAGGTAGGGTTCATGAAGTTGTTTGAGCTACAATACTTTGGGAGACCTACACACCTATTCTAATGGTTAGTATCAGGGTGCATATGAATATTACTTCTACTTCGTAGGATGAAGGATGAGGATTATGGCCCGATTGATTGGGTGCACCTAGGGTTGCAGGAGATAGCAAAATACCTAGATTTAGATATGAGAGATGATGCTAAGATTGAAAAATTAAGGATCAATTTACAAGGTATGAAAGGGGGGTAGAGCCATGATTGTGGAAAAAATTACAGACCTTGTAACTAGGGTAGCAACCATATTGGTAAGTTGTAATATTAGCACCTCACAGAGATGGGAGGAAGTGAATAGGAAATTCCTATACATCGAGCACAAGATGGCACACAAAACCTAGTACAATATTGCACACTTCATCGTCGAGGGGATGATCAAGGAAGATAACACACAAAATAATAAAGGAGAGCGATTACATGGGGCTCCATTATTTTACTAATTGTATTATGGGAAGTTGGTGTCCCAAATGGGGCAAAAGAGGATATGTGGGTCCACCTGTGTAGAAGATTAGTCCCACACGTTGTAATTTGTATATTTTATGTGTGAGGGTGCATTTAATAATCAATACAAGGTGTGAATAGATAAATGGTATAATAGGATGCACACAACCTTTGAAAATGAATGGTGCACACCATGAGAGCTATGTGGAGAATTTGGGATCAAGAAAATTTTCAAGTGATGTAACACTTTAGCCTAGCACAATTTATGATGTCTAGTGGAGAAATGGGGCCATGGTACAAAAACCATTTGCATTTACAATGAAACATTTCAAGTGCACAATGAATATAATTAAGGATCCACAAAAGTTGATATTAAATGCAAAGAAGGTAGATTCAGACTGGCATATGTTGTGCACCACCTATGGATATTATACTAGGTTAACATACTTAAGACATCAAATCCGGATACCTTGGATTTAATCCCTATGATGAACGTGACCATCGGAGGGATGATATGCAAGGTTTTTGTGATTTTGCACCCAAAGACATAGGATGGAGTGGAGGTAGAAGTATGTGACACTTATATGCCATAATCAAATAAGCGTATAATGGATATCCCTAAGAGGAGATATAGAGGATTCCTCGAATAAGAAGAAGAAAATGTTGTGTTGGATTAAGGGCATAGAAAATAAATGCAATACAAGAGGAGGAAGCAAAGTGAGGGCATATGACCCTCTTAACTAGCCAAGGTGAGTCCACTAAGGACTAAGAAGGGTGCGTAGGGGCCCAAGTAATTTATGATGATGAATACTTAGAGGAGAGGTGGTATAAGAATTGGGGCATGAGAATTCTACACAGAAGCAAAGGAGCCACTAGTAGATGAGGAAACTAGCCCAGAGAAAGGAGAAGGGGTGAACAACATAAAATCCTACACATGGAGAAAACATCGGCGCACGAGGAGTTTCCCGAGGAAATAAGGATGGTGATGAAAATTATTTCATCAAGGAAGATAAGGGTGCCAGAGAGGTGAGACCAATAGAGGGCAATTCAAACCAAGGAAGCCGTAGACTAAGGAAAAATGAGTAAGAAAATGAAGACCCCCTCAATCATCGTGTATGTATTTTATTGATGATCCTACAAAGGTTTTGATGGAGGTTTGAGAGCACGGTCTAAAAAATTTTTTATTATGGACCTACTAAAAAGGAAGGAGGGATATCACACACTAAGAATATACTATCATGGAGTATGTATACACATGCGGAATAGCCAACATTTGAGATTATTAACAAGTTCTATTCCACCTTGGAGTTGATGAAGAAGCTAGAAAAATAGTATATAATTATTGACCCCACAAGGATGATGGATGAATAGCATGTAAAACCCTAATAAGCTTACAACAAAGGTTTCACAGTAGGAATCTTGACAAGGGGGCTACAATGAGGCTCATGGTAGATGACAAGAGGGATAAGGAGCATGAGATTGAAGAATTGAAGAATGATATAAAAGGGGACAAAAACACACCAAATAAGCCTATGACAAGGCATGAGCTTTTAGTGAAACAAATTATAGGCACATTCCCCACTTTGGTGAGCCAAGCCTCACTTTCGTATCCAAGCAAACTAATTACAATGATGAAATGGAATATATCAAGAATTAGTTGGAATGATGCTTCTAAATATCAAGAGTGGATCATGGCCATCAATTGAAGAATTGGTCAAGCAAAAGGAGAAGAATAAAGTGGTTGTGAGGGCCAATTTTGAGGTTGTGTTTACATAGGTCAAGGAGGCCATTAATAAGGCAAAATTGGTGTTTGATAGGTTCAGGAAGAATAACCTATCCTCGGTACATGTGTGCGAAAGAATAAGAAGAATCAAAGCTCATGACCATTTAGGAAAAGACACCGACCAATAATCTTGACTATACAAATGTCATGATAGAGGTATCAATGTAAAAGGAATTGATAAATGCCATGAGGGATACAATGGAGTTCTAGATTAAGAAGATCCAACTCTTGGTATTGGAGTGCATGGATACATTGGAGGGGGTGACTATAGATTTGAGTGTAGTCATCAAGGAGCTCAAGGGAAGAGTGGATGAAGTGGTGCCTGACCAAATTCTAGGTATTGTAGAGGTGACACCTAGGAAGGCCATAAGGATCTCGCAGAGTGGAAAACATGAGGATTCCTTAAGCACAAAGTTCCCAGAGCTCCTCCAACAACTTGACTCTTGAGGCAGCTTGCACACAAGAGTTGAAGTTATTTTTTGATTCATGGTATTTTTAGACTTATTCTTTATTCTTGAAAATTATTTGATTCATTCATTTATGGGAAAGATAAGTTGGGCGACACATTACGAGGATGGGAATGAATTTAGTGTGGGGTAATGTTAATGGAAGAATTGGCTAAGTACTATCCATGCACAAATTTTGGAATCGCACACAAGGGGTGTGAAGGAGTGTGCACACATAGGAGGAATCAATGTGTGAAGGTTCACGCATGAGCAAACAAAGTCTGGACTTAGCCAATTTTCTAAAACACATGGATAAAAATAGAAAAGTAGAGAGGAGTGACATCCAAGAAAGGTCTATAAATAGAGAGAAGAAAGATGGTTTGGGATGCACATAAAGGAGTTAAAATTGGAAAATAACATGCAGAAAAAGAAGAAGATCATGCACATGCCGAACTAATAATAGGATTAAATCAAGTCATGTATATTTAGGTTAATATATAATTATTAGAGAATGTAAAAACATGCAAACTATGTTTGTATGCATGCCTATTATTAGGAAAGTGCATGAGTAGTGAAGGGAAAGTCCCCACCCCTATAAATATGTGATGTGTGTATTTTATTAAAGAAGGATGATGAGTATGTGATGCAAGGAAATAGTTTCATGTATGAGCTAGGTATTGAAGTCTGTATGGGTGCACTCATGGACCAACACTTGGATGTATTGAACTTTATTGTAATCATCTACTTGTTTATTTATTAACTATGGTATTTTACAAAGTGATGTTTTTGGGTATATCAGTGTTATTATTCTTCTTGAATGATTTGTTTCCTTATTATATGTGTTTCCAAACGTCATATTCATATACATGAATGAACATATTGGTTTTGAGAATGATGAATTTGCATGCTACACTTTTGTAAACATAACAAAGGAGGGACCTGGTGGCTACGTGAGCTTCGAGTGAGAATTTAGATCCATTTGGATGAGGTACCATCATGTGCATAGTTATTGAGTGGGTGAAAAAATACTACATGCTAGATGAAGCCACTTGTGTTCTTCCGCTAGTCTCAGGGGTTGATTTTCTTTGAGAGGTATACTTTGCATTGAAGGGGATGGATCAACCATATCTATTTTCTCTTCTTTTTGACCTTTATTATCCAAAACATGAGGTTACGGTATATTTAAGTTGTTTGTGTCTTGATTAACCACAAAAAACTATTCAAGAGTATAAAACATGAGAATGGATTCCGACGTAGCCTTTTATATTGTTTTCTTATTGAAATTCATGAATTCCATTAATGGTTCTAGTCGATTAAAATAATTTTGCACCATAAGGGCCTAGATGACTTGTATAGAATTTAGAAAAGTGTTTTGATTATGTGGTTGAATGCATGGAAACACCATTTAGATTCTTTAATAACATTGTTTTGCATTGGGAAAAGAACTCTGCTTGGTGCTTGAGGTAGGAAGCAATTGTGTAGGAGCAAATGTTTGCAGAAGTAGATTTGGATTATGTCCTTGGAATCTATTTGTTTGGTTATTCTGCTCATATCTATGATTTGGATACTAAATCTCTTCTACTTATAGCCTTGATTAAATATCTATTAGAATATTTCCCTTGGTTACTACTTGGGTAATTTCTAGATGTTTGATCCTCGTTACTTGTTAAGAGAGATGATTTCATTAGTAAAATTCTTGAGCAAGGCTCTAATGTCATTAGTAATATCTTTCTTTATAGAGGAATACGATGTGGAGGTAAATACTTGAAGTTTTGACTCGGGGATAGGGGTAAAGGAAGGTTGCATATTCTAAGGTAATTTAGGAAATAAAGGCATAGGAAATATAGGGGCCATTTTTCCTTAAATCAAACAATTTTCATCCCTAATGTCTATTTCAAATGCATTAGGTATTGTCACAACACCCATAGATAATATTATTACTGAAATATCAAAATTTAGAGCTTTTATAAAGTATAAGAAAAAACTTGAGGGGTTGGTCTCAGAAGAGCTCGAATTCTATCCCATGTTTTCTAAATCCTGAAGTTGAAATCTACCATGATCTCATTGGGAGCTCTCTTGATGGTTGCCAAATATTTTAACAAAGAAATATTGTTGTTCCTTTTTTTCAAACTATTGGAAAAGTGTTGATCCAAGCTCATCCCATGAATGGATTAAAGCAAGTTGCAAACAAATATACCATAGAAGTTATTTTATTTTGAAAGATAAGGCTAAGAGCCTAATTTCTACATCATCCTTAGTGACATGATGAACTAAAAAAATATTAACAACATCTAATATGTGCTCTATAGGGGTAGTTGAATTTTCACATGTAAAGAATGGAATTCTCTTTAGAGAAGATACTTGGTATGTCATATTGGGAATTCAGAGCTAAGTGTCTACCACCATTAAAGGTTATAAATGGTAAATTTATTTGATGCACCATGAAGGGAATGAGTCTAAATTTTCTAATGGAGAAAGATAAGGATCTACTAGGAGGAGAGTGGAAAGACTTTTTAGGAGGAGAAAGGGATATCAAACTTTTCTTTCTCTTCTTCTTATGGGTGAGAGCTTTAGGTATTCAAAATTCACCTCTTGTTACAATTTTGCATATTTTTATCTTTCTCATGAAACAAGGTACTACACTTCTTGAAAATAGTAGATTTGAACTTGGGAGTCACCAAATGTGTAGAAAGATGCCTCCAGAGGCTGAAATCCACTAAGAAAAACACCAATCTTAGGAAAAAAAAACAACAATGAGCTATAAGTGATTCAAATTTTCCCACTTGGTGTGCTAAAAAATGTTGTTAACTGAATTACACCCTTGCTAAAACTAGGTTCAACACCTCTGAGAAACATGGAAATACCTCTAAAGTGTGGAACAATGGCACCTTTTGAGGTCAAATTCTAGATAAGGTTGAATTCCTTCTATCCTAACTCACTACGACTAACTAACCAACACTACACTACAATTATATAATCCTATCCTAAGTATTCCAAGGGAACAAGGTTGAAAGAGGGAAATGATGAAATAAAGAGAGGTGATGCACCAAACTAGAATATGGTTTTACTATGGCTCCAAGGAAACTTCTATGAAAATGTATGCAAAGTATACAACCTAAACATACATACCTATTCTTAGTCATCCCAATTACCTACACAATATGTCAAATCAGCTCTAGACCACTACCCTCTCATGTTCCATTAGAATTCACCCACATCCCTTTAGAATAAATTTAATTAATTCTATCATGCATAAAACATAAACTCATACCCATTGGGTAATCTAACTAGATATTTAAATAAATAAATAGCTAATTATCCACTCACCCTCCACTCATCTCCACTTCACCATCCAACTCACTCAAGTTGAACTAGCTCACTCCACTCAAGTTATATAACCCTACAAAGGTGGAAGAAAAATATTCACATACAACTACCTTTTTGAATAAAATAAAAATCCAACCAAATACTCATTGCCCCTTACATGAATATTTAAGCCATCCAACTACACAAACCAAATCAAATTTCTAATTTAGGAAAATGTGTTCATTTGCTTGCATATCATTTAAACCTTGATCCAAAATCCATGGCCTCTCCTTCAACTATAAATATGAGGCTCAATCCTTCATAATTAATCCTTGGAAACTTTAAGCATTTGTAATAATACTTTGCTAAATTTCCACTAAAATTTTCATACCCAAAGGTTGTCCATTCGATCACCCATTGCTCGTAGCATCCTTCTTCCATTTGGAACCAAGATTGAAGCATCCATAACCAATCATCCAAAGAGATCTAACAAGTGTGGTACTCCATTCCACACTTTGTATTTCTCATATGAGGTTACAAGAGAACTTGAAGGAAGGTTTGCATTTATTTTTCATTTCTTATTTCTTTCATTTGCTTCATATTTCCTTGTATACATCTTGAGACACCGGTGGGACCCCTATTCATTCTTTATCATTTTCAGCTTGATTTTTGCCAATATAACTATGTTTTTGTGTAATTTGTTTAGTTTAGGATCTACTTTTAACATTTCAAGGTATTTGGTAGAGTAAACTAAGAGAAAATACCAAAAAGATTCATTTTTCCGTGTTCTTTTTCATTTTTGTGCATTTATAGGATCGCTACACTATTATACCAGTAAACGTGCTATTATCACCCGTGAAGTGTGCTAGCATATTATATGGTGGGCCAAGAATGTGACTCAATAGATTACACTCCTAAGTTTTCTATTCTACAAAGTATATGGACCGACATAATTGATTGTTTTAAAGGGGATATAATGAGCGCTAAGGTTACATATCCAGAGGGCGGTGATCCCTATACTAATTCAACTCAGGGTTATTTGAGGTGATTTTAAGTTTGTCAATCATATGATAAACACCAAAAACTTGGAAGATGATAGGGTTTAAAGATACTTGCGCCAAAAATGAAATGTTGGGATGAATGTATGCAATACAGACGTAAGACTCCCTTCCAATGATGTAAGAACCTGAATGCAAAGATATCTAAACAAGATAGGTATTAGAAAAAGATATGATGAGTTCTCGGCAAAGGATGATCCCAAGAACCAATTGAATTTGTCAAAGGGTATTAAATCATTTTATAATTAAGTGATATTGATAGAAAAATAATTGATGATAAAAGGGAGATTAGAAATCTAGAGGAATAAAGAGATCCTATTCCATGTGATAGGAGGCCCAGGTGAGGGATACAACAAGCTCAAACTCCTCAAAGTAATCAAACTAGGACCATTCTGAAGTGTCTCATTCTTCTTATATGAATTCACTTTTATCTTTGATGTCTTCAACGTATGGTGTCAAGGTGATCTCATAAAGGCTAAGTTGGTGCGCGATGCCAAAGTTTTCCCAGACGAAGGGATATTGGGCAATGGAAGGCCTAATATGCTTGTGATCGGATGTCCCGACTTGGTACATTCATCTACAAAGAGAAAAAACTTAGAAACATGAAAAGTAGACAGAAGATAGATTGATATTTGATGGAAGATGTGATTAAATTGATTAAAATGCTAAAATGACAAGGATTTTCGGTGATTCAACATGGTCACAAGTGACTTAGATGAATCACTACTGATTAATATGAAATATATTGATTCTTTGATAAAATTCCAATTGGATACAAAATGAATGATTTGAGGATAGATATGATCTTATATATGAATTATTGATAAGCTAAATATGAAGACAAGTGAAATATCTTACCTTGGATGAGAAATTTTAAGAAACGATGATGTGGGAATCTTACAGTGTTTACAAAGCTTCCACGGATGTAACAATGATGTTGAAGGTATCAAGATGATTGTGGTGATTTCTTCTAAGTCTCTAATGAGTCAAAGATTCACTACAAATGTCCTGGAGATCCATTTGGAGAAGTTTGATGTTACGTAAATAATCACCAGTGATTAGTTAGAATTGGTGGCAATTTGGGAAAAGTGGGAAACCCACTTAGAATTGGTTTTAAGCTGTTATGTTTGTGGAGACTATTTTCATTAGAGTGTGGTACACCTTCTATGTGTTACACTCGGGTATTTTACGGTGGTCCCACTCGCTTGAAGCAAGTCGGGGGGGTTTGGGGTTGAAGCCCCCGATGGAAGGGGGTTCGGGGTAAAGCCCCAAAGCAAATTTTCATGGGTGGTTTATTAACCCATGGGTAATGGGTAACCGTTATGGGCTGTTTTTGGCCCATGTTTTTCGGTACCCATTGTTTTGTAAACCGCTTCTTTGGTTTCCCATAGGTTTATGGGACAGTTTTGTTTTTCCCCATTGTTTTGATACCCACGGTTTTGTAAAACGACTTAAGTAGTTGTCTATTTATATGGTATTATGCATATGATAGATGTACAAGTAAATGTATTGCGATGTGTTTTGAATTTGGGCTGTGAATTCAGCAGAGTTTGTTGAGCATAGTTCCAAACGGATCTAGGTATTGTATTGAGAGAGCAAAGGTGGCTTGTAATAAAATCGAGCAAGTGATTCTTGGTGGACGTAGCCCAAATTGGGTGAACCACGTTAAATATTGTTTCTTTGTGTTGTGTTATTTTATCCTACAATTTTATTTCAGATTTGTAATAATTTTTGCATATTAGTTTCTCTTTATTGCGATTACGTGATGGATTATTCCACATATTTTATCCCTTATTTCCTAACAATTGGTATCAGAGCCTAGTTTGGTTTGCTGAAGTGTTGAATCGCAGGG
Source organism: Taxus wallichiana var. yunnanensis (assembly GCA_018340775.1). NCBI lineage: Eukaryota > Viridiplantae > Streptophyta > Pinopsida > Cupressales > Taxaceae > Taxus > Taxus wallichiana. The sequence goes on from CM031238.1 coordinate 121,277,568, forward strand.
AAATTTTTTTTTGGCTTGAGTGGGAGCTATGGCAAATGATGGAAGATCTAGGGTTGATAAATTCAACGGGTAGAATTTTAGTCTTTGGAAGATGCAGATGGAAGATTACCTTTATCAGAAGGATCTTTATACTCCACTGTCTGAGAAGGTGAACAAACCCTCAAGTATGAAAAATGTGGAATGGGATTTGTTGGATCGGAAGGCACTTGGAACGATCCGGTTGTGTCTTGCATCTTCGGTATTATTTAATGTTTCAAAGGAAAAGACTACAAAAGATCTAATGGATGCATTAGGGAAGTTGTATGAAAAACCCTCTGCCTCTAATAAGATATTTTTAATGAAAAAGTTGTTTAATATGAAGATGTCTGAGAATAGTTTAGTAGCAAATCATTTAAATGATTTCAATACGGTTGTGAATATGCTAGCTTTGGTTATAATAGAATTTGATGAAGAAGTTAGGCTTTATGAATTACATTAGAGTTGGAATAGCCTAGTAATGGTGGTAAGTAACTCGGTTCCAGCTAACTCGAAGTTGAAGTTTGAGGATGTTGTAGGGGTGATTCTAAGAGAGGAAATGCGAAAAAAAAATCTCTAGGGAATCTTCTACTTCAGGAATGCTTTGACAGATGGAAACTAGAGGAAGACAGAAGAATAGAGGAAACCATGGAAAATCAAAAGATCGGGCAAGGTAAAAATTCAAGAACAAGATTGTATGTTGGAATTGTGGAAAGCCTGGGCATGCAAAGGAATTGTTGGGAGCTTCGGGATAAGAAGAAACAACAAGAAGAAAACAAGGAGGAAAATGTGGCAACGGGTAATGTATGTCAGGATGCTTTGATTCTTTCTTTGCACAATATTACTTGAATCTTGGGTTTTAGATTCAGGGCTTCTTTCCATGCTTCTCCACATAGGCATTATTTTGTTGATTATGTTCAAGGAGATTTTGGGCATGTTTTTCTTGGTGATGATGAGCCTTGCAACATAGTTGGAAAAGGTTTTGTTTAGGTTAAGATGCAGAATGGGAATACTTGGCTATTGAAGGATGTTAGACATGTGCCTACATTAAGATGAAATTTGATATCGGTAGGGCAGTTGGGAAGTGATGGTTGTACTGTGATATTTACAAAAACTCTTGGAAGGTTACCAAGGGTGCTCTTGTGGTGGCAAGAGGTAAGAAGGTTGGAACCTTGTATTTAACCACTGATAGTACTAATGATTGTAATCTTGTGGCTTTAGATGTAGATACAACATTATGGCACTATAGGCTCGATCATATGAGCCATAAGGGCATGAACATCATAAAGAAAAATTTTCTGGATATACGAAACAGAGTTTGGATTTACTGTGAGAACTATATATGGGAAAAAGAAGTGAGTAAGGTTTCTCAAGGTTGGACCTACGAAGAAAGAGAGTAAGTTGGAGCTGGTACATTCTGATGTGTGGGGCTCGGTCAGTATCATCTCTTGGGGGTTCAAATTATTATGTTACTTTTATTGATGATGCAACAAGGAAAGTTTGGGTTTATTGTATTAGAAATAAATCGATGTATTTGACACTTTTGTTAAATGGAAAGCCTTAGTAGAGAATGAAACAGTCTTAAGCTAAAATGTCTTAGGTGAGATAATGGAGGGAGTATTGCAGCCATGTTAATGATTACTATTCTAAGAATGGAATCCACAGTAAAATATGGTTCCAGAACTCCGCAGAAAATGGGGTATTAGAAAGGATGAAACAGAACAATAATGGAACGTCTTTAGGAGAATGAGGTTACATGCAAGATTGCCTCTTTCTTTTTGGGTAGAAGTGGTGAGCACGGTATGTGTACTTGATAAACAGAGGACCCTCAAGTTAGTAAATGGAGGCATACACGAGGAGGCTTGGTATGGTAAGAAAGTTGATTATTCATTTCTTAGAGTCTTTGGATGTGAGGTGTTTGTTCATATAGACAAGGATGATAGGACCAATCTAGAGGCTAAATCGGAAAAATGTAATTTCATTGGTTATGGTGGTGATGACTTTGGATTTAAATGTTGGAGTATTAAGAACAAGAAAATCATTCGATCTAGGGATGTGGTCTTTAATGAGAAAGTCATGTATAAGCAACGATTGCGGGAAAACAGGGAAGAATCCAAAAAAGAATATGCAGTGGTAGATGATCTTCCGGATGGGATAGTGACCCATGAATCAGTTTAGGAACCGACTCAATAGGAACCCCAAACTCCTATAGTGAGGAGGTCTTCTAGGGTAAGAAAAGAACCTGAACGTTTTTCTCCTTCTCTTTATTATTTATTACTCACTGATAGTGGAGAGCCAGAGAGCTTTGATGAAGCAATGTAGGTAGATGCCAGTAAGAAGTGGGAGCAAGCCATGGATGAGGAGCATAAGTCTCTCATGGAGAACCAAACTTGGGATTTGGTGAACCTACTGGAAGGCAAAAGAGCATTGCAGAACAAGTGGGTGTACAGAGTTAAAGATGAAGAAGGAGGAAAGAAAAGATATAAGGCCCGGTTGGTGGTCAAGGGGTTTGCACATAAACAAGGTATATATTTTGATGAGATATTTTCTCCTGTAGTAAAAATGACTTCTATTAGAACTGTTCTTGGAATAGTGGCAGCAAAAGACTTGCACTTAGAACAGTTAGATGTAAAGACTACATTTCTCCATGGTGATTTGGAGGAGGAACTATATATGTAGCAACCAGAGGGCTATGAGGTCAAAGGTAAAGAGGAGATGGTGTGTAAAATGAAGAAGAGCTTGTATGGCTTGAAACAAGCTCCACATCAATGGTATAAGAAGTTTGATAGCTTCATGATGGAGCAAGGTTATATTAGATGTCATTCTGACCATTGCATGTATACAAATAAATTTGAGGATGGAAGTTATATTATCCTGTGTTTGTATGTTGATGACATGTTGGTTGTAGGTAAAAACATGCAGGAAATAAAATTACTTAAGAAACAACTAAGTGAATTCTTTATATGAAGGATTTGGGGCAGCCAGACAAATCCTTGATATGAGGATAACTTGGATAGGAAGGAACGAAAGTTGACTTTATCTCGGGAAGAGTACATTAAGAAGGTATTTGATAGGTTTAACATGCGGGATGCTAAACTAGTTGGGACTCCTTTGGTAGGCCATTTTAAGTTATCAAAGGAGCAGTGTCCCATGACGAGATAGGAAAGAAAGTAGATGTCCAGGTACCTTACTCATCAGCGATTGCGATTTGATGTATGCTATATGGTGTGCTAGGCTTGATATTGCCCATGCGGTGGGAGGCCGTGAGTAGATTTATGAGTGATCCAAGTAAAGAGCATTGGCAAAAGTAAAATGGGTCCTTCGGTATTTGAGAGGGACCATGGGGACGCTTTGTGCTACAGATCGGACACCACTTTACGTGGTTATGTAGATTCAGACATGGCTGGAGATGTAGACAGTAGGAGGAGCACGACAAGTTATATTTACATTGTAGGTGGGACAGCAGTGAGCTAGATTTCATGACTACAGAAGTTGGTGGCTTTATCAACCATGGAGGCTGAGTATGTTGTTGCCACAGAGGCAAGCAAAGAGATGATTTGGTTACAACAATTTCTTGAGGAGTTGGGGCATAAGCAGGAGGAATGTAAGCTACATAGTGATAGTTAGAGTGTTATACACCTAGCTAAGAACTTTGCTTTCCACTCCAAGACGAAGCATATACAGTTAAGATATCACTTCATCAGGACAACTTTGGAGGAAGATAAGTTGAAGTTGGAGAAGATTCATACCGATCGAATCCTATAGACATTATGACCAAGGTGGTCACAAGAGGATAAACTAAAGCTATATTCAGCTTTGGTTGGCCTTCGCAGATGATAGTGAAGGGTTGAGAAGCTTTCTCGAGTGGAAATCGGACTCAAGTGGGAGATTTTATGTTTGTGGAGCCTATTTTCATGTTAGATTGTGGTAAACCTTTTATGTGTTACACTCGGGTATTTTTACGGTGGTCCCACTCATTGCTGAGTGGGTTAGGGGGTTGGGGGTTGAAGCCTCCCGATGGAAGGGGTTCGGGGCGAAGCCCCAAGCAAATTTTCATGGGTGGTTTATTAACCCATGGGTAATGGGTAACCGTTATGGGCTGTTTTTGGGCCCATGTTTTTTCAGTACCCATTGTTTTGTAAAACCTCCTCTTCGGTTTCCCATAGGTTTATGGGACATTTTTGTTTTCCCCATTGTTTTGATACCCATGATTTTGTAAAATTGCTTAAGTAGTTTTCTATTTATATGGTCTTATGCATATGATAGATGTACAAGTAAATGTATTGCGAGATGTGTTTTGAATTTGGTGTGAATTGTAGAGTTTGTTAAGCATAGCTCCAAACGGATCTGGGTATTGTATTGAGAGAGTGGTGGCTTGTAATAAAATCGAGCAAGTGATTCTTGGTGGATGTAGCCCAAATTGGGTGAACCACGTTAAATCTTTGTCTCTTTGTGTTGTGTTATTTTATTAAATTTTATTTCAGATCTGTAATAATTTATGCATATTAGTTTCTCTTTTATGATGATTACGCGAGGGATTATTCCACATATTTTATCCCTTATTTCCTAACATTAACCACTTCCAAATGGGAAGATTTGAGTATGGGGACAAGTTAAAATAGTTATGGAAGATGTTAAATAGGTTGGGAGGTTAGATGGTTAGGGTTAAAATGGGTTAAGATGGTTTATAAGTGGTTAGAGAGGTTTGGGGTGAGTAAATGAGATTTACAGGGAGGTAGAATGCGATTTTATGGGGGTGAGGACATGGTTTAGGTTAGTGAGATAGGTTTTAGGATTTTCAAATGAGGATATGAGGGGTGTAGCCAAGAAATAGGTGTTTACATTTTCCCATTTTTGTCAATTGGTTTGTGATGGAAAATCCACTAGAAAAAAATGAGTGGAATGATTTGATTTGTGTTGGATAGGTGGCCCCCATCAAACTGGGGTTATTGTGAAAAAGTTCAATGATCATCGGTTTGAATAGGTTGTTAGATGAGATAGTCTTGTGTGATGTTGTGTTTCTATTTAAGATACCCTAAGGTTGTGCATGAAAAAAATTTCCACCGGGGCGGACTTGTGCGACTGGAGAATCAAGTGATAGGGGAACCAATGGGTTCTTGACCTATAGATGTATGAATTCTAAGGTAAAAAATATAGAAAAAGGTTCTGGAAGGTGTGTAGTATCCATAGTGTATCAGGGGATGTAATATCGATATAAAGGATGTTTCCACAAAGGTGGGATTACACATCCAGGAAGTCAAGTGATAAGGGGGAACTAATGGTTTCTCCACCTACAAGACATATGACTTAATGGATATAAGGGAAATATATCCCTACTAGATACAAAATATGAAATGGATTTGATAAAGGAAGGCTCTATATAGATTGATTGATTTTGATTTTAAGAGGGTCTTGGGGCCCAAAAAGGAAGCACACTTAGAAATGTGTAATTTTGGAAAGGAATGATGAAAAAATGATGATTTGATGAGGTTCAGAGGAAATCATGATGTTTTGGGTAAAGAGGAGGTAATTACTGGTGATTACCATAGGTCACTGGTGATTTGAAAAAAATACATTAGCGATTAGCCCAATCCCCAACGATCGGGTGGGCGGGAAAATTTTGATATAAAAGTGGTTTTGGAGGCTCATTTGGTATATTAGTTATTTGAGAACCTAAGAGACCAAAAAACCCTAATTTTGAGTTTTTCACTATTTTGAGTGAGATGGAGGAAGTCTGGTGGTGTGCATATGGTAGGAAATGTTTCTTAGATTTTTGAGTTATTTTTTTGTTTTTTATAGAAAATTGGAATCTTTTAGAAATCACTAGCAATTTCCTAGTATGAAATCACAAGTGATTGATGTGTCGCTGAAATTTTGATGGGGTCACTAGTGATTTAAGTAGATTCATAAGTGATTCGATGTTTTAATAATATTTATGATTTTAACTTGTATTTTATTGATTGTTTTCTATGGTTTGTTGTTTCATTGTGGATACGAGGCTAGAGAGAGGTTGACTACATGGGATAGGATCTCGAAGATACTAGATGATGTTTGAGCTCGAGTATCGATGTTGATTGGAATCCCTTAGAGGAGGTTGGACTAGGAGGGATGCATCATTACGAAAAGTTCCCTAGAGACATGGGGTTATTATTGGCATTATTTGAGTGATGGGATAATGTCACAAGCATGTTATGGTTTCCTACATGAGAGATGACCATGACATTGGAGGATATACACAAGATATTACACTTACCAGTATAGGGTGAGCATGTATTTGTGATTGATGAGGCAGGAAGGGGTGTTGTGATGTAGAGATTATATGGAGATGATGGGGTTGATATGGTCTATACTTCTAGGGATTTTTCATATGGAGCATTGTATAGTGAGGATGAGGAGGGGTGTGCCCTAGTCACCATGATGATGATGGGTATTAGATGCCACACTTTACCGAATTCAGCAAGAGGGAAAGTTTTCATGGATGTTGACTAGAGTGGGTGCCGATATGATGATATATAGGACTGGTTTTTCTTGGGCTCCTATTTTATTGAAACATGTTTACATGGAGCTCTAGTATTGGACTACAAGAAAAAACATTTGTAGTTGATGTGTCAATCTTATTAGAGTGTTGGGCTTACAAGCACATTGTAGTGGCTCGGTCGAGGGAGTGCCATGGGCGAGATGGGATGACTTGGAGCATCTAGTGGGATTTATGAGGTGACACTCAAATCACACAACCACATGGCTTGTCGGAGGAAATGAATGTTATAGACAACTCTAATGGGTTGCGAGGAAGAGATGTTTTTGTATTCCTTACACATATTTCCCAATATGGTCAAGTGAAAAGGGGAGTTGAGGGATATGTAATAAGATAATTGGGTGTGAGGTTGTAGGGAGGATCATTGTGAGCTAATCAAATTTGGTTGCGTTAGGAAATATTTTGAGTTTATTTAGGATGTGTCGAGGAAGCGGTTTCCTATCAACAAGATGATGTTGAGTCGATATAACACTACTAGATGTTCATGAGATAGTTGATATGGTAGATGAGGAGGAAGTGGTGGGGCATGATGATGCCAAAGTGAAGAAGGCTTACAACAGTGTGTGGTGGAAGGGTTAGGGGTGGTTTGAGAGGCAAGTGTTGGCTCATGTAGAGGTCATACATCAAGAGGGTGGTGGTGGTGGTAGTGAGGGTGGAGATGAGGATGATATGGTGGCCTTATTGGTAGAGAGTTTAGAGGTTGAGAAAGCCACATGGTTAGTTGAGAGGGAAAAATTGATTGGTGAGAGAGATACTTTTACTAGAGAGAGATGGGTTTAGCAAGCATCTCACTACTGTTCAGGTGAGGGATGATAGGGATATATATAGATGAGAAAAAGAGGCATTGCGGAGGGCCTTTGGAGTGACCAACCCATTGATTTTAGGGGCTGAGTTACAAGAATCCCGAGCTCGAAGAACAATGGTAAGATGGGGTTACCTAGTGATGTGAGTGCAACGAACTACTAGGATTTATGTGATGAGATTCAATATTATGAGGATATAGTGAAGAAGAGGATTTTAGATGAGCCTTGTTATATTGTATTTTTTGCTTGATGACGAAAAAGTTCCTTTATGTAGTGCCACGATCATGGGTCATGCACCTAGAGGCCTAGGCGAGGGGATGACTAGGGGACTAGATGATGATCGGGGGAACAACACTCAAAGGAGTTTGGTTGAGACATTCATTTTACTAGGTTATTTTGTAAATAAATTTTGATGTATGAGGCTTGTTCGAAGCCCTTGTTACCGATGTACATATGTATTATTTATATGTGAGGCTATTTGAATCCCTTGATGATGTAAAGACTCTCTTGATATATATTTTAATATTTGAGTTACATTTTGGTTTGCAATGATTACCATATGATGGATATATATTTAGTTGGGGATGATTTATTTAAGTTAGGGTTTTAATATGATGAGTTATGGATGTATGTGAAATATATATTTTTATATTGGGGATGTTTGATATGGTTTTGATGATTTTGGATATGTTTGTGACAAAATGATGATCTTGTTGTTTGATTTATGCACTATACAATGGATAAGAATAAAATGTGGGATGTTTTCTTCTTTACTATTATGGACATATATACAATGTATAATGGTAAGCTTGTTTTATATGCGTACACACTTGCACATGTGAATTTGTAAATAATGTTAACATATGAATCACAATAGTTAGTCATACTAGGACTATTGATGGATATGGGACAGATCGTACCTATCCTTTTCTAACACGAGTAAGATTTATGTTTAGTAAGCATGGGGAAATGAGTTCTTCTTAATAGTTTCTTATTTTTTTCCCCAGCTTTATTATATTACACAAGCTAATTGATGAGGGAGCTTGTGGTTCATCAAGAAACTTTTTGTATATGGAAATTGACATTTTAGATGGATATATGATGATGATGGACTTTGATTATTTATCACATTTTTTTTTATGAGATATCATGTTTAGCCCATGTTTTTATTATGTTCTATGATGAGGGGGATAAAAATAATCCCTCTTGCCCCATTGGTGATATTATATGATGTTAGCTTAGCATACATGTTGATTTCAGTTTCATGATGATGTAGCTTAACATTTTATTTATATGTGATGTTAGATGTGATGATAGATGATATGGATGATGAAATGATAACAAACTATACAAGCAATGAATACAAACATAATGAACATTTAATCAAATCTACTATATACATTCTAAGTAACAACACAACACAACTATGTACAAAAATGAACAAACATGTAAACAAAATTAATCTAATGGACCTCACAACAGATTAAAACAATACTTAATCTAAGAAAGAAAAGAACAATTAATCTAATAAATCACATAAGATAACAAGCCAACAAAACTATGTACAAACAAATAACTAAGTAAGAAAACACTAATTTGTTTTTGTGGGATATTTTAGAAATGTGTTGTGTTGTTTTTGGTGTTTTTCAAGACAATTTTATTTTATTTTATTTAGTTTTCTATGGGACATTTTTGAATGTTTTTACATTTTCGACTAAAAATATTTGAATGATTTTTTAAATTTTCTGAAATTTTATATGAATTTTTTTGGTTTTTCTAAAAAAATTGAAGCTATGTGCAAGAAAATGAAGAAACGTGGATGCCCTAATGATAGATGGGAATATACAAGAAAAACACCACATGTATGTGCAAGAATGTGAATATAAAAGTTTCCCCTATGTTAGGTGGGAATGTAAAAAGGAAAACTCTTTGCAACATGAATAGGATCAGCCGGATCAAGGCCACAAAGGATAGGTTCAGAAGGATCTCATGACACAAGGGAAAATTTTGACTTTAGGATAAAGTCACTTGTACTCCTAGGTATGAGATGTTTGTGAACAACGGACCCTCGATAGCGCCGGAAACCATTTTTAACTAAAGGACTTGTCCAATGTGCCATAATTGCATGGTTTTCACATTTGAACGGATTTATTTCTCTTTATTTTTTCTATTTCTTTTTCTATTTTTTATTCTTTTTAATTTTTTGATATTCTGAAGGTTCCCATACTTTGAAGCATAGAAATGCTTGAGGTGCATGGCATTCATAGGCCCCATAGCTCATCACCATTGGAATCAACAAGTTTATATGCTCTGAACCAAATTTAGTAACCACAACATATGGTCCTAACCAATTAGGCTCAAACTTTCCCTTCTTTTCTCGATCTTTAGTGGTATTGAACTGATTCTCCTTTAAAACAAGGTCTCCTACCTCAAATTGGTGAGGTATGATTCTTTTATTGTAGCCTCGATGCACTCGATTCTGATACACTTTTAGGTGATCCAATGCATGAAGATTTTCTCGTCTAATAAGTCTAGTTCCACAAGTATGAAAAATCTATAATCCTCATCTTTGTCTAAATATCCTCACAAATATATATGCAAAGAAGGGATCTCGATCTAAAGGGGTAGGAAAATTTTGTGCCAAAAACTAGAGAATATGGAGTAGTACCATTAGTGTGCGGATGGATGTTCGATAGTTCCAGAGGGTAGGATGAATCTGCAAGTGCCAATTATGGCTAGTCTTGTAAACCATATTCTCCATAATATAAACAAGATTTTTATTTAAGACCTTAGCCTACCAATGACCTTGAGGGTAATAGGGAGTTGAGTACTTGAGTTGGATTTGAAAACGTTGACACAACACTTTCATATTTTTGTTCTTGAATGACTTACCATTGTCAACTACAATAACAGAGGGAATATCGTAACGGAAAATGAGGTGGTTCATGATGAACTTGGAAATTTTCTCACTAGTAACATAAGTAAGAGGGATAGCCTCTACCCATTTCATGAAATACTCGATGGCATTAATAATGAACATGTGGCCATCGGATGAAGTAGGGGTAAGTTTTCCAATGAGATTGAATCTCCACTTTGAATAATGCCATGAAGTTTTGATTGCTTACAAAAACTGTATTGGGGCATGTATCAAGTTGTCATAATTTTGGTACATCACTCATTTATTAACATACTAATAGTAATTAGTTTCCATGGTAGTCTACTAATAGCCTACTCTCAACATTTTTAGCCATAACTATGGGCCTTATAGATTCATGTGTGAGCCTCTTTGACCCTAAGATAGATTCTACCGAATTAAGGCAATACAACAGATTCCCATCATATCCTTGATGATAGATTGTGCCCCAAAATAAGATGTAGTGAGATATATGTTGGATAAGGTTCCGTTTGTTATATCATGAAATGCCAGCAGGGAAGGCTCCATCATGGAGGTAATTATATATTTCATTATACCAGGGGATAAGGGACCAACAACTTCACATACCAAACAAGACTCTTTCTTGTCATATGCTAGCGTCATTAAATTATCTATGAAGAAAAATATGCCATTGTTTCTAGGTGGGATGCTCAAAAATACTTGATGGTAGCCATAACATCTGTAGAGTGATTATGTCCTCTAGGTATATGTTGGAATTCAATTTACACAAATAATTCCTTCAGAGTATCAACTATTTTCTTATAAGGAATGAGATTCTTATCCTTAACCTTGTACTTGTCATTAAATTTCTTAATGATTAACCGAGAATCACCTATTACATTAATTTGTCTAATATCCCATCTGATGGCAATATTCAATCCACATATAAGGGCCTCATATTCCACTATATTATTTATATAAGGAAAACCTAGTCTGAAATCTTGTGGAATAAAAGCTCTGAAGGAGTAATAAAAACTACTCCTACTCACCAATGGGGTTTGGGTGGATCGGTTAAGATGGATGGTTGTGTCTGGATCCACCCAGGTTCAAATCCACTAGGTGCGATCCCTTTGGGGTGGTTATCGGTGGTGGTGGGTGTTGCGTCACCGGTGGTTATGGCTGGTAGTTATTCTTGGTGGTGGCAGACTTTGCATCACCGGCATTGGCATTCATGGCGGATGGTGGCTCTAAAAATGGCGTGGCAAAAAAATTACATCGTCGACGCAGGCTCGTGGTCATGGTTTGTGTTGGATTAATTTTTATGTGGTCTCGGGACATTGGTTGTAATGGGTGGGGTCTGTCAAAAACCCCTCGATTCATAGCTCATCAAAAGCGTTTAATGATTAAAAAAAGAACTACTCCTGCTCTGAACGTGAAAAGTAAAGGATCCATATAAATACATTTTCCATGTAGTGGAATCCTCGACATACATCATAAAAGCATCTAGGAGATCTAGACTCAAAGGTTCCATTCTTGGTAAAGGGGCTTGACTAATTGATCGTAAAGTACTTTCCCTTTGTGAACTTTTGGTTGTGTTTTCAATATCAAAATCGCTAAGTAGAATAATCCAATCATTCGTCCTCCTAGTAAGTGTTGGTTTAGATAATAAGTAAATGAGTGGATCAATTTTAGATATGAGCTTAGTCTTTTTGTTTAATAGATAATTTCATTTTTTTTGAACGTAAACACAATAGCCAAGAAAGCTTTCTCAATCTGTGGGTATTTAAGGTCATATGCAATTAAAGTGCAACTGAGGTAGTAGATAGATTTATCTTTCTCATTCAAATCATATTGAGTTAGCATCGCGCTATGGAAAATTGGGTAGCAAAAATGTATAATAGCAATGGTTCACCTAGAGTAGGTGGCATGAGAACAGGGGTTTAGAAAAGTATTCTTTAAGAAAGGTAAACACTTGTTGTTGTTTAGTACCCTAATGAAAGGAAACATCTTTCTTCAGAAGATGTGTAAAGGAATGGCACTTTTCTAGGAGTTGAGAAATGAATCAAAAAATATCATAAATTTTTCCTTGTAAACTATACTGATTACTTAAGGTTGTTAGGAGGAGGCATTTCTATGGTAGTAGTGACTTTTACAAGGTCAACTTCAATACCTCTTCTTTTGTAATCCTTGAGATGCTTGAAGATGCGTCGTAAGATTTCGGGATACTCTACCTTATATCGAGGATTTTCCTAAGATGTCATCAACATAATCTTCCATTATATCATTAATCATGTCATGAAAGATGACAATCATAGCCCTTTGATATGTTGCACCTACATTCTTGAGACCGAAGGAATTACTTGATAACAAAATTTCCCCCAAGGGGTTGTGAAGGAAATTTTATGTTGATCCTCCTATACAATTTTGATCTGATTGTAACCTAAAAATCCATCCATGAGGGATAACATTTCATAACCAACCAGAGCGAGTTGAATCAAAATCATATTTGGGACACGCCTTGTTGATATCTCTAAATTCCATACATATTATAATGCCAATAGGTTTCTTTTTCATAGGTAAAATGTTGGAAATCCATTCTGAATAATCAATAGGCCTGATGAAGCCCACTGCCAATAGTTTTCCAGCTTTTTCTTAACCAAAAGGGCAACACACATGTATATTTATGAGATTTTTCTTGATAGGCTTTGCTTCTCTATGAATAACTAGGTTATGCACTACCAATGATTTATCTAAACCTAGCATGTCTCATAGGATCAAGAAAATATGTCTGAAAATTATCTTAGAAGCATGACAAAGGTATTTTGTTCTTATGTTGAGAGTGAAGCTCCCATCTTAACAATTCTAGGTTGATCCTCTATTCCAATATTCACATTTATGGTCTCCTCGAAAAGCAGTTTGGACTCTTCCTCTATACGCGTAGGACCAAGGAGATTAAGATCCTCTTCTAAGGGCATCTCAACAATATTTCCACCCTTAGAGTGATCAATTTTTATGTCCTTCGATGTTTCAATTTGTTTGTTTGTCAGTGCCTCAAAGAGGTTGTCACTGTGAGACTTAGAATTTTTATTTTTACAAGGCTTCTTAGATGATATCTTTCCCTTGTTTTATTTTAAATTTTTTTGACCAAGGATTTTAGCCTCCTCCCTAAAGTATGTGTATGTATCAAGATTAATGGATAATCCCTTCTTATGGTCACCAATAAGAATGTTGTCATGGAGACCCATAAACTCACCAATTGCTTCATCATTTTCAAATAAGTTGATTGGTACATGTTGTTGTTGGTCCCAATTAACAAGAGAAGGATGGAAAAGATTCAATTCAAAAATGGTAGGTGATATGGTTAGGATAGCCATGTCATAAAATAAGTTCGTAGAGGAAGGCCTTCATAGAGACTACACCGGGAATCTATCTCGCTATCGTAATCGGTTGAAATATATTCGCATTCGAAGAGGTAGCATAGACCTATGGAGGATTGGACCCATACGGTTGGATACCAATACCATACTTATATACCTTGTGATGGGGTGTCGGAAGAGGTTCCCGCACACCTTGTTCATTGGTACCACACCCATAACCTTGATATCCCATAGCGTACATCATTTTATTGGGGATAGAATACTTGGGTGATTGATAGCATGAAGCCATCTCATCAGTAGGAGATTGAGATATAAAAGTTGCAAGTAGTTTTTCATCTACCAAGAGACCACCAGGAGTAAAATTTTCAATGATATAGTGTTACTGGGAGCGTTGATATTTATAGCACGACCTACCGCATGTTATGGGTGATAGGGGTATGTTGGCTTGGAAATTTGTCTTGGGGACAAATTTGTGGTTTTCCAAAACAACACTATGGGAATATAAGTCCCTCTACTTATAATGGTGCAGCTGCTATATTATGCATGAAAAACAAGTGGATTCAATGGTGGTTTTTCAATCAGAGATCTATAGGGGCACTCCACTGACCCTATGGCAAAGCCTGCAATTCCTTGCTAGGGACAGAAAGTGGTCTGAGAGTGGGAAAGGGGAGTGGGAATGAAGGCAAGAAGATCAAGGATGGAGGTAGAACATCATATGCCTACATACATTGATCAGAAAGTTCACAACATGCATTTAATTGGAAGAAGAATACAAATTTGCAAACCAGAGCTACAAGACAAAATAAAAACACATTGGTCATAAAGTACCAATTGATTCCTCTATCAAAGGGGCATAAAATCCTTCTTTTCTTATTGCAGCTAAAGTAGAAAACTCATACAATGAAGGGAAATAGAAAAAAATTGTAGAAAAAGGAGAATAGAAGAAGATTGACTCTCGTATTTGTCCTTTGTTCATGAAATACATTTACAGTCTCCAAATTTGGTTGTCAACCCATCTGATGAATTTCAAAGCCCATGAAATAGCTCACACGAGGCGGTTATAAACTCCTCCCACCACCAAGAAGTAGTTACAAAAGGATTTAATCATTTTGCATCATTTTGGATTCTTATTTTGTAGAAAAATGGCCATGGCGGGGAATTCCATAAATTCATAATTAAAACCATTACAAAATTTTCTAGTTTGAATGTGAACTATTAGATCACCTTTTATACCTTTGAATTTGAGCCATCCACATAGAAGAAGGTGATTAGAGCGGTACTATGGTGAGCCCTTTACATTTTATAACTTTTGGAATTTTGGAAAATTTTCACTTTTATCTCCACCGGCCCATTTTGACTTTTCAACGTGGACATGTGGAGTTATTTGATTTGATATAGAGTCGCGGCTCCATTTAGAACATTTTGAACCTTTGTTGGAAAAAGTTCAAAATCAAAAAATCCTCCACCGGCCCACACTCCCGTGTTCATGTGGCACAATTTGATTGGTTGCGGAGGTCACATCAAAATTTTTACTTTTAACCCCGAAGGCTAAAAACTTAAAATCCCACTTTGATCGGTATCCAGGGGACACGTGGAATCATTCTATTGTTACAGGATCAAACCTTAATATTTTCTCGCTCTACTCGGGCTCATGAGATCCACCATCTCCATTTACGCTTTTTTGCCAAAAGGAAAAGTGACAAAGAAACCTCCTCATTAGCAGTGTGGTCGTGTTGGCAAAAATACAACTTAAGTCTGTCGAGCCATATCTTGCAAAATACAAGGAGTTAGAACAACTTCTTTACCTTTTTGGAAAGGGGAAGAAATTTCCCATATGATGGAGGTGTTTCCAAGAATCCTTGAGCCCTTGGGAAGTTCTATATTTCAAAATACTTAGACTAGACCATTTTCAAAGGGGATTAACTCAAAAATTTAGGATTAGACTTGGAAATAATGAAGGAAATTTTTGAGGGGACAATAGTGGCTCTAGCTTGGGGACATGACATGGATTGAACAGGGAGAAAACATGGCATGAGGATCCAGAATCTCAAGTTTTAAAACATATAACATTGACCAGTGCCTTATCCATTGGGCCTTGCAGAGTCATGTACAACTTTTGAGGAAAGAAAGAAGGAGGAGAGGACACACAAACCAAAAAGACACAAAAAAAGAAAGGGGAAAAAACACAAAAAAATGGGGAAAGCAAAAATATGATACAAGGTGAGGGAAAACTGACTTTCACTGATGATATAGCTTCAAATATTTCCCACTCCTAGGAAATCCTAATGGAGTTCCATCCAAGTATGATAAGAGAAAAATATTCTCACCACAAGTTCCATGAATTTGAAATGGTCCCAGCCACAAAGAATCAAATTTTCCATGAATTCCCTTTGGTTCTCTTCTCTTGTCCCAAAGTAGGACAAATTCTCCAAATCTAAACTCTCTTGCCTTGGTCCTCTTATCAAATATTTTCTTCACTTTCAATTGATGTTCTCTAATTTTATCCACCACCTGAGATCTATTTTCTTCCAACTTCTCAAGAAAGAGGATCCTTTTGTCAATAGAGTCCTTGTATTGTCCATCTTCCACTGATTGAATCAATTTGAGAGTTGGAATTTCAATTGTGATGGGTATCTCTTCTTCACTCCATACAACAGCTGAAAAGGTGATGTGCCTATGGCCTTCTTAGGAGTGATCCTATTAGCCCACAATGCATCATACAATCTCTTGTGCCAATTCCTTTTATTCTCATCAACAAGCTTTCGAACAATGGTCACAATGTTCTTGTTACTTGACTTAGCTTGACCATTTCCTTGTGGATAGTAGTCAGAAGAATGTGCTAGAGAGATTCCAAAGCCATAACAGAACTCTGTCAACTCTCTTGAAGAGAAATAAGTGGCATTGTCTACAACAATCTTTTGAGGCACTCCAAAATGGACAATGATGTATTCTTTGATGAAACTGCAAACTACTTCAGAGCTAGCTTGTTTGGTTGGAATGGCTTCCACCCATTTGGTGAAGTATTCTGTGGTAGTGAGCACGTAATTATTCCCAAAGACTTGAATGAGGATTCAACACACCAATGAAGTCCAGCCCCCATTGTTGAAATGGTTCTTCAATGATCACAGGCCTGAGTGGCAATGCAGCTAACTGTGGTTTTCCAACAAATTGTTGGCATGCTTTGCATTTGGAAACCCAACTCTGAGTATCAGTAAAAAGAGAAGGCCAATAATACCTACCTCTGAGAATCTTGTGGGTAATGACCATTGCTGAGAAGTGTCCACCACATGCTTGGTCATGATAGGCCTTAAACAACTTTCCTTTTTCTCTTTATCAACACATCTAAGGAAACAACCATCCATTCCTTTCTTATAAAGTGCATGATTCCAGATCACATACTTGGCTGCCTTCAGTTTGAGAGTTCTTCTTTGCTTGTAATCTAGATGAGAGGGACATTCTCCATAAGTGAGCGGAAAATAATATCAGCATACCACTCATCGGTAGTGGTTACTGAAGAACTTGTGGGCGAGTCTTAAGGCAGGTAGTTGAACAAGTGTCATCTTTCCCTCCATGCTTTGAGCTTTAAGAGTTTCATATTCAGCAATCAACTTGCACAAATTGTTTCCTCTTACTAGATTAGAAGGCCTAATCTCCAAGTCATACTCTTGAGTCTTTGCAATCCAATTTCCTCTTTTGACTCTCGGATCTTGTTGTGTTAGATTGGACTTGATTTCACTTCCAGGGACCATCACCACAGTATGAGAATTAAGGATGTAGAATCTGAAGTTCTTCATAGCCTTAACCACTGCATATGCATGTTTTCCAATTGACTGTAGTTGAGCTCATGCTTCTTCAAAGGGCAGCTCATGAAAGCAATAGGTGCTTCCAAACCTTCATCATTTTTCTGAACAAGGACAACAGAGAGAGTGTGTTATGAGGCATAACAGTACATGATGAATTTCTTGTTCAAATCTTGGGATACAAGAGTTAGAGCTTTGGAAATAGATTTCTTGATCTCTTCAAATGCATTTTTCCCTTCATGGCTCCATTTGAAACTTTCTTGAGGCTTCATCATGGAGGTGATGTGCTTTTTCAGTTCAGCAAACTCAGGGACAAAGCGGCGAAGAAAGTTTACCTTCCCAAAGAATGAGTGCACTCCTTTCTTGATGGTGGGAAGAGATAGTGCTTGAATAGATCTTACCCTCTCAGGGTCAATGTGTGCTCCATGTTTGTTCACAATGTGCCCCAAAAACTACCTTCTGTGACTCCAAAGATGCATTTCTTAGGATTTAGTGATATGCCATGTTTCCTACATCTTGCAAGAACTTGTTTCATTGACATATGTGTTCTTCCCTTTTCTTTGAAAATACCATGAGATCATCAAGATATATGACAATGCAATGCTTTAGATCTTTGAAGGCCAAGTCCATTGCTCTTTGGAATGTGGATCCCGCATTGATTAGGCCAAAAGGCATTCTACTATAGGAAAAAGTGCCCCAGGGGTTGTGAATGTTGTCTTTCTACAATCTTCCTCTACCACTTTGATTTGATTGTACCCTAAAAACCCATCAAGCGAGAGAGCATCTCAGATCTAGTGACTTCTTGCAAAATGTGATCCATGATTGGCAGAGGATAGTTATCCTTAAGTGAGGCTTGATTCAAATTTTAGAAATCAACACATATCCTTATCTCACCATTTTTCTTCCTCATTGACACAATGTTAGCCACCCATGTTGAGTGGTGAATGGGAAAAATGATTCTGGAATTTAGCATCTTGGTCACCTCTTCCTTGATGATGTCAACAATCTTTGGGTTGTAGGGCCTTTGCTTCTTCCTGAAGGGCTTAGCACCTTGCTTCAAAGGAATGGAATGGTGCATTTCCTTTGGTTGGAAAGATTTGAGTTCTTCATAGGAGTAAGCCAAAACATCAGAGTATTTTTTGAGCAGAGAAACAAACCTTCTCTTCTCTTCAGGTGAACAAAATTTTCCAATGTTGACCATTCTTAGATCTTCTGAAGTACTAATGTTTTCTTTGTCAAAATCAGATGGACACTGAGAAGATAACTTTTATTTCTCTTGAATGAATCTGTCATGTTTGTCAAACAAATCTTCCAAAGAAACTAAGCCTTTGGGAATCTTGTTACCTTTTAATCTGATCATGTCCACATCATCAAATTTTTAAATCCTATCAGTCTCTTCTTTAGTAACAACTTCCCTATAAGGATTTCCACTTCCTTCAAAGAAGAGATTATTGAAATTGTCTCTTTTCTCTAAGAATTTCAAAATCTTATTGTCATCATTGAAGACCTACCAATGATTTGCATTGTCAGGTACACTAGGTCTGAATACCATCTCAATGGTTACTTGTCTTTGCCAAAAGAAGGATGAGGTGTCAATAAGGAGGTTGATACTACAAGAGAATCAACCCTTTCATTTTTTTGCCTTGGAATGGCTTCAATAGAGAATGCATCAAAGGATTCAATGTAATCCCAAACCTGATTTCTGTAATGTCTGAGCCTTGGGTTCTTGACTTGATATTGCTAGAAAATTTTCTTCACTATTACCTCTACATCACCAAGGCATCTCAGCTTCTTGATTCCCATGTCTTCTACAACACTCATGCCCAAAAGAAGGGCTTCATATTCTGTTGTATTATTTGTGTTATCAAACTGCAGTTTGTAGGCAAAAGGATGCATTTCCTTGGAAGGGAATACAAAACAACACTAGCTCCTAAGCCTGCCCTTGAATGACTGCCATCAAATTCCATTTTCTAGATCTGATCTTCTTCTTCCTCCATGAGAAGTGGAAATTTTTCATCTTTTTGTGATGTGAGAAAGTAGTTTCCTAACTCAGAATCTTGAAGAAGGATGTTGGCTCTTGGATCATCAGACTTCTTCACTGTGAATTTCATCTTTCTTACAGGAAACAACCTCTTCATTTCACCTTTGAATGGGATAGTTGTAACAGATGACCAATTCATTTTAATTTCTCCACCTAGGTCTCTACAAAAACTTCTACTCAAAAGCATGCCAAAATATGTTGGGATTTCCGCCACTAAAATAGTTAAAGCACTTTCTTATCAGGGAAGTCAGCCAGAGCTACTTGTGTATCCTTTATTCTTCCAATCAGTGGCACTTGTTTATATTCCATTGAATAACATGCTCCATTTACTCTATTCAAGGTTAGGCCAAGGGAATTTGCAACTTTGAGTGGCATTACATTATCAGAAGCTCCAGAATCAATGATACAATTGTTCAACTCAAAGCCATTTATGAGGAGAGACAAATAGAAAGGCTCAACCCTAGTTGTTTTGGAAGCACTGAGAGCTAACATGTTTTGAGATGGAGGTGTGGATGGTGTTGGAAGAAGTCCTTTAGAAGTGGAACTTGAGGATATAGAGCTACTACCCTAGACTGCATTAATGAATCTATCAAATTGGGCAGGGTGTGTTTGTAGGTACTCTAACTCTGAGAGTTGGACTTTGGTTTTGCTTGTGTGCTCTATACAAAATCAAATGGGGCAATACTGGGTGAGGAGGCAATTCCTGAAGTGGAGGAGGATTTACATGGCAAGGGATTTGAAGGAACCTTGGATGTTTTGGATGGTGGATTTTCTCCCAAAGGTGAAGCAATCGGTTTAGCAGAAGGTGAAGGTGTAACCTTTGGCTGAACTTTGGGTGTTTGATAGAGACTCCAATGGAAGGGGAAGTACTCTTAACAATTGGAGAACTAGAAGAAGAAACAAAAGACTTACTTGGTATAATAAGCACGGTCCTTGGCAACAACCAGTCTAGTTTTTCTTTTGCAGAATCCATGTAGGGTGGAAATGCATAACCTTTGTTGATGATCCTCTTTGGTGTGACCTCTGAAGTGGAAAATTCTTTGGCCTTCTTCTCCTTTTAGCCACTGAAGATGGAGAATTTTTCTTGGATTGTGCTCTGGTGAAAACAACACATGAGAAACTTGGTATTTCCTCTTCTTCTTCATCATCATCAATGAATTCAAATAGGCCATTGTGCATGTCAAATTCCTCAACTTCTAGGTAGCTTTCATAGTTTTATTCATCATCTCCTTCAGGTTCATCAACTTCATCTTCCTCTCTTGACTCTCTGGTATCACAAAAACATTGACTAGTGGTGCTTCAAGAGAAATTTGGCAAGGAGGTGGTGCAATTCTTTTCCTATCATGGAAATTTGGTCTTCTTGGAGCATTCCTCATTGTAATTTGTGACAGTTGCTTCTTCAAGGCAACCAGATCATTTGCCATTTTTGAAACATTGGGTTTGTTGTGACTAAACTAGAACTCTGACCCTTTTGCTTTCCACTTCGACCTTTCACCTTTCTAGAAAGGATTAGATCATCATCGATATCAATTGCAGTCCCGAGCTTACGTAATGTTCTTGGTTGGTATTTTTTGAGGAAGAAACCAACTTCTGATGGCAAGGCACTGATGAAGAACCTCTTCAAGTTATTTTTGGGAGGAACTACATCTTCAGGGATTCTTATTTTTAATCTATCAAACCTTGCTACGAAATCTCTATTGGACTTGGAGACTTATTTCTTCTTGAACCGAGTTGAATAAGTAGATCTTGGAAATCTTCGATGCTCTTAAATCTATGCTCAAATGTACTTCTTATGTCATCCTAACTAGTGATAGATCTTGGAGGAAGCATGTAAAACCATTCAGCAACTTTCTCTTGGAGTGACTCCACAAAAATCCTAACCAACACATCTTCATCCTCAACACCTAACACACCACAAGTAGTGATGAAGGCTGCTACATGTTCTTCAGGGAGTTAGGAGCCATCTCCTTTGAATTTGGGAAAATTATTTCTTGAGCCTCTTGGCAGATCATGGAGTATTTGTGGGAGAGAAAGTGGACCAGTATTTCTTCCCCATGGCACATTTGGTCTACGTGCTTCACGTTCATTATCACCCATTTTGTTTCTATTTCTGGCCTCTTGATCAACTAGGGCTACTACTTCTCTTTCTTTTGATTCTTCTTGAAGTCTTTCAATCTCCTCAAGTTGAGCTCTTATCTCTTCTTCTCTTTCAAATGGAACTCTCACCTCTTCTTCTTCTCTTTCTAGTTCTTGTTCTTCTCTCTTAAGCTCGTCAAAAGTAGGATCAACAAATCCTCCTTGTCTCAACTACCGGGTATACCTTTTGTCAGCCAGCTTGAAGGCTTATTGTCTTCTCTGAGGTGCCAAGATCTGTCTTTTCTCCTCCAACTCATGAGAAATTTCTTCTTCTTGGTCCAATATTCTTGAGGCAATATAGTAATGATTTACACTCTGTCTATTATGCCAAATAACCTCCCTTAGGTCTGAAGTGATATCTTCTTGAATGTGAAAGAGCAAGGTAGGTCTCTCAACAAGAGGGTTTTCTTGAATAGCCATGACTTGTATCCATGTGGATCACAAGAAACTTCAAAATTTTCAATAAACTCTAATGATATATTATGACCTTGTGGTCATTTCTAGGGTGCAATCTTTGCAAAATCTGCCCCACAATGGGCACCAAAACTGTTGGCTTGGAAATTTTTCTTGGGGAAAAATTTGTGGTTTTCTAAAACAACACTATGGGAATCTAAGTCCCTCTACTTATAATGGTGTAGCTTCCATATTATGCATGAAAAACAAGTGGATTCAATGGTGGTTTTTCAACCAGAGATCCATAGGGGCACTCCACTGACCCTATGGAAAAGCCTACAATTCCTTTCTAGGATAGAAAGTGGTCTGAGAATGGGAAAGGGAGTGGGAATGAAGGCAAGAAGATCAATGATGGAGGTAGAATATCATATGCCTACATACATTGATCAAAAAGTTCACAACATGCATTTAATTGGAAGAAGAATACAAATTTGCAAACCATAGCTACAAGACTAAATAAAAACACATTGGTCATAAAGTACCAATCGATTCCTCTATCAAAGGGGCATAAAATCCTTCTTTTCTTATTGCAGCTAAAGTAGAAAACTCGTACAATGAAGGGAAATAGAAGAAAATTGCAAAAAGAAGGAGAATAGAAGAAGATTGACTCTCGTATTTGTCCTTTGTTCGTGAAATACATTTATAGTCTCCAAATTCGAGTTTCAATCTGTACAATGACTTTCAAAGCCCATGAAATAGCTCACATAAGGTGGTTACTGAAACTCCTCCCACGCGCCAAAAGCGATTCTGAATGGATTTAATCATTTCACACTATTTTGGATTCTTCTTTTGCAGAAAAATGGCCATGGTGGGGAATGCCAGAAATTCATAATTAAAACCGTTACAAAATTTGCCAGTTCGAATGTGAACCATTAGATCACCTTTTATACCTTTGAATTTGATCCATTCACGTGGCAGAAGGTGATTGGAGTGGCCATGGGTGAGCCCTTTACATTTTATAACTTTTGGAATTTTGGCAATTTTTCACTTTTATCTCCGCCGGCCCATTTTGACTTTTCAACGTGGACATGTGGCGTTATTTGATTTGATATGGAGTTGTGGCTCCATTTAGAACATTTTGAACCTTTGTTGGAAAAAATTTCAAAATCACAAAATCCTCCACTGGCCCGCACTCCCGTGTTGACGTGGCACAATTTGATTGGTTGAGGGATCACATCAAACTTTTAATTTTAACCCCAAAGGCTAAAAACTTGAAATCCCGATCTAACCAATCAACGGGACACGTGGCATCATTCTATTGGTTGCGGGGATCAAACCTTAATATTTTCTCCGCTCTACTTGGGCTCGCGGATCGCCATCACCATTTACGCTTTTTTTTTGCCGAAAAGGCAAAGTGATAAATAAACCTCCTCATCCCCGCCGCTTCACCTTGGCAAAAAATACAACTTAAGTCCATTGAACCATATCTTGCAAAATACAAGGAGTTATAACAACTTCTTTACCTTTTTGGAAAGGGGAAGAAATTTCCCATCTTATGGAGGTGTTTCCAAGAATCCTTGAGCCCTTGGGAAGTCCCAGTTTCAAAATAATCGACTAGACCATTTTCAAAGGGGATTTACTCAAAAATTAGGATTAGACTTGGAAATGATGAAGGTAATTTTTGAGGAGACAATAGGGTAGATTAGAAATTAGGAGGTCATGTTGGAGATTATATTCTCTCTGACCCAGGTTTCTTTGACTTTCATCTCCCATAAAGTAAAGAGAGATATTTATGTAGAAGCACCATCATCACAAGGGCATATCATATCCGAATAAAATCGATAGGCCAAATACTCTGATTGATTACGAATAGATATTTCGGTTGAAGGACAATCATATGTTGAAGGAAATATCCCGAAAATTCTCTGCAATGGGAAAAGGGTCAGGGATATCCAAGAATGGTAACATTTTTTTCCTTTATAACACAATTTAAGACACTGATGAAAAATGGAAGGCACGACTTGTATGGCATGAATCCACGTGTGGCTGAGGAGCATGTTGTAAGGAAGTTCCAAGTCCAGGACATGGAACTAGGTATCATGATTAGTAGTCCCAAATCCCATAGGAAAGGAAATCATACCAGTTGACTATTGTTTAATGCATACTAGAATTTACCAAGAATAACCCAGTGCACTTTGGCACATCACTCGGCCTAGACTAAGCACTCACTGGAGCGTGAAAATGTACTGAGGCCCCTCTTCAGTTTTTTATGCATGATATGAACATGATAAAGATATAAGGCATGCATATTCATAAATAACAGAATGTTCCATAGAGCATATTCTAGATCTAGATCTTAAAGAACCATGAATCAAATGATAAACATAATGAAATCATCCATGCAATAACTAATTACAACCATGTTTAACACCTTGATTCATCCAATACACTCCATTATATTAGTCACATAAATACACATAAGCATTCTGATAACATTACCATAAGCTCATGTGTGCATCAAATCTGGCAACATAACTCCATAATAGATCATACATCCATACTCTCTTTGTGTATACAACTCTACATACATCTAACTACACGTCAAGACAATCTACATTTATAAAGGTGGGAATTTCCCTTCACCGCTTACATAATCTCCCAAAATAGGTCGCATGCTGAGAATAGCCATGCGCCTTTACAATAATAGTCACACATGCAAGTGTGCTAACAATATATCTCTTACGATTAATCGGTAGTAGTAATTCTATTATTAACTCGAACCCATGTTAATTTCTTAGTATATGCTCTTCCAAAAATAGCCTATGCGTGGTGTGCAAGTCTTTATCTAGTTTGTGTGCTATGCACATTATCTCCAAATATAGTCCACAATCATAAAATGGCTAAGTCTTTCTTTCGTGCATTTCCTTCCCTATCCTTCTGTGCCTTTGAATGCACCATGTTCCTATGCATGAACCTTTTATGTGCCTTCTGCTAAGTATCATATTTTTATGATCAACATTACCCCACACTAAACTATATTATCACCCTGACAATGGTTGCCTCATGATGGTTAAAGAATAAAGAATATGAATGGAAGAATGGAAAGAATTTGTCATACAAAAGAATTACTTTACTCAACAGTTCCCTCCTCTTCTACTGGGAGAATCAATTCTGGATATTCCTATTTTATTTATGCCTCTAAGGTTTTCCAATCATTGAGGGTGGCTTTTGTATTTTCTGGAATATCTGATGTAATTGAATGTAACTCATCAAGAGAAATTTATTCCTTTTCATTTTGTAATACCAAAAAAATGTTGGACATAGCAGACATTCTTCCTTCTAACAGATCCATCTTCTACGCTATAAGTTTTCCAATTTCATCCATCCTTTCCTTATGGGGGTCTTGAGGCTGCAAGGGTCTCGTGCTTACGCTTCACTAGTGCTAATATCTCCACGCGCCCTAATGTCTCATCTTTCATTACCTTCAAGACTTCATTGTCTTCTACTATTGTCCTTCTTCTAATGACTACTTACGAAGTTGCACAAATATTCAAATCCTAGTCCTTTCTTCTTGACTCTTCTCTACAAAGTCCATAAGAATGCCTCTTAAGATGAAATTTTTCTAACCACCGAGGCTCTTGCTCTTTCTTCTTCCTGCTCTGGGTCCTTTAGTGCTGGCATGTGAATGGGTCCATCCTCAAGCACCAAGTCAACCAAGGTACGTACATAATGCATAGCCGAAGGGAATATTTCAGGTACCTTGGATTCCAAATGTGGTCTTGCTTTTAGGACATGATCTCTAATTTCTTCCACCATGTTGATGAAGGCATTATTCTTCTTCTTCTAAGTCCTTCTCCCCTTTTAGACGTTTTATTTCTACATCTTTGGATTTGATATCTTCTCTTAGCTCCCTAATAGTTATATCCTTAGCCACATTCCTTCACGCTACCTTTGTAGATACCTTCACTAAGACATTAGTTACCTCTTCATCCAACATAATAGTAGGATTTACTGTTATGTGTATGGTTTGAGGTGCCTTCTTTAATCTTCTTGACACACAAGATTCTTCGCATACGTCAAAGTCTTTCTCATCCATATGTGTCTACATAAACTAGTATAAGTGTTTCCTTGTGTCAGTAGTGGCCATGTCTTCATCCATTAGCTCCCATCCATATAACTCATTAGGGCTCACCGTGCTTTAGAAATAGGCACGAAAAATTTTACTTATGTCCTCGGTGTAGCTCATAGATGGAACATTGTACTATCTACTTGTTCTCTTTGATCTTGGCCCCTTAGGAACTTGAGCGCTAAGGTTTAGAGCTGATCTTCTATGTTCTGAGTAGTATCTTGTTCTGTTTCTCCTTCCTCCTTTACTCCTTCCCCTTCATCCTTCATATCTTCATCCTTGGGCTCATCCACATCTTACGGGTACCGTACCGGGTGTTAGGATCACTTTCTGTAGACTCCTCCACCTCCTCATTTAGCTTTAGCTTCCCCCTTTTCCTTTCATTTTCTCCTTAGAGGACCGAGTCATGGCAATCTCCTAACCACATGTGGAGTTCACGTGCCTTGTGTCCTCGTTCTTCTAAACACCCTTTTAAAAATGAGCTCTCCTGTACTGCATCCAATTCTTCTTCTTCTTCTTGCTGCGAGGTGGGGCTCTATCGCTCAACCTCCATTTTATCTATGGGCTGGCGCCTACCTCTATGCTCTAAGCCACCACTATCTTCCCATTCTTCTTTGTCCTTATCTACTCTTATAGTTTCGAGGGTTTAGGGGTTAGCATGTTCTCTATTGTATGCTTACCCTTAGGCGGCCCCGGCGAGCGAAATCATTTTCTACATACTTGTTATTATCCAACTTTGGCTTAAGATGAAGGTATACAAGCACTACTCCATGTCCCCAACTTCCAAGCTTATAGGCTTCATGTTTATAACGTCTGAAATGAGCCTCTTAATATAGGAGATCCTTCTTGGATATACATAAGTTTTTCTCAAAGTGTGGTAGTCACAGTCTACCTTGTCTCGTAATAAATTTTACGTGGCATGCATCGGTGAAATAATGGAATGATTCTGGAAGTAGCGTGTTGTGAAGGCATACATTATTTTTCACTAGGGGCTCTAAGTCCCATCCTTCATTGCAAATCACAAAATGTAGAAATGATAGTACACCGTGAACTACACTTCCTTTCCCACCACCAAAGGTAGCTCCTTGGGGATGCACCACTCTTCTTCAAATGTTACATGAAGCCTCTCATACCACATCTCTACCCTTTTTTAAATGGCCCACTCATTGACCCTTCACATAAATACTTGTCAAATCTTTCTGCAAGGACTTTTTCTCCATGGGATACTCCCATATCTTATTCTTTGGCCCATCGGCACTCCAATCTCCATGAATACTAAAGACAATAAAATAGCGCCAAAACTATTTTTTCACATGTGCACACTTCCTCGATGATGGTCTCTGCAATGTATCCTGCTATGTTGTAGATCACTCCTTGAGAAATTTTCCTTACAATGTGTAGCCACATTGTATTTACTTGCGACCACCTCTCTTGGTCATTCAAGTTTGTTACCAGATGTGCAGCTACCTATACCACTGGGTACTTCTTCAACTTATCAATGTCCATTCCACGTGGACCCTTCATATATCCTACCTCTTTTTATGCCTCAAGGATTTGTGCTTTATCTTTCATATCACTATCAAGATCTACTCCTATTCCTTTTAATCTTGTCGATGTTGTAATCAAGGTTGTTGTGATTTTGACCTCCATCCGGAAAAATAGAAGAATTCCTCATGGAATCTACTCATTAGCCATTGGTACAATGGTTCATATTTTCCAAAATAAGGAATCTCATATAAATGATAAACTAAAACCTGCTTTAAGAATTTCTCTTCAGCATCATCATACACCGGCATGTCCGCTATCGTCATGTGCTTATTGGTCTTCATGCTCAATAACTCATCCAAATCCTTCTTGTTATCGATGTGTGGTGGTTATAATCACGATCTTGCATTTGGATGTTAGATCCCATTCTTATCCCACTATCACACCTCTGGGTATTGTATCTACGGGAAATTACTCTCGGGAGCAATTTCAACTTCTTCTTCTACATTCTTCTTCCCTTTAGCTCTGCGGTGTAGGTACTTTCTTTGGTACCATCTTAAAATCTCACCTTTACTGTTCTCTGTGCGAGCGATCAAGTCAAAACCTTATCTTGAATATGTGTGCCTAGTTAAAATCACTTGCCCTATCTCTTTCACAACGCTTCTACTTCGCTCAAACCCTTCACCAATAGGGATGCAAGCTTCTTACGTGTATGAATCTGCTCTCCATGTCTACTTTCACACTCTTCACACCTCAATAATCTTTTCTCAGCTCGGTTCGGTCACACTTAACTCGTTCAAATTCTTGTGATTACAACGGTAAAAATGAACTCGCATCCCATTCTTATATAGATTTTCAAAAAGTTAGTGCATTTATTGCTCCTTCACCTACCAAAAATCCTCTCATTCATTGACCATTTTCACAATTTCCATGGTACATCTTCACGCCCCAGCTATAACCTTCTAGTGCACCTTCCTACCTTCTAGCTATAGACTTCTCTTCAGGTTGCTTTCATATACACCGTACCTTGCCACTTTGCACCTTCCACCGGTAGTATCCACATCCTCCGCTTACCTCATGTTATACTATTCCCTCATTTATCTCCATCTATGGTCATATTTTAGAAGCAATCTCCTTTCTTATATAGCACTTATAACAACTTGTTCTCAAATATACCCAATTGTGAATAACAAGTAACAACCACCCCACACAAATGGTATGTGCAGTCCTCTGCACATAAAAATACTTGAAATTGTAATTAGCTTCCAGCGCATAAATGTGCTTATTACACAAAACACCAAACTAAATTGACAAAGCATAGAGATGATGAAGGAAATACATTAAATAAAATGCATAAAGGAAACCTATTCTAAATGGAAATATTGCCTTATTACAAACACCAAGAAGAATTATTTATAGTAGGGCTTCAACCTACTTCCATTGAAGTATCCAAGTAACTGTATTGCATCAAGCATTGCTAACTGACATGCGCCTGATTCAAGAATGTGAGTGATAACATACGGTCCTAACCAATGCACTTTAAGCTTTCCTGGATGGCACAAAAACTTTGAATCATAAAGGAGCACCATCTATCCAACCTCAAGCTTCTTATCCCTGATGTTCCTATCATGCCATGCTTTCTACCTAGATTTTTCTTTCTTTTGACTCCAACGTTGCTATGGCTCACCTCTCATCTAATTGTATCAATATATCAATCCTTTCTTCCAATTACTTCTCATCATTAGACCTCCAAAGACGTGCGAATACACAAAGAAGGTAACATGAATTCCATAGGAAGAATGACTTCTGCACAGTAAAATACTAGTTGAAATGGTGTGGCCTTATTCAACCGGTTGTATGTTGTTCTATATGCCCATAGCATTGTAGAAACTTTATCATCCCAATCTTCCCTTCCAACATCACATATTTTTGCCAATGTTTGGCTCAAAATTTTGTTGAAAGCCTCAGCAGTTCCATTTACCTGAGGATGATAGGGTGTAGTCTTATGGTGTGTAGTCATAAATTCATCCAATAGTATCCTAGTTGTCTCATTCAAGAAATGTGTTCCCCTATCACTTGTTAAACTTAACGGGAATCCATACTCAGTGAGAACATTTTCCCATAGAAACCCGGATGATGTAGCCATTGTACATTCCTTTGT
Source organism: Taxus wallichiana var. yunnanensis (assembly GCA_018340775.1). Classification (NCBI taxonomy): domain Eukaryota; kingdom Viridiplantae; phylum Streptophyta; class Pinopsida; order Cupressales; family Taxaceae; genus Taxus; species Taxus wallichiana. Next base: position 121,307,315 of record CM031238.1, read on the forward strand.
AGGTGCTGATTCTACCCACCTTGTAAGATAATCTGTGTAAGTGATTATATAGTGCGATCTAGTTCTACGCGCGTGGCTGGATAAATAGGTCCTATGAAGTCAATAACCCATTTCTCAAATGCCTCTTCACTAGGAATAGGCCTCAATGACATCTCGTCTCATTGCCCTAGTTTTCCAAGGTGCTGATAATGATCACATGCCTTACAATATGCTTTACAATCTTTATACAAGGTCTCCCACCATAATCTAGTGAGTAGAATCTTGCGTGCAGTGGCGTCACCTACATAGTGCCCACCTACAATACCACCATGAGCCTCTTCCATAATATCTATACACTCATGCTCCAAAGACACACTTTACATAGTACTTCATCTCTTCCTAATTTGTATAAATCACCATTGATCAACATAAAGGGTGCTACTCAAATTGCAAGTTGTTTCTTTTCAAGGATTTCATACCTTCTAGCACCATACTTATACATAGAAATACATCAATATCCTATAACTCAAGGTGTGCCTTGTAACCTATATAACTGTGCATCTGGCATTGTATCTTCAATTGTCTGCACGTCCTCCCCTGACTAAATCCTTGATAAATGGTCTGGGCCATAATTACTTTTACCTGGTTTTACCACAACTATGAAATCAAATTCCTAGAATAAGAGCACCCATCGACATATGCACCCCGTAAAATGGGCTTGTTTACCAAGTATTTCAATGCCATATGATTAGTATAAAATAAAAAGGGTGTTACTAACAAATATTATCTGAATTTATGCAGCGCGTAGATCATCGACAAGGCCTCACGCTCTGTTATTGTATAGTTCCGCTCTCTGAGAATCAACTTTCTACTAGAAAACCATATATGATGATCTATTATACCTTCTCTAGGTTGAACTAACACCACGCCAATGGTTATGCCAGAGGCATCCACATGTACATGAAATGGTTGGTTCTATGAGGGAAATCACAAAATAGGCATTGTAGTAAGTCTCTCCTTTAGTGCCTCAAATGCGCGCTACTATGGTTCTACCCAATAAAATGTCCCTTTTCCTTTGAGTAACTCTTCTAATGGTGTGGAAATTTTAGCATATCCTTTAATAAACTTCTTGTAATACCTATGTGACCCAAAAATCTACACACCTCACTCTGACTGGTAGGCTCCTTTAGGCCCACAATAACTGTAACCTTAGTTGGATCCACTAACAAACTTCCAAAGGGTGTAGAAACAAATTTCCTAACAAATTTCTAAAGGGTGTAGCAAACACACACTTTTTGATGTTCAAAGAGATGCGTAGCTGATGACATTGTTCAAACATTAGGCACAAATTGTCACAATGATCCTTAACAAGTCCATACACCATCTAGTCATCCAAGTAAACTTGTAATAAAATGTGAATAAAATCCTGGAATGCTTAAACAACTATGCGCAAAAATATGGTAGGTGTGTTTTTCAAACCAAAGGGCATCACAGTATATGAAAAAATTCCCCATTCGGATTGAAAGTTTTTTTTCTATTGATCTTCTTATGTAATTTGAACTTGATGATACCTAGAGAATCCATATGTAAAAGAATAGATTTCACACCCTGCAACGCCCTCTAATATTTCTTCTGTGAAGGGTGTAGGAAAAGGATCAATGACACATGCAGCATTCAACTCTCTATAATCCACACAAATTCTAATCCGTCCATATTTCTTTATACTAATAACCATGGGACTAACCCACTCTGATTCTTCTAAGGGCTTAATGATGCCAAACTTCAACATCTTGTTGATTTCTTCCTTAACCTTTACATGCAGGTTAGGATTCATTCTGTAGGGTCTCTTCTTGACCGGGTGTGCACCTTCCTTAAGCTTGATCTTCATCTCTCCTAATGATTCATGCATGCCTTGTAACTCATGGTATCCTCTTGGGAATAAGTCCTGAAAATCTCATAGTAACTCAATGATTTTTTCCACTTCACAAGTCAGACCAATAATCCCCTATTATGGCCTCCTTAGGTTCAACATCCATGCCAATGTTTACTTTATTTGTCTTCATAGGTTCCTGGTATGTGTGTGTGTTCATATCTGCATTGTCTAAAACCTTGCGCATCCCTACTAAATGATCTATATCCAGATCTTCCACTTCCTCATCACCCACTAGATAAACAAGCTTTTCCTTTTCTTTCTCAAAGAAATCACACTCAAGTAATACGGTATCAGTCTCCTCTATCTCATCAAAAATCACTTCTGAGTCTATTTCACCGAATAACTCCTGAATGAGTTCTTCTATATTTGCACCATCTCCCATAGTTACGTGCTTTATAACCCTTAATGCTTCTTCCACTGGAGGTTTAGTAGAAAAGTAATCAAATGTCTGAGTCATTCTTGCAATAAAATCCTGCCAATTCCCAGTTTGTCTATGGATCTCTTCATGAATATACATACCAAGTGCGTGCACAACCGCACAATGTGTAATAGAACTTATGCACCCATAGTGAAGGTGGTAAAGCTTCCTGCCCTTCTATCCAGAGTCTCTCACACTATTGAACGTGGTGCTGAATAGGTTGATTACCATGATAAGTGCTTGATTTTAGTAGGTGCATTGCTTCTAAAAAATCGAGTGGTCAAAGCAATTTGGATTTCTTTCCATTCTATAAGATTTTCCCTATGAACCACCCACCAAGTACATTATTGTCCCGCGCAATGTATGTACACTAACATATTTCTTCTTTCATCCTGAATTTTCCACTGCTCCTCTATGGTGAGTAGGAATACCGTAGGATCCCCTTCTCTAGTGTACCGAGGTACCTAATTGTTACCTATGCACCTAACACAACGCATAGTGTTCTTCAGTGCAAGTGTGCTCCTTACCTCGCACCCAATAATCTCATAAGTACCATGCACCCAATTATCACAAGCAACACTTGTAGTATCACTAACTAACTGTGCATCTTCCCACTGGAGAATCCCTTCTTTAGATGGCTCGAGTACTTCTGGGTCCCGAATGGCGTGTACATAAATCCTATTCAGATCTTCCTCACTCAACATCTTAGCATAAAGGCGCAAACTTCCCATCCATTAAAGGGTTAATAACTCTTTCTTCCTTGTTCTCAAAAATGATATATCCCTTGTTGAACCAGAGATCAACATTATTTTCATAACACCAAGGGTACCCAAGTAGAGTTGGGAAGCTATCTGCCTCTGCAAGCGCTAAAACCTCAAAGTCCCTAGTGAACTTGGCTCCTGTATAGTAATGGATGCATCTTTTAAAAATCCAATGGGAGTGGCCTTAGTTCGATTAGCCATGAAAAACACATTCGAGGATGGCTGTAATGGAGGTATCCCCATCTGTACCCATGCATCTAAAGTAAGAACATTGAATTTCATGCGCTGTGTCAATCAATATATTGCTCAAAATCCATCCATCCACAATAGCATTTAGAGTGATCTCCTTGTCATAATCCAAACTATGAGGGGGAAGATTGGCATGCACGGATCTTCCATCCATTCTCTATACCTACGCGTGGATTATTCCCCTTCATCAAATTCCCTAATAATGGAATGATATTCTCTGGCATAGCATTTTGCATATTTCCTTCAAATCACCAATATCTGATTGGACCGTCTCTGTTGTCTTCTTTTGTTCCATCTTCCGTGATTACTCCTTTAAACACTCTAATTCACCTTGAAGATTTCTAAGAACTTTCATGGTTTCTTGATAAACCTCCTTCGATGTGTAGGATATGGGTATATTTCATGGAGAACCTCCTCCTTGGTAATTTTAGGATTCTTTTGTAACTCATCCCCATGCACGCACAACTTCAACGCATGTAGTAATCTTCACAATTAATACTTCAGGTTCTTAGAATCAAACATGCAATTGTGTAGCATCTAGTCCTTAATAATCAAAGTGGTGATAAATGGATCTACATTCAGTGAGACTTAACCAAAGATATTCCCAAATATACTTTAGGTGGTTCCCCAAGTTCCTCCAATGCTGGTGGTTTATCTAACTCTGTAATAGTATGAGGAATCTCTATATTTTTCACATTTCTTCCATGGGTAACCTTTTCTTCATTAAATCCCAAATACTCAAAATCCCTTTTCATATGCTCAGGAATCCTAAGCAACTCAACAATTGGAACACTAACCTTGATTTGACTCAAGACTTGAGCAATGTCATATGGAACATATTTGGGCAAGGTAGTACTAGGATGAAGACTTACAAATTCATCAGATGGCATGGAAGTTTTTTCAGTCTGAGCATGGGGAGGAATACAAGTTTTATTTTGGGAAACAAGGCCTTTGCCAGATGCATTTTTGTTAGGGATTTCCTTGGTAAGTATTGGAGTTTTTGATTTGGCTTGAGGCCCTACCCCTTTGGCAACCTTACTCCTTGTATTATGTTCTTTTCTTTGGCAACTACAGCATTCATTAACAACTACCTATCCTCTTCAAAAGGGATTCCTCCATCATACTTTTCAATCATTAATGCCCTCAAGTATTCAAAATCATTATTGGGAAATTAAATTTTTTTACCATATCTATTTCAAAATTATGAGTGGGAGGAAGAGGTAATACCCGGTGAATGCAATCCCGAAACTTGCAACAATTTTAGCATCGATCAACTTAGTTGAAGTTGCTCCTTGTTGTGAAATTGTAGGGTTCTCCATCATGCAAGCATCATCATCAGTGTCATCTTCAGTAGCCTCCTCAACTTATTTGTCTTCAACACATGGAGAATGGGGCAAGAAACATCTATCACACCATTCAATTTCATTGGCTTCTTCTACAAAGAACAACCTTGTCACAATCGGAGGATCGGACACCATTCTATTTTCCCTAGGATGGGGCTGTCTATTTGTAGATCCCATGGGCCCTTTACCTCTATCATCAGACCTCAAATCACCTCTAGGATGATTGCCAAATCTATCATGATTTTGTGGCTTTTTGCTGACCTTGGGAGCTCTTCCCAATTCCCTTCTCTATGCCCGGCCAATTTATAAGATATTTCTTTGACAACCCCTACCAAAGTTTTTACAACTTCTTCTAGATCCACACTCTTGCTTGCTTGAGGTTTTTCTGGGTTAATCAGTTTTACACCCTCCCTCTTAGGAGGTTTTCCAATTGCTTTAATGTTATTCTCAATTTGTAGAGCCATGGTAAAGGCCTACCTCAAATTGCTGGGTTTTTATCCCTCAAATAGTATGCAACTTTCTTGTCAAATGCATCAACGATACTTTATCAGACATGATTCATCACAAGGCCTTAAGATGATAGGAAATCTTCTCAAAGTCTTGTTGAATCTTGTATTGAAGTCATGAACTTGATTCATTAGGGTTCTTCTTAATATTTTCAAATTATGATAGAAGAAACCTAGGGTTTGTTTTATCTCCATACTGCAATCTAAAGGCATTCTTCATTTCTATCCAAGAATCTATAGAGTTATCTGGAAAAGATTTATACTAGTCCTGCATCTTCTTCTAAAGTATGAATAAACAATTTGATATACACATCCTCAAATTCTATCTCAAAATCCTCCATCATGTTAACAAAAATTTTAGGTGTTGATCACCAGTGATAGCATTATTGCCTTGAAATTTGGGAAATCTATTCCTAACATCTTGAGGGACAACATTTGGATAACCATCCATTCCTCCAAAGTTTATAGGACCAAAGGTATTAACAAAAATGGAGGTCTAGGTGGGGGCTGAGCCATATTGTTTTGTGGAGGTGAATTTGTAGGAGATGTAAGATGATGAGGACTGAGGGTCTGATGGGGTATAGGAATATAATTTTCAAAATGAATATCCCCTAATGGCTCTACTTCTTGGAAAACTCTATCAGATTTGGAAAATACAGGGACAAAATGAGAAGTAAATTTTTCAAATACAAATGAAGGCCCCTCACCAGATGGAGAATGTAGATCTTCAAGAGGACTACCTGATTCAGAGCTGCTTGAGGATGAACTGCAAACTTCAATGATAGGCTGATCACTTTCAACAATGGAGATCTCTTTTCTTGAGCTATGATCTCCAACAACCTTCCAAATTCTTCTTCCTTCAGAATTTGACTTCCCACCTCTCTAAAACATCCTTCTAGTAGGGTCCTTAATGAAGAAATATCTTCTTCCTTCCAGCTTTGCAAATATTAGTAACAAATTTCAAATGACAGAGGTTAAGACACTGGCATTTATCAAAATCAAATCAATACGGAGTCGCCACTAAGGATTTTCACCCTAGTTGTGAAAATGCACTAAAATTGATCTGTCAAATTTCAGTCAGCACTAAAATCTTGCAAATCTTTACAAATATGATCTTCCCGGAAATGGCACCATAAGCGTTGTTGACGGGCTCAACTACTCCAATAATCCTTTACATCCCTAGAAATGGTGTCAAAAGCGTGTTGGTACCCAAATTGATTCTCCAATAGAACCGAACAACATCAAATATTTCACAAGATACTCAGAGATAGAAAGATCAAAATATATTTCATTTTGTAGCCAGGAGGTGATTCATCTGGCTCTTTGTCACTCGGTGTTGGAGAATTGGATAGCACCTTGAAAGGATTTGATCTATCCTCACTATTTTAGGTTGTGCCTTTCAACCAGGTAAGAGAACCCGTTTTGTAACCTCTGTTGATGAAGGAGATGAAGATATCCTTCTTTTGCACAAATTTTATAAAGAAAACCTTGGGAAAATATGATCAATGCTCCACAATTTAACTCTCACGAGTTGTCACTTCTAAATAATGGGGATATTTTCAAAACAAGGTTAAGGTTACTAAAGACATTATGGAATCCTGATTGTTCTGCATATTTTAGCAAGTGGATTTTGTTCTTTTGTGGATATACAGGGAAAAACAAGGGTACTTTAGGTGGGATTCATTGTTTTTTTTTAATAATTTTTGGTGGGAGATTCAAATAGGACAAACTTGATTTTCCAGATCTTTGAGGGCCTTAACAATAATTGGAAAAATTAACAATGAGAAAACTTCATATTAGTCCAAATGTTCCTTCAACCAGAAGGTGTGCATCAATGGAGGCCCAAATTTGCACGTTTTCACATAATCTTTAGGATTTTAGCACGAAGGCTCGAGCTAAAAGACCAAATTAAACATTATCAACCTCTGTTTTATCACGCCTAAGATACCCTCAAAGGCTTACAAACAATCTTTACTAGAAAATGAGAGTAAGGTGATTTTAAATTGTTTATTTCATTATCAGATGAAAGATCTTCTAATAAATGAAATTGCAAATGCCACCAAACATTCAAAGAGATAAGATCTTGTGTGATTCACAAAGTTTTCAATGTAAGATTGCAATAGGAACAAGAAAAACTATTTGCAGACATTCTGAAATGAAGCAAACACAAATTTTTCCCGAGATTAACATAGATTAATTCAAAATCTCTTAGATTCATTAGCAGGGGAAAGTTATTAAAACAATCTCAGAGCTTGTCAATGGTTGTACACTTGCAACCAATTTGACATGATAGAAATCCAAAAGCACAAGAAATTAAGCAGGTTTCTCAGATGGTCACTCGAAAGATGGGATTTCTCAAATTTTCACATAAATTTCAACCCCAACCTTTTGCATATCTAAAACATGCATTTTATAACATTCATTTACATCCAAGCCTTCTCCCCAAGAAAATAATATCCAAAGCATCTTGTTTGTTACAAGTTTCATCATGATTTTCTGGAAAGGGACGTTTAACAGAAACACACCCAAAAGTTTCTAGTGTTTCAAAAAGGTGAATCATTTCAAATCCTTGCATCATTGTTTGAACTGGGAGCACACTTTTCACCCTCATGCATTCAGGACCCTTTTCCTTCATCATTTCACCCTTTTCCCTTTATAACTCTAGATCTAGTATTTCACATTTTTTACAAGTGCCCGAGCAAAAATCGCTTCAAATGTTCAAATTTGTACCTCAGATTCAAAAATTGAGCTCTAAATCCATTCAATATCACTATGCCATTAAAAATGATGATAAAACATCAAAATTTGATGAAAAACGATGCAAAAATTACATCTCCAGGGTTCTTGGAACGTCAATGGTAGAAAAATAGATGTAATGCACAACAACCGTTGATTCTGCCTCTTTGAATTTGAGCCCTCCACGTGGAAAGATCTGAGCGGAAACGGGCTTGGGGCACTTTGTTTAGCATTTTATAACTTTTGGAAAAATGTAAAATTTTAACATTTTCCCTACCCTTCCACCCTTTGAAAATGGGCATGACACGTGGCTCAATGTGGGTCCCAGATGGAATCGCGGCTCGATTATGCCATTTTACCTCTTTTTGCAAAAAGGAAACTTTTCCAAAATTTATCCAATGGCCCGCACCTCTGCCTTTGACTTTTCAATGTAGATTCAAACTAACTCTGGCGGGGCCGCACTTAACTTTTATACTTTATTCCCTTTTTCACCAAAAAGGGCTTAAATCCTCAAACTTCCTTGATGGTCAGTCTTTCGCGCATTAACTTGTCAAAGTTGCCACATGTTCCTCTCTGATTCGCAATAGAGTTGCGGTTTTCTTTATAACTTCATTCCTTTTCACAAACAAAATTTTAAAAACTTCAAAGTGCTCTGCAACCCGCCTTCCCATTCGACTTTTCAAAGCTACTTGTCCTTTTCTTATTGGAGCGGAGTTGTGGTTCACATAATAACCTTAATCTTTTTGAAGTTAAAAAAATTCAAAGTAACCCAACATTCCGCCTCCCGCTTTGAATTTTCAAAGCTACGTGTCCTTTTCTCGATTCGAAGCAGAGATGCGGTCCATTTTCACACCATATAACTTTAATCCTTTTGAAGTTAAAAAACTTCAAAGTAACCCAAAAAGGGTTATATAACTATATGTATCCATCTTCCTACTATGAATATCAACCCAACATCGAGCATATATCTCAGGTCGAGCCCACTCTCCTTGTGGCCCTGCAACTGGTCTCAATACGGCTATGTGCTCATATTCGCATTCATATGCATGTAACAGTGTGGTGGCCCCTATACCCCCACCATGCTCATCCTGCGTAAACCGATACAAGTCCTGTATAAATGGGCCAACACACATTGTGCCCATACATATCTCATCCCATCATCCTTTATCCATTGACATATGTCATGCATCTTATATAATATGCTGAAACCTCCTCTCTCTACGGCTATACATGATGCAATCACCACCGCATGATGAATTTCGCAACCAAAGAACCTTAGACTATAATATCACATCCAAACTGATATGGGCCTCGATAGGTACCTAGGCCCCTGTAAAATATCATCTAGTCGAGCACATATGCTGCTCCATATCCACTACTCCCATCACTTGTACCCTCTCTCCAAAAACTGGAAATCACAATATGTGGTATACGTCCTCCAACATCATAGTCATCTCCCTATAAGAAACCAAATTGTGCACATATTGTCACACCACCTCTCACATAATGCGGTCAACATGGAAATATTATGGGGCACATCCCCATCCATGCTATATGCCATAGGTCGGCATGGTCCATCACATTCCAATCATCATATGACAAACCCAACCCCATTAGTGTCTTGCTTTTGGACCCTAAATATTGGCTAAGTACCAAGAGGCGCATGCACAAGACTAGTAAATAGAAGGGCACTCAGGGAAAAGTGCACGGGAAAAGGGTTTAAGAAGGGTTTAAGTGAAACCAGGGCATGTGGGGAGGTAGAACAAGGGTTTAAAGGACTTAGCCATATTTGGCATCATGGAGTCACTTGAGGAAAAACGTGAGGACCCGAATAGGTGTGATAAGTGGATAAGGTGCCACTGGAACCTTAGAGGCTAAGAAAATGATATTCCATATAGGGAATATTCCCAGAGGCATCATTATAGTTAGTGGAAGGTTTTGCAAAGAGGATAAGCATTCACCTATGGAGGACCACATTGACACTTGGCACACGATCTGCTCATGAGAGAAGTCATGGTGGTGGACGTTGATCCTATTTAAAGGAGTGCTTGGGATAGAAACAAGAAAGGGAGAAGGTAGTGTGAAGGTACTAGAGGGTACATGAGTGCTAAGAGAAGAAGGAGGGTAATGAGGTGCTACAGAAATGTTAGGTAATGCTAAGGGTTTGGAGCTCATGATGCTAGGGTTTAGATTTATTGATGCTAGAGGGTTGTAAAGGATATAATTAAGCATATGTATGGGTTTTGGGGTTTGTAACAAGGGTTATAATGGGAAATCATAGTTAGGATCTCGATCACATTATTTTAGACGGGTTGGATCTCTATCATTTGATGTATATGGTCTGAGATGACCCTTTTGAATGTAGTGTGGCTATTAGAAACTCTTTTAAATCAATATACATGGATATATCTTGTAAATATTTTCATAGGTGTGAATCCTCATGTTATATGGCTTGTCATGACTCGAGATCTAGGTCCTTGTTCTTCATACAATGTTTATTTACCTTTTGTCATGCATTGATCTCAGTAGATTTGTTAGTTATATCTTATGCTTTTTAAGTAGATGCATGCACTTTTATTTCTAAAAATAATCCTCCATTAATGGCAGAAATGTCTTACAAATCTCACATAAATGAGGGATTGGCACCCATGTGTGCCTCGGGTGAGTTCCCATGTTGGGTGATAGGCCAATGTGTTTGGGGTTAGAAAGAGGTATTGAGGGAAAAAACAATGACTACATTTTGGTTCTATTACCTGGGACCTATTTTCGAGATATGTTGTGAGAATGATTTGTAATGATGGAGCATATGACCTTGCACAGTGTCGAGACCTGGCTTAAAATCATGGAGGATGATTTTTCTCAGAGGTTCAGTATTGGATCTGAGTTTGATGCACAAAAATGGGTGGAGGAGAACCTGTATCATGAACTCTATGAGACATTATTCTGTTGTTTCCCAGTAGAGTTGTATGAATGGATCTCAACATATGCATCAAGGAAAATTTAGTATTATAGACCTCGTGTTTAGACTTAAGAATAATATCAGCGGTTGCATGATGTCGATCGACTGGACCCGTGTTGTTAATCAATGGCGGAGTAGAGTGCTGACTAGTTATACCTTTGAATACATTATTTATATGTATTCTTTCCTAGAGATTTTTGAGTTTGATTTCTTGAGGGAGCATAGAGGATCCTTCTTGTGTGTTATTTCACTGGTTATCACGATCTCGAGTCATTACTTTGACTTTGGAAGCCTTCCCCATGGTTGGCTAAACTCTTGCAAGGCGTGGGGCATGGAAGCTAGTGTAGTAGAGGATGGCGGACCTTGTGGCGAAATGAAGACAGAGAGGAGAGGCAGCTCAAGTATAATGAATCTCAAGAGAGGGATTTGGCAAGACAGCACAAATTTGTAGGAGTGATGGATTTATGGACGCAGACCTTGCGGGAAGGATTTGAGGTTCATGCAGAGGACGTGGAACCTAAGCAGTCTAAGTTACCCCATCTTGGCAAGTGTGAAAGAGAAACACCCTTGGATTCTTGATAGATCTATTCATATGAAGAAATTAGGAGAGTTTTAGGTGCACATCTTAGCCCACATGGTGACCTATTTTCATGTAAATTTGAAACAAGGAAATTAACAATTTTTTAGCATGGCAATTATACCCATGTGTTAATTTTTTTAATTCCTATCATTCCAAGACACACCTAGTCCTGCAGTTAGTCCAAGTGACCTCCGATTAATGTTATCTCATACCCCTAGGTGATTTAGGAAATTCCATGCATTCCCCTAGGTGATTTTAGGAGTTCATTAAAAATTGCAAGTTATAGGAGTCATGGGAATGGCTATCATTGGCCTTTATAGGGCTGGAGAAACCCCATGGAGCGGAGCAGAAAATCCAAAATAGATGTGGAGGTGATTCAAAGGTCTTAGGACATCATGGAAGTGATTCAAGAATATTCGGAAGGGCTCAGAGAAGTTGGGACAGCTTTCACCAAAATTAGGATTCACTGACCTAGTCGAAGCACAGGCCAAAACAAGCTGTTGAACTTCAAGGTGATTTTGGGAGCTCTGGATGGAGTTAGGAGAAAAAAAAAAAAAACTCACTGGAAAGATAATTCCTATTCCTACAAGATGGTGAAATCATTTTTTTCACAACACTTTGGCACATTAGGTATGCAAGTAGTTTTTCTCATGCATAGGTGGAGTACCAAATTAAAAATCCAAATTTTCAGGGATCAAATGGAGTAATAAATACATAATACCCCTACCATTGGATTCAAAATTCCATTTCAAGTTATGTTCATATACACTTTCACAAAAATTCCATCGCGAGCTCAAGTTATCATCGTCTCAAGTTGTCCTCTTGGAGCAAGTTTGGGAGTTAGCCAAATTTTAGGAGGACACGTGTTAGCTCCAGGAGCCTAGAGAGATTTTGTATCCCTGAATTCCCTCAAGGTTAAGGGACATAAACCATGAAAAAATTCCTCTGGTCCCCATATGACCTCTAAAACCTCATGCAACCTTCAGGATCGTCAATTCAGCCCCGGGTGCTTTTGGGAGCTCAAATTCCCTATTATCGGATCTCCGCCACGTGTTAGCTCCAAGAGCACCATGGAATTTTATGTCCCTCATGTCCCTCACATGTCGAGACATAAAACCTTGAAAAATTCACAAGGCCATATGCGGGAAACTTTTGGTCACCCATGTGACTCACTTCCAAATTTCGGTATTTTTAAAGCTAATTTTCTAGTTCTCACTCCTCGTCGTTGGATCACCACTACCTGCCGCCATCTTGCTCACTGTGGAAATTGATGTCCCTCATGTCCCTTTGAGGTGATGTACGTCATGGAAAAAAATGTTCCCAAATCCAACTCTAATACTTGAAAATTTTCTAACTCTTGGTTTCTTCTTGTTGCTTCTCCATTGCGCGTAAGTAAGTTATAGAGAACACCTCGACCACCATTGTTCTTCCAAACAAGTTCCGCCATGGAAACAAAACCTTCCAATCCATTAATATACATACGTTTCAAATAATATATTGATCAAAAGATATAAAGGAATGAATAATCAAAGATAAGAACGAAGAAATTCTTCAAAACCTCCATTACCGTGAATCGAAGATTCGAACATATCTTACGCAAAACCGTGCAGTTGAAAAACCATATGTTTCTAATTTATTCTCTCTTGAAGGCCATTAAAAACTTATATTTAAACGTCCCATTTGGAGCAAGGAATTATCGCAAAAAATAAATTCCACTTCCGGCTCCATGAAGAATAAATCTTGATTTCCCGTCAAACTGGCAACCTGATCGAAGAGAAATTTCACCAATGAGACAAGAAGTAAAAACCTATCGCAATGGAATTTATTTCATCATGAACAGAGAAAAAAATGAGACCTTCAAATTTATTTTATCTCGGGTGCAAGGAGTTCAAAGATTGATTCTCATTACAGATTGAGTTTTCAATCAATAAGGATCTGCATACTTCATCAAGGGTGACATCCTTTATTTTCCTCCTCCTTCCCCCAACATTCTCTCTCTTAAATGTTCTTATTTTGCGTTGAGGGTTTTCCCTTTTTGATATGTCTTAAAGTGACTTTAGAGACATGATGTAAAATTTAAGTCATCTTATTTTTATTAAAGGGAATTAATATTCGAATAGGAATATGAATATTCTAAAGTCAAAATGAGGAATATGAAGAGCATCGTGAAGATAAGGAGTCAAGTTTAGCACTATAAATTATAGAGATCTTCATTCCAAGGAGTTATAATTCTGAAATTCTTCTAGATGGTTGTATTCTTGTAAGGTCATGAGAGAGATTTTTCTCACTTATGAGTGAAAAGAATTAGCCACTTTTCCCCTATTTTCAATGTCTTTCATTCTCATACTATGTACAATTTCTGTTTGAGCATCAATACAAGAATAAGGAGTTTTTATCCTTTTTTAACTAAAGGGTTTACTCGATACTTTATGTTCATTAAATTCTAATTGGTCGTGTTATTGTTTTGCGGTATTGTTTCTTCCTAATTTTAGTGCATGTGATGAAATTTCTAACTAGTGTGTGCAAGAATCTAATTTTCTACCTGCAACATTAGTTCTCCTACCTCTTTTCTCACTCCCCTTTCCCACTCTTCAAACAAAGTATTCCCTAACAAGAGATTGCTATCTTTTCTATAGGGTCAATGGAGTGCCCCTATTGGAACCCCGGCCACAAGGCCACCAGGAAAATCCAGCTTTACTCTCGCATGCATATACAACAAAAGCACTGGTTAAGTAGAGGGACTTAGATTCCTAAACCATAGGTAAGAAATCCACAAGTTTTTCTAGCCGAAAAATTTTCTCGCCAACAGTTTTTGGCACCCACCGTGTGGTAGAATTAGCAGCGTCTCGCACCCAAAATACAACCACAAGGTAAACTTTCTTCACCACTTTGTTCTTGAGTTTGCTGAACTAACAAAGCACATCACCTCCATGATGAAGCCTCAAGAAAGTTTCAAATGGAGCCACAAAGAGAAAACTACATTTGAAGAGATCAAGAGAGCTATTGTCAAAGCTCCAACTCTTGTATCCCCAGATTTCAACAAGGAATTCATCATGTACTATTATGCCTCATAACACACTCTCTCTGTTGTCCTTGTCCAGAAGAATGATGAAGATTTGGAAGCACCTATTACTTTCATGAGCTACCCTTTGAAGAAGCATGAGCTCAACTACAATCAATTGGAAAAACACGTACTTGCAGTAGTTAAGGTCGTGAAGAGTTTCATTCTACATCCTTAATTCTCATACTGTGGTGATGGTCCCTGGAAGTGTAATCAAGTCCATTCTAACACAACAAGATCCTGGAGTCAAAAGAGGAAATTGGATTGCAAAGACTCAAGAGTATGACCTAGAGATTAGGCCTTCTAATCTGGTAAGAGGAAACAGTCTGTGTGGGTTGATTACGAAGATGAAACTCTCAAAGTTCAGCATGGAAGGAAAGATGACACTTGTTCAACCTGCCTGAAGACTACCCACAAGTTCTCTTTGTAACCACTACTGATGAGTGGTATGCAGATATTTCTTTTCTACTCACTTATGGAGAATGTCCCTCTCATCTAGATTACAAGCAAAGAAGAACTCTCAAACTGAAGGTAGCAAAGTATGTGATTTAGAATCATGCACTTTACAAGAAAGGAATGGATGGTTGTTTCCTTAGATGTGTTGATAAAGAGAAACAAGGAAAGTTGCTTAAGGCCTATCATGACCAAGCATGTGGTGGAAACTTCTCAGCAATGGTCACTACCCACAAGATTCTCAGAGGTAGGTATTATTGGCCTTCTCTTTTTGTTGATACTCAGAGTTGGGTTTCCAAATGCAAAGCATGCCAACAATTTGTTGGAAACCACGATTAGCCACATTACCACTCGGGCTGTGATCATCGAAGAACCATTTCAACAATAGGGGTTGGACTTCATTGGTGTGTTGAATCCTCTTTCAAGTGTTAGGCATACTTGCCTACTCACTGCCACAAATTACTTCACCAAATGGGTGGAAGCCATTCCAACCAAACAAGCTAGTTCTGAAGTAGTCTGCAGTTTCATTAAAGAATACATCATTGTCCATTTTGGAGTGCCTCAAAAGATTGTTGTAGACAATGCCACTTATTTCTCTTCAAGAGAGCTGATAGAGTTCTATTATGGCTTTGAAATCTCTCTAGCACATTCTTCTTACTACTATCCACAAGGAAATGGTCAAGCCAAGTCAAGTAACAAAAACATTGTGGCCATTGTTTGAAATTTGGTTGATGAGAATCAAAGGAATTGGCACAAGAGATTGTATGATGCATTGTGGGATGATAGGATCACTCCCAAGAAGGCCATAGGTACATCACCTTTTCAGTTGTTGTATGGAGTTGAAGAAAATATACCCATCATAATTGAAATGCTAGCTCTCAAATTGCTTCATCAAAGTGGAAGATGGCCAATACAAGGACTCTATTGACAAAAGGATCCTCTTTCTTGAGCCTCTTTCTTGAGAAGTTGGAAGAAAACAGATCTCAGGTAGTGGATAAAATCGAGAAAATCAATTGAAAGTGAAGAAAATCTTTGACATGAGGACCAAGGCAAGAGAGTTTAGAGTTGGAGATTTTGTCCTACTTTGGGACAAGAGAAGAGAACCAAAGGGTAGTCATGGAAAATTTGATTCTTTGTGGCTAGGCCCATTTCAAATTCATGGAACTTGTGGTGAGAATGTTTTTCTCTTATCATAATTGGATGGAACTCCATTAGGATTTCCTAGGAGTGGGAAATATTTGAAGCTATATCATCAGTGAAAGTGATTTGTCCCTCACCTTGTAACATAGTTTTGCTTTTTCCCCTTTTTTGTTGTGTGTTTTGTTTTCCCCTTTCTATTTTTGTGTGTTTTTGGTTTGTGTGTCCTCTTCTTCCTTCTTTCTTTCCTCAGAAGTTGTACATGACTCTACAAGGCCCAATGGATAAGGCACTGGTCAATGTTATATGTTTTAAAATTTGAGATTCTAGATCCTCATGCCATGTTTTCTCTCTGTTCAATCCATGTCATGTTCCCAAGCTAGAGCCACCGATCTCTCCTCAAAAAATTTCTTCATCATTTCCAAGTCTAATCCTAAATTTTTGAGTTAAACCCTTTGAAAATGATCTAGTATGAGTATTTTGAAATCTGGCACTTCCCAAGAGCTCAAGGATTCTTGGAAACACCTCCATCAGATGTGAAATTTCTTCCCCTTTCCAAAAGGTAAATAAGTTGTTCTAACTCCTTGTATTTTGCAAGATATGGCTCGGCGGACTTAAGTTGTATTTTTTTCCCAAGGTGGACTAGCGGGGCTGAGGAGGTTTCTTTGTCACTTTGCCTTTTTGGAAAAGAAGTGTAAATGGTGATGGCGGATCCGCGAGCTCGAGTGGAGTGGAGAAAATATTATGGTTTGATCCCTGCAACCAATAAAATGATGCCACATGTCCCTGTTGACCAGTCAAAGTGGGATTTCAAGTTTTTAGCCTTCGGGGTTAAAAGTAAAAAGTTTGATGTGACCCCACAGCCAATCAAATTGTGCCACGTCAACACAAGAGTGCGGGCCGGCGGAGGATTTTGTGATTTTGAACTTTTTCCAACAAAGGTTCAAAATTTCTAAATGGAGCCGTGACCCCGTATCAAATCATATAACGCCACGTGTCCATATTGAAAATTCAAAATGTGCCGATGGAGATAAAAGTGAAAAAGTACCAAAATTTCAAAAGTTATAAAATATAAAGGGCTCGCCCATGGCCGCTCCAATCACCTTCTGCCACGTGGATGGCTCAAATTCAAAGGTATAAAAGGTGATCTAACAGTTCACATTTGAACTAGAAAATTTTGTAACAGTTTTAATTATGAATTTCGGCATTCCCGCCATTGCCATTTTTCTACAAAATAAGAATCCAAAATGATGCAAAATGATTAAATCCTTTTGTAACTACTTCTTGGTGGTGGGAGGAGTTTATAACCGCCTCGTGTGAGCTATTTCATGGGCTCTAAAATTCATTGTACGGGTTAATGACAACCAAATTTGGAGACCAGTAAATGTATTTCATGAACAGAGGACAAATACGAGAGTCAATCTTCTTCTATTATCCTTTGTCTATAATTTTCTTCTATTTCCCTTCATTGTACAAGTTTTCTACTTTAGCTACAATAAGAAAATAAGGATTTTATGCCCCTTTAACAAAGGAATCGATTGGTACTTTGTGACCAATGTGTTTTTATTTAGTCTTGTAGCTCTGGTTTGCAAATTTGTATTCTTCTTCCAATTAAATGCATGTTGTGAACTTTCTGATCAATGTATGTAGGCATCTGATGTTCTACCTCCATCATTGATCTTCTTTCCTTCATTCCCACTCCCCTTTCCCACTCTCATACCACTTTCTGTCCTAGCAAGAAATTACAGGCTTTGTCATAGGGTCAGTGGAGTGCCCCTATGGATCTCTGGTTGAAAAACCACCATTGAATCCACTTGTTTTTCATGCATAATATGGCAGTTGCACCATTATAAGTAGAGGGACTTAGATTCCCATAGTGTTGTTTTGGAAAACCAAAAATTTGTCCCCAAGACAAATTTCCAAGCCAACAGCTTTTAAACCCACCGTGGGGGATTTTGCAAAAGATTCGCACCTAGAAATGACCACAAGGTCATAATATATCATTTGAGTTTATTGAAAATTTTGAAGTTTCTTGTGATCCACATGGATATAAGTCATGGCTATTCTAGAAAACCCTCCTGTTGAGAGACCTACCTTGCTCTTTCACATTCAAGAAGATATCACTTCAGACCTAAGGGAGGCTATTTGGCATAATAGGCAGAGTGTAAATCATTACTATATTGCCTCAAGAATCTTGGACCAAGAAGAAGAACTTGCCCATGAGTTGGAGGAGAAAAGACAAATCTTGGCACCTCAGAGAAGACAATAAGCCTTCAAGCTAAGCCGGCGTAAGGTATACCCAGAAGTTGAGATAAGGAAGATTTGTTGATCCTACTTTTGACGAGCTCAAGAGAAAAGAACAAGAAATAGAAAGAGAAGTATAAGAGTTGAGAGTTCCATTAAAAGAGAAGCAGAGATAAGAGCTCAACTTGAAGAGATTGAAAGACTTCAAGCAGAAGCAAAAGAAAGATCAATAGCAGCCCTAGCTGATCAAGAGGCCAGAAACAGAAACAGAATGGTTGATAATGAATGTGAAGCACGCAGACCAAATGTACCATGGGGAAGAAATAATGGTCCACTTGCTCTCCCACAAATACTCCATGATCTGCTAAGAGGCTCCAAAAATAATTTTCCCAAATTCAAAGGAGATGGCTCCACACTCCCTGAAGAACATGTAGCAGCCTTCATCACTACTTGTGGTGTGTTAGGTGTTGAGGATGAAGATGTGTTGGTTAGACTTTTTGTGGATTCACTCCAAGAGAAAGTTACTGAATGGTTCTACATGCTTCCTCCAAGATCTATCACTGGTTGGGATGACATAAGAAGTGCATTTGAACATAGGTTCAAGAGCACTAAAGATTTCCAAGATCTGCTGGTTCAATTGGTTTAGATGAAGAAAGAAGTCTCTGAGTCCATGAGATATTTTGTAGCAAGGTTTGATAGATTAACAAGAAGAATCCCTGAAGATGTAGTTCCTCCTAAAAATAACTTGAAGAGGTTCTTCATCAGTGCCTTGCCATCGAAGTTGGTTTCTTCCTCAGAAGAGACCAACCAAGAACATTGAGGGAAGCTCAAGACTGCAATTGAGACTGATGATGATCTAATCCTTTCTGGAAAGGTGAAGGGCCCAAGTGGAAAGAAAAAGGGTCAGAGTTCTAGTTCAGTCACAACAGACCCAATGTTTCAAAAAATGGCAAATGATCTAGTTGCCTTGAAGAAGCAATTGTCACAAATTACAATGAGGAATGCTCCAAGAAGACCAAATTTCCATGATAGGCAAAGGATTGCACCACCTCCTCGCCAACTTGCTCTAGAAGAACCACTAGTCAATGTTGCCTGTGATACCAGAGAGATAAGAGAGGAAGCTGAAGTTGATGAGCCTAAAGGAGATGATGAAGAAAACTATGAAAGCTACCTAGAAGTTGAGGAAGTTGACATGCACAATGGCCTATTTGAATTCATTGAT
Source organism: Taxus wallichiana var. yunnanensis (assembly GCA_018340775.1). Lineage (NCBI taxonomy): Eukaryota > Viridiplantae > Streptophyta > Pinopsida > Cupressales > Taxaceae > Taxus > Taxus wallichiana. The sequence continues at coordinate 121,326,896 of CM031238.1, forward strand.
GATGATGAAGAAGAAGATGAGGAAACACCAAGTTTCTCATGTGTTGTTTTCACCCGAGCACAGTCCAAGAAAAATGCTCCATCTTTAGTGGCTGCAAAGGAGAAGAAGGCCAAATAAGTTTCCACTTCAGAGGTCACACAGAAGAGGATCATCAATAAAGGTTCTCCATTGCCACCCTCCATGGATTCTGCTAAAGAAAAACTAGACCTGGTTGTTGCCAAGACCGTGTTGTTATACCAAGTAAGTCTTTTGTTTCTTCTTCTAGTTCTTCAATTGTTAAGAGTACTTCCCCTTCCATTAGAGTCTTTGCAAAAACACCCACAGTTCAGCCAAAGGTTACGCCTTCACCTTCTACTAAACTGACTGCTTCACCTTTGGGAGAAAATCCACCATCCAAAACATCCAAGGTTCCTTCAAAGCCCTTGCCATATAAATCCTCCTCCACTTTAGGAGCTTCCTCCTCACCCTATATTGCCCCATTTGATTTTGTAGAGCACGCAAGCAAAACCAAATTCCAACTCTCGATTTAGAGTACCTGCAAACACACCCTGTTCAATTTGACAGATTCTTTAATGCAATCTAGGGTAATAGCTCTATATCCTCAAGTTCCACTTCTAAAGGACTTATTCCAACACCATCCACACCTCCATCTCAAAATATGTTAGCTCTTAGTGCTTCCAAAACAACTAGGGTTGAGCCTTTCTATTTGTCTCTCCTCATAAATGGATTTGAGTTGAACAATTGTATCATTGATTCTGGAGCTTCTGATAATGTAATGCCACTCAAAGTTGCAAATGCCCTTGGCCTAACCTTAACTAGAGTAAATGGAGCATGTTATTCAATGGAATCTAAAAAAGTGCCACTTGATTGGAAGAATAAAGGATGCACAAGTAGCTCTAGTTGACTTCCCTGATAAGAAAGTTCTTCTAACTATTTTAGTGGTGGAGCCCAAAGATCTTTTGAAGTTTTTGTAGATACCTAGGTGGAGAAATTAAAATGGATTGGTCATCTACAACTATCCCAGTCAAAGGTGAAATGAAGAGGTTGTTGCCTATAAGAAAGATGAAATTCATAGTGAAGAAGTCTGATGATCCAAGAGCCAACATCCTTCTTCAAAATTTTGAGTTAGGAAATTACTTCCTCACATCACAAAAAGATGAAAACTTGCCACTTCTCATGGAGGAAGAAGAAGATCAGATCTGGACAATGGAATTTGATGGCAGTCATTCAAGGGCAGGCTCAAGAGCTGGTGTTGTTTTGTTTTCCCCTTCCAAGGAAATGCATCCTTTGCTTACAAATTGCAGTTTGATAACACAAATAATACAATAGAATATGAAGCCCTTCTTTTGGGCATGAGTGTTGCAGAAGACATGGGAATCAAGAAGCTAAGATGCCTTGGTGATGCAAAGGTGATAGTGAACCAAATTTTACAGCAATATAAAGTCAAGAACCCAGGGCTAAGAAATTACAGAAATAGGGTTTGGGATTGCATTGAATCCTTTGATGCATTCTCTATTGAAGCCATTCCAAGGCAACAAAATGAAAGGGCTGATTCTCTTGCAGTGTCATCCTCCTTATTGACACCTCATCCTTCTTTTGGAAAAGACAAAGTAACCATTGAGATGGTATTCAGACCTAGTGTACCTGATAATGCAAATCATTGGCAAGTCTTCAATGATGACAATCAGATTTTGACCTTCTTAGAGCAAAGAGACAATTTCAATAATCTCTTCTTTGAAGGAAGTTTCAATCCTCATAGGGAATTTTTTATTTGTTTTTCGTCAAATAGGACTTCAAGAAGAGCAGTGGGGGACAAGAAGTCCTCCTCTTTAATGGCGAGGTTCCCTTATTCAAAACGAACCTATTTACACATATACAAACTATGGTTTTCTTGTGGAACTTGGATATTATGAAAGTGTTTTGTTTTTCTACAAGGATCATCAATTACAAAAGGACCAAGGAATAAGAATGCGAGAACGAGCGAAAAGGCACCATTCGTAATTATAGATGACGAGTAATTCCTTATGCATACGAAGGTACAACAATTAGAACAAGATCGTTTGTATCATATTAAGAAGATGAAATTTAAAAAGACACAAAGTTCTCAGAAATAACATCCGTGAAAATATAAAGCTTCTCAACATAATACGACAAATGATCTAATAAAAGTAAATGAATAGCTTGGGAAAAAAGGAAACCGGATAGACAAAGAATGAAAAGTCCTTCTGTATTGATTTCTTTATGATTTATTTACACTTTCAGAAATAAGCCAAGTTCTTCCCCCTTCAAAATGGTGAGGAGAGGCCATTATATAGTTTACAAATCAGTTACTCTCGGTAACTACTTCTTTTAACTAAAGATTAGTTAAAGGGTTGCAAATCGCAATACCCCAACTGATTACAACAAATCCGAGAGAAAGAAGGGGAAGAGAAGAGAAGAATTAGGAGAAGAAGACAGGTGCTTATGGTGGAGGGACCCACCGACTTTAAGATCCGCTATCTGAATCTCTTCAACACCTCGGCTATGTCTCTGCCACGTGGGACTGTGTGTTGGTGGTAGACTGAGTCCAAAATCTGAGGCACTTCTCCATTTCCTTATCAAACTCGACATGAGTATGATAGTCTTTATTTGCTTCTTCAATGGCAGATTGAAGAGAGCAGATCTCCTTCATTTTTTCTTTGGAAATGGAGCTTTCCTTGAATAGATCCTTTTGACAAAAGCTCTGAATTGAGCTTTGATTTCTTGTAAAGTGAGGGCACACCGGAAGTCTCATCTTGAAGATGGCAATGTATATTTTGAAAGCAGATACAACTAGTGTTTTGAAGGCCTCACCCTTCTACCAGTTATTCCTTAATTTTCCCAAAGCCTCCTCCAGGACCTTGATCTTCCATTCCACGCTGTAGACCTAGGAATTTGACAAATTATCCTTTGTATCCTCGAAGACTTTGCTTGCCATCAAAATATTTTCATCTGTTTGTCCCATGAGGCGGGGTCTACTATCTGTTGCTCCAAAGTTTCATTCTTTATCACTTTGCTCCCAATAGTGGAGGAGAGCTTCATTGCAAGTTTTCACCTTCCCATGGAGTTTGAAAGCTTCATCAATGAATTTCAATCCCATAACAAGCATATCATCCACCATGGCCTCCATAGCTCTGCCATAGATGAAATACTTGTGCATATCTTTGATACTCTTTACCTCAACTTGGCTCAAAATTACAGGTGGTGGAAGAGTAGTCATGGGGTAGGGTCCAAAACTTTGTCCTTGGACAAAAGAGATTTGATGAAACTCCGTGAGAATCGGGCTTGTTCTTCCAACTGTTCTATGGTTTGCTGCCCTTTCTCTCTCTACCCTCCCAATGACTCGGTGACTGTTTCCTGAAGATTGTGGATCTCACCTTCGGGGGTAGACTCTCCATAGGAATTCTTGAGAGCTCCAGGTCGGATTCATGTAAATCCTACTCTGGTTTATCTACCATAGGCTTGGCTATCTCCAGGAATTGCTAGCCCTAAGCATTAGACACTATTTTGGAGGTAATTCTGGATTTTTGGCGGGAGAAGGAGGAGTAGTGCCTATGAAGGCTGCCACAAGATCAAAATTTCATCCCGAGCTCGGGAGGAAGACTTTCTCTTCTCTGCCGACAAGAGGCTGCACCCATGCAAAAGAGGAGGAAGAAGCGGGGGGCAAGAGGACCAAGAGATAGAGAACTCATGGCGCCAAATGTTTGTCTGCTTATTACCTCGAGCCGAGATATGAGTGGAGCACTTGAGGCAACTAGAGCGAGAGGAATCAACAGTGCTTGGAAGTTGGTGCTCTAGACTTCTTTGTTTTTATCCATTGGGTCTTGAGGGTGCTCACAGGGAGGCTGGCACATCACTCTCTTCACTTTCACCGAGAACAATAATGTTCTCTGGTCCAAAGGTAATTTGCATGCGCTCTCAGGGGATCTTCTTCCACAAGCTCCTTCTTAACTTCTTTGAATTTCTTCTGATACACCTGGTGGATGAGGAAGGAGTAGAGACTGCAGGTCCTTGAGTTGACGAGGCAGGAGGAGTTTGCACAGGTGCTTCTGATCTAGGAGTTGATGCTTCCCTCCTTGGTGTTGAAGCATCCTTGGAGGAGGATTCCCCCGAGTGCCTCCTAAGCTCACGGACTTTCTATCAAACCGGATCTTTGTCCGACTAAGACTGGAGCCGATTTTAACCAAATCATCTTTCTCCTTTTTGAACCAGTCCAAGTCCTCCAAGGGAGTGTGTTTGACCACATTTTCATACTCATAGGAGTACAGGTCAGAATTATCATCTTGAATCCTTTCAGGAACTTGGTACAAATTGAGTTCTGAATCAATTGTAGGGAAACCTACCATAATGCCTCCTTACGGCTTCAAAATCATCAAAGACAACATTGATAGTCCTCTATCTACCTTCTATGATGATAGGTTATCTTGATATTCTACTCAATAAACTTCTTTAAGTCAAAGCAAGTTCTAGGCACCGAAGAAATGGACGAGTAATGGGAGTTAGGTCCCTTTCTATATTTTGTGCATCCAGGGCATGTTTGCAGTGTAATTTCCCAAAGAGATGGGGAAGTGTAAACCAGTAATTTTCTTATCTCTCGTAAGTTCTATGCAATTTTCCAATGGCTGCACACTTCTATCAAGGCCATCTTGTCATTGTAGAACATAGGGAGCTTGAGAGGAGTGCTCTCATAGCCAGCAAGCCTGATATAGGAAAATTTTCTGAATTGGATAAAATAAGCACCGTAGTGTGATATCAGACTCATGGCTTCATCAGAAAATCTTCTCGTTGTGTCACTCTCAAGAAGCTGACCATGTACATGGTGAAAGCATCATTCACCCTTTGAAAATTGTGATTGCTGGTCTCTAGGGTGAACTGCGGGCAGTAGGCATACACGGGGTCATCCTTGTGAGCATCGATGTATGAAAAGCCAAACCATTGCCTCGATGCTACTAGGGTATACATCAGGTATGAAGTCATATAGAATTTCTTTGTTTGTTGTACATTAGACAGCTGCTCCGCTAGGTTCATACTGATGATCTCTGCCCAGTTGATATTCTGAGTTCCCTCGCATACCATATTGATAAGTGGGCACATCCAGAAATGGAACTCATTTGTAGAGGGTAAACCCATGACCCGAGCCAATAGGATTATGAAATCCGACAATTCTTCATTGAAATCCACACGGAAAAGAGTCTTGGACAGACGAGATGCCCCCTTCTTAGGGTTTTTTAGCCAGGACTTTGCCACCCGCGCCTTATAGTTATCACTGTCTTGATTGAAAAGGGCCTGTGCTTGATTCTGGGAGATAACTATAGCATTGTCCATTTCTGGAATCCTTAGTGCAGTGCCGATGGCGGTAGCGTCAAGTTTGGTGATGAGCTCCCCATGCATGTTTGTCAATTCGCTCGAATCAGGGTTGAAATGAGCCCCGCATGAGAGCACTGTGTCTGCGCATTGCACCGAGATAGGGAAACCACTAGCGAAAGCCAGACCGCTGTCATGAATCATCTGCGCCATTGGTGAAGGGTTCGCGTCTGTCATCCTTGTCCAAAAATCTCCAAAGTCAAGGTGGCGAACTTCACTGTCCCCGATATCGGGAACAAGACTCGAGTGGTGAAATTTGTTCCTGCCCTTGGAATTTGATCTTCATGTTGATAGTAACTCGAGAGCAGAGCTGCGAACTAGACTTGGGATGGAATTACAGGGGGAATGGATACACACGCAGGAAATTTGGTTGCAAGGGTTCGAGCAATAGATAGCATGAAAGCAGTGTGTAAAAATGCATAGGGGGCAGTTTCATTATATAGCCGTTTAGGAGAGAGAAAGGTAATGAATGCGCATTGAATACATATCTACCAAATTGAAAAGCAAGATATTCGGGTAGAGCGGGAAAAATTAGCACGAATGGCACTTGGTTCATTTGGGACATGAGGGACACGAAAGCGCGAAGTACGCAGTTCGACTGATTCGGGTGATGTGGGGAAAAGATGCACAAATGCTTTTGGGACATGCAGGACAAAAGTACGCGGAATACGTGAATCGGCCGACTCGGGTGAAAATGGAACAACTGGTCCGGGGTGAACTTGGGACATTTGGGACAAAAAGTTCCGACGGGCCCGAAAAGACAGACTTTGGGTAAACCGGCCGATCGGGGAACAGAGGGCCCAATTGAACTTGGGACATGCGGGACAAAAATGTCCGACAGGCCCGAAAAACACACAAAATGACCCAAAAACGTAGATTTTCCCAATTTCTTGACTTTTCACATTACCAGGATACAACAAAAAGACACTTAACCTCAAAATTTTAAATTTTCAACTTCTTAAAAGCAGGGGAATTTTGAGTGGACAACAGCTGGCTCCTTCTGGGGATGACTTGGCATAAATTCAAAGAATGAGACAAGGCAAGAATTTAGACAAACTCGGGGAAGTAGACCAGTACCTTATCCATTGGGCCACGAGTCAAAAGGAAACCAATACAGAGGACAACACACCAAAACAAAGGGAAAGAAAAACAAAACGCTATACAGAATATACACAGGACTTCCTAATCACCTATGACTTGAACAATTTCAGGTACTGCCCACTATAAGGAAGTGGGAGAGAAGAACCATCCATATAATCAAGGTAAAAAGAATTCTTACCAAAGTTCCTGATCTTGAAAGGTCCGAGCCAAAGGGAATCAAACTTGCCATGGCTGCCACAAGGTTCATGCCTTTTATCCCACAACAAAATAGTGTCTCCAACTTGGAAATCTCTGAACCTGGCTTTCTTATCAAACAGGACCTTTACTTTCTGCTGGTGAGCAAATATCCTATCAGCAACTTCCAATCTGTCCTCATTCAATTTGTGAAGATACATGATTCTCTTATCCAAAGCGTCATTGAAACTGGTATCTTCAATGGCCTTCATTAGGTGCAAGGCTGGTAGCTCCACTATTACTGGTAATTGAGCTTCTACTCCATATACTACCTAAAAGGAGACATCCCAATGGCTCTCTTAGGTGTGATCCTATCTGCCCAAAGAGCATCATAGAGTTTCTTGTGCCAGTTTCGTTGGGACTCATTGACTAATTTCCTTATTATGGTCACCAGATTTTTATTTGTGGATTCTGCTTGTCCATTTCCCTGAGGATAGTAATCTGAGGAGTGAGCCAGAGAGATGCCATATCCATAGCAAAAATCCATTATCTCGGTTGAAGAAAAATTTGAAGCATTATCTGTCACAATCTTGTTTGGCACACCATACCTTACCAAGATGTTTTCTTTGATGAAACTGCATACTACTTCGAAGTAGTACTCTTTACTGGAATGGCTTCTACCCATTTGGTGAAATAATCTGTGGCAGTTAATACATGAGTATGACCAGCACTAGAAGAGGGATTAAGTGTTCCAATGAAGTCCAAACCCCACTGTTGAAAAGGTTCTTCAATTACAACTGGTTTCAGGGGCAAAGAGGCCAACTTGGGTCTACCTACGAAAGTCTGACATGCTTCACATTTATCAACCCACTTTGATGCATCTCTGAACAAGGTAGGCCAGTAATATCCTCCACGAAGTATTTTATGAGCAGTGACAGTTGATGAGTAATGCCCTCCACATGCCTGATCATGAAAAGTTGAGAGTAGCTTTTTCTGTTGTTCCTTGTCCACACATTTCAAAAACCTTCCATCCAACCCACGTTTAAACAAGGCATTTTCCCACAACACATATTGCACTGACCTTAGTTTAACAACCCTCTTTCCTTTGGCAGTCAAATGAGAGGGGCATTCCCCATAGGTGAGAAAATGAGTGATATCATCATACCATTCGTCAACTGAGCTAAGAAACAGATGGTAGGAAGACCAACTTTATCCTCCAGTAACTCATGTCTAGCTCCTTCAGCGATGAGTTCACACAGGCCTTTTCCACGAACGAGCTTGGTCGGTTTGATGTCAATATCATATTCTTGAACCTTGGCCACCTAGTTCCCTCTCTTGGATCCAAATTCTCGTGTGAGAATTGACTTGATAGTTGTATCTGGTACCAACACCGTGGAGTGAGAGTTAAGAATGTAAAAGCGAAACTGCTTGACAGCTTTAACCACTGCAAAAGCATGTTTTTCCATTATGGTGTATTTTAACTCATGATCTTTTAGAACATAGCTCATAAATGCAATTGGGAGTTCGTGCTCATTAGAATCTTCCTGAGTCAAAACAGTAGCCAAGGTGTTATCTGTGGTGTAGCAATAGATAATGAAATCTTTGCTGAAATCTGGACATGCTAAAACAGGAGTTTTAGCAATGGCTCTTTTAATACCTTCAAAGGCTTCTCTCCCTTCAGGAGACCAACCAAACATTTTTTTCCTTTCATCATTTGGGAGATATTCAGAGTTAGCTCTGCAAAATCAGGGATGAACCTTCTCAGAAAGTTGATCTTACCAAAGAAAGAGTGCACGCCTTTTTTGCTGGTTGGAAGAGGAATTTGCTGAATAGCTTGAACTCGCTCAGGATCAATTTTTATACCATCTTTGGAGACAACGTGCCCCAATAATTTCCCCTCTATGACACAAAAGATAGATTTCTTAGGATTCAAAGAGATCCCATGTTCTCTACATCTCAAAAGAACTATTTCCAGGATGCTTTGAAAATGATCGGCCCTTGTTTTAGAATACACAGTTCAAGTCATCAAGGTATACAACAATACACTTCCCTTTCAAACTTCCAAAGGCTAAGTCCATAGCTCTCTAGAAAAGTAACACCAGCATTAATGAGCCCAAAAGGCATCCTTTTGTAAGCAAAGGTACCCCAAGGGGTAGTGAAAGCCATTTTGTGTTGATCTGCAGTATTAACTTCTACCTGGTTATATCCTGAGAATCCATCAAGCATAGACAACATTTCGGATCCCGTTACTGCTTGCAAGACCTGATCCATCATAGGTAAAGGATAATTATCCTTCAAGGAAGCTTGATTCAGATTCCTGAAGTCAACACAGATACGAATCTCACCATTTTTCTTTCTAACAGGCACAATATTGGCAATCCATGTTGAATGATGGATAGGAAAAATGATTTTGGCTTTCAACAACTTCTGTATTTCTTGAAAAATGGTGTCAGCTATTTTAGGATTGTATTGCCTTTGCTTCTGTTTAAAAGGCTTAATCCCAGGTTTGAGAGGAATAAAATGCTGCATCTCCTTTGGTTGGAAAGCTTTTAAATCTTCATAGGAGTAAGCAAGAACATCCTTATACTTCTTTAAAAGATCAATTACCTTCTTCCTCTCATCTGGTGTGCAACATTTTCCAATGTTCACGAGCTTAGGGTCAGTAGAACTCCCAATATTAATTTTGTCATATTCAGCTGATTGTTGAGGTCCAGTAGAAGCTCTAGACTTCACATACCTATTGTTTTATCAAACAGTTCCTCTAAACTCACCAATCCTTTTGGAATCTTGTTTCCCTTGAGTTTGATACATCCATCCTGATCCGTTTCTTCTTCTTGGGTGGCTTCTTTGTCAAAGGGCACACTTTCACAAGGCAAATTGTCACTTCCTTCAAAGTACAATTGTTCAAAATTATCCTTGAGTTCTAAGAAAGAAAGCAAGTGTTGATCATTATTGAAAACTTGCCAGTTACTTGTATTATCAGGTACACTAGGTCGATGGATCATCTCAATGGTGAACTTATCTTGAGAAAAGTCAGGATGAGGTATGAGTAGTGACCCTGAGACTGCTAGTGAATCAGCCTTGGTATTCTTCTCCCTAGGTATTGCTTCGATGGAGAAAGCATCAAGAAATTCAATGGAATCCCAAACCTGATTCTTGTAATGTTTCAACCTTCCATTTTTTACTTGGAAGAGGTTTCTAACTTGCTTGACAATCAATTCCGCATCCCCATGAGCTAGAAGATTCTTCACCCCTTGTTCTTTTTCCACCTAGAGTCCAAGAATGAGAGCCTCATACTCGGCTGTATTATTGGTATTTTCAAATTGCAACTTGAATGAGAAAGGATGAATGCTTCCTTCAGGCGACACCAATATGACACCAGCTCCAGAACCAGCTGAGGAACAACTTCCATCAAACTCTAATATCCAAACACCATTAGGATCTTTAGGTGAGACTTTGGGAGGTTGGATTTCTTCAGGAGACATAATCATGTAGTTGCCATGCCCCATATCCTCATAGAGTATTTGTGCTTTGGGATCATCGGTTTTTTGTACAATATACTCAGACTGCTTCTCAAGCAACAGCTTCTTCATTTTCCCATTAACAGGTATGAGGGCATGTGACCAATCCATTTGAATTTCTCCACCCACATCCTTACAGAAGTTTCTTCTTAGCAACATCCCGTATGAAGGAGGAATATCTGCTACTAAGATAGTAGCCAAAACTTTCTTCTCAGGCAAAGCAGCAAAAGCCACTTGTGTGTCTTTAATTCTTCCGACCAAGGGCACTTCCTTACTCTCCATAGAGTAACAAGATCCATAAGTGCGTGTGAGAGTCAAGCCTAAGGCATGAGCTACTTTAGCAGGCATCACATTGTCTGATGCTCCTGAGTCTATGACGCAATTACTGAGCCTATGGCCAGCTATAAGAAGTGTCACATAGAATGGTTTGATTTTGTCACTGGGTGAGGTGATAAATGCCACTACCGAGTTAGGTTGTGGTGCAAAGAAGGAGTGGGTAAAAGGCCTTTAGAGGTAGTTTTAGAATGGGAATTGACAAAGTGAATCATTTTAGCAAAAGCCTTAGGATGGGTTTGATAATATTCAGCTTCTGAGATTTGAACCTTAGTCTTTTTCAGGTGATCAATAATATCAAAAGACCCAGAAGTGGACGGGCTATCATCACTTGAGATCCTAGGTTTATCAATTTTAGGGGAAAAAGAAGTAACTTTAGTAGCAGAATTGACAGGACTCACCTTTGGTGTAGATGAAATGGGGATTATAGATCCTCTTTTTGCAATTACGGGATAGTTTTAGGCTACTCCTTAGATTTTTGGTGGACCGCATCACTTTCTCCCTCCGATTTGTCTCGCTCTCGAGTCATGACAGCGTATGATTCACTATTCATGTCTGCTACTACTTCATCATAATCATCCCCTTCATCAATGCCTTCAGTGGTGAAGAAATTAACTCGAGATCCCTCAAATTCATCTGCTTCATCATCAACCTCTTCAACAAATTCCTCACAATCTTCATTAACCTCCTCATCCTCTGGTTCCTCAACTTCACAGGTTGCATTGACAGGAACTTTAATAGGAGGTCCTTCAAGCACTAGCCTTGTTTGAGAAGCAGGCAAACGATTTCTAGGCTGAAAATTCCTCCTTGGAACGTCTACATAGGGAGCATGCTGAGCCAATTGTTTCTTAATGGCGATGAGATCATTTGCAAGTTTTTGTACCAATGGATCAGTATTAGGTCCAGGAGTGGAAGAGGAGGAAGAAGCAGACTTAGATTTAGAAGGGTCTCTCCTCAACTTCCCTGACATGATTAAATCATCTTCAACACTAACAAGCAAGAGTTTGATCCTCAGCCAATGTTGCGAGATTAGCCCTTCTCAGTGCATAACTAACTTCAGGTGATTGAGCATTTAGGAAGAAACATTTTTGAATTTGATCTACAGGTCGAGTATTTGGCGGAATTTTGTTAATCAACTTGTTGAATCGAGCCACAAATTCTCTCATGGGTTCTTGTGAATCCTTCTTTATTTGAGAAATTTGGGCTAGCAAGGCATGCACGTCTTCCACCGGTTTGAAACGGTTTTCAAACCTAGTTCTCATTGTGTCCCAGCTAGTGATAGCACCGGGCCGAAGGTGATAGAACCAATCAACAGCATTATCTTGTAAAGTCTCAACAAAAAGCCTTACGGAGACGTCTTCATGTTCAACTCCCGAATGTGATTATGAAGGCTGCATGTGTTCATCAGATGTATTTTGCCATCGCCTTTGAATTTAGGGAAGTTCTTCCGGTTACCTCTGGGTAACTCATGCAAAGGCTGAGGAAGGGCAAGAGGCCCAACACGATGACCCCAAGGCAATGGTACCGCCATTCTTGGAAAAATGGCTTGAAGAGGAACTGAAACACCATCAAGAATCAAAGCTCGAAGATTAGGACTGATTCGGCTCTGAAGGAATACCACCCGTAGGGATTCTATCTTGGACAGGTGGAGTGCTTGTTGAACAAATCTTTCTATTTCTTCTTGTTGAAGGGAAAGGAAAACCCTTTTATTCCAAAAGTTGAAACGAGAATCTTCGATACCAAGGACACTTCTCCCTCGAGTAAAGCGCGAGTCGCAGGATCAAAAGATGATCAATAAATGATTACAACTGGAATATGATTCCCAAATGAGTCACCAAAACTGTTGTCATCAAATAGGACTTCAAGAAGAGCAACAGTCAGGGGACAAGAAGTCCCTCCTCTTTAATGGGAGAGGTTCCCTTATTCAGAAACGAACCTATTTACACATATACAAAGTATGGTTTTCTTTTGGAACTTGGATATTATGAAAGTGTTTTGTTTTTCTACAAGGATCATCAATTACAAAAGGACCGAGGAATAAGAATGCGAGAACGAGCAGAAAGGCACCATTCAAAATTATAGATGACAGAGTAATTCCTTATGCATACGAAGGTACAACAAATTAGAACAAGATTGTTTGTATCATATTAAGAAGATGAAATTTAAAAAGACACAAAGTTCTATAAATAACATCTGTGAGAATACAAAGCTTCTCAAAGATAATACGTATAAATGATCTAATAAAAGTAAATGAATAGCTTGGGAAAAAGGAAACCGGATAGAAAAAGAATGAAAAGTCCTTCGTATTGATTTCTTTATGATTTATTTACACTTTCGAAATAAGCCAAGTTCTTCCCCCTTCAAAATGGCGAGGAGAGGCCATTATATAGTTTAAAATCGCTTACTCTCGGAACTACTCCTTTTAACTAAATATTAGTTAAAGGGTTACAAATCGCAATACCCCAACTGATTACAACAAATCCGAGAGAAAGAAAGGGAAGAGAAGAGAAGAATTAGGAGAAGAAGAGGGTGCTTATGACTCGGGAGGGACCCACCATCTTTAAGATCCATGCTGTCTCGAATCTCTTCAACACCTTGGCTATGTCTCTCGCCATGTGGGACTTGACGTGTTAGCGGTAGAATGAGTCCAAAATCTGAGATACTTCTCCATTTCCTTATCAAACTTGACATGAGTATGATAGTCTTTATTTGCTTCTTCAATGGCAGATTGAAGAGAGCAGATCTCCTTCATTTTTTCTTTGGAAATGGAGCTTTCCTTGAATAGATCCCCTTTGACAAAAGCTCTGAATTGAGCTTTGATTTCTTGTAAAGTGAGGGGCACACCAGAAGTCTCATCTTGAAGATGGCAATGTATATCTTTGAAAGCAGATACAACTAGTGTTTTGAAGGCCTCACCCTTCTGCCAGTTATTCCTTAATTCTCCCAAAGCCTCCTCCAGGACCTTGATCTTCCATTCCACACTGTAGACCTAGGACTTTGACAAATTATCCTTTGTATCCTCGAAGACTTTGCTTGCCATCAAAATATTTTCATCTGTTTGTCCCATGAGGCGGAGGTCTACTATGCAACTGCTCCAAAGTTTGAGTTCTTTATCAATGCTCCCAATAGTGGAGGAGAGCTTCTGTTGCAAGTTGTTCACCTTCCCATGGAGTTTGAAAGCTTCATCAATGAAGTTCAATCCCGCAACAAGCATATCATCCACCATGGCCTCCATAGCTCTGCCATAGACTGAAATACTTGTGCATATCTTTGATACTCTGTACCTCATCTTGGCTCAAAATTACAGGTGGTGGAAGAGTAGTCAATGGGGTAGGGTCCAAAACTTTGTCCTTGGACAAAAGAGATTTGATGAAACCTGTGAGAATCTAGGCTTGTTCTTCCAACTATTCTATGGTTTGTTGCCCTTTCTCTACCCTCCCAATGACTCTGGTGACTGTTTCCTGAAGATTGTGGATCTCACCTTCAGGGGTAGACTCTCCCATAGGAATTCTTGAGAGCTCCAGGTCGGATGCATGTAAATCCTGCTCTAGTTTATCTACCATAGGCTTGGCTATCTCCAGGAATTGCTTGGCCCTGAGCATCAGACACTATTCTGGAGGTAATTCTAGATTTTTTGGCGCGAGAAGGAGGAGTAGTGCCTAACAAGGCTGCCACAGCATCAAAATTTGGTCCTGAGCTCCGGGAGGAAGACTTTCTCTTCCTACTGTCGACAAGAGGCTGCACCCATGCAAAAGAGGAGGAAGAAGCAGGTGGGGCAAGAGGACAAAGAGACAAAGAACTCATGGTGCCCGATGTTTGTCTTGCTGTTACCTCGAGCCGAGATATGAGTGGAGCACTTGAGGCAACTGGAGCAGAGGAATCAACAGTGCTTGGAAGTTCAGTGCTCTGGACTTCTTTGTTTTTATCCATTGGGGCTTCAGGGGCGCTCACAGAGCTGGCACTTCACTCTCTTCACTTTCACTAAGAACAATAATGTTCTCTGGTCCCGAAGGCAATTCTGCATGCTTTCTCAGGGGATCTTCTTCCACAGGCTCCTTCTTAACTTCTTTGAATTTCTTCTGATACACCTGGGTGGATGAGGAAGGAGTAGAGACTGCAGGTCCTTGAGTTGACGAGGCAGGAGGAGTTTGCACAGGTGCTTCTGATCTGGGAGTTGATGCTTCCCTCTTGGTGTTGAAGCATCCTTGGAGGAGGATTCCCCTGAGTGCCTCCTAAGCTCACGGACTTTCCTATCAAACCAGATCTTGGTCCTGACTAAGACTGGAGCCAGGATTTCAGCCAAATCATCTTTCTCCTTTTTGAACCAGTCCAAGTCCTCCAAGGGAGTGTGTTTGACCACATTGTCATACTCATAGGAGTACAGGTCAGAATTATCATCTTGAATCCCTTCAGGAACTTGGTACAAATTGAGTTCCTAAATCAATTGTAGGGAAAACCTACCATAATGCCTCCTTCTAGCTTCAAAATCATCAGCACAGTCAGCCCAATAGTCCTCTATCTATCTCCCTATGATGATAGGTTATCTTGATATTCTACTCAATAAACTTCTTTAAGTCAAAGAAAGTTCTAGGCCTGAAGAAATGGACAGTAATGGGAGCTAGGGCCCTTTCTATATTTTGTGCATCCAGGGCTGTTTTGCAGGTGTAATTTCCCAAAGAGATGGGGAAGTGTAAACCAGTAATTTTCTTATCTCTGCAAGTTCTATGCAATTTTTCCAATTGCCTGCACACTTCTATCAAGGCCATCTTGTCATTAAAGAACATAGGGAGCTTGAGAGGAGTGCTCTCATAGCCAGCAAGCCTGATATAGGAAAATTTTTTTGAATTGGATAAAATAAGCACCGTAGTGTGATATCAGACTCATGGCTTCATCAGAAAATCTTCTCGCTGTGTCACTCTCAAGAAGCCTGACCATGTACATGGTGAAAGCATCATTCACCCTTCGGAAATTGTGATTGCTGGTCTCTAGGGTGAACTGCGGGTAGTAGGCATACACGGGGTCATCCTTGTGAGCATCGACGTATGAAAAGCCAAACCATTGCCTCGATGCTACTAGGGTATACATCAGGTATGAAGTCATATAGAATTTCTTTGTTTGTTGTACATTAGATAGCTGCTCCGCTAGGTTCATACTGATGATCTCTACCCAGTTGATATTCTGAGTTCCCTCGCATACCATATTGATAAGCGGGCACATCCAGAAATGGAACTCATTTGTAGAGGGTAAACCCATGACCCGAGCTAATAGGATTATGAAATCTGACAATTCTTCATTGAAATCCACATGGAAAAGAGTCTTGGACAGACGAGATGCCCCCTTCTTAGGTTTTTAGCCAGGACTTCGCCACCCATGCCTTATAGTTATCACTGTCTTGATTGAAAAGGGCTTGTGCTTGATTCTGGGAGATAACTATAGCATTGTCCATTTCTGGAATCCTTAGTGCAGTGCCAATGGTGGTAGCGTCAAGTTTGGTGATGAGCTCCCCATGCATGTTTGTCAATTCGCTCGAATCAGGGTTGAAATGAGCCCCGCATGAGAGCACTGTGTCTGCGCATTGCACCGAGATAGGGAAACCACCAGCGAAAGCCAGACCGCTGTCATGAATCATCTGCGCCATTGGTGAAGGGTTCACGTCTGTCATCCTTGTCCAAAAATCTCCAAAGTCAAGGTGGTGAACTTCACTGTCCCCGATATCGGGAACGACGGACTCGAGTGGTGAAATTTGTTCCTGCCCCTGGAATTTGATCTTCATGTTGATAGTAACTCGGAGAGCAGAGCTGCGAACTAGACTTGGGATGGAATTACAGGAGGAATGGATACGCACAGGAAATTTGGTTGCAAGGGTTCGAGCAATAGATAGCATGAAAGTAGTGTGTAAAAACGCATAGGGGCAGTTTCATTATATAGCCGTTTAGGAGAGAGAAAGGTAATGAATGCGCATTGAATACATATCTACCAAATTGAAAAGCAAGATATTCGGGTAGAGCGGGAAAAATTAGCACGAATGGCACTTGGTTCATTTGGGACACGAGGGACGCGAAAGCATGAAGTACGTGGTTCAACTGATTCGGGCGATGCGGGAAAAGATGCACAAATGCTTTTGGGACATGCGGGACAAAAGTATGCGGAATACGTGAATCGGCCGAATCGGGTGAAAATGGAACAACTGGTCCGGGTGAACTTGGGACATTTGGGACAAAAAGTTCATGACGGCCCGAAAAGAACAGACTTCGGGTAAACCGGCCGATCGGGGAATAGAGGGCCCAATTGAACTTGGGACACGCGGGACAAAAATGTCCGACAGGCCCGAAAAACACACAAAATGACCCAAAAACGTAGATTTTCCCAATTTCTTGACTTTTCACATTATCAGTACAACAGAAAAGACACTTAACCTCAAAATTTTAAATTTTCAACTTCTTAAAAGCAGGGGAATTTTGAGTGGACAACATTATTGAAGAAGATACTAATGGGATTGAAAAAGTTGATGATGAGGGCATGATCAGATTGAAAGGTAATAAGATTCCCAAAGGATTAGTCTCTTTGGAAGATCTGTTTGACAAACATGATAGATTCATTCAAGAAAAAGAAAATTTATCTTCTCGTGTCCATCTGATTTTGATAAAGAAAACATTGGTACTTCAGAAGATCCAAGAATGGTCAACATTGGCAAATGTTGCTCACCTGAAGAGAAGAGAAGGTTTGTTTCTCTGCTCAAAAAGTACTCTGATGTTTTGGCTTACTCCTATGAAGAACTCAAGTCTTTCCAACCAAAGGAAATGCACCATTCCATTCCTTTGAAGCAAGGTTCTAATCCCTTCAGAAAAGCAAAGGCCCTATAACCCAAAGATTGTTGACATCATCAAGGAAGAGGTGACCAAGATGCTAAATGCCAGAATCATTTTTCCCATTCACCACTCAACATGGGTGGCTAACATTGTGCCAGTGAGGAAGAAAAATGGTGAGATAAGGATATGTGTTGACTTCCAAAATTTGAATCAAGCCTCACTCAAGGATAACTACCCTCTGCCAATCATGGATCACATTTTGCAAGTAGTCACTGGATCTAAGATGCTCTCTCTGCTTGATGGGTTTTCAGGGTACAACCAAATCAAAGTGGCAGAGGAATATTGTAGCAAAACAACATTCACAACCCCTTGGGAACTTTTTCCTATAGCAGAATGCCTTTTGGCCTAATCAATGTGGGAGCCACATTCCAAAGAGCAATGGACTTGGCCTTTAAATATCTGAAGCATTGCATTTCATATATCTGATGATCTCATAGTATTTTCAAAGAAAAGGGAAGAACACATCATCACAATGGAACAAGTTCTTGCAAGATGTAGGAAACATGGCATATCATTGAATCCTAAGAAATGCATCTTCTGAGTCAAAGAAGGCAGTTGTTGGGGCATATTGTGAACAAACATGGAGCACACACTAACCTTGAGAGGGTAATAGCTATTCAAGCACTATCTCTACCTACCAGTAAGAAAGGAGTGCACTCATTCTTTTAGAAGGTAAACTTTCTTCGTCACTTTGTCCCTAATTTTTTTGAACTGACAAAGCACATCACCTCCATGATGAAGCCTCAAGCAAGTTTCAAATGGAGCCATGAAGGGAAAACTACATTTGAAGAGATCAAGAGAGTTATTGCCAAAGCTCCAACTCTTGTATCCCCAGATTTCAACAAGGAATTCATCATGTACTATTATGTATCAGAATACACTCTCTTCATGTCCTTGTCCAGAAGAATGATGAAGATTTGGAAGCACCTATTGCTTTCATGAGATTCCCTTTGAAGAAGCAAAAGCTCAACTACATTCAATTAGGAAAACATGCATTTGCAGTGGCTAAGGCCGTGAACATTTTCAGATTCTACATCCTTAATTTGCATACTGTAGTGATGGTCCCTGGAAGTGTAATCAAGTCCATTCTAACACAGCAAGATTCGGGAGTTAAAAGAGGAAATTGGATTGCAAAGACTCAAGAGTATGACCTGGAGATTAGGCCTTCTAATCTGGTAAGAGGAAATGGTTTGTGCAAGTTGATTGCTGAAGATGAAACTCTCAAAGCTCAGCATGGAGGGAAAGATGACACTTGTTCAACCTACCTAGAAGATTGCCCACAAGTTCTCTTTGTAACCACTATTGATGAGTGGTATGTTGATATTGCTTTTCTGCTCACTTATGGAGAATGTCCCTCTCATCTAGATTACAAGAAAAGAATAATTCTCAAACTAAAAGCAGCCAAGTATGTGATCTGGAATCATGCACTTTACAAGAAAGGAATGGATGGTTGTTTCCTTAGATGTGTTGATAAAGAGCAACAAGGAAAGTTGCTTAAGGCCTATCACGACCAAGCATGTGGTGGAAACTTCTCAACAATGGTCACTACCCACAAGATTCTCAGAGGTAGGTATTATTGGCCTTCTCTTTTATTGATACTCAGAGTTGAGTTTCTAAATGCAAAGCATGCCAACAATTTGTTGGAAAACCAAATTTAGCCTCATTTCCACTCGTGCCTCGTGATCATCGAAGAACCATTTCAATAATGGGGGTTGGACTTCATTGGTGTGTTGAATCCTCATTCAAGTGTTGGGCATAATTACATGCTCACTACCACATATTACTTCACCAAATGGGTGGAATCCATTCCAACCAAACAAGCTAGCTCTAAAGTAGTCTGCAGCTTTCATAAAATAATACATCATTGTCCGTTTGGAGTGCCTCAAAATATTGTTGTAGACAATGCCACTTATTTCTCTTCAAGAGAGCTGACAGAGTTTTTATGGCTTTAGAATCTCTCTAGCCCATTCTTCTTACTACTATCCACAATGAAATGGTCAAGCCGAAGTCAAGTAATAAAACAATGTGACCATTGTTCAAAAAAATTTTGATGAGAATCAAAGGAATTGGCACAAGAGATTGTATGATGCATTGTGGGCTGATAGGATCACTCCCAAGAAGGCCATAGGTACATCACCTTTTTAGTTGTTGTATGGAGTTAAATCAAAGATCCTCATCACAATTGAAATACCAACTCTAAAATTGCTTCAATTAGTGGAAGATGGCCAATACAAGGACTCCATTGACAAAATGATCCTCTTTCTTGAGAAGTTGGAAGAAAACATATCGCAGGTGGTGGATAAAATCAAAGAACATCAATTGAAAGTGAATAAACTCTTTGACAGGAGGACCAAGGAAAGAGAGTTCATAGTTGGAGACTTTGTCCTACTTTGGGACAAGAGAAGAGAACCAAAGGGAAGTCATGGAAAATTTGATTCTTTGTGGTTGGGCCCATTTCAAATTCATGGAACTTGTGGTGAGAATGTTTTTCTCTTATCATACTTGGATGGAACTCCATTAGGATTGCCTAGGAGTGGGCAATATTTGAAGCTATATCACCAGTGAAAGTGATTTTTCCCTCACCTTGTATCATAGTTTTGCTTTTTCCCCTTTTCTGTTGTGTGTTTTTGTTTTCCCCTTTCTATTTTTGTGTGTTTTTGGTTTGTGTGCCCTCTCTCCTCCTTTCTTTCCTCAAAATTGTACATGACTCTACAAGGCCTAATGGATAAGGCACCGGTCAATGTTATATGTTTTAAAACGTGATATTCTAGATCCTCATGCCATGATTTCTCCCTATTTAATCCATGTTATGTCCCTAAGCTAGAGCCATTATTGTCTCCTCAAAAATTTCCTTCATCATTTCCAAGTCTAATCGTAAATTTTTGAGTTAATCCACTTTGAAAATGGTCTAGTATGAGTATTTTGAAATTTGGAACTTCCCAAGGGCTCAAGGATTCTTAGAAACACCTCCATCAGATGGGAAATTTCTTCCCCTTTCCAAAAAGGTAAAGAAGTTGTTCTAACTCCTTGTATTTTTCAAGATATGGCTCAGATGGACTTAAGTTGTATTTTTTGCCAAGGCGGACTAGTGGAGCTGAGGAGGTTTCTTTGTCACTTTTCCTTTTCGAGAAAACATTATAAATGGTGATGGTGGATCCATGAGCCCAAGCGGAGCGGAGAGAAAATATTAAGGTTTGATCCCCATAACCAATAGAATGATGCCACGTGTCCCTATTGACCGGTCAAAGTGGGATTTCAAGTTTTTAGCCTTCGGGGTTAAAAGTAAAAAGTTTGAAGTGACCCCTGCAGCCAATCAAATTGTGCCATGTCAACACGGGAGTGCGGGCCGGCAGAGGATTTTGTGATTTTAAAATTTTTTCCAACAAAGGTTCAAAATGTTCTAAATGGAGCCATGACCCCATATCAAATCAAATAATGCCATGTGTCCACGTTGAAAAGTCAAAATGGGTCATGGAGATAAAAGTGAAAAATTGCCAAATTTCCAAAAGTTATAAAATGTAAAGGGCTCACCCGCGGCCACTCCAATCACCTTCTGCCATGTGGATGGCTCAAATTCAAAGGTATAAAAGGTGATCTAATGGTTCACATTCAAACTGGAAAAGTTTGTAATGGTTTTAATTATGAATTTCTATCATTCCCGCCATCGCCATTTTTACGCAAAGAAGAATCAAATGGTGCAAAATGATTAAATCCATTTCAGAATTGCTACTTGGCGGTGGGAGGAGTTTATAACCGCCTCGTGTGAGCTATTTCACGGGCTTTGAAAGTCATTATACGGGTTGGCAACCGAATTTGGAGACTATAAGTGTATTTCATGAACAAAGGACAAATACGAGATTCAATCTTCTTATTTTCTCCTTTTTCTATAATTTTCTTCTATTTCCCTTCATTGTGCGAGTTTTCTACTTTAGTGCATAATAAGAAAAGAAGGATTTTATGTCCCTTTGACAGAGGAATCGATTGGTACTTTGTGACCAATGTGTTTTTATTTTGTCTTGTAGCTCTAGTTTGTAAATTTATATTCTTCTTCCAATTAAATGCATGTTGTGAACTTTTTGATCAATGTATGTAGGCATCTGATGTTCTACCTCCATCCTTGATCTTCTTGCCTTCATTCCCACTCCCCTTTCCCACTCTCAAACCACTTTCTGTCCTAGCAAGGAATTGTAGGCTTTTCCATAGGTTCAGTGGAGTGCCCTTATGGATCTCTAGTTGAAAAACCACCATTGAATCCACTTGTCTTTATGCATAATATGGCAACTGCACCATTATAAGTAGAGTGACTTAGATTCCCATAGTGTTGTTTTGGAAAGCCACAAATTTTTCCCCAAGATAAATTTCCAAGCCAACAATCTTGAAGATCATTAGTGCCATTTGGTTTTCATACCTGAAAGGTTCTTGAATTCTGCTGAAGAAAATCCTATCCTTGAGCCTTCCAATGAAGATAAAACTAGCATTCAAGAAGATGACGAAAGACAAGATGGTGCAAGATCCATTAAAGGATACTTTTGCAATCTCACAAGGCTCACTACAAAATTGAGAATGTTGTCCTTCTTCTTCACATTATATAAATGAATTCATTCCATACGGTTATGAAGAAATGAATATTTTGAAAAGATAATATGTGGAAAGGCTTTAGATCATAATAGAAGGAAATTCTGACCCCAAAGTCTTTGATGAAATTTGGAGGTATGCTTTAGCTCTACAGAGAATATATGAACATCTTGAAGCTCTGCATCAAATGGAGGAATAAGACGAGATGTGCCCTATGGAAGAAGACCCGGATGGCTGCCCATACTATGATGTTTTCATTCCCAGAATATTCTTGGATGCTCCCAAAGAAGATCTTATCATGGAACCTTCCGATGAAATCCAAAGAAACATCATGGAGGAAGAAGTAGAAGACATGAAGATAGAATCACCATTTAGCAATTCCATCTGGCTCGAGGCACAACCCATAGGAGGAATAATATATTTAATAAAGGAATATCCTTGTTACATAATGGATGACCCAATGCTCTCTAAAGACTCCACCAATGATGAATAAGATGGCCAATTTGAAGTAAGCATGAATGATCTCTTTTCAAATTTTGATCTTTCAATTAATGATGAAATGGAGAGATGTGAAAAAGTGTAAGAAAGTCATCTGACATCATGGTCTAAAGATGATGAATTCAAGATGGTCATAGATAATCTTCCCTCCTATTTTGATTCTTCAAGTGATGTAGAAATGTTGCATGAAGAAATGGAGGAAGTCAAAGAATCAAACTCTCTTCCCGATGCAATCATGGATGATCAAATGGAAGAATCCCACTCTCTTTCAAATCCAAGGAGAATGAAAAATTTAAACACAACCTCTACTCACTCGGGAGCAAAATCATCATCATAGTGAAAAAATATCCTTTCATCTTTCACCTGAGCAAGAAGATTCAATAATGGATGGTCAAGATGTAGCTGAAAATTCTTCTCATACTACTGCCCCAACATGGTTCTCTGCTTCTTACCAAGAAGAAGATGATATGGATTTTTAGCTTGAAGGAGTGCCCTTCCCACGAAGCTTGGACCTCTTCTCCTTATCAGTAGGTGTCATGAATCAAGTATGCTCGTGTTTGTAAGAAAGTGAATCTTTGGCAATGCAAAGCATGGAAGAGGTGAACGAGGATGTTTCAAATGAATCATGGGCCCATATGGATCATATTTTTAACCATCTCCTAGAGGCACAACAAGAATATTATTCCAATGAAGATAAAAATGAGCCTATGGAAATTTCAAAAGAACTATCCGTACAAGATATCTTAAAGGTTGTAGAAGAAACTAAAGATCCTCAACTCAGCCTTGAACTCTTAACCCGGGATATGGAGATACAAGACATGTATGAATCAATTTGTGCTTCCTATTTTGGTGGACCAATTTTGATGTTGAGATGGAGCAGTTGGATAATCTTGATGACTTCTCTAATACTTTGGTTGATGAGAATGGACATGAAAGCATGTCTTTTTCTTCCACATCATGTGAAGAAGTTCATGAGTACAAAAGAAGAAAATTTCATGAATCTCCTTTGGACATCTCTAATTTTGAAGACAACACCTCCACCATGGAAGAAGATAACAGGGAAAACATTGAGCTGATTTGCATTGAAGAAAGTTTTTCGAACATGGTGAAAATTTGCAGCAATGTTGGGAGTATATTCAAAACCAACTTGCTCCCACCATTTCAGAATGGTCCATCAATACAAAACAAGAGTTCATATGGAAAGAATGCTTACATGGCCAAACCAAAAGATGCAATTTTTAAAATAATATCAAGATGGACTCAGAAAATGCATATTGGCGACAATTTCTTTAGAAAACAAAGTGGAAATATGTGTGATTCTTTCCAAATGATCCAAAATCAGACTACACTCACCTTCCTCAAAGCTCTGATTCATCTTGAACATGTTCCCATATTGCAACAATATCTTAAGTATGATGAAGACCTCTGGCTCAATGATTTAACCTCCATGACCAAAAATATTTGGTCGAGAGAAAAAAGCAATGTTCGGGAAGTTCTTGAATGGGAAGAAAATAATTTGTTCTCACTCCTTCCAAGTGTTTTGCTGATATAAGAGACAATTTGAAGTCATAATTCAAAGAATATGAATGTTTTCATGACGAGTAATTTTCCCACTCTCGAAGACATGGAGGGATGGTGTCTCATGATTGCGGGACATCAGGAGGAATCTTCAAAATGTAAAAGTTTCAAGAGGTTAACCAAATTTTCAATGGATGAAGTAATATGATCAATATAGTATGAGTACAAGGATGGAATCATGATCATTATTATTCTTGTCAAGCCATGAAAAGTCATCACTAAAGCATGGTTTAATCAAATAATAGTTTTTGTGCTTCAATGGTCATACTTAAATCCGTTATCTCATGATGGCATGTACTTTTCTCAACCTGTTTCTAGGTATGTGTATATTCTTTCCCCACCTCTATAGTCCCCCGTGTATATAATTTCCTTTCTATAGTGTGTTTCCCTTTATGTTTTGTTTTGTGTGTTTCCATGTGTGTGTGTGTGTTTCCTTCTTCGTTATCCTTCTCTCTTATAAATTGTACATGACTTTACAAGGCCCAATGGATAAGGCGTTGGTCAATGGATCATATGGTATAAAATTGAGATTCTAGATTCCCATGTCATGTCTTTGTTGCACTCATTCCATGTCATGTCCCCAAGCTAGATCCATTGTTGTCATGCAAATGTGCAACAAGGAAATTAACAATTTATGAGCATGAAAACTATACCCCGTTAATTTTTTCAAGTTGTATCATTCTAATACACCCCGGTCTATCCATTCATTCCAAGTGACCTCCTAATTAATGTTATCTCATCCCCCTAGGTGATTTAGGAAATTCCATTCATTCCCCCTAGGTGATTTTAGGAGTTCATTAAAAATTGCAAGCTACAGGAAGTTGTGGGAAGGGCTATCACTGGCCTTCCTAGGGATGGAGCAACCCCATGGAGTAGAGAAGAAAATCCAAAATGGATGTGGAGGTGATTTAAAGGTCTTGGGACATCATGGAAGTGATTCAGGAAGGGGATCGGAGAAGTTGGGGTAGTTTCACCAAAATTAGGGTTCACATGCCTAGTCAGTGCACATGCCAAAACAATCGTTGAGCTTCAAGGTGATTCTAGGAGCTCCAGATGGAGTTAGGAGCAAAACAAAACATTTCTATAAATATAATTCCAATCCCTACAATATGGTGAAATCATTTTTTCACAACACTTTGGCACATTAGGTCTGTAAGTAGTTTTCTCATGCATAGGTGGAGTACCAAATCAAAACTCTAATTTTTTAGGGATCAAATGGAGTAATAAATACATAATACCCCCACCATTGGATTTAAAATTTCATTTTCATTCAGGATCATATAAAATTTCACCAAAAACATCCATCGGGAGCTCAAGTTATCATCGTCTCAAGTTGTCCTCTTGGAGCGAGTTCGAGAGTTAGCCAAATTTTGGGAGGACACATGTCAGCTCCAGGAGCCTAGTAGGATTTTGTGTCCCTGACGTCCCTCAAGGTTAGGAAATCAACCATGAAAAAAATTTCTTAGCCCCCATATGACCTCTAAAACCTCATGTGACCTTCAGGATCATCGTTCACCCCACTATGCTTTTTTGGAGCTCAAATTCCCTATTGTCGGATCTCCGCCATGTGTCAGCTCCAGGAGCACCATGGAATTTGATGTCCCTCACATGTCAGGGACATCAAACCTTGAAAAATTTTCCCAACCCTCTAAGGGAAACTTCTAGTCACCCATGTGACCCGCTTCCAACCCCTTAGTGCTTTAAAGTTGATTTTCTAGCTCTCACTCCCCAATCATCAAATCATTGCCACATGTCGTGCCATCTTGCTCACCATGGAAATTGATGTCCCTCACATCCATTTAAGGTGAGGAATTCAGGACAAAAAAATTTACCCAACTCCAACTCCAAAACTTGAAAATTTTCTAACTCCCGGCTACTTGTTTCTTATTGCTTCTTCTCCATTACTAGAAGAAAGTTGCAGAGAACACCTCAATCCACCATTGTTCTTCAAACCAAATTCCACCATGGAAACAAACCTTCCACTCCATGAATATGCATAGGTTTCAAATAATATATTGATCAAAAGATCCATAGGAATGAATAATCAAAGAGAAGAGCAAAGGAATTCTTCAGAAACCTCCATTACCATGAAACGAAGATTCAAACATATCTTGCAAACCGGTGCATGGATTGAAAAACCATCTATTGCTGAGTTATTCTCTCTTGAAGGCCATTAAAAAATCATATTCAAACCTCCCATTTGTTCATAGAAAGGAATTCTCACAACAAATAAATTTCACTTCTAGCTCCATGAAGAACAAAGCTCAATTTCCCATCAAATCCTGAACCAAATCAAAGAGAAATTTCACCAATGAGACAAGAAAGAAAAAACCTATCACAATGGAGTTGATTTCATCATGAATGGAGAAAAAAATAGACCTACAAATTTCAAGCTCCATTAATGGCTGCCATGACATAGTAGTGGAAAAAATCAGAAGCTACCTCTCCACTTCTCAGGGTTCCAGTGGGTGAAATCACACAAAAATTGGAGGGAATGATCGTTGAAAAATCTAGTTTCACGTGAACTAGTTTTTCATGCCATGAAGTCCCTATTTTTAGGGATATGGAGGGATGTGTTTTTATCAAGCATTCTTCCCTCTTTGAAGAAATTTTCAAATTCCCAAAGATCCGGCAGGCGAAATCATCCAAAATTTAGGGAAGGGTCTCAAAAAATCTAGTTTCTCTCAAACTAGTTTTTGCATGATGAAGTTGCCAGTTTCTCAAGATATGAAGGACTGATTTTTTATTAGTATTCTACCTTGGTAGCTCCATACCCAAATCTTACTAGGCATAAATTTTCATTTTTCATTTATGAGCTTTCTGGAAAGTGAATCATGATGAAAATTGGAGCACGAGTTCATGACGAAGAGCCAATCCAAAATAGTTGTTCCCATCGCAAAAAGAGGTCATTTTCACCACTTACTAAAAATAGCATATGTTATACTTCCTCACATGCTATAAATGGAAATCCCCACTGAATTTCAAGTTTGATCACTCAAGACAATCAAAAAAGGGGTAAAATGGAAAGTAAGACATAAAAATGACTTCTTCCCAAAATAGCAGGTCCCCAAATAACAACCTACTAAAAATAGAAATGTGCTAAAATAGAAATATCTTAGGAATAGAGAGGAGGTTGGAATATGGTAGAAGGTTCAGAAGGTGAAACTAGAGCAAGACATGTGATATGTCCTAAAATAGCAGAGCATGGGCTCATATTCTAAAAATAGCAAGTTGTTCTCAAAGGGAAATTTTGGCACAATGGGACATAGAGGGATGATCATTCAAGTCAATACCATCATTCTAGATCATCCATGGGCATTAATCATAGGGAATTTGAGGTCCATCTCAGGGAAGTGGACAATGTTTTTTGACACTCATTACATAGTTTGGGTCACAGGTATATCATACGTAGGCTGGGAGTTGTGGTCATCAATGAACAATTCATTCAACTTAGCAAGCATTCATGAGATAATTTGAAGGATTTTCTCAGGTGCAAGGAGTTCAAAGATTCAAAGTCTCACTATACTTGAAGTTTTCAATCAACAAAGGATCTGTAGACTTCATCATGGGTGACATCCTTTCTTTTCCTCCTCCTTCTTCCCCCCAACATTCTCTCTCCTCTATGTTCTAATTTTGCATTGAGGGTTTACATTTTTGATATGTCTTAAAGTGACTTTAGAGACATGATGTAAAATTTAAGTCACCTTATTTTTATAAAAGGGAATTAATATTTGAATAGGAATATGAATAGTCTAAAGTCAAAATGAGGAATATGAAAGAGCATCAAGAAGATGAGGAGTCAAGTTTAGCACTATAAATTGTAATGAGCTCTTCATTCCAAGGGGTTCTAATTCTGAAATTATTCTAGTTGGTTGTATTCTTGTAAGTTCATGAGAGATATTTTTCTCACTTATGAGTGAAAAGAGTTAGTCCACTTTTCCCCTATTCTCAATGTCTTCCATTCTCATACTATGTACAATTTCTACTTGAACATCAATACAAGAAGAAGGAGTTTCAATCCTTTTTGACTAAGGGTTTACTTATACTTTGTGTTCATTAAATTCTAATTGGTCTTATTGTTTTTGTAGTATTGTTTCTTCCTAATTTTAGTGCATGTGATGAAATTTCTAACTAGTGTGTGCAGGAATATGATTTTCTACATGTAACATTAGTTCTCCTACCTCTTTTCTCACTCCCCTTTCCCACTCTTCAGACAAAAGTCTTCCCTAGAAAGAGATTGCTAGCTTTTCACAGGTTAGTGGAGTGCCCCTGTTGGATCCCCGACCACAAGGCCACCAGGAAAATCCACCTTTACTCATGCATGCATATATGATAGCTACACCGATTAAGTAGAGGGACTTAGATTCCCAATTATTGGAAAGAAATCCACAAGTTTGTCCACCCAACAAATTTTTTTGCCAATAATTTTGGCACCACCATGGGGCAATTTAGCAACATCTACACCCAAAATACGACCACAAGGTCTGAAAAATTTTAAAAAATAGATTTCAAAGGAAAATCATTTTTTGAAGGTGACTCTGTCAAGGAATGAACCCCTATCACTGTTCATTTTCCCACATCATGAAGAAATTTTCAGATTGGAGTGAAGTACCAATGAGTGACAGTGAAGAAGAAGAAGAAGATGTTCTTCCCGAAAAGAAGATCATTGATCAGCCATGGTTTTAGACTAGTGTTGACAAAGGAAAGAAGAAATAACATATCACCAATGAAGAGGAATGGATTCAAAGGAGACATAAGATAAGGTGTGAAGCTCAAGAATATGCCAAATTCTTAAGAGATGAATGAGAAACTTGAAGTAGCCCATAACAAGGAAGAAGAAGAGGAGAGTTTTCCTATAGAGGAAGATCTTGAAGATCATTCATACCATAGGGTTTTCATACCCGAAAGGTTCTTGAATGATTCTTGAAGAAAATCCTATCCTTGAGCCTTCCAATGAAGATAAAATCAGCATTCAAGAAGATGACGAAAGACAAGATGGTGCAAGATCCACTGAAGAATATTTTTGCAATCTCGCACAACTCACTACAAAATTGAGAATGTTTTCCTTCTTCTACCATTCTCTAGATGAATTCATTACATACGGTGATGAAGAAATGAATATTTTGAAAAGAGAATATGTGGAAAGGCTTCAGAGCATAATAGAAGGAAATTTTGACCCCGAAGTCTTTGATGAAATTTGGAGGTATGCTTTATCTCTACAAAGAAGATATGAACATCTTGAAGCTCCTTCATCAAATGGAGGAAGAAGATGAGATGTGCCCTATGGAGAAGACCTGATGGCTGCCCATACTATGAGGTTTTCATTCCCAGAAGATTATTGGATGCTTCTAAAGAAGATCTTATCATGGAACCTTCCGATGAAAGCCAAAAAACATCATGGAGGAAGAAGTAGAAGACATGAAGATAGAATCACCATTCAAAAATTCCATTTGGCTTAAGGCACAACCCATAGGGGGAATAATATATTCAATAAAGGAATATCCTTTCTACATAATGGATGATCCAATGCTCTCTAAAGACTCCACCAATGATGAAGAAGATGACCAATTCAAAGTAAGCATGAATGATCTCTTTTCAAATTTTGATCTTTCAATTAATGATGAAATGGAGAGATGTGAAAAGTGCAAGAAAAGTCACCCGACATCATGGTCTGAAGATGATGAATTCAATATGGTCATAGATAATCTTCCCTCCTATTTTGATTCTTCAAGTGATGTAGAAATGTTGCATGAAGAAATGGAGGAAGTCAAAGAATCAAACTCTCTTCTGATGTAATCATGGATGATCAAATGGAATAATCCCACTCTCTTTTCAAATCCAAGGAGAACAAACAATTTAAACACAACCTCTACTCACTCGGGGAGAAAAATCATCATCATGGTGAAAACATAGCCTTTCATCTTTCACCTGAGCAAGAAGATTCAATAATGGATGGTCAAGATGTAGCTGAAAATTCTTCTCATACTTGCTTCCCTAACACGGTTCTCTACTTCTTACCAAGAAGAAGATGATATGGATTTTGAGCTTGAAGGAGTGCCCTTCCCATGAATCTTGGACCTCTTCTCCTTGTCAGTAGGTGTCATGAATCAAGTATGCCCATGTTTGCAAGAAAGTGAATCTTTGGCAATGCAAAGCATGGAAGAGGTGAACAAGAATGTTTCAAATGAATCATGGGCCCATATGGATCATATTTTTAACCATCTCCTAGAGGCACAACAAGAATATTATTCCAATGAAGATAAAAATGAGCCTATGGAAATTTTAGAAGAACTATCTATACAAGATATCTTGAAGGTTGTGGAAGAAATTAAAGATCCTCAACTCAACCTTGAACTCTTAACCCAGGCTATGGAGATATAAGACATGTATGAATCAATTTGTGCTTCCTATTTTGGTGCACCAATTTTTGATGTTGAGATGGAGCAGTTGGATAATCTTGATGACTTCTCTAATACTTTGGTTGATGAGAATGGACATGAAAGCATGTCTTTTTCTTCCACATGCGAAGAAGTTCATGAGTGAAAAAGAAGAAAAGTTTGTGAATCTCCTTTGGAAATCTCTAGTTTTGAAGACAACACCTCCACCATGGAAGAAGATAATAGGAAAACATTGAGCTGATTTGCATTGAAGAAAGTTGTTCGAACATGGAAAAATCTGCAGCAAATGTTGGGAGTATATTCAAAACCAACTTTCTCCCACCATTTCGAATGGTCCATCAATGCAAAACAAGAGTTCATATGGAAAAATCCAATGAAGGGTGAAGAATGCTTACATGGCCAAACCAAAAGCTGCAATTTTGAAAATAATATCAAGATGGACTCGAATGAATGCATATTGGTGACAATTTCTCTAGACAACAAAGGGAGTATGCGTGATTCTTGCCAAATGATCCAAAATCAGACTACACTCACCTTCCTCCAAGCTCTGATTCATCTTGAACATGTTCCCATGCTTGCAACAATCTCTTAAGGATGATGAAGACCTCTGGCTCAATGATTTAACCTCCATGACCGAAAATACTTGGTCAAAGAAACAAAGCGGGATGTTCGGGAAGTTCTTGAATGGGAAGAAAACTAGTTTGTTCTCACTCCTTCCAAGTGTTTTTCTGATATAAGAGACAATTTGAAGTTGCAATTAAAAGAAGATGAATGTTTTCATGACAAAAAATTTTCCCACTCTCGAAGACATGGAGGGATGGTGTCTCATGATTGTGGGACATCAAGAGGAATCTTCAAAATGTAAAAGTTTCAAGAGGTTAACCAAATTTTCAATGGATGAAGGAACATTCTCAATACAGTATGAGTACAAGGATGGAATCATGATCAATATTCTTCTTCTCAAGCCATGCAAATCCATCACCAAAGCATGGTTTGATCAAATAATATTTTTGTGCTTCAAAGGTCATACTTCAATCCGTTATCTCATGATGGCATGTACTTTTTTCTCAACCCATTTCCAGGTATGTGTATATTCTTTCCCCACCTTTGTAGTCCCCCCTATTATATATAATTTCCTTTCTGTGGTGTGTTTCCCTTTATGTTGTGTGTCGTGTTTTTCCTTTCCATCATTTTGTGTGTGTGTGTATGTGTGTTTCCTTCTTCGTTATCTTCTCTCTTGTAAATTGTACATGACTCTCATAGGGCCCAATGGATAAGGCACTGGTCAATGGATCATATGGTATAAAATTGAGATTATGGATTCCCCATGTCATGTATTCACTACACTCATTCCATGTCATGTCCCCAAGCTATAGCCAGTTGTTGTCATTCAAATGTGCAATAAGGAAATTAACAATTTTCGAGCATGACAATTATACCCATGTGTTAATTTTTTCAAGTCCTATCATTCCAAGACACCTGGGTTTGTCCAGTCAGTCCAAGTGACCTCCTAATTAATGTTATCTCATCCCCTCTAGGTGATTTAGGAAATACCATTCATTTCCCCTAGATGATTTTAGGAGTTCATTAAAAATTGCAAGCTACAGGCAGTCGTGGGAAGGGCTATCACTGGCCTTCCTAGGGCTGGAGCAACCCCATGGAGAAGAAAAAAGCCAAATGGACGTGGAGGTGATTCAAAGGTCTTGGGACATCATGGAAGTGATTCAAGAAAATTCTGAAGGTCTCAATAGAGAGTTGGGCAGCTTTCACCAAAATTAGGGTTCACATATGCCTGGTCGGTCATGACAGCCAAAGTAACCATTTCTTCAAGGTGATTTTGGGAGCTCTAGAATGGAGTTAGGAGAAAAATGAAACATCTCCGAAATATAATTCCAATCCTACAAGATGGTGAAATCATATTTTTCACAACACTTTGGCGCATTAGGTCTACAAGTAGTTTTTCTCATGCACATGTGGAGTACCAAATCAAAAATCTGATTTTTAGGGATCAAATGGAAGTAATAAATACATAAGACCCCCACCATTGGATTCAAAATCCATTTCCCTTCACGAGGATCATATAAAATTTCACCAAAAAATGTCCATCGGGAGCTCAAGTTATCATCATCTCAAGTTGTCCTCTTGGAGCGAGTTCGGGAGTTAGCCAAATTTTGGGAGGACATGTGTCAACTCCAGGAGCTGGCAGGATTTTGTGTTCCTAACGTCCCTTAAGGTCAGAGAAATAAACCATAAAAAAATTTCCCATACCCCATATGACCTCTAAAACCTCATGCGACCTTCAGATCATCGGATTCCAAAATTCATCCCCCAGGTTCTTTTGGGAGTTCAAATTCCATGTCAAAAAGTCGGATCTCCACCATGTGAGCTAGAGCACCGTGGAATTTGATGTCCCTAAATGTCCTCAAATGTCAGGGAAATCAAACCTTGAAAAATTTTCCATCCCTCTAGGGAAACTTCTAGTCACCCATGTGACCCACTTCCAGCCCCTCAGTGCTTTAAAGCTGATTTTCTAGCTCTCACTCCCTGTCATCGGATCGCCGCCACATGTCACCATCTTGATCACCATGGAAATTGATGTCCCTCACATCCCTTTGAGGTGAGGGATGTTAGGGACAAAATCAATCACCCAAATCCAACTCCAAAACTTGAAAATTTTCTAACTCCTTATTGCTTCTTATTGCTTCTAATTGTTTCTCCATTGCTAGAAGAAAGTTGCAGAGAACACCTCAGTCCACCATTGTTCTTCCGAACCAGTTCCACCATGGAAACAAAACCTTCCACTCCATTAATATGCACACATTTCAAATAATATATTGATCTGAAATATCCAGAGGAATGAAGAATCAAAGAGAAGAGTGAAGGAATTCTTCAGAAACCTCCATTATTGTGAAACGAATATTTGAACATATCTTGCAAACCGGTGCATGAATTGAAAACCCATCTATTGCTGAGTTATTATCTCTTAAAATCCATTAAAAAATCATATTCAAACCTCTCATTCATAGTAAGGAATGCTCACAGAAAAAATAAATTCTACTTCCGGCTCCATGAAGAACAAAGCTTGATTTCCCATCAAACCGAAACCGGATTGAAGAAAAATTTCACCAGTGAGACAAGAAGAAAAAACCTATCGCAATGGAGTTTATTTCATCACGAATGGAGACAAAAACCATACCTACAAATTTCAAGCTCCATTAATGGCCACCATGACATAGTAGTGGAAAAAATCAGCGAGCTACCTCTCCACTTCTCAGGGTTCCAGTGGGTGAAATCGCACGAAAATTGGAGGGAATGATCATTGAAAATTTAGTTTCACGTGAACTAGTTTTCATGCCATGAAGTCCCTATTTTTTAGGGATATGGAGGGCTGTGTTTTTATCAGCATTTTACCCTCTTTAAAGAAATTTTCAAATTCCCGAAGATCCGGCAGGTGAAATCATCCAAAATTCGGAGGGAAGGAGCCTTTACCCGAGGAGGCGCCCCCGGTCCGGTCAATATTGCTTATTCTGGTGTTTATCAGTGGTGGTATACAATTGGCTTACGCACTAATGAAGATCTTTATACCGGAGCTCTTTTCTTGCTATTTCTTTCTTCTATCTTTTTAATAGCGGGTCGGTTGCATTTACAACCTCAATGGAAACCAAGTGTTTCATGGTTTAAAAATGCCGAATCTCGTCTCAATCATCATTTGTCTCCAAAATCTAGTTTCTCTCAAACTAGTTTTTGCACGATGAAGTTGCAAGTTTCTTGAGATATGAAGGACTGATTTTTTTATTAGTATTCTTCCTTGGTAGCTCCATACCAAAGCTCTTACCAAACATAAATTTTCATTTTTCATTTTCGATCTTTCTGGAAAGCAAATCATGATGAAAATTGGAGCACAAGTTCATGACGAAGAGCCGAATCCAAAATAGTTGTTCCCATCACAAATAGAGGTCATTTTCACCATTTACTAAAAATAGCATATGTTATACTTCCTCACATGCTATAAAATGGTAGCCCCACTGAATTACAAGTTTGATCACTTAGGACAATCAAAAAAGGGGTAAAATGGAAAGTAAGATAGAAAAATGACTTCTTCCCAAAATAACAGGTCCCCAAATAACAACTTGCTAAAAATAGAAATGTGCTAAAAATAGCAATATCTCGGGAACAGAGGAGGTTGGAATATGGTAGAAGGTTCAGAAGGTGAAACTGAGCAAGACATGTGATATGTCCCAGAATAGCAGAGCATGGGCTCATATTCTAAAAATAGTAGGTTATTCTCAAAGGGCAAGTTTGACACAATGGGACATAGAGGGATGATCATTTGGTCAATACCATCATTCTCTATCATCCATGGGAATTGATCATAGGGAATTTGAGGTCCATCTCGGGAACTGGACAATGTTTTTCGACACTCACTACATAGTTCGGGTCACAGGTATATCATACGCAGGCTGGGAGTTACGGTCATCAGCATTAGTGGAACAATTCATTCAACTTGCAAGCATTCATGAGATAATTTGAAGGAGTTTCTCAAGGTGCAAGGAGTTCAAAGATTCAGAGTCTCACTGCACTTGATTTTTCAATCAACAAGGATCTGTAGACTTCATCATGGGGAAACATCCTTTCTTTTCCTCCTCCTTCTTCCCCCCAACATTCTCTCTCCTCTATGTTCTAATTTTGCATTGAGGGTTTGCACTTTTTGATATGTCTTAAAGTGACTTTAGAGACATGATGTAAAATTTAAGTCACCTTATTTTTATAAAAGGGACTTAATATTCGAATAGGAATATGAATAGTCTAAATTCAAAATGAGGAATATGAAAGAGCATCAGGAAGATGAGGAGTCAAGTTTAGCACTATAAATTGTAATGAGCTCTTCATTCCAAGGGGTTCTAATTCTGAAATTCTTCTAGCTAGTTGTATTCTTGTAAGTTCATGAGAGATATTTTTCTCACTTGTGAGTGAAAAGAGTTAGCCACTTTTCCCCTATTCTCAATGTCTTCCATTCTCATACTATGTACAATTTCTGCTTGAGCATCAATACAAGAAGGAGTTTTAAGCCTTTTTTGACTAAGGGGTTTACTGATACTTTGTGTTCATTAAATTCTAATTGGTCTTGTTATTTTTTGTAGTATTTTTTATTCCTAATTTTATTTCATGTGATGAAATTTATAACTAGTGTGTGCAGGAATTTGATTTTCTACCCGAACATTAGTTCTACTACCTCTTTTTCACTTCCCTTTCCCACTCTTCAGAAAAGTATTCTATAGCAATAGATTGTTAGCTTTGCCACAGGATCGGTGGAGTACCCCTATTGGATCCCCCACCATAAGGCCACTAGGAAAATCCACCTTTACTCGTGCATGCATATACGATATAGTTGCACCACGATTCGATAGAGAGGACTTAGATTCCCGAGAGTTGGCAAGAAATCCACAAGTTTGTCCACTCGACAAATTTTTACGCCAACACGACTAGACCCTTGCGCTTATTTTTCTAGTTCTTGAGATAAGTTTTGATAATCCAGTTGGTATCGGTATTGGTAGTCGAGCGACACCTAGGAGGTATAATTTTTCATTTGGTACATTTATGGCTACACAATCATTTCCTATGTTTGGGGGTATT
The DNA here is from genome assembly GCA_018340775.1 of Taxus wallichiana var. yunnanensis. Classification (NCBI taxonomy): domain Eukaryota; kingdom Viridiplantae; phylum Streptophyta; class Pinopsida; order Cupressales; family Taxaceae; genus Taxus; species Taxus wallichiana. The sequence goes on from CM031238.1 coordinate 121,362,959, forward strand.
TTGTCTAGCACAACATTTGGGAAAGGTGTGGGATCACAAGGTTTGAGTATTGCATCTAGGAGCAGCGTGGGAAACACATCTGGGAGTGGTTTGGTATCACAAACTATCGGCGCGTAATTTAGCACGATGGTGGGATCACAAGGCGCAACTATGTTAGGCCCTTACCTACGATAGGAGGAGGATCTAGTGGATTTGGAGGAGTTAGCACTAGTGGATCTAGTGGGTCTAGTGGTGGAGGCAACATCGGAGGGAATCAAGGTCCTAGATCTGGTGGAAAAGGTCCACAAAACCATCAACAGTGTTTTATGAGATCTCACTCCACTTACCTAGTTACAAGGGTATTAAGGATGTCGTGGCACATGTACACAAGTGTGAGTTACTATGGAGCGCAAAGGGCATCACTTCCTGGAGCAGAAGGAAATTTAGTTTGTAACCATGTTGCAAAGATGTGTGCATAGTTGGTACAGAAGTATGACCCACACCAGACAGTGGTGGATTACATTGTGTTGTGTAATGCCTTTTTGGCGGAGTTCCACATACTTGATTTTGAATAAAAAGAATCGGCGTGTTGAATTAAAATCAACAAGGAATGGCGGAGAGTGTGCGGAAGTATGACGCACGTTTCAATACTCTCTTATCCAAGTTATCTTATGACATTCACCCTTTGCAGCATGCTTAGTGGTTCATCGGAGGACTGATCACACCATTCAGAAGGGAACTTTCACAAATCCGTGTGAGGCTTGGAGGCTTCCTTGCATATTAAGGCAATAGGAAGTGTTGATATAGGAGTTAGTCCGCTCCTAGAAGCCCAAATTGCTATAATGGAGAAGCAACTGGAGAAATTATCTGTAAACTCAGCTCATGAGACTCGAAGTGGGTTATGGTGTACGGATTGTGAGGTAACAGGGAATATGAAGGATAGTTGTCCTTGGAGATCGGTACGCGCAATGACATTAGAGTGTGAGATTTTCCATGGAGATCATGACGCAAGTAGGTGTCTGATACTACAACGCACGATCCGTAAGAATGTGTCTTGCTATTGAAATTTTCACCTCTACTACTCATGACACCAAGATTATGATTGATTGACTAGATACATGATGCCAATAATCTTGGTGTGTGACATACCAACATTTCTAGTAGCTCTAAGGATGATCATCATCATTATGAAGGGCACACAGATGGAGGAGGTCGAGGTAAATGCTTTTGAGGGGATTTAGAGGCCATGAAAATCGTGGGGGTAGAAGGAGTGAATTATCTTGTGGAACCTGCTATAAATGTGGATCTAAAAACATTACAAGCATGAGTGTCCCAATTTGTTGCAGTGCTCTTGGTGTGGAAAAATCAAAAGTATGAGGAATGCCTGAATTGTTTGAACACATGACCCAGAAGCAACATAAGGATAAGGGCGGTGGGATGGTGAGCGAAAAGCTTGTTGATCAAAAATGGATGCCAAGGGTGTCGTGAGTGAGTCGAGTTGGAACTTGTACTGGTGACGATGCGAGATGAGGCTACACACGCCAAGGAGATACCAAAGTAGAGACCGTTGATTATAAGAGAAGAAGTGGTACATGGGAAGTATCTAGACCCTACACATCGAAGGAAGTTTATCAGGAAACCATGGATGTTATTCGAAGCCTATAAGGAGAGATCTAGTGCTGAAGGAGCAATCACGAAGTTAGAGCAGAAGAAGAGTGTTGAGGCTCCATAAAAGGATATAGATGAAGTCAGGAAGTATGTAAGATGCTGAGATAGGAGAATATCATCCCTCTGTTAGGAGAGTGGATGAGGGGAAAATACCAAGTGCCGGAGGAGAATGCAAGAGGTAGGTTTTTCATTCTAATCTACCTCCTCAAAGCCTTGACTATGATAAGGAGATTACCTTGAATGCGCTGTTTATGGATGGCTCCTAAGTAATATTCTTATTGAACATGGGTATGGAAGTTAATGTTCTCACCATGAACACATGGATTCAAATGGGAAGACCTCCATTATAGCCATATTCAAATGTGTTGTATATGGCTAATAAGAAAAAGGCAATGCCCATTGGTGTTTTAAAGGATGTTGTTATCACTATCCAAGGGGTGAAATTCATTGAGACTTCAAGTCTTAGCGCTTGCTTTGAGGTGGATAACTTTACAGCGTTACTTGGGCACCCTTCGTATTATAAGAACAATGTTGACTTACGTTTCAATAAGGGGTATATAAGTTTTGAGAATAAGGAGGAATGTGTTATCATTCCTTTGATGGATGGAAATTTAGCACCCTATACTGAGCCCTTGGAGAAGAAGACCTAGATAGAATCTATGTGTGCACTATCAGGGACCCTGAGGTTGTGCAACCAACAAAATAAGGTGTTATTCAGTGGGAATACGCTCAATCTATAAGTGATACAATTAGTGTGGCATGTGATAATTAGGTGCACGGGACATATGAGTTAGTCGAAAGGTAGTTAAGAGGATCTATGATGAGAGTAACAAAGGCACGCTCATTCAAGTTCCTGGGAGGAAAATAGTTACCAAGTTACACTAAGGGAGCCAACCCTGATGTTTTTTTGTGAGAAATGGAGACCCAAAGAAGATGTGAGATGGAAAGGAGAAGTATGTTTAGATATACATTTCTTGTGACCGCAAAGCACGGGCGTGGATGATCCATCACAATAACCTTCTAGAGTGACGTGAGGTGAGAATCACATTCTTTGTTAGGTTTCTCCAAAGCAATGCACCTACTGTTATACAATATTATCATGGGAAGGAACCCACCTCGTTTCACATCCAGGCATGTGAGAAGGCCTGGATGGAAGGTACAAAATCCTTTCCTCCATCTTTATGGGTGCATAAGCTTTACTCCACCTTACAAGGTTGTGTGTGCGTATGGTACATTCACTTAGAGCTACGCCATCACACAGAAACTAGAAGGAGTTGACGACTGATCTCCTTTAAGCTTTCGAGTATCGAAGTACTAAACCATCGGTGAATAAGGCACTACAGGTTGTTAAGCACCTAACTATGGGAGACATTGCCATGGAAGAGGACATAGTAGTATTGGAGTTGTTGGGTGAACTTGGCTTGGAAGCACGCTTCGATGAGGAAGAATAAGAGGAGGTAAAACTTGAGTGCACATGTATGGAAAAGGAGAAAGGAAAATTTGTCTACGTGATATATGGTGAAGAGGTGGAAAACTTAGATGTTAACCATACTATCGATATGCACAAGGTTATGGATAGTGCTGATGAGAAAGTGTGCACCTACCATGAACCCCGAAAACCAAGAAGGTTAACATTGGTTCAAAGGTGGAACCTAAGGAAGCTACTATTGGAGATTACTTGGAAAGAAAGGGAGGTTTCAAAGATTATTGATATATTGCACAAATTTTAGGATTTGTTTCCACGTAGGTACCATGAACTTAAAGGAGTTCACCACTCCTTGGGAGAAATGAAGATAAAGTTAAAGGAAGGTGTGCACCCAATTTGGAAGAGACCTTATCGAATGAATCTGAATCTACGCGTCAAATTCAAGGAGGAGATTGACAAGATGATCACATCAGGCATCATTGAGGTTGTTGAGGAATTAGAGTGGATAAGTCTAATGGTCATCAACATTAAGAAGGATGGGAGGATAAGTATTTGCATTTATTACAAGGATTTGAATGCGGTGTGTGTCATTGATCTTTTCCAACCCCCTTCACCGAAGATATCCTAGAAGGAGTAGCCGTGTGAGATCTATTCTTTCACAAATGGATTCTCGTGGATATCATCAAAGTTAGAAATTTCGAGAGGACCAAGAAAAGACAACCTTCGCCACTAAATGGGGAATTTTTTCCTATACGGTCATGCCTTTTGGACTGAAGAACGCGCCCGTTGTGTTTTCGCACATTGTGTTTCAGGCATTTTAGGACTTCATCCATAAATTTATACAAGTATACCTAGATGGATGGACATTATATGAATTAGTGAGGGACCATTGTGACAATCTGAGGCTGATGTTTGAGATATGTCGGCAGTTGAGTATATCTCTCAACATTAAGAAATGTGTTTTCGCTACTCCATTTGGCACCTTGTTGGGACATATCATATGTAAAGAAGGTTTGCTGGTGGATCCTGCCAAAGTTGTCATTATTGTGGGATTGGGGGAGCCTACTAGCCAAAGCATGGTGCGTGGATTCCTTAGGCATACGGGGTATTACCGGAAATTTATTAAGGGGTATGCCAAGATCACTGCGCCATTGGAGGAGTTCTTGAAGCACAAAAGTGCATTTCATTAGGAGAGCGCATCGATGACATTTGACACATTGAATAATAGGCTTATCATCGTGTCCATCTTACACTTTCCTCTTGGGATAAGCCATTCCATGTACATGTTGATGCTTCAGGGATGGCGATTGGAGCAATATTAACACAACCTAGAGAGGGAATTGTTGACCATCCCTTGTGTTTTGCTAGTAGGAAGCTAACCCTAGCAAAATAGAATTATACTACCATGGAGTGCAAGGCATTATCAATGATCTACGCTGCTGCACAAATTTAGGTAGTATTTTCTAGTGATGCCTTTTATATTTTATACAGACCACATGGCATTAAATTACTTAGTGAACAATCTGTCTTGTAAGGGCGCATATGCAGTGGGTCCTATTGTTCCAGGAGTTTGAGTTTACGGTTGTTGTAAAACTAGGTAAGAGTAATTTGGGGCCTGACCATTTATCAAGGATTGACTCAAGAGAGGATGCACAAAGCATTGAGGATACAATGCTAGATGTAAAACTGTTCAGATTGCAGCATGTGCCCTCTGACTTGGAAGATATTGTTGTATTTCTCAAAACAGGTGTGGTGCCGAGGGAATGAAGACTTTGGAAAGGAATCAGTTAGCCATACGTATTGCGCCCTACATGTTAATTAGTGGAGACTTATACAAGTTAGGTCATGATGAGGTTTTGCATCAATGCATGCTTGAGCATGAGTGCATTGTAATCATGGAAGAGGCTCATGGTGGAATCGTAGGGGACACTATGCGGGGAATGTGATCGCACGTAAGATCCTTCTAGTATGATTTTGGTGGGAAATGGTTTACATAGATTATATCAATTATTGCAAGGCATGTGACCAAAGTCACCTTGGTAAACTAGGGAAAAGAGATGAAATGCCATTAAGACCGATTGTCAGTGTAGAGCCATTCAAGAAATGGGAAATTAACTTCGTAGGCCCTATTTCTCCAAATTGTGCGAAGGATAGGTTCACGCTATATCATTACATGCACATATTACCTTACAAGGTGGGTAGAAGTGGCACCTACAAGGGATTGCATGTGGCAACAATAGCTAGGTTCTTGTGGGAAAATATAATCAGCAGATATGGATTCTCGTTGAGCTTAACAAGTGATAGGGGTACTCATTTCTTAAATGAGACAGTTAGAATTTTATTGGTAGAATTCATGGTGGCCCATCACAAGACTACCCCTTATCACCCACAAGCTAATGGGACTACTGAGGTGTTTAACAAAATTTTGAATCACACGTTGACCAAGATTTGTGATGTGGGAAGAAAGGATTGGGATGAAAAAGTTTTGTTGTGTTATGGTCATATCGGACTACTTATAAGAGATTGAACAAGGCCACACCTTTTCAATTGGTGTTTGGCACAAAATTTATGTTACCTATTGAATTCATGTTGCCATCGATGCGTATAACACACACAGGAGGGTTAGACAATGAACAAGCACTTGAGGAGAGGATTGACAAGTTGATGCAGTTGGATGAGAGGCGGGCTATTGCTCGCTAGATTCGAAAACATAAAACACCGGGAGAAGAAGGCATGGCATGATAGACACATCAAGAACAAGCAATTTGAGGTTGGGAAAATGGTTCTCTTGTATGATTCCAAGTTTTTGTGCCATCCTGGGAAATTCAAAGTCCATTGGTTGGCCCGTACATTGTATCTTATATACTTGATTCAGTGTTTTCCAGTTATAAGCACTAGATGGAACATGATTGTCAAGACATTTAAATGGGATTAGGTTGAAGCCCTACTATAAATAAGTCTTCTTTGTGTTTGTAAATAAGGTAGTATTTCCAGTTATCCTAGGATTTGCTTTAATGCAATTTCCTTTCTTTGTGTTTCCCTTTCTCGTTGTTTTGTCTAGTTGGTGTTGTTTTGTTTTGTGCACATTTATGCGCTAGTAGCCACTTATTATTTCAAAAGTTTTCTATGCGTAGAGGACCATGCATCCATTTTTGTGTGGGGTGGAGTGATGTGAAAAGTGTTGGAAGCTATGGTTTTTGATGGCCCGAGTTGAAAAATAAAAACACATGGATTGGAAGATCACGCGTAGAAAAGGTGAACATGAGGGAAGGATTTATAGAAACCACGTACAAGAATGAAAAGCATAGGAACAACATGAGGTAGGAAATGTTAAGAACTAGGATTAGGACACAAAGGAAGAATTCCTTTGATGTCAGTAAGTGTGTGCATATGGATCTGTGGTCGAAGGGTTTTTTACGAGCCTCAAGGTTGCCAAAGTTTTTCGCATAGGATTGAGTGCAGAGGAAAAGCGTTGAAGGTTGGCGTTGGAAAAATCCACCTTTATTGCAAAAGTACATTAGTAGGTAGCATGACATTTATTGTAGAGAAAAGCAAAAATTATAAATAGAAGATCGAGGGTGCGTTATTCTTTACCTTGCGTTTTAAGTTATCAAAGAGCTCTCGCAAACTAGGGCATCCTTGCAAAGAAAGTTTGAGAAGATTTGTGAAGATTTGCGTGTATAGCTATTTTAATCAAAGGAACCATAGTCAAAAGGAGTACATAGTATAAATGAAGAAGGTTGTGTGGAAGGATCTCATGGGTGTTATGTCATCTTGTGGAAAAAGGGTTTTTAGGTTAGGGTTAGCATAGCTAGGGCATGGGATTTGGAGGAATTTTTGCAAAGGAGTGGAGCCGCAAAGTTGAGCAGAGCTAGGACCAGGAGAGAGGAAGAAGTTTTAAGGACTTGAAAAAGGAATGGAACTAAGGAAAGTAGCAAATTTTCACCAAGAAGGGAAAGGGAAAAGGAAAATAAGCCATTTCTACCAGTTTCAATGAAGAATGGTACGCGGAAATGCAGTACCCAGATGACGTATTACTTGGTAAGGAATGGGTGTCTCATATCAGAAAGATGGCTGTAAGTGATTACAACCATCGAACGAGCACCACAGAAAATGAGATGACACTAGAACTGGTTCACCCTATAGAGAAGAGGACACCAGATGGAATGCCTATCTATGACGACGAAGTGAAGGTGAAAATGGAGAAGGTTGGGTTGTTATAACTCTATGAGTTGCCCTATTTACAAGCTCCGAGCAACCGTACCAATGGTTGATGTCATGCGTGCATGAAGAACACTTCTTTTCACAGTCGGAGGATGTGCATAACCCCTCGGCCTGATTTCTAAGTTCACTGGCCTTATCTGCGAAGGAGAATCATTGGTGTTATCCAAAATTTACCCCAAGGTGATTTCGATAACTTGCACAATTTCCTTAGACTTAGATAGAAATGATGAAAGAAAGAAATCTAGATTTTGGGGGCATGCCTTTGCTTTTCTCTAACTTCCCCATTCAAGGAAAATCTAAGGAGTTAGTGAAAATTTGCTAAAAATTTGAAAAAACTAAAAAGGACCTATTTTAATGTATTATGGGTCTAGGGGTTGCGGATGGAATGACTGCATATTGAACAAGTGTTCCTTGTCCTTAAATTGGGTCCAAAATGCTAAGGAAGCAGTGATTTGTAGGTAAATCAGGTCCTAGCGGCCTAGGTGGTCCAAGTTCCATCGGACACAGGTTCCCCGAAAATCCAATTTGCCCGATTTGTAAAAGGGTCGAAGCGAGATAGAGTGCAATGCGGAAAAGTGGAATTTGTGGCCCAGCAAATCAGTTCCATCGGGCCACGAGTTCCTCAAAATTTCGACTTGTCCGATTTACAAAGGAATGGAGTGGGCACAATGTATTGCAGAAAATTCAAGTTCTGACGGCCCAGACGGTCCAAGTACCGCAGGGACGTGAGTTCCCACAAACCCAAAATTGCCACATATCAAAGGAAACGGGTCCAATATATTGTGGATAAGGCAGAGTTGATGGGCTAAATGTCTCGAGTGAGTTGGGACATGAGTACATGGAAAGGCCAAAATTTCCACAAGTCTATATGGTGTGGTGATGGTGGGGTTAGGGCATCAAGTGCCCCAAGTGTAGATTGTGCGTCACAGTGCCGTAAAAGCTGAAACGACCGCAACAAGTCAGTATGCGAGTAAGGTGCGAGTTAGTGGCCCAGGTGGACCTTATACGTCGCCATGAGTTACTCAAAAACCCAAAAAACCTGCAATATAAAGGAAGGTGGTGTGATGCAGATTGTGAGAGCCCATGTGGAACGCCCGACCCCCGAAGTTCAAACGAGCATAACTTTTGATCCGGAGCTCCGATTTTGACAAAAATTAGACTTTTCGGAAATCTCTCGACATACACTACGCCACAAGAAATATATATTTTATTTTTAGTAAGGGTAGGTGGGTGAAAATAAAAGAAACATCTCCAACTCCAATAAATTAAATGCTCAGTCTCGTAAAATGCAAGAAATCCTTGGCAAACTCAAAATAGTTTCTCACACTCAGAAGACCATAACTTTTGCAATTCTCAACGGATTTTTGCAAATTGATCTCACCGAACCGTGACTCAAAAAGACGCATAAAAATTTAGAAATATAGAAATTGATGAATTTTTTTATGATGATTTTAAGGAAAACGTGCCAGGTTTTGAACAATGATTTTATTAGTGGTTGGAGAGGCATTTAATGAGCATGGGCAGCCATTCCTTCTCTGATTGCAGGTTATGGGACACCTTGAGATTTCTTTTAGCAGGTCCAAAATCACCAACCACACTCATTTATTATGACTTGTAATTGGTTGAAAAGTGGATTTTGGGATTTACATCCCTTCTCTCTCTCTCTCTCTCTCTCTCTCTCTCTCTCTCTCTCTCTCTCTCTCTAAAATTCTATAAATTGAAGTGTTGGGATCATTCAAAGAGGAGGATAATTTGAGTAGAAAACTCTGTAATTTTGGTTTTGTGAAGCCAATGTGCTGTAGGCCTTTGTAGTGGACTCCTTGCATGGTGATCCAGGCCTTTCCTTTGTAATATTTTGGACTGTGCATATTAATGAAGCAATAGATTCAAGTTTGTGGATGTATCTTCCCTTGTTGAGTTTGTTGCATTCTCCTTGCCTCTCTAATGTTATTACAAATGTTTGTGTCTACTCTATACTCTTGCAGGGACCTATTATTATTGTGTATACATGGAAATGTGTTGTGAATGTTGTTATTAGACTGTGGAGAACTATCATCACCCTCTTTGATCTGCATTTTGCTTCCATTTTCACACATTGGAAATTATTCTCATTCCCTTATTTTGGTGCATCACCTTTGTAGTGTAGTTTTCCTTCATTTGCATGTTATTTATCTCTCCATGGTCCCTTGGAAATTGTAGGATAAAGATAGTTAGTAAATTCATCTCAGTAGAGTTAGTTTTCACTAGGATTAGGAAGAAGAACCAACTTTCTCTGGAGGTCTATCTCAAGTAGCAAGTCCCACAACTTGGAGATAGTACCATGTTACCCAGTCACAATGTGAGCTCAAGCACACACACTTGTGAAAATTGGAGGGTGTTTTGATTTAGTGATAACAATTGGACAAAGTGATTTGGAAGACAAAGAATCCATTAAGAAGACCGTTGAATCTTATGACTAAAAGAAGGGTTCATGCTACTTCGAAATTTCTGCAATCACCGACTCTGTGATGAGGATGGTCTGCGTGTTTGATCACAAAGATGAATGGGTAGAGAGATGGACACAAATCAATAAGGCTTGGTTGAATTTATGTCGCAAGATCTCAGAGGGGACCATCTATAACCTCTCAGATTTTATTACAGAGAAGATTATAAATGTCGTGCGACGGAGAGAAGATCATGTTTGGTAATGTCATCCTCACCATTTTATTTTCAGAGATTGGAGTTCCCAATGGGCTAGATAATTTTGTTTGGGAATACCCAGAGGAGAACCCCTCCCCGCCAAGAGGTTTTAACAATATACTTGTGACACCATGACCGCTCATAAGGCACACTTGGAAAAGTGGTATAAGCGGATGCGCGATGCATTCAGGGATGAATGGAGAATACCTAAGTAGTTTCCTTCACTAGTATAAGGAGAGGTTGAGTTCACTTTGTATACTAGTATTTTTGTATCGGTATATTTACTTTGATAGATGACACCAAGATTCCTTGGTGTAAGTTACCTTTCTCCTTCATGACGCAATACTTCCAGGATAAAGTCAATTGATTCAAAGAGGCGAAGAAACTCAAGTTTGATCTAAGTGTAGTAGATCAAGATTACAAATGAGTTGTGCAGAAGTTAATATAACCCAAGAAGCACACCTATTTTGATAAGTATGTCTCCCATGACGTGCACATGTTGAAACCAATAACATTTCCTGTTGCAGGAGGACATCAACGAGGGTATATTTTTGCGCCTAAGGCCTAAGTATGAAAAAGGTGCTTATGTTGAAGATGATGTCTCCATTCTTGAGGACCCCACCATGAGGAAAAATTTTGTGCCAAGGAAAAGAGAAAGAGAGGAGGATCCTGAGAAAAAGGTGCCGAAAGTCTGCAGCATAGTATAGTAGGGGCATAGGAGTCGGGCGCGGGTATAAGTACTTACGTCCACTGGAAGAAGTCTCTCGTTAGAAAAGAGTCGCTGCAGAAGGAAGAGTCGCCAGTAAGATAAGAGTTGCTAGAGAGAAGAAAAAGAGAAGTCCCCTATATTGGAGTCACCAATAAGGAAGAAGCAAAGGGTGAAAAAGGGTCGAACTCAAGAGAAATAGAAAGCATGGAGGATGAAAAGGGTGATGAAGATGATGAAGAGTGTGGTGAGGCTTAGAATCATCATGTGTACAATGTACATGAGTCAGATGAAGAAGGAAATGAAGAGAGGGATGAGAATGAGGAAGGTGCTCATGACAAGGGGGAGTGAGGAAGTAAACATGAAAGATTAGAAGACCCCGACCCCAATCGAGGAGTAGATGGATAACATTGTAGAGAGGGAGGTGGCAGGTATTATCCAATAGTTAGTGGAGAAAGAAGTAGAGAGAAGTGTTGAAGAAGTGTTGAAGGAAATTGAAGAGAGCGCAAGTGTAGGAAAGGAGTATGGGAGCATGGGCGGAGACCCTAGCTTAGTAGTAAGCTTCCCAATGGCAGCACACACAGGTGGGAAGGGCACAATAGCGGTGCAAGAACATGATATGACTTATATTAATTATCCAAGCAAGGTACTACATGCACTTCCAAAGTATAGTTCCCACAAACCAACTCCTCGCTTGGTCTTATTTTGATGAAGAGGGTGCGTACCATACATGAGGAAAATGTTATCCTGGGATTTTGAGTCCCATGTTGATGAGCCCAGTTTAAGGTAAATCGTGATGCATTGATGAAGATACTAGATGTCAAGGGAATAAACCCTCTTGTAAATGCCCAACAACTATCAGATGAGAAAGTTTGGAACACTCAACAAAGTATCGTGGAGGTGGAAGAAAGAATCTTTGAGAAATGATAGAATAAGGGTCTTGGAGGAGGAGCTTGAGAAAAAGAATGAGGATATCATTGAGAGGGACAAGGAGATAAAACAGAAGGAATTGATCAGTGCGTAGTTAAGGCGTGAACTGAGGGATGAAAAGGCGAAGGTGTGTGAATTCCACAAGAAGATAAAGTCCATTTCAGGTGCCATTATCCTGAAACAATCGACCTGGCCTCACTTGAGCAGAAATATGAGTCAACCTTGCACTGCTTGGAAGACTTGACCCGCATCCTCACCATGGAAAGGTGACCACTCACATTAGATTCGGTAAAGAGGTGATGGCACGCTAGAAGGAGGAAGAAAATATGAAGATTGGGGAGACAATGACTTAGTACTTTGAGCTCCTTATCAGAAAGACTGCTACTGCAGATATGGTCGAAGTCATATATGACAACCGGTCTTTGATAGAGATAGGGTAGCAAGCATATTGGTTGCTACACATGAGGTGGATCTGAAATAATTTTAGGAAAAGAACAAAGGCAATAGGGTGGAGCACAATAAGATCTAGCCAAAGTTGAGAAGAAGTTGGAAGCAATCAAAACCTTACGAGGTTTGATTAAGAATAGGCTAAAGGAACTATACCCCCAAGTCACTCATAGGATGGATGCGCTAGGCAATCTTAACAAGCAGTTGGGAAGCATTGTAGATACGTTGAAAGCTAAGAGCGATGAACTAATTTTTTATGAAGTGCATTGGTGGGTGACCTACTTCAATATGCATAGGGAGAAGTAGATGCTTGGGAGAAGATTGAGGCATCCGTGAAGAAGGAGTTCCCACTCCTCATGTAATAGTAGCATATTCTTCCATTCTTCCATTCTTTATTTAGATTATTTCAATTCCACTATTCTTTATTCTTTGAAGGAGAATAATGTTTCGAGGATGGAAGAACACGCATAGTGTGGGGTGATGTTGGACCCTAAATATTGGCTAAGTACCAAGAGGTGCGCACACACATGACCAGTAAATAGAATGGCACTCAGGGAAAAGCATGTAGGAAAAATGGTTTAAGAAGGGTTTAAGTGAAACCAGGAGCGCACGGGAGGTAAAACAAGGGTTTAAAGGACTTAGCCATATTTGGCATCATGGAGTCACTTGAGGAAAAATGTGAGGACCCGAATAGGCGTGATAAGTGGATAAGGTGCTAGCTTGGAACCTTAGAGGCTAAGAAAAGGATATTCCACACAAGGAATATTCCTAGAGGCATCATTATAGTTAGTGGAAGGTTTTTCAAAGAGGATAAGAATTCACCTATGGAGGACCACATTGACACTTGGCACACGATCTACTCATGAGAGAAGTCATGGTAGTGGACGTTGATCCTATTTAAAGGAGTGCTTGGGATAGAAACAAGAAAGGGAGAAGGTAGTGCGAAGGTGCTAGAGGGTACAAGAGTGCTAAGAGAAGGAGGGTAATGAGGTGTTGTATAGAAATGTTAGGTAATGCTAAGGGTTTAGAGCTCATGATGTTAGGGTTTAGAGTTCTTAATGTTAGATGGTTGTAAAGGATATCATTAAGCATATGTATGGGTACTAGGTCTATAACAAGGGTTATAATGGGGAAAGCATAGTTAGGATCTCTAATCATATTAGTTTGGAGGGGTTGGATCTCTGTCATTTGATGTATATGGTCTGAGATGACCCTTTTGAATGTAGTGTGGCTACTAGAAACTCTTTTAAATCAATATACATGGATCTATTCTGTACATATTGTTTATGGGTGTAAACCCTCATGTTATTTGGCTTTTCATGACTTCAAATATGGTTCCTTATGCTTCATATAATGTTTATTTACCTTTTGTGATGCATTGATGTATAGATATGTTAGTTATATCTTATGCCTTTTAAGTAGATGCATGTACTTCTATTTCTGCAAATAATCCTCCATTAATGATGTAACTCTCTTGCAAAGCTCACATAAAGGAGGGGCTCGGCACCCACGCGCGCCTCGAGTGAGCACCCAACGTGTTTAGGGTGATAGAAAGAGGTGTTGAGGGTAAAACAATGACCACATGTACTCAAGTGACGACCACCATGGAACTCCTCGAGTGGATATCCCTCTGCACAACACCAGACAACAACAAATGCAATGTTAGAATACCTTACATAGTCAAATACAACCCTTTAACATACTAAGAAACATCTTCCCTAGCATTATTCACTAAAATGAAAATTTTTGGACCAGGGCGCCCAGATGCAGACTAGGGCACCCCAGAGCAGACACTATGCCCGATTCTGAGGTGCTCCAGTCCCAAGGGTCACTAGCGCCCTCACTGCTCTTGTCTGGGTCCCAAATGCCGAGAAACTCAAAAACCCTAAATTTTCAAAAATTCAACTCAAATGCCTAGTACACCCTACATTTTTGCAAAAATAATACACTTACCAACTCCGCCATAGTACACGATGCCACAACGGTCGCCACTCTCTCAAACTAGCTAGGACGTAATGGTCTTGCTAGAGGCATCTCTACTCACCCCGTCTACACTCTCACACTCGCGTAAAAGAAAATGAAGTGATGAGTTACTCTTTCACTTTACTATTTATAGTCACATTACACATGCCACCTTTACTCTATATATATTTAGCGCTTATAACCACGACTAATACACACTACACTGTTTCACTCATATCTTGAGTGTTTTTACTCCGATTTACACCCGATTGTGGCATTATTTTTAGAATTTTGCCTACCACCATATTGTACATGTTTCACGCACATTATATCTCCTTACCACTACTTCTTATCCACTACACACATGTTTTAACCTCTTATCGTTACTTTCGGCTTAGAGTTTGTTCTTGCTCATCACTCCCTCTTTCACTAAAAGGGGGCATATTATTGGGGGTCTCCTATAATCCCCCTTATGCCACCATGTGTTTCGATACCATGAATCCAACACCTCACAATTTATATCGCGACATTTCACCATCAATTCTCCCTAATGACCTAATCGAGGGAAACAATTGTTTAACATTTCCCAAACACGATTACATGTTATAACCTATCAACTCCCCCTGATGACCTAACTTGGGGGCAACAAACGACCAAAAATAATTTTTACGCGACATCTCATAAATTTTTAACAACTTTCCCCTAATGACCTAACTTGGGGCAAATTAGCAAAAAAACATCTCTACGAGTAACTAATCAAAACAATCAATCAACCAATCAAGATCAACGCGTTCAAATCAAATCATATCATTCAAATCTACAAGTGATCTCCCATATGACTTAACTTGGGAATTACATTCACCATTTCTTTCCCAGATGACCTAACTTGGGATTTTATTTTATATTCGCATTCACTCCCAGATGACCTAACTTGGGATTTTATTCTATGTTCCACATTCACTTCCAGATGACCCAACTTGGAAGCCATCCCATTTTCTATCACGTTTTCTTCCAGATGACCCAACTTGGAAGCCATCTCACTCTCTATCGCGTTCGCTCCAATGACCCAACTTGGAAGCCTTTACATTATGGCGACACCCATGGAGTGGGGGCAAGAGTGCCTTCCTTTATCGCTCCTATATGGGTCAACTATTTAATCAAAATCATTTGGATCCAAAAATCACAACATTTTGATTTGAGTCCATCTACAACAACTAGATCTTGAGGATGTAGTTAAAGCTTGGAGAATAACACACTTTTCTCCCTACACTCTTCCTTTGGTGGCAGGACGCCCAAATCCTCCAATTATTCCATTCTTATACAAGCATTCGGGTTGGGAACTGATCACTCCCTACCCACCTATTCGTTATTAAACCGCGTTTGAAATCATCCAAAATCCTAATCATCATTTTCATTTCCCACACTTCATCGCGACACTTACATTTTTATGTTGCATGGATCAACTCATTGATCCATGGTTCACACTTTTATAGTTCTATCAGCACGCTTCTACTACACATCTCGTGCATTCTTCTACAACATGGGATTCTCCGCTTTTTCTCAGGTATGCATCTCTATCTACTTTATGTTACCAAGCTTTCCGCTCACCAACATAAAGTGGGGGCAAATGTAGTCACAAAATCACACACTTACTATTACATTAATATCGTTAGGTATGTTATTTTATATATGGATCTTACGTAATAAAAGTATTCACTAGTGACCCATCCTTTGGTCTTGTCGTTAGTCATTCATCATTGTTATTTGTCTAGGTCGACTGTCACTTGTCTATATAGTTTTGACACCTTTTAAAAGGTCTTAGGTGTCGTAATTTCCTCATTTGTCATTTCCAGTCCTATATTGGGGTGCCTCCCGTGCCCCAATCCATGATTTTAGGCTCCCATGTTGTTGTAATTTGTGGTCTTAATTTCTTTATTCGAGGTCGGTCCTAATGGTTACCTTGTGCATTCCCTAGGTCATAGTTGGTAGTTTCGGGTCATTAGTGTCGAAATTTGAACAAGAGATCCCTATATAAACATAACATACTCACTACATTATGGGAAGACATCTTACTATCAAGGGCAGCTATCTACTAAGGAAAAGGACTGCATTTGGGCATCTTCTACATCCGCATCACACACACTGCAAAGGGGGAAATGGTTATATTCTTTCCATTCCATCCACCATTTTCCTTTTTTACATCTAGTTATTTCCCCTACTATCGTGTCATTAGCGCTTAGGGCATCCTAGGCACAAAATTACACACACACACATAGAACTACATGGGGTCTGAAATGTAGTGCAACGCTCAGTCATAAGACCACTAGTTTGGTAGTTGAGGTCAGTCTGACCTATTCATATGCATTTTTTTTTAATAGGAATTGATGCTTTATAGGGTTTTTGGGTAGATCTTCATACGATATTCACATCGGCATAGAGAACATTATTGTGACACAAGTGTGACAGAAGCGAAGGTGTTACAGAGATATTGTGACAATTGTCAAACACAAGTTCTAAGATTTTCTGTAATCTATAACGCCTAGATTATAGACTGGGCGCCCCAAGGGTTCCCCATGCACCTTACGCCTCGATAAAAACACTCGATCCTACTCTTCCCGAGGTCATTCGATTATAGCTTGCCCGGTCTGCATATCATGCTACTGAATCCAAGACATAACGAGGTAAGTTACTTTACATGTTAGTACCATATCCCTCTTAGTTCCATTATTTTGATATATTCAAATATTAAAAATAAGATAGGTCTTACATTCCAATATAGCATTTAGTTTCTATTTAGATTAATTCATACAATAATTAGAGTAAATCTATTTTTAGTTAATCACCCGAATCTTTTCGAGTTTCCCCATTTTTTTATTTTCCCTCTTTCTAAGATTGAAATGCTTGAGTGGAACACATATACCAAATGTTATTTGGGTGGGAACAATCTGACCCATGAAGTAGGTGTCGGTCATGCAAGTATTAAGTTCACACCTTTTAATTTCAAACATTCCATTCATGTATGTGTTTTATTTGCCAGTTTCATGGGATTGGATTGTAGAAGTGTGGAGGATGTTGGATTTAAAATGTGTGAAGTCCATTCAATCTTAACACAAAAATGTCGAATCCAATACTATCTATCTTGACAATTTATTTTTCATCGATTCCGTTGAATGTCCGATTACAGTGTCGAGGAGGCTCGGGACGACCCAAAACCATGTTGCTTTTCTTTATCATGTCCAATTTGCAAGTATTTAGAATCCTCAAAGCCCTCACATTTTTTGATGAGGGGAACTCTTTTTGTGTATTAAAACAACACATTTCTTACTTTCCTTCTCTCCTCCATGCTTCATTCCTCCACCCCTTCCCTTCTAGAATTCACAAAGGAGATGTACACCATTTCTTCCTTGGTGGAAAACAAGGAACAACATATGTCGATTTCATTTTTTCGGGAATGTTTTCGTTCTCGTTGATGTATCATTGACGCTTATAACTTTTGAGTCCCACAAAACGTGCATCCTAATTCCCCTTTCATTTAGGCGTGTTCAAACCACCTAATAAATGCAAGGGCAAATTTTCAAAACAATTATTCACTGATTCAATTTTTTTCATCCACTCCTTGTGTTTTGAGATATCTCTGCCAACATTTGCCTCACAAAAATACTCACCATGTGTTTTCTCCTTCACAAAAATGACAGACATGCCTTGTGGTTGCTTTGGAGGGTAGAGTTTCCCTTCGGTTCCCCATTCCACTTTCCTCACCCTTGCATTTGTCTACCCTCGAATCTTTTTCTCTTCACACCTCTTCCTACCTATTCCTCTCCCTCCAATTTGGCGTCTTCCATTGTATTTTCTATCCCACATTTCAATGTATTGACAATATGAACACACCTTCCATGTGTGGACTTATTATATTTTGGAGCGGCTCTTCACTTAATTTGGAAGTGTATAATCTTCTCGAGGAGGAAAATGAAATATGTATAGAGATATTTACGAAAAAGACACCCACAATTACACAGTTTTAATTGTTCACCTAAAATAATTGGAGGCATATACCTAAAATAATTGGAAATGTATAAAATTTGATACAGAGATAGAGATATCTGAAACAACTGCTGCCGCAAGTGGGTTTTGGAGTATATCACACGTTAATGAAATGAAATGAAATATGAGATAGAGATGTGCAGAACAATGGCAGCCACATGAAAAACTGTACTTTTCTGCTTCTGTATTAAATTGAGCAAGCTTAGTCGTTGGGTGTGTAATAGATTTGGAGTGTTTAAGATAAGCACACCCTCCTGGTTAGAGATTTGGACTGTGGGTTGAATCCAGTTCAACCCAAGTGAGATCCATTAAAGATTGGGTCAACGCTCAAATTATTATTCTCATCTCAGATCCAGCAAGTTTATTGTCCTCCATGTCAAGTTGAAATGAAAAGTTACGAGGCGACAAACAAGTGTTGTTTTCAGCAATTTAAGCATTAATGGACCAAACTGCAATTGTCTGATTGCCCTTGGAATATCAAGGGTCAGAAATAACCGGATCACATTGTGGACGACGACATAACAGCTACTATTTTTTTTTGGGTCAGTCTCGTGAATGTGAATGTGAATGATGTTGGCAGTTGCAAATTCATGGCCAGAAATCTGCTTTCCCAAATACCAAACAACTGGATGGTTTTGCTGCATATCACATCATATTTGGATTTTCCAAAAGGCATTTTTGGCCAGTCTCAGAAAAGAGAAGAGATGGCTGGATGGCGGAGAGAGTCCTTCTTAATTTATTATTGGTGGACGTTCTGCAATGACAGTGATGGAGGGAGCCTGGAGCCGCTCCCATCCTCTCTTTCTATTTCTACTCCTGTTCTTGCTTCTTACATTAAATTACCTACCATTTTTATAAAAAAATAGAGCACCCACTTGATATAGCTCTGGGTTTTCAAGCACTGTTTATTCTGCATTGTCTTTGTTTTTCCCAATTACTCTCGTTCTTCCTGCATTGTGTGATTTTTTAGATACACACTTTTCTGCAGTGCCATTTCTGTGGCATTATTGTATAGATTAAGCTAAAAAAATCCCCTTTGTCTATCCATCAACTAAAGAATGGAAGATAATTTGTCGTCAAAGAGCATGACAAGAACAATTTCAGACCAGATGGAAGAGCTACTACAAGCCAAAGAAGCGTTAACTCTTGGTGAAAGGACTGCTGCCACCTCCATTGGAAGACCTTCCTTGGAGCAGTTGGATGATGATGAAGCCTCCAGGAAAGAGGTGTTAATTGAGAGAAAATCAAGTTTAAGCATAGGCAGTGCTGAGAATAAGAGTCATGCTCCGACGAGTGCAAGTGCAAAAAAGCCTCCGTTGGTTAGGAAAATGCAAAAGCAACCATCTCCGAGAGTTAGCGGACACATACCCAAGTGGAAAAGTGGGCAGTTCCGCATTGAAGATGAACTAAGTAATATGAATGCATTCTTTGAAGAAGTGGCATTGAGCAGAGCTTCCAGTGCCAGTACCAATCATGGTTTATCCTTCTCAATTGCTGGTCCAGTAATGGCTCCCGCTTCCGCTACCGCTTCGGCTCCCACTGCGACTGGGGACATTGGGCTCATCAACGATTGTGAGTATTGCCAAGTGCTGAATCTTAGGCGTATAGTGGCATCCTGGCCAATGACCCCGTGCCAAATACTTACTTCTCTATTTCATATCATTTCATTATGAAATATGAACAGAAGACAAAGAAAATGAGCCTTGACGAAGTAGCAGCTTACTGAATTCTAATAAGTATATATTCCCCATCACTTTTCAGTGCAGGAAGCAAGGTTGCACGCTAAAATCGCTCTGAACAGAAATGAATCCGGTTTCAAGGACGTGGAAAAGGGGGTGAATGAGCAAGCAAGATCTCCTTCCCTGCCCCTTTATTTGAAGGTAAAGTATCCAAAATATGTTCCTGCTTTAGCATACCCCTTTAAGAGCGACTGAAAAAAAGAACAAGTTCCTTGGATTATGAACTGCTATGTTTTTTTGAGAAGTAACTCCAGTTTGCATAGAGCAGTTCATTGATGTGAAATACAAAGTGATTTTAAAAGGCACACCCACTAGCCTCCTGAGAAGATCTTGGACTGACCCAATATTCTTTGAGAAAGATATTCTTCATGGGGTCACTGGCTCTGTTGTTCCTGGGAAGTGCTGGCTATGATGGGTCCTTCAGGAAGCGGAAAGACTACTCTTATTAATCTGTTGAGCGGCAGGATGCAGCATTTCTCCGGTACCATAACTTACAATGACCAGCCTTACACAAAGGCCTTGAAGCACAGGTGAATTCATACTTATCACAAGTTATATGTCTCTAATTTTCAAGTATTGCTTTTCATGTTCGTTTTACTTTTCATGAATGGCATGTAATGCCATCGGAGTGGGAACTTTACATTTTGACTGTTAAGAAAGGTCTTGGCCTTGCATAAATCAAGGGAAAGTCATCTGAATGATTACTTCCTCAGATTTGTTTGTAGCCACACAAAGTGCCTGGTTGTCATAACCCACAGAATACTTACAATTACCACTTTATACATATCCAGGATTGGATTTGTTATGCAGGATGATGTATTGTTCCCTCATCTTACAGTGCGAGAGACACTAACTTATACAGCTCTTTAAGGCTTCCCAATACATTGACGAAGCAACAGAAAGAACAACGAGCACAAGAGGTTGTTTGTGAATTAGGCCTTGAAAGGTATTTCCTGATCTCTTCTTCCTAAGAAACAATGTTTTTTTTTGTAGCATATTGATGCAGAATGAAGGCTGGTTTCATTACTTTCGAGGCATTTGCCATCACTCCTCATCCTTCTCATTAGAAATCTTTTCAATAAATCCTTTGCAGCAAGGAGAATAACTCTTAACAGAAAGGTTTGTATGCTTGGAATTCATGAAAATGTTTGAATGCAGATGCCAGGACACAGTCATTGGAGGAAACTTTGTTAGGGGAATTTCTGGAGGTGAAAGAAAGAGAGTCTGTATTGGCTGCGAAATTCTGACTGATCCTTCTTTATTATTCCTGGATGAACCTACTTCTGGTCTGGATTCCACCACTGCACTTCGCATTGTTCAGATGTTACATGATATAGCTGAGGTATGAGATTCATCTCAAAATTGCAGCTTGGGTACATGGATTAAATAGATTTTTGTTTGATTCTGACAGTAAATTGTGAATGACTGTATTACAGGCTGGTCGGACAGTTGTGACTACAATTCATCAGCCATCAAGTAGGCTGTTTTATAAATTTGATAAGCTAATCCTTCTTGGAGAAGGTCATTCTGTCTACTTTGGAAAAGCATCGAATGCAATGACCTACTTTTCATCCATTGGTTTCTCACCACTTATAGCCATGAATCCAGCTGATTTCCTGCTTGATCTTGCAAACGGGAACATTCAGGACATCTCCATCCCAACAGAACTAATGCCTAAACAACATGCAGAATCTGAGAATACAGAAGATTTGAATGGAGAAATTGCACAAATGCCATCCGCTCAAGATGTACATGAGGTACGTAAAAGGAAACTCTAGAGTGTAAATATATTCTTGTGGCATGGTTTGTTGTGAATTTTACCATTTAATGCTTCTATTTTCCTTCTCAATCAAAGCAGTATTTGGTAGAAGCATATGAGATCCATGTCGCCCCTGAAGAAAAGGATAAACTGACCCAAATGAATGAAATAAGTGAAGACCTGAAATCAGCAGTATCTGCAAGGCGTGAATGGGGTGCAACATGGTGGAATCAGTTTTCTATTTTATTTTTCCGTGGCCTAAAGGAAAGACGCCACGAATACTTGAGCTTTCTGAGAATTGCACAAGTTTTATCGACGGCATTTATTCTTGGGTTGCTTTGGTGGCAGTCAAAGATAGATACTCCTACAGGCCTTCAAGATCAGGTTATTTTAGTTTGCTCTGTAAAGAAATTGTTATAGAATTTGGAATTCTTATTATTTGGAAATCAGCTTGGTTCTGTAAGCTGTCACCATCAAAATCAATTTGTTAAGCAGATTGTTCAAAGATATTCCTCATCTAACCTACATATGCAATGAGCATAAGCCCCATTTTAGGTTTCCCACCCTTATAACTTTACTTGGATGTTGTTTGTTCATTGAATGCAGACAGGGTTGATATTTTTTATTGCTGTTTTTTGGGGATTCTTTCCCGTCTTTACAGCAATTTTTACTTTCCCTCAAGAGCGGGCAATGTTAGCGAAGGAGCGTGCTGGGGACATGTACAGACTGAGTGCTTACTTTATGGCCCGCACCTTAAGTGATGTGCCTCTGGATCTTTTTCTTCCAATTATATATTTGTTGATTGTTTACTTCATGGCACACCTTCGCATGACTGCTACAGCCTTTCTGTTGACCATGCTTACTACTTTCCTTAGCATCATTGCCTCTCAGGTGTGTGTTCCAAGGAAGTTTGGTTTACTTCTTCATTTTGTTCCTAGTTACAAAATTGTTTATAATACTCTATTTGGATAAAATACCATAAATGCATCTGATTTTGGCATTTCAATTTCTATATGATCTTAAAAGTGGGATAGACCATGATTGGTTGTGCAGGGTCTTGGACTAGCCATTGGTGCTACCTTCATGAATCTTAAGAAGGCAACAACTCTAGCTTCTGTATCTATGCTGACATTTATGCTTGCCGGAGGCTTCTTTGTGCAGGTAAATTTGCGTATGATCTACTTGGCATGTTGGTTATTTATTATTTCTTCAAGCATGCTTGCTAGTCGGCCTCAAGTTAGACAATCAATCGTAGAACTTGGGCTAACTCTTCCCTCTGAGGGTGTAGGAAGATTAGCAAGCCAAGATTACTACTGAGCTTGGTCACAAGGCTAAAACCCAAAGAGGTACAAAGTTGAAGCATATATATATTTGTTCCTCATTTTAGTGGAAAGGAGACTTAAAAATCACATTGTAGAAGCTTACATTTACAGATAACTACCAGCTTCCATAACATCTTGGGGTAATGGATTGTAGGAACCTATAAGCTATCCTATAACAGTCTTACTAGTCATAGACTTATCTACATTGTGCTTCTAATGAAAGTATGGGAAATTTCACCATTCTAAAAGAAGGCGGATGCAATTCAGAGGAAATATGCATAAACATAGAGTATTCAGCCTAAGAGGGACACTAATATATCTTATAAAAACTTAGACTCCGACAATGCTCGAATCCTCTCTTTACTCATCTTTGCGCTTCAGTAACAGTTGCATAAAAGAACCAACTTGAATGGTTGAATGCCAAAAACTGTTCAGGTATCTCTAAATTTATACTTATGGCACAGTTTGGTTTTAATAGTATTGACATTATGGCTACAACGTTTTCCATCTATTCCAATTGATACATCAGAACTTTGAAGCTTGTTAACTGAGACAACTCAAGGCCTGCAGAATGAGGAGGCCACATGCGAGTTCAGAGAGAGCATGACTTGGTTTAGAAAGGGCATGATTGCTACAGGACAACAAAGGAAAACCCCAAAAAATCACTTTACAGGATGAGCATGGAAGTGTAAAGAGACTCTGCTAAAAGAGGATTTACAGTCTAAAGAAGACCCTCAATCTAAGGACCCCTCTATGACAGATAAGGAATCCACCGCTATGATAGGAGCCACACCACCTCCTACCAATCCACAACCATCTGCAAATGTTGGATTGGTCGTCAAAGATGAAGTAGATAAATGCATAAGGCAAGTGTGAGGCTTCTCATCTAGCATGTATCTGCCCTCAACCTCAGCCCAAGTGGAGATGAGACTTCTGGACCTTCCTCAATCTAAGGACCCCTCTATGACAGATAAGGAATCCACTGATATGATAGGATCCACACCACCTCGTACTAATCCATAGCCGTCTGCAAATGTTGGATTTCCTATCAAAGATGAATTAGAGAAAGGCATAAGGCAAGTGTGAGACTTCTCATTTAACATTTCTCCACCCTCAACCCCCAGCCCAAGTGGAGATAAGACTTCCAGACCTTCCTCTCATCCCTCTGAATCCTAATTAGCAGGCTTTTTCCAAACAAACACAGAAATTGGGTGCTATAGGAGGATCAAATACCAATGATGATGAGGAGGAGGGAAAGGAAGGATAGTTAATAGAAAGAGGAAGACATAGAAGCAGGAAAGAAAAAAGGAAAGGGCCAAGAAAGATAATAAGAATGGAGTGGAAGACAAGGAACAACAAGAGAAAATACAAGAAGAATTGCCTTCAAGGCATAAGGCAATGTATTTGATCCTCCATAGAATACATTGCAAAGATCCAAGTGTCTGTCTCCATACTTCCGAGAATGGCAGTTCATGTGTTAAGGATAAATCTGCATGCTGATCATCATAACTCTGCTTTTTCCTCCAGATAAGCCATATGCCACAAGGTTCTCTGAATTTTATCGAAGAAGTTTGAATTTCACCGAACTTTATTCTCGTCGAACATGAACTCAACTTAATCCTTTATTTTTACATGTGAAGTTTTTGACGCGATTTTGCATTAATGTATATATACATATAATGGCTGAAAGTAGAGGATAGAAAGCTCTCTCCACAGTCCCTCGACATATTTATGCATTTTTTTCAAAAAATAAAAATGATCGAAAAAAATTGTTCGAACTTAAAGATGTTTTTTATCTCGAACGTCATCCCTTTGTGAACTTGAACCGAACATTATCCTCGAACATGAATGCGAACTCATGTTAGAATATGCAGAGAGAGAAAGAATAGAGAAAAGGTGGATTGCACACATTTGAGATTGTGTGTCCGTCTATTTATTATAAACGAAGAAGTTACAAAACGGTTGATGTAGTTACAACCGGTTACAACCAACTTGTAAAGAGACACCTTATAAATATGCCTTATATTCTTATACCCCCTCTTAAGGCTTATTCTACATAAAGCAAAAAACAAACAATCTAACAAAATAGAACAAAACAAAACTACGCAATCTTCAAACACTTTCACTTTGAAAGCAATGCTATGATAAGGTAGGGCTCCATCAAGCTGCTTCATGACCTTCGTAAAGGTGTAGCTCTCGAGTGAAATACAGGTAGATGAAGCTTCGGTATGGATGGTTGCTCGAGATAGTTCAAGACGTGGATCTTGGGAATTATACCCTCACGAGGGTCATGCGACAACTTGATGGAGCTTGTGGATGGCTCGAGGATGGTTGTCGAATAATTCAGGAAATGATTCGGGAGTTCGGGAGTGAATTCTCGAGTTCCCGATTCCACCTCCCGAATCTCCCAATGTATTGGACAACCATCCATATTGAGCCATCCACAAGCTCCATCAAGTTGTCTCATGACCCTCGTGAGGGTATAATTCCCAAGATCCATAGTCTCCCGAACTATCTGAGCAACCATCCATACCGAGCTTCATCTACCCTGTATCCTTTCTTGCCTTCAAAGTTTAGAGCATCTTTATATTGCGTATTCATCACTGTCCTCACTACCTTTTGCATCTGGTGGGTCTTCAACCATGGCTATATTGGTTGTATTTGATATGACTTTACCCTTGAGCACATCATTGGCTCGAACACGACAATCCCATGCTTTGTGTGACCTCTTTTCTTACAATAATGACATTCAATCTCCGATTTATCTTTATCTGATCTTCTACGATATTGTCTGGTTCTAGAATAGAATGCACTTTCTTGCTGGGAATGACCTTCTGCATCCTCTGTGGTTCGTTTTTCCTTAGCTAGAAGAGCTGCTATCATATCATCTAGAGATTGAGATTGAATTTGACTGAGGGTAAAAACTACATTGCTATATTTTGAAGATAGACTATTTAATAGGATAGCTTTGGCATCCTCATCCTCAATCGCAGCTTTCACTTCTGCTAGTTGTCTGATCAAGGACCTTAGATTATTGATGTGGCTTGACATAGAGACTCCGTCATCCATTTTGAACCTATATAACTGAAGTTTCAGGGAAAATTTGGCATTGACTGCTTTCGCTCCAAATAATTTATTTAGAGTATCCCAAATTTCCTTCGATGATTTGTCTAGGTCTACATGATGAAGTTCAGAGTCAGAGAGAGCAAGGCCAATAATAGCTTTCGCTCTATCATCTCTGCTTTGCCAATCTAACAATTTCGATGCATTGGTAGGTGTTGTCTCTTTCCCGTTTACAATGCCCCACAAATTTTTATTCATAAGTTGCATTTGTATTTTCACTCTCCATGTATGAAAATTTAGACTAGAATATTTTTCTATGGGCATTTCCATTTTAATAAAATAGAATAAATACAACTGCGTATTTTGGCAATGAATAAATAAAATAAAATAAAATACCAGTTGCACAGTTCCGTGCCCTAGCGAGTAGTCTTTTTGCTTTTGCGTCTTTCCAGCCTTATGTCTGTGAAAAATGTTTGTGCCCTAGCAATTTGTGACTGTAATAATGCACCATATTAGCGCAAATCGCGACTGTAAAAATGTCTAAAATCATGATTTTTCGTGGCTATTAAAATCTGACTATTTGTGCTAAAAATGCTGTTATTTTCTTGAAAAATGTGTCATTCGCGACTGTATTTTTGTGCTCGAAAATACTATTAATTTCCTGAAAAACGTGCCATTCGCAACTGTATTTTCGTGACTTTTTTTTAAAAACGTGAGTGTATTCTTCTGATTTGCGACTGTGCAGCGTGATTTTTCGTGCCCTAATGGCGTGCCCTTGATTTCCGACTGTGCAACAAATCTTCACGAACAAGACTGTTTACTTCGACCCTCAAAAATCTTCTCGTGATTTCTTTCAAAACGAAAATGTCTTCCTTCTTCAGCGTGCCCTAATGGGACTCACGAAAATATCTTTCTTCCTCCCTCTCTTTGCTTGCCCCACGCTCTGATACCAATGTTAGAATATGCAGAGAGAGAAAGAATAGAGAAAAGGTGGATTGCACACATTTGAGATTGTGTGTCCGTCTATTTATTATAAACGAAGAAGTTACAAAACGGTTGATGTAGTTACAACCGGTTACAACCAACTTGTAAAGAGACACCTTATAAATATGCCTTATATTCTTATAACTCAAACCTTGTGACTTAGGTCAGAAGCCAAAGAACATGCCAACAACTCATTTGTTTAATCCTCATCTAGATGAACTGAATAGGCACTTGAGCTTTGTGATGATGACATAGAACAAGAAAAGAGTTCACAAAATATGACTATGTTCCTTATGGCACAAGGATGGATATTTCAAACATGGACATCTGGCTGGCCATGCAACATGAAGAAACAACATCGGCTATCAGAAAAATGGAAGTTAGTGATTTCTATCATACATATCAGCTGAGTGTGATGCAAGTCTTAAGAGTTGGAAAGAAAAAAATTGAAGCTGAAAATAGATATTGCAACTAAGGACAAAATAGTTGATGGGTTGAGGGATGGTGTTGCTCAGACGAAAGAAGAATTGGAAAGGACAGGTGATAATGCAATCATTAAGTTGCAGATTCAATAGGAATGAGCTAACATCCAACAATTGGACGGCAAAAAAAGAAGATGGCTAAAAAGATCAAGGATATGACTATTTCCTTGTTCGAAATAAAAGACGTGAACTTCAAGAGGAATAATGGAGCCATTTGGAGTGTATTTTCTTCAGTGTTGAAGCATAACAATTCTCTCCTTGATTACGAAAAGAAGATTGCAGATGTACAGTTAAGGGTGAATGATAGTTAACATACTGCAGACTGGCTCAGAGCCATTATAACAACAACCAAAGAGGATAAAGTCAAGAAAAAAGTCTCCACTTCTGTATTTGACAGGTTGAAAAAAGTGATTAGTTTTGGAAGGAAAGGAGAGGTTTGAAAACTTGCAGGAAGAAGTTGAAGAAAGAAAACTCAAGAGGGCTTGCAATTTGTCAAGAACCAGGTCACTTATTTGGTGACACTATGAGTCCCAACCACATGTTGAAAATCATCTGATGGGGAGGCCAGAAAGAAAGATGACAAAGGCCTCAAATGTTATAAGAGGAAGTTCCAACCAAGGCATAGGTAGAGGAACTGATAGTTTCTGATAAGGTTAGACACCTTGATCAGATGGTTACTCAAAGAGCATGCACAAAAGACAATATTAATGGCATTAACTTTAGTGATAGTCCTTATAAGCATGAAAGACTTGAATAATCTATCTAAAAAGCATGGAAATAGATAATCAGTTCTTACTTCCCCACTAAATCCACCAACTAGGAGAAAGCGCACAAAAGCAACTTTGTTCCAGGACATGTAAGCAGTTGTTTTTAAGACTTCTGATTTTTTCTCCACAATTTGTAAAAAATTCTAGCCATGCAAGAGCATGTAGCCTTGAGAAGATATCCTGGGAAAGAATGGAGCAATCTATAAGTATTTCCATAGCAATTACCGAAAGGTCCTTTTTGACTGGTAGCTAGTCTTTTTGCATTCATTGCTTGTATTTTCCTTGTTTCATAGTCCATGCAGGCTTAATGTGTGCACCTAAGTGGGTGGCCTAATGGCGAAGACCATGTGGTTCCATCTTGAAGGCATAGGTATACTCTCAAGGGAGTAATGTATAAGTTAATCACAGTCAGTTGGACGGGGTTCCCATTGCACAATGTGTCATAAACCTTGAAATTATTTTCTTATTTCCTTATTTTCCCATTTTCTATCTTACAGTTCTCTAGCATATTGAACCCAACATTTTGAAAAGAGTATTGAATTCTAGTTTTTGTACGCATTTTAGGTTTAGTTAAAACATGGGGATTAGACTGAATTCATCCCGCGATTTCTTTTTGCAATAGTTTTTTAAAAAGTGCCAGTAAACTTATTAATTCAGAGCTTCTGCTGAGATATAAAATCAACTCTTTTCTATTATAAAATTTTGTATGGAATATTTATGAGTTTCTCTTTGCAAATGTCCATGGATAATTCAATTGTCTCAAGTTCTTCACTTGGTTTAGTAGGTTTGAGACCGGTTCACTGAATGAAACATGATCTGGTGAAAGTTTCTTTTCTCCGTTCTGTTAGAAGGATTAAAAACCAGTTGTGAATCTCCCATCATTCATACACATCCTGCTTGTTCTTCTCTCATATTTTTATGATTACAAAAGCAATAAGAAAAATTGAATTGATAAGGGACCAGTCATTAATGTTTTACTTTTCTTTTCAAAGCAATTTTATTTCAGCAGATTACATTGTGTTCTTCATTATATCAACCATAGTTACCAAATACGGTGGATTTTGTGAGAATTTCCATATTTTTGCAATTTCTCCAATCCACCATATTAAACAACATATTTTTCAAGGTTTAAATGATTAAATATAGAAAAATTCAAAAATTTAATAGTGGTGGATCAAAACAATCTGAGGAAAATATAAAACTCCAAAAATAATGGATTTCAGACTTCTATTATTATTAGTATTATTTATTATTCATTAAAAGCATGCCTTTTAATATTTATAACACACTATATAGTACACAAAAAGGTAAGATATTAAGTAGTAAGAACTGTAATTTGTTATGGACATATATAAGTTCTTCATAGATTGTAATTTTGAATTTGTTGTATAGTTATGTTTTAAATTATTAAAATTATCATATTTTTAAATATATGATTTATCGTATTTTTTTTTCGATCGACTGATTTTTTTCTTATTTAATGTCCACCGTTTAATACTTTCCGTACGAAAGTTGCTACCTTGATATCAATGCACTAGCCAGAATTCTCATTAGCAAGGAAGGAACTACCTCAAGGTCTAATTATTAGGTTTAATGTAGAGTGATTTATCCCATGAACTGCCTTTTAGTGCCTTTGGGCATTGCTTTAGCAATATTTCTGGGAAACACTCTAGGCGAATAGCTCATCTTTTGTGCCAAGTTCCCGCTTGTGCATTGATTTATCATCTATAGGCCTGTATTGCATGCTCTCGCTTTTGTCCCATATGAAAATTCTCGTTCAAGTTTAATTGCCCCTGATATATCTCTTGTGATCCTATTCATGAGCTATATTAAAGAGGAATTAACATCACTGCTCATTGGAAGGGTGTTTGTCAGCAACTCAATGGAGACGCTCAGCTCAGGACCTGAATCATGGGCTATCTTGAAGAGGAATTAACATCACTGCTCATTGGAAGGATGTTTTGTCTGCCATCCATATGGAGCCACTCAGTTTGGGATCTGAATCTTAAACTTTCTTGAAGAGTACTTCACATCACTCCTTGTTAGAAGGATGTTTGACCGGCTTTCTTGATGGAGAGGCTCAGCTTGTTCTAGCAGTTTCCCCCCAGCAATATTCTGTTCTCACTATCATTGATTTAAGGTGTCCAAGTGACTTCATCACCATTTGGGAATACAAATCATGCAGTTGCTCCTCCATAACTAAGATTGATAGAGATGACTCAGCTTGAGTTCTGAATGTTGAGCTTTCTTGAAGGGTAATTAACATCATTCCTTCTTATTCCTGTTTAATCGGCTTACTCAATGTTGACGCTCGGCTCATTATGGTGGCTTTTCCCCAACAATTTTCTGTTCTCATTATTATTTCTTTAAGTTGCAAGCGACTTCATTGCCTTTAGGAAATACTAATCATGCAGTTGCTCGTATGCAACTAGGAATGACAGAGATTAAAGACAATGTTGATTATGGTAAGGATTGAGAATTTGAAACTCTTCGAGCTCATGTTTTCCCTTTCCCTTCTTCCTCCTCTTTGGGCTTTGTTGATTGCTATGGTTGGAGGAGCGTCCTCCCAATCTACAAGGAAAAAGTATTTCTGAAGATGGAAAAGGATTAATTACCAAAAGTCAAAACTAATGCCTAGTTTTCTCCACCGCTTGATTCTTAGCTCTTTGTTCTTTTGAGTAAAACAACTGATACGTTCAATTGAAGATGCTAATTCCCTTTTGAAAGATGATCACACACAAAGAACTAATATCTTCAATTGATGTTGCTGATTCTCTTTTGAAAGAGGATCATATGTGCCTAGCCATATCGAGATTTGACTGGAAAATCTGATAAAGATATTTCATCATCATCGGAGCTGTTTGTTATGGGCAAAGCACAACTTGTCATTTCAGCAAACTGAAAAAATTGTTTGCTTTCTAATTGATGGCATGCGGTCGAATCAGCTCGTTAGGTCACAACCTGGTATCCATCGTATCTGCCAATGAGAACTGAATGTTGAACCTTTGATTAGCCTGTTAATGAGGTACATCCTAGGTAACATACCAATGAAATTATCTAAAGGTTCCAAGATACCAACTCTGTACCAGCATCTGTGTTGAAGCTTCATAGTAATTTACTAGTGAGCCCTGATGGGAAAACAGATAGCACCTGACTTGAGAGAGGATAGTGAACCCACCACCTTAATTGATCGCATGTTACCAAACATTTGAGCATGTTTTATGATCTAAGGACATTGTCTTGTAGTTTGTCAATCCTATGAGGCTAATAATTCCTAGGCCATTGGCATTCTCATGGACTAAATCGACCACCTTGTGGCCTCAAACTTTGTCTCCTTCCATAAAAGGGTCAAATGGTGGGATCCAAATATCTTTTGATATTCTAAATGTAGCTTCTCTTATATGTTCAAGTTCAATGTTTCTCCCCATTTAGGTCTGTGTACAAATTGCTTCCGTTTTCAATCCAACATAAATGCAACCTCACATTGACCCAAATTCTCGTTCAAGTTTAATTGTCCCTGATATACCTAAATGGAAACGCCCAATCTAATGAATTGGAACCCTGGAACCCTTTAACCTATGTTAGTGAGTTTCAAGTAAACATCAGATCCAAACCCTCTAAAACAAAAGTGCGGCTTCAAATCCTCCTAAGTTTGCTCTTAGGATGTTGAAGAAACATTTTTTACTCATTATTTGTATTCAAGTTGATGATTTTAAAAAAAAAAAAATTGCTGTTGTTTTTATGAGGTGTTTTGGACAAGCTATCAATGTAGAACAAATTCCTCAACTAGAATATGCCACTGTTTTCTATTGAAGCTTGTAATGTTTTATAATAACAATCACATATTGCAAGAGGACACAGAAAGCCTCATTTCTTTTCCACCTTGTCATTGTTGTCTTAAGGAATTGATATTATGCATTTATGCAGAGAGTTACTGTGTTTATCAAGTGGATCAGATATCTGTCTTTCAACTACTATACATACAGGATCCTTCTCAAAATTCAGTACGATGCTGATCAAAGCTATAATTGCTCGAGTTCCAAGGGATGTGAAAGTATAGCATCGTCCCCATCCCTCAGAAACATTCCTTTAGATGGTGGCGCCAAAGAAGCAATGATTATGTTACTTATGGTTGTTGCTTACCGCCTACTGGCCTACTATTCTTTGCAAAGAATGAAATTAAGGGTTTAGAAAAATGGCAACATGCTTCAAGTTTCAACTACAGGAGGAGATCGCTGCTGCTGCTTCTGCTTCCATTGTTCTGGTGCTATAGTCCTTATCCTCTATTCTATCGAACACAGGATCTCCATTATTATTTGTTTCTTGTTTATATTCAGATGTCCAAGATTGTTGGAGGTCAAATTCCTGCCTCAACCAAAACGCAAACATTGGGAGGAATTTGAAACATAAATATTGCATCTTAATACCACGAGGTGGATTTTGTAGATTTGTGAAATGGAAAGGCTTTTCAATAAAAATTAAAATATTTGTTATTGACACAGTTTATTGCTCGCATAAATCACACTTGCTTATCTCTGAACTTTGTCAGGAAATTAAGAAATTAATAAATGCTTGAAAATATAAGGGTTTCATATGATAATGCTTCAAAATTTTTTCATAACTTGGGCATAATTGTCTCTAATAGTGGTAGAACATAGATCCACACAAACAAAAAAACTCAACCTTCTACAAGCACGACTTAGAAAGTTGAGAAGACCACAATTGTGATGGTTGCTAACTTAGGTCGGAGAAGTGCAATAGCTACTAAATTAGTTAAAAGATACAAATGGTCTTTTATGAGCATGTGTCAAACTGATTCTAGAAATGTGATCTTTGTGCTTTAATCTTCAAAAACTTCAATCACTTTCTTTGGTTTTATTATGAATTATCGAGAATATGATTTCTTTTAACAAAATCCTAGTTTGACCTCAATAACTTGTGAAACTCATTAAAAATGGGGGATGTTGTTGGGGGCTTGTGTTATCCCTCCATTATTATTAGGGCTTATGATTTGAAAAGGTTGTAATCAACAAGTGCTTTGAGTCAACAATCAATCTAATGTATGCAAATGTCCTAACCCTTATCTTTAAGTGTGTGCAATAATAACTAGTATTGGTTAAGTTGCTTGAATTAATCTTTTGGTACGAGGATGCTTTAGACAACACCAAGTTATTGTTTTATAACTTAACTATAATTCTTATACAAAACAATAATTCAACGTGTGATCATTCTAAATACACTAATGCACTTTCATATTTGTTTACTTCTTGAATTCGAATTAGGACTCTATTGATGCACAAGCCAACACATAATGAGTGAGAAAATCGATATGGGAAGCTATAAACCTATGAGAATTGAAAATTAGGGGGTGGAAGGGCTCATAAAGAAAATAATCATAAATGTAGCATGGATGAAACTAGTTACTACCTAGATCGAGCAAAAAATAGGGAAGTGAGAGAAAATAAGGAGAAATCAAACAAAGAGGGTAAAGCCAAAAAAAGATATATAGAGGGACATATGAGGTCAAAAAGGGAAATGTCAAAAGGAACATGAGGGGAGCTAGAAAAAGATTGAATGACACAAGGAACACATACTAACAAGAGTCCGAATTCAACCAATAATCACTAAACATTTAAATATAGTGGCACTAAAACAATTAACCAAAATTAGGTGTTTACATAAAGCCCCAATTTGTTTTGTGCGTGCACAAGTGATACATATCAAAGTAGATACAAATGAGCATTTATTTGAGGATGTTTTTGTTGTGGTCATCTCGCCTAATGTTGAGAGTTCTTGAAGTTAGTCGAGAGAACAAAAACAGTAAAAGTCAACAAAAGAGAAGCAAATGTATAGAAACACGTGGAAGTGAATATATATATATATATATATATATATATATATATATATATATATATATAAAGAACTACTAAAATTTAGAAAAGATAAGATATAAAGGAATAAACCTAGTTGTCTTGAAACTTATAGGAATGCCTCTTGAGTATGTATTGAATTTGTATCTTTGAGTGGGCCTTGTGATGAGACCAACATATTTGAATATGATATTGGCGTGCCTCATGGTAAGACCAAACGATGTATGTCATGCATCATCTTGGACTTACTTCCATGCATGGAAGTGAAGAACATCTCATGGAGTGTATTTACTAGAGATAAAAATAAGCGGGATATTTGCCCCCTTTTGAGGTGTGGGATGAACCCATGAAGCACATATCTTAAAAGAAAGGGATTATGCACACTATGTCTATGTTAGAGATATTGTAAGTGTGAACATTAGATATGATGAATATAATATTATCATGGATAATATTATTATTGTGTGAATGTAATATTACATATAGTAAATGTATTTAAAATGGTAATTACAATTAGTAAGTTAGCTTTAGATAATAAAACAATGAGATATTGTTTTATTATCAATGAAGATTAATGGTTGAAACCATTGAGTAGATTGATATGCAATCAAAGATTGTTGAAAGGTTGCACGAAAGACAAAGAAATTGTTATGAGAGTTGTTATATCCTCAAATATAATGGATGCATAATGGGCAAATTAGCTAGAGTTAATAGAAAAAATTCAAGCAAATTTGTGCTCCTACCTTACTATACCGAGAGGATGTAAATTCTAATGTAAACATATAAAGATATCATTGTGCGTAGCGTATACATGTAATGTGAAAATTGTATTATGTAGGCTTGAATATAAACAATGTAAGCACAATCATAGATTCATGCCCCAAGTGAGTGGATAGAAATAACTCAAACATGATAGATGAGTATATTCTTTATCCTTGAAAAGTAAATTAATGAGATAAGTACCAAGTGTATCTAAAATCACACACTTCTATTTATTATATTGCTAAGTATGTTGTTTTATATATGGATTTGTGTAAGAAAAGTATTCACTTCACACACCTTTGATCCTTCTTGTTTTGAGTGTCTTTATTGTTGTTATCTATATTTTCTTCACATTTTCTAGTTGTCACAAGGATCCTCTCGTCACAATGTCCTCACATTTGTCTCACACTACCACCCAGGTTTCGACACTAGCACCCAGGCGCTCATGTCCACTTTGTTCTTGATCTTATTTTTGATATTGGTAGTCGGCCTTTTCAGTTTTCTTACTCCTATCCCAAGGTACTAGTCAACATGTCATGTCATTAGTGTTGAAATTCAAGCAAGAGATCCCGATATAAACACAACATACATACCATTATAAACACATACAATTTTTATCAA
Organism: Taxus wallichiana var. yunnanensis; assembly: GCA_018340775.1. Classification (NCBI taxonomy): domain Eukaryota; kingdom Viridiplantae; phylum Streptophyta; class Pinopsida; order Cupressales; family Taxaceae; genus Taxus; species Taxus wallichiana. The sequence continues at coordinate 121,398,390 of CM031238.1, forward strand.
GGGTTATCTATCTACATATCTCAAGGGATTGCATTTGGGCGCATTTTGTTGCATATACACCACATAGGAAGGGGAAGTTCTAAATTCCATCCCACACATTTGCATTTTATCTAGCTATTGCCCACTATCTTGGCGTCATCGACGCGAGGGCAACCTAGGTGCATTATTGTACACACAATCACATAGAACTACATTGGGTTTGAGATGTAGTGTAACGCTCAATTGTAAGTTCACTAGTTTGACAATTGAGGACAGTCCTACCCCTCATTTTGCATATTTCTTTTTTAGGATTTGATGTCTTTTTATGGTTTTGTAGGAGATTTTTATATTGCAGATTTACAGTGTACTCAGAAGTCAAAGTATGACATACAAATGATCATTGGTGAAAAAGTGCAAACCCTAGCGGCAACGTCAGAACTAGATCCCGAGATTTTCTATAGACTACAATGCCCACCAAAGGTCTAGGGCGCCCACGGGTACTCCTGTCCCTATCCAGGCACCCATTTCTAGGCATTTCCAACACCTCTCGCATTTTTCGAGCGGGATTACGACAATCACGTGTTTTTGTTCTATCGCATTTCCCATCCCAAACACACTTCTAAAAGCAAAATTAAAGTAAGTGCTCTATCTCTTCCATTTGATTTCATAATTAAATCAAATAAATTGCCTTGTATTTGTATTTCATTATATCATTTGTAGCAATCATTTCTAGTAAAATAATTTAGATTTTATTAAATCATTTTGTGAACCCTTATCTTAGAACTCATTGCCATAAGATCCACTAAACCCCTAATGGCTAAGAATATATCTTCTCCTCCTAGGCAAGCCATGCCTCATGCAGTATTAATCATATTTATGATGAAACAACTATAATCGAACTTAGCACTTTATCACAATACCATTCTTTTAGATGATACTCAAACACAATTGTTGGCTCATGAATGCAATGTTCCTACTAGCTTTGATCACTCTTCCATTAACATTGTTTATGATCCAAAGAAGCTTTTCTCGTTTGAGACTTTGCTATTCAGTAAGCCATACTCCACCCTCTTCTATTTCTGTTGAAACTCTAGATGATGTTATTATCAATTTTATGCTTAGTCTTGATTGCGATACTACTTATATAAAAACATGATGAAAATATATATGTGCATGATGTTGTTTCTAATACTAGTCAGGATGATTGTATAGTTGCATCTCATACTCCTTGCATTTCTCGAAAACATCTCCAATGATTGAAATGATACATTTCATACTAGTTCTCCTCCTACTTCATTGCATGTTGATGATATGCTTAATGAAATACTTGTATCTAAATCTTTTCTAATATGGATGATAAACATGCTAGTAACGATTCCACTTATTTGTATACTCTTCAATGAGAATTCTCTACTTCGCTTTCATCTTCTTTTGAGATTGTGTCTAGTAACATGCATGTTGATTCATCTCATTCTATTACTTTATCTCCTAACAATCCTTCGATGCTATTCTAATGCTTTTATCGATATTCCATGTTCTTCACCACATATTACTTCTTCCGCACCTACACCTATTGTGCATATAGCATCGACATCCTCCATTTCTTCTTTTGACATTCCTATGATCACTCATAATGGAAAACTTCAACCACTCAATACACCATTCACATCTTCTACCATTCCTTCACATGACATCTTATCACTCATGCATGTTGTTGGCCAATTACAATCTCAGGTCCAATCTCTTAGCTTGAAAGAAAGGCCTATTATGCTTCTATCGATAACAATTCTTTACATGAAAATTCTATTCCAAAAATATTCACAATTCAACATTTACCAAGGATTTCATTATGCCTACATTTTCATGGTTTGATGGTACTGGAAATCCATATTTGTATCTCAAGAATTATCATCTAGATATGGCTTCTTATTCCAATGATTGGTTATTGCTTAAAGCTTTTCATTATAGTCTTACTGATGATGCTCTCTAATGGTACATGTATCTACCTTTCGGATCTATTAGTACCTATGGTGAGATGGAAGAGGCCTTCCTTCGACGTTTTATACTTAACAATGGCCATAGAGTTACACATGACCACTTACTTGGCTTATCAAGGCAAGACAAAACCTATTATTGATTACATTTTGTGTTTCAATGCTTGTATGCATCGACTAGTCTTTCAACCCAATGATTTAGAAAAGTAATTCATATTTTTCGTGGATTGATTCCTAATTTAAAGTAACACTTGTAATATGATACATGCAATCATTCACACTCTTATGGTACAAAGTCATTGATATAGAACAAGATCTCATTGCTGCACATGTCATAGATCCTCCTCCTATTTCTGTATTGTTGCATCATCTAGTTCTTCTCCTCTTCCATATGTTAAGCGTCCTCCTAGGTCTCCATCTCCTCCACCCCATGCAAGTCTAGTCCTCTCCATCACATAAGCATCCTTCATCTCCTCCATTGTGTCGGTCTCTGCCTAAGACTTCTCCATCTCCTCCATGAGAGCCATTACACTTTTCTCATGACGTTAGGCCTCATGATGTGTTGTGTGTTTTTTTAACAAGCGCTTGATTCACTTACCTTCTAATCAACATCATCCACCTCATCGCTTGCAACGTCAATGTGATTGACCTTATTGTGACTATCATCGCATCAATAGCCAACATGACAATGATCACAGTGTCCCTTATGATCGATTACATAACAATTAGAAGACAAGGGTGTCATTTCCTTTGGCTCTCGCTCTCATGAGTGGTCTATGTCTCTAATTCCACGCAAGTATGTTGTTACTCTAGTGCATTTATCTCCTTCACCCGCTTCTAAGGTCATTACTCATCCACCTCCGCATGTCATTATTCATGCACGCCCTCCATCTCATTCATCCACCATTGCACCATCTCATCCACCGCGCATATGCTTCTACTACACATTGGCTGCCTAAGCTATTGACATTTGTGCTTCCCACTACTGCATCTCCCATCATTTCCACCATCTCATTAGGCATTTAGTTTGGTTCATACACTCATGCTGCTTACACTCCATATGCTTCCATCGCTCCATGTCTACTTGGTCTTTGGTAGGTGAATTTCTCACCTTACCCCCAATGACACATGATGACATTGAGGGATCTATTACAATAAGAACCTCGCTCCATCTCTTGCGCTACACACTTCATTGATCTATCTATCTAGCGTATATACTATCGAGTCATTTCTTGATTACACACTCTTGCTTTCTGGTTCATTCTTGATCTGAGGGGTATTATATAAATTGTTGGGGTTAGCACACCGGTTGTATAGATAATATATCAAATTTAAGCATACATGCAAATAAAAGCGGATATTCTACCAGAAGAAATATACAAAACAAGAGATATAAATCAACACCATATTTAATGTGGTTCACCCAGTGTGGGCTACGTCAACCAAGAAACAAGCCAATCTATTATCCAAAGTTTTCACAAGATATACAATTGAAGATTTACAATCTTCCACACCTCTCGGATGTACAATACTTTCTTTCTCTTAAGTTTTTGCTTCTTCACCAAGAATTCTCTCTCACAATTATTCTTACAATAATCATCAACTATTGCAAGTTCTTCTTAATTCTTACTTCTAAACCCTAACTTTCACGCTTATATAGGTGTATACAAAATTAGGGCATTTAGCCATACAATTACAATCAATAGATCCGCTTTAATACTAAAAATAGATCTAATTCCCATGAGTTAATTAAAACATCCACACAGGGTAACTAAATTGTGACAACAGATTAGCCCTAACCGATGCCGGTTCTTCCTTGCTGACCGATGTCGGTCCCTTCATAAACCGATGTCGGTTCTGTGTTTTCCAACAAGTTTCACATTGCATGCTAAACCGAAGTAATTGATCTCCATAACTCAACAATCTTCCACTTGGAGATTAATTACTTGCACCATACTTGTCACAACGTCATTCTTGGATTCTTCCTTAGCTTTGTTTCTTCCTCTTGAAGTATCAAACTCAAGACCAACATAAGTGGAATGTAGCTCCAACTTCTCATTTGCTAACATATTTGTTAGCATATCCGCATGGTTTTCACTCGTATGAATCTTTTCCAGTTCAACTAGCCATCTTCCAATACTTGCTGCCGTATGAAGTGATACTTCATTTGAATGTGTTTCATTCTAGAATGAAATGCTTGAGTTCTTTTCCAAATGAATTGCACTTTGACTATCACTAAACAATTTGCAATCATCATCTTGCTCCTTTCCAACTCTTTCATTAACCTACTTATCCATATCATCTCATTGCTAGCCTTTGTAGGCTGTAACATACTTTGCCTCTGTAGTGGACAAAGCCACAACCTTCTACAATCTTGAAATCTAGCTAACTTTTGTCTCACCTACATGTGAAAATATATCCAGTGAGTGCTCCTCCTACCATTTAGATCTCCATCCATATTCGAATCAACATAGCCACATAATGAAATATCTCGAACCTCCATAACATAACTACATCTTTATATATGTCTTTTCAAATATCTCGAGTATCCATTGGACTACTTTCAATACTCTTTACCTAGATTGACCATATATCTACTCACAACCCCCCTTTACTCGTCTGTAATGTTTGGTCTAATACAAACCATAACATACATGAGGCTTCCAAGTGCTTTGAAGCATATATACTCGTGTAATGTATTTGACCTCTCATGTGAAGATGGACACTTTGATCTTTGCTAATTTGAAGTGTCCAAATTACCATAGGTGTACTGACAGGTTTTACATTTTGCATCTTAAAGCTTTCTAACACCATGTAGATATAATCCTCCTGAGACAAATACAATTTCTTATTCTTCCTGTATCAGTGTATTTGCATGCCAATGATTCTTTTTGTAGCTCCTAAATTCTTCATAGAAAATGTGTGAGCTAACTTTCCCTTAAGCTCACCAATGTCTTGCATACTAGATCCTGTAATAAGCATATCATCCACATACAGTAACAAAATAATATAGCTCCCATTTTCAAGCTTCTTGAAATAAACACAATGGTCAGATTCACATCTCAAGTAACCATGTTCATGCATAAAACTATCAAACCTCATGTACCATTGCCTTGGAGCTTGTTTGAGCCCATATAGGCTCTTTTTCAACCTAGCACACTAATTTCTCCTTACCCTTGACTTCATACCCAAGTGACTGCTGCATATAAATATCTTCATCCAAATCACCATGATGGAAAGCCGTCTTCACATCTAATTTCTCTAAATGCAAATCCTCTACTACTGACTAAACTCAATACAATACGAATAGAAGTCATCTTTACAATGTAGAGAAAATATTTCACAAAGTCAATACCCACTTTCTATGCAAATCCTTTTACTACAAGCCTTGTATTGTACCTTTTCTATCTAACCTCTTCTTCCTTGATCTTGTAAACCCATTTGTTGCGCATGTCCTCTTACCTGCTGACTTACTTAACCAAATCTTGAGTTTGGTTCTGCGCTCCGAGTCCATCTCCTCATCCATGCCATGCTCCCCTTTGGACGTGGGTCTCATCCTACATTGTTCTTTAAAACTCTCTGGTTCACCATTATCAGTCAATAATAAATAAAATAGAGAATGTGTAAATCTTTACGGAGGTATACTTACCATTTGTGACCTTCTCGCAGGGAGTTTGGGGTATTGGAGGCTCATTTTGGACCTCTTGGACATTTGTATCTAAAATCTATCGTTGACCGACGCCGGTCACCTTTAACCGACACCAATTTTGCTAGCGATGCCAATTTGGATCTTATGTAACCGATACTGGTTCACCGACCGATTCTAGTCGAAGGGTCAACCGACACCGATTACCATGTAACCTGCCGATATTACTTTTAAATCTAAGAGTTCATTTTCATTTACAAACTTATCAACTAAGAGTCGTCTTTGGGTACCAAAATTTGATCCATGTACATTATTTTTTCATTTCATTCAACATCATGACTCTAATAATTTTAGAATTCTCTAAATCCCAAAAACAAACCGAAATCACTAAATCCATAACCAATGAAAGTGCATCTCTTAGATTTTTCATCCAACTTTTTCCTATTTTCTTTATTATTATGCACAAAATCTTCAAAACCAAAAAAATTAAGAAAAATAAATCTACCTTTTTTCGGTCCAATCTTTCTCTTTGGTATTCCTCCATCTAGTGAACTTAATTGGGCCCATGGTTAATCAAATAAACTGCCGTTGTATCAACTTCTTACGCCCAAAATCGCAAGGGCAATCTTGAATGTATCCTTATACTTCTAAAGACGTTCCATGATTGTTATGTTTATTTTTCTGCAACACCATTCTCTGTGGTGTTCTTGAAACCATTATTTTTCTACGTATTCCCATTCACTGAATAATAATCATTGAAATCCTTTCTACTGATATTCATCGACATTTTCGATCTAAGACACTTCAAATTTAAATTTGATTCATTCTCAACAAGGGCTTTCCATCTTTTAAAAGTTTTAAAAACATCAAATTTATGTTTAATACAATAAACTCACACATTTTTGTAGCATTATCAATGAAAGTAACATAATACTTGAGATCCTCCATGAGAAGCTACACGAGTGGTCCCCACACATCTCGAGTGTACAAGCTCCATTTCTACTCCTTAGCTGCCCCAACTTTGAGAAATCTCACTCTTTTTCTTTCTAAAGGCACAATGCTCACAAAAGTCAAGATCTATTTTTTTTAAATATGATAACTTACCCTTAGCCTTTAAGATCTCGCATTCCTTTTTGACTCATATGGCCCATCTAATTATGCCACATATATACATCTCGAATCAAGTAAACAATACATAAAATGAATCCATAACACATGTAGATAAATATAACGTTTCTATCTTCTTACTTCTTGCCACAACAAAAGTACCCTTGGTGACTTTCAAAGAGTCTCATGTAAATATAACCATGTAACCAATTTCACCTAGTTGCCCTTATAGAAATAAGATTTTCTTGAGGTTTGACACATGTCTCATATCTTTCAATACCCATGTATTTTCATTTGTAATTTTATATGAACTTTCCCTTTATCAGGTAATTCATGCAGGTTCATCATCACTCAAATAAACATGCCCAAAATTTCCCTGGACATAATTTTTGAAATAACCCTTATTAGGGGTGGCATGGAAAAAAGCTCTGAATCTAAAACATATGATTCAATTTTATTATCTAAAGAAAGAATAAGAGTATCTTACATTACCTCGATTGTAGCAAAATTTACTTCTTTACCTTTGTTTGGTTGTTAGTTCTCTTTATCCTTTGACCAAAATCTTTATTTACATGTCATTTCTTTCCATATTTCCAATAAGTAATTCCCTTACATCTAGATTTGGATCTGTTATCCCTTGACTTTGACTTCATATTACTCTTACTCTTTGATCTCTCATTCTACCTACCCTGCTTACATTCAAATCATTCCCGGATGATGATTTCTCTCGTACTTTTTGTGAATTTCTTCATTTAATATTATACTAACCACATCATCAAACTTCAAAATATTATTTGCAGATGATGTATTACTAACAACCATTACCAATTAATCCCAACTATCAAACAAAGAACATAAGAATAAAAGTGCTTTCACTTTATCATCAAACAAGATATCAACCGATTTTAAGCGATTTGTAATAGATCTGAAATCATTCAAATGACTAGATACAAATCCACTTCATGCATCTTAGAACTAAATAGTTTCTTCATCAAATAAACTTTATTTGAAGCACTAGGTTTTTTTATAAATTAGTAAGAGATTTCATTAACCCTACTGATAGAAGTCATACGTAATATTGAAGCCACGGATGTTGCCGATTCAATCTTATAGATCCCAAAGTCTTTACTCGTAAAGAATCTTCCATTCTTCATCAATCATCTTCGTAGGTCTAGACTTCTCATCCAATGATAAATATAAATCTATTTGATACGGATAATCCTCAATCTGCATCTTCCATAATCGATAATTTCGGTCGTCAAACTTCTCTACCTTGTATTTATTTTCTTACATTATTGTTGTGCTCCCACTCAATAAGAAAATCCTCTGTGATTAAATATGTCAACACACAAAACCATCAAACAAATATCTTTGATACCGTTGTTGGGGTTAGCACACCGATTGTACAAATAATATACCGTATTTAAGTATACATGTAAATAAAAATGGATATTCTACCGATAAAAACAAGAGATATAAATGGTTCACCCATTTAACGCGTGGTTCACTACATCCTACGTCCACTAAAAACAAGCCAATCTATTATCCAAAGATTTCACAAGATATACAATTGAAGATTTACAATCTTCCACACCTTTGGGATGTACATTACTTTCTTTCTCTTAAGTTTTTACTTCTTCACCAAGAATTTTCTCTCTCGAATTATTCTTATAATAATCATCAACTTTTGAAAGTTCTTATTAATTCTTACTTCTAAACCCCGACTTTCATGCTTATATAGGCATATACAAACTTAGGGCATTTAACCATGCAATTACAATCAATATATCTGCTTTAATACTAAAAATATATCTAATTTCCGTGAGTTAATTAAAACATTCACACACGATAACCGATTTGGTTAGCCCTAACCGATGCCGGTTCCTCCTTGTTTGACCAATGTCATTCATAGGTGACCTATGTTGGTCCTTCATAACCTTGATGTCGACATCTTGTGTTTTCCAACAAGTTTCACATTACATGCTAAACCGAAGTAATTGAGCTCCACAACTCAACAATCTCCCACTTAGAGATTAATTACTGCACCATACATGTACATCGTCATTATTGGATCCTATCTTAGCTTTGTTTCTTCCTCTTTAAATCTCAAACTTGAAAACAAACAAAAGTGGAGTGTAGTTGTAACTTCTCATCCTTTGCTAATGGATTTGTTAGCATATCTCAGATAGTTTTCACTCGTATGAATATTTTCTAAATTCAACTACCCATCCACCAATACCTACCGTATGAAGTGATACCTCAATCCGAATGTGTTTCGTTCTCGAATGAAATGCCGAGTTATTTGCCAAATGAATTACACTCATTGTCACACGAACAATTTTCAATCATCTTGCTCCTTTCCCAACTCTTTCATGAACCTACTCATTTATATCATTTTTACTAGCCTCTCGTAGTTGAACATACTCTGCCTCTATAGTAGACAAAGCCACCACCTTCTCGCAAGCTTGAAATCCAACTAACTTCCCTCCCACCTACTGTGAAAATATATCGTGTAGTGCTCCTCCTACCACCTAGATCTCCAACCATATAAGAATCAAAATAGCCACATAATGAAATATTCGAACCTCTATAGCATAATTACATGTTAGATGTTCCTTTCAAATACCCAGTATCCATTGGATTGTTTTCCAATGCTCTTTACTTAGATTGGCCATATATCTACTTAGAACTCCCACCTCTTGTGCGAAATGTCTCGTCTGGTACAAACCATAACGTATATGAGACTCCTAATTGTTGAAGCATATGACACTCGTGTCATGTATTTGAACTTCTCATGTGATGATGGAAACTTATCTTTGCTCAATTTGAAGTGTCCATCCATAGGTGTACTAACAAGTTTTGCATTCTACATCTTGAACCTTTATAACACCATGTAGATTTAATCTTCCTGAGACAAATACAATTTCTTGTTCTTCATGTCTCTTGTATTTGCATGTAAATGATTCTTTTTTCAGCTCCTAAATTCTTCATAGAAAATGTGTAGCTAGCTTTCCTTAAGCTCACAAATGTCTTGCATACTAGATTCTGTAATAAACATATCATCCACATCAACAACAAATTTATATAGCTCCCATTTTTAAGATTTTTGAAATAAACACAATGGTCGATTCACATCTTAAGTAACCATGCTCATGCATAAAACTATCAAACCTCATATACCATTACCTTGGAGCTTGTTTGAGCCCATATAGGATATTTTTAACTTGCACACTAATTTCTTTTACCCTTGACTTCATCCAGTGATTTCTGCATATAAATCTCTTCATCCAAATCACCATGGATGAAAGTTGTCTTCACATCTAGTTTCTCTAAATGTAAATCCTCTCTGCAACTAAACTCAATACAAGATTTAATAGAAGTCATCTTTACAACATGAGAAAATATTTCACCAAAGTCAATACCTTCTTTCTGTGTGCAAATATCTTTATTACAAGTCTTGCCTTGTACCTTTTATGTCCATCCTCTTCTTCCTTGATCTTATAAACCTACTTGTTCTGCATGTCCTCTTACTCGCCGACAACTTAACTAAATCCCAAGTTTGGTTCTATCCAAGGAGTCCATCTCCTCATTTATGTCATGCTCCCACCGGACATTGGTCTCATCCTACATTACTTTTTCAAAACTCTCTGGTTCACCATTATCGATCAATAATAAATAAAATAAAGGTGTAAATCTTTACGGAGGTTTACTTACCCTTTGTGACCTTATCATAGGAGTTTGGGGTACCAGAAGGCTCATTTTGGACATCCTTGACATTTGTATCCAAATATGTCGGTGATTGGCGCCGGTCACCTATAATCGGCGCTGCTTCGATAACCGATTCTAGTTTGTTTTCCATAACCGATCTGGTTTAGATGACCGATGCTTTAGTCGGTGGTCAATCGACACCGATTCTTGTGTAATCTTTTCGTATTACTTTTAAATTTGAGAGTTCATTCTCATTTACAAACTTATCAACCAAGATATCCTGGTACCAAAATTTTATCCATGTACATTATTTTTTTATTTCATTCAACATCACGACTCTAATAATTTTAGAATTTTTAAATCCTAAAATGGAATCTAAAATCACCAGATCATAACCAATGAAAGTGCATCTCTTGGATGTTGTATTTAACTTTTTCCTATTTTCCTTATCAATATACACAAAAGCTTCAACAAAAAACTTTAAGGAAAAATAAGTCTACCTTTTTTCCGGTCCAATCTTCCTCGATATTCCTCCATCTAGTGAACTTGAAGGCCCACGGTTAATCAAATAAACCATCTTGTATCAACTACTTATTCCCAAAACTGCAAGGGCAATCTAGAATGTATCCTCATACTTTTATCATGTTCTATGATTTTAATGTTAATTCTTTCTAACACCATTCTCCTATGTGTTTTCTTGGAACCGTTCTTTTTCTACGTATCCCATTCACTCGAACAATAATCATTGAAAGTATTGCTACAATATTTACCACCATTGTCGGATCTAAGACACTTCAACTTTGAATTTGATTCATTCTCAACAAGGGCTTTCCATCTTTTAAATTTTTGAAAACATCGATTTATGTTTAATACAATAAACCCATACCTTTCTTGTAGCATTATCAATAAAGTAACATAATACTGAGATCCTCCATGAGAAGCTACATGAGTTGGTCCCCACACATCTGAGTGTACAAGCTCCAATTTCTACTCCTTCTTAGTTTCCCCAACTTTGAGAAATCTCACTCTCTTTTTCTTTCCAAAGACACAATGCTCACAAAAGTCAAGATCTAAATTTTCAAATCTGATAACTTACCCTTAGCTTTTAAGATCTGCATTCCTTTTTGACTCATATGGCCCAACTGATTATGCCACATACATGCATCTAAATCTAAAGTAGACAATGCATAAAAGGAATCAGTAAAAATTGTAGATAAATATAACATTCCTACCTTCTTACCTCTTTTCCACAACAAAGGTACCCTTGGTGACTTTCCAAAGTCTCCTATAAATATAACCATGCAACCAGCTTCCCTAGTTTTCTTGAGAAATAAGATTTCTCTTGAGGCTTGACACATGCCTCAAATATTTTCAATACCCATGTATTTCTCATTCTGTAATTTTAGATGAACTTCCCTTTACTAGTATTATACTACAAGGTTCATCATCACCCAAATAAACATGCCCAAAATTTCCCTAGATATAATTTTTGAAATAACCCTTATTAAAGGTGTATGGAAAAGAAACTCCTTAATCTAAAACCCATGATTCAATTCTATTATCTAAAGAAATAATAAGAGCATCTTGCATTACCTCGCTTTAATAATAAGATTTTCTTCTTTACCTTTGTCTGTTTGTTGGTTCTTTTATCCTTTGACCAACAATCTTTCTTCACATGTCCTTTCTTTTCACATTTCTAACAAGTAATTCCCTTACATCTAGATTTGGATCTGTTATCCCTTGACTTTGACTTCCCATTACTCTTACTCTTGGATCTCTCCTTCTCATCGCCTCTGCTTTCTACATTCAAAGCATTCCCATATGATGAATCATCTATACTCTTTCTATGAATTTCTTCATTCAAGATTATATCAATCACATCATCAAACTTAAAAATATTATTTACGATGTTGTATTACTAATAATCATTACCAAGTTATCCCAACTATAAGACAAAAACATAAGAATAAAAGTGTTTTCACTTCATCATCAAACAATATATCAACCGATTTTAACTTATTTGGAATAGATCTGAAATCATTCAAATGACTAGATGCAGATCCACATTCATGCATATTAGAACTAAATAGTTTCCTCATCAAATAAACTTTATTTGAAGCACTAAGTTTTTCATATAAATTAGTAAGAGATTTCATTAACCCTACCGTAGACGTTGCTTCTGTAATATTGGAAGCCACAGATGCTGACAGACTCAATCTTATAGATCCCAAAGCCTTTCTGTAAAGAATCTTCCATTCTTCATCAGTCATCTTCGTAGGTCTAGACTTCTCATCCAACGGTAAATACAAATTTATTTGATATAGATAATCCTCAATCTACATCTTCCATAATTGATAATTTTGGTCATCAAACTTCTCTACCTTGTATTTATTTTCTTTTACCATTGTTTTAGCTCCCACTCAATCATAAAACTCTCTGTGATTAAATATGTCAACACACAAAACCGTCAAACAAATCTTTGATACTAGTTGTTGGGGTTAGCACACCGATTGTACAGATAATATACCAAATTTAAGCATACATGCAAATAAAAATAGATATTCTACCGGAAAAATATACAAAACAAGAGATATAAATCAACACCGGATTAATGTGGTTCACCCGAAGTGTGGGCTACGTCCACCAAGAAACACGCCAATATATTATCAAAGATTTCACAAGATATATAAATTTAAAATCTTCCACACCTCTGAGGATGTACATACTTTCTTCTCTCTCTCTCTCAGATTTTACTTCTTCACAAAAATTTTCTCTCTCGAATTATTCTTACAATAATCATCAACTTTTGCAAGTTCTTCTTAATTCTTACTTCTAAACCATGAATTTAATGCTTTTATAGGCGTATACAAACTTAGGTAACTTAGTCATGCAATTACAATCAATATATTTTTTAATACTAAAAATAGATCTAATTCCCATGAGTTAATTAAAACATCCACACATAGATAACCGACGTTGGTTAGCTCTAACCGATCTGGGTTCCTCATTTTCCCTACCGATGTCATTCATAGGTGATCGATGTCGGTCCTTCATAACCAATTTTTCTTGTGTTTTCCAGTAGTTTCACATTGCATGCTAAACCAAAGTAATTGAGCTCCATAACTCAACAATCTCTCACTTGGAGATTAATTACTGCACCATACTTGTATACCATCATTCTTGGATCCTTCCTTAGCTTTGTTTCTTCCTCTTCAAGTCTCAAACTCAAAAACCAATAGAAGTGGAGTGTAGCTCCAACTTATCCTTTCTTAATAGATTTGTTAGCATATTTGCATAGTTTTCACTCATATGAATCTTTTCCAAATCAATTTCTCATCCTCCAATACCTACCGTATGAAGTGATACCTCAACTGAATGTGTTTCATTCTCGAATGAAATGCTTTGCATTCTTTGCCAAATGAATTACATTCTCGATCACATCACTTTGAAAAATTTGTAATCATCTTGCTCCTTTTCCCAAATCTTTCACGAACCTACTCATCCATATCATCTCCGACTAGCCTATATAGCCGCAACATACTCTGCCTTTGTAGTCAAAAAAGCCACAACCTTTCGCAATCTTGAAATTGAGCTAACTTCCGTCCCACCTACTATGAAAATATATCTAGTAGTGCTCCTCCTACCATTTAGATCTCCACCATATCCGAATCAACATAACCACATAATGAAATATCTCGAACCTTCATAATAAAACCGCATCTTAGATGTTCCTTTCAAATACTTGAGTATCCATTGGATTGTTTTCTAATGCTCTCTACCTGGATTGACCATATATCTACTCACAACTCCCACTTGTGAAATGTCTGGTCTAGTAAAAACCATAACATACATGAAACTCCCAATTGTTGAATTATATGACACTCATGTCATGTATTTGACCTCCTCATGTGATGATGTACGCTGATATTTTCTCAATTTGATGTGTCCAGACATATGTGTACTAACAAGTTTTACATTCTGCATCTTGAACCTTTCTAACACCATATAGATATAATCCTCCTGAGACAAATATAATTTCTTGTTCTTTCTGTCTTTGTGTATTTGCATGCAAATGATTCTTTTTACAGCTCCTAAATCCTTCAACGTAAATGTGTGAGCTAGCTTTCCCTTAAGCTCACCAATGTCTTACATACTAGATTCTATAATAAACATATCATCCACATACAATAAAAAATAATATAGCTCCCATTTTTAAACTTTTGAAATAAACACAATGGTCGATTCACATCTCAAGTAACCATGTTTATGCATAAAACTATCAAACCTCATGTACCATTGCCTTGGAGCTTGCTTGAGCCCATATAGGCTCTTTTTCAACCTGCACACTAATTTCTCCTTACCCTTGCCTTCATACCCAACTGGTTGTTGCATATAAATATCTTCATCCAAATCACCATGAAGGAAATATATCTTCACATCTAGTTTTTCTAATTGTAAATCCTCTATTGCAACTAAATTCAATATAATACGAATAATAGTCATCTTTTACAATATGAGAAAATATTTCACCAAAGTCAATACATTCTTTCTCTGCAAGTCGCTTTACTACAAGCCTTGCCTTGTACCTTTTATGTCCATCCTCTTCTTCCTTGATCCTATAAACTCACTTGTTCTGTAATGTCCTCTTACTTGCTGATAACTTAACTAAATCCCAAGTCTGGTTCTATTCCAAGGAGTCCATCTCCTCATCCATGCCATGCTCCCACTGGACATGGGTCTCATCCTGCATTGCTTCTTCAAAACTCTCTGGTTCACCATTATCAGTCAATAATAAATAAAATAGAGAAGGTGTAAATCTTTCTGGAGGTTTACTTACCCTTTGTGACCTTCTCATAGGAGTTTGGGGTATCGAAGGCTCATTTTGGACCTCCTAGACATTTGTATCCAAATATGTCAGTGACTGATGCCGATCATCCATGAACGACGTCGGTTACGATAACCGATTCTAGTTTGTTTTTTCCGTGAACGATACTCGTTTAGGTGACCGATGCTTGTCGTCAATCGATTGACACTTAGTTACTATGTAACCTTGTCGATATTACTTTTAAATTTGAGAGTTCATTCTCATTTACAAAATTATCAATCCAAGTTACGTCCTCTGAGTACCAAAATTTGATCCATGCACATTATTTTTCATTTCATTCAACATCACGACTCTAATAATTTTAAAATTCTCTAAATCCCAAAGACGAAATCTAAAATCACCATATCCATAACCAATGAAAGTGCATCTCTTGGATTTTATATCCAACATTTTCCTATTTTCCTTATCAATATGCACAAAAGCTTTTGAATCAAAAACTTTAAGAAAAAATAAATCTACCTCTTTTCCAGTCCAATATTCCTCTAGTATTCCTCCATCTAGTGAACTTGAAGGTCCACAGGTTAATCAAAAAAACATTTGTATCAATGTTTCTTTCCAAATCTGCAAGGAAATCTAAAATATATCATCATACTTTAACATGTTCCATGATTATCATATTCATTCTTTCTGTAACACCATTCTCCCATGTTGTTCTTGGAATCATTATTTCTCTAAGTATTCCATTCACTAACAATAATATTAAAATAATTGCTATAGTATTCATTACCATTGTCGGATCTAAGACACTTCAACTTTGAATTTGATTCATTCTCAATAAGGGCTTTCCATCTTTTAAAAGTTTCAAAAACATCATATTTATGTTTAATACAATAAACTCATACCTTTCTTGTAGCATCATCAATGAAAGTAACATAATACTGGGATCCTCCATGAGAAGCTACCTAAGTTGGTCCCCACACATCTGAGTGTACAAGCTCCAATTTTTCTCCTTATTATTTGTCCCACTTTGAGAAATCTCACTCTCTTTTACTTTCCAAAGACACAATGCTCTCAAAAGTCAAGATCTAAATCTTTCAAATCTGCTAACTTACCTTAGCCTTTAAGATCTGCATTCCTTTTTGAGTCATATGGCCCAACCGATTATGCCACATACATGCATCTGAATCCAAAGTAGACAATACATAAAAGAAATCTATAACACATGTAGATAAATATAACGTTCTTACCTTTTACCTCTTGCACAACAAAATTATCCTTGGTGACTTTCCAAAGTATCCTGTAAATATAACCATGACCAACTTCCCTAGTTTCCCTGTAGAAATAAGATTTCTCCTAGGCTTGACACATGCCTCACATCTTTCAATATCCATGTATTTCCATTCTCATGTAATTTTAGATGAACTTCCCTTTACCAAGAATCTGTAAGGTTCATCATCACCCAAATAAACATTCCCAAAATTTTCCTAGATATAATTTTTGAAATAACCCTTGTTAGGGGTGGCATGGAAAGAAGCTTATGAATCTAAAACCATGATTCAATTCTATTATCTAAATAAATAATAAGAGCATCTTGCATTACCTTAGCTACATCAAGATTTACTTCTTTACCTTTGTCTGTTGTTGGTTCTCTTTATCCTTTGACTCTTTCTTTGCATGTCCTTTCTTTTCACATGTCTAACAAGTAATTCCCTTACCTCTAGATTTAGACATGTTATCCCTTGACTTTGACTTCCCATTACTCTTACTCTTGGATATCTCCTTCTGCGCCCTTTTTCCTACATTGAAAGCATTCCCAGGATGGTGACTCCTCACCTACTCTTTCTGTGATTTCTTCATTCGAGATTATACCAATCACATCATCAAACTTCAAAATATTATTTTGCAGATGCTTTATTACTAACAATCATTACTAAGTTATCCCAATTATCGAAAAGAACATAAGAATAAAAGTGCTTTCACTTCATCATCAAACAATATATCAACCGATTTTAATTGATTTATAAAAATTTGAAATCATTCAAATGACTAGATGCGAGATTCATATTCATGCATCTTAGAACTAAATAGTTTCTTCATCAAATAAAATTTATTTGAAACACTAGGTTTTTCATATAAAGTAACAAGAGATTTCATTAACCCTATCATTAGAAGTCGCATAATATTGGAAGTCATAGTGCTTCTAGACTCAATCTTATAGATCTCAAAGCCTTTCTCGTAAAGAATCTTCCATTCTTCATTAGTCATCTTCGTAGGTCTAGACTTCTCATCCAATGGTAAATACAAATCTTTTTGATATAGATAATCCTCAATCCGCATCTTCCATAATTGATAATTTCGGCAATCAAACTTCTCTACCTTGTAGTTATTTTCTTTTTCCATTTCGTAGTTCTCACTCAATCGAAAACCTCTCGTGATTAAATATGTCAACACACAAAACCATCAAACAAAGCTTTGATACCAGTTGTTGGGGTTAGCACACCGATTGTATAGATAATATACTAGATTTAAGTATACATGCAAATAAAAATAGATATTCTACCAGAAGAAATATACAAAACAAGACATAAATCAACACCGATTTAACGTGGTTCACCCAAAGTGTGGGCTATGTCCACAAAGAAACAAACCAATCTATTATCCAAAGATTTCACAAAATATACAATTAAAGATTTAAAATCTTCCACACCTTTGGGATGTATAGTACTTTCTTTCTCTCAAGCTTTTGCTTCTTCACCAAGAATTTTATCTCTCACAATTATTCTACAATAATCATCAAATTTTACAAGTTTTCTTTATTATTACTTCTAAACCCCGACTTTAATGCTTATATAGGTGTATAAAAACTTAGGTAACTTAGCCATGCAATTACAATCAATAGATCTTCTTTAATACTAATAATAGATCTAATTCTCGTGAGTTAATTAAAACATCCACACATAGCTAATCGACACTCGTTAGCCCCAACTGATTCTCGATTCCTCCTTGCCTACCGATGCCGGATATAGGTGACTAATGTCGATCCTTTCATAACCAATGTTAGTTACTATGTTTTCCTACAAGTTTCATATTACATGTTAAACCAAAGTAATTGAGCTCTACAACTCAACATAAATGAACCTTATGATTCACACATTGGGGGAATCGATATTCTCCTTCCCCCTCTCTTCATCATACTAACACACACTTAATTACACCATTATGATCATCTCATTCACATAATTTTCTAACACCATTCAGGTTTATACATACTTTACCATTCACTATATTTCTACTCATACATACAATATACTTTTGCATTATCTATTTATCACATGGCACAATTACACTATATAATTGTAATACCTACTTTTTAAAACTTCAAATTATGGGATTTTTTTATTTATTTTCCATTCTAACTATTGCTTTCGATGATTTAAATGAACAACATTTAAATCTAGCAACCATATAATTACAATTCATCAGATAACAAATCAATTAATCATGTGCTTTACTACGGGTCAATTAGATCTACCCGATCCCCCATAGATTACTCTTTTGAGTATATATATTAAGTACACAAGTAGTACCTTCCCTAGAAATTGATTTACAAGTGATGTTTCTAAGTGTCTACCAGGGTTCAATCAATCGAATCCCATCGACATCTCACACTATTGATTAGAACTTGGTGAACTTGACAGTGTAATAACTTTCACTACTTCGGCCAAAATTTAAGAGTCGTGCATGTATTCTTAGTTTCTAGATGGTACACATGTCAACAGAAACATGTCCCTTCACCATATATCTTTGTCTAGTTATCATAATTGAATCATTTAATTAAGTTAATTAGTTGCTTATTATGCTCGAGGTGCAAAACTTGTTCAACCGTGCGAAGAAGCAGATCTGTGCTAACTTAGGTTTCCTATGGGAGAGAAAGTTCTTATGAAATGACTTGCATCATTTCAAAACCATTTCTCCCCATAGCCAACATAATTTGGTACCGAGGTGACTTGCTCGAACTGGATAAACAATGGAAACAATAAATCAAGGTAGGCATAAATATTCTTAGATATTTTTATCACCTCATCAATTGTTCTCAACCCACCACTTTCTATCTTGAAACCCATGACCTTAGAGTGTGCCCTAGAGTGATCACATCCTTTGATTGATTGAGAATTTCTTGATCTAGGATGGCCACCATCTCTGGAACAAGAAATGAAGATGCAATTGGGTTGATCAAATGTTGAACATATGAGATCAATTGATTCTTTTCTTCTTTGAGTTGGGAAATTTGAGATTTGTATCTCTCCAACCTTTTAAGCACACTTGTTCATTGAATCCTTTGCCATAACAACATCACTTTCAAAAGTGGTCTTTCCAAGGGCTATTTTGGATACTTCATAGTCAGTGACTGTCATGTCCCCATGATCCTTTTCAATAGTTGGAACTACAATTTCTATAAATTTATCTTCATTATCATCAATCACTACTTTGGAGAAGACCTTAGGATTTTTAGGCACAACTTTTTTGGAAAGGGCAGAAAGAGATTCCAAATCAATGTTGGCCAATTTGACCAATCTCTTCCTCCTTTTGATTTCTTAATTAACCTAGGCTGTGTTTCATTCATTAATTCGACACAAAAGTCGAGAACTAGAAGAAATATCCTCTTTGCCTTTCTCATGACTAAAACCAGTAGGCAGTTGTTCTGTGGCCTCAATCCTTGGCAAAGTAGCATTTACAACACATTCTTGATTATCCTCATGTTCTTGTGAAATACCCTTATCACCTGGATGCTCAGAAGAATTAGATATATGTACCACTAGGATTTGCTTGGACTCTGGTGTATAACATTGATGACTTGGATCCTTAGTGGGCCTATTGGAACTCTCAGTGATGTGAATAGATGAGTTTGGGGTAGAAATACCTGAAACACGTTCTTTTCCTTCCCGAAGATGCACACTTTTTACCGACCCTTGAGACATTGCTTCTTTATTAGAGACAAGTTTGGGTAACCACCGACTTTGCCTCTGAGATGTGTGTGATGATGTTGGTGGAGACTGATGTGAAGAATTTTGCACCACCTTTTTCTGTGTAAGTCCTCCCTCATTGGCAGTTTCTGTATCTCAGACATATGTGCCTAAAATGGGAGAGGATTGGCTATCTAATTCTCATACCACATCATAGTCCTTTTCAACATAGGTTGATTCATGACATCTAGAGAAGTTTCATCTCCTTTACTCCAATCAATACCAATGAGTGGAGTGAAAACTATCTGATCATAGGAAGGATCCATAAGATCAATTCCATTATCGGTATAAGGGTCAAAGGAGGGTCCCTCAATCCGTAATTTACTATCTGAGCTAGTGTGAGACAAGAAAATTGTCGTCGTCTTACCTCCCTGTCATCCGCACATTTTGCCCAATAGTCTTCTATGTTTTCCTTGTGCCTATATCTTGCTCCTAGGGATTTTTCCATGGATCCTTTAATATCAAATTGAGCCCTACTTGTGAAAGAATGTATAGTCATGAGGGAAAATTCTTTTTCCATAAGTTTTTTTTCCAGTGTTTTATGGGAACTTGGACATTTATATTCCCCATCTAATTCAAAATGAATGCCTCCTCTACATGTTTATCCACCAAGAGGGCGAATGGATTTTGAAAAGAAGGCGTGAAAGTTCCATCAATGCCAATTTCTCACTCGACATATTTGGAAGTTTGTAAGGAGATCCCACAAATCCATTAGCTCGTATATAGGAGTAAGAGGAAACTAGATATACCAAGTTCCCATTATTTTATCACTTTGCCTTGGCATCTTCTCAAAATATTTCCTTTGGGGTTATCCTTAGTGACCGGATAATATAGAAAAGGAAATCATCGTTTACCCTCTGGAAATGGTGAGAACCGTTCTTGAACTCTAGCTTTGGGTAAAGGTGGAAAACACTATTCTTGCAAGGACCCATCGTACCTCTAGTTGTTAGCCCTGAAAATATCCTCCTTGCTACATCATAGATCAAATATGAGGTCATGTAAAAATGACTTGTCATTCTTACCTCAATCAATTTCTTATGGAGAGTATTGCTAACGATACTTTCCCAATCAATGAACATCTTTACATCAAGAATGATACAAATGAAAATTTACATCCAAGGATGAAAATTATTAGCGGAAGGGAGAACAAAAACCCTATTGAGGAGAGTAATCATATCTATGTAGTAATTTTTATGTCCTTAGAACAATATTCTAATCTCATGCGCACATCGACCTATCACCCAACGCTCACCTCAAGGCATGCGCGGTGCCAAGCCCCTCCTTTATGTGAGCATTATGAGAAGATGATGCCATTGATAATATATTAAATGCAGAAAATTAAATGGTCACACATTCATTTTGAAAACATAGGATGAGTTTTTACACCAACATACTCATTCGGATAATAAAAGAAACATCGTACAAATAGTAGATTTGGTTCATAACATAAAGAAAAGGTACTAGGGTTTACACTGCTTATCTAATTTCCTCCACCATCTACTAAAATTAGATAACAAGTAGATTCTTGCTATGATTAAATCAAGATAGCTCAAATGATCTTAGACTAATGCGAAAAGAATCAAGTCTTCGGAAATACGGGGAAAGACTTAGCCAAATTGGCAGTCAAAAATGGGCCGAGGGATGAGTCGAAAAGGAAAGTAAAAACCCGTGAAGATGCCAAGTGTCAGCCTGTCGCAATTTCAAAATCCAAGGAGGAGTGAAATCCCAAAAAACCCCGCGGGGTTTCCACGTGGAATCAATAGTAAGGGGCCCGCCAAGGAAAGGCTCCTCGTATTAATAATACAACGAGTCTCATTAAAAATTAAAAGAACCTGTGGAAGTTGCCACGTGTCATCTCGAAGCACTTTCAAAAGTTGCAAAAAATCAAAGACCCTGGGATGCGCTTGGCCTCCACGTGGACTCAACACAAATGGAATCCAACCCCAAAGTTCAAACAAGCATAAATTTTGACCATAACTCCGATTTTCACAAAATTGGAATTTTTGGAAAGATCTCGACATCCTCTACACCACAAAAAAACCGTATTTCTTATTTTTAGTAAGGGTAGTTGGTGAAAATAAAAGAAACATCTCCAGCTCCAATAAATTAACTACTCAGCCCGTAAAATGCAAGAAACCCTGGAAAACTCAAAATAACTGCTCACACTCAGAAGACCATAAATTTTGCAATTCTCAATGATTTTTCACAAAATTAGTCTCATTGGAATCGTGACTCGAGAAAGATGCACATCAATCAATAAATGTAGAAACTAATGAAGCTTTGATGGTAATTTTTAAGGAAACAATCCCAATTTAAAGAGACAGTTGGAAAGTGGTTGGGAATGCATTTAATGAGCATGGCCATCATTCTTTCACTACTGTAGGTCATGGGACATAGGGAGGAGTCTTTTACAAGCAAGGTGCCATTGATTGCACTCATTTATTACATCTTGAAAGTAGTTGGAAAAGTAATTTCAAATTTTGACTCTTCTCTCTTTCTCATTCTATTTATTATAGTCTAAGAGAGATACATGAGGAGATAGAGATCGAGAGTTAGTCGGTTTTCTTCTCTGTCTCGCCTCCTCTTCTGTAAAAGGCAGGGGCCTGGAGCTCTAGCCTTCTTTCTGAGCTTTGTAATAGCTCTCTTGCCTCTTATCTATTGTAATAATGTGCACATTTTTGGAGTAATATAATATGCCATGTGGTGCATTTTGTCCATCCTTCACATATCTATGTTGTCTCTAATAGCCTTTATTTCAACGTGGGTATACTGTGCATGTTTATAATGTTATTACTATCTTCAGAAGTTGTGTTTAAGTATTTTGAAGCGTGTTCTGTGTGATCTTCTCTGGTCTATGGTGAATTTTGTCCACCCTTTTCACTGCTCACCTTTTCCTATTTCAGATAGTTGCATTCCCGAGTTAACTTCTTCACTTTTTGGCACATGAACCTGTTAAGTTTTATGTTTTGTTTCACTTTTATGACTCCCATCTCATGCCACGAGAGAAGATCCATATTCTTTAAAATATGGAGGTTACCTTAGGGCGCACACGTCCCACTAACCTAAGGTTTCCTACGACTCTACGGCAGGTTCATCCGCAAAGATGATCATCAAACACCCATGAATAATATATTTAGAAAAAAACCATATATTCATATTGATCATAGTTCAAGAACTACATTACATTCACAAGGGTCATGACAAACTAGTGTATTAGTGTAGACAATACTCATGTATCGAAGCCCTAGTTATGCTTCCTATATTACATAAAATTTTATAGACCAATCCCATTAGATATGCTAACATTCCTACAATCCTCTAATGATAACCCCAACCCTTAGAATCTCTTATTATCCCTGTAGAGCTCCACCTTTCATCCTCTCTATGATGATTCTAAAGCTTTCCCTCATCGACCCATATGGTGACGCTCTCTCCATAATAGTCATCTATGATGCCCTTTTCTTCTACTCGAAGCATCTCTATAAATAGGTTTAACACCCACCACCATGCCTTCTGAAGTAGCATATCACATGCCAAGTGTCCATGTGGTCATCCAATGGGGCATGCTTACTCTGATCCGAGCTCTCCACTTTTTGTAATGATGTCTTTCTAGATCCTTCCATCACGTGGAATATTCCTTCCTTGATCACCAAGTTTCTAGGCTAGCACCTTATCCACTCCACATGCTTAGTCGGGTCACGCTTTCCTCGCATGCTTCTTAGAATTTCGAATATGGATAAGTCTAAGACCCTTTGTTTTACATTGTGTGAGTGCCATGGTTTATACTAAACCCTTCTAAAACCCTTGTCCTATGTGCTTTCACCTGTGCGCCTTATTCTTATTGGTCCCGCACGTGCATGTGCCCTTTGGCAACTTAGCCAATATTATGAGGCCCAACATCACCCCACACTAAGCTTGTTCTCCATCCTCAGAAACATCATTCCTTGAAAGAATAAAGAATGGAGGACCTTGAATGGTGGAAAATAAAGAATGAAGGAATGAAGAATGGAAGAATTAAAGAATGGAGGGATGAAGAAGAATATGTTTATTCTTTGAAGGAGTGGGAAATCCTTCCTTATATCTGCCTCAATCTTCTCATAGGCATCCACTTCACCCTGGGATTTTTACAGAGGTCACCTACTAGGGCACTTACCTCATCAAAGCCTAGTTCATCACCTTTAGCATTTACCATACTCATAATCTTTTCCAACTATTTTCCAAGGTCATCCAACGCATCCATCATGTAGGTGATCTAGGGATATAACTCCTTAAGCCAATTTTTGATTGAGCCCCGTAAGGTCTCGATAGCTTTTGACTTCTTCTCCACCTCGGCTAGGATCTTATCCTGCTCTGCTCTATTTCCATTATTCTTCTCTTGAAACTCCTTGAGATCTGCTTCATGTGTAGTAACTAGAATGCTTGCTACTCTATCTCTATTAGTGTAATTTTCATAAGTAGTTTCATCTATTCGCGTGGTGGGCTTTATAGAGGCAAAGAGCTTGGTGTACCAAGCGACTATCTCCACAAACTTTTTCTTCTCCTTCTCTTAGTGCATCGGTGCCTCTTCTGCCGACTCTAAAGTGAGTGGTCACCTCTCCATGGTGAGGATGTGAGTTAAGTCTTCCAAGAATTACAAGGTTGACTCATACTTCTTCTTGGGTGGTGCTAGGTCTGGATGTTTCAAGACAATAACATATGTAATCATTTCTATCTTTTTATAGACTGTGCACACCTTCATCTTCCCTCCTTAACTCACGCATTAATTTTGCACCGATCAACTCTTCTAATTTAGGTCCTTGCTTATCTCGTAAAGATCCTCCTTTTTCTTCTCAAACTCCCCTTCCAGAATATCACCCTATCATTCCTCCCAAAGAGTCTCACCTCTACCTCAATCGATAACTGCTTAGGGTGTTACATACTTACTCATCGAACAACCGGTGAGCATTCACCAAAGGGTTTATCCCCTTGGCCTCTAGCATCTTCATCCATGCCCCCTGGCTTACTTTGAAATCAGGTTCATCAACATGGGACTCAAACACCCAAGATAACATCTTCTTGGTTTGTGGGTATGCACCTTCTTTGTCAAATGAAGACATTTCCAGAGTTGGTCTATTGGCATTGCTGCTCTAGAAACGCACACGTAGCACCTTACTTGGATCATGGATGTAACCCATCCCCTTCCCTTATGCTAGCACCACACTCTTCCCACATGTGTGTGTTTCCTTTGGAAATCTCAACTGCTAAGTTGGGATCTCCACCCATGCTTCCATACTCCTTTCATACGCTCTCCTTTTCCATCTCCTTAAACATTTCATCCACAGTGCGCTCTACCTCCAGTTCTACTAAGTCCTTTATAATGTTCTTACTTCTCTTTCTGCGGACTCTTCTACTTTCTCCTTGGTGAGGCTTGGGGTCCTTTGATCCTTGATGTTCACCTCCTCACTAACCCCCTTGCCTTGAGTGTTTGCTTCTTCATCCTTCTCTTTATCTTATTCTTCTAAATTGTGTACATCATACATAGGTTGTTCTTGAAAGAGGGTTTAAAACCCGTAAGCGAGGATCACGAGGGATGACATGCACATCAACGGATGTGAACAACAACGTGAAGAGATCTTGGGAGGAGTGAGCATCAACCGAATGTGCATGCAAAGATTCGACAAACAGGTAGAACCTTGATAAGCCACAAACTCTCCTCTATCTCATAGATCAAATGGGGTGTACATATAGGAGGTTCCGAGTAACCCTAGTGCTGAAATCATGACAACTCTAGTTGAGAGGGGAGTTACATTCTCAAATAGAAGTGTAACTCCCAATGATGCATATGATGCACTTGACGCATTGACACTGCCATGTAGAGAATCTCATAATGACCCCTAAATGACACATGGACATACGATCTCACCTAAGTGAGATGACTCACCTAATGATGTGGAAAATAACACACACCAACACCCTCCCTTCATCATAATTTAGGATGAGGCGGCACATTAGAAATAGAAATGGGTCCCGACAAAAGCCCGATGAGGTACCCATGTACAAGAAAAAGATCCCAAGAAGTGAAGGAAAACCCAGTGGGAAAAACATCCACCACAAGAGAAAAACACACTCTCTAATCTAAGAAAGATGCCAAAAATGGGTCCTGGCCATAGACAACCTGAAAAGGTACCATGTACAAAGAGGCAATCTCTTGGAAAGAAGAAGAGAGAAGAAGAGGGAGACGAGAGGAATGCGAGAGATTTCATGGATGGATCTAACTCTACAGCTCTAGGAGGTCTCCCGAAGAATTTTGATCATGAGATCCTCTGCCTCTGGGACTAAAGAAGAGCCACTCACGCTGAACTATGTGCCTAACCTTAGGAAGGACAAAAATGTCATGCTGGAAGTCTTCCCACTCCAAAAGGAAACCGAAGGAAGCAACACAAAGAACTATGAGTTTGGTGCATGGAAGTGTGACATAGGTCTAACAAGTGAGTGCGAAGCAACAAGGTAATGTCACGAGTGTAGAAGCTCGCGAGTATGAAGGGTGAACACCGGTAGAAAGGATTTCCAATGATGTGAAGGAAACAAAACATCCCCCACAATAGAAAATGGATCCATAAGTGAGGGTGGATCAATGAAGGTCTCTGGAAATGTGGAAGTGATATGATTCCCGGAAGGGCCACTCCCAAAAATAGATGATAAACTCTGTGAAACACCAGTAGATGGATGAGGGACTGTAGCACATCACAAGCGTACTCTGCGAAAAATGACTAAGGTTAGGCAGATGCTCGTCCCCAATGAGGGGGCTTAAAAAAAAAGAGTGATGTTAGATATGTATGAGTCATCCAATGAAGGTAAAGGAGTGAAAGGGGCCTCACACACTAAAGGTGGAAAAGAGGCGGGTGTGATGACTGTATGAGATTGTATAGGAGACTACTCAATATTTGATGAGATGTGGGATGTGTCAACACTCTCTGGAATAGTGAGAGAAAGAGGAGAAGAGTCCTCTGTAGTACTCTCGACATCAGAACTAGGTGCACAATCCTCGTCATCAGAAGTAGAACCAAGTGAGTTTGTATTAGTGGAATTGTCATCACACAAAGAAATGGAGGAGATGACTAAATCAACAATAACAACAACAAAATGTGAGGGTCTCTATAGAGGGACTGAAGAATGCTCCAAACACGGTGAGGTGGATTTGAGTCTGCCACATGAAACCAGAGAGATCTGGAGACATGCATCATCAAGTGACCAAAACATGGTCACAAGTGTTAAGAAAGTCCTCCAGATGATGATGATCAGTGGGTGCAGGAACTGGCCCAAGTAAGAAGGGTGAAAGAAGTGTGAAATAACGTCCATGGAAGCACGCCAAGTTGAATAGTTACCTCTCCCGGTGAGAAGTGGCGGAGGTCAGTAAACAATCCTACGATGCTCAAGTCTGGAAAGAGCACTCTCCATAATGTGGAATCAAAAGTGCAAGGTGCATGAAAGCAAGACGTCGGACTCGGCTGATAATGCGTCAGTGTGTGAAAACCCAAAAGTACTAGTCAACCCCCTAGAATGTGACACTTTATAAAGTAGTGTGTTTAAAAAATGAGAATTCCATCATGTAAAGTGTGAGAAATCATGCAACTTTGACCAAGGAAGCACTCAAAAATGAGTTGCGAGTCAAAAGTTATGACATTATTACGATTCCCACAATTGATGGAAATTCCAATAGACGCTACAAATGGATTAAAAAGTGCTTGAAACAAGTATAAAGGGTATCATGTGACTACTCATTGGAAACGACATCAAATTTCGGGTAGGGTTTGTTTTTCTTGCGAGGTGGGATTATCTTCCTACCAACCCCGGACCTCGCCTCCGTATTCGACACTCGAAGGAAGGTAAATAAAACAAGCCAAAATATACCCAAATAAGGTTACAATGCCAATTACACCTTAAAATATTTAAAAGAAGGTGGAAATGATTTGATTAACCAATGATTTGATTAAAGGATGGGTAAGGGGCCCATGTTGATCGAAGTTGTTCGAATGCCAGTTGAGCTAGTTTTCCAAGGCGTAATCCACGTAAAATTCGCTACAAGATTGATTATAAGGCCATGTGTGTGAAGTTGGAGCAGTTGGTGGATTGTGTGGAGCTGGGAGATCTTGTGGCGAAGTTACAAAAGGTAAGTAGGAGCATCCACGTGTTGGGTGAGTGGAAGAAACCACTTTGGAGAAGACAGAAACAATCGTGCAAAGTTGACAGCGTGCGAAAGGAGCTCCAAGAAAATGTGCCAAGGGGAAAAACAATGCTCAATTCACACGCTGAGACAAAATTCACTTGAACGCATATGGCTGAGAGGAATAACAATTTTGAATGGAACAATCTTGTGAAGGATGAAGTGAACAAACATAGACCCAGGAAATGTTTGAGGTCGCAGAGGAGGAACATGGTAGAGGAGCCTGAGGTAACGTGCAAGGAGCCAACCAGAGAAAAACCAATGCAAACCTCCATTGTCAAAGCATAATAAGCCAAAAATGACTAGATGAGTGTGAGATTCAGTGTGTAGTAGAACCGAATGGAGGGGAGATACGGAAAGCTAGAAATAACTTGGTTCCATCTCCGCGAAGTGACCACGGCAGGGTTCGTGCACAAGCCACAAAGGCAGGGCGAGTAAGCCTCCAACCAGACCAGCATGTAGATGCACCAACACGAGAGCTCGAGAGGTAGATGCAAGGTTATAAAGTGTAGGTCACCCGGAATCAATGCAAACCAAGCTAATAGCAAAACCGTAATGCAAGGCGAAGCTCGAGAAGAGTGAAGAATGAGCGATCTAAGTCCAAGGTAAAATGGTGAACCCAAGGCAATGCAAAAAGCATAGACCGAGCCAAGAAGGAGTGCAGGCGAGTTAGTCAACAAGCTGGGGCCGAGTTGGCCCTTAAGGAAAACTCTTTCACCAAAACAACTCCCAAAACCAGCACACAGAACTCAAGTCTGCACCTTAGAATCAATAAACCTCATGAAAAAACCTCCAAGTCACATTCAAACCCAGATAATCGAGCGGTCAAAGACACTAAACTCAAAAAACTAAAAATTGAACAACCACCTTAAACACACAAACAACCCAAAGAGAGGTATGATGCCTAAATCGGTGTAAGTAGAGCACGGTTGAAATATCCATTACGACACACACATGACGAAATCAAGATCACGCCATAAGTCGGGAAACGCATGAGAAACTCCGAAGAGTGCACGGATCCGCAATCTTCACTTTGATACCATGAAAGAGGGTTTAAAACCCGCAAGTGAGGATCACGAGGGATGACATGCACATTAATGGACTTGCAAATGATATCGTGAAGATATCTCGGAGGAGTGAGCATCAACCAATGTGCATGCAAATATTTGACAAATGGGCGTAACCTTATAAGCCACAAAATCTCCTCTATCTCATAGATCAAATGGGGTGTACATATAGGAGGTGTCGAGTAACCCCAGTCTAAAATCATGAAAAATCAAGTAGAGAGGGGAGTTACATTCCCGGAGAATAGAAGTGTAATTCCCAATGATGCATATGATGCACTTATGACGCATTGGCGCGCTTGACGCACTGACGTGTAAGAGAATCTCATAATGACCCCTAAATGACACATGGACCTACGATCTCACCTAAGTGAGATGACTCACCTAATGATGTGGAAAATAACACACACCAACACCCCCACTTCATCATAATTTAGGATGAGGTGGCACGTCAGAAATGAGAAATGGGTCCCGACACAAAGCCTGATGAGGTACCCATGTACAAGAAAAATATCCCAAGAATGAAGGAAAACCTAGTGGGAAAAACATCCACCACAAGAGAAAAACACACTCTAATCTAAGAAAGATGCCAAAAATGGGTCCTGGCCATAGATGAGCTTGAAAATGTACCCATATACAAAGAGGCAATCTCTCAAAGAAGAAGAAGAAGAGAAGAAGAGAGATGAGAGGAATGTAGAAGATGTCATGGACGGATTTGAACTCGCAGCTCTGGAGGTCTCCCAAATGACACATGGACCTACGATCTCACCTAAGTGAGATGAATCACCTAATGATGTGGAAAATAACACACACCAATAGTTCCCCTCGAGCTTCTTCATGCTCATCCTCATCTTTCTCAACTACTATATAGGCCTCTGGCTCTATCCCTTCTCGAGTCGAGCCTTCTCTGCTACCTTTTACTTTTTCCTAACTAGGTGATTTCAATATAGAGACTCTTCCTTCCCTTCTTCTTCGCACGCATCTCGACACCTTTCTTGGTGAATATTTTTGTGTGGGAGGCTCTTCTTTCTCTAGTGCCTCTTCTTCAGTGTATTTTCCATAACAGGGGACTTCTTCATACACGTGTATGTGCTTGGATTGGTGCATGTCTCCGGTGCGCCCATGATTGTTTCTGTCTGCACACTTGGTGCTTTCTTCTCCTGCACTTCCTCTCTCTCCCTCTTCCTCGGTGACATTCTTCCTCCCGGTGGGTTCTTACGGAATGGAGACATCATTCTCCAAGTAGGTGCCCTTCTCATACTTGGGCCTAATGTGCAAGTATACCCTTATTTTGCAGTCCTTCCAAAAATCGGCATCATCAATGGTTTCATCATTTTTACCTCATGAGAGACATATTACTCCATATACGCATGCTTCTTCGATATATTATCTTCCTACGTAGTTCGCGGTGGTCTTGGTCCACTTCACTAAGGTCAAACCTTATCCTTTTAGCTTCCTTGAAGCGGTTGACCCTACTTGGAAATACTTCCAGGTGAAGGAGAAAGGTAGTTTTCACCATGGAATCTTGGTCCCATCCATCAAAGTGAATCTTCCAATGTAGAAATATCGATATAAAGAAAAATTAGCCTCTCCATCTACTAGCATGGGAAACTATTCCGGTATCCTCCATACTTTCCCGAATCACGTCACACATTCACTTGTACCATTTCTCTAGGCGCGCCTTGTGGGCGGCCATCATGGTATCGCAAGTGTATTTCTCAAACCTTTTCATGGGGGAAGGGTCTTCATCTGGATACTCCCATACGAACTTCTTTGGCCCATTAAGCACTCTAATTTCTTAGAAGATGATGGTGAGAAGAACATTGCCAAACATAATCTTATCTCCTTCTTGCGTGGAACTGATGATCTCTTCTGTGTAGGCGGATAGGTTGTAGATGGTTCCTTTTGAAATCTTCCAACACACATTCAACTAGGCCTTGTTTATTTATGTCCACCTTTCTTTCCCATTCAACTTGGATACCAAGCGTGTAACCATCCTCATAAGTGGGTTAAGATATCCGAGATATCAAAATAGCGAGACCCCTTCTTATAGTCA
Source organism: Taxus wallichiana var. yunnanensis (assembly GCA_018340775.1). NCBI lineage: Eukaryota > Viridiplantae > Streptophyta > Pinopsida > Cupressales > Taxaceae > Taxus > Taxus wallichiana. Next base: position 121,429,996 of record CM031238.1, read on the forward strand.
TAGGTCTGGACTATCTCCTTGATGGCCTCCTTATCCTCTAATTCATCATCTATGGACTCCCCTTCAGGCCAATAAAATTTTTGATTAGTTGAGGAGTTATTCACATTTTATGGCCCGCAAAGTAGAAGTGGTCCTCGTGCATGCATGAAATCAACCATTGTTATAACCACTCGGGCTTGCCAAAATAGGGAAACTCAAACATTCCACGATAATGATGCAACAACTTGGCCTTTCTAATTTTACTTTCATTTCATCGCTGTAAATTGGCATCCCTTCTAGTGTCCTCTTATCCATTGGATGAACTAGTTCTAACGCCATCTCCTTCTCTATGGTACTTGTGAGATGATTGCAGTCGCTCACATGACCATCTTCCTCACGTGGGATACCCATTCTTTCCCAAGAAACACTCCATCTGGGTATGCATCTTTGCATACCACTCCTCATTGAAACTTGTGGCGATAATCTATTTTCCCTTCCCTTGCTTTTTTAGGTGAAATGATTACCTTCTTTGGTGTCATATCACTTATCGGGATAAAACTAAACTCCTCCTTGCTCCTCTTCCTTACTCTTCTCAATTATGTGGCTCAACTTCCGTGAAAATCCATCTATTCTCGTGCCCTAGTTCCAGTAACCCTAACACAGGAAAACCCTTCCACAAGACAACGTATTCTCCTATGAAGCCCTCTCTATGCCTATGTACTTCTTTCACTTTGGTTCGAAGATCACCCTAGTCACGTACTCATATCTTCACATTTTCTCTTCACACAAATATTTCTTTGCGAATGCCCTAGTTTCGATGCAAGATTTTTTTCAATATCATGAAAGAAAGGTAAATAATAATGTTCCTAACCTCATACTTATAACTTTCTTCCTATCTCCCCCGCGATAAAATTTATGCCACCCACCAAGGTACTTAGCATTAAATGTAGATTTTTCCACTAAGACTGATCTTAAATGCCTTTAACCCCACGCCCAATCCTATGTGAAAAATATTCACAACCTTCTAGTGCGTAAAAATCCTTATTGACCGAAGACTCTCATGTGCATGTTTAAGTCGCAATGCGAGGCATCGAAGGCACTTATTTTGTCCTTGTAATGATCTTTTCCCTTGCCTACCTCATGTTGCCCATGTGCTTCTCATCCTTTGTACGTGGTCTTTATAGAGCTATCCTGAAACCAAAATTTCTCGTCCACCTTTTCCACGCACTTCTTCTTTTTACGCGCTTTTGATCCTTCAATCCAGGCTATACAACTTTTACCACCATCTTCTATCTCACTTCGCACTACTCCACCCCACACTAAAACAAATGTGCGTTCATCTACATGCATACACAACATTTTGAAAGTAATAAGTGGTTACCAACACACAAGGTACAAAATAACACAAACAAAAGGAACAAGCAATGAGAAGGGGAAACACAAGGAAAAGAAATGCATTAAGGGAAATCCTAAGCTAACTAGGCAATACCGCCTTATTTACAAACACAAGGAAGACTTATTTATAGTAGGGCTTCACTTACTCTCCCATTGAAATGGCTCAGTAACCTCATCCCATCCAACGCTTGAATCGACATGCACCTACTCAAGGATGTATGAGATGATGTATGGGCCCAACCAATGGACTTTCAATTTCCCAGGATGGCGCATAAAATTTGAATCATACAAAAAAATCCATCTTCCCAACCTCAAATTGTTTGTTCTTGATATGATGACCATGCCATGCATTTTTTCTGACCTTTTCAGTCTTTTGACTCCATCTAGCAAGTGATCACCTTTCGTCTAGATGCATTAACTTATCAATCCTTTACTTGAGTGCTTGTTCATAATCCAATCCTCTTGCATGCGCAATACGTAACGATGGTAACAACAATTCAACTAGAAAAAAAACTTCCTCGCTAAACACCAATTGAAATAGTGTGGCCTTGTTCAACCTCTTATAGGTTTTCATGTATGCCCATAGAATGGATGATACTTTGTCATCCCAATCTTGTCTTCCAACATCACAAATTTTGGTCAATGTGTGACTTAGTATCTTGTTAAATGCCTCAAAGTGAGTTCCATTTTCTTGAGGGTGATAAGGGGTAGTCTTGTAATGGGCCACCATAAACTCTGCTAATAGGATCCCGACTGTCTCATTTAAAAATGTGTACCCTATCACTAGTCAAGCTTAGAGGATGTTAGAGTAGGTATTTACCTTAGCTCATGTTCACCTAGGTACTTTATTTACCTTTATTATATTTATCCTCACCCACTTATGTGTGTGGATATTTATTTTTATTTATTTATATATTAGGGGATATTATTTAGTTGTTAGGTATAGTTCTTTACTTGATCTATGGTATTGACTAGATTCTTGATGTCTAGTTCTTTCCTAAATCTATGGTCTTGACTAGTTCTTTCCATGATTTCTTTCCATGATTTATGCTTGATCTATGACTTTGATTGGTTCTTAGATTGTTATTCCTTGCCTATATAAGCAAGGCCCATTCTCATTGTATTTCATTGAGTTCCATAAAATATATGATATTTTTGCTCATTTTTCGCAAAGGTTTTATGTAAAGTTATTCTGGTGAATTTCTTTCATCTTATTGATCGTGGTGTTTGATTAACATCTATGTTCTTGAGTGGTATAATCTAGTTATCGTTCTTTTTAGAGGACACCCATATTTGCTAATTATATTCTCCCATAAGAATCAAGAATCTGCTCTACAATGCGATCCCTTATAGGCATTGCCTCTTCCCATCTTGTCAAGTAATCAATACACGTAATGATGTAACGCGAACCAGTTCTTCACGTAGTAGGTGAAATTGTTCCTACAAAGTCAATTTCCCATTTTTCAAATGGTTTTGCTTGCATAGGTCTCAAGGGAATCTCATCTTTCCTTCCGGTTTTCCAGGTGCTTGGCAATGGTCACAAGCCTTTCAAAACTCAATACAATCTTGGTAGATACTCCCCACAAAATCCCTGCAAGTAGAATCTTCCACATGGTGGCATTTCCTACATAGTGTCCACTGCAATCCCTCCATGTGATTCCTCCATGATTGCAATGCACTCATGTTCTAACATGCATCGGCACGCAGAACCTCATCATGACCTAATTTGTACAAATGTCCACTAATCAACATGTAGGGCATGGAACATATAGCTAACTTATTCTTCTTTAAAGCCTTCATTCCTTCTGACACCATACCCATCTTGAGAAACACAAAATATCTTCTAAGTTAGAGGCACATGACTCAACTTAAAAAAATTGTCGCGGCCGACATGGTATCCTAAATGCTCTTCGCGTCCTCCCCTTAGTAAATCCTTAATAAGTGGTCAGGTCCTAAATTACTCTTTTCCTCGGTTTCAAACCACTGTAAACTCAAATTCTTGAAATAATAGGACCCACCTACATATGCGCCCTTGTAAAATGGGCTTGTTAACAAAGTAATTCAATGCCATGTGGTCCGTGTAGAATATAAAGGGAGTTGCCAATAGATACTGTTTGAACTTATGCAGTGCGTAGATCATTGATAATGCTTCATGCTCGTAGTAGTATAATTTTGTTCTTCTTGTTTCAACTTCCTATTGGAAAAACACAAGGGATGATAAAAATTCCTCACCGGGTTGTACTAGTATTGCTCAATGATCGTCCCTAATGCATCAACATGCACATGGAAATGATTATCCCAAGAAGGAAAGCATAATATGGGTGCAGCGACAAGCCTATCCTTCAAAGTGTCAAATTCCTTATGTCAGCGCCTCTCCCTGGTGAAAGGAACTCTTGTGTTTCAATAAATCTTCCAAGGGCGCGACGATCTTGGAATCCCCATGATGAATTTTCGGTAGTACCCCATATGCCCAAGGAATCCATGTATCGCGCTTTGACCGGTAGGATCTCCGATCCTACAATAACAACGAATTTGGTGGGATCCACTATCAAACCTTCCTTACATATGATATGCCCTAACACGGTCCCAAATGGAGTAACAAAGACACATTTCTTAATGTTGAGGGATATCCTCAATTGTCGACATCTTTCAAACATTAGCCTTAAGTTGTCACAATGGTCCTTCACTAATCCATACATTGTCTAATCATCAAGGTAGAATTGAAGAAACTTATGGATGAAGTCCTGAAATTCTTGCACCACAATGCATGAGAACACAACAAGCGCATTCTTCAATCCAAAATGCATGACTGTGTAGGCAAAGCTTCCCCACTTAGTGGCGAAAGTTATCTTTTCTTGGTCTTCCTTTGTAATTCTAACTTGGTGGTACCTTGAGAATCCATATGTGAATGAGTAGATCTCGTGCTGCTACTCCTTCCATAATTTATTTAGTAAAGGTGGTTGAAAAAGGTTCAATGAAACATACTACATTCAAATCCTGTAGTCAACACAAATCCTTATTCTTCCATATTTCTTAATACTTATGACCATTGGGCTTATCCATTCTCATTCTTCAACGGCCTTAATGATTCCCGATGCTATCATTTTTTCTATCTCCTCCTTTACTTTGAAACAATGGTTTAGATTCATCTCGATCAAGTCTCTTCCGAATCGGGCGCGCACCTTCCTTCAACTTGATACTCATTTCCCCAATGAGTGGTGAATGCATTTAAGTTCATGGTACCACGCTGGAACAAATCTTGAAACTTGTGTAACACATCAATGATCTTGAAACTTCCTTTCTCGTCTAATAGTCCCCAATAATGGCTTCTTTAGGTTATACCTCAAACCAATATTAACATGATTTATTTTCAAGGGTTCATGGTAGGCATGCGCTCACTCATCAAAGACTATCCCTTACCTCGCGCATACCTTTAGTATGGTTAACATCCAAACTTTCCACCTCTTCATCATCTATGACATAGAACATTTTTCCTTTTTCCATCTCCATGCATGCGTGTTCAAGCTTGTATCTCTTCTCATTCATCTTCATTAAAGCATGTATCCAAATTATGTTCACCCAACAACTCTAGTATCCTATCTTTCAAGCATGGCACTATCTCCCATTATAAGGAACTTGACACCTGTAACGCCTTATCCACTGATGGCTTGGTATGCCGATACTCAAAATATTGAAGGAGATTAGTTGTTAACTCTTGCCAATTCTTGTCGGTCGATGCGTCTCTGAGTGAATATATCACGCACGTGCACAATCTATAAGGTGGAGTACACATTATTCACCCATAAGGAAGGTGGTAAGGCTTCCGTGCCCCCCATCCAGCCCCTCTCACATGCTTGGATGTGAAACAAGGTGGGTTCCTTTCCATGGTAGTATTATATTGTAGTGGGTGCACTACTTTGGGAAAACCTAACAGAGAATGCGATTCTCACTTTGCGCCACTCTAGAAGGCTATCACGATGTGTTTTACACCAATGTGTTGCGGTCCCAAGAAAGTTATAGATGAGCATCATTCTTCTCTTGACCTCATCTTTCCACCGAGTCTCCATCTCTCGTAAGAAAATTTCAGGTATGCTCCCCAGTAACTTGGTAACTTCTTTCCTCCCATGTTCCTAATCGAGCATGCGTTTATTACTCTTGTAACATATCCTCTTAACTATCACCCAATCAACTCATAAGTATCATGCACCCAATTTTCACATGCCACACTTTCAGATCACTTAGGGATTGAGCATCTTTAAACTGGATAAATCCCTCTATAAGATTAATCCTCTCGGGGTCCCTGATAGAGCGCACATAGATCCTGTCAAGAACTTATTCTCTTAAGGGTTCAATATAGGGTGTTGAATTTCCATCTGTCAAGGGGATGATGACCCATTCTTCCTTGTTCTCAAAATTATATACCCCTTGTTGAACCTTAGGTCAACATTGTTCTTATAACACTAGGGGTGCCCAAGTAATGCTAGAAAGTTTTCTCCACACGGTGAGCGCCAAGACTTCAAATCTCCAATGAACTTTTCCCCTTGAATAGTGATAGTAAAATCCTTCAAGACATCAATGGGCATTGCCTTTGTCTTGTTTGCCATGTACAAAAAATTCAAAGATGACTGTAAGGGGGAACTTCCCATCGATGCCAAACATATAGAGTGATAACATTGAATTATTCTCCCGTGTCAATTAGAATATTTCTGAAGCCACCTATCAATAAATGCATTCAAAGTAATCTCCTTATCATAGTTAAGGCTACGAGGAGGAAGGTTAACATGTAGAACCCGCCTCTCGCGCTCTACTCCAACACGTGGTACCTTCTCCCGTAGCCATTCTCCTAGCAAGGGAATGATATTCTCCTGCCTCAACATCTTGCATACCTCTCTTACTTCATCCGAGATCCTTCGTGGAGCCTCAGTATTCTTCCTTTGCTCTAGCTATCTTGACTTCTCCTTCAAGCACTAGATCTCTCCTTGGAGGATTCTAATCACATCGATTATCTCTTGATACAATTATTTATGATGATTAGGGTTCGGATAATTTCCATGTACTACTTCCTCTCTAACAACTAGTTTTTGTCTTGGCATATCCCTTGAGCGTGCAGCCTCTGCTCACATCGTAGCTAGTATAGGCTCTAGTTCTAATTTGTTCGCCACCCTTAAAATCCATTGTGAATTGGAATTTTTATGCTTACCATCCCAAACGCCTTTGTCCTTCCAGTCTTTTGGCGCATTTGCTCAAATAGCTCTGGGAACTCTTCATACTTATGCTTCTTACCACACCACGAGCATTGAATGATCAAGAAATTCATGCTTATAGTGCTTTGTAGATCCACAATTGTAACAAGTTCCACATGGGAACTCTCGTCTTCCTCCTCACATGCAGCGTTTTCTACGACCACGAAATACTCCTCGGAAGCCTCTTCCACGTGCCCCTTTTCTACATGCACCTTCTTCATAATGATGACCTTCATCCTTAGAACTACTTGCAAGGCTGGTCCGTGCACACTAATATCAATGACATCATGTATCTGGTCAATCAGTCTATAATCCTTGGTTTTATGAGTAGTAGAGGTGAAAATATTGCAATAGAAAGACACATTCTTATGGATCACATGCTGCAATAATGGGCATCTACTTACATCATGATCTCTGTGGAAAATTTCACATAGTCCACCATCATGGTGTGTACCGATCTCTAGGGAAAATGTCCTTGGTATTCCCTTCCACCTCACAATCTGTGCACCATAAACCACTACGAGTCTCATGCACTAAGTTTGTAGATAGCTTCTCCAGCTTCTTAGTGATTGCAACAATATGAGCCTCAAGAAAGGGATAACACTAGTATCAATGCTTCTAATAGCCTCAACATGCAGGATAGCCTCTAAGGCCTCGCACGCGGGTTTGTGAAAGTCTTGTGTGAGAGTGCTCTCCTAAATGGTGTTATTAATCCTCCAACAAACCACTGAGCATGCTGAGAAGGATGAATATTATAGGATAGTTTTGACAAGAGAGTTTTGAAATACGCATCATATTCCCGCACACTCTCTAGCCATTCCTTGTTGGATCTCCTTGAGAGAATTGATTCTCTTGATCGAACTCGGGGATATGGAATTCTCGATAGAAGACATTTTTCAAAGGTCGTAGTGTAATCCACCACCGTCTTGATGGGGTCATACTTTTGATACCAACTATGCACGCATCCCTACAACGTTGTTACAAACCGACTTGCCTTACACTTTAGGGTAGTGATTCATTTCGCACACCATAGTAGTTCACACTTGTGCACATGTTCTGACTCATCCTCAACACTTTGGTAATATGGAAGGTGTAAAACATATCAAAAATACTTATGGAGGTGGTCGAGGCCCTTGTCCTCATGATCCGAGCCTTGGTTTCCTCTTGTGTTGCCTCCACCACAAAATCCACTAGATCCACTAGATCTTTTCCTCCTAACCCACCGGATCCTCCAAATCCACAAGGCCCTCTAGGTACTCCAGCTCCTATACCACCAGATCCACCTCCTGTAGCCGGAAAAGGGCCTGAAGTGGTCATGCCTAGTGTCCCCAATGTCCCACTAAACTACACACCAATGGTTTGTGATATTGCACTGTTACCCGATGTGTGTCCCGTGCCACTCCCAAACATGATACCCAAACTTTGTGTACCCACACTTTGTCCAAAAATTCCCCTAAACACAGGAATTGTTTGTGCAGCCATAGATGTCCCAAACGATAAGTTATAACTCCTAGGCACATATCGGTTACCTCCACTAATACCAATTGGGTTAGTAATACTTATTTCTTGGTTTGGAAGGCTAAGATCCAGGTGGTTGGTCACCGGGTGGGATCAGATGCACACCGATGAATCTCCTTTCTCCACGCAAAAACTGTCATCAGAAGTTAAAGGGGTCTCTCTCCCATGCTTTCCAAGATGGGGTAAAGATGACTCTCAAGCTCCACGTCCTCTCGCGTGAACCTCAATTTCTTCCTATAACATCTCGCATCCATAGATCCATCACTCCCGCAACCTCGCATTATCTAGTCAACTCCCTTTCATGTGCTTAACTATACTTGAGTCGTCTCTCTTCCCTCTCCTTTTCAAATTTCATAATGTCCACCATCTTCCTCCACCCTAGCTTCCTCACCCATCGATCAAAAGAAGATTAGCCAACCATAAGGAATGCTTCTAAACTCGGTGTAATGATCAAGATATTCATAACTAGAGGGATAGAGCACAAAAACGATCCTCTAGGTTCCCTCAAAAACTCAAACTCAACAACCTCTGGACATGAATACGTAGAAATGGCATATTCTAGGGTATAATAAATGTCAACACTCTTTCCACATGATGGACAACTCGAGTTAGATCAACATCCTATAGCCTTTGATATTCCTCTTGGGTCCACACACAAGATCTATAGTACCAGCTTGATCTGGACACATAAGTTGAAAGCCATTCATACAAATCTACTCAAAAGCAACAAAAGAAGGTCTCATAAAACTCATGATACAGGTGCTCTTCTACCCATTTACATGTATCAAACTTAGGTCCAATAATAAATCTTTGAGAAAACTCATCCTTTGTATTCTTAAACCATGCTTTGACATTGTCTAAGGTCAAATGCTCTTGTCATCACACATCATTCTCACAACAATACTTGAAAAGAGGTCCCAAAATGAACCAACCTATAGTAATTTTTATGTCCTTAGAACAACATTCTAATCCCATGCGTGCCGACCCTATCATCTAGCGGGCGCTGGGCACTCACCTGAGGCACGCGCGGCACCGATCCTCCTTTATGTGAACATTGTGAGAAGACGATGCCATTGATAGTAGATTAAATGTAGAAAACTACATGGTCACGTATTCATTCTCAAAGCATAGGATGAGTTTTTACACTAACATACTCATTCGGATAATAAGAGAAACATCATATAGATAGAAGATTTGATTCATAACATAAATAAAAGGTACTAGGGTTTACACCCATGAACAATATATTTAGAATAGAACCATATATTCATATTGATCATAGTTCAAGAATAACATTACATTCACAAGGGTCATGACAAACCAATGTGTATTAATGCGGATAAGACTCATGTATGCGAAGCCCTAGTTATGATTCCCATATTACATAAACGTTTACAAACCCATCCCCTTAGTTATGCTAACGTTCCTACAATCCTCTAATGATAACCCCAACCCTTAGAACCTCCTATTATCCCTAAAGAGATCCACCTTTCATCCTCTCTATAAATGCCCCCCTTTCTTCTACTCATCTCCCCTTTTCTTCTAGCATCTCTATAAATAGGTTTAACACCCACCAGTCATGCCTTCCTAAAGTATCGATCGTATGCCAAGTTTCCATGTGGTCCTCCAATGGGCATGCTTACTCTAATCCGTGCTCTCCACTTTTTGTAATGATGTCTTTTTGGATCCTTCCATCTCATGGAATATTACTTCCTTGATCACCAAGTTTCTAGGATGGCACCTTATCCACTCTGCGTATGCTTAGTCCGGGTCACGCTTTCCTCATGTGATTCTTGGAATTCCAAATATGGCTAAGTCTTGAGACCATTTTTTTAGGACGCACTTACGCCATGGTTTCTACTAAACCCTTCTAAAACCTCTGTCTTGCGCACTTTCACCCCACGCGCCCTTATTCTTGCTTGCCCCACGCGCGCACGTGCCCTTTGACACTTAGCCAATATTATAAACTTGTACATCCAAGGATGAAAATTCTTAGCGAAGGGAGACCAAAACCTGCTAAGGAGAGTAATCATATCTCCTATTTCTTCATGAAACTCTACCCGAAACAACTCTTTGGGAATTCTTGAAGTGTGAGTTTTTGGTTTGACCAACCAATTTTTACTAACCATCTTTGACCATCTCAAAGGGTTTTCATCCCAGAATTGTTGTGCCAATTCTTGCGTGATGTCAACATTTTCTTCATGAAGTGGCACTCTTAAAAAATCTTCCATATGATCTGGAGAATTGAGTAGAAAAGGTTCATCTCTATCATTAAAAACTCCTCGATGCTCAGGATCATAATGTTCGGCACAAGCTAGGACAAATTCGGGGCATTGTATGGCAACTGAAATATCTGTTGTTGAAGTAAACCACAAGGATAAAGCATTTTTGAAAAAATAGTCTTTCCTTCCTACCTTACCCTGTCACAGAATTGAACCATATCCACGTGACCCATATCGGTATCTAAAATATTATCATACACCAAATTTAAGGACGATGCTGGAACTAATCCTTGATATGATTATTTTAGTGCCGATTTATTAGAGTGTTCACCCATTATGAAATTTTAAGGCGAGAAAACAAAATGAAGCACACATTGGGAAGGTGTCGAGTTTAAGTCTTCGGACCACCGTTATCTTTGAAGAGAAAATGTATCTTTTTTATTATTTTATCCCTTACAAAATAAAGCCGAGCAATTCAAATTTTTAAACGTGACAATATGTGCTCGATTTCGCTATGAGCTTGAGCTATACTGAAAATATTGATACTTAGCTCAAATTACAAATCGATCCACAATACATGAATTCGTATTGGGAAACAGAACTACCTTGAAACTTACTTTACAAAATGAAAACTCGAGATTTCTTATTCTTTATTCTCACAAGTGGAATTTATTACTTATGGATTTGCGTTTTGACAATGAATGCATGGCAAATGGTGTCTTGCATAGGAAATATTCCTTCATATCATGCATGAATGGGATTACATATGAAAAACATGGCTCTCATTTTGGGAATGCAAGATTTTATTTTCATGTATGGTTGTGTGACAATGTTTTACCAATGCGTAGATTTCTTTTTATTTTATTTTATTCTCGCCAATACATAATGTTTTCTACACGACCTATGTGGCCTATGCATTCCTTCTTCCCGGCATGATCTTGTGGTTTTGGCAAGGTGTGGTGGAATTTATTTTTACATTAGCGTGGCATCTTTGACAATGTGTACCTCCTTCCTTTCCTTGACACGTGCATATTTTTCCTTCCTTAGGCCTACGTGGAATTTTTTTATCTTTAACCCGCATGTATATTTCCTTTTTTTTTAATACATGGGAGCATCTAGAATAATGCATTGAACTTATCATTTTTTTGCATGCACGTGGGCTCCTCTTTGAATGGTTTATTTCCTCCTACGCATGGGCATCTCCATTTGACTCCATGAATGTGTGGATCTTTGAACAAGTCATTGTGTGCAACTTATAACCATTTTTTTATCTCTCCCTTGATGTGTGGGCAGATTGTAAGTAAGTGCATGGACCTCCACTTGTTTGGCATGGATATATTGCGGTAAGTGCGTGACCAATGATCTTTGTGCTTTTTTAGAATCACTTGACATCTATGAATAGCCTATATGTGGCCTATCCTTACCCTCTGCGTGTTGAGCTCCTTAGTTCTCCTCTTTAACAATGTGGATATGTGAACTTGAGCAATATGGCCTCTACTTCCTTCTTCATTCCAACGTTGGTTGGTTTTTAGTATGTGTGCTCAATTTGGCACAATACAACAAAAGAAATAACTTAAATAAAAATATACAGAGTGTAGATAAGATAAAACCTCTGAAACCTAAGTCTCTTTTTTAATATTTGAAGTCGAGCAAAATTTAGTATGCCATATGGATCAGGCACTCTGCACAGAGCATGGAGGATCTGAGAACAATTGGAGAAGGATGGATTCTTGTAAGCTTGTGATCCCAAAATGGAGACAACTACTTGGAACTCTCAAGGTTGCTGGCTCTAGCTAATGCCCGTGCCAGGTTTCCGTGTGAAAGCCGAGGAGTGCCTGTAGAATGAGCTTTTCCTTCTTTTGGCTCTGGATGCTCCGTGCATATTTCCTTGTTTCTCCTTCTTCCCAATTTCTCCCACTTCTGCAACCTCTTGTAACTATCTCCTTCCCAATTTTCGGATGATAGAAGCAAAATTGAAATTGTCCATGACAATTGGAAGCGAGAAAAATAATTGCCCTCGTAATTGCTCACGACAGTTACGATAATTAAAAAAGAAAAATTCTTCCAAGTTTTTCGAACAACTTTCATGAGTATTAAATTAATATTTATTAATTAAAAAACCCTAAAATTTAATAAATTTAATTTTATTAAATAACAAGGTAAATATTAATTAAATAATTAAAACATAGTTTGCGTCAGTAGCGGGAGAAGGGCTTATTCAAAATGGATGAAATGAAAACCAAAATGACCATGAGAATAAGATGATCATGATGAGGGTGATAAATCATGTGAAAGAACACTTTTGATTTTTTAAAAAAAAACTTTCACGTTTATTAATTTTGCGAAGTCAAAATTAGCTGATAACAACTGGCTCTAATTGGGGACAAGGACTTCATGGACGCAACAACGGACCCAGACCAAAAATTTAATGAACATGATCTCAAAGACAATGATGCACAAAAATAGGATGACAAAAGAGAGGAAACCAAAAAAGAAAACAAACAAACCAAAATCCTAATTACCTATGTACATACAGGGGGACAACCCATTTTCAATTTTGATAGTGCTTGAGATATTGCCCGCTGTAGGGAAAAGGAAAATGAGTTCCATCAGATACACCAAGTAATAGGTGCTATCTCCACATAAATGCCTAATTTTGAAAGGGCTAGCCACAATGAATCAAACTTCCCATGCTTTCCTTTCGGTTCACGTCTCTTGTCCCAGAGAAGAACTAAGTCATTGATTTGAAATTGTCTCTCCTTAGTTTTTTTGTCGAACAATTTCTTTACTTTTGATTGGTGTTCCTCGATCTTGTTTTCCACTTGACTTCTTTGCTCTTCAAGATTTCTTAGGAACATGATCCTTTTATCCAATGCATTGGCGAAACATTCATCATCAATTTCTTGAGCCAATCGTAATGCTTTGGTAACTCCAAAGTGATGGGAATTTGAGCATCAATTCCATATAAGAGTTGGAATGGAGACATTCCAATTGATCTTTTGGGAGTTATGTGGTCAACCCATAATGCATCATATAATTTTTGTGCCAAGTTATTTGATTTTCTTCGACTAACTTACACATGATAGTAATGATGTTTTTTACATTAGATTGAACTTGATAGTTTCCTAAGGGTAGTAATTTGATGAATGAGATAAAGATATCACATATCTATAACAAAAACTATAATCTCTATGAAGAAAAAATTGGTGGCATTTTCCATCATGATATTTTGTGGAATTTCGTAGCGAATCAATGTATTATCTTTGATGAAGTCATAGATTACATGATGAGATGTTTGTTTCACCGATATAGCTTCTACCCCCTTTATAAAGTAGTCAGTTGTAGTGAGCACATGAGTATGAAAAGCACTATAATTATGATTCAAGACCCCGATGAAATCTAAAACCCATTGTTGAAAGGGTTCTTCAATGACAATTGTCTTTAAAGGAAAGATGCCAATTTAGGTCTTTCAAAAATTTGCGACAAGCTTCGTATTTGGCTACCCATTTTTGAGCATCAAAAAACATAGTGGAGATGTAATAATGTGCTCATAAAATTTATGAGTTGTCACTGGTCCAAATAAATGACCACCACAAGCATGATTGTGAAAGGCTTCCAACAACCTAGGTTGTTGTTCTTTATCGACACATCTGAGGAACATGTCATCAATTCCTTTCTTGAACAAAGTGTTGTCCCAAATGACGTACTGAGCGATGATCTTAATTTGATAGCTCTCTTTTCCTTAGCTGTCATATTCTTAGGACATTCACCATATGTGAGAAATTAGGCTATATCTAATACCATTCATCTGTGGTACTAATGAAAACTACCAATGGTAAACTTTCTTCAACTGGTTCTTCTTCAAAGTCATCTCATGGCTCATTCTCTGTGATGAGTTGGAAAATTCCTCTTCCTCGAACTAACTTGGTAGGCTTGATGTCCAAGTCATATTCTTGGATCTTGGAGACCCAATTACCTCTTTTAGATCCTGGTTCATGTTGTGTCAACATTGATTTAATTATGGTGTTTGGAACTAAGACTTTGGTGTGAGAATTCAATACATAGTACTTGAAATGTTTCAAATCTCTAACCACCGCATATGCATGCCTCTCAAGGGGAGTGTAATTGATTTCATGTTTCTTGAATCTAGAACTCATGAATGCAATAGGATATTTGATTCCCTCTTGATTGTGTTGAGTCAGGATGGCAGAGATTGTGTGCGGTGAAGCATAGCAATAGATTATGAAATCCTTTTTAAAATCGGGACACACCAATGTAGGAGCTTTTGCAATAGCACCCTTGATTTGTTCAAATGCTTCTCTACCTTCCTTTGACCATTTGAAGGATTATTTTCCTTTCATCATATCAAAAATTTATTTGGTTAGCTCAACAAAATCTGGCACAATCCATCTCAAAAATTTCACCTTCCCAAAGAACGAGTGGACTCCAGGATTACTTGTAGGTAAGGAAAGATTCTTGATATCTTGAATGCGCTCAGGATCAATCTTAGTTCCTTCTTTAGAAACAATATGACCTAGGATTTTCCCTTCCATAAATTTGAACACATACTTCTTTAGATTAAGAGAGATTTTATGAAGTCTACACGTTTACAATATTTCCTCCAAATCTCTTAGGTGATCTTCTGGCTTCTTTGAGAACACCATCAAGTCATCTAGGTATACCATGATGATCTTTTCTTTATAATCTACGAATTCCATATCCATAGCCCTTTGAAAATTCATGCCAACATTTATCAAACCAAAAGGCATTCTTCTATATGTGAACGTACCTAAGGGGTGGGGAGCGTGGTATTATGTTGGTTTTCTCTAGCCACTTCAATCTGATTATAACCAGAGAAACCGTCTAGCATGGATAACATTTCCGATCCAGTTACTGCTTGTAAAATATGGTCCATGACCGGAAGTGGATAATTATCCTTCAAGGAATCTTGATTAAGATTGTGGAAATCTACGCAAATCCTAATTTCCCCATTTTTCTTATGAAATAGAACAATATTAGCTATCCAGGTTGAATGTCGAATAGGGAACACTATTCTTCCATCAAACATGTTTTACACTTCATGGAATATTGTCCACACGATATCTTGGGATTATATTGTATTTTCTTCTTCCCGAATGGAGTTGTAAAAGGTTTCAAGGGTATGGCATGCTCCATTTCCCTAGGTTGGAAAGACTTCAAATCTTCATATGAGTTAGCAAATGCACTCAATATTTTGTAAGGAGGCTTACAAATTTCTTGCACTCTTCGGTGAGAAAAATTACCAATGTTGACTAGGTGAGGTTTGTCTTTGGTACTAATGTAAAATTTCTCATAGTTAGCGAGAATTTACAGTCCTACCTCTTTCTCTTTTGTAAACTTGTCATGTTTATCAAAACGTTCTTCAAGTGAAACCAATCCTTTTGGAATTTTATTCCTTTCAGTTGAATGATACCATCACCAAGATCTTTGTTCTCAAATCCTTCTTGAATGGGTGAGTTCTTTGATTCATGAAATACAAAATCAATTCCTTGAAAGTACAATTGTTCAAAATTATCCCTCTTTTCCAAGAAGGAAATAATTTGTTGATCATCATTGAATACTTGCCAATTTTCTACATTGTCAGGAACACTTGGCCTAAAAATCATTTCAATGGTGTATTTGTCTTGATCAAACTCTGAATGAGGGATCATTAATGAAGTTGAGACTGCTAGAGAATCTTCTTTGTCATTCTTTTCACGAGGTATGATTGTATGGAAAAAGCATCGAAGAATTATATCGCTTCCCACACTTTATTTCTGTAGTGTCTCAAATGATCATTCTTTACTTGAAACTGATTTTTAACTTGTTTCATAATCAACTCCACATCTCCAAAAACTTTCAAATTTTTTATCCCTTTCTCTTCTGCAACTTAGAGGCCAAGGATTAATGCCTCGTATTCGAAGTGTTGTTAGTATTTGAAAAATTGAGTTTGTAAGAAAAAGGAAATATTTTACCATTTGGAGATATGAGCACCACTCATGCGCCAGAACCTATTGAGAAATAACTTCCATCGTAATCAAGATCCCAGAATTCATTGGGATCTTGAAAAGTGACCTCAGGTGCATGAACCTCTGTAATCATCATTTAATTACCCATACTTGAGTTTTGAAACAGGACCTGTGTGCGGGGGTCATCGGTTTTTAGTTCTTGTGAAATTTTCCCGAGTTTCCGACATTAGCTTATTCATTTCTCCACTGATAGGGATCATAAGCATGAGACCACCCATTTTAATCTCACCACCCAAATCTCTGTAAAATTTCCTACTAAAAAACATACCATATGAAGCAGGTATGTTGGCAACTAGAATGGTTACCTTGACTCATTTTTGAGGAAATTGAGATAAAACCATTTGAGCGTATTTAATCTACCCAATCAGAGGAACTTGTCTTGTCTCCATTGAGTAACAGGATCCGAATGTTCTCGTACAAGTCAACCCAAGAGCATGTGCTACTTTTGTAGGCATCACATTATCTAAGGCTCCAGAATCTATAATGTAATTACTTAATTTGTATCCGTTGATCAGAAAGGACACAAAGAAAGGTTCAATATTTTCATTTGAAGGTGTAGTGGTTGCCAAAATGTTTTGAGTCTTCCCATATTTGGGAGTTTTCAGAATTCCTTTAGAGGAATGAATAAGAGAGTCTCCATTGATAAACTAGACCAATTTATCGAGTTTATCCTTTTTGTACTTCAAGTACTCCACCTGTGACATGGAAATATTTATTTTATTGATATGATCAATAATATCAAATTTAGGCAAAATGACCGTACTTGACATCTCTTATACTAGTTCTTTTGAACTTGATGATGGCACACTTTTGACCTTTGCTTCGGGTTTGGTTGATACTGATGTGGAAGAAGAAAATTTCTTCGTAGCTAATTTATCAACTGATTGAATTGAAAAATATTCCCCTTTCTTTAGGATAATTTTAACCTTGGAAACCTCAGTTGCCTTGGACTATTAAGGAGTCTCATTTGTCTTGGATTCTTTGGAATCTTATTTAGTTTTATATTCTTTAGGAACCTCCTTGGAGATCTTTTTATCTTCCACCTTAGTGGTACTCTGCTCATTTTTTGAGAGCATGTGAAGATAACGAAAGGTTGACTATTTATATATTTGAAAATTTCCTCATATCCATCTTCTTCTTCCGAATGGTACTCAAAGAAATTATTATTACTTTCTCCTTCAGGATATTCGACTTGAGTTCATATGTCCGAGAGTCTCGGCTCTTCTTTGCCAACCTCAAAGAACTCAACTTCATCATCTCTTTCTTCAACGATGTCACATTTTGAAATATTTCATGGGAGCTGCTTGATAACAAACCTTTCTGAGTGCCTCGTAATTACGGCTTTTTTGGGAACCGTCGACACTAAAATTTTCCTCCGTAATTTCTATTTCATTAATGTATGTATTAGGAATAAGATGTTGTTAAGTGTAATTAGTAGTAGCGTCCGATAGAAGATAACGACTCCATCGATGCGGTGCCACCAATAATGTAGAATGTACAGTTGATATCCAAAAAGTACAATAGGAATGTTGTAAAAAGTAAATATTTGTCGTAAGTGGTCCGGTAATGTTAAAATGTCAAAGTTAGGATAAGTAGAGAAGTAGGGACTACATGATTAGGAATTAGAAATATTATTTGTAATAAGGACAAAGAGTGATGTCATAAATATTTTGTGTATTTTATTTGTGGAAAATTCTAAAAAGGTGGAACCCATGTGAGATGATAAGATTTATCTTATCTTAGAAGATAAGCCTACATCTAAAGACAAGAGTTTAGGCATGAAATATGATTGGCCGGAAGAGATTTCCTATCCTATCTTAGAGATAAGATGGATAAGCTTAAATACCTATAAATAAAGAGGCCACCCCCCTCATTTAGCATAGAAGGAAGTAGTGAGAAATATTGTAAGTGTGTAAAGGAAGCCATCATTTTGAAGGTGTGTTAAAGAAGCCATTAAGAAGTGTAATTGTGAAGTTTCTCCCATAGTTATTGTTGGAAGGCAAGTGAAGTCGAACACTTGAAGTACCTCATGGGTGAGATTGTAAATAATTTCATGTTGATATTATAATTTACACTTATATTTCAGATTTATCGTCATTCCTTCTTATCATAGTCTATGGTATTCTTGTGTTATGTTTGTTGTTGTGTTTCCAAATTCCATCAACCAAACTAAAAGGCTAATGCATTAGTAAATAATCATAAAGACGAGGAGTTCCGGTGAAGAATTATCATAAATCTTAGGATTGGTGTTGCCATTTTGGTTCCATTCTTTAAGGACCATTCCTCGTTAATGGATTTTCTGGAGAGATATTCCCACTTAGTCAGAAATCATTTGGAGAGTAACCTTGTTTTTACTGTGCATAGTAGTTACCATGGTAAATTCACTTTTTACCATGAATAGTATTTACCGCAGTAACTTCACTTTTACCGTGAATAGTATTTCTGCAAAGAATTTCACTTTTTACCGTAAATAGTGTTTACCACAAAAAAATCGCTTTTACCACAAAAGTCAAGTTTTACCATAGTTTCTTGTGGTCATTTCTATGTTTACCACGGTAAAAGTCATTTTTACCACGAGTAAGTCAAGTTTTACCATAGTTTACCGTGGTCATTTCTATTTTACTGTAGAAAAGTGTAAAGTCACTTTCTATTATAGTGATTCTAATTATTTGTGCACATAAGTCTTGTTGATTGTACTTGTGGGTTGGTATTTCACTGTGGTTACTTTTGAAAATGGGGAAGATTCCTGTATTTTCAGCTCAATCTAATGAAGATGCTTCCTCTTTCATTCAAGAGTTTAAACGATCTTGTATTTGTAATGGCCTTATAAAAAGGGAACAATGGACTGAATTTTTTCCTACCTTTTTGGATGGTTCAAGCACTTAGGTGGTTTGAAACACTAGGTGAAAATGTAAAAACTCATGGGATTTATTAACTCGAAAGTTTTCTTGAAGAATTTGGTGAACAACGAAATATATACAGATCTCATGATCAAGATCACAAAGCTAGCCCAAGGAGAGAAGGTGAAGATAAAATATTATCATGCTCGTGTTCTAGAGCTAAGAAGGAAGCTCAATGCGCAGATCCTGGAAGGAAGGATTAGCCGATGGGTTGATGAATGGCGTGGATAATCTCCTCTATAAGCACTTCATTCTTGGGATGAAGCCGAGAGATTAGACAACGAGTGAAGTATGACCACCTAGCTATCATTGAACAAGAAAAGAAGATTGCAAGAAGGCAAGAAGAAAGCATGGAAGAGGAGCCCAAAGAAATTGTTGCTAAAGGAGAGCCTACACCAAAGACCTTTGGTTTAGAATCCACAACCAATCTCGATGAGCACAAATATTTCTCCTAGTACATCTACCGAGTATGAAGATCTGCTCAAGAAGATGGGACAGTTAACTATTAATCTTCTTCAGGAAAAAATTTAGTTCTCGGGGAGGAGATAGAGGTCCAAAAGAAATATTTACAAGTTGTTTGTTATGGTTGTTATAAAAGGGTCATTATAAGTATAATTGTCTAGATAGAGCTTCACATCATGAGTACAAGAGATAATGATAAAGGAAAAACACACTGTGAATTCTTTTAATGTAGTAGATAAGAGCATAAATAATGAAGTAGATGTGTTTGTAAAAAAAGAAAGAAAAAAAAAAATAACCAAGATGGAAATGATCCTAATAAGATGAAAGAAGAAACTAGTAAGAAACATAGGAGAAGAAAGTTGGGTGTGCAAGATTTTCGATTTCACGGGACAAGGACCATACTCCATCTTAGAAGATCTGTCCAAAAGGCTGCCTCGAAATATTACATATGGTCAACTCTTGGCTATGTCTTCGAGAAGAGGCGAGAGAGGCTGCGAAGTGGACTCAATGCTCGACGAAGGAAGGAGGTTGAGGTCCCCTGTTTTGGAGGCGAGGTGGATCCCTATGCTTCACAAGTTGAGGTACTATGTAATGGTATTTCAATTCATGATGTCTTAGTTGATGGAGGTCTTTGTAGTTAATGTAATGACCGAAGTCACGTAATGAATATGTTGGGTTTAAAATTGATCGCCCCTCAACACTTATGTTAAGGTCATTAAATAAAGGAAAAACTAAACCGAAGGTGTAGTTTCAAATGTGGCAATATCTGTTATGGGTGTTGTATGTGTGGTAAACTTTCAGGTGATGAAAAATGGTACTGTTGCATATCCAATGTTGTTGGGAAGACCATGGCTAAGGAGAGTTCATGCAAGAAACTACTGGAATGAAGGCTTCATGACACTTGGATGTGGTAGAGAGAGGGTGAAAATAAATGTGATCCCTCGGCATCATAAGGCGTAACACAGCGATTTAAGTGATGAAATCGATGATTGGACATCCTCTGATTACTCTAGTACTGGGTGAAGTGGACACAGAAGATGAAGAAAGTGAGGTTGATGTTTCAGATCATGGATATCCTTCCATTCACTAACTCATGACCCCATAAAATTATCTCAAGAAGAAATTGATGATCTTCTCCAAAGAAATAAAGATTGGTGATCTTTGTGATGGAGAGTGAGAAGGAATCCTACCTCCCACTCTTTCGAAGGTACATACACATATTCACTTTTGATTACAAGGAACTCCATCAAGTAATTTGGGTAGAACATTCTATTGAGTTTGGTAGATGGTGCTAAGCCCATAAAGTAAATGCCATATAGAATGAATCCTAATTTTTCCAAAACCTGTAAAAGAAGAAATAGATAAGTTGCTTGATGTAGGATTCATATTTCTTGTGGAGAATTCAAAATGGGTTTCTCCCATTGTGATCTCAATAAAAAGAATGGGAAGCTACGTAATTGTGTTGACTACGAAAAGCTCAATAAGGCAACAAAGAAGGATCATTACCCTCTTCCATTCTCAAATCAGATCTTGACGAAGTAGGCGGCCAGAGTGTTATAGTTTCTTTGATGGATATAGTGGCATTTCAACCAAGTTCGTATAGAAGAGAAATATCGCTTTAAGACCACGTTCACCACTCCTTGGGAACGTTTGCTTATAGAGTTATGCCTTTTGGGTTGTGTAATGCTCCGCAACATTCCAATGTTTGATGAATAAGGTGTTCGAACCCTACATTGGGACCTTCATCATAGTATTTACGGATGATTTTTGCATCTATGGGAGCAAGTTGGACCACTTAGCACTTCAGATAGAGACAACATTTCAAAGGTTAGATGAAGCACAAGCCTCACTAAACCCTACAAAGTGTGTCTTTGGATGTTCTAAAGGTGTTTTGTTAGGGCATGTTGTATCCGAGAGATGGTATTGATGCTGATCTGATAAAGTTTCAAAAATCAAAGAGTTACCATTTCCTATGAATAAAAGTAAGTTGAAATCATTTTTAGGCCATGTGGGTTCTTATAGAAGGTTCATCAATAATTTCTCAAAGATTGCATAGCCACTAACCCAGCCTCTGAAGAAGGATGTTACTTATGAACCGTGAAATAAGGCGCATGAAGCTTTTGAACAATTGAAGGAAGCCACGTGTCTTCACCTATTTTAAAGAATCCATATTGGAGCAAGCCATTCATTGTGTATATTGATGCCTCGAGATCTACACTAGGAAGTACTGCGAGCCAAAATGATGAAAATGGGAATGATCATCCAGTTTACTTTGGGAGTAGACAAATGAATAAGTGCTGATGTAAATTATATCAGAATCGAAAAGAGGCTCGCTATCATTTTTCTTTGTAAAGAAGTTTAAGAATTACTTGTTAGGGAAAAAATTCCTAGTTGTAAGATCATCGGGCTCTAAAATATATTGTAAATAAGCCTAACCCATCGTGAGGATAGCAAGATGGATAATTTTTCTACAAGAATTTGAATTTGATATTATAGATAGGCCGGAAAGAAGCATGTCAATGCGGATGCACTCTCTCGAGCTGTGATGGTTTAGGTTCATCTTGTGATGATGATGATTTCCCAGATACAACATTGTTATCCCTTGACACAATCCCTAGTGAATACATATATATTTGGAATTATCTGAATGAATTCAAGTTTCTGTTGGTGCCAATGTAGAGACTAAGAGGAAGATTACTCAAGCCAGGTCGTCCATATTCTATTCTGCATGGAGTATTATTTCGAATAGGACACGATGGACAAGATAAGAGAGGCGATTGGACGTGATCAAGGGAAGGAGCTGATAGAAGAATTCCACAATGGTACATGTGGAGGACACTTCTCCGGACAACTTACAGTAAGAAGGATCTTGGATGCAAGTTATCACTTCAGCGCACTCTTTTTAGAGATTGTTATAATTATTGTAAGATATGTGATATTTGTCAAACACATGGTAACCGTAAGACTTCATCACTCCATTATGCCCTATTCTTCCACTTGGTCCCTTTGAAAAGTGGTGAATAGATATTGTAGGTCCACTTCCAACTATCCCACGCCAAAATAAGTATATTGTAGTTGCCACATGATTATTTAACTAAGTGGGTTGAAGCGAGGCCATTGAAAACAACTTCTATGGATGAAGTGGCAAGGTTCATATATGAACGAATTGTCACCAGATTTGGTTGCCCATTAGAAATCAGTAATGCATCAAGGAAGCCACTTCATTAATGAGGTAGTAGAAGCCCTAGTCAATAAATTTTCTATTAAGCACGGGAAGGCAACAACATACAAGCCAAACACAAATGGACGAGTGGAGCACGAACAAATTTTGTGTTGTGTCAAATTCTAGCAAAAGATGCAGCCTTGTAGATACATAAGTGGGATAAAATGATTCATGCAAAGATTGTGGGCATATATGGCAATATCAAAGTCAAGAACAGGATATTCCCCATTTCAGTTGGCTTATGGCATTGATCCAGTTCTTCCTATTGAGTTTTATATTCCCACTGTGAGAGTTATGAAAAATGAAAGGATGGATGAAAGTGATTCAATAAAAGAAAGGTTGGTACATCTTCATTTGCTAGAGGAAATGAGGGAAATAGCAAAGGATACAAGCTATAAGAAGAAAATGAAGCAAAAGGAATACTTTGATCAAAAGATCCGTTGGTCTCCATTTCATGTGAATGACTTGGTTCTAGTATATGATTCCATATACAAAAAAAAGAAGACAGAAAATTTCTTCCAAAATGGATGGGGCCCTACAAAATAGCATTGTGCATGAAAATGGTACGTCTGCATGACCGGAGGAATTGGATGGCACTCCCATTACGAAATGGGTCAACCACGACAAGTTGAAGATTTTCCAAGCACTGAATAGTCTACTCAGAGGACGGAGTAGAATCTAGGAAGGGGAAGATGTCGACACTAAATTTTTCCTCCGTAGTTTCTATTTTATTAATGTATGTATTAGGAATAGGATGTTGTTAAGTGTAATTAGTAGTAGCGTCCCAGATGAAGATAACAGGCCATCAAGATGCGGTGCCACCAATAATGTAGATTACGGTGAATGAATCAAAGTACAATAGGAATGTTGTAAAAAGTAAATATTTGTCGTAAGTGGTCCTAGAATGTTAAAATGTCAAAGTTGGGATAAGTAGAAAGTAGGGTCTACATGATTAGGAATTAGAAATATTATATTTGTAATAAGGACAAAGAGTGATGTCATAAATATTTTGTGTATTTTATTTTTGGAAAAGTCTAAAAAGGTGGAACCCATGTGAGATGATAAGGTTTATCTTATCTTAGAAGATAAGCCTACATGTAAAGGCAAGAGTTTAGGCATGAAATATGATTGGCTGGAAGATATTTCCTATCCTATCTTAGAGATAAGGTGGATAAGCCTAAATTCCTATAAATAAAGAGGCCACCCCCCTCATTTAGCATAGAAGGAAGTAGTGAGAAATATTGTATGAGTAAGTGTGTAAAGGAAGCCATCATTTTGAAGGTGTGTTAAAGAAGCCATTAAGAAGTGTAGTTGTGAAGTTTCTCCTATAGTTATTGTTGGAAGGAAAGTGAAGTGAGTAACACTTAATGTACCTCATGGGTGAGATTGTAACAATTTCATGTTGATATTATAATTTACACTTATATTTCATATTTATTGTCATTCCTTCTTATCATAGTCTATGGTATTCTTGTGTTATGTTTGTTGTTGTGTTTCCGGATTCCATCCACCAAACTAAAAGTCATGCATTAGTAAATAATCATAAAGCACGAGGAGTTCCTTTAATGGTGAAGAATTATCATAGTGCCGGATTGGTGTTGATAGAACGTAGCCTTTTCTTGGGATGTCTTTATAAGGAGAAAATTTACTACTTTGAGAAACTTTCTTTTCAAAGATACCACATCATTAGCCAAGTTAGTGAGTATGGTCTCAGAAGCATTGGGGTTTTCTTGACTCTTTCCCTTGAGGGAGTTTTCTTGAATTTTCCCTCCATGATTAAGTCATCCTCAATTTCTATTTCCAAGGATTGAGCAAGTTCCAAAGTAGCCACTCTGGCTCTTATCAGTTGATAGCACACTTCTGGTTGTTGTGCATTAATGAAGAAACATTTTTATCCGTCAGGGTTTGGGGGAATTCCAGTAGGAACTTTATTCAACATTTTGTTGAACTTCACCATGAAATTCCTCATGGGTTATGTTGGCTCTTTCTTCGCCTGAGATTGTTGGGAAAGAAGGGCATGTTCACATTCTGTCATTTTGAAATGGTCTTCAAACTTAGTTTTCATATCATTCCAGTTTTTAATGCATCCATTTGATAGATGATGAAACCAATATGCAACAATGTCATGTAATGTTTCAACGAAGAGGAAAACAGTAACATCTTCATATTCCATTGACAAACTACACATGCAGCAAAGAAGGTGAAAATGTGGTAATCAGGTGAAGTATTCCCATCTCCATTGAA
Source organism: Taxus wallichiana var. yunnanensis (assembly GCA_018340775.1). Classification (NCBI taxonomy): domain Eukaryota; kingdom Viridiplantae; phylum Streptophyta; class Pinopsida; order Cupressales; family Taxaceae; genus Taxus; species Taxus wallichiana. The sequence goes on from CM031238.1 coordinate 121,455,229, forward strand.
CGTAGGAGAATCTTCCTTGATCCTCATGGGAGGTCATGTCGAGTTGGTAAGGCCAATGGGTCTATGACATTTCCCCATGGTACGTTAACTGCAATCTTGGGAAAGGTGGTATGCGAAGGCAAAACAATGTGAGCAATAACAAGTGTTTAACTTGTAGTGATTCCTTCCTTCCTTTCTCTTTCGGACTTGATGTAAGGATTACGATCTACGGGAATGTTCCTCCTTGGATGAGATAACTTTAAACCAAACTTTCCTTGAAATTAAAAAACAAGATCTAATTTACCTTTATCTTTTTCTCCTCGTAAAAACCTCTTTCCCGCGCCTTGAAATCTTTATTGTGAAAGGATCACTGGCATGTTTCTGATCAGCTCTTGCCTTTTCTCTTCACTCTCTTTCTTGATCTCTTTGCACTTGAATGACTCTAGAAACTCTCACAACTTGATCTTCTTCGTTATCTAGTACTGATGCAATGAGATGAAAATGATAGTTGCTTGTGCGCTTTTCCCAAATAGCTTGCCTCAAATATGATGATATGTCTTCTTGAGTATCTGTAAAAAGAAGATTTGGTTGCAAGATAGGTGAGTTACCTGTAATATTCATATATATTATTTCCTTGGTGGAAGAGGGCCACATCGGTGAACAACGATCAACACATGTCTAAGAGGTCTTCTGGCCACAAGTGCGGGTGCTCTTCTTCTAAGGTATTCAATGTATATTTCTCTGTCAATGGCTCTATCAAAACCACAAATTACTGCAAGATTTCATAGTTTTCCCAAGATACTATCTAAAGGTTGGAAATAATGTCTCCTTGAAAATATTCATTGGGCACAAGATTCAGTTGAAGAACTAGAGCTTGTGTAGAGGGGATAGTCATAAAGATTTAACCAAGCACTAGTTAACGATTCTATATTCCCTAGTGGATTCACCAAAAATCTGTTACCATATGGATTTGTACGCATGAAAATGATATGCGACAACGTGGGAATGAAGTCCTCCTTAATGAAGGTGAGGTTTCCTTTATTGAAAACCAAAACTATATTTACACCTGTACATTCAAAATTGTATGTGGGGGTGTTTTGGAACATCAATGGAAAGAAAATTGAATGAGGGAGATGGAATGGAATGAAGGAAAGGAATGGAAAGGAATGAATGGAAGGAACATGGAAGATTTGGGTGAAAGTAGAGCCTAATATTTCATGGAGAAGAACAATAAATAACTAACACAAATAAAGTGGAGTTTGCATCAGCTAAACGAGAATGAGTAAAAGGGACCACACATGAGCAAGTAGATAATCGAGGTGTTGGTACCTAGATTTAATCCCTCCTCAAGAACCAAGCAACATCAAGGAATGAACAAGACACTCAGAGGTAGATAAACAAATGTGTGATGTTTTGTAGTTGGGGAAGGAGTTTATCTGACTTTTTAGCACTCAGGCCTTGAGAGAGGTGGGTAGCACCTTAATAGGATGTGATCTCATCCTAACTATTTCTGGTTGTGCCTTTCAACCAAGGTAAGAGAACCTATTTTGTAACCTTCAAATGGTAAAGGAGATGAAGATATCCTTCTTTTGCACAGATTTTATAAAGAAGACCTTGGGAAAATATGATCAACACACCAAATTTGACTCTCACGAGTTGTCACTCCCAGAATATGGAGATATTTTCAACACAAGGCTAAGGTTACTGAAGACATTTGGAAACCTATCTTCCGCATACTTTAGCAAATGGATTTTGTTCTTTTGTGGATATACAGACAAAACAGGGGTAGTTCAGGGTAGGATTGGTTATTTGAATATTTTTTTGGTGGGAGATCAACAAGACAAATTAGAATTTTCCAGATCCTTGAGAAACTTCACAATGATGGAAAACTTAGCAACATAAAACTTCAAAATAGTTAAAACATTCCTTCAACTAGAAGGTGTGCATCAATGGAGGCCCAGATTTGCACTTTTTCACACAATCCTTGAGATTCTAGCATGAAGGCTCAAGTTAGAAAACCCAATAAAACATAAAAATCTAAGATCAATCACACCTGAGGTACACCCAGAGGCTTACAAACAATCTCTGTCAACAGATGAAAGAAAAGTGATTTTAAATCACTTATTTCATTCCCAGATGAAAGCTCTTCTGAAAATTGAAATTGTAAATTCCACTAAACTATCACAAGGATTGAGATCTGTGTGATTGAGAGAGATTTTGATACAAGATTGCAATAGGAACAAGAAAAACTACTTGCAGACATTCTGAAATGAAATAAACACAAAATTGCCAGAGATTCAACACAAGTTAATTCAAAATTTATCAGATTTATTCAGCAGGGGAGAGTTATTCAAACAATCTCAGAGCTTGTTGATGGCTATACACTTGTAACCAACTCAACATGAATGGAAATCTAACACAAAAGAAGTTAACTAGTTTCTCAGAAAGGTTTCTCAGAGAGATGATCTTTTCTCAAAATTTTCTCATGAAAATGAACTCCCGACCATTTGCAAGTCTCAAACATGCATTATATATCATTTTGTTTACATCCAAGCCTTCTCTCCCAAGAAAAGGATATCCTAAGCATCAAGTTTGTTACAAAATTTCATCATGATTCGCAGAGAAGGACGTTTAATAGAAAAACATTCAAAAGTTGCAGTGCCTCAAAAAGTGAATCATTGCAAAAATCTGCATCATTACTTCAATCAGGGCATGTTTTTCATCCTTGGTGCATGTAGACCCCTTTCCTTTCATCATTTCATCTTTTCCCTTTCCAAATTTTCCTCTGCAACTTCTGGATCTGATATTTCACGTTTTTGCACGAGCCCGAGAAAATCCACTTTGAAAGCATATTAGATTTACAAATTGAGCTTTTAAATGATTCCATTGATCCTTGTAGACTAGAACGACACAAATTTGCCAAAAATCTGATGAAAATTGATGCAAAAATTTCATCTCCAAACATCCTGGAGCTCGAATGGTGGAAAAATGATGAAATGCACAGTTACATTGATCTTCCTTCATCTTTTAATCTGAGCCCTCCACGTGGAAAATGTGATTGGAAATGGGCTTGGGAGCACTTTTTGACATTTTATAACTTTTGGAAAAATGTAAAATTTTGACATTTTTCTCCGCCCCTCCGCCCTTTGAAAAATGGCTTGACACGTGTCCCAATGTGGGTCCCAAATGAAATCGTAGCTCGATTCTATAACTTTACCTCCTTTTTGGAAAAAGAAATTTTTCCAAATTTTCCCGCATCTCCACCTTTCCGCCTCTGACCTTGCCACGTGTTCTTCTGTGATTGGAGTGGAGTTGTAGTTTTCCTTTTATACTTCATTCTTTGCCTCTTTGTTTTGACTTTTCAATGACACATGTCTCTTGTTGATTGGAGCGGAGCTATGGGTTCATATTTTAACCTTTTATTTTGAAGTTAAAAACTTCAAAGCAACCCAATATTTTGCCTCCTACTTTGAATTTTCAAAGCCATGTGTCCTTCTCTGATTGGAGTGGAGTTTTGGTTCACTTTGTGACTTTAATCTTTTATAAAATAAAGTCAAAAAAACCTTAAAGGAACCCGACAACCCGCAATTCCATCTTTGATTACTCGAAGTTGCCATGTGTCCTCCAAATAAGCCTTAGGACTTTTTCTCACTTTAACTCATTTTTTCCAAAATGCCTTAGAGCACAAAAAGGACCTGCCTTTCCACAATTGCTCAACATGTGACATGTGTACCCCTCGGGAAAAATAAGAAATTTTCTTCGCCGCTTGAATTTCAGCCAATCGAACTCAAGGGGGGCCACGAGGCGAGTTACAACTTTAGGCAAAATAGCCAAAAAGAAAAGTTCAAAGAAATGGCCCACCATTCCTCGACCAATTATAAGAATCCACGTAACCGCCCAATGATCAGGAAAACTTTTGACGGGTAAAAGACGCGTTTGTCAAAGCCATCAAAAACACATAAATTTGCCAGTTATGCCCAGAATCTGATTTTTTCGCTAAGGATGGATTTTTTTGAAACAAAACCAAGTGAAACAAGATTCCAAGCATTTTTGACCATGGGGATGGATTTTCAAAGGCATATAAGTATAAATCAATCATTTTCGAGCTTCCACGATCGGGAAAAAGGAAAAAAATAGAGCCCGTGGATTTGAAGAATTTAGGGCAAAAACAGGCACACTTGGAAACTTCTTCAAAAAGGGCATAACAATGGATTTGGAAAACAATTCAAAGAATTCAAATGGAGGCAAAAAATTCATTTCCCCATTCAAGATATAAAAAATGTTTCAGAATACGCAGAGTGGAGGAAAATTAGGGCAAAATGGTGTAAGATCAAAATGGACACCAAAAGAGGTTGATCACTTTGTGAACTAGAACAACATATTTTTAGCGTTGATAATAATATCCAAGACAATATTTGCATGCAATATGCAAAACTAACATCTAATGAACATAAGAACATAAAATTCTATAAGAGACAATGAATGGGACACAAAGTTCATATTTCATTAACTCCAAAATGTCTTCTTAAAGAACACAAAAGTTTCTTTCTTTTAAATAAAGCTTGTACACAAAAGTATTTTATTCTCCTCTCTCAAATTCACCCTTACAAATGAGCCCCTGACTTCCTTTTATAACCCAAAAGTTGGTTACAAAGTAGTTAGGGTTTTACATGAACATTAAATAGGGAATCTTAAGTGACTTTGACTTTTTCAACCAACTTTATTAAAAGCAACTAAAAATAGAAATCACTTAAGTTATCCAAAGTTTTCCAAAAGTGAGTTCAACAATAACATCATTTTAAAATACCACTTTTAAAACATATGACAAAAACTAGTGCCTTATCTATTGAAATGGGGTCTGCCTATCTCAATCGTATGAGAAATGGACTCTCCCACCCATTAGAAAATATAGGAAATCACCCTACCATGTTGTTGTGAAACAAGGATCTTGATTCTTCACCAATTCAAAAGATTTGAGCTTTTGTAATGTCCGGTGCATCTTCTCTTCCTCCGGAAAATAACTCGAAAGAAGACCAACCTCACAAAGTACCTGCATTTTGAGAATCTTACCTAGTATGGTATGCAGGTCTGTAACTTTAGATTGGATCTCTTCACAAAGGTGTTTGATTTTGAAACATTGATCCATAGAAGAAGTGGAAAAACATCAACATGAGTATACATTTCATGTATCAATTTTGTAAATTTCTCCACCAGATGTTGTACTGAATTCCTTTGGTTGTGTTCATTGATGAAGGTACAAGGAATCTCTTCAATGAAGGCTTGAATGGAAGAGAGCGCAATATAAGCTTCATTGCACAAACTGTCAAACTGAATTACTAAGTCTTCCAAAATCATTTTCCTGGACTTAGCATGATTTATCCATAGAATTTGTGTCATGCGATGATCAAACTCAAGTATTCCCTCTGAGGCTAAGAATGTAGATTCCATGCGGGCAAGATCCTGAAGACTTGGAAAAATATGATCCAGTGTTATTAATTCTGTAATGAGGCATTCCTTGAATGGAAACACTTGAATCAAGGTAGGCATAAATATTCTCAGATATTTTTATCACCTCATCAATTGTTTTCAACCCACCACTTTCTATCTTGAAAACCCATGACCTTAGAGTGTGCCCTAGATTGATCACATCCTTTGATTGATTGAGAATTTCTTGATCTGGAATGGCCACCATCTCTAGAATAGGAAATGAAGACGTAATTAGGCTAATCAAATGTTGAACATATGAGATCAACTGATTCTTTTCTTATTTGAGTTGGGAAATTTGAGATTTGTATCTTTCCAACCTTTTAAGCACATTGTTCATTGAATCCTTTTCCATAACAACATCACTTTCAAAAGTGGTCTTTCTAAGGGATATTTTGGATACTTCATAGTCAATGACTGTCATGTCCCCACGATCCTTTTCAGTAGTTGGAACTACAATTTCTGCAAATTTATCTCCACTATCATCAATCACTACTCTGGAGAAGACCTTAGGATTTTTGGGCACAACTTTGTTGGAAAGGGCAGAAAGAGATTCCAAATCAATGTTGGCCACTTTGACCAATCTCTTCCTCTTTTTGATTTCGGAATCAACCCAGGTCAATGTTTCATTCATTAATTTGACACAAAAAAATTGAGAACTGGAAGAAATATCCTCTTTGCCTTTCTCATGACTAAAACCAGTAGGCAGTTGTTTTGTGGCCTCAATCCTTGGTGAAGTAGCATTTGCAACACATTCTTGATTATCCTCATGTTCTTGTGAAATACCCTTATCACCTGGATGCTCGAAAGAATTAGATATATGTACCATTGGGATTTGCTTGGACTCTAGTGTATAACATTGATGAATTGGATCCTTAGTGGGCCTATTGGAACTCTCAGTGATGTGAACAAATGAGTTTGGGGTAGAAATACTCAAAATAATTCTTTTCCTTCCCGAAGATGCACACTTTTTACCGACCCTTGAGACATTGCTTCTTTATTAGAGACAAGTTTGGGTAACCACCGACTTTTCCTCTGAGATGCGTGTGATGATGTTGGTGGAGACTGGTGTGAAGAAGTTTACACCACCTTTTTCTATGTAAGTCCTCCCTCGTTGGCAGTTTCTGTATCTCAGACATATGTGCCTGAAATGGGAGAGGATTGGCTATTTGATTCTCATACCACATCATAGTCCTTTTCAACACAAGTTGATTCATGACATCTAGAGAAGTTTCATCTCCTTTACTCCAATCAATACCAGGGAGTGGAGTGAAAACTATCTGATCATAGGAAGGATCCATAAGATCAATTCCATTATCAGCAAGGGTCAAAGGAGGGTCCCTCAATTCATAATTTGTTATCTGAGCCAGTGTGAGATGAGAAAATTATCATCGTCTTACCTCCCTGTCATCCACACATTCTACCCAATAGTCTTATATGTTTTCCTTGTGCCTATATCTTTCTCCTAGGGATTTTTCCATGGATCCTTTAATATCAAATTGAGCCCTACTTGTGAAAGAATGTATAGTCATGAGGGAAAATTCTTTTTCCATAAGTTCTGTACTATGGAACTTGGACATTTGTATTCCCCAATATGAATTGGGAAATGAATTTTTCCTCTACGTTTATCCACCAGTAGGAATGGATTTTGAAAAGCTGACGTGAAAGTTCCATCAATGCCAATTTGTCACTGACATATTTAGGAAGTTTGTAAGGAGCTCCCACAAATCCATCAACTTGTATATAGGAGTAAGAGGGAAACTAGATATACCAAGTTCCCCATTGTTTTATCACTGCCTTGGCATCTTCTAAAAATATTTCCTCTGGGTTTCTCCTTAGTGACCAGATTATATAGAAAAGGAAAGCATCGTTTACCCTCTGGAAATGGTGAGAACCGTTCTTGAACTCCAGCTGTGGGTAAAAGTGAAAAACACTATTCTTGTCAGGACCCATCGTACCTCTAGTTGTTAGCCCTGAAAATATCCTCCTTCTTGCTACAACATAGATCAAATATGAGGTCATGTAAAAATGACTGTCATTCTTACCTCAATCAATTTCTTATGGAGAGTATTGCTAACGATACTTTCCCAATCAATGAACATCTTTGCATCAAGAATGATACAAATGAACTTGTACATCCAAGGATGAAAATTCTTAGTGGGAGACCAAACACCATGCTAAGGAGAGTAATCATATCTTCTATTTCTTCATGAAACTCTGCCAAACAAATCTTTGGGAATTCTTGAAGTGTGAGTTTTTGGTTTGACCAACCAATTTTTACCAACCATCTTCGACCATATCAAAGGGTTTTCATCCCAGAATCATTGTGTCGATTGTTGCATGATGTCAACATTTTCTTCATGAAGTGACACTCTTAACAAATCTTCCATATGATTTGGAGAATTGAGTAGAAAAGGTTCATCTCTGTCATTAAAAACTCCTCGACACTTAGGATCATAATGTTCGGCACAAGCTAGGACAAATTCGGGCATTGTATGGCAACTGGAAATGTTGCTGCTTGAGGTAAGCCACAACGATAGAGCCTTTTCAAAAAACAGTCTTTCCTTCCCACCTTACCCTGTCACAGAATTGGACCATATCCACGTGACCCATATCGATATCTAAAATATTATCATATGCTGAATTTAAGGACGATGTTGGAACTAATCCTTGATATGTGTATTTTAGTGCTGATTTATTAGAGTGTTCACCCATTATGAAATTTTAAGGTAGAAAGTAAAATGAAGCACACACAGGGAAGGTGTCGGGTCTCAGTCTCCTAACCACCATTACCGCAAGAGAAAATGTATCTATTTTTTATTATTTTACCCCTTACAAAATAAAGCTGAGAAATTCACAATTTTTTTAAACATGACAATATGTGCTTGGGATCAGCTATGAGCTTGAGCTATACAATGAAATATTGATACTTAGCTCAAATTACAAATCGGGCCATAATACATGAATTCGGCTTGGGAAACGGAACTACCTTGAAACTTACTTTGCAAAATGAAAACTCGAGCTTGCTTATTCTTTATTCTCACACGTGGACTTTATTACATGTGGATTTATGTTTTGATAATGAATGCATGGGAAATGGTGTCTTGCATAGGTAATATTCCTTCGTATCATGCGTGAATGGGATTATATGTAGCAAACATGGCTCTCATTTTGGGAATGCATGATTTTGTTTGCATGTATGGCTGTGTGAAATTCTTTTACAAATGCGTAGATTTCTTTTTGTTTTATTTTATTCTCACCAATATATAATTTTTTCTACCCGAATTATGTGGCCTATGCATTCCTTCTTCTTGGCATGAGCATGTGGTTTTGGAAGTGCGTGGGAATTTATTTCTGCATTGGCGTGGCCTCTTTGACAATGTGGATATCCTTCCTTTCCCTGGTGCATGGATATTTTACCTTCCTTAGGCCTACGTGGAATTTTTTTATCTTTAACCTGCATGTATACTTCATATTTTTTTAATACATGGGAGTATGATCTGAACAATGCATCAAACTTCTCCTTTTTCGCATACTTGTGGATCCTCTTTGAATGTGGTTTATTTCCTCCTATGTGTGGGCATCTCCATTTGACTCCATGAATGTATGGATCTTTGAGTGAAGCTTTGTGTGCAACTTATAACCTTTTTTATTTCTCCCTTGATGTAGCGCAAATTGCGGGTAAATGCATGACCAATGATCTCGTGTGTTGTTTTAGAATTGCTTTGACAACTATGAATAGCCTATAAATGGCCATTGTTCTTACCCTCTCGCTTCTTGAACTCCTTGTTTCTCCTTCTTTTACAAGGTGGATCTATGAACTTGAACAATGTGGCCTCTATTTCCTTCTTCATTCCAACGTTGACTAGTTTTTAGTATGTGTGCTCAATCTGGCACAATAAAACAAAAGAAATAGCTTAAATAAAAATATACAGAGTGCAAAGAAGATAAAACCTCTGAAACCTGAGTCTCTTTTTTAAATATTTGAACTCGAGCAGAATTTAGCATGCCATATGGATCAAGCACTTTGCACAGAGCATGGAGGATTAGAAACAATTGGAGAAGGATGGCTTCTTGTAAGCTTGTGATCCTGAAATGGAGACAACTACCTGGAACTCTCAAGGTTTCCTAGATCTAGCTAATTCTCGTGCAGTTTCTTCTGTGAAAGAAGGAGTTCCCTGTAGAATGAGATTTTCCTTCTTCTGGCTCTGGATGTCTGCAATATTTCCTTGTTTCCCTTCTTCCCAATTTCTCCCACTTCTACAACCTCTTGTAACCGTCTCCTTCCCAATTTCCGGATGATAGAAGCAAAATTGAAATTGTCCACGGCAATTGGAAGCGGAAAAATAATTACCCCTGATAATTGCTCACGGTAGTTACACAATTTAAAAAAAAAGAAAAATTCTCCCAAGTTTGTCGAACAACTTTCATGAGTATTAAATTAATATTTATTAATTAAAAACCCTAAAATTTAATAAATTTAATTTTATTAAATAACAAGGTAAATATTAATTAATAATTAAAACACAATTTACATTGTAGCGGGAGGAGGAATTATTTAAAATGGATGAAACGAAAACCAAAATGACCACGAGAATAAGACGATCGTGATGATGGTGATAAATAATGTGAAATAACACTTTTGATTTTTAAATTTTTTTGTGTTTATTAATTTTTGAAGTTAAAATTAGTTGATAACAATTTCCAGATACGATACCTTAATATGCGGACCTCGAAGGAAAACTTATGATATCTACTATATAGATGTATTCACTTAATCACTTGCATCATTAAGTGGATACTACTTAACAACAACACTTCAAAGTTAGCCTATAGAGTTCCATTTATTAGGAACGTCGTATCGTTTAGTTTATATAAATATAATTTAATTAGTTTACGACATGTTTTCCTTATAATGCAAATAATACATTTATCGCATCAAAATACGTTCCTAAGGTTCTTAAAGTTAGCTTTCATAATAGGTAGTTTACATATTTGATTTATTAATTTACATCCATTTTTCATCTCAATCGTAATTTTAGATAACTTGTTATGTTATTGTTGCATCCCATAATTTGTTTGTTTATGACATTGTCATCCAAAAGTGTATATTTAATTGATCTTGTATCAAAATAGGGCAAAGCGCATAAAGATGGGGGAAAAAGTGGACACAACTCCGTTTTTGGCCATAACACGCTTAACTGCGTTATGGCTCGAACTGTTATAACACAACAAAAGAAAATTAGGGTCTCGCTATAACGCGAGCGCATTATGGTTTGGTAAGTTCGAGCCATAATGTGAGTGCGTTATATAATTGATTGCGTTATATTTGTGGAGTTTTAGATGTGTCGCACTCGTGTTTCAATGTGTTACGTGGTGTTAGATAGGCGTAATGCATCTTGGAAAGTAAAATTCAACCTCATAAATCCTCTCAAATTTCCATTTTACAAAACACTTAGACATATCAAGCTATGTTCTTCGAATGAAATCTTCATTCCCGATAGCTTGCAACTAAAAGAATTATTCAAAAGAGCATAAAAATGATCAAATTTACTTGGTATCCTAATATGTCAGACCAAAAATACCATTGGACTTTGCTTATTCTCAATTTAGGGTTTAGGGTTTAGCATTTAGGGCTCATGGTTCATGGTTCATGGTTTAGGGTTTAGTGCTTAAGGCTCGGGCTTAGGGCTCAAGCTTTAGGGTTCAATGCTTAGGGTTTATGGTTTAGGGTTTAGGGCTCAGGGTTAAATAATAAATGTTTAGGGTTTAGGATTTAGGGTTTTAGGTTTATGGTTTATGGTTTAGGGTTTAGGGTTTAGAGTTTAGGGTTCAGATCTTAGGGCTCATGGTTTAGGTTTATGTTTTATGGTTTATGGTTTAAGGTTTAGGGTTTGGGGTTTAGGGTAAATAAGGTTTGGGGTTTAGGGTTTAGTGTTTAGGGTTTGGGGTTTGGGGTTTGAGAATTAAGGTTTAGGGTTTAGGGATCAATACTCCTGTGCTCAAGGTTTAGGATCTAGGGATCGGGGCTCAATTTTTAGTGTTCAAGGTATAAAATATAGGGTAGGGTTTAAGGTTTAAGGTTTATGATTTATAGTTTAGGGTTCAAGGTTTAAGTTTTAATGTTTAGGGATTAGAGCTTAGGGTTCAGGCCTCAGTTCGGGTTCATGGTTCAAGGTTTATGGCTCAAAGTTTGGGAATTAGGGTTTAGGGTTTAGTGTTTATGGTTTAGGATTCGAGTTTAGGGTTTAGGGTTTAATTTTAGGGCTCGGGGTTTAGGGTTCATAGTTTAGGGTTTAGGGCTCATGGTTAAGGGTTTATGATTTAGGGTTTAGGTTTTAGGTGTCGGGGTTCGGGGTTTAAGGTTATGGTTTAGGTTTTATATTTTAGGGTTTAGGGTTTAAAGTTCATGTTAGAAGTTTCGTCACTCAAAATTGGTGGCGGAAAATCAATGTCTACCATGTGCCACCTCCAAATTCCACATTTCATTTCATTTAAATTCACTTCAAAAAGGTTGGAGGAAATGAACTCACCATTTTATTCACGCCTTCGAGAGGTCCAGAATGTCAATTCAACCCAAATTTGGCAAATATGGAGAACTTGAAAGCCGGATTGCATTATAAAGATAATCTCAAAGCAAAGGAATGCATTTTGTAAGTAATTCTAGTCAAATTTATTTTACTTTTTGTTAATACCTACTAAAACTAGCCTTGTGATTACATCCTGATAAAAATAAGTTCCCAAGAGCCAAGGGAGCTTTTAAACTTATCACACAAGCATGGGATTTCTCTCTGATAATACTAGAAAGGCTACCTATGATGCCATGGGAAAAACCAACAAGGGCACAACCTCGCTTCCACCAACTGAATTCCACAGGCACTGCCACTACCATTGGCATTACCAACAATCTAAATGGGAATAATTATTCAAGTGTGGATGCCTTTCCTAAAACTTCCATATTCATGACCATAGCAGACCGAACAAGAAACATGACTAGGAACAAGACCTAGACTGGAAATTTGAGAGGATTTCTGAGGTTCAATTTTATTTTCCAAGATGCATTACTCCAATGTTTGAGAATGTTTCTCTAGATGCAACAAAATTTTTATTCAGACACTCGATGATTCCTGAATGTCCAATCCTGCCACAAACCCCAGTAATCCTCGATCCTTGGATACATGGAGACATCATTACTGGGACAAACCAAACACTTTAAAGGAAGAAGAGGTTCTTGTGAATATATAGTTTTGACACATCACATCACACCCTTTATTAGGATTGATGACTACCCCTATCTTTTTTAAGGTACTTTTGAAAGCATCCATGGGTTTATCATAGAAGGAATTACCAATGAATGGAAGGTCACTAAGCGTAGGCTAACTAACTCCCATTCAGAACTAAACAAGAAATATTTACTAGGCGATTGATAACTCCTTTGTGTTCTTAGTCATACCCCTATTGCTATGCTTATTTTTCACAAACAGACTCAATGATGGTTCTAGGCACAAGACTAGAAATATGGTCCTAATATTGTCATGCCCTCTTAGTCGAGTAGTCGAATCTATATTAGTATTGTTGATACTTAGTACTAATTACCAATGAAATATAATTCTCCAACTTTCATTTTCTTTACTCATCTTCCACATCATACTAAATAACTGATTTGATAGGGGATTTTCCCTCTTGATGATGATACATCGAATATGAATATGATCCTCAAGAGGGAGATTACTGGTAAAGAGGTATCATCTGATCCTACACCTAAGCCCTAAGCCGTAATCCCTAAACCCTAAATCCTAAACCTTGAACCCCAAAACCTAAACCCTAAATCATAAACCCTATTTTTAGCACCTTGAACCCTAAACCCTAACCCCTAAACCCTAAATCCTAAACCCTAAGCCATAAGCCATAAGCCATAAACCCTAAACCCTAGAACCTAAACCATAAACCCTAAAACCTAAACCATAAACCATGAACCCTAAACCCTAAGCCATCAACCCTAAACCCTGAGCCCTAAACCCTAAGCCTTAAACCCTGAGCCCTAAACCCTAACCCCTAAACCCTAAATCCTAAACCCTTAGCCTTAAACCCTAAACCCTAAATCATGTTCCCTAAACCCTAAACCCTAAATCATAAACCTTAATCAAGATCCCAAAACCCTAAACCCTTAGCCCTAAACCCTAAACCCTAAACACTAAACCCTAAACCCTAAACCCTAAACCATAAACCCTCAACCATAAACCCTAAACCCTTAACTCTAAACCCTGATCCCTAAACCCTCCATAAGCCCTAAACCCTAAACCCTAAAACCTAAACCCTATTTTTACCACCATAAACCCTAAACCCTAAACCATAAACCCTAAAAACTAAGCCCTAAACCATGAGCCCTAAACCCTAAACCATGAGCCCTAAACCCTAAACAATAAACCATAAACCCTGAGCCCTAAATCCTAAACCCTAAGCCCTAAAAAATATTCTAAATCTTCCTAAATTGCCTCCAAAACTTCTAAGATTCTCTGACATCACCTCCAGATGCTTAATATATTTCTTGAACTATCCTAGAGGGTGTTTGATTAGCTCAGAACTATTCAAGGATTAGGGTTTAGGGTTTAATGTTTAAGGTTTAGGGTTTATTGTTTAGGATTTAGGGTTTAAGATTCAGTGTTGAGGGTTTAGGGTTTATGGTTTAGCATTTAGGGCTCATGGTTCAAGGTTTAGGGCTATGGGTTGAATGTTTAAGGTTTAGGGTTTAGGGTTTAACGTTTACAAATATTAACCTATCACTATGTGGTGATCATATCTTTAGTACTTACAAATTTAGGGCCATTTTTGTCTGGAACCGAAAGGGGTAGCTACATTATCTTGAAATTATTCATGAAACCTTCAAGTCTTAAAGAAAAATGGATGTTACCAACATGTATAGGATTCACATATCTTTCCAGTGGCCTATTTATTTCCTCCTAACTCCTTACGAAGCTCCCAAAATCATCCAAAGAAGTCAAATTTCACCATTAGAGTGTTTGTTCTCTACACCTAGAAAACTCGTTGTTGAGAAGATTTCCCTTGAATGAGTAAACCTTTCCTAAATATTCCTAAACACTCCTAAAAATGTCAATAACCAATCCAAAATGCCCCAAAACCTAAACAATGACTATATTATTTCACAAAACAAATATCGATTATATAATTTAAACCCTAAAAGATTGAATGCTTGAAATCTTGAAAAATACCTATGTACTAACCATATTAGAATATGAAAAACTATCTTCTAAATCATGACAGATGGAGTTGTGAGACTAGTTTTATAAGGTGTAGAGTGACCCTAACATATTATATTTAATAAAATAAATTTAAATTATAAGAAATAATAAAATATAAATAATAATAAAAGAAAAATTATACTTATAAATTTAAACATTTATTTTAGTCAATAGAAGCATGCCACAAACACATATACCACATTAAAACGTGAGCGCGTTATAGTGTGCTCACATTTCATCTTTTTTGGGTTTGAAATTCCCAATCCATAGGATTGGATTTCCAAACCAAAGGTTTGGATTGTTTCTGTGTGATTAAAACTATGTTTGATAGAAAAACATCAAAATTTCATGTGTGCACCCTAATATCTCATGCATTAAAACATAATATTCAAAAATAAATTCCACTACGATTTCAAGCTTGGTTTTACCTTGATGACGATATAATTCTTTCTAAAATCCGATTAGTTTACGGATTTAATCTATAATTTCTTTTTTTAGTGCCTTGTTTTCTTGCAAAAACCTATGCATACATTTTGGTGCACAATTTACGATTTTTTCATCCAATTTTTTTTTTTTAAAGTGTTTTTTAAAAACTCCATTCTACACGCACTCAAAAAAAGAAAACTAAAAATGATTTTTTTCTCAAAGTTATGGGGTGCACACACAAATATTTCATTTTCGGGATATGTGCACTTTGAAAATTAATAAAAAAATTATATATTCATCCAAAAATTATGAAAAATTAATGGGACCTCGTATATGGTCTTAGCTAACTTTTTATCAAGGGATTTAAAATAAAATTTATAGAACTAAAAAAATGGGGGTGGGGCACACACAATAGGTTCTTATCTTTTTGACACAAAAATAGACATACTTTGTGTGCGCACCACATTTGAACCTCTTAATCTCAACCATTTAAAAAAATAGTAGTTTAGAAACTAGATTCCGAGCTCTATGGTACTTATTCTTATCACTTTGTCAAATTTTGAGCATAGGCATGCCGAATTATTTGATGAAGTTTAGGTTTTGTTGATTTCAGGAAAAAGGTGTCCCTTTTTTACCCCCTTTTGTCCCCCATCTCCATGCACTTACCCAATAGTTAACTAACATTCATAGTTTTAATTGTTCCATATGTATAGCTATATCATATTTATTCATTTCTCATTTAATATGATAATTCATAACACAATAAGTCCATATAACATTAATCAAACATATGCCATATAATGTTAAATTTAATAAGTACATCAATATAACATACAACCGATATTGAACACTTAATAAATAATAGCTCAATAATATTACATGTTTAATATCCCTTTTAATAACAATACATTAATATTTTTAGGCTAAATTGCCTTTCAACGAAATAAGATAGCGAAGCTCTTGCTCACTTATACAATTATGCCATTCAAATGAAAACAACTTAAAATCATAATCAAATATATTTGCATCAACATAGTATTTATAAATCATCCACTAGAAATGACTTAATTTCCACCATCTGTAAAAATGTTTAGAAATTTGTCGAGTTTGAAACAACCGGCATGCGAAAAGGTTTTCCACCTCATCCTTACAATTTATAATACTAAAATATCTTAATGATCAAAATCTAGCTATCCAATTATTTTTGAAATAAAATAAAAGAGAACATTTTACCATTTCCCTTTTTTAAAACTTTTTTCTATCTTTCATAATAACATTACAGAAAGGAAACATTAAATATTATTATTTCATAATACACATAATCATCTAAGTAACCATGACTAGATACAAAATAGACCATAATTATAAACCACCAATTTCCACAAAACATATTAACTATGTTATCCACATACCTTGGTTGTATAAGAAACAATGAAGTAATCATTGAACTATTTTACTAGTCATTCCTTATCTTTTCTAACATCCAAATGTCTTCTTTTTGCTAAGTCAATAAATGTCAATTTATTTTAAGCAAAACCAAATAACCTTCATAAACAATAGACCATTCATTTTCCTTTTCGAAGGTAAGTATATTACATGAATTACTTAATAATAATAACAGTCAAAACATTGTCCCAATAAAATAATTATTCGATAAGCAATACCTTAAAATCATCAAACTTACCTTAACAAATCTAAACCACATCAACCTTGTCCTAGTAAAACAAGATAATACAACCACAATACAATCATTTTATTTTGAGTGATTCGACCAAGCCCACACAGTCAACTTTAGGGCCTTTAAGATTTGAATCCCGACTATTACATTCATAGAGTGGCCCCAAAGTAAATGTAAAATTATACACGGGTTTGACTGAAAACATTAACTCGTAACCTTCCCGTGTCACAATTCCTTTTCAAATCATTCAACATATATATATATATATATATATATAGAGAGAGAGAGAGAGAGAGAGAGAGAGAGAGCTCAAACAATGGATGACTCACTATAAAAAAATAAAAACCACGTAACCTGAATAGGGTGAGAATATAAACCAAAGCCCAAATGGGTTTTGAATCCCAATGTCCATATTTATCCATTCAAAAGTATTATAATCGTTCGACCTTCCTATCATACTCAAAAAAACATTAGACCTGAAGGCCGAGAGTTTATTTTTATATGGCGAATGTATATGGACTATACATGCTTAAACAAATACACACGTGTATGCCATAAACCCAGATGGGTTTATATTATTTTACCCATTTCTAATATGAACTACTCATTCAGTTTCCAAAAAGGTTAATAAAATAAAAAAACTTATTCAGATATGAAAACACTATGTTATGAAAATACTTGCTTCGTATAGTTTATTCGAGGAAGAAAACACAAACCCAAGTATACAACCGCTAAATCTAGTTGAAACTCAAACTAGGTATTTGACTCAACATCAAAGAGTAAAAACTTAACCGTAAACAACCACAAAATAATACACATAACCATTCCCATATCTATCAAATGGCCATAGTTGAATCTCACAATAAAACACAGCCATAACCATTTTATCAAGTATGATCATACAAAGATTATCACAAGCAAATACCCATTCGAAAATTATTTTTCATCCAAGTTATTAACACATGAGGATGATTCAAAAACCTCAAGCCATTAAAAAATTCAAATGTTATAAATAATAAAGATGGGGGAAGAATGATTTCATGCCTGAAACGTGTTTCCTAGAATCCCCTCAAGCTCCTCTCCAAGTCAACTGGGTGTAACACAATCCTTTCCATAAAACTTTCACAAATGCTCGCGAAATCTAAACAAGAATGATCTCCAAATCGACCAAGAAACCCCATTATTATCATAACAACCATCATAAATAGCCCATAAAAAGCTCACTAACAATTTATGCAAAGTTAAAAAATATGCATGCAATGTAATTACATCAACAAAAAAACTCCATTATTTATTACATGCTAAGCTCGATGGATCCAAAAAGGATAACAAAAAGAAATGTAGCCAAAAATTCCAATAATATCTCTGATAGCTTCCTCGAGAAGCTTCTTTCTTCTTTTGAGAAGAGTTAATGCCCATTGAATGCATGTCTAAGACCTCTATCAGTTCCACCACCAACTTTTCCCTCCAAATATCTAGTTAAACTTAACAAGTATCGATAGCCCATTTGAGTTTCCAACGGTTATGTCGTCTGATCCCCACCATACGGATGGAGGGAGTGATAACATCGAATGGTCGAAGACCCTGTCGACACTAAAATTTTCCTCTGTAATTTCTATTTCATTAATGTATGTATTAGGAATAGGATGTTGTTAAGTGTAATTAGTAGTAGCGTCCGATAGAAGATAACGGCGCCATCAGTATGGTGCCGCCAATAATGTAGAGTACGGTAACAATCAAAGTACAATAGGAATGTTGTAAAAAGTAAATATTTGTCGTAAGTGGTCCGGTAATGTTAAAATGTCAAAGTTGGGATAAGTAGAGAAGTAGGGTCTACATGATTAGGAATTAGAAATATTATATTTGTAATAAGGACAAAGAGTGATGTCATAAATATTTTGTGTATTTTATTTTTGGAAAAGTCTAAAAAGGTGGAACCCATGTGAGATGATAAGGTTTATCTTATCTTAGAAGATAAGCCTACATGTAAAGGCAAGAGTTTAGGCATGAAATATGATTGGCCAGAAGAGATTTCCTATCCTATCTTAGAGATAAGATGGATAAGCCTAAATTCCTATAAATAAAGAGGCCACCCCCTCATTTAGCATAGAAGGAAGTAGTGTGAAATATTGTATGAGTAAGTGTGTAAAGGAAGCCATCATTTTGAAGGTGTGTTAAAGAAGCCATTAAGAGATGTAATTGTGAAGTTTCTCCCATAGTTATTGTTGGAAGCAAGCAAGTGAAGTGAGTAACACTTGAAGTACCTCATGGGTGAGATCAGTAACGATTTCATGTTAATATTATAATTTACTCGATATTTTAGATTTATCATCATTCCTTCTTATCATAGTCTATGGTATTCTTGTGTTATGTTTGTTGTTGTGTTTCAGTTTTCATCCACTAAACTAAAGGTTGTGCATTAGTAAATAATCATAAAGACGAGGAGTTCCCGGTGAAGAATTATCATAGTCTTGGATTGGTGTTGACATTTTGGTTCCGCTTCATGGATCATTCCTCGTTGGTGGATTTTCCTGGAGAGACATTCCCACTTAGTCATAAATCATGTGAGAGTAACCTTGTTTTAACTATGCATAGTAGTTACCATAGTAAAGTCACTTTTTATCGTGAATAGTATTTACCGTAGTAAAGTCACTTTTTACCGTGAATAGTATTTACCGCAAAGAAATTCACTTTTTTACAAGGAATAGTATTTACCACAAGAAAGTCCGTTTTTACCGCATAAGTCAAGTTTTACCATAGTTTACCATGGTCATTTCTATTTTACTGTAGAAAGGTGTAAAGTCACTTTCTATTATAGTGATTCTAATTATTTGTGCACATAAGTCTTGTTGATTGTACTTGTGGGTTAGTATTTCACTTGGTTACTTTTGAAAATGGGACATGATTCTGTTTTTTCAGCCCAATCTAATGAAAATGCTTCTTCTTTCATTCAAGAGTTTAAACAATCTTGTATTTGTAATGGCCTCATAAGAAGAATAATGGACTGAATTTTTCCTACCTTTTTGGATGGTTCAACACTTAGGTGGTTTGAAACACTAGGTGATAATGTGAAAAATTCATGGGATTTATTAACTGAAAGTTTTCTTGAAGAGTTTGGTGAACAACATAAATATGCAGATCTCATGATCGATATAAAAAATCTATCCCAAGGAGAGAAGGAGAAGATAAGGGATTATCATGCTCGTGTTCTAGAGCTAAAGAGGAAGCTCGATGCCCAGATCCGGAAGGAAGGATTAGTAGATGGGTTGATGAATGGCGTGGATAATCTCCTCTGTAAGCACTTCATTCTTGGGATGAAGCCAGAGATCAGACAATGAGTGAAGTATGACCGTCTAGCTACCATTGAACAAGCAAAGGAGATTGCAAGAAGGCAAGAAGAAAGCATGGAAGAGGAGCCCAAAGAAATTGTTGCTAAAGTAGAGTCTACACCAACACCTTTGGTTCAGAATCCACAACCACTCTCGGTGAGCACAAATCTTTTTCCTAGTACATCTACTGAGTATGAAGATCTGCTCAAGAAGATGGGACAATTAACTATTAATCTTCTTCAAGGAAAAAAATTTAGTTCTCAGGGAGGAGATAGAGGTCCAAAAAGAAATATTTCTCAAGTTTTTGTTATGGTTGTTATAAAAGGGTCATTATAAGTATAATTGTCCGATAGAACTTCTACATCCGGTACAAGAGATAATGATAAAGGAAAAGCACCCATGTGAATTCTTTTGATGTAGTAGATAAGAGCATAAATAATGAAGTAGATGTGTTTATAACAAAAAGAAAGAAAGAAAAAGATAACAAGATGGAAATGATCCTAAGTAGATGAAAGGAGAAACTAGTAAGAAACATAGGAGAAGAAAGTTGGGTGTGCGGGATTTTCGATTTCACAGGACAAGGACCATACTCCATCTTAGAAGATCTGTCTAAAAGGCCTCGCAAATATTACATATGGTCAACTCTTGGCTATGTCTTCCGAGAAGAGGAGTGAGCTACGAAGTGGACTCAATGCTCGACGAAGGAAGGATGTTGAGGTCCCTGCTTTGGAGGCAGAGGCGGATCCCTATGCTCCACAAGCCGAGGTACTATGGAATGGTATTTCAATTCATGATGTCGTAGTTGATGGAGGTGCTGCAGCTTAATGTAATGACCGAGTTCCGTAAATGAATATGTTGGATTTAAAATTGATCGCCTCTCAACATTTATGTTAAGGTCATTAAATAAGGGAAAACTAAACCGTAAGGTGTAATTTCAAATGTGACATTATCTATCATTATGGGTGTTGTATGTGTGGTAGACTTTCAGGTGATGAAAAATGGTACTGTTGCGTATCCAATGTTGTTGGGAAGACCATGGCTAAGGAGAGTTCATGCAAGAAACTACTGGAATGAAGGCTTCATGACACTTGGACGTGGTAGAGAGAGGGTGAAAATAAATGTGATCCCTCGGCATCATAAGGTAGAACCTGTCGATTCAAGTGATGAAACTGATGATTGGACATCCTCTGATTACTCTAGTACCAGTGAAGTGGACACAGAAGATGAAGAAAGTGAGGTTGATGTTTTGGTCATGGATATCCTTCCAGTCACACCGACTCATGACCCCATAAAATTATCTGAAGAAGAAATTGATGATCGTCTCCAGCAAATAAAGATTGGTGATGCTGTGATGGAGAGTGAGAAGGAATCCTACCTCCAGCTCTTTCGAAGGTACATACACATATTCACTTTTGATTACAAGGAACTCCGTCAAGTAAGTTGGGTAGAACATTCTATTGAGCTGGTAGATGGTGTTAAGCCCATAAAGTAAATGCCATATAGAATGAATCCTAATTTTTCCAAGACTGTAAAAGAAGAAATAGATAAGTTGCTTGATGTAGGATTCATATTTGCTTTGAAGAATTTAGAATGGGTTTCTCCCATTGTGATATCAATATAAAAGAATGGAAAGCTACACATTTGTGTTGACTACAGGAAGCTCAATAAGGCAACAAAGAAGGATCATTACCCTCTTCCATTCTTAGATCGGATCTTGACGAAGTAGGCGGCCAAAGAATGTTATAGTTTTGTTTGATGGATATAGTGGTTACAACCAAGTTCGTATAGCGAGAAAGATCAGTGAAGACCACGTTCACCACTCCTTGGGAACGCTTGCTTATAGAGTTATGCCTTTTGGGTTGTGTAATGCTCCAAAAATGTTCTAACACTTGATGAATAGGGTGTTTGAACCCTACATTAGGAACTTCATTAGAGTATTTCTGGATGATTTTTACATCTATGGGAGCAAGATGGACCACCTACACTAGATGGAGATAGCATTTCAAAGGTTAGATGAAGCACAAGCCTCACTAAACCCTACAAAGTGTGTCTTTGGATGTTCTAAAGGCGTTTTGTTAGGGCATGTTTTATCCAGAGATGATATTAGTACTGATCCTGATAAAGTTTCAAAAATTAAAGAGTTACCATTTCCTATGAATAGAAGTAAGTTGAGATAATTTTTTAGGCCATGTGGGTTACTATAGAAGGTTCATCAATAATTTCTCAAAGATTGCATGATGACCACTAACCCGCTTCTTGAAGAAGGATGTTACTTATGAACCGGAAATAAGGTGCATGAAGCTTTTGAACAACCGAAGGAAGCCCTAGTGTCTTCACCTGTTTTAAAGAATCCAGATTGGAGCAAGCCATTCATTGTATATCTTGATGCCCGAGATGCAACACTAAGAAGTACTCATAGCCAAAAGGATGAAAATGGGAATGATCATCCAGATTTACTTTGGGAGCAGGCATAAATGAGTATTCTTTGAGGTAAATTATATGTGAATCGAAAAAGAGGCTCTGCTATCATTTTTTTGTAAAGAAGTTTAGGAATTACTTGATAAGGTAAAAATTTCTAGTTGTAGAATGCATCACGAGGCTCTAAAATATATTGTAAATAAGCCTAACCCATCGGGGAGGATAACAAGATAGATAATTTTGTTACAAGAATTTGAATTTGATATTATAGATAGGCCAGAAAGAAACATCTCAATGCGGATGCACTCTCTCAAGCCTATGATGGTTTAGGTTCATCTTGTGATGATGATGATTTCCCGTGATGTAGCATTGCTTATCCTCGACACAATCCCTAGTGAATACATAGATATTTAGAATTATCCGAATGAATTCAAGTTTCCATGGTGCAATGCAAAGACTAAGAGGAAGATTACTCAAGCTAGTCGTCCATATTCTATTCTCGCATGGAGTATTATTTTGAATAGGACCCGATGGACAATCAAGAGGGCAATTGGACGTGATCAAAGAAAGGAGCTGATAGAAGAATTCCACAATGGTACATGTGGAGGACACTTCTCTGACAACTTACAAGCAAGAAGGATCTTGGATGCGCAGTTATCACCGGCCCACTCTTTTTAGAGATTGTTATAATTATTGTAAGACATGTGATATTTGTCAAACACATGGTAATCGTAAGACTTCATCAGCTCCATTATGCCCTATTCTTCCACTTGGTCCCTTTGAAAAGTAGGGAATAGATATTGTAGGTCCACGTCTAACTACCCCATGCCAAAATAAGTATATTGTAGTTGCCACAAATTATTTAACTAAGTGGGTTGAAGCTAGGCCATTGAAAACAACTTCTATGGATGAAGTGGCAAGGTTCATTTATGAACGCATTGTCACCAGATTTGGTTGCCCATTAGAAATTGTGACAGATCAAGGAAGCCACTTCATTAATGAGGTAGTAGAAGCCCTAGTCAATAAATTTTCTATTAAGCACAGGAAGGCAACAACATACAAGCTAAGCACAAATGGACAGGTGAACGAACAAATTTTGTGTTGTGTTAAATTTTAGAAAAGATGCATCCTTGCAGGTACATAAGTGGGATAAAAGGATTCATGCAACATTGTGGGCATTTAGAGCAACATCAAAGTCAGCAATAAGACTCCCCATTTCAGTTGGCCTATGACATTGATCCAGCTTCTTCCTATTGAGTTTGATATTCCCACTGTGAGAGTTATGAAAAATGAAAGGATGGATAAAAGTGATTTAGTAAAAGAAAGGTTGGTACATCTTCATTTTTAGAGGAAATGAGGGAAATAGCAAAGGATACAAGCTATAAGAATAAAATGAAGTAGAAGGAATATTTTGATCAAAAGATCCGTTGGTCTCCATTTCATGTGAATGACTTGGTTCTAGTATGTGATTCCGATACAAAAAAAGATAGAAAATTTCTTCAAAAATGGATGGGGCCCTACAAAATAAAGCAATGTGCATGAAAATGGTACGTACTAACTAGAGGAATTGGATGGCACTCCCATTACGAAATGGGTCAACCACGACAAGTTGAAGATTTTCCAAGCACCGGATAGTCTACTTCGAGGATGGAGTAGAAGCTAGGAAGGGGAACATGTCGACACTAAAATTTTCCTTCATAATTTCTATTTCATTAATGTATGTATTAGGAATAAGATGTTGTTAAGTGTAATTAGTAGTAGCATCCGATAGAAGATAACGGTGCCATCGATGCAGTGTGCCACCAATAATGTAGATTACGGTAGTATATCAAAAGTACAATAGGAATGTTGTAAAAAGTAAATATTTGTCGTAAGTGGTCCGGTAATGTTAAAATGTCAAAGTTGGGATAAGTAGAGAAGTAGGGTCTACATGATTAGGAATTAGAAATATTATATTTGTAATAAGGACAAAGAGTGATGTCATAAATATTTTGTGTATTTTATTTGTGGAAAAGTCTAAAAAGGTGGAACCCATGTGAGATGATAAGGTTTATCTTATCTTAGAAGATAAGCCTACATGTAAAGGCAAGAGTTTAGGCATGAAATATGATTGGCCGGAAGAGATTTCCTATCCTATCTTAGAGATAAGATGGATAAGCCTAAATTCCTATAAATAAAGAGGCCACCCCCCTCATTTAGCATAGAAGGAAGTAGTGAGAAATATTGTATGAGTAAGTGTGTAAAGGAAGCCATCATTTTGAAGGTGTGTTAAAGAAGCCATTAAGAGGTGTAATTGTGAAGTTTCTCCCATAGTTATTGTTGGAAGGCAAGTGAAGTTAGTAACACTTGAAGTACCTCATGGGTGAGATTGTAACGATTTCATGTTAATATTATAATTTACTCTGATATTTCAGATTTATCATCATTCCTTCTTATCATAGTCTATGGTATTCTTGTGTTATGTTTGTTGTTGTGTTTCCAGTTTTCATCCACCAAACGAAAGGTCATGTATTAGTAAATAATCATAGCATGAGGAGTTCCCGTGAAAAATTATCATAGTGCTTTGGATTGGTGTTGTGGACCATTTATTCAATAACCAATTTTTGCATGGCGGTCCACGGTCTAAGGTATATCAATATCATGCATTTAAACGTAGCTTAGGTGGCCATACCAATGGTCAACAATAATAAAATTATTAATATATCTAGGCTCGGGTCGATGTTCGACCTCTTATTATTATTATTTTATTAATATTGATTCAATCGATAATGCAAAGGACCTTAGCATGGTCGATTGGCCATTTAAAGATTTTAAATAGTATATAGTCCTTAAGCCCATACCACCTTGTAGATTATTTTCGATTCCTCAATAATAATTCGATAAATCGATAACCAACCAAATAATGTAACCCAACTTCATATGGTCGATGAACATTGATTTATTTGCACAAGTATTATGATCTTTAGATCATAACAAATACTATCACCTTTTATTATCAACCAATCAAGCTATAAACAAAGGAATAATAGTTTATCCTTACCAAGCTCGTTCTTACCGGCCTAATTTATTAAAGCTTCATCCTTTTTCCTAATAATGGTAATGTTATATCCATCATTAGAGAAACTTAGATCAACAATCGTTGTTATAGAAATTGTAATATAATTATGACATGAACCAAAATATTATAAAGATAGTAGTAAAATATCAACAGGCATATATAATCGACAATTAAATTATAACAAGCTCATTGTCATCCAAATCAACTTGTTTTCATTATCAACTTAGTTTGCAATATCAAAAGCATAACTATGATTACAGTCCACGCATCATGCAAAATTAAGATAATAAAAATATTATTATCTACAATAAGTAAAATATATACTCATAGGGTATACTATATGGGTTTCGTGTATCAGATGCTTACGAACATGATGGCAAGTGTTGATATGTCGATGTGTTAATGGTCAACATACTTGAAATAGGTCTTCGTGTCCTACGAGATGCCCGATATTGGAGCTTTTTTATCAATCATCCAAAATGAAACCAACGGGGTATGAAAATAATCCATAGATTATATATTTCATACATTATCTATTATCACATGTGTTATCTCATCACTTATATATCTATGATCAAATTAAATATCATTATACATTATTCAACCTCAACAACTACGCAATGCTAATCAAATCAACACATACAAACAATGCTCAACACATCACATATCATATAACACATATAAATAACAATAAACCATCTATATATATCATCAAAATATCAAATTTACATAGTACAATTACTGGGGGCAAGCCCCTACATCATATCTCATCATCACTATAACTATCTACAACTACGTGGGAGCTCTAGAACTAGAAGCTTCACCACTCACTCTCTGCTGCTAGTCGCTGCCCCGATACCTCTGTACTTTCCTACGTGATAAAGTAAGCTCGATCAAATGCTCTGAAAAGTAACTTTGTAGCTCCACGAACCTCACAAATACATCATGTGCAAGGGGACCTCCACCCGCATCCTCTCTAGCTCACTACATCTCCTCTCATGCCTCATCCCTCTCACTCAATAGCATTGTAGAAGTAGTTATTGCTGCTACCCACCACTAGATCAAATAGATGTGCATGTTCACCTACAATGGCATCCACCCGCTCTAACATCCCAACTCCAATAAGCACATCGATGGGCACATTCCACGTGCCAAGGTGTGGATCAAGTATCTACAATCAATGACCAATAAGCATCTCCTACAACAATACACAACATCGCATTAATTCATATACAAAATATGACACAATCTAACAAATAACTAATAATCCAAAACTATCAATGCACATATACTCACGCTCCACTATCGCCGCTTCCACAACATCACCACCGGGGGAAGGTGCATACCCCTCTCCTCCTCCTACCGGCGGTACTCCCGCCACATCCAAAAAAACTTTATATAATAGCACCCATCGATGCGTTTCCCACCATGCACTATAGGACTCTGTGCACCCCACATCATCCACTTGTATTGGCCCTATGGCCACATCTCACTCTCTCTTTCCCGGGTACTAGATGCACCGCTATGGGCCCTAGTCTATCTTCATCCCTCCTTAGTGCCCTCATGGACCTCACCCATATGTATGGCTTTGGGGGCACATCCTAAGCCATGCCAAAATTTCGTGACACACTCTTTCCTTGAAATAGCTCTACTGACCCCAAGAAATTTGTCCTCTAGCCACATAGTGCAATGAATACATCAAGCTCCACTTTGCATCTTCCCACCATATACCACCGACCCCATATGATCCAACATAGATCTATATGTATTAGTGTCCATAATTCTACCTTGCACACTCTACCCATTACTCGAAAAATATACTTAGCCTCACCCACTTTGCATATGGCCCACCAAACGGCCTCAGTATAACAATATGCTCATATGTCCACACATGTAACAAAAGTAGTAGGTCCTAGTCCACTCCCATGCTCCTCATGCATGAACCTGTATAGATCCCTATACAAATGGGATAATACACATTGTGCCCAAGCATATCTGGTCTCATCCTCCTCTATATGACAACAAATATCATGCATCTTATACAAGATGCCTACACCACCGCCCTCCATTCTAACTAAAGAAGTTATAATAAAAACAATAAACTTCCACAATCACAAAACCTCTAACATCTGTATAACATCCAAACTAATATGGACCTCAGTATGAACTCGGGTCCCTATAAATACCACCTAGTAGCCCTCATTTGTCTTTATGTCATCTACGGTCATCACCTACACCCTCTCACCAACAATAGCAATCATAGTATGTGATATACATCCTCCAGAGTCACATTCATCTCTCCGGTAGGCAACCAAAATGTTCTAGTATCTTCACACCACCTCTCGCACAAAGTTGTGAACATAGGCATATTATAGGGCACATCTCCCATCCTTGCTATGTGTCACAAGATGGCACGGTATAGAATAACCCACTCATCATCTGAAAAACCCAATCCCAACAATGTACTCAAATGGTGGCCACCATGAAAATCTCTCAAATGAATATCTCTCTGCACACCACAAAACAAAAAAAAATGCGGACATTAGTACCTCGCATACACAAAAAAAAATCACTAAAAACATCAACAACCATCAATTTTTACATTCAAACACTTTGGGCCCGAAATAGGTCTTCTAGGTCATCAACGCCTAAGAGCAGGACACACGTTCCTAAGAGTAGGTGGGAGATGACATCTTAAAGGTCATTAGCGCTTTGCCACTCTTTCCTAACAAAATTCCTTAAAACTTGAAAACAAAAATGTTGCAAAAATTCATGAAAACAACTAATTTCAACACAATTTTTAAAAAATCACACTTACTAGGTCGGTTTTGTCATATGATGCCACAACTACCACTACCATCTCAAATCGAATCAAACACAGTTCTCTCACTTATGGCATCTTCACACACTCATAGCTCAAAATCACACTCGTGTAATGATCAAATGAAATACCTATTCACTTTTTCCTATTACTATTTATAGTAACTTTCAATTACCTACCTCACTATAGTCATTATTTACACTCATTCTCCTAACTAATACACATCACATGGTTTCCATCATATCTTGAGCATCACTACTCGATTCTTGTCTCATTTATGTTGTTCTTATTTAGAACTCCGCCTATCATATCATCTCGTAAACATTCCACAAACACTATATTCCTCCTTGACATAGTTCTAACTCAATATAAACATAATTTTATGACATCTATCATATTGCACTTTGATCACAATTACATCATCACACATCTACTTTCAGCTTAGTGTTCATTCTCATCATCACTTTCCCTTTCACTGAAAGGGGTGCATATAATTAGGGCATCCTATAATCCCCTTCACACCATTACATGACCATTTCTCACTTCGATTCATCATCATCAAAAATATTCTCATACTTCATGTAAAATTTCACATCACTTTATAGCAATCCCCCTTAATGACCTAATTTCGGGGCAACAAGTAAAATCTCTCTAGGAGTAATCGAATCAAACACATTCAAATATCAAATAAACTAATATTCTACTATTCACATCGATCAATCGACACAAACATAACACACTTCTCCCATATGACCTAACTTGGGAGTTACATCACCACTTTCTGAGATGACCTAACATGGGAAGTTACCCTACATCTTCTATCTCTTCTAGATGACCTAACATGGAAGCCATCTCATACATATTGCAACACCCTTGGAATGAGGGCAATGAGATGTCATTGCCTTTCCTATATTACTCCTATATGGGTTAATCTTATTTGATTGAAATGAATCAAAATGAAAAAAATGGTCTTTGTCGTCTACAACATCTAGACCTTTTGAGGATGTAGTTAAAGTGGAGGGTAAAACTAGACCTCTCTCCCTACACTCTTCATCTAGGTGCAAAACGTCCAAATCCTCATTTTTTCACTCACACAAAATCAAATTGGGAACTAATCACTCCCTACCCCCATCGAAATCTCCATAAATGAAAAAATAAAAATATCCAATCACTCAGAATAAAATCATCAATTTCGCTAAGTGCTCCTCACAATGGTTTTCCATCTCAATTTATGCCATAGGGATCGAGACGATGATCCATGGTCCGTCATGTTATATGCTATCATTCTTCGCACACTTCTACGGCGGGCTTCTCTAGAATTCTCATAGGTATGTTCCTTACTTATTTTACACTACTTAAATTCCATTCAAATAGTATAAAGGGGGGCACATGTAGACACAAAATCATGAACTTACTACTATTTATTATACCACCAAGTATGTTGTTTTATATATGGATCTTGCATAAGAAAAGTATTCACTAATGACACACTACCTAGTTAGTCTTCTTGTTTTGAGTTTCTTTATTGTTGTTATCTATCACTTCTCTCTCTTCTGCACCTATTTCTATTTAGGTCACATGGATCCATGTCTATCAATATCCTCACATTTTTCATCTTGTCTCAGGACACTAACGCCCATGACTGGACACTAGCGCTGGCACTCTGTCCAACCTTGTCACTCATGTCCCCTTTTTTCTTGATCTTATTTTTGACATTAGTAGTTGGCATTTTCAATTTTCTTACTCCTATCCCAAGGTACTAGTCGAATGTTGTTTCATTAGTGTTGAAATTCAAGCAAGATATCACTATATAAACATAAAATACATACCATTATAAACACGACCATTTTTTTATCAAGGGAATGCTTTTGGGAACATTTTTCTACATAAACACTACATAAGAAGGAGAAGTTATGAGTTCCATCCCACACATTTGAATTTTATCTAGCTACGCCCACTATTTTGGCATCATCGGTGCGAGGGAAACCTAGGAGTGTGATTGTACACACACTCACATAGAAATACATTGATTCTGAGATGTAATGCAATGTTGAGTCGTAAGTTCACTAGTTTGACATCTAAGGATAGTATTAACCCTCATTTTGACATCTTTATTTTTGGATTTGATGTATTTTTAAGGGTTTTGTAGGAGATTTTTGTATTGCAGATTTATAGGCACTCTACAAGTCAAAGTGTGACATACAGTGATCATTGGTTAAAAGTGTGAAACCCTAAAACCAATGTTTGAACCATATCCGAGCTTTTATATGACTACAACGCCCACTTGCAGAGCTCTAAGGAACCCACAAGCATTCATGTTCCTATCTAGGCACCCATGTCAAGGCATTTCCTACACCTCTCGCATTTTCTAAGTGGGATTTTAATAGTTTGTGTTTATGTTCTATCACATTTTCCAGCCCGAGAAAAACTTTGGGACAAGAGAAATTTAGGTTAAGTTCCATATCTCTTCCGTTTTCTTTCACAATCAAATCAAATAAATTTCCTAGCATATGTATTTAATTGTATATCATTTGTAGAAATCATTGCTTTTATATTTTAAAAAAATAATTCAGATTTTATTAAATCACCAAGGGAGAATGGTATAATAATAATAGGCTTTAATATAGTATATTGTCCCAACACTGGCAAGGTATAATGATGTAAGATTAAAACATAAGACGATTCCCCACGTTGGCTAGAATATGAAAATGTAATCTTGTTAATATTACAATGCTCCTAAGGTAAGATGAAGTATATAGTGTAGGAAAAATAGTAAATTAGAATATTCCCAAGATGCATAAAATGTAATTAGTATAAATCATCGATAAATATAACTCATAGGTGGGAATTGAAAATAGTGTAATCATATAAAGGATATTCCCGTGGTGGGTAATTTGAAATTAGAGTAAGCGAGAAAATGCAATGTGGTTGAAGTCAACAACAATAAGATAAATGATAACATAAGTAAATGGTCCTTGTCCTAGTATATGCATGAAATATATCATGAAAAATATAAGCAATGACATATTGAGAGGAGGGCATGATATGCATCGTGACACCACAACGTATAATATGAAAAATAAGTAAGATGAGTATATTGGGAACAAGTTGGGATACTCAATGTACATAGAAAACAATAAAGGAAAAATAATTATAGGAGATCAATAAGTGTGTATGCTAGCTAAGATGATCATTATGATTATCCTCTCTCTCTATTCAATACCATAAATTAAGATATATGTAGAGGGCATTAATAGTTATATATCTAGGAAAAGGATTAATCCATACTTGTATCGAATGCATAAGTTTACAAAGCTTATAACTAATATATGGGATACTAAGACCTTATGAGTTATAAGCATTAATATAATAAGAGCAAGTTAAACCCAAACTAAGGGTCATAATAAGGTGGGATCTTATCCTTAAGATTTATCCTTGACATTGAATTGTTCTCAAGTCCTTTTCCACCTAACATTATCTTACAAAATCTTTATCCTATCAAATCATTACAACACACCTCTACTACACACATTCATCCTCTTACCACATGTCTTCCTCAAAATCCAAAACACTTGCTCTTACGCTTCCTTTTGCCATAGATTTGTTCTCAAGCCTTCATCCACCTAACACTATCAATTTCACCACACTTATCACATAATTTCTCCCGACACAATTTTTTTCTTAAGTCCTTGTCTCAAGCTTTGAAAGGTTGACATTGTCTCACATACACTTCTCCTAGTGCTTATTTCACTACCTCAAAATCCTCCTTCAATCTTCATTGTCCCATCTCTATCTCCATAATCACGTATTCCAATCATTTCCATCTTCTTCTTCACTTAGAATATTTGCTTCACTTTTTTCACCATAATCTTATACCACCCCCTTCTACACTCTCTTATTCACCTCATTCTTTTGCTCATGTCCCGCATTCATCTTGTCATCATTCAGATAGGGGACTTTCCTTTTCCTATTTTCGATCTATCATCAAGGACACATCCCTCTCGTCAATTTTTTGATGTCTTGGGTTTGTAACACATATTGATTCCCACATATCCCATATTATCTACACTAACATCATCAAATGCTAACAAAAACTTAAAAAATTGTTCAATATATATGTATATTAAAAAATAAAAAGTATATCAAATATTAAAAATATCACCTCCCATCATGCATATGTTCTTTCCCCACTTGTCCATCATTCTTCATTTTGTTTCCATCATCTTTTCACTCGTACAATTCATTCACATTCCATTCCTAACTTGAATGATAGATTTCGAGAGCTATTGCTAGCTTGCTAACATGTTTTATGATTCATAATCCCTACAACCACCTTTTGAGCTTTTTATCAACCATCACCTAGTGAATTTAAGAATGATATTTTAACAAGAGGTCCACACATTATCCAATACTTAACAATTTGTCACAAATATTTGAAGGCATACATATAAACATCATCTCATGTCATGTCCACATATACATTCCACATTCCAGCGCTTAGTTAATGGTGGTTCCTAACCCCCTCAAAACAAACAAGAGAGACAAATATTTTCAATATCCTTTCAAAAACAAATGAAAAAAAGTAATATCAAAATCTCATAGGGCCTTTCAAGTATCTTTACTAGAAAATAGAATAACACTTCAACTAAAACCAAATACATCTCCATTATGGCTATGAATGTCTGGCTGACAATAGAGAAATGTATAGCTTCCCATTTACCCTTCTACACACCATATTTTTCAAATCAATTATCAAAATAATCATACACATTGGCTAACATGTTTGTGTTTTTTCCTCCAAATATTCACCTCAAACAATAATTGACTCTCATTTGTACACACATGAGATTTTGATGAAAAACATGACTAGTATATTACTAGAAAATGTCTATATCTTGTTCAAACTCTTTACGTAGTCTATCTATTATCTCATGCTACATGCCTTTATGTTTTTGAAATGCCCACTAATATCTTGATTCATATCGTATCAATAAACAACCATCTCATTACACTAACATGTCACCAATGTCATTACATTTTAAATAATTTTTTTGTTATCCTGAAAGAACATCTATGGGATTGTGATGATTAAAAAAATAACCATTACTTCTCAATGATCAATCCCTACCTATATAATACAATCAATTTTTATCATTATATATTCTCATCTTCCCTCTTCTATCAGGTTTGAGGGCACACCTATTCTTACTAAATGTCTCACATATTCCATTTTATCACCATCACTTTCTAGCCTACATCAAGTTGGGGAAAACCTTTCATCACTAACTCTTTCACAATCCATTTTGATTATCATCACTTTCTTCCCTACGCCACATTGGGGAATGGATCATCACTAACTCTATCACAATCCATTTTTATCAGTCCCTTTCTACCCTGAGTCAAGCTAGGGAAATAATTTCTACCCACATTTCAATCACTTTACTTATCTCAAGGTCGGTTTATATCATTTGTCAATTTCCATTTTTTGGCCTGCACCTAATTGAGGTAGGTTATATCCAAAAATATGTCACTTGAGAGGGGTTTCTATACCAAGTCCTTCACTTATCAATCTTATGCAAATCAACCTATCAATCAATCTAAAAATCATTCCAACCAATTAAAGAGTCATCTCCTTACAAAATCAGCCTATTCTCACCTTCACAATGTCCATTAAAGTGGCCCATCGATCAATATTTATAAATTCTTGTATATCTAATCATTAGTCCAATCCCACATATGCAAAAATATTTGTAATAGGGTTTGAAAAATCCCATCCCATACTCAATTTTTATGTTATATCCTACCTCTTGTATAACACAACTCAAAAAGGGGGAAATGCGCACACTAGATATCACACCTTACATATAAGGTCACATATATAAAATGTTAAAAATAATATAAAGTCCCAAAATCCTATACAAACAATAAACACTCAAAAAAACTAAAAATCATGAAACTAAAATTGATAAAATACATCACAACACAAAAATTTAATAATATCCTTATCCACCAAATTTTAAATCATGTCGCATTTATCTATAGATTGATACACATATTTAATAAACCCATAATGTATCATTTAATCACTTAAATCTCTAATGCACTTTGCACCCATAACATCCCACCTACCTCCATGACCTAAAATATATAAAAAGGGCTCCTATCCAGAATAGATAGGAATATTCCCCAAGATGTACATAGAAAATAATAAAGGAAATTGTTACCCTAGAATATTTGGTATCCCGATTCTTGAGAACTTGAGACTCCTAAATATTGTTTTAGCTTATTGGTCCCACACATTTGTCTTCGCAGGTTTTCTCAAATGACACAAAGTGGTTAGGGAGCCCAACGAAGAACATCCTTACACCTTGTAACCCTCATAATATGTGTCTAAATATAAACCAAATAAAATTGAAAATGTGCACAATTAGGAAATCAAATGAACACAAATTAAACCACCAAATTTAAACGAGACTTCTATTCAAAATATTAGAAAATAAAAATCTTAAACTGATCAACAACAATTCAATCACACATCATATCTCCTCTATGTCATGTCAGATCACACATAATATATTTACAATGTTCCCATTATTTACTTACCAACCTCATTGTTTAGAGCATTAATATTGTATCCAAACTCTAATCTTAAATGCAAACACCAAGCTACTTGATTCACAAAAGGTCTATCTCAAAGCTACATTTCTAAGTGATTGTGATTCGTTATGTAGTCATAAAATTCCACACATTAAGACTTATAAACTTATGAAATTCAAGTGAAATGTCATAAATGACAAAACTAATGACCAAAAGACACAACTATCCAACCTCCCGATACTTATACCCTCATATTGTCCAATTATCAATGATTTATAGTTTCAAAAAAAATTTAAGTTCTATGTGGCTCCAGATAGTATTGAGCGACTTCAGAAGTACTTCACAACTTCCAAAATAGGTTCTTAGTATTCTTTAGCTTGGGGAAACATGTGTATGCTTGAAAACAAAATCTATAGACTTGTGCAATGTGAACATGATTCCATAGATAAAATGTGCACTTCAAACAATTGGACAACAAACCTGACATTACATAGAATAACTATGGATTCATGAAAAATTGTGTAATTGACTTGCAAACTAGATAAAATGCAACACTATACATTGCAGCGTACCAACAACACACTTATTTAATGTGTGTCCCACTAACAACACTCTTCTTTATTATGTGGCTCACCAATAACATATTCCTTCACTGCACAACACGATAATAAAACAAAATGTAAACATAGACTAAATCCAATTGTTCAAATGTCTTTGAATGATATAATATTTCCTATGAACCTAGATGCTCCTACATCATACACCTAGGTAATTTTGAAAATTGATCTCCTTATCAAGGAATCTAAATGCCATGTTTCAAAACATCCAAAATGCTTAACGAGTTACATCTACAATGTTATTTTTCTTTCACTTTACTAAATAATTCTTATACTCCTTATGTGTCATCCAGATCTTGGTGTCAATCACTTCTAATTTATCACACACTATCTTTGGCATCTACTTCCTCCAATCTATTCTACCATCTATATAATTTTAGTCTTCAATTATTTCCTAACATTTTGGTATGGATATATATATTCCACATTAAATATATTATAGATATCAATGCCTACATCCAAATCCATCTCATACATGTCCTACGTAAAATTCCTTGTGATTTTGCATGGCCCAATATTCTTCTACTTAAAACTTATTTTATATCCCCTTGGGAAATATTTCCTTCTAAACCTATGTTAAGAGAATGTCTCGAATATGATATTCAAATCCACTCCTTTTGTCATCTACATGTTATTTGTATTGCACATTCATCCATGCTAATTAATTACACACTTGTTGGTACACTTCTTTCATATGCTTTGCAAAGTCCCCTACTTCAACACTCTTTCCTTCATTGTGTTGTAACACTCTCAACTTTTTTACTCCACGAGGATTACAAAATTTTAAATGGCATCTTCTTAATAATCCTATTTATTGAATTATTATAAGAAAATTATGTTTACAATAAAACCAAATCCCATGTTCCTGGATTATTTTTGGCTAAACATCTCAACAAATATCCAAGGATTTTGTTTACAAATTCTATTTTTCCCATTAGTTTGAGGATGGTTTGCTAAATTGAATTACAAATTTATATCCAACTTCTTCCACAATGTTCACAAAAAATGGCCAACAAATTTTGTATCCTTATGAGACAATATACTACGCGACAATCCATGCAACCTAAAAATCTCTTGGAAGAAAAGATTTACAATATGTATTGCATCTCTGGTCTTCCTACAAGTAATGAAATGTGCCATCTTTGAAAAAATTTCCACCACTACAAATATGAAATCAACTCCTCTCTACATTATAGGTAAACCCAATATAAAATCCATACTTATTTCTCCCCAAGATGTCTCTAGAATGGGAGAAGGTTGATAAAAATATTCTCACAAATTTTATTTTGAGATCTCCCTTTAGCTGACTTACACATATGGCATTCCTACACAAACTTGTGAATATTTTCAGTCATCTTCAGCCAAAATAACTCTCCCCTATCTATAATAAGGTTTTATCTAAACCAAAGTTTTCCATCAATCCTACACAATGCTTTCCTATTACCAAATTCTCCCACATAGATCCTCTCGAGATGCACAACTACCTTCCTCAGAACAACAATCCTTTAGGTAAAAATAGTCCAACTAAGTTGTCATGTATACATTTTTAGTACTACACATTATTCCAATGCCTCTTTAAAATACTAATCTTGAATATATGGATCCTTCTTTGATTCAAAACCCACAAATTTTACTCTCATATTTGTTAGTAAATAACTACACCTACTGAGTGCATCAACCACCATATTATATTTTCCACATCTATGTTTAAACTGTGTATTCTTATAAGTAATCCACCCACTTTTTATTCCTCTCATTCAATTTCCTTGACTTAATAAACTACAATTCATGATGATCACTAGATAACATAAACTCTTTTGGCAATAGGTAGTGTCTCTACTTATTAATTGCTTGCACAATTATATATAACCAATCATACACGTTATAATTATTCTTTACACAATGAAAATTTTCATCTAAATACACATGTATTCATCCTTAAAGAAACACTATACCAATGAATATACCACTAGCATCAAAATTAACCTAAAATAAATTCACAAAATATGCAACACTCCACTGAAGTAATTTTGAAAATTTGGTTTCTGATCCAATATTGGTTGTTCATCATTAACTTTCTTATGCCTTCAATTCCACAAAAATATTATATGCACCTGTGCTTTATTAAAAAAAGTTCTTATGCCGTCACATGTCCTTTTATATTATCTCACACACACACACTCCACTAAATTTTCCAATAAACTTGTAGTAAAAATTAACTAACCTATGAAAACTGTGTTCCTCAAATGTACTTTTGCGGTGATAACCAAACCAAAATTACATGAAGCTTCTATTTGTCTATCTTCAAACCTTCAATGGAAATCACAAATCCAAAATATACTATGTCCTCCTACATAAAGATGCATTTATTCAAATTAACTCTTCCTCTCAAAATATATACAATACTTCCACGTGACATGTAAAAAAATGCTCTCATGTCTCCTATTGAAAATCAAAATATCGATTAGGTACACAATCAAATTTTTCCCAAAAATGGTTTCATGAATTGATTCATTAACCTCAAGAAATTATTTAGTGTATTTATCAATCCCTCTCGATTCTTAGATGGTGTCTTCCAATCATCTCCTTCTCTTATGTGAATATGATCGTATGCTATTTTCAAATCAATCTTTCTAAAACACTATTATCCACACACGAAATCTGTAATATCATCCATACACGATAATGATAACATATACTTGATGGTGATCTTATTTATGGCCCTTGAATCTATAAATATACACCATTCATCACCCTTCTTTGGTGCTAAAATTTTTACACTACACACACCTAGAATCTCCCTGATGAGCCATCTTTCCAACAACTCATGTACTTGCTTATGTATCTTTTTATTTTCTTTCTTGTTTCATTTTGTATGAAATCTTGTTAAAAAACTCATCTTATACATAAAATTATGTCCATGCGGTGACTAATATAACTCACATGAGGTAACCTTTTAGGTAACTCACTGACACATCTTTGAAAACTCACCCAACATATCCTTCACTTCTCCTTCATTAAACTTTCTTTATGATCACTATGAGACACTTTTGTGATGTTTTCTCTTTGTGTGGTCCATCCTATAATTTTAAAATATACACTATTATGCTTCACCTCATTCATGAACTACTTCCTTGAGAGAAACAAAATTTTTGGTGATCCTTCACTCTTATCCCTAATGGTTTTAGCGTTTATAATTCTTTCCATTTTCTCCACATTATAGGTGTTTAGATGACCATCATGTTCACATTCTATTCAAATTTTCAAAATGTTCCTAACCACATATCTTCACATGCATCCATGGGCATGATGTCACACAAAACTTCATTCTCATATCTTCATAAGTAAAAATTCATCGGAAATTG
Organism: Taxus wallichiana var. yunnanensis; assembly: GCA_018340775.1. NCBI lineage: Eukaryota > Viridiplantae > Streptophyta > Pinopsida > Cupressales > Taxaceae > Taxus > Taxus wallichiana. The sequence continues at coordinate 121,494,261 of CM031238.1, forward strand.
TTCCATCATCAAAATATGGTGTCCATTCTATAACCAAAAACCTTGTAGGGAATCAAGGGTTAAATCATGGTCAAACCCAATTTATCAACCTTATCCTTCACATGACCAAACTATCATTGATTTTGATGTCTACTATTAAATTACAACCTTACCACTTGAATTACATGTAATTTTAAACAAACTCTTCCTCTACTCAGGACCAACTTCTTATGTGTATAGTATCAAAAATACACACTTGGACATAAATTCCTCTCCACTTTTTAGTTCTTCCTCATGGCTTGACATGCCATATTCTCTCTTTGTGCAATGTACACACTTACTTACCAACATTCTAGGTTTTTAAACACTTATAACCTCCATGAACTATTTCTTCACACCTATAACACATGCCGCTAAATCCATGACCTCTTTCTCAATATGAATTTCCACCTTCTCTACTTTTTCCCTCATTGCATGATGTTGAACTCACCTCACCTTTTTTATGCACAATATTATATTTTCCACCACCCTATCCATGAATTTTCCCTCTATATAGTTTTCACTATATTGATTTCACACCAAATTATCTTTTTCCTTCAAAGGTCAGCAACCTAATAGGCCTCCTTAGTTAACCTTACTTAGATCATTCCAAACTCATCTTGAACCATTATATGCAATCCATTCACATATCTAGATATGTTCTCTAAATCATCCTCTACATGTCCCACTCTAATTGTGAGTCGGTAAAACTCTTCATTTTTAATCATTCACACTAAGCTCTCTCTCACAAGCAAAATTGGAATCAAACCAAGATAGTAATTTATAGGTGAGAATTTCACCTTTAAATTCACCACCATCCTATCCCATGTATTAATATTTTGTTTTCCTTTATATACTCAAAATGTCTAGATATGATCCCATAAAGAGATACATAATGTTTACACATCATTTTACATTCTAAATAACCTTTTCCCTTGTTGAGGGAAATTTTTCTGAATTATCTTCCTAAATGGGTTCCTTGGGTCCTATCGGGATTAGGGGTGATAAGAATAAGGCATATGGGATAGAATGCAACAAATTGGAGAGATATCATTATGTTATCCTTGATGCCATAGTCATGTCATCCTTGTTTTATTTTATCACTTGTTCACATGCTACCATCATCGTGTCTAATTGTCTCATACTTATTTTCACTCATTCCTAGTATTCATCGTCACTTATAGTCATCTTGGACCTTCATCGTGTCTCTATTATGTATTTTACCTCCATTACCTATTTATTTGAATCCTTGACCTTAGGGTTTCCCTTAAAGATGACATGATCGACCATACGTAATCCTATTGGTATTTGTGATCTTTAATGCTAATGGGATTGACCATGATCAATCTTGTTAGTCAAATTTCAAATTTCAAATATATATATATATACACATATATATATATATACACATATATATATATACACACATATTATCTTGTCATGTTAGTATTAATTCATCATATCACATAAACACACCCAATATTATGGCATATATTCAACCTTACTTGTTATATTTTAGGTCCTGGAGATTTCCTTCTTGCATTTGGGTCATTATAGTGAGATATGACTGGACGTTTTCTTCTTGTTCTTCCCCTTCTCTACGCATAATGATTCTCTTTGGTGTTGTTGTCTATGGGGAGGATGAATGCATAAAAATTCATACCAAAAGTAAGTATTTCTAACCCCTCTTTTCCTTTATCTTATGTTTATTAATATGTGAATGTATGATCTTTCATTGCTTTAGACTAGAGTAGATTTATTTTCCTTAGTCTATTACTTTTTTCTTATTTATGTTATGCACTTTGTTTTTATCCAAAGATTCTCACTGTCCATCTTCCAAATCCTAGTAGGATACATCTCTTTAATTAAAATATAGGCCTTAAAAACCTATAACTATCTTAGGGTTAGGGTTTTCATCCTCTATAATTACAACCCTTACACTCTTTGAGCATGTTTGGTATCTACATCTTATATGTAGGCTTGGATTTGACCCCTATTATTAGTATTTATAGTTATATTATTAGAGAATAAGACGAAAACTACAAGGATATATCTTAGCGGGTCATACATTCTAGTGAACTTAACATGAATCTTATTACCTTGATGATTGGTTCATATTCACTCCATATTTCATCATTAATCTCCTTATTGTATTCATTTCCTACAAAATCATCCTATGTGTAAACTTCCTTGCATGATTGATCCCATCCGGTTAATTTTTCTTAACCTAATGTGATTAGTTTCTATGTAAAATCATACATGATTGATCACTTATTTAATAATTTAGAGTCTTTATTTTACCAAACAAGACCATTGCTTGAATATATGACCAATATGTCATCATAACTATGAAATTTCAAATACAATAAACCCCATGCATATTTTCATGAACAATTTTGTTAAGATCTAGGTAAATTTTATTTTTAAGAGTCATCTTTTATATCCCCATCATGTATCCTCTTAGAATTTTTATTTCCATGTTGAACCCATTCAAAATCCACATGGGATGTGCCTTCATTCCCTCATTTTTGAAACATCAATATCAAAATATCTACCATAACTACCTAGACCCACACCATTAACCACTACACACTTCCAAGTCAGGTCTCATTTGATTCTTACCTTGCTTTTCCTGTCACAATAAACTGTTGTACACTACCATTGTTGATCTCATCTAGGTTTAACCTTACAAATATTTATAATTTGGTGGATATTGTAAAAAAATATGCTAGACAAATCATCAATTTTTTTAACAACGACAAATATTTCACACCAACCAAGGAGGGGTACTTAATCAATTTTTATCAAGACATAGATACTATGTAAGAGAAAACCCTGAAAACATCCTCAAAGCCTATTATTAATGATAAGCCTTTGACAATGTGAGAAACTCATAATCAATCCCCAACCCCCCTTAAAAATTGACAATACCATTGCATCTTCCTCGAGTGACCTGAATACACCACTTGATCCTAATATCACAATTATCAAATTTTTGGATCAATTAGCCATTATGTAATCTTCTACCCCTTTTAGCATGTTTCAAATGTGAAATCTTATTTAAAAAATGGATTCTCAATCATCACATGTTTTTACAAGTCCTAATCAATTTTCAACACCTCCTTTTACTTTGGATACTAATAATAATCCCATCCCTCCTCCTCTAATCCATAATAAGGTTCTCCAAACATTAAAAAATGAATCTATAGCTCATAATATCGCTTCCATAGCTATATGGGGGATATATCCTCCCATTTCTTATGATGGGTCAATCGACCCAACCACCTATGTTGAAACCTTTAGAAAAATATATAAGGAGTGAATTCACAACAATTGCTATGCTACAACTAAAATCCTAACAAAAGCGTTTCAGTAGGAGATACCTTATAACGGTATAATAAAATCTCTTTTCACTCCATCATTGATATAGAATCTTTAGTCAAGGATTTTGTGATGGAGTTTCAACACATGATCTCCTTGAAAATACATTTCAGAAATTTATAAATTTGAAATAATCCCCAACATATCAACCTATGATTTCATCAAGTGATGGAAGATTTTATCTAATCAAGTAAACCACCATCTTGATAATTAAAATATTTTTCAAAACGTTCTCAAGGACCTTGTTCTTAATCTCCAATATAAGGTATGGTCCTTCTATCCCAATGTTGTTATGAGGAAATGGCTAAATATTAACCATGTGAGGGAGCTCGAAGTTGTGTGTAAGGAGAGGAAGTATGAACATAATGTTGTGTGGAGGTGCACACACCACAAAGGAATAGGTCAACATGGAAGGTTGCACACATACATGCAACATTAAGGATTTGGCCAATTTTCCAAGATAGAGATAAAAATTAAAAAGAAGAAGATGGAGTGCTACTCAGGAAAGATCCAGAAATAGATAAAGCAAGATGAATTAGAGGCCAAGAAAAGGATAAAAAGAACATGCAAGACAAGGAAAAATACAACACATGGAACAGGTTAATAATAGGATTAAAGCATGTAAGTTATGAGCTAATTATAGCTTCATCTATTTATGAGCACACCTATTATTAGGAAGGTTCATGTAGGTAGTGAAGGGAAAGTCCCACCCTATAAATATAGATGATGCCTCATTTTAATTTCAAGGTAGTGGAAAGTTTTGAAGATAGGGAATTTGAATGGATTATAAGTGCTAGTATGTAGTTTGTATGAAAGCGCGTAAGGTCCAACACATGAGTGTAATGGTTTGTAATTTAATCGATTATATATTATCTAATGAATGGTGATTATAATGGATAATTGTATGGATAACAATATTATTATGTCTAAACATGGGTTGATTAGAATTCATATATGAATAGTTGTTTCCTATGAATGAATTTCCTTATTATATGTGTTGCTTGAATTGTCATGCTATGATGTATCTTCTTGAATAAATGTTTTTATGGTTATGAATGTGAACATGCATGCTAACATATTACTAAGCAAAAAAATGAGGGACCTAAATGTTGCACGTGCTTTGATTGAGCTTCCAGACTTGTCTGAATGAAGTGTCAATGTGCATAGCTACATTAGATGATAAAAGACTACACCCACCATGCTAAAAAAGGATATTGATAAAACTAAATGACTATGATACCTTGTGTAAGATATTTGAACAACCATAAAAGCCCTCAAGTACCCTTAAATTAACATGTCACTCTATTAACCCTTAATCCCTTTCTAAAGATAAATTCACCACACATTCCTCTTTAAACAACAATGATCAAAGTAATATTTCTCATTACCCACACTTCCCACCCTTGGCACATGTTGAACTATCATAAGTTCTTCCCACCCCTTGCATCATTCATCCTACCAAAAAGATATTATCCTCCTTCAATCTAGACTCCTTTTTTTGGTGTTACGCCCCTATCATCCATTCCCACAAGTATTGTAAGGATATTAAGAAGGTTTCCCTCAGTTTCTTCCTTGGACCTCATTTTAAGACTAATTCCATTATCCATTAACCTTATGAGAAATATTAGTCCCTAATGTAAGCCTTTAAGCACTTCTAATCTAGGACTAAGCACAACACACAACTTATGAAAAATTTGTAGGTATTAATGAAGAGTACTATAACCATAATTACATAAATTTGTAATATGTCAATTGCAAATAAGGTTAATTATTGACATACACTCACATATATGTATATAGTACAAAACCCAGAAAGTAATAACCCAATGACCAAAAACTTACCAATACTTTGTATGAGCAATCCAATGATGAGATTACTCCATTAGTTGAGGCTCATCCCAAGGATCTAATGGAAATCCCCCTAAGGAACTTATTCCTCCATCTTAGGATAAGGTTTCCCAATGTTACAACAAACCTCATCCTACCATGGATCCTCCATCCATGTCTCTCCTCCTAAATACCATTATGCAGCTTACTCTAGGTCATAATAGAATTTACTTGATGAAATAAATTCTATAACATATAAGATACCTCTAATGTAACTCATGCATACCTCCCTAGAACATCATAGATTCCCCATCAGGGAAAATATTAAGACCCCCTTAAAAAACTTGTAGATATTACTTTGTGAATATATGTAAAAATGAATTTCAAAATTATGGTGAATATGAAGGACATATGTTTCAAATAGTTTGGCGAATCATTTGATAATGGTTTCGATCGGTAGCAATCATCTCTTGACAGTATGTGTTGTCGCGGACAGTATATGTTATCGGATAAAAACATATATAATTTTTCAAAAATATTTTTTGACAATAGAAATTAAAACAACCATCTCGATGAGAAATTTGTCCTCATAAAATCTAGATCAAATAAAAAAATTCAAAAAAGTGATTTTTTGTGAACAAATCTAGATTTCCCAGTTTTAAAAGAAATGTTTTTAATTTTTTTATGTTAGTAGTTAAAATGATTATCTCAATGAGAAATGTGTCCTTACAATATATGGCATAAGAAAAAAATTCCCATACTTTTTTTCCTCCTTTACAACATCACTAAAAATGCCACCAATCAGAAACATAAATGTATGCTACCGGTGACAACATATATCTATGCTACCGGTCGGAAGAAGAAACGTATGGTACCGACCGGTAGCATACTCTATCATACTAGATGGTAACATATTATATTATATAGATGGTAGCATATATTTATGCTACTAGATGATAAAATATATCTATCTTTCTTGACCAAAAGTAGAAGACATGTATGCTATAGACAACAACATATTGTGTGGTACCTGCCGATTAGTATAAATGTATGCTTTTTCGATAGCATAATTTATATTACGGCCAGAGCATACATTTATACTACCGAACGATGACATACTATATGCTTTATGACAACCGCTAACATAAATATATTCTACTAGCCGATAGCATAAATATATGTTATCAACCGATAACATAAATATATGTTGCCGATGCTACCGAATGGTAACGTATATTATATTTTACATTATATGAAACTTCAACATGATAAAATATTATTTTTAAAATGAATTTAATGTTGGAGTATTGCGATATTCAATTGATCTTGATTATTCGAATGCCCACATGACCATGAACATGGGTAAAGAAATTACAAGAGAAAATTTGATGTGTACTTGATATTTAGAATTGTATATTTGTAATCACTATATGTATGAAGACGATTTTTACACATTTTAATTTCACACTATTGGAAATTTGAATTTAAAAATCAGATATTGGTGTAAATGCTAGGCGAACCAACCCCTAAAAGTAACTTGAACCCAAAAAATTTAGGTGACCTAGTCCTATCCCTACACCTAAAATTTTGCCAAATGTAAATTTCAAAAATCAAATATTCAAAATTAATAAAGATTCACCACTAAAATTTACTCTATTCCCCATGTAATAACTCTTCCATTTAGAATATTCCTTCAAAGTGGAAGGGGTATCTCTTTCCATCCCATCTTTCTTTGACCTTGAAATTCACAAAATTGAAACTACCAACCCTCCCTCATCTTCCAAAGCTTATTTTATTATAGCCATAGAGTTCCCTAAAGATAATATATTCAATGGTGGTCTTATTTTATGTTGAAAATCTACCCTTCTTAATAGATTTTTCATTCACAATTCTCAAGTCAGAAGAGTCTTAGTGGATGAGGGTACAAGAATTAATGTTGTGCATCTCTCATTAAAAACTTTATATTTTGTATTGACAACCATAAACATTCCCAAATAAAGTGTCATGCATTCAATAAAACCCATAAAAAATTCTTGGTTTCTATTAGCTCCCTATTACTATTGGTCCTAAGACCATATGCACCAAGGTCATGGTTCTTTATTGACCTCTTTCTTACACTATTTTACGAGATAGACCTTGGACACACCATATGTGTATAGTTGCATTGTCCACGTATTAATACCTTATATTCATCCATAAAAACAGAAAATATAAGCATGAAGTTTATCCTAACCCATGAGATATACCTACACCTTTTGCTAATAAGTCCTTCCTCATATCCACTACTCCTACATTATATATTGTTACATATCTTGATTTCTATGATTATATACTTGACATTCATGGAATATTACATACTCAGGCGATGATGAACCTAATGAACTATAAAACATGGTTAATAAAAATCAATTACCTAATGTTATTACATTCTAGCTTCCACCTGTTCTACTACTGAGGGACCAATTCCCCCACATTACAATATAAAGAGCCTCCTTATAATGCTACTTCTTCTAGTCATAGTGATTAAAAATGTATACACCATTATTTTGATGCTTGCTAACCATTTATTTTATGTAGGGGCTATTGATGCATTCTCCTCCTGAGTGGGTACCTTAAAGGGCCTATCAAGATTGGGTTGTGATCGGGCTTGGTCATGTGGGCTACACCACAACATTTGATATATGTCATTATTATCCTTAGTCACCCCATACATGCATCACTTATACCATTTGTTTACACTTTATACTCATTATGTATACTTGTCCCGTTATGTCCACTTGCTTCTTATTATTGTATCCCATTATCCTTTTTTGGTCATTTTGGACCTTCATCATTTTTCCCTACTCATCTTCTAGCCTCTGTTCCCCATGTTTTAATCCTATGACATTAGGGTTTCCCCCAAGGTTGACAACATCACCCATGGGTGATTGTGCTTGTTTTAACATTTTGATTCTATTTTCCATGGACAATTGAAGTATATATGCTTGAAATTTCATCAATTAGTAACACCAATCACTTTACAACTACTTTTTTACATACAATTTTCATATCATATACTCTTACTCACACTATTTCACACTTTTATCTAACTTTGGAGTCTTGGATCTTGCCTCTTTTGCATTTGGGTCACAATAGTGAGTTAGGACTGAAGGTTTTCTTATTGAGATTTCCCCTTCTCCTCCTATATCAATTGTCTCTAGGTGTTGTTATCTATAGGGAGGATTATGCATTAGTGGTAACATGCATGCTACACATAAGTATTTTCTACCATCTCTAATATGTTATTGTGTATGTACATGATTTTTTGTTGGCCATTAATTTCTATAGATTACATTAAATGTACATCTAATTTGGTATATTTCATTGTATTCTTATTCCTAAACTTTGTCCATACCTTGGTTATTTACCTCCTTATTTTAAAATCTCATTAACATACCTATCTTTATCTTGGTTACAGGGCTTAAAACGTATAGCTATCCTAGGGATAGGGATATTATCCTATATATTTATAACTCTAGCACTCTTTAAGCACCTTTGTATCCACACACTATGAATGTTCTTAGATTGGATCCATATACTTTATAACCTAGCTAGAAACCTCTCTTTTACCTTTCATACACTTTGGTGAACCCAACATGAATCTTACTTTACTTAAAATTAAGTCATATTTAATCCTTATTTTTCTTGTTTTTCCAAATTCCTCCAACCCCTACTACATGAAGGATCTAGTCGACACATACATCTTCCATTCTATATGTTATAGGCTCTATATATGTTTCCTATAGGGCCGATCACATTTTAAATTTTCCCTTTTCTTCAAATATCTCATCCCAAATGCCATCGATCCTTGTGCAATATTACCGTATAATTGATCCTGTCTAAAAATCATTTCCAACAAGTTTTCCTAAAGGATTCACATTTTTCCATGGAATACTTTCCAGATAATTCTTATACATCTCTAATTAAACCATATCTATCTAATCCTAAAAACTCTTAGAATTAGGCCCTTCCTAAGACAATTCCATATCATGTTGGTTGTCTTTCCACAAGAGCCAATGCTAAGAAGTCCAAGCCCCCTCCTTGAAACATAAAAACCAAGTCCAACATCCCAAATATTTTCATTAAACCAAAATAATAAGGGGAACATGAGGATGTCCTCAACCTCGATTAAAATCTATCCATGTAAACGTTTTTGCAATAGTTTCTTGAATATATGCGAGAGTATCCTAAAATGATATACAAGAATCTTGAAGACTACCTTTCATAGAATTTGGACGCTGATATTAACAATCCTAAGCCTCCCTAGATGGATTAAATACTAATTTAGCTAACAATATTGATACCTCTCCCAATATGGATTTTACCCAACTCATCATGTAACTCAATAACCGTTTAAGTCAATAACAAACCATGGCTACAAATCAATTTCTACAGTTTCAAACCAACCTAACTCAACTTTCTAATCGATCTCATATGATCTCCTAGGGAATGAAAATTGAGCTCATTACCCTCCACATCTAATTGGTCCTAATGTATTTCCCATCGTATAAACCCCCATTCATAAAAAATACCCTTCAAGTTATCCAACGTGAACCATTATATCCTTACATAATTACTATGGACATTGGAGGTGTTTCCCCTTCCATCACTTATAATGGATTTACTGACCCCACTCCTCATATCAAAGATTTTTGCAAGATCTATAAGGATTGGGCCAAGAATAAATCTTATGTTGCCACCAAGATCCTAGCTAAGACCCTTACAAGATATGCATTGGATTAGTATCACACCCTCCAAACCAACTCCATTATTAAACTAAAAAGCTTGATAAATACCCTAGTTAGTGAATTTCAATATGAAAACCTTCCTAAAAACAAAATTAATACTTTCATAAATTGTAAGTAGAAGGAAAATGAATCTTCCAAATCCTTCATCAAACATTAGAAGACTTTATCCACTAGGGATGTACACGTTGTTCAATGTAGGAATTTGACCGAGATGAGGTCTTTGAGAGTTAAGGATGATGTATGATGACATGGTATCTAGGTGATGCAATTATCTACAGAAATATGAGTTAAAATTGCATTGCATTTTCGAGTTGGCCAATGTAGTCCCAGCAGATTGAGGGTCTTTTGAAATGACTTTGTACTTTTCAAAAGGATCGCTAATGCAATAAAATTGGTCCAAGTATTTTTGAATGACATCATGCTTCTTAGTAGAATGGCTTATGGCTTATGTTTCTAATTTCTCACCGCTTATGGGTACTTTCAATGGGTTAACTTATTACATGACTCAGGTATGAAAAGACTTGTTCACTAGAGGTGTTCTCTATGAAGAAATCCTGTGGAAAATGTCAAATTCCGACAAATAATTCCGCAATGCAATGAATGAATTTATTCCAATATTGTGGGTGTTGTTAATTAAAAAGAACATAGCTTCCATCCACTATTGATGAGATGAGGATGCTATCGGTCATAGATCTTTCGGTAATTGGCTAAAGCGCGAAACATCCCGCATAAAATCAAGTAATTTGACTTATTTAGATACTTTGCACTTGTTTCAAAATCAACTTACCGGAAAAATACCTGCAGAGATCGACTTACTACCACGCTTAACCGGGTTGATGTTGTTCGATAACAACTTTAAGGGATGGTTACCCCGGAGGTTGGGTACATATTCCCTTTATGTAGTCGATGTCACTAGGAGTTGGAAGGCCCTCTGCCCCAACATCTGTGTAGAAACAGACTGCTTTTGGGGTTTGTTGCCTCTTCAAACAAATTCAATGGAAGCCTACTTTCATCTTTACAAGATTGCAAAAGCCTATACTATTTACACCTCGACGGCAACCGGCTGAGTGGTGAGATTCCTGCGGGGCTATGGAGTTCTTCCAATCTTGAAAGCTTGGTCCTTCACAATAATAAGTTTGAAGGCTAGGTTTCTACTGCAATTGGCCAAGCTAGGTATCTACAGTGGTTGACCCTTAGCAACAACAGGTTCTCTGGAAGTATTCCTTCATAGATATGGAGTCTTTCAAATCTCAAATGGTTGTTTCTTCACAACAACCACTTCGAGGGAAAGAATATTCCTGCTTTATGTCGGCCAAGAAAAAAATTTCTTTGTTGTATATAGGAAATAACCATCGTCCCTATCCCTCACGCAAGTTCGCGAGGAGGTGTGATGTGGCACATCGGTCTACGTGGCATTTGACCGATATGAGGTCACATTTACATCCGTCTCTGCTTTTCATTTCCGTCCAACTAGTGGGCTGAGTCGCTTGTATGATTTGAATTTCTCGATATAGAAAATCATTTCCTCTTTGTTGTGATCATCCGCCACCTCCTCGAAGTTGTTGCATGAGGGTTTAATCATTTATATATAAAAATATATATGTTTTTAAATTTAATTTATACTTTTTATATACAAATTTAATAATATGTTTTGTTGACGGAAAGAGTGTTCTCGGAAGTGATATGGGCGAGTTGGAAATCAATATTGCCGGGAGGTGCCGATGAACTTGGATAACTAACGATATGAATTCTTAGTGCATTTTCAATTGAGTGAAAAAAATTAATGTTTGAGACAAAAATCATATGATAAGAAATGTTTAGCTACACTACCTAGAATCCTACCTTTAAAGTCAATCTGACATTGGCAAGAGATCATTGATCAATGCGGACATGGATACTGCAATAGTAAGCAAAAATTACACACGTGCAATTAATGTAAGCCATGGAGGAAATCAACAATGGAAATCTAATCGGCTTTGGTTCTAAATTTGAAGGGTTTGAATATTGCCCTTCACAGTTTGTCTGGCGTTGGCACGAGATCAAAGCTTTGAAATTTGTTTGCTTCAAAAATATTATCTTCTTGCTCAGTTATGGAGCGCATTAAAGTCAAAATAGCTAGACTGGCAGGCTTGCCACAACATAGCCTTGGGAGTGGTAGAAGGTCTCAAACATTTGCATCACGATTGTTGTGACAAAAGAATTGCAATGAATCATAAAGTGACAAGCTAATTTAATTTTATAAAATACTATTACAAGAACAAGTGGATTACAATGGCTTAGATAAAATTATATAGTTTATTAACTTATATGCAATAGTGGAATTTCCTTGTCGAACAAAGCAGTTGATTTCAAGAGAGTGAAGTGTGAATGCATTTTGTTGATCTAATAATGTATTTTCTATTTTCTCAACATTGAATTGTTGTTCAATGTTGGCAATCATTAAGGACAAAAATTTATGCAAGTAATGATCGCCCTTTTGTCTGTAAGCATGGGGGAAACAAAGGGCATAGGCTACGTTAGGAAAGGTAACTCTAACAGTGAAATTGGGAATGACTATGATCATTTTCTTCTATGTAGTAGTCAGCTAACTTGTTTAGGCAATTGAGTCCATCAAGAATTCATTCAATCATGTTGAATTGACTTGACTCTATTTCATTTGTTCAGCTCAATCACATTGAATTGGATTTACTAGATACATGATTTGTTTAGCCAATCACATTAAATTGACCTGACTCTACTTGATTTGTGCCATTTAAATTCCTTGAATCTAAATCTATTAGTAAGGAATATATTTTTCCACCCTATCATTTTTGTGGATCATAGAAGTAAGTTAGAAAAGAATATGGAAATGGTGAAGAATGATTTATTAGCATTAAATGGTCTGACATATTGCATTTTAGTTCTTAGCATAACAATTTCATTCGACAACTGTGATTCCTTAGGAGTTGCTGGTGGAGACGTGCTTCCTTTGGGGGCATCCCTTATTGGAAATCACACAATAGTTTCACGGAATGGCACTTTTGAATTGGGATTTTTAAAATATCAATGAAACTAATAACTGGTATGTTGACCTTTGGTATGCCCAAATCTCTGAGTAGACTATCATTTGAAATCAGAAACCGATTAAATTACAAAAACAAGGTGGAGCTTGCTGTGATTTTATTAATATAAAATGAAGCATTACAACCAAAAGAGAGAGCTGCAATATTTATAGATATTGGACAACTTCTATCTCTTCCACAATACATGGAACAAATCTCCTAAACAAAGCAAATATGCAGAAATAACATATTGCCCCTAAAAAGCTTCTACAGGAAATCATCCGAGAACAATATTCTAACTAAAGAACATCCTCCACAATCTAAGGGATGATAACAACACACTAACAACTAAGCTAACTAAAGTAATTAAATAATTACTTTATTATAATTACACATTAATCCACATATGGTGAATTAAGTGTTAGATTATTTCTAACATTCCCCCCCTTAATTCATCATATTTTGAAGTGAACAGGAGAGAAATACTCTGAATGCCTCAAATTTAGGACATGCAAGAGATTTTGTGAAGATATCTACACACTGATGTTCTGTCGGGAAATGCTAAAGCTGAATGTTGTTGTTCTGAACTTGTTCGCGAATGAAATGTACCTGCACCTCAATGTGTTTGGTGCGTTCATGAAAAACTAGATTCCGAACAAGTTTTATTACTCCTTCATTGTCTACATGTAGGATTGTTGGATGATCCTGTGGAATTCCCAATCCTTCAAGTATCCGTCTGAGCCAAATCACTTCACAGACAGCTCCTCCTACTGCGTGATATTCTGCTTCTGTGGAAGACCTTGAAACACAATTTTGTTTCTTGCTCCCCCATGAAATAGGTCCAGATCCCAAAAAGAACACAAATCCTGAAGTGGACTTCCTATCATCAACGTTCCCTGCATGATCTGAATCTGTATATCTTGTCAAGAAGAAGTTATCATTCTTCTTGTATTCTAGGCCAAAGTCCATGGTTCCTCTGATGTATCTCAGTACCCTCTTTGTTGCTTTCCAGTGACAAACCCTTGGTTCTTGCATAAATCGAGAAAGATAACTGACTGCATAGCTGATATCTGGCCTAGAATAAGTTAAGTAAATGAGACTCCCAATCAACTGTCGATAAAGAGTAACATTTACTTCTTCCTCATGGATTTGTGCGAGACAATTGAAGCCTTGTCTCCATAAGTGTAGCCATTGGTATACTATCCATCATTCTGAATTTCTCGAGCATTGTCTTGGCATATTTTAGTTGAGTAACAAAGATGTGATTTTCCTTTTGCCATACTTCAAGTCCAAGACAATAATGAAGAAGCCTGAGATCTGTCATGTCGAATGATCAATTTAGATCTTCCTTAGTTGTTTCAATCATCTTCACCGAACTTCCAGTGATGACTAGATCATCGACATATACTACTATGATCACTATCTCCCCCCCTTGCTTTTTGAGATAGAGATTAGGATCATATGGACTTCTTTTGAATCCATGTTTGATGAGATGCTCATCAATCTTTATGTACCATGCCCTAGGAGCCTGTTTGAGACCGTACAGTGACTTTATGAGTCTACATACCTTTCCTTCTTTACCTGGTATGACAAAACCTTTTGGTTGAGTCATGTAGACTTCTTCCTGTAAATCCCCATTGAGAAATGCACTTTTTACATCCATTTGATGAACTTTCCAACCAAATTGTGCAGCTAGAGAAAATATCATCCTGATTGTTTTGATCTTAGTTGTTGGTGTGAATGTTTCTTCATAATCAATGCCTTCTTTTTGTGCATAACCCTTAGCTACCAATCTTGCCTTGTATTTATCAATGCTTCCATTTGATTTGTACTTTGTTTTAAATATCCATTTGTAACCTATTGCCTTCTTCCCTAGTGGAAGATTTGTAAGTTGCCATGTATTATTCTTAATCAAAGAGTTGAATTCTGAATTCATAGCATCTGACCAAGGTTTTGACTGACTGGGCATCTTGAACTATAGTGGGCTCACTTGATTCAATTACTGTACTCATTAAGGCTAAGTTTACCTCATTTTGAGTCATACTACGAGTTCTAGGTCCTGAAGTGGATGTGTTAGGATCACTATCCAACTTAGCATCTCAAATTAGATTAGTATACCACTTAGGCATACCTTTAGCCGTTCCTGTAGATGGAGGAGTTAAATTATCCTCATCATCATTATCTTCATCAAGAACATCTTCTATTTTCTTAGTAGGATTGTTTTGTGAGTTTATGGAAGGAGCATTTGCTTCTTTATTTTCAAAAAACTCAACATCTCTACTTGTGAAATTTTTTCTTGTTTTTGGATCCATTAACCTGTATCCCAAGGCTTCATCACTGTATCCCAAGAATATAAGTTGTTCTGATTTCATATCAAGTTTAGTTCTCTTTTTCTTAGGAATGTGCATACTTTCCTTGCATCCAAAAAAATTCTAAGGTGTTTTATAGATGGGTTGTTCCCCGACCAAGCTTCCCGTGGTGTTATTCCATCAAGTGCGAAGTGGGAACTCTATTTAGCAGATAAACTATTGTTTTTACTGCTTTACGCCCAATATGTTTTACTCAAGCCTGAGTCATCAATCATACACCTTACCATTTCCATTATAGTTCTATTCCTTCTTTCAACAACACCATTTTGTTGTGGTGTATATGGAGGTGCCATTTTCCGACGAATTCCATGTGTTTCCAAAAAAGCTTTGAACTCATTACTGGTGTATTCACCCCCTCGATCTGAGCGGAGTGTTTTTATTTTCTTACCAGTTGCATTTTCACAAGCTACTTTGAATTTCTTGAAAGTTTCAAAGGCTTGGTCTTTGGTGCGAATGCAGTATACCCACATTTTTCGTGAGTAATCATCAACAAAAAGCATAAAATATTGAAACCCTGAATGACTAGGTCTCATAGGTCCACACAGATCGGTATGCACTAGATCAAGTTTACCACGGGCCCTGAATGTACTGCTTTTCTGAAAAGAAGCTCTATGTTGTTTTCCTACCAAACAATTTGTGCACTTGTCTGTATTTTTCTTGAAATTTGGCAGTCCTCTTACCATATTATTTTTTCAAGTGTTTCAAGATAGCCAAAACTTACATGGCCAAATCTTCAATGCCACAATTGTGTCGATGATGTATCCTTAGCTACAAGGGCCTGATTTTTGGTTTGAACAAAATCCAACTGAAACATACGACCTACACCAGAAGCTCGTGTAAAAATGTTGGAGTTTTTAGACTTATCTTTGATTAAACACATCTTCTTTCCATCTGTACAATCAAAATCCACTTTTAAGTTGTGCTCCAAAAGCTGACTTACTAAAAGTAGATTCTTTGTCAATCCAGGAACATATAGAACATCTCTTATTGTGCACTTTCTTGATCCAAGAGGTAAGGAGATGTTTCCAATTCCTTGTACTTTGTATGATGAATCATCACCCAATGAAACAGAGTCTTTGTTAGGTGTATTCTTTAACTCTAAGAACCAATCATTTCTCCCGGTCATATGTCTTGTTGCTCCTGAGTCAACATACCAAATTGCCTGTGGTGAATTGATTTCTTGAGTTGATTGTGCAGCAAATAGGAAGTCCTCATCTAGTGAGTTATCTTCTTCTTCAACAATGTTGTCGTGCTACGGTGTTTTCTTTTTCCAGTTACTTTTCCTTTGTCCTTGTTGTTTGTTTTGATAACCCTGACTAGATTGTTGAAAATTTGGCTTCTTGCCACTAGATGAACCCTTCTGAAATGTGTTATACCAACAATCTTTTAAGTCATGTCCTTTTCTGCCACAAATCTGACACTACTTTTGTTGAGTGTTCCCTTGAGTATTCTGTTGAGAATGCTGCTTGTGTTGCTTACTAGTTGTATGAATCTGTTTCTTTCCCTTATGGAATGAAGAGAGGGCTTGTTCCTCATCTTCTACAGGTTTGTTCATGGACTCTTCCTATTGTAACATGTTCACTAACTCTTCAAAACTTGTAGTTGGACCCATAATGTTGAGAGTTGTGACAAATATTTTGTATGAGGCTGGTAAAGCTCTCAATACAATAGGGACAAGAGATTCATCAGTGACCTCTACTTCCAAAGCTTGGAGAGATGATCTCAATATAGCAACATGCTTTAGAAAACCTTCAATAGACTCATTAGAATTCATTTTGAGACAATGGAGTTGTGTTTGTAATTGCAAAATAACATTTTTGTTCTTAGCTTCATATACAGTTGCTAGTTTATCCCATGCTTCTTTTGTAGTTGTTCGCTTGATGAATATGAGGTTGTACATCATCAGTTACACCAAATAGAATTATAAGTTTTTCCTTTTGATTAGCACGATCAAACACACATTGTTGAGCAATATCATTTTCTGGTCTCGTTATCGAGCCATCAACTACACCAATTATGTCCTCAAATTCAAGTTGAGTTTTAATTTTCATTTTCCATGTAGCATAATTATCTCCTCGTAGGAGTTGTGAATCGAGCAAAAATAATTTGGGCGCATTGTTAGCCATTTGTGCATGAAAGAAAAGAGAGATAGAGAATCAAACATGAAACAAATCCCCCTTAAATCAGTACACACCCCCCCCAAAATTGATTTTTATTGAGTGTGGGCTCCTTTTTGGCCTTTTACAATGATTTTTTGGCATTATTGGCCATTTTTACAAACATCTTGTAAATATAAAAGAAAATTGCACCCCTTCTTGTTTACGAAAAATTAATATTTTCACAATTTTTAAATTTTGGGCACTTTGGCCTCTTTTCCCTTACAAATTTAGTTTTAGGGTCTTTGGCCTCTTTGACTAGAACAAAGCGTAGAGCTTGAAAAACATACACTTTAAAAAAAATGGCACCTCAATCCGAGATACCGGAAAGAAATGAAAAATACAAGTTTTGATTTTATGATCTTTCCGGACCCCTTTCCTAAAATGGAATTTTTTTCTATCCTTCTAATTTTTTTCACAAAAAACAAAAAAGAATTTTTTTTTTTAAAGAAGCGATTTTGGATTTTTCTTATTATTTTTAATATACGCAGTTTCCACTTAGGGCTTACCTGGCACATGTTACCTTGGTTTCTCCATCGCATTCAACTATATCCACCTCTTATTCTATTCTCCTCCTCCCGTTTTTCTTTGCCTCTGCAACGTTTTTATTTGCTTCCATTTGTGCTTGCAGGGTATGGAGATCTTCAGTGCACAACTTCAAAATAATGATGTGTTGACCAGATCTGCATGCTTTACAGGTCACGGTGGAGTGTTTTGATGCCTCTAGTTTGGATTCAGGAGTTGAAACTCACCTACGACTTGAAATGAGGGTCGATCTACTCTCCTTTGGCTTGATTGGTTGAGGTGAGGACGCAAATGCACCAACACTTCCAACAATAACTTGCCAATACTCCCAACTTGGTTGTCAATGTAGCTCTACAACCCCAACTTGATGTAGAGTAAAGCACACTCTTGCGCAATGGGGTCAATCTTTTTTTTTTTAATTCTTGCTGCTTCTACTGTTGCCGGGTGTGTGGAGAAGGGGCAGGGGTTGTGAAGAGGCTAGGGGCATCTATGGATCCTCCTGGCTTAGGCTTCTAGTCCTCCTTCCTCAAATCTTCTAACACTTCCTCAGCAATTATCTACAGCCTTAACTCACCTGCTCTGGTACCAAATGAAATCTGTAAACCAGATTAAATTACAAAAACAAGGTGGAGCTTGCTGTGATTTTATTAATATAAAATGAAGCATTACAACCAAAAGAGAGAGCTGTAATATTTATAGATATTGGACAGCTTCTATCTCTTCCACAATACATGGAACAAATCTCCTAAACAAAGAAAATATGCAAAAATAGCATATTGCCCCTAAAAAGCTTCTACAGGAAATCATCCGAGAACAATATTCTAACTAAAGAACATCCTCCACAATCTAAGGGATGATAACAACACACTAACAACTAAGCTAACTAAAGTAATTAAATAATTACTTTATTATAATTACACATTAATCCACATATGGTGAATTAAGTGTTAGATTATTTCTAACATCATTCGGATGGCTAATAGAGAGACACCCATGAGAAATATGTTTTGTGTTTTCAAGTTGTCGATAGAGGGTTATCTCACATTGTCTAGATATTGACCGAACACTTATGTGATGTTTACGCGGTAAGTAATGGCCAAGAACATAAATGAATTAGTGTATGTATTAATAGAGAATAACATATGGACCCTAGTTTGGTCTTAACAAATATCCCAATGTAGCATATATGGTGCATCTGGGGCCTATGGGGTTTGTAAAAGCAACAAAGATTAATCCTACAGCTATCTATAATGATTCTACCTAGCAGATGATATTGTGTGGAGTTCAGGGTGGCGGTGGTTAAGTGGTAGTGTTCGGCATACACCATTATAGTGCTCTACTGCAAATGACACCACCGATGGTTTTCTCAAGTCAATGACATTTCTTGGTCTCTTGGAGAAGCCTATGTTGTGTATTGATTAAGCGAAATATGTAAACATATGCCTAATTTGATTGTTATTGTAGCAAGTAAATGAATAAATTATTAAGTACATAAATCAACCCAATCAAACTAAGCCAAAATATATGAAACCCTAAGTGATATTTAATGAATAATATTAAATTACATTGGATGAATATATAGAGATTACATATGCATATTTATACATGCGTTCAAGGAGGAGAGAAGCTAAATGGACAGGTGTGGAGGTGGAAGGTCAAGAGACCACCCACGTAAATAATGAAATACTCCAACATTCCCCCTTATTACATTGTTTCTACAAACATCAAATTTCCAGATAATGGACCCCCTTATTCCAAACATAGTAAAAGTTTATTACACTCTCCATGTAGCTTGCTCACCTTTGAGGTGGCATGCCATCATCTGGCTTCTTGGTCTTGGTGACACCTTGGTTTTTCCCCATAGGATTACCACAAACCTGGAAGTGACTTGAGCACATCCATCCTTGAGAACACCTCGGTGGTTTCCGGTTTCCCTGGATTACCACAAACCCATATGGTTTTCTAACGCAGGCTCACCACGAACTTGGAGGTGACCTGATGCCTCAACTGTACACTTCGGTGGTTTCTTAGATTTCCACAAACCCTTTACACAAGAACCAAACACTACTTAGTGCTTTTCACTCCTCACAATGTCCTTCATTCAAGAGGTACCAAACTAGAAATTGCTTTGCATCTTTATTGAAAACACACACCAAAAAGAAACACACTAAGCTCAACAAAAACAAAAATGTCACCAAATCCATATTGCCACCCCATCGTAGGTGACTGACGATAGGATGCCAATTTTCCTCCAACCTCTGTCTATCCTGCAACCTCCAGTAACACGCGACTCAATTAGCGGATATAGCTTTGAGGCTCATTATTATTTAAACAAGTAAATGTTCTAGATGCGACATGTTCAACTGACTAAGATAGTGGGCAGCTGGTTTTCCATCAATACTCTAATTAAAAAATTGTAGGAAACCTTACAAATATACTGGTTGCATCATCATAGGATAGTCCTGGCTTTGAATAAAGTCCAAGCGAGGAATAAATTTTTCCTCCACACTTTGTAGGACGAAGATGTTGACCCTATCCCTCACGCAAGTTCACAGGGGGTATTGAGGTGGCATAGTGGTCTCCGTGGCATTCATGGTATTTGAACCACTCTCCATTTTCATTTCCGTCCAACTCCGTCTCCATTCCCGTCTTGACAAGCTAATAATTATTGCCGGTTTTTTCGGCCATCATATCAGCGACTCCTGTCAAATCCTGTGCACTGTCACATGGTTCCAGTTTCAAAAATCATAGCTCCGCCTTCATGAAAAAGATATTACCCGCCATAGCCCCCTGTTTGAGTGGTTTCCATGCGGTTTCCATGCCCCTGATTTGAGCTGTTGAAACGAGGGATCTCTGCTGCACAACTTGAGCTTCCGGGTGCTTCCTCCAGAGTTGACGTCCTCCCAGGTGCTTCCCTTGTTTTCTTCCCCTGTTTTACATGCTATTCTGTGCTTCTAATCGTATAACATTGGTTAATCGTAATGGTTTTCGTATAACAATGGTTTTCTATTTGCTTCCCCTGTTTTACAATGGTTATTCTGAACTGTATACAAAAATATCATATAGATAGTGCCATCAAAAATACATATACGTTTTCATTCCAGATATGTGCAGGTTTCCTGAAAATAGTTCAATGTCACGATACCTCCATGGAGTCATAAAACAGGGCTTTACAGAATACATCACCAATACTCTCAGCAAGAACAATGTCTTTGTTTGAAATGATGTTATTCCTTGACATCACCATGGATGCAAATCCATGATTTTATTTCTCAGAATAAAATCAGTTGTCACTGCGTCCAATAATCCCTTCCATAAGTTGGATTTTTTTAGGTTAATCTACACTCTGTGCATTTGGTTGATTTTCACGACTCAGTTAAGTACATGCGTGTAGCAGAATTCTTCTTGTTGTGAGTATTTCATTGCATCTAATCAAATGAATTAATATATTCATTTCTAGTCTCCTTCTTCCACATGTTCCATTGTGTAATTATTACTGGTCACAAAGAGTTCACAACCTGCTGGTACATCACATTCGGCACTCAATAACCAAGATCTTGCAAGATTTAGCTCCGTGCAACCAAAGATAACATACATAATCTAGTCTCTGTAACAAATGACAAATGTTAGAGTAAATAACTATGATGAGATCCTCTACCCATCATCTCCATGCATTTGATTGATTGTAAGCACTTCACTCACATTCCTCCACCCCCTTCCATCTTTTCATTCCAGATATGTGCAGGTTTCAAAAACAATTCAATGTCACGATACCTCCATGGAGTCATAAAACAGGCTTTACAAAATACATCACCAATACTCTCAGCAAGAACAATGTCTTTGTTTGAAATGATGGAAAATGTTTCTAGTCTACTAAGATTTCCTATCGCACAAGGGGCTTTTCATGTTGAGCTTTTGTTATGCAAATGAAGATCATACAGATTCCTAAGAATATCTAGATTGCTAGGAATTGATCCATTAAGGGCATTGCCAAACGGATCCAATCGTTGTCATAATTTTATTTTATTTTTCCCATGTTTAGGAGTGATAGATGGGCTATTGATAATTGTAGTATACGTCTGCTAAAGAGAGCAGCTAGAAAGGGTCTCTGGGAATAGATTATGGGGGAAGTGGACACTTCCCAACAAGGCTCTTCCCACAATGGATTCCTCCGGAAAATAAAAACAGTGGTCTTCCAATTTTTTTGACACTTTGCAAAAAAAATTCACCATCAAAAGAAACATGTGTTTCAGGAATTTTGTTAAATAATTCACATGCTTCCACATTATGCATACATATCTACCAGGGTATTTGAAACTAAAATATCTGACAAAATTTTCTTCTGTGCAATGCTTTGGTAGATGTCCATACCCTGTTTCAAAGCTCATATTTTGGCAGAGGATGGGAGTATGATATGAAAAGTGAACTGAAGAGATTGGACACATGTTGGTTGCATTTACTGAGACACTAGAAATTATGAAATACCACTTCCATTATGCTTTGGTGGATGCCCATACCTGCTGTAAATCTCTGCAACTTTGCATTAATCTCCTATGCCTGTGGGTGTGATTCATCTCTTACACAAAAAAACCATTCACCATTTTATATCCTTTAATCCAACTAAATCCCACCATCTATTAAATTCCTCTATCCTTCATCAATACCCTTAAAATATGAACAATGTTCCATCATACTTTGATCGTTGCTCATGGCGTGCTCTTGAAGCCCTTGTTTTGACAGAGGCTAGCAGGATGCTGGAAAGATTTATGGAGTCTAGATTTGAACATGCCAATTGAAATAGCCCAAAAGTTACTAAGTTGCATATCCCGCAATCTAGGAGACAAAATATATCTCAGGAATTTTGTCGAATAATTTACATGCTTCAAAATTTTGCATAAATACCTACCAGGGCACTTCAACTGTTCCCTTCTGCACAGTACTTTGGCATATGTCCACACCCTGTTTCAAAGCTCCAATTTTTTCACAGTTTGGTAATGAAGATCTAAACAAATTGAAGATTACAATACCCAAAAATAAAAAAATTGTATAGCCTGTAAACGGGCTGTCTAAAATTGAAACTGTAATTTACGGCTAAAAACCTCAAACATGGATTACAAACCATCAATTTCCAGACTTATAAAGCTTTTCACACCTGGAGTAGTGGGCCTAATCAATGTTTTTTCATTTTAATAGTGCAATAATTAGTACAAGAATAATTTGTGAATTCTGGTTGTTCGAATTATAAATTATAGTCATCAAACTTTACAGGTTGAAAGCAGGAAAAGAAATAAATATCAGCCATGCGACCTGAATTACTTGAAGGTTATGTCAGCATAAATATAATATATCCTCTGCTGAGTAGGGACATAGTACAATTACAATCATTCAATGGAGACACATGTTACATATGCATTCTCAACCTGAGAACTGTCCATCAAATTAACTGTCCTAATTGTGAGAATTGTTAGGTGGGTCTAACAATTTATCTGGGTAGCGAGCTCATATCCCCATTATGGAAATAGAACAACATTAATTGGTCATGAAGAAAATGGAAACAATTTGATTATGTCTTTATAAGACAAATTTGTAGAGGTGCATATTATTAAAGTCCTAGGTCTTGACAGCTTCATAATCTCCACTTTCATCTTCCTGGTTCTGAGTTTTTCCAACCTTATAGTAAACAAACTGGGCAAGAATCTATGGAAGGTTAAGGATCAACTTTCTGCGTTCACAACCTTGTTCAAGCAAAGTTTTAAATAATAAACTGAAATTTACATATGATCATATAATGCAATCGAATTGAGGAGGAAACAAAAAACTCAAATGGACTTAACCTTCCTGATCTTATATGAAATGCTCCCAGTAACATTGTGTATGATAAAGGATACAAAGAAGTCCAATAGTACACATACACCAGCATGTCCACCAACCATGGCATAGTTGGCTTTAACTTTTCCCATTTTAGAGTCCTTACAATTATACTGAACATAGCCATAGCATGATTAGAGTCCTCACAGTTATACTGAACATAAACATAGCATGATTAAAAATAAATGGAACATGTTACATCTAATCCTTGAGATTAATTCATTGAAAACAAGCAGCTAAAAACATAAATAAATTCAACTATATACCTTCCCACGAGGTAGCATTCCCTGTTAGGGAAAACATGAACATGAGTGGATTCAAGCCCTGCTAACACAACGACATTAGAAGGGTGAATTTTATGATCCACTTAATTACTATGCAAATTGAGAGTAAAAATCAATTACGAAAGATCTCTTAGAAGGGTGAGAATACCTCAACGGTCCCTCTCTTAATCTGCAACCAACATTTATCATCAATTGGACATGGTTAGCTTAGGTATTGCAGACAGAAACTCACTGCAACTCATTTACAACAATTTTGGAGTTTCAACCTGATTACAATGCTCAACCTTTTAAGCTAATCCATATAGTATAGTCACCACATTTCTACTAGGGAAAAACAAACAAATCACAACAGTACAGACTGAGACCTTGCAAGCACTGAAATGCAACTGCAAAAAACTCACATTTAAACTAATTTGTGGAAGTCTTCCACCCATATAGATGGCAGCCATAAGCCACCCCAACATTTGTGGAATTGACTTTTTTTTCAAGAGCTAATGTGAGGTTTTCGACATGTGCTGAACTCGTCGAGATGGAATGTTCAGGTTGTTCCTGAATGATTTATGAGAATGTCTCTATCTTTTGATTTTTTGAACGATATCTAAAAATGGCATTTCTGAGCTGATATAATCCATAAATAAATTGTCTTCATCTTATATTTCTCATCGCTTGTCTGAAAGCTACGGACCTGTTTCCATCATGTTTTCTTGGTAGATATAATCTTCAATTCTTCAGGATTTCCACAGGTACACATTGTAGATATTATATCAGGAATATACTGTGTTCTATTTTTTGATATAATCTTATTGCTGGCAGATGATTTGAAGTTCCTTTCTATATTTTTGGATTTCAGCTTTGCTTGTTTGAACATAACCAAATAAAAATTCATCTCCATCATCATAATTTTTTTTTCTGTGGTAAGATTTTCTAGTTATGATATTTCCTTGGGTTGCTTTAAACACTTCTCTTTCTCAAATTTGTTTTGAGTAAATGATTGTGGTGAGAGTTAGTCGTGTTCATAAAATAATTTCGATATACCATTGTCATCGCAATCAAATAAGCAATCATCAAAAGCAACATCTTCATTTGTGTTTAAAGGTATTGATGAAACTTTTAACAATGTTTTTTCATCAATATTGTTTATTTTGATTATGCATGACCATATATTATGTATTAATTTTAAATTTTAATTTTTTAACCTCAAAGAAATCAAATCAAATGAATGAAGATAGTGGTTGTGGAAAAAATCAACCACAAACAAAAAGAATGACAACACGTGCTGCAATGGCCTTTCTGAAATGGGTAAGGAAATGTGATTGTTTGTTTTTATTGAAATATAATTTTTGTAGTGGATTATGTGTTATCAAATGCTTATTTCTGACAACATAGTGTTTGTTTTTGTAACATAAACATAGATTAACGATGAAAAAATTGAAGAAGAAAAAGCATTTGTTGATCAAACAAGAGAGAATTCAGATTTTGAAAAGGAAAAGGGTAAGGATAGTCATGTTGAAGAAGAATTTGACATGGAACTAAACATAGATGACAATAGTGATCAATGACGAAGATTATGAAGTAGAGGAGGATGATGAAGATGAATATTGGGTGCCTAGTCCGAGCCATAAAGCATCCAATGAGTGCAAACATCAAAGATCAGTAAGTAGTGTTATTTAAAATTTTTGTTTTGCATGAATAAAACACTTTTATTCAAGTATTCAACTTATGTTAGTATGTCTTAGATTTATTAGGATTTTCCAATTTGTTGTTCTTTTAGTGTCCATATATTTTTACATTTGCATAATAATTTCAACTAAAGAGTTATAGGATTTTCCTACACATAAATTGTTACTCATAAACTATTTAATTATTGGATGTAAATTATAGTATTTGCAGCAGTGTAAAATTATAAAAGAAATTGGAAAGAGGGACAGATTCAAATGCATGGTCTTTCCTTGCTGCAACTATGAAATGCAAGGAATAAAATGGCATTTGAAAGACATCAACTATCACCGCCTCCATGATCACAATGGACTCCCTCCATTACATAGGCGTAAGCTAGGTAAACGTGCGACTAGGAAGTATAAAAGGAAAACAAAAAAATAGTACAAAAAATGGTTGAAAAGTGAAATGTTGACTAGCACTTGAATAATTCTAAATATATGTACAAATCTAGGTTAATTGAGTGTTATTGTCGGGAAGAAAAGGTGATATTTTTTCATCCCTTAGCCAACAAGCTAAAGATCTGATTTCCAAGCTTGTAGAGGAGTATGATAGTGTAGAAAAGAGGGAGGAAAGAAGGAAAAAAACCCTTTCAACGCTGCAATATAAAATGGATTTGATGAAAACCGATTGTACAAATTATGAACTAAATGGACAAAAGGACAAGGTATTTACCATTTTTATTATAATTTAAATTTAAAATTATTTTAATTTTGTTTATTCACATTTTTTATGTTGTTTTAAATTAACGTTTCATTTGTACAAGGATATTATCCAAGAAGAATCCATTAATGTTGATCATGTAAGGAAACATGCTTTCATTAAAAACATTAGTAGCATTGTTGGAATAATAAAGTGTCATTTTTCATTCATTAACATGTTGAAATCTTGTGTAAATGTGATTCTAACATGTTTCATGACTTGAATGCATGAATAGGACTCAACTGATGTTGATGGGGAAAATCTGATACGAAAAAAGAATGTAAACAACAATCCAATGGAAAACAAGGTACGGTTGTAAATTACTAATATAAATAGTTGTGTTTTCTATATATTTTAAGTGCTTAAAACTTAATCATATTGCTAATTTGGCATTTATACCTACATCTTTTATATACAATTAATTATTATGTTGTTGCACTTGAAAAATTGGGTTTTACCACTTCAGGGTGATGAGGAAGAGAATAATGTTGAAGCATACACTTCAAGTGCATGGGTACATGAACCACCGATACAAATAACACCTATTTCCTTTAGAACAAAGGAAAGTGAGGGAAATGATATGCATGATAAAGAAAAAATCAACAAAGAGGATCATAAGGGAAAAAATATGGCCGATCCATTGATTGAGGTGACTAATTTTCCAAAATTTGTTGAGGTGGAACGAGCAAACCAAAGAATGAGGTGAAGGACATGGCTGCCTATGAATTCACAATAGGAGAAGAATTTTTATGTTCCTAGAGCCTGACCATGTAAAAAAGGTTGGCATTGCTAAAATTCATGCAACTAAACCAGGAACAAAATGCCATGGACGATCTTTAGAAAGGGATTGCATTGTCATATGCATAGAAGAATCATATGTAGATGACGCTCCATTGCATTTTCCACATATTGAGCAGATACTTGTTGGTGAATCGAAGAAGACATATTGCATCTGGTTTAAAGATTGCTTGAAGGAAATTAACCAGAAAGAGGATGGAAAAGAGACAAAGGTGTGTTAATTTGTATTTTTATTGATGTTATTGTGTTTTTAGCACATTTGATTGATTTTATATCCAGTATAAGTATACTTATCCATTATGTCATGTTTGCAGCGAATGAATGAATATTCAGATGACAATGTTGCAATTGAGGTAAAACTATGTTTTGATGTACATTATTTTTTTCCAATTGATTGACTATATCAATGATGCATTATTTATTTCAGTATTCAATAGAATTGTGAGAGCTCATATTCAAATTTTACCATGCATAGGTGACACAAGGAAAAGAAGAAAACTGTAGGATTTTCCTTTCTAGTCTAATGTTTAAATTTCTTCCTACTTCCCTATACATTTCCTTCCATTACATTCTTATGCAGTATTCCTCTATGTATTTATCTTTCAAAATTGGTTTGCATTTTCCCTATAATATTTTAGATGATGGAAACATATTATTCACGATGAAACTATGTACTTTTCATACCAACTTGGCTTCCCTTACTTGACCATTGCAGCTGTTACAGGAGCTTCCCTTACCCCAATATCATTTTACTTATAATTTTCTTTCTTTCTAACAATCATGTTCTTTAATTGTATTATATAGTATTTATATGAATTGATTGTTTGTAGAATGAAGAGGAACAACCAAATAAGCTTGTGGTAAGAAACGTAAAAATGTTATCCAATATTCTTGATTCCATACAAATTATACATAATATGGGTCATGCTTCATCTGATTTGGTAAGTAACGTAAACTAAGATTTACATTGTTAATTTCTTCTAGGAGTCAAATATAAAAACATTTAAAATATTTGTGTTTTTTTCTTCGAGTTAATGTAGGAAATAATTTGCATCAATAATCCTTCATTTTTGTAGCAACGTAATAGTGAAGGTGATACTGAGATGCAACTTTCAGAAAGGATCCATTCTTCCCAACAACAGGTGACCACACAATATCTTATTTATAATTTTGATAAACTTATTTTATCATTTACGTTTGCATAGTTTTATTTATTGATATGCCCATTGTTTGTAAACATATCAGGGAAAAAGATTAAAGGGTATCAAGAGTGTTTGCGATCACCACACACACCTTACGCCCGATGAGATTAAAGGAAATAAAAGAAAAATTCAAGGATGGATCGAAGCACGAAACTCCATTGTTGTTAACAAGCAACGAGAAATTTGAAGAGCTCTCAACTTTAATTTGTTGAAGTTTTGATATTACAATCAATTGTATCATTATTTGTAAAATAATTGCCAAGATACTCAGTTATGTCAAAGAAAAATCAAGTTTAATGTTATGGTTTTTCTCCTTGAATGAGAAAATAATGTAAGATGCATATGTAGTGCCAATTTTATGCCAAAATCCTCTTTTGGCTCTTCTTCTGACATGACTTGTAAAATGTAATGAGTTTTTCCTGTCAAATTTACTGGTAGCATTTATTATTACTGTTGATACTATTTATTATTGCTGCTGAGACTCTTTTGTCAGTCGTAATGGTTCACCGAATGCACCCAACAGGTGTCCATTTTGATTGGTTTTGCTAGCATACTTCCAGTCTGTGCTGAAATAGGAGTTTGAAACATGATATGGACGTCCACAAAAATAGAACAATAAAAATTCTCCATATTTAGGACTCTTTCTGGTATATTTTCCAATATGCCACATCATAAGCATGCATCTCTCCCTCTTTACAACCATATTTGTTGTTCTTGTTTACAGATTTTTTAATTTCTATTTTTATTTCTGTCGGCAACAACAGATATTTTAGTTTTGGGCATTTACCTTTTGGTATGTCTTCCCATACTGCATTTATATCAAATTTTACATCCTCTTCACCTACTGCTTACAACACTCGCCATGCCCCTGCATAAAGTTAAAACAAATACTAGCATTCAATGCATTGGAATATACACACTGTTATTGTTTTCCTATATAACTAGATGTAATACCTTAACAAACAACACACACTTTGCAAACAACTTACAGTAACTGATGAAGGTCTTACCGATTCATTTAGTTAGAGCAGCCTGCCACAACCATCATCCCTTATCTATCATGCATTTCTTGTGTCAGTTGTTCCCTGCAGCGTTAGTGCAATTTGATGAAAAATCTTTAGAGAGATTTAGATAGATAAATTCGAGAGAATGAATCAAACTTTGGCGAAGCAATTACTAGTTGAATGCGTAAATGCTCCTCTACTCACATTGGTATTGCTGCTTGGACACAGAAGAAGTAGACTTTGTGCAAACTATGGCTGAATGGTGGGGTCCACAGCATGTGTTTCATCAAAGCTATGCAGTCTTCTTGCAAATGAAGAGAAGCGAGAGAAACCCAACGTGTGCTCACCTATAGTTGTACATATTTTTGGCTTGCATGACTGACAACTCGGAATGTTCACTTTGACTCCGCTCTCGTTATGCTTATGATATTATCGAGATGCAAACCTTGTGCCTATTTGGAACAATTCTCATCATTATGTATGAGAGGTGAGGTAGCACAAACAAGAACTTCAATGAGGATAATTGGGTAAGCTGCAACGTTGAGAAATTGGAATAACCATATTAAATTTAATCACCTATTATAGATGAATCTGGTACATAGCAGAACACTATAGATTGTCAATCTCCATTCTTCTTAGTTTTAATAGCTATAGAAATTGTGTGCAGAAGAGGAATGTCAGGTTACAGGTGATTGGATGTTGTTGACTGGGACTATACTTGTGTGTTGTGTGTATGACTGTACTTGTGTGTTGTGTGTATGACTGTGCTTGTGTATTGTGTCCATATTAGATGAATGGGATTATGCATACCTTCTCTATACACGTGTATCTTATTAATAGTATTTAAAGTTATCGAGTTTGCTATGACCTTTGCAATATGTTGAAATTTATTCTTAATATACCACACTTTTTTTTGCTCTTTAAGTATTTTCTATTTTTATTGTGTTTATAGTTGTCGTTGGTGTAATGAAGAGGAGGGCAACAAATGACAGAGAAAATCTCTAGAAGAGAGACTCAGATTCAAAACCAGAATGTTGGAGTCATGGGCAACTTGCCCTTCAATTTCAACTAATGGACATCCTCACGAAGTATTGACATTTTTTTTCCAAATGCATTCAATAGGTCTCCAATTTGAACAGTTCACCTTTGCTAGCATACTCCCGGCTTGTGCCAAAATAGGATCGTTGAAACAGAGTGTGGACATCTGCCAAAGTATATTATAGAGAAGGGATGTTTTTCAGATCGCCACCTTATCTTTTTGTCCACTGGCATAGTAAACACCTAGCTATTGCAAGAGCTGTAAAATAACCTGTTTGAAAGCTCTTTTTTTTCACACACGGGGATGTATCATGGAATACCATATTTGTAGCTAATAGAAGACAAGGACATCCTGACACAACATTGACGTTGCTTCACCGAATGCAACCAACAAGTGTCCACGCTGATCGGTTCACCTTTTCTAGCATACTCCTAACCTCTACCAAAACATGACCATTGAAATAGTGTGTGGACATCCACTAAAGCATTATGGAGAGGGAATTTGGTCAGATGTTTTAGTTTCAAGTGCCCTGACAGATATGTATGAAAAATGTGCAAGCATGTGAATTGTTAGACAAAATTCCTAAAAGGTATGTGGTCTAATGAACTGTAATGATTGTTGGATGTGTAAAAAAATGGGTTAGTTGAAAATAACTTTGAAACTTTCAAGCAAATGTAATTGGCAGGTGCAAAGCCAAGCTCCACAAACTTTGCCAGCATCCTCCCAACATCTTGACAAAGGTAGTAATCATTGATAATGCAGTAATCAATTGATAATATGTTTTCTATTTTATTTTCTGCCTTCAATCTCTGAACATGATCTCTTTCTCACGTATTCACATTCATGTATTGCACTTAGATTGTTGAAAATGAAGTTTTCATTAAAAAAATTATTTTAGTGTTTACCGATATGGACAATATTTTTGTTACGCTCATATTTTTGGCTCAATACCCAAAGATAGTTACTAACGATGGTTTTGAGATTGATGAAAAATGATACCAAGAAAGGGACGTACCAATAGGAAACTATCTAAGTGTGGGGTAATGTTCTTGCATTTGCAAAAAAAATGATAGTGAACCCTTCAAAAGCTTGTTGTTTATTGTTCCTCACTCAAAGGAGTATTTGAGCAATTGTGAGAGGTCCTTCCTCCAAATCTCCAAAACATATAGCTTTCCTTCACTACCACATTTTACAATGACTGTTTTAGGCATTCATCTAATCCAATTCTCTTGCACCAACAGACAACACTGCTACCTTAGATGTTTAGTGTCGCCGACTACATGATAGAACAAATCCATAAGAACATTGTATAGACATGATTAGGGTAACTCTGATAAAGAGATAAATGGATATCCTCTGTTAAAAAGTGACAAATTTGTATAAAGATTGAAACTTGCATCATTTATTATGGATGACAACACAATACGTTGTTGAACTATTTTAATTAAAGTAGAAGGGCATAAGTGGGAAATTATTACAAAGTGATTGAATGAAACAACCTTGAATAGATACATAACATTATAAAATGCAAAATAAACATTAAAAATCCATTTCGTTGAGGCAACAACGTATTACGTTGAGAAACAACCTACTTTGGTATAGATCATGTAGGAGCATAAAAAGATGGTATCACAGTTTTAGATATTATAATGAGCATATCTTGTAAACTAATAATGTGTTTGTTCATCATTTCTCAAGGGTAACAACATAATATGTTGTTGAACTGCTGCAATCAAAGTAGGAGGGAATGAATATAATTTCTGCAACAAAAACTGAATATAATTTTTACAACACATAAAATTTAATTTCTGCAACAAAAACAAAATATAATATCTGCAATCTTTTTTTGAAAAGGATAAAATATTGATATTGATATGAGGGAAGAATGATTACAAGATAGAAGTCTATGATTCAAGGATATATATTTGCAAAATGCACTCATAGATTTGCATATCAAACACAATTATATAGACATTGCACACTGTGGTTGAAAAAAGACCAAAAGGAATATGACCTATGGACTATGGACTATGGACTATCAAAATGGGAAAAATATACAAAGACTATATAACAATAGTTGTTCCATAAAATTACCCTTAAATTCCATTTATGTTGGTCTCATCTTCAAGTTCTTCAACAAGCCCCCTTTCCCTATCTCGTTCTGCTAGCTCTTTTTAATTCATCCTCCCATGTTAGTCGACGTGATACACGACTCTTTTTTACAATAGGAAAACTAGCTTTCCTATTTGTTGGACATGGACGCCTTCGATTCAACATCTTCTATAAAAGCTCTCTCTCGATGAAGTGTATTGTTGAATCCATCATCTACAGGTCTAAACGGTTGTGCTCTTAGGATGTCAGCACACCTAATATAGAAGATATTTGGCTTCCCTCAATCAGTTTTGTTGTTTCCACAAGTGTATTCTCTAATAAAGTAAGAAATGACTTGTTTAGAGGACCAACAAGATCAAGTATCTACTATTTTTCTGATCCTTCTCACTTGTGGGCTCAAGTGTTCATCTTCTTCATTTATAACATGTTTATCTTGTTGCAAAACATGCATAGAGTCTTCACAGGTGTTTGGAGGATTCCATGCTTGACCAAAAGGATCGTCAACCACATGTTCATCTCCACATGCAACATTTGGAGCACAAAATAAACCCTAGAGAACATTACAAATTAGTATAATAAATCAAATATTTGAATAAAAACCAAAATTAATAGAATTTAGATACAATAAATTACTATGTTGGAAAATCTTGAAAATCATTTTTCCTAGAATACCTAAACATTAAAGTTTTCTCTCACTGAATTCTTTTTCATCATATTCACTTTAATTACGTGCTTACATAAGTACCCATTCTTTGACACTCCACATTCACACATTGCCAAATGTGGGGTTTGATACCATACTTCATAGTGACAAGTATCATCCGTCTGCTATGAACCCATGCTAAGCGTGGGTCAGAGGTATGGAAGGTGACATAATAATCAGGAATGGATTGTGCATGCAGCCATTGGTTATTTTCTAGTTTCTCCACTTTGAAGTTATGGTAGAACCCACTTTCCTTACAACATTGACTCCACCAATAATATATAAAAACAACTGTGATTAATTGATGTATCAGCCAATCAACCCTGCGATGAGATGCTTTTCGAATGGAGGATAACCACTTACTCTTAAGTATAGAGTGATATGCCTCTATTGCAGCATTTGTTTCTTTCCCAACATGCTTTAAAGTCCGTAGATGTCTCACCCACATTCCAATTCTTAGAAGCCAGTGTTCCTGCCAATATTTAATAAATTTTATCTCGTCCACAAATTCTGTAACAAAATCTTGTGCCATTTGAATAGCACTCTCCTCATTATTTGAATGGTGCATTATTTCCCCCAACCTATTAAACATTACACATCTTTTTTTATCTTCCTTAACCTTGGCAACAAGATTCTTCAACCATGCCCTCCTTACATGCCAGCTGCATAAGTATACTTCACACCCAAAAACTTCTCTGTATTTGAAAATGAATTTTATTAGAATTTTAAAAATTTGATAGCAAACTTAATATCTATAATTTAAATTTATATATTCTAACAATATACACAAAGAGTAATTTACAACCTAATAGCATTGATTTCAGTTGTAGCATCATCTACCATGAAAGCATTTAGTTTCCACTCAAGCATATGAGCATGTGCTCTATTCACCAGATTTTTCATCCATTGGGTTAAGTCGCTAGTTGTAGCTCTTGACATTATGACCCATGCAACTGGTAGGCCCATGTGTTTGGAATCGAATGCGAGGATGGTATAGAGTTTGAACTATGGAGAGTTGACAATGCAATAACAATGTGAATTAGTAGATTATTGGTAAGAAAATGTAACATATTTTTTGCAGAATTTTATTGATAAGATTATGTAAAAGAGAATACCTTCATTCCATTGGTCCCAAAAGTGGCGTCCATTGTAAGTATGTTGTTATGGCCATATTTTAACATCCACTCAAGTTGTTGCGGCATTTGAATGCCCATGATAAATGGCACGTGACCATCTTCCTCAACATTTCCTTCATACTCTTGGTATTCAAAACATATATTTGGATTTTGATCTTGCCATACTCTCACACTTTGGGCATCATTTCTATCATACATGTACTTTACTTTTTTATTTTTGTATCAATATTTTGAACATCATGTGAAGACAAGAAATCATCACATTTTTTTTTCCATCAAACAAGGTTAGCTTCTCATGAACCATTTCACGGTGCTTTTGCAACACAATATCAGCTGGCATTCCTAATAACAATAACTTTTCTACCCATTCTTGCAATTCCTTACTAATATGTGGCGCATAATAAGCTCATGTCCCTTCAAATTTGTGATTTTTTTGGCCATGGCATATATGATTGTTGTTATCCACATGATCCATCTGAGGATATGTGATAAGTGCATATTCGCTTCTTTTCATAAGAATGTGCACATTAAAATTGCATTGGCAACCACGTTTTATATGTTTACGTCCAGGTCTACTCCTCGTCCCTCTAGTTGGAACCTTGGACTTATCATATGGCAAATCATCCTCTTCTTTAAAGTCTTCAGGCCCATAGCTACACCAATATCTGCAAAATGTCACTAAAAGTGAGTCATAATAAAATAAACAACAATTTTAAAACTGCATTAAAAACATCACCTAACATTGCCACATCGTACATTATATAACTGATGGTGCTATCAATTCAAACCCGGTGTGTACTTTCCCTTATGGGTGATGAATGACTCCAACGTTTGTAATAACTTGTTGGAAATGATGTCCACTAACATTCCCCTTTAATAAAATCATCTACTCGTCCAACTTCTACCCATGCAACAAAATCCCCTTCCACTCCACGGTTATCTTTAACTTTGCTCCAAACTACATCTAATGCAGAGAATAGTCCTTCCAGAGGACATTGGATAGGAATGTCTAACAAGCGCTTCCACTTTGAGTCTCTCTGATTATACATTGATGTTAATAACACTACAAATTATTAAAATTTGGAAAAAATGCTCAAGCTAACACACTATACAATTAGACAATAACACTAACCATTTGATATTTATATTATAGCTGATGCTAAAATGATAAGACCTACATTCACAAATGTTCAATATGTTCAAGAAATTGAGGATCATTATTAAAAAAATTCAGGTCAACAAAAAAAGTAAAATGACATCAATAATCTCATAAAATTGAGCTAGCCATATTAATTTCACTCTCATATCACTAAAAAAATAGAATTATTTGAATATTGTTTATTGTAAAACCAATCCTTCTCCCTCACATGATATCTCACTGCCTCTTTCTTTTCAACAATGATTTCCACTCATGTTTTCAATAGGAAAAAGTATGAATGCAACAATAGGAAATCTGAAAAAGAAGCATGAAGTATGTAGATCATGATCTATCCTTTTTCTCATGAAAGCCAAAACTATAGATGCACAAAGAAGTTGGTGAATATAACTTAATAGCCAAAGGTTGCGAAGAACCAAATCATCAGATTAGATAATAGAGTATCTTTTCTAAGTTATTCAAGGTTGAGAAATGTTTAAAATCAGCTGCTGCCTTATAGAAGAGAATCAACCCAAAAATAGCTCTCAAGGGTATCACAAATCATCACTAGCATCAATATGAAAGTATGGAAATAATTTTAGGTCTCAAACATGCCACCACTCTAAACAACATAGGCTAAAAAAATTCATTATCATCAACCTGATTGGAGGAATCATTCATAATATATAATGAATATAGCTTGTAAAAATAACGTGTTCCATCATTTAGTTCGGGTGACAACATAATACGTTGTCGTCATGTTGAAATTAAAGTGTGAGAGAATGAATTGGAAAGTATTCCAATTTAATTGAATGAAACAACTTTGAATAGATTATTCAGTGCAAAAAAAACTTTAAAAATGCAGGTCGTCAAAGAAACAATGTATTACGTTGAGAAACCACCTACTTTGATATAGATCCTGTAGGCACACTAAGATCTTAAATTATAGTTTTATATAGTACACCATGTATCTTATGTAGCCTAGAATGAGTCGATCATCATTATCGGGGTAACAACGTAATGTGTTGGTAAATTGTTGTACTCATAGTAGGAGGGAATGAATTTAGATCCTTTAGGCACATAAGAGTGGTGCATTGTAGTTTTATACACTATAAAGATGATATCTTGTAAAAATAGTGTGCTCCATCATTTAGTATGGGTGACAACGTAATAATAGGATTTAATACTTTGATGATCCTACATTGTACACATGTGGGCTAAAACCTAT
The DNA here is from genome assembly GCA_018340775.1 of Taxus wallichiana var. yunnanensis. Classification (NCBI taxonomy): domain Eukaryota; kingdom Viridiplantae; phylum Streptophyta; class Pinopsida; order Cupressales; family Taxaceae; genus Taxus; species Taxus wallichiana. The sequence goes on from CM031238.1 coordinate 121,531,292, forward strand.
GAAGGGAAAAATTGATCATTGAATGGTATCATTTGAAGACCTTGTTTGATGATAAATTGGGTGCATAACAGTCTCATAAAGGATTATCTCTGCAAGGGAGAACAAAGATGAAGTTTTATATATGCATTCAAGGATATTTAAGGTTCATAAAAGAGTGTTGTTGAGTTAAGACAGTTTGCATGGAGACAAAGAGAGAGTGTTTTTTAGAACTCAAGAAGAAATGGAGTGTTGAGGTTGGATAAATGGACTACTAGCTAGGAATTAAAAGGTAAATGTGGACAGTGAGGGTAGTCAAGAACCTTACTCAAAGTACTTGTCATTGGTTATATGCTTGGAAGTTAGACTTCAATGCTGATTGTTCAAAAAGATAGGTGTATGCATACAAAGAAAGATTGAGGGCAAGATTGTAGAGAAGAACAAGAACATGAATATGAGAACATGACATGCTCCTTGAGGAGGATTTACCGAGCTAAGAGGTACACCAACTATAATGAATATAGCTTGTAAAAATAACGTGTTCCATCATTTAGTTCGGGTGACAACGTAATACGTTGTCGTCGTGTCGAAATTAAAGTGTGAGAGGATGAATTGGAAAGTATTCCAATTTAATTGAATGAAACAACTTTGAATAGATTATTCAGTGCAAAACAAACTTTAAAAATGTAGGTCGTCAAAGAAACAACGTATTACGTTGAGAAACCACCTTCTTTGATATAGATCTTGTAGGCACACTAAGATCTTAAATTATAGTTTTATATAGTACACCATGTATCTTATGTAGCCTAGTAACGAGTCAGATCATCGTTATCGGGGTAACAACGTAATATGTTGTTAAATTGTTGTACTCATAGTAGGAGGGAATGGATTTAGATCCTTTAGGCACATAAGAATGGTGCATTGCAGTTTTATACACTATAATGACTATATCTTGTAAAAATAGTGTGTTCCATCATTTAGTATGGGTGACAACGTAATAATAGGATTTGATACTTTGATGATCCTACATTGTACACATGTGGGCTAAAACCTATGAAGGGCAGAATTGATCATTGAATGGTATCATTTGAAGACCTTGTTTGATGATAAATCGGGTGCATAACAGTCTCATAAAGGATTATCTCCGCAAGGGAGAACAAAGATGAAGTTTTATATATGCATTCAAGGATATTTAAGGTTCATAAAAGAGTGTTGTTGAGTTAAGACAGTTTGCATGGAGACAAAGAGAGAGTGTTTTTTTAGAACTCAAGAAGAAATGGAGTGTTGAGGTTGGATAAATGGACTACTAGCTAGGAATTAAAAGGTAAATGTGGACAAATGAGGGCGGGTAAAAGAACCTTACTCAAAGTACTTGTCATTGGTTATATGCTTGGAAGTCAGACTTCAATGTTGATTGTTCAAAAAGATAGGTGTATGCATACAAAGAAAGATTGAGGGCAAGATTGTAGAGAAGAACAAGAACATGAATATGAGAACATGACATGCTCCTTGAGGAGGATTTACCGAACTAAGAGGTACACCAACTATAATGAATATAGCTTGTAAAAATAACGTTCCATCATTTAGTTTGGGTGACAATGTAATACGTTGTCGTCGTGTCGAAATTAAAGTGTGAGAGAATGAATTGGAAAGTATTCCAATTTAATTGAATGAAACAACTTTGAATAGATTATTCAGTGCAAAAAAAACTTTAAAAATGCAGGTCGTCAAAGAAACAACGTATTACGTTGAGAAACCACCTACTTTGATATAGATCATGTAGGCACACTAAGATCTTAAATTATAGTTTTATATAGTACACCATGTATCTTATGTAGCCTAGTAATGAGTCAGATCATCATTATCAAGGGTAACAACGTAATATGTTGTTAAATTGTTGTACTCATAGTAGGAGGGAATGGATTTAGATCCTGTAGGCACATAAGAATGGTGCATTGTAGTTTTATACACTATAATGACTATATCTTGTAAAAATAGTGTGTTCCATCATTTAGTATGGGTGACAACGTAATAATAGGATTTGATACTTTGATGATCCTACATTGTACACATGTGGGCTAAAACCTATGAAGGGAAAAATTGATCATTGAATGGTATCATTTGAAGACCTTGTTTGATGATAAATCGGGTGCATAACAGTCTCATAAAGGATTATCTCTGCAAGGGAGAACAAAGATGAAGTTTTATATATGCATTCAAGGATATTTAAGGTTCATAAAAGAGTGTTGTTGAGTTAAGACAATTTGCATGGAGACAAAGAGAGAGTGTTTTTTTAGAACTCAAGAAGAAATGGAGTGTTGAGGTTGGATAAATGGACTACTAGCTAGGAATTAAAAGGTAAATGTGGATAGTGAGGGCAGTCAAGAACCTTACTCAAAGTACTTGTCATTGGTTATATGCTTGGAAGTCAGACTTCAATGCTGATTGTTCAAAAAGATAGGTGTATGCATACAAAGAAAGATTGAGGGCAAGATTGTAGAGAAGAACAAGAACATGAATATGAGAACATGACATGCTCCTTGAGGAGGATTTACCAAGCTAAGAGGTACACCAACTATAATGAATATAGCTTGTAAAAATAATGTGTTCCATCATTTAGTTCGGGTGAAAATGTAATACGTTGTCGTCGTGTCAAAATTAAAGTGTGAGAGAATGAATTGGAAAGTATTCCAATTTAATTGAATGAAACAACTTTGAATAGATTATTCAGTGCAAAAAAACTTTAAAAATGCAAGTCGTCAAAGAAAACAACGTATTACGTTGAGAAACCACCTTCTTTGATATAGATCACGTAGGCACACTAAGATCTGAAATTATAGTTTTATATAGTACACAGTGTATCTTTTGTAACCTAGTAATGAGTCAAATCATCGTTATCAGGGGTAACAACGTAATATGTTGCTAAATTGTTGTACTCATAGTAGGAGGGAATGGATTTAGATCCTTTAGGCACATAAGAATGGTGCATTGCGCTTTTATACACTATAATGACTATATCTTGTAAAAATAGTGTGTTCCATCATTTAGTATGGGTAACAACGTAATAATAGGATTTGATACTTTGATGATCCTACATTGTACACATGTGGGCTAAAACCTATGAAGGGCATAATTGATCATTGAATGGTATCATTTGAAGACCTTGTTTGATGATAAATCGGTGCATAACAGTTAGTCTCATAAAGGATTATCTCCATAAGGGAGAACAAAGATGAAGTTTTATATATGCATTCAAGGATATTTAAGGTTCATAAAAGAGTGTTGTTGAGTTAAGACAATTTGCATGGAGACAAAGAGAGAGTGTTTTTAGAACTCAAGAAGAAATGGAGTGTTGAGGTTGGATAAATGGACTACTAGTTAGGAATTAAAAGGTAAATGTGGATAGTGAGAACAGTCAAGAACCTTACTCAAAGTACTTGTCATTGGTTATATGCTTGGAAGTCGACTTGAAATGCCGATTGTTTAAAAAGATAGGTGTATGCATACAAAGAAAGATTGAGGGAAAGATTTTAGAGAAAACAAGAACATGAATATGAGAACATGACATGCTCCTTGAGGAGGATTTACCGAGCTAAGAGGTACACCAACTATAATGAATATAGCTTGTAAAAATAACGTGTTCCATCATTTAGTTTGGGTGATAATGTAATACGTTGTGGTCATGTCAAAATTAAAGTGTGAGAGAATGAATTGGAAAGTATTCCAATTTAATTGAATGAAACAACTTTGAATAGATTATTCAATGCAAAAAAAACTTTTAAAATGTAGTCATCAAAGAAACAACGTATTACGTTGAGAAACCACCTACTTTGATATAGATCATGTAGGCACACTAAGATCTTAAATTATAGTTTTATATAGTACACCATGTATCTTATGTAGCCTAGTAATGAGTCAGATCATCTTTATCATGGGTAACAACGTAATATGTTGTTAAATTGTTGTACTCATAGTAGGAGGGAATGAATTTAGATCCTTAGGCACATAAGAATGGTGCATTGCAGTTTTATACACTATAATGACTATATCTTGTAAAAATAGTGTGTTCCATCATTTAGTATGGGTGACAACGTAATAATAGGATTTGATACTTTGATGATCCTATATTGTATACATGTGGGCTAAAACCTATGAAAGGCGTAATTGATCATTGAATGGTATCATTTGAAGACCTTGTTTGATGATAAATCGGGTGCATAATAGTCTCATAAAGGATTACCTCCGCAAGGGAGAACAAAGATGAAGTTTTATATATGCATTCAAGGATATTTAAGGTTCATAAAAGAGTGTTGTTGAGTTAAGACAGTTTGCATGGAGACAAAGAGAGAGTGTTTTTTTAGAACTCAAGAAGAAATGGAGTGTTGAGGTTGGATAAATGGACTACTAGCTAGGAATTAAAAGGTAAATGTGGATAGTGAGGGAAGTCAAGAACCTTACTCAAAGTACTTGTCATTGGTTATATGCTTGGAAGTCAGACTTCAATGCTGATTGGAAAAAAGATAGGTGTATGCATACAAAGAAATATTGAGGGAAAGATTGTAGAGAAGAATAAGAACATGAATATGAGAACATGACATGCTCCTTGAGGAGGATTTACGAGCTAAGAGGTACACCAACTATAATGAATATAGCTTGTAAAAATAACGTGTTCCATCATTTAGTTCGGGTGACAACGTAATACGTTGTCGTCGTGTCAAAATTAAAGTGTGAGAGAATGAATTGGAAAGTATTCCAATTTAATTGAATGAAACAACTTTGAATAGATTATTCAGTGCAAAAAAACTTTAAAAATGCAGGTTGTCAAAGAAACAACGTATTACGTTGAGAAACCACCTTCTTTGATATAGATCATGTAGGCACACTAAGATCTTAAATTATAGTTTTATATAGTACACCATGTATCTTATGTAGCCTAGTAATGAGTCAGATCATCGTTATCAGGGGTAACAACGTAATATGTTGTTAAATTGTTGTACTCATAGTAGGAGGGAATGGATTTAGATCCTTGTAGGCACATAAGAATGGTGCATTGCAGTTTTATACACTATAATGACTATATCTTGTAAAAATAGTGTGTTCCATCATTTAGTATGGGTGACAACGTAATAATAGGATTTGATACTTTGATGATCCTACATTGTACACATGTGGGCTAAAACCTATGAAGGGCAAAATTGATCATTGAATGGTATCATTTGAAGACCTTGTTTGATGATAAATCGGGTGCATAACAGTCTCATAAAGGATTATCTCCACAAGGGAGAACAAAGATGAAGTTTTATATATGCATTCAAGGATATTTAAGGTTCATAAAAGAGTGTTGTTGAGTTAAGATAGTTTGCATGGAGACAAAGAGAGAGTGTTTTTTAGAACTCAAGAAGAAATGGAGTGTTGAGGTTGGATAAATGGACTACTAGCTAGGAATTAAAAGGTAAATGTGGACAGTGAGGGCAGTCAAGAACCTTACTCAAAGTACTTGTCATTGGTTATATGCTTGGAAGTCAGACTTCAATGCTGATTGTTCAAAAAGATAGGTGTATGCATACAAAGAAAGATTGAGGGCAAGATTGTAGAGAAGAACAAGAACATGAATATGAGAACATGACATGCTCCTTGAGGAGGATTTACCGAGCTAAGAGGTACACCAACTATAATGAATATAGCTTGTAAAAATAACGTGTTCCATCATTTAGTTTGGGTGACAACGTAATACGTTGTCATCGTGTCGAAATTAAAGTGTGAGAGAATGAATTGGAAAGTATTCCAATTTAATTGAATGAAACAACTTTGAATAGATTATTCAGTGCAAAACAAACTTTAAAAATGCAGGTCGTCAAAGAAACAACATATTACGTTGAGAAACCACCTTCTTTGATATAGATCTTGTAGGCACACTAAGATCTTAAATTATAGTTTTATATAGTACACCATGTATCTTATGTAGCCTAGTAATGAGTCAGATCATCGTTATCATGGGTAACAACGTAATATGTTGTTAAATTGCTATACTCATAGTAGGAGGGAATGGATTTGAAATTATTTCAAAGTAATTAAATGAAACAAATTTGAATAGTTTCATAACACTATGATGTGCAAAAACAATCTTTAGAAATGCATGTCGTTGACGCAACAACGTATTACGTGGGAAAACAACCTACTTTGATATAGATCCCGTAGGCACATAAGAATGTGGCATCGTAGTTTTATACACTATAATGACCATAGCTTGTAAATATAACATATTCCATCATTTAGATTGGGCGACAACGTAATATGTTGTTGTATTGTTGTAAAAAAACTCTCTCAGGAAAAATCTTACCTTGAATATTAGATATAAGTATCTGAATCACCATTCAACTTATAATTTCTTTGTTTTCAATTAGCCTTGTTTCAAATAAATCTTGCAAACACTAACCAGAATTGTTATTCCTTTCAACTTTGATAGATGACTATAAAATGATGTTGTGGTAAATGACTGGCAAAGTAGTTCAAAAACTTAATAAATTAATAAACAAGATGAGTTGAACTTATTACTGATTTTAAAAAATGTAATGTTCTTACCTGATTTGCAATGTACAGATTGTTTCCAAATTTTTCTTGTCATGAGCAATGTTCTTTTCTCACAGCCAACCTTCAGAAATCTCCTTTAACTTCCATAAAACTGAATGAAATATGAGTGTTGTTCTTTTTTGCAATACTTAAATAAATTCATTTATGTAAAAATAATTAAAAAAAGAATAGTGGCACCAAAAAGTGGAGTAAATAGTTTAATGAATATAATTTAGGTAGCAAGGAATTAATGGTAGCATTCAATAAATATTTGAAATGATGCTTTGAAATGGCGCAGCATATTCATAACAATAAATGTGAATAGATAGGTATAGTTGAGCAGTCAGGGAAGTGCTGAAATGACTTGGGTTCCGTTAACTTTTTTAACTCCGTGAAAACACTGGACAGTGCCCAGTCAGCAGCCACCTCACTACCCCCTGCGAACTTACGTGAGGGATAGGGCCACCAGAAATAACCGGTTCATTGGAAACATTCCCGCACAAATTGGACAACCAAAACATATGGGGCATATTTTTGCAAGAAACAACCACTTCTCTCTGCCCATTCTGAAAGATCTCGTGCGCTTAAGTTCTATAAGGACTCTGAACTCGATCATAAATCTTTCGGGAGAAATTCCCAAAGATTTAATGTCATTGGGCAACCTCTCTTAGTTAAATTTGGGTAATAGACGTAAAATCAAGCAACATCTTGTTGGGCGCAAATTTTGAGGCCAAAATTGCAGATTTTGGCTTATCTAGAAAACTTGCCAAGCTAGGTGATGAGTATCCTGTATGCAGGGTATGTAGGGACTTACGAGATATATAGCCCGGTATGATTCTCGTGCCACTCATGCATGACAATATTAATTATGTATAGTATTTTCATGCTTTAGAACATTCATTTTCTTTTGTAAAATGTTGCCAGTGTACGTAGACAGACTGAAATTGAGCGAGAAGAGTGATGTATACAACTTTGGAGTGGTGGTGTTAGAGTTTGGTGAGCGGGCGGAAAGCTACGAACATTGTGGGATGAGTTTGGGACAGTGTGAACATTGTGGGATGGATGCACGACACCATTTGGAGAGGCAGAGGAGAGTTGGGAGTGTTGGATAAGCAGCTCCTAGAAGTGGAAGAGGAAAGCAGCATGTTTTGCACGTGGGTTTGCTTTGCACCAACAAGTAACCCAATCAACGGCCTTCCATGAGGGAAGTGGTAGAATAGGGGACACAAATTTTCCACCCTACACTCCCCCTCTCTCCTAGTACATTTATTACGATTTTATATATTTAACATTTTATTAGTTTTGTAAACTAATAAATATGTATAAATTTATTGTTGATGTGTGAGTTTTTCTATCCACATTCACTTTATGAATTCATGTGTTATTGAAGAATCAGATTAATCTTAGTGTTATGGGAGAAATAAATTTTCCACCATGCTCTCTCCTCTCCTCAGAAGTTCACTGTTATTAGATCGGATCCACATGTTATTATATCGGATCCATCCATGTGGACTTGTGGATCTAAACTTCCCCACTCCCACCAAACAGTTAGTCTTGACACGAGTAAGAAATTCTCTATTTCAAATACCAACAATTTCCTCTATTTCAATTGCAACCACACCTCTATCCTACTTCAGCCTCAATATCCTGAGTCTGCGTATGGATCTGTGTGTGACAATAACAATTACACTGTGCAAGAAGTTGGCTAATTGTCCCACTCACGCATCATGTTGCTCCTACTATCCATGGACTTCAGATTTGTTGAGATTCATGCTTGAAAACTGTGAATCATATGTCACTATATATTCGGATGTTGGGATTACATGGCCTTTCTATGGGATTCACTTGAATTATGAGATTCCCATCACGGCTAATACTCACTTCCTCAATTGTTGCCGAGGAGGAAGTGCTGCTACCACACCCAATTTTCCACTTTTCTTTGTCTTAGTGATCACACCAATCTCACCACTTACTCTTCCTGCTTAGCCCTCAATAAGTATGTCTTTCTAAGTTCTTCCCTCTATAATATTTGTTTTTCTTTTATATGGATGATGAAGTAAGCATGGTGTTGTTACAGATCATCACAACCATGTTGGAGTAGCAGTGCAGTACAACTACACTCCACACACTTTCTTATGCATCTCAACTTTGTATGCATGTTTTACTTAAGTATATTTGATGTTCGATGGCAGCAATAGGCGTTGGTGCAGGGTTTTTCCTCGTCTGGTATTTTAGAAAATGCAGAGCTAAGAGAGCCTGTTTGAGATTAGTTGTCTACACCATTCCTTAATAACAAACTTGATTTGGTCAGAAATGTGAATGTAATTCAATGTTAAATCTTATGCCAAGCTCATAAATGTTAGTGTCATGGGTGAGGAGGGTGACTATGGAACCAAGGTGAGTCTGAATGATTTATAATAGTGAGTGACACATTTCACAATGGGAGATTCAAACATGGCATGTGAAATGTTCAATGTAAGTCAAATATTGACATTGTTTCACCTAATGCAACCAACATGTGTCCAATATTTTTCTAGCATGCTCACATGCAATGCAAAAAAAGAGCTTCAAAATAAGTTGTGGACATTCACCAAAGCATAATAAGAAGTGTTTTTTTTTCAGATGTTGTAGTTGTACCATAGTTGGAATACTTGCCGAGTCCTCGAATCATTTATGCCAAGTCCTCGAATAATCACCAAACATTTATGCAAGCGAGTATTGCATTGCTTGTGTTGAGTGGATTTTGGAGAGAATTCGAAGAGAAATTTGGAGAATTGCATTTGGAGGTAGGTTTTTTTTTAAAAAATTCTTTGAAGTTTTTTAAAATTTTGTGTATATTATTTAGGTTTTATAGATTCATATTGTGATTCTAAATACATGTAATGTAAAATCGAATGCTTGTAATTTTTTTTTTTAATTCTTTGAAGTACTCATTTTATTTAGGTTTTATAGATTCATATTGTGATTCTAAATACATAATGTATGTTTTTTTTTACTCATTTGAAATTCATTTTTTTACCCAAATTAGTTAAATTTTATGTATGTGTATTGTAATCGATTCGTTTTGTAATTCTAAATACATGTAATGTAAAATCGAATGCTTGTAATTTTTTTATACTCATTTGCAGCCAGAGGTATGTATTTTTTTTACGCAAATTCATTGTAAACTAGTTAAATTTTATGTATGTGTATTGTAATTGATTCGTTTTGTAATTCTAAATACATGTAATGTAAAATCGAATGCTTGTAATGTATTTTTTTATTTACGCAAATTTGTTATTCAAGCACGTTTTTTTTTTAAATTAAGCTTATGTTTTCTAATTTTTAAATGTGCATTGTGTTGCAGATTAGAGCTTAACAATGGCATCAGGCTCGACATCAAGTTCGGCATCTGGGTCAGCATCACTAGCAGGGACCATTCCTCCGAATGCCCGTTCCAAAGCATGGAAGTATGGTGTACGTGGAGCTAGTAAAAATGAAGTTTTTGCAATTTCTGTGGCAGAAAAATGTGAATGGAGGCATCAATCGTTTGAAATATCACCTTTCATGTATTGTTTGTCGAGATGTTACGGTTTGCCCCAATGTGTCGGAAGAGGCAAAGCGAGAGATGAGAGCAGAGTTGGCAGAGTTAGAGGAGAAGAAACTAGAGAAGGCAAGGTGCGAAGGCAGCCATAACACAAGCTATTAGACTTGGGGCTGCAATGGAAGAGGATTTAGAGGATGATGTGGCAACAATTGTGGGCTCTACTCGTGGTCCATGCATACGAAGCGGAAAGAGCCGGAAGAGGCATCTTCATCGAGTTTGAGCAAATGGCATACCAAGCTTTTTTGTGGCAAGGAACACACAGAGCACAACCTTCATTGGAAGGTACAACTGACCTGAAAAAGATATGCATGAGGAAGCGGATAAAGCTTGTGCAAATTTTGGTACTACTAAACAACTTTGCCATTGATGTGGCGAAAGAGCCCATCTTGGGAGTACTTGGTGATAGCGTTGATGATTGCGAGGAAAGGGCAAGGCACCCTCTCAAAAGATTTGAGTGGGAAATTGCTTGAGGGTGCAATTGCAAATGCCACTACCATTCTAGAAGAGCACAAGAAACAATGGCAAAAATTTGGATGCACCATTCTTTCAGATGGGTGGATGGATGGAAGGAACCACACCCTCATTAATTTTTAGCGGCTTCAAACGGTGAGATGGTGTTTTTAAAGTCTATTGATGCCTCTAACATAATAAAAATGCAGAGAATTTGAGTGTTATGTTAGAGACGGTTGTATTAGAGGTTGGTGTACAAAATGTTGTGCAAGTTGTCACAGACAATGCAACAACATATGTGGCGGCTGGGAGACTACTGCAAGGAGAGACATCCATCACTCTTTTGGACTCCTTGTGCAGCTCATTGCCTTGACCTTCTTTTGGAGGACATAGGCAAAATTGATTGGGTGAGGCCGGTTGTAGAAGATGCAAGATCCATAACAAAGTACATATATAATCACCCTTGGGTTTTGAGCTTGATGAGAGAACACACAAAGGGGAAAGAGCTTGTTCGATCCGGTGTCACAAGGTTTGCAACTAACTTCTTGACATTGCAAAGTATTTCTAGTTTGTTGACACCTTTGAAACAAATGTTTGTGAGTCAAGCATGGCTAGACTCACAATATTCAAAGAAAGTTGACGGAGAGAGGGTTGCAAAGATAGTTTTTGATGATATCTTTGCAAAGAGAGCTATAGAGATCATCAAGGTAATTTCAAACTTCGATTTATATTTCATTCCTTTATTTTAATTTGTTAAATTATAAATATATTGTTTTACTTTTCACTTTTTTACTTTATTTGTAATATGTATTGTAAGTTTGCAATCTTACATTTTAATTTGTGTGTAGGTGTCAGAGCCGTTGGTGAGGGTTTTGCGTTTGGTTGATGGGGAGCAAAACCCCATGGGGTTTATATATGAGGCCATGGATAGGGCCAAAGAGTCTATCCAAAACTATTACAGGGGGGATATCGTCAGATATGGTCCCTTTTGGGAGATTATTGATCGGAGGTGGAACAATCAACTCCACCAACCTATTCATGCAACGGGTACTACCTCAACCCCAAGTATTTCTACTCAAATGACTTCACGAGATGTGAACGAAGAGGTTATGGAGGGCCTTTCAACATGTATTGAGAGGATGATACCGGATGTTGAGACAGGGACCTCGTCATTTTAGAGCTGCGAGAATTCTGAAACATCTTTGGGGAGACTCTTTTCTTGGTGCTTAGCTATTCGAGGGAGATCCACGCAGTCACCAGGTAATAAAAATTAGAATGTTTACCAAGTTACTTATTAGTTACTGATTTGATTTTATTAATTAATTATAAAAATTTATTATTTTGTTTGTAGGTTCTTGGTGGGAGGATTGGGGAGGGAATACCCCACATCTTCAAAAGTTAGCCCTCAAAATTCTATCTCAACCTTGTAGCGCTTCGGATGTGAATGCAACTGGAGTTTGTTTGAGGCCATTCACACGAAGAAATGCAACAAGTTGACTCAAAAAAAGGCTCAACGACTTGGTTTTTGTGCAATCTAATCTCGGCTTCGCACAAAAAAGTTGAGGCCACATCAGAGGAGCTCATTGATTTGGATGAGATAGATCCATACAACGAGTGAGTGGACTAGGGGCACGAAGAGGAAAACCTTCATTCACAGAGGGCGAGATTGCTTCTTTTGAGAGGGAGACTATGGAGGAGAAGCACTAGCAGGACTCTGAGGAGATATTGGATTGGATGACATCTTTGGAGGTGATCTCCAACATGCAACAGAGGAGCCACCAACACCACCATCTAGTTCCAAGATCGAGCCAGAGTCGCACCTTAGGAGGAGCGTGGAGACGCAGCCGAGTGTGGGGACTAGTAGAGGCACTAGACCCTCTCCCCAATATTTCTCTAGATTGGGGAAGAGGAAAATGTAATTTATTGTATATTGTAACTTGCGTAGATATGAAATTTATGATGATATTTTTCAATGTCAATCATCATAAATTCATATTACTTATCGTATTCGCATGATGATTGTTTTGTATTGTATTTATATTTAAATCTAATAGCTTCTCCAACATTTTATGGGCTCATGATGTAGCGATTTTGTATTGTATTTTTTTAAGTATTCAATTGCCGATCTAATATTTGAAAACACTTCTCCTACATTTTCCCTCCTCCCCATGGGCTCATTTGATACATTTTCAACACAACTTGTAACTCTAAAAACTTAACATTGTGTTCCTCTCTTTTGCAAAAATTTATGTTTTTTAAAAAAATTATGGAAATGAAAACTTTTTAGATACCAATAACAAGCAATTTACTCAATTTTTAACATATTTCATTCTTGTAACGATAATGCCAGGCCAAAGTAAACTTATGTTAGTGAAATTAACATGATATGACATGTCTCTCATTGATCACCAGAAGTCCTCTCAAATAATATTGTGCTTCGTTGTGCTTGACAGGCAATGAGAAGGGCTGCATTATCTCTGGAAAAGTTAGCAGATACAGCTCGCGAAGAGCTTCCTGGCACAATGGCAGCTATCAGACTTTCAGGGATGGAAATTAGTGATCTTACGGTTGAACTGAGTGATTTAAGGTATCTGAGAAATTAAAATGGACTTTTTAGTGAACTAGTGAACTTTTCAATTGTAAGAAAGCAAATATATTTTCTTTTTGTGAGCATACATTCTCACCTTATTTCTGGCTTTCCAAGAAAAATCGTATATTGTCATTAGGTATAGCTCTTGCATGAATCACATAATTCAACAAAGAAATTTGCAGACAAAAGGGCCTCAAGTTATTGCTTGTGGTGAAAGTCCAAAGCAGGCTTCGTTCTTTTAAGTTGTACGGTAAATTGTGAGTTATATCTAAAAATTGTGGGGCCTTATGTAAAGTTTTAGCAGCGCAAACACATCATTCATAAGACTGGATAGGCTTGTAATCAGAATAAAACACAAGGTTGGTAATATTTCTTAAATCATGCCTGTGGTCATATTCAAAATAGGGTGCAACCTTTTTGTAGCTTCAATTTTGAAGCACCCCTTTTATGCATCTAGAGGGAAGAATAATTTCATGCTTGAATTTGACGTAAAAGTAATAACCTTGCATCCAGTGAACTTGCAAAAAGCTATAAGAAAACTCCCAAAGGTCCTTGTCCGCCTGTGTCATTTTCATCTTGTTAAACATTGATTAAAATACTAACCTTTCTGCATTGCAATGGCTGTCAGCCAGGAAATTTCTGAGGGGGTGAGGAAGTCAGCCCAAGCTGTACAAGCAGCAGAAGTAGGGATCAGTCGCATTGGCGTTTTAGCATCTTCCAAGGCAATTTGCATGTTGGAAGACCCTCCCATTTACATCAAAATCTTATCTTTTGAATTTCTGTTTGTATATCCTGCAGTTCTGATTTCTATGTTCTGGTGGTAGCAATGCTGGAAGAGCGTGCAAACCTGCCTGCTGTCTCCATAAAACCAGTTGTAGCTAGTGCTGCAGAGACAACTTCAGATGTATTTCAACGTGCACGACGGGCATTTATGCGCATTATTTCTAAGTCTCATTTTTCTTCAAGGCCTGGTGCAAACAGATCAGAAATGTTATAAGAAAACATTGCAATAAGTGCCTTTTTCTTTTAGTACAGTTAGCTCTGCACTAATTTTTACAAAAGGCAGCAGCTTTGCATCCTACTGGCAAAATAATGTCAAAAATGTAGGTGGTAGCCTTTCTTCTTGCCCTCTTGAAAATGTGCATAAGGTAATCATTCAATCAGCTTGAGTCTAGCCTCTAGGGGGTTGAATCTAGGAAGAAAGTAGAAGCCAACATACAAATGAAACTTTGAATACGGTATTGATATAAACTTTATATGCTTTGTAAGAATAGACATGAAGACTGCCGTGTATAATAATTATTTCCATTTATGAGAGAGACATGAACCAAACTGGACGAGTCAAGCTGTAGAGAGAACAAATTAATTGCCTCAACACTTTAAATTTGTTCGGGACATTTTTACTTGTTAACTGATAAGTATATAGCAGCAGAACTGTGGCAGCCTGTCTTCTTGGGTGATTGAATTATTTTTCTCCGGGAGAGTATGTTTTCTCCATAACTCATTATTAAGTATGTATTACTAAATAGTGAAGAGATGAAGATCTGTAACTTTGTAAGACTGTAAAAATAACAATATGTCTACATGATCCAGACCTGTAGAACATGAATATCCATAAAAAAGCGTATTGCTTATTGAAAGAAAAGAAGGAAAACAGATATGAAACTTGTCCAAGAGAGTTCAATCACATGCATATGGTAGCTGTTAATTAATTCTTCAGTTGTTTCTGCTCCGTGATCTCTGTTATATACCATACAGCTTTTGGTATCATTATCAAAGTTTGAGCGCATTAAAAATGAGTAATTCCAATATTTAATTATCAGCATTGATTTCATGTGCCATTATTTATGGGGGAACAAAATATTGAAATCGGCAGTTACTCCACTTACTAATATTTAGAGGATTGAGAACGTTTCCCGATTGCGCATATATATTAATATCTACTGTATATGGATGCTTACCGTTGCAAATAAACATCTTTTAGGTTCTCCATATGCAAGAATTGATTGAAATCCAGGGTATTTCCATCCTTTTTAAGTCATATTCACACAGACATGGTTAGGGTGCCTAGTGAACAGCTGCCTTGGACCATGCAGCCCTCATGATATACAATTGAATGCAGATTGGAAATAAACAGCAGAAAGACAAGAAGCCTCGTCCAATTACTCAAAGGAATAACATAGATGGATCGCCAATGATGTAGTCTCAACAAATCATTTAATGTGGGAATAATAAAAGTCTGTACTCAACACTCTGCTCTAAGCTTGAAGCTCTTATCGCTCTAAGAGCTTCGATGACGATCCTCCCTAAAACAATTGTGCATTGTTTATTTAGGCATGCAAGCCACCCAAATACTACATAAGACTCTTGAAATTACGGAGTAATACAAATGTAAGGCTCAAAGGACCCATTACAAGACTGAAAGCATAACCAGTTGGCTTCTTCAAGATCTACGAGGCGTCAGCTCGGCTCCGTGGTTATTTGTAGCTTCTTGTAGCATTATGGGGCTTCGAACAGACTTGCAATATTACACAACTTCAGATAATGCTTCACGACTTCCAATAAGTGTCTTGTTTCACGGCTTTTCCTAGTACTTTGCGGCGTCTTTAATAGTGTTGTGGCTTCAACTAGACTTGCGAGGCCCGCTAATCACACAACGCTACACATCGCGCCCTGCCAACAACACAAAATTAATTAAACTATTTTTGGTTGATACAAGATAGTCTCTGAACTCGGATGCCCTTGCATCTTACGCTTTGGGTAAATTTGAAAACTTAAGCTCCTGTCCAAACAATCAAATGCCATGCCATGCCTAGCGACATTTGTGGCACTCAATCAAGTTGCATCCTCGTCATTGCTTCTTTTCCATTTGACCAAGTACTCCTTATATTTCTTGCACGTTTTCTTATTTCTAGTTTCAATTGCTCTTTTTGCTTCTTTGCGCACTTTTTATGGCATCTACCGTCTTGAATCCACCTCGCCATCTCCTCGTATTTCAGTCTTGACATCTCCTTGTCGACCTTTCGAATCACGATGTATACAATTTGTCACATTTAATATGTTCAAGATATCGATACCTCATGGCAATTCAATCTCACGAGTGTTCTTTGCAAACTTCTCCAAGACCTTATACGGCCCTATTTTCTTCCACTTGAGCTTATTGTAGGTACCCTTGGGAAACATTTCCTTCTGCAAATGGGTTAAGACCAACTTTCTAACTTGAAATTCAACTTTCCTTCTCTTTTCATTTGTATGTTGCTTGTATTGTGTATTTGTCATTTCCAACCGTTTATGCACATGGTGCACTTGTTCCACGTATTTTGTAATTTTTTTGCTTTTGCACTTCTTTCTTCATTGCGTGGTAAATCTTGTAATTACGCAACCATACACAATCATAAATAGTGTTTTCCTTGTGCTCAGATTAAATGAGTTGTTATATGTAAATTCTACTTGCATTGGTGTCGAGTCGCATGTTCTTGGCTTATCTCCTACCAAACATTTGGACGAATCTCCAATACTTCTCTTTACTACCTCTGTTTGTTTGTTAGTCTACAAATGATATGCTAAATCGAATTGTAGCTTCATATTCAACTTCTTTCATAATGTCTGCCAAAAATGACCAATAAACTTTGTATCCTTGTGTGACACAATCTTTTTGCATGACAATTTATGCATCCTCACGATCGCCTTGAAGAAAAGATTTGTGATATGAGTTGCATCACTAGTCCTATTAGCAATGAAATGTGTCATTTTTGAAAATATGTCCATTACAACATAAATGGAATTCACTTCTCTTTGCATCCTAAGTAAACCCAAGATAAAATCCATGCTTATATCCTCCCAAGGCTTCTTTGGTATGGGCAAAGGCTGATATAACCCTACATTTTGAGATCTCCACGTAGCCAACCGACATGACTTGCATTCTTGCACAAATTTTCGACATCAATAAACATTCACGACCAAACACTTAGCTAGCTATGCTAATGTCTTATCCAATCCAAAGTGCCCTACCAATCCACCATTGTGCTTCTCCTTAACCAAATTCTCCCGCATTGATCCTTTGGGAATACACAAAAATCTGCGTTTTAACAATAGGTCTTCTTTCACAAAATAGTCCAATTGATGTGTCTTATCAACACTTGTAAGCACCATGCAGTCTTCATCTTGTGCATCAACTCCTTGATGGATTTAAAATTCACTTCTACTATCATTTTTTCAACAAAATATTGTGCATAATTAACACATAAGCAACCATGTTGGAGCATGTAATGTTTGTGGTGACACACCTAATGTGGCCCACCAAAACAAAACAATGTCTCCACTATAAGTTTTCTATTAAACTTGTAAACATAATTTATATTATAAGTTAGAACTTTATACTAGTTATAAAATTTAAATCAATTCATGATTTATTTAATTAAGAGTGAACCTTTTCAATTGAAAGGTTGCAACCAATTCGCCCATCCATTAAATAAAGGGTGATTTCCATTGGCAATTGGTTGTGAGAAATTCATGTTCAATAAATTATTATGAATTATTGGAAGAAGAGAGAAGGTGGATGTCTGTTGGGGTGGCTTGCAATTGTCGACACATTGGTGTGTAAATGTCGGATATAGTCTTTATTGTTAATATAATTTGGAAAGTGTTTTTGGTAGTTTTTTTATCACAAGGTTTTTCCCACGTTTTTTTTATTATTGACAAATAGTTTTGAAGGGACTATAACCTGTTACAAAAAAAACTCAAAAGCCGATAATCCAAACATTACAACAAAGACTGATTAAAATCAATATATTACATGAAGTCCAACTATAGTTTGAAAACTATATAAAAAAAGACAAAACATGTACTATCTTTATGTAAAAACAGCAAGACAACAACAACCGAGGCGACAACTTAGCAATCAACCTTTAAGACGTTAAAATGATGTTCACGTGTTATTTATTTTTTCTTTTTCATTTATTTTTTGCAAATTATAATTTTGTATTGCATTCAATTTCAAAAAGAAAATCAGATTGAAGGAAATTAATTAAAAATATTCGAGTCTCTGCCCATGGACCATTCTCATCTCTACTTCTTCAACTCCCGATCTTGTTCAACAAAGCTTAACTTCTCATGTTTCTATTCCATGATTGATTTTTTCTACTTCATTCTCATATTAAAAAGCTAGTTTCTTGGCATCAAGAAACATAAATATAAACATCATGAAAACAAACAAAATCAAAATAAAGATATAAAATGTTGAAAAAGCTCGACATATTATAGAATGGTAACTTCATTTACATGAATGCACATAAAAATGCTCGCATAAGGATGATAATTAACAAACCAAATCTAAATGCTTCTCTCATGGAACACTTCTCATGGATCTTAACACAATAATTAGGATCAACTTGTCATGCTAAATCTGTTTATAATTTCATGTGATAGAAATATTGACTAATGACTTGTCATTGAGACAATACCACATACTCTCGTAGAGTCACCAATTTCAACAAGTGCGATGGAGGAATGTTTTGTTAGGAAAAATAAGTTAGTGCGAACATTTTAATATTATATGAGTTTGTTATATTTAACGATTCATGAGATAAATGATTTATATATACGCCAGTTATAACTCACTATTCACTATTTTGTGATTGACAATTACACGCTTCTACTATTATCATAATCCTAACATATTTTAAATTATGTCTATTATTTTTGTGCGTGGGAGACTCACAATATCGTATAAAAAAATACTATCTAGATTTTTGGATCTTAAAAGTTCAAGAGGAATGTGTAGATCCATTTCATTGAGTTGTAAACATAAGCAAACTCCCTTTTCCACGCCCCTCTTCTTCTTAATGGGTCTAAGCCTCTGTTTATTCTCACTAACTTAACCTCATGCACATCTTCAAAAGTATTCATGCTTCGCATAAGTGAGCAAAGTCTTAAAATGGCTTTAAGTTATAAAGACGTGGAGATTAGTAGTATATAACCATGCAAGTCTTAAGTAATGTCGTTTGAAGTATAGTTTGTCATCAATATTGTAATCAATTGGTTATAAATAACTTCATCTAGATTTAAGAGGCATTAGAGTAGTTGAGTTTAGTTGTATCTTTGTTAAAGAAATTGCCAGTGTCATCAAAGTAATATGTCTAAGTTGATTCATTTTGTCAAATGGTTATATCACTTAAAATTTAAAAGTATTTAATTTATTACAAATAGTTCAAATTGAGTTTTTAAATATATCATTGTATTATTTTGTGTTGAATGTCAAAACAATCAATGTTGTAAAAGAGTTTATTATGTCGGTATTATAGTCATTTCAAGTATTGCATTGTCAAGTGTCGAAAAAATATTTTGTCTCACGAACACATTTTCGGTGTAACATAACATCTAATGAGTGTGTCAAAATCATGTGGGGATTTCTCCTCAAACACTTTATACTACTAAACGTCACTGCCAAACTTGCTAAGTAAGCAACATGTCATTGAAGGATGGAGGCAACAAAGGAAGGCTATCGATCAATGACCTCTTGTTAGTCAGTAGCGACGAGGCCGCATAACTACATTAGTGGCACCGCATTTGTGCCAAAATGGCTAAAACCAAGGTCGATTCATAGCAAAGCAATTGAAGTCGTCTCACATTGTTTGTGCTCAATGTGGGAGTGATCACCAATAGTGGTCGCAAACACGATGAGTACACGGTCCTCAAATTTCCAATTTTCTATTATTTTAGTGGTGTGGTGTGTGCAAATAAAAACATTATAATCATTCCCTGCTAAGTTTGAAAACATGTGAATGTGCATTTCATAGATGGTGTAAATAGTAGTATAGAGGGCATCTTATTGCGAGACCCTCATTGCAAGTATCCTCTAATTGTCGTATTTTGTTGGAAGATGATTGGCCGTTAATAAGTTCACTTTGGAAGTAAAAACAAAAGTTCTCGTATATAGGTAATTATGTGCAACAAGCTCCATACAACAATATGCAAATTTAGAAATATGGATTCTTTATACAATTTTGTTTCCAGATTAAAGGTACGGTTCTTCTCCATACTAAGGGGGAATGTTAAGAAAAATAAATTAGTATAAACATTTTAATATAATATGAACTTGTTACGTTTAACAACTCATGAAATAAATGAGTTGTTATATTTATATGTACGTGAGTTATAACTCACTATTAGCTATTTTAGTGATTGGGTTATTATGTGAGTACCAATCACACTAGGATAGTGATATTAGGAACTATGAGCATTTTGTGGAGATTTGATCTCATTATATATAAGAGACGAACACCTATATATACTAACCACAATATATTGAATATAAGTATTATTATGTGTTAATTGTATTTTACAAATCGGGTTAATAGCTATCATATTTGAAATCAAAGTTGCATAGAACAAATCCCAAGAATAAGTACACTACATGTTAAAACTCTTGTTTTCAAATATATCTCCCAAAGTGGTGTGGGCGTGGGTCTTCCAAGCTACACCTTAGCACTGTGTTCAGCCTATTGCCTTGGACATGTATCCATCTCCATGTCCATGCTCAAATCTTAAGTCCATTCTCGGCGGCACCTCAACACATAACTTTGTGTCTTACAAACAATGCCACTAAACTCAAACTCAAGGGAAACAAAACCAAGACCTAGAAAACCTAAATGCCCATAGTATTTGACACATGGATTGTTCAAATCGATGTTGATCCAAAATAGGTATAGTTTTAAAAAAACAAAAAACAAAACAAGTTTGTAAATTTTAAATTAATTTCTATTTGCTATTATCGCATAAAGAGTGGTGGACACTTGGGTGGTTAGGGCATGGTCCTATGGAGTGGGGGCTCCATAAATATCTCAGCGGGTATTGTTGAGAAAATTCAGGCACATTGTAGCCAATTTAAAGTCCCATGTTTTTACCATTTTCCTCTATAATTGCTGTTGAGATATTTTAGGAACCCTCTACTGCTAAAATTATACCATATTTAAAATATGAAGTTTATTTCTCTCGAAAATGACCAAAAATAGTGACACCTCTCGAATTTTAACGGGTTAAAAGTGTAGAGCTCCCGATTTCCGTGTCAAAATTCAGTTTTTTTCTTTAGCTGGTTGAAAAAATTAACATGGGACCATCTGCAACAGGATAATAGGAGTTGAAGCACGTCCCAGGGGACCATGCTCTTAGAGTAGGACTTTGTCGGAAGTTGACCCTTCAAGCCTAATTGACCCTACTCTTTAAAATCTTTGTTAGGAAAATTAAGATAGTGCTCACATTATATAAACTAATTACTGCATAATAAATAAATAATTATTGATTTATTATTCTACCTAATTAAAATTGTTACACCTGCAAATTAGTTAAAAGAAGTTATTTGTTTGTTGTTAATATTTCTTCCTATTTATTAGGAAGCTGTTATAATAGCCAATTATATTATGTTGAATAATGCGTGAGAAGATCTGTATAAATCCACTCCTACCATAACATTTGGTATCAAAGTAGGTGTGGTGTGGAGAATTAGAAGAAAAAGGGGGTAGGAGAATTGTGCTTCGGCTTTGTGAATGAGAGAATGATCTGAGAAGAGTTCTGTGATATAGTTTAGCAAAGTTTTTGTTAAGAGTTGTATTGTGTAATATTAGTGCATAATAATGGAGTTGTCTTAAATCAGACACGTAGCAGTCTTTGTGGGCGCAGTCCTTTCCAAATAAAAATAGAAATCAATGATACGATCCAATGTGGCAGTCCTCTGTACAACACTGATTCGACAAGTTTGGTTTGCAGAGTATAAAACCATTCACTGCTCAGACCTGCATTTCTCGGGATGATTCATTTATTGCATTATGGCTCTGCCCGCTAAACAGGAGAACAAAATACAAATCAGCTGTGAGCTATTTCCATAAAAAAATTCCTTACCATTTATGATTGGTTGATTTTTTATTTATTTTTTTGCAAGACTATAGTTTTAAAATTTAATTTTTTTTTTTATAGTTTTTGTTTAAATAATTGCATTTTGAGGTCAATTAATGCATTTTTGGCTAAATTAATATTTTTATGGCGCCAATTTTTCGCATTGATATTTTTGGAATTTTCAACGAGTGGATACACAATAATTTTTTTCTTTATCTTGGGCAAAATTTTTAATCGTTTAGCCAATTTTAATTAAATTGGGCATTTTAACGGAAATTGAAACCTTAATAACTTTTGCATGGTAACTCGAAATCGAGTGCCGCTTTTTGCAAAAGAGATTATTTTTAATCCCCGTCGCATTAGTTCAAATTTCGTTGAAAATACCAAGTTTGAAAAATACCATCTTTTTGGCCATCATATGGGCATCTCCTTGTTCGGGCTTGTTTATACTTTTGGAGATTTTCGCAGCCCCTTTGAGCCTCATTGAGTCATCAATGCCAAAATTCAAAATTTTAAAGGACGCACTATCACTTGTACATGACGTCCAATTTATGGAGGGGTGTTTTTGAGCTTCATGATCACATATGGTCAACTACAATATGACACTAGAGGACAGAGGCATTGGAGGTCGGAGATCGATTAACAACCTATCATCATTCGCCAACGACGGGGATGCATGAAGGTTTGGTGACATCTTTATTAGAGTGTGTTTGCTTTCAGTGTTTTCAGTGTGCTTCAGATTTCAATGTTCCTATTGTTCCTGTTTGGTTTGCTGAATAAGTAGAAATTTCATATTGGAGGGAACATGACACCAATGTTCCATTTCCATTCAATTTCTTTTTTAGTTTGTAATGTGTGAGCACAATTCCTATGTAATCCCATGATGGAAGAATGTGATGAGAGTTGATGATAATATTGTAACATCATGATATTATGGTTGTTGGTTATCCATTTTGAAAACCATCCCGAAGGTTTATTGGTTATCCTGAAAACAAAACCATCTTTTGTGGTTGGTGGTCAGTCACTTGCAAAACCATCCCGAAGGTTGTTGGCTATCCTGAAAACAAAACCATCCAGATCATGAGCAAGCTTCAAAGCGACACGTTGTAGTACAAAGCATGTTTTCTCCATGTTCGCACTAAGGGGGGAATGTTAGGAAAACTAAGTTATTTTTAACATTATATGAGCTATTTACCGTGTGGTAAATAAATAATTACTAGTTTGTTATTCTACCTAGGTTAAGTTGTTACACCCATAAATTAATTAAAATGGGTTATTTGTTAGTTGTTAGTATTTCTTCCTATTTAGTAGGAAGTTGTTTTGTAATTGTAATGGCTATATAATAGCCAAATGTATTATGTTGAATAATACGTGAGAAGTTCATTATTTTTCTCAGGTAAATATGATCCTACCAAAACAATCTTGATAGGCTCAAGACATCCCCGATATAAAGCAATACTCAAGTTTATAGAGTATGTCCTTTGAAAGGATGAATAGAAAAATTAATGATTATTTTTCTTATATGATTTTGTAGACACAAATTTGGCAATTTACCCTTTAACACCGCTTTGCTAATTGTGGATCGTGCTTCATGGTTAAGACAAAGACCCATATCTTATCCCCACTTAGCGCATATCACTCACTTTCCTAACTTGCTTAGTCCCACACACCGAGGTGTCAACAAATTCTAAATAAAAATCCATGAAAACCAATGCTTAAGCTCTAACCATCATAGTGTAACTTTCAGATTTGATCTACTTTTTCCTTGCCCAAAATAATATAGATTGGTTAGGATGTTAAATCCGGTCCTTGACGAGTTGTATAGTCTTAGAACGACATATCTTGAAACTCGCTTTTAATGCAATAACATTTATTGGGTCTTTTCATCTTTATGGGTCAGCCTTATCATGATAATTTACCTTTGGAGCCCTATATGAACAAGTTAAGATCACCTCATTTACTCACCTGACACAACTTGGAAAGCATATAACAAAATCATTTGGCACACTCATTATAATACTCACACAAAGGCACTCAAGGCTCCCTAAATATTCATAAAGCTAATGCACATCCATTAGGAAACCATTACTATAGTTTTGAAGTACTCAACTTGGTCAAGAAGTATAACTTCCCTCACTTCCAAGCACACCAAGATCCCTACTTTAAATTCTTAGCAACAACACAAATCCTCTCAAGTACGTTTAAAGTGGTTCAAGTTGCCTACTAGCTGCATTCAAATAGATGTTACATGCTAGGTGGAGAGCTACGTGTGGTTTGAGGCATTTTCAGAGTAGTGTTGATGTACATGGTGCATAGATTGCACTTCAACCCAAACACTAACCTTTTTATAGGGTATTCCACCCATGGTTAGGGTTTGAGCGTGATTCAACAAATTATAAATGGTTTTAGGATTGTGCGACAACTATGGTTTGAAAACGAAACATATTTCTAGACCATGGAAGGGCCTAAAAATTTATGGAGTCTCATCCCAAGAGGGTCCAAGACCATACCATAGGGGCGGGACCAAATATTACAAACCAACCAATTTGTATGTTCTCGCACTGTGAGGTTTTCTTGTGACGGTATTAGAAATGAAACATTTTTAATATCTACATTCCCATATTCTCCACTATGTGCATTCAAGTCTCTCTTGTACAATCTTGTGTAGCTAAGTACATCTTCCTCCTCGTGTTTTCAAGTTTGTATCATATTGTAAGACCAATACATTATTATGATATTGTATGATTAATGTTGGAAGTTATTTTGTCGAATAACTCCGAGTTTCAAACCTTGCATTCCGTTTTAGTGTTGTACATGTCCATGACATAAATATTTTAAGGTTAAAAAAGGTGTAAACATTTGGTGAACCCAACTCTTGCATCAAACATTTCAGATTTCAAACTCTAGCTCATCTAGGGTTCATTTTTGTATGCTCTTATCATTCATTCTTGGTGTTGTATTTGTCTTTCTATATATCATCATGATTAATCCTCAACTCTTCTATCATGTTTTCCTTAAGCATAGGGACTCTCATTCTTCTAGTAGTATGAGATACTATTACCCCTATTTCGGTACACATCATGACACTATGGTTCCTCCTCTCGACTCCATTCTACTATGGATATATTTTTCAATCCTATTGTGACTATTATCACTAACCATGTATAAGGTGAAGGGTCCAATTATAACTATGATAATAATTCGCATGCACTTCCCAATGATGAGGCAATCATATGGCACAATTCTTACAAGAAAATACCTTTTATATTGACATCCATCTATATGTTTCTTAGAGTAACTTAAGCATACTTCTCCATCTAATATAGAGACATCTACTATTCCTACTTCTACTATGCCTATATCTATGGGGGCACCTAGGGCCACAACACATCATATCTATATGCCTATTCCTACATCAACCATTGTTCCTACTTCCAATCACAATGCTCGACATGCTTCTTCTTCTAGCATACATGCCCTTAAAACCCTTGTTCATACTTTACAAGCTCAAATCTTACAATTACAACAAGGTACATCCGCTACTTCTCATACTATGGATTCTACTCAATTGCTTCATAACCCACTTGCCCCAAAATTGGCTTCTTATCCCTCGCCTCTTGGTTTTGTTGCTCCTAAGATTCCTATTTATGATGGCAAGATTGACCTTGAAAACACCTTTGATCATTCCATGTGGCTTTCTTATACATATCATGACATCTTACTCACAAATATTTTCCCTCAAAGTCTCAAGGACTTTGCCTTACAATGGTTCTATGATCTACCAACACACTTATGCGATCTTTCACCGCTTTGGAAAATTAGTTTCTTGCATAATTCTCTATCAACATTGGTGAAAATTTTTCTTATGCTCAAATGTCTAAATTCGCCAAGGATCTAATGAGCACATTAGTGACTATGTTTTACGCTATAAGACTATACTTGAGCAAAATGAAAAATTTCTAGTTGATAACGAACTTTAAGATCCTTTCACACAAAGCTTTTTTGCTCCTTACAAGACTACTCTGTTATATTTGATAAGTTCCCCTCATGATCATCTATGTCATACTCTAAAAGAACGTGAGGCCAAGTTACTACATATGAATAAGATTACATATGATATTAGCTCTTCTACTACACATAATGTCAAGTTTCCAAACACATCTACATTCAAGGCAAGGCTACTGATAATAAGGCTACTATTAAGGAAATTGTTAATGTTATAGCTCAACCTACTAAAATCTAATTAAAACATGCATGAAGACAATTTACGTGTATACCCCATGTTCCCCACATTATGCTAAAATAATTACTTGAGTGCAATCTTATGTCTCTCCCTCCACCACTTGAGGTTGATGTAATTAATCCTCATAGTAAGAGTTTTGATGTTAATGCTTATGACTATCATATATGTATTGGTCACCTCACTAATCATCATATAAATATTAAGCATGTTATATAAGATATTATTGATGTAAATGTAATAGAATGTGATGAGACCCACTAAATCCTCTAATCCTACCAATGACAATCCAAAGCTAAAAATATTCAATGATCCACTTTGTTTAATCATGAAAATGAAAAATCTACTTCAAAAGTGCATAATGTTTATCATGCGGTACCACCTCTTCCTTCTTACGATAACCCATTAGATGCAACGATCGAACCGCTGTTGGCCCTACGCTACCTTCTACACTGGTTATTAATTTTGATGACTCTGATATGGATGATACTCTTGTCTTAGATACTCTATACATTCGTCCATCTATTAATCAGGTCCCTATACGTAATATATTGGTTGATCCACATAATAAGGATAATATATGTAATCTCAAGCTACTTTGTTCTCTTGGTTATTCTAAAAATCACATTACATGTGATTCTAATTTTGCACGTGGACATATTATTCTACCTATCACTACCAAAATAATTATTACATAGGTCCCATTTCTAGTGGATTCCACTCTTATCTTAGGTGACATGCATTTAGGTCTCCCTTGGTTAACGCTCTTAGGGTTGTCCCATCTATTTTACACCAAAGTGTTAAATTTTATTCACCAACAATTTTTTTCACAATTTGAGGTATTCCTTTTGAGGCTTCTCTTCCTATATTACCTTGTCATACTTCTATAGTTTCTCCTCCTAGGTCTCCTAACATGCCTTTTAGCACAAATTTTATATCTCGATGGATCTCACCCTCCTCGGATTCCTTGTAGGTCTTCTAGTGCACATCTTATCTCTAGTGGTTCTTGCTCTTCTATTCCTCCTCATAGGTCTACTTCATCACACATAACCTCTCGTGGATCTAGTCCACCTCATTATCCTCCCAATATTTCTATGACATGTAGTAATACTTCTATACCACTTGCAATGAGCATCCTTCTTTGGAATAATTATGGCCCATGCCTTCCATTTATTTCATATTTTATTTGCCTTATCATGAGGATCTCACTGGGTATCTCTTTTTCTACCCATCTCCTTGTACATAGCTATATTCAATAATACAAAAACATTCACATGTTTACAAAAATACAAAACTAGGACCTATACACATAGCTTGAATTGCTATCACTTTACATTACATATGTTGTTTGTCACTATGGTTTGATTGATAACATATCTTTTCTACTCTTTACACATAAGATTTAACTAGGTATATTAAGATTGATATAGGACACACATTATATGCAAGCTAAAATGTGTCTCAACAACATGCACTCTTACTCATCCGTTCAACTAGGGTATTTGAGGCAACGAGTAGGAGACACACAAGTACCAACATATAAGGGGATAGACTTAAAGGGGCTACAGTGAGTGCTAGGGATAGAGGGAAGTAACCCTTACACTAGGTCAACCTAGGGTTTCCAAGGCCCGCGATTGAGATAAATGAAAGAACCCTTTTGAGATATCGTTGGTTGGGTGTGGAGAGGTATGGATAACCAAATAAATTAAAGAAGCATACAATAACTGAAATTAAAGTAACTAAAGAGATGATATTTGATAAGAGTGCTAAGCTAACTAGCATCAAGCATGCATAATACTAAGCTAACATAACACAATGAAGAGGAGCTAAACTAATCTATGTAAAGTGACAAAGAAGGGTTAGATCACTCACCTTGTACTTGTAGGGTGGTTGTACATCTATCTCCCCTGAGAAGTAACATAGAGAGAGAGAGAGAGAGAGTCACTATTAGGTGGAGTAGGGGAAGACCATTCCTATCCTAGACTCACTATATGATGACCCAATAGTGCAAAAATCATCCAAGAAGAGAGGTGTCCAATCCAATCCAATAAAAATGTAAGATGAACCAAAAGCATAACGAGCAGATGCGAATATGACATAAAAAAGTAGAGAAAATGGTAGTTTGAATGTCTTAACTTCCTTTTTCTTATGAGTGTCAAATGAAGTGGAGGTATATATAGGATGCCATCGCCCGTGGTGATGACATCATCATGAAAAATATGACACCGTCATAATTGCCCATGGGTGATTGTGTTGGCCAAGGATGTAAAAATAAAGTGATGTGTCATGAAAAGTAAAAATAATGTGTCGTGATTCATATAAAAGGATGAACAAGGTGTAAAATGGTGGAATGCATGCAAGAGATCATGAATATGATATGCATGAGACATAGGAGGACAAGGATACCTAATACAAACTAGGACCAAGACCAAATAACGGAAATCTCTTTTCAAGCGTCCTGTCTCTAACCCATAATGGTTATGTGAATAACCATTCCCATTCTCGGCAAGCCCCTTAAGGCACCTGATCGAAAAATAGATGGATCAACAAACCTTATCACCAAGGACGATTGTTAGTAACATGTATGAAATATGAAAAATGAAAAGTGAAAAATTATGTGTATACATATGCCCAACCATTGATCACCACATGTCACAATAGAGAAACATGGGGTGGTCAATGGAAAAAGAGAGTTTGTAATCGATACTAAAAGTAATTACATAAATAAGTGTTGAAAGGACTAGATAAAATGAAATATACCCACCAATACATATCTAATAGGGTCACTGTCCCTCCGATGTGTGGGCATAATCCATGCCGCAAAAGAAACACTGAGAGATCAGTAAAATAAGACATAAATCACCTAGTTAGGGGCCATGGGATGGATGTCGAGATGGTATGGTATTAAAAATAGGTCAAAATTGGATATCACCAAAAGGAGGCATGTAATAGGTCAAAATAAATGACATGAGATCATGATCATAATGCAACAAACAACGTGAACTAAGGATATTGAGAACGAAAATGATGTATTTGAAGATTGAGGCCTATCGCGACCAATTTTGAATAGAAATTTGAGATTTTATATAGTAATTTTGATTTTTATTTGCTTATTACTATTTCTTGGAATTGAGAGAATTGAGCTCTAGAATTCCAAATTTGGGTGAATTTTAGACAATATGGCATGAGTACGAGGTGGTGATGGAGGACGATAAGGAGGAGAATGTGGCAGCCTCACCACCACAAGTAAGTCGTTGCATTAAATTTTATTGAGTAAATTAGGTGCATTTTATTTATTTATATTTTTTGAGTAGATAGAGCATCAAAATTAGTCAAACTTGTGTCATCGGGTAGGTTAGGTTAAAACACAAGTGGGTTTGAGAGAGATTTGATTTTTATTTTAGATTTTTGTTGTTTTTGAAAAGTCAATTTTGGGAGGTCGCAACCACGATTTGGCTGAGACATCATCGCCCCCTAAAACAACAAGGCTGATGGCATCGAGATGGAAAAAAAATTAAGCTAGAGGGTCGATGGCATCGATGGAGGGCAATCCTACCGGGTGCCGATGGTGTTTTCCATGGGGGCCGATGACGTAGGAAATGAATGCAAAATTGGATTTTTTTTATTATGGATTTATGATGCGGATGTCTAAGTCATATTTATTACAATTTTGTGGATGCATACAAAGAGGATCCACCTATGGTGGAGCATAGATGTATCATGACTTAGTGGGATGATTGCATGATTGACACATAAAAAGATAACCTCAGTGCAGGGTTGGGGGCTTTGGGGCATCATGTAAATACCTAGGATACCACTGGATATGAATTTACTAGAGATGTTTTTGGCATGTGGGAGACCCATTCCAATACCTTTCAAAGGTGGATAGGATGGGAGACGACGGAGATGGCCTTTGACATTAGAGGATGTACATGAGATTTTGGGGTTACCGATTGGAGACACCCGCATGTACTACGATTTGACACTTGATGTCAGCAGAGTAAAAATCCTTGTCTATATGGGATATATGGAGCAAGACATATGATGAGCACATGTTGTGTATTCAACTCGAGTGCAGCAGTAGGCAACAAGGATTCTAGGATATCCGGGAAGGTAGTGATGGGGATTTTAGTGGCATGCATATTACCTCACAAGGCCAACGAGTTATCCCATTGTTCTTGATAGCAGTATGTCGGGATGTTGTGGATTAGGGTGTATTATTTTCAACTAGGGGCACCACCATATGGGTGTAATTAGTACATGATCTTTACAGGTGTGAGACGCAAAGGCCAAAGGGTTGTGAGACCCATCATTTTACTAAAAACTTGGTTATATGAGCGGTTCTTGATGCACAGGATGACCAGGACACCATAGTTATTAGGGAGAAGATGCCCCGATAGTATTTTAATGGGAATAGGGGTTGAAAATGAGAGAACTTTGGGTATACCAACCACTAGCACATGTGGGTCCAGATGAAGTGATATGAAGCCCTACATAGGGGAACACGGATCATTGGCCCAACTGGACTAGAGTAGATTCTATAGAGGCCATGATGGAGGTGACAAGACACTATTTGTATTTTGTGGAGAGAGACACAATAGATATAGTACCACGATAGTTAGATGACCGACACCAATAGTGATTCCACCATTACCACCCTACCAACATCATAATGTTAGAGAGGATATAGGAGTAGAGGTCCTGAGATCTAACATTAGTACCTCGTAGGGTATGGGCATGAGGGCTACTATGGCAAAGACAACGTAGATGCAAAGTGGGGATACTCGGGGATCACCATAAATCATAGTGGATATTAGTTTAGAGGAGGTATCTGATGGAGGATCCACAGATACAAGGTCACAAGCTAGAGAAGATCCCAACACCGTAGGAGAGGGAGCTAGATAGCCAGCACCATGATTAAAAGAGCATAAGACGTGATGACTAGGAAGATGATTTTTGACACCATTTGGATATTAGATGACCGTGCATCTAAGACAGAGGCCCAAACAAAAATGGAGAGAGAGGATGATATTAGTTCCCGTAGCATGTGGGCACAATATATAGGAGCCAAATCTCGTCATGACAACGAGGCAGAGGAGGTATTGGGTGCCGAGGACATGACAAGACCATCATGGAGAGACCTCGGGAAATCAGGTATGAGTGATAACATGTTAGTTAGGTGTTTTAGATAAACATATGAGGGATTATTAGTAATGTATGTCAATTTTTTGGTTTTGCAGAAAGCGATAACGGAGGAGTGACACTCGGCTGATCAAAAGTGCCCACCATGAGATCTTGACTCGTGTTAGATGTCCATGATACTAAATTCGGGTCGTGTATTCAAGGTGAGGTCTTTTTTTAGTAGTTTCATGAGGCGTGAGGTCATCACAGTTGATATATAGAGATTCACAAGTGCAGGAGGCTACCAACAACATAGATGTGATGTTGCAAAGTCTACTACAAGAACAAGAAACCTAATGTAGAGTAGGCATCTTTCCTAACATATGCCTAGAGAGTTGTGGTGTGGATTACTCACTAGAGACATAACTCGGAGGAGGGCACGGGAGAGGCCTTTGAGATCCTAATCTAGGGCAACATCCATAACTCACAAAAAAAGAGAAAATAACATGCCCCCATCAGCCCAAAGCATCTGGAGACCCCCACAGGGGGTGAGGTTCTTGATTAATTTTATATGATTTTTGTCAATGTATAGAACTTGATTTGATACATATACATATAAATACATACACACATATATATATATATATATATATATATATATATATATATGATTATTTTTATGGTATTTGGGTATTTGGTTATGTATGTGTGGTGATTTATTTATCATTTTCATGCTTTCCACATGTATGTATGTGATAATATCATAATACTTAGGAATAATGATAATGAAATAGATAGGTAAATCTAGAGAGAAGGGGATCAATAAGATATCCCAACTCATGTGATGTGAAGAAGCCAAGAGGTGGAACAAGGCCAATATATCCAACGGTAGGATGTCAGGACACAAATGGTTATGAATCCAAGAGGAGTGAATAACCCAAATGAGGATGAGATTTTTGATATATTGGAGAATGTGTGATAAACCCAAGGGGGATTGAGAGCCCAAGTGAAGATAGAGGATGTTTGTGTAAAACCCAAGTGGGGGCCAAGAGCCCAAACGAACATGAGGGATCAAGCCAAAGAAATAAAGTAAGATGTAATCATGGTGTTTGTAGGTAACTAGCCATGATGGGAAAAATATCAAAGTGTATCAATAATAATATCATCAACTTGATGCAGAATGTGGCTTTAGGCACATGTCATGAGGTCCTCGATAACATGTTTTGTAATAGCCACTTGCGATGGACTTTAGACCGCATGGAAAATAAGGTGTCATTTATCCATCCTCGAACCGAGTGAGGACACCATGCTGAATATCATCAAGAGTGGGGTGAGGATCAGGGTGAGGTGGAGGCCCATATGTAGGCTATGGTCTAGGTGGTCTAGGGGAAGGTGGGTGGTTCTAAGAGGAATCAGCCCTACGCTTCGAGTGCGTGAAGGGGTTTTGGGGATGGGATGCTTCTTACAAAACCCGATAATCGACGCCGATAAGTACAATAGATATAATGAGAGCAGTAAAGAAAGGAGTCAAGGAGAAGGTTGTAGAATTTTTAGTTTGGTCATGTTTGACCTCGACTTCAAGCTTCTTTATATGGTGTCAATAGGCTCTATAATTAGAGACATCATACCCTGAAGCCTCGTGCCATGTGCAATATGGCTCGTCATAGAAGACTGAGGATCTATAAGGGAAAGAGGTAGGGGAGAGGTCTCATAGGCTGAAGGGGCTAGTGGGAATGTTCGATAGGGGTACCAATGCAATATATGAGGATGTCGCCTATGGAAAAATGTGTCGCTTAGGTATCGAGGCACAATAAATAGGATCATCACCCATGAGATCATCGACTTCATAGTAGAAGTCGAAACCCAATCATCCTCTTCTATCAAAGAGAATGGGTCAGCTATGTTGATGATGATGTGTGAGAGTAGTTGGTGGAGAAATATAAGGCTTAGACACCAAAGGTGGAAGAAATGTCAATAGTGTTCGGGGGTTCTTCTTGTACTAAAATGACATTCATGTCTTGATTCATTTTGGTACGTAGGGTTTTTTAATAGCATAATCCTTCCCTATCCCAAATAGGCATATATAGCCAAATGAGGTCGTATAAAGC
The DNA here is from genome assembly GCA_018340775.1 of Taxus wallichiana var. yunnanensis. Taxonomy (NCBI): domain Eukaryota; kingdom Viridiplantae; phylum Streptophyta; class Pinopsida; order Cupressales; family Taxaceae; genus Taxus; species Taxus wallichiana. The sequence continues at coordinate 121,564,822 of CM031238.1, forward strand.
GTAACCATCATAATTTGACATGGAAGAATCCATCACGTAGAGCTAACTATGGTTTTGATTTGAACAACATATCCCACGAGGCTATGGGGTTTGTGAGATAACTACAGAATCAAAGGCTCCTTCTTGCGAGGTCACAAAGAAGGAGGAAACTGAGATATGATGAGTTCAGAAGGTCATAAGTATTTATTCTAAGGGTGAATTCATCGGGCTCATCATCATCCGATTCCAAGATATTAGGAGGCGTGTGCCCGACTAACTTAGGATGACCAACATTTCACGAAGAGTATTTATGGGGTAGTTAAAGCGTTGATATTCCCAAAAGGGGATTGGTGATAGTTCCTCAAGCATGGGGAGCTTGTATGTCCCCTTTTTCTATGAAGTGTATCATAATTCCAAGGGTTAGTGTCCCCTTAAATCTTATAAATAGCTCCCTGGTGAGAAAACTTCACACATTGACATGCGGAAGAGGCGATGGCACGCATACGGTGAGTCCAAGGCCACCCTAGGAGAATGTTATAAGATAAGAGAAAATTGAATACCATAACTTTGACATGGAAATTCCTAGGGGAATGATGATGGGTAACCAAATACACCCCATCGAAGGCATCTATCAATGATCTTATCCTTGGAAAGTAGTTTGTGTGGATTTTAGGTTATCGATGGAATAATTGAGAGATTTGATGAAATATAGTGAATCCACACATGTTCCTGATCCATCATCAATGAGAGCACACTTAATTGAAGTGTGACCAATCTGAACTGAGATGAAGAGTGGCGGATCATCTGCACAAAGCAAGAGCTCATTCAGATCATAAAAGCAATGGGAAAATGAATGCATGAATGAGAATATATGGAAAGATCAATACAAATGGAGAGTTCCTCACATTGTTGGTGGATACTTTCTTTTGAGCCATGTAATGTGGGACTCTTCCCCAAAGAGGGAGGAAAATGAATTTTCATATCAAACAACACAATCATGAGACGCTCACAATGGTGAGGTGATGTATGCATGAGTTCTAAGAAGGGATTGACCATAAATTTGGGCAGGTTTTTTGAGAGGATCCCACTCATCATGACTGGACATGTAGTAGGCTGAGAGTGCCGGGAGTCCTGAGAAACAAAGATGTAGGAGAGAAGGGGTAATTAAGGAGACCTCTCAAACCAATTTTTTTCTCGGCCTTATGCCATCGACTCTACAAGTTTGACTTACATAGGATACGATGGTGTATGTGGATAGAGAGGCACCCCAAACACCATCGGCCCTATGGGATAATTTTTACAGGGGCCAAATAAGGTCTAGAGGGGCATTTTTTTAACTTAAGGATCCTAATTCTGAGGCACTAAAGGGTATATGACCATGTGAGTCCTAGGATGGAATACTACAGGATATTCTAGTTCTACATAAGATATGACACGTTTACATCATTGATTGCAACCATGTTTTTAGGAGGGTAATTCATGTCAACTACATTAGTTGTAGCATTCTCTTTCTTCTTAGAACTTTCAGTGACATCATGATTAGGGTATGGGATTGGAAAATATTTTAACTTCTCATTAGCTTGATTGATGGCTTCATGATAATATTTATTTTGATCCGCATCATGAGCTTTGATTGCTTTAGTTAAACACTCACGAGTGATAAGTGTCATAATCAAAGTTAGGTCCTAATAAAAATATGATAGGAGCCATACGGAAGTGCGAAGTGCACAAAAATTCTCATGTGAGTGACCCCAATTAGCGTGCCACTAATAAAACTTACTCTCATCATGTCAATGAGGAATAGGTTGAGAAGGATCTAGAATCGTGGTAAATGGTTTAGGAAACTAACACTTAAGAGCTTCCTTACTCAATGGTTGATGATAGTTAGTTGAAGATTCTTGTTGTCCAATTCTATTTGAAAAGCAATAAGAGGAAGAGTGTATGAGACTCACGTCATCCGTTGAATTCTTGTTCATTGATCATCAAGGATATAGAACTTCTTGTTAGTTTTTATCTTGGGAGGATCCTTCTCAAATTCCCTCATGAGATAGTATTTCCTTTTGGCTTGTTCAAAGGCCTCTTCTAGGGAAGTAGGAGAAAAGGACCTCACCTTGTATTGAAGGTGAGGCTCCAAGGCTCGTAAGAAAATTTGAAAGAGGATATCATTGGGCATGTTATGTTCTTCCCGCATGGATAGGGTCTTCTAATGATTGATAAAGGATTGTGCTAATTCATTTTCATCTTGTTGACACTTGATGAAAGCATTGATGTTATTTTTGGGTAGATTGTGATATTGGAATTCATTTACTAGGGTTGTCACTAGGACTCTAGCTCAACTATAAAATTAGGGGAAAATAATGGTACTAAGATAAAGTATGTCATGTAAGGGTCTTAGATAAGAGTCTAGTAGCAAGAGGATATGAGTTAGTTCTGATCCATTCTTTGTAAATATTGTCAAAAGGCCTTGATGTGAAGAGTGGGATCAATAGACCCGTCATAAGAGATAGATGGAACAATGCCACCAATGTCCATACTAGCAATATAAGGTGCTAATGGCTCATGTTATACCACTCACAAGACCTTGTTTTGAATGGGAGGTTGAGTGATGGGAACCCATTAGGCCCATTTGGGAAAGGAGGGGCATGGTGCCCCAAGATACTGTTAGAGGGTGGTTGACTAACTGAGCCATATTGGCTTGCATTTAGAGTTGAGCGGTAGTGGAAGATTATTGTTGATTCATTTTTTCAATAAGATGAAGAATAAGATTGGTAGGATCAGAATTGGAGGCATTTTCAGATGAGCCTATTTCAATTGATTTCCCTTTTCTTCCATATGGTTGAGTTATTCGTTAGAGACGAAATCAAGAAGATGCTTTCTAAGCATCTCTTTTGACTCTCCCTTGTATTGAGGAAACTGAGATAGGAATTTTTGAATCTCATGTGGATGGTCAAAAGTATCATCATTATGGATTTATTCCCTCATCATGAGGTTGGACATCGCAGCAGTAGAAGGATTCTTTCTAGGTGCTCCTACAACGCAATAGTCCATACATAAGAGAAATTTAGTTTCGGGATGGTAGGTTTCTAGAAATGATCTGCACAACAGAGTCAGAGGACCCCATGCCTAGATACTCCATGATGGAGTGACTATCTAGCTGAGAAAAGGTCAAGAGATAATAACTACATACAAAATCAGCCATGTAGAAAAGCACACACAAGGACCAAAGGCATCCGGGAAAATATCCGGTTGAACATAAGGGATCGATGTGCAGAGAGGTCTCTACATAAGGGTCCAAGGCATCTGAAACTAATGTGACAAGAATGAAAAAAATCACCCCCGGGTGATGATGTCTCGTAAACATCTTTTTAGGGATTTTAGGGTTTTTTGATGTTTAGATGAAGTCAAAATGAAAGATGAGTGATTTTAACAAGCTGTGCTCGATCAAAAATTCTCAGTAAGATTCATGTCGAAGTTCACCAGAGGATGTATGCAGGGCCAAAATGTGTCTCAACAACATGCACTCTTACTCATATGTTCAACTAGGGTATTCGAGGCAGCTATTAGGAGACACACATGTACTGAAATATAAGGGGGTAGACTTAAGGGGCTATAGTGAGTGATAGGGTCGCATATCTAGAGGGAAGTAACCCTTACACTAGGTCAACCTAGGGTTTCTAAGGCCCATGATTGAGATAGAGGAAGGAACATTATCGAGATATCGTGGTCAGTGGAAAGGTATGGATCAACGAATAAAGGAAAACACATGCAATAACTGAAATGAAAGTAACTAAAGAGTTGATATTTGATAAGAGTTCTAAGCTAACTAACATCAAACATGCATAATACTAAGCTAACATAACAGAGAGAGAGAGAGAAATGATACCTAATGAAAACTAAGGTCAATACCAAATAGTGACACTCTCTCTCGTAAACTATCTCTAACCCATCATGGTTATGTGATCCCTATTCCCGACAAGCCCCTTAATGCACCCACTCAAGAAATAGATGCATCAACAACCCTTATTTGCATAAGGACGATTGTTAGTAACATGTATGAAAGATAAACAATCAAAATTGAAAAAATAGGTATATACACACATATCATTACATGATAATAAGATCTATTCTAGTTATCTATATTAATTATCTTGGGGCATACCTCCACACTCTATAGGTTCTATTATTTCATTATAGTTCCTTCTTACTTCATCATTATGCTTGATTACATATATTATTTACATGCTATTTTTTAAACTAACAAGACTAACACGTCTTGTGTAGAGCTGTCATATATTGTTTCATGTGTGTTCTTATTACTTTTATTTGATCATATCATTGTTTGACATTACTATTTGATACAACATTTTTTCTAGTTATTTTTTCTACTGCTTGTTTTCTTTGTTATATGTGGCAATGGTGCCTTGTTTTTCTTGTGACACCGTGGGTTTCCCATATTTGTGGCTATATATATTTCTTATGTGACATTGATTCTCTTGTATATGGCCTAAGTTCCTTGATTGTCCTGTGACACCGTGGTGTCCAATCGCGCTCTATGCCTTGATGCGACTCTTTTATGCATTTTATTGATTTTGTTTGCTCGCTTGATTGTTATTTTGTTTCTATACTAGCTCTATTATATATACATTGTTGCACACTATCGATGTCCTTTTTTCTATCACTACTATTGTTTCTCTTGTTACTATGGTTTTTTTCTCTTTCCGCACCATGGTTTCCTCAATGCACAACCTCTTTTGAAGGTATATGATCTAAAAATGGCCATCACTTCCACATTCCAAATTCTCCTACATATTATTAGACATACAATACATGAACACACACATATTCTTTTTTCGACATGCGTTCTAATGCTTTATCGTATACACATCAAAAATGGTGCATTCACCGTGATATATTATACACTTATAGACATTTTTTTAGACTTAGACACAAGTTTTTATAGGTAACAAATTCTCAAAAACATATCCGATACCATTTATTTTTAGAAATCACATAGGTACAAGACCATACAAAAAGGTTAGGAATGTATGGACATTTATGACACTACCATATGTTTCTTCCTAGGGGTAGTTACACCATATTTTTCTATAGTTTCATATTTCTCACCATGGATACAAGTTTTTGGCATAATCTCATACTCTGTGACACAATTCATATCAATTTACAAGGGCGTGAATATTTCACTCCTTCACTTTAGTAATCGGGCCTCTAGTTACAAAATACATGTGTTTTGGGGGCATAATTATCTTTCTCCATTTTCATTTCAACATGCTAAACACTCTTACTTAGAAATGTGAAACACAAAAAGAGCATGGGGATGTAGACACTAAATCACGCACTTTGGGTACATTTCTAGGTCCCGATCACATACTACTATTAATATGATTCATAAGCGAGAAAATAGCAATCGACATCCTGTCTTTGGCCTTTTGTTTGTGTTTCATACTTTATTTTTTGTCTCTTACACCCCACTACCCAAATGATACTTTACTGCTTTTATCTTTTATCACTTTGTACACCAAAGGCCCGAGATAGGACGCCAGGTGCCTAGTGTGCTCATGTCCTTCCTGGGTGCCTCGACCCTTCTTTATCTTACTCACCTCTTTTGGGTCTCTTTTATATTTTGGGCATCTTGTTTTCTTATGGGTCATCCTTTTAGTTTTTAATTACAAAATTCAAACAAGGGAATCATACAAATTTAAAGCTATGTGACCATAATAAAGGACCAAACTCTAAACATCTCTGCTACTATCACCTAAGATCGCATCCAAAGGCATTTCAAGAGAACCAAAACATCCATCTAGCTTCATTCAAGGGATAAGGGACTGCATTTTCTCGCATACATGCATAAAAGGGGAAGTTTATTTTGACATCCACACATCTATCTCCATTGTCACATCTATCTATTGCTCACAATCAATTGTATCTTCGCATAATAGCCACCTAGAGCATGATTCTTGACACACACACAAGAGCTACACGGAGTCCTGAGATGTAGTGCATCACTTGGTCATAAGTTCACTCTGGCCGAGTGACCACCGGGTCATCCGATTCCCCATTTGCATCTTTTTCTTTTTAAGATTTGACGTGTTTTGGGTTTTACAGTTCTCTTTCTCAGAGGTTACAGGAGAATTCTCGCAGCATAATGCGGCATACAAGTGACAAATAACAAAGGTTAGTGAACATCTTACAACATAATAAAATTATTTTTATGAGGTTTTTCGTAGTAATAGATGCCTAGAATCAGTCCCCAATGCTCAGTGCCCCCGACCTAATCCAGTGCCCCATTCCGTGCATATCCGATAGTCACACAATTTTATGAGCACTTTTTAACAATTTCCTCCTCGTTTCATTAGTCTTCTAAATACGCAACACACTTCAGATCAATTGCAAAATCAGCCAAGTCTTCTATTCCCTCTCTTGCAACTAGGGTTTTATATTTCTTTAGCTTATTACTTGAGCTAGATCTCATATATTAGTATTTTATCTACCGTATGTGAATATGAAATATATAGGGTTTAACATTATTCCATATTTGTTAAATCATAGGGCACTCATTCTCTTTGTGCCTTGTGTCTATGTATACAAAATTGGGCCCGGATCTATCTACAATGGTGTTGTATGTGGGGTTATGGAAAATATCTAAGCATCTAAGTTCTTCGTAAAGCAATATTTCCTCTCCTCATTTCAAACAGGAAGATATCAAAGTTATAAAAAAATTGATACATGGTCTTCTTCCTTAAGGGTGAATTATCGCATCTCTTTTCTTTATTCAGTGTTGGGTTGCATACGCATAATACTCGAGTTTCTCCTCGGCATAATTAAAGATTGATCACCCCGGTCCTTTGGAAAAATTTAGAAAGACAATCCAAATCTCCAACTACAAGAAATGAAATGGTATCTCTTCCTTTATAAGAAAAAACAAGTGTATTCTTTCCATGCTTTACATCTCTTGATTTCACTTTATGCAAGTTCAAATTCTATATTTATAATTGAGTTACAATTTAATTTTTACTATGGACATTAAGCATGTAATTTTCATTTCATACTAAAGGGGGAAAATTTAGACACTCAAATTTGACAATTTACCCTTTGAAATTGTTAATTTTGACTGTGCTTCTTGGTTACAAAACACTCACATCCTATCCCCACTCCATTCATATTGTTATCTCTTTCCTAACTTGCTTATTCACACACACCGATGTGTCGAAAAATTCTAAATACAAATCCATGAAATCAATGCTTAAGCTCTAACCATCATAATGCAAATTTCATATTTGATCTACCTTTTCCTTGTCCAAAACCATACAGATTGGTTAGGATGTGAAATTTGGTCCTAGATGACTTATACGGTCTTGTATCAACATATATTCTAACTCTTATGTTAATGCAATAACATTTTTGGGTTTTTTCATCTTCATGGGTTGGCCTTATCATGATAATTTACCTTTAAAGCACTATATAATCAAGTTAAGATCACCTCATTTACTCACCCGACACAACTTTGAAAGCATAAAAATCATTTGGAACACTCATCTGCAATATGCACAAAAGGCACATGATGATCCCTAAATATTCCTAAAGCTGGTGTACCTCCATTATGGTAGCCACTACTATAGCTCTGAAACATTCAACTGGGTCAAGGAGTCTAGCTTCCCACACTTCTAACAACACACCAAGCTCAATACTTCGAGTCTTAAATGCAAAGCACAAATCCTCTCGAGCATGTTCAAAGTGGTTCAAGTTGCCAACTAGTTGCATTCATATAATTTTTACATGATATGTGGATAACTACATGTGGTTTTAGGTCTTTTTGGAGTAGTGATGATGTGGGGGTGCAAAAATTGCACTTCAATCCAAACACCAACCTTTTTTAGGGTCATGTACCGTGGTTAGGGTTTGAGTGTGATTTTATTGATTAGAGATGGTTTCATAATTGTGTGACAACTAGGGTTTGATAGCAAAACACATTTACGTACTATTGAAGGGCCCATAAATTTCTAGAGCCTCATCCCAAGAGGGTTCAAGAACGTACCATAGGAGTAGGAACAAATATTACAAACTAAAAATCTATATGGTAATGCACTTATAGGTTTTCTAGACACAATATAAGAAACACAACATCTTTAGTCTCTACACTCTTGAATTCTCCACTATATGCATCCATACCTCTTATTTATAGTCCTATGTAGCTAAGTACATCTTCCTCCCTATATTTTCAAGTTTGTAGCATATCATAATCATTAATTGCAAATACCAATACATTATTATGATATTGTATGAATAATGTTAGAACTCGCTTAGTCATAATAGCTCCTAGTTTTAAACCTTACATTATTTTTTAATGTTGTTCATGGTCATACCATTAAGGTTAAAAGGGTGTAAATACATTTAAATAGAATAATTAATTCTATTATTAATCAAATGAAATTATAGTAAATGCAGATATGAACACTCTACAAGGCGTAGACCATTGAAATTATTTCTCGTGAAAGAACTTGGATTCCATTTGTGTTATTTTGGATATCTCAGAAGATAAATTTTAGGACTCAAATCATTGGAATCCTTAGCCACCTAAGGAAGAAGCCGAGATGCAAAGAAACCAACTATTATGGTCTCCGGCTCCTCGAAGGAGGATGATGTTTAGTCGCGGTTTTGTTGTGTCATGTGTTTTTTAATTTATCTTAAAATAACTTAGATGTTTCTCACCGCCTATAGGTGGCAATAAAATTCAAACTCTATACCTAGTTCACCAGGTCATTTTGTGTAAATATTTTAATAGTAGGGCCTGAGCCCTTTTTTGACTTATAAAAAAATTAAATTGTAGCAAATGCAATCATATGGAGATGCACTAAAAAGTTACATTTATATGAGTAATAATATTTGATTATGTAACAACCAACCCATAGTAGCAATGTTCGTAAATACTACATAAAACATGTAATACTATAATCTTTCCTTAGGTAATTGAAACATATTATAGTACATAATATGGAGGGGAATTTTATATTGTGGCTCTTCCAAATTAAATTTTAAGAGTTTTAGAACATTGTGAACTTATGTAATATTGAGATGTAATATGGATCTTAATAAAAACCATTTTGATATGGGTTATAAATATAGATGTTTTTAAATTTTTATAAATTGGAGAATATTTAATCTTAGACAACGATCCTTCTTCCCGATAAGAAATGGGTATGGTGCTTTTGTATAAGGGTGGTCCCTAATCTCATGATGATTACTAGATGATAAACTAAACAAAGTACGATGTAGAACTATATAAAATATTTCTAAGATCAAATATAAAAACTCAACTTTGATATTCTATGGATTTTTTACTAACAATAGAATTTGGTTTGTAACAAAGATGTTAAGTTTTATTTTTAAGGTTATATCTTGTTGGAAAAATTACAAATTCTAGATCATTCTTGCCCATAAATATCATCTCGCACTACTATTAGCATACAAGTTTAAATCTCGTTTATGTAATTATAATATAAGTTTTTTTATCCATCGGATGCTCAAGGTAAGATTTAATTAAGTTTTGGTTAACTTTGTTAATTTTTAGAGTATATGCATGCCTCCCATTTTTTTCAGTATCAAGAGTATGGTGGATTTTTTTCTAGCTCCAACACATTTTTATTCACTAAAAGGTATTATTGACAATATCCTTGTTATCTCAAGATTTTTCCAAATTGCTTGCATTTTTCCTCGATATTATATTAAACGAGATTGCATATATTTTTTCTACTTTTCTTACCTATATTTCCACATCTACATTCAATTCATGACTAATTATTCCTTTCTTCCCTTTAAAACATAGAAGGGTTATATGAAAATAAAGATTTACATGGTCACAATCCCATATCATCCACTCAGCTTTACAATTTTTGCACTTATGGCGGAAGATAAGTTTGCACAAATTTTATAACACCTACGAAGGTGGCTCAACCTTACTTAACTAAGGTAATAATCCTTATACTTTGCAAAGATTATATAACTAATGGATTATCAAGATAAAATGGATTTATTCTTAAAATCAATATGGAACTTATCTTTATTAAGAAACTCATCGAGATTAATGAAAATTAATTAGAAAAAAATGTACTAAAAATGAGGGGTGTGTTTTTTTATCGTGAAGGGTGTTTTTCTGACAATTTTAAAGGCTAAATAAGTTGTAAATTATTCTTGGTGTTGAGGGTATCTTCCCCTCAACCCCGCCTAAATAGTGATAGGGAGCATGCGAAGGGGCGCTACTCCTAGACCCCAAAAGGGGCACTTCCTCAACCTACTAGGAGTTGTTGACCCCAGAAACTTTCTCCTTAGATTCATGTCCAGTACTTAGGTGATCAAAATATTATCATACCTCATGAATAAGTGTAAAAATGTGGAAAAATATATTCACTTGAAGTTATTTTACAAGTTCTATTATATCTCAATTGACTTGGTTACTATACATGGAACATCTACTACTAACTTCAATCTATGTTTGTATTGATGATGTTGTAATAGTGTATATAACTAGTATGAGATTAAATTGTTCTTTTGATGTATTCAATCTTCATATGAAGCATTTATATATTATTAGACCTCTATTGTTTGAGTAAATTAGTGTTTCATTACCAAGAACACTATTGTATACGCATCGAATGGTAGTTGGGGATGCCCTTCATGTATATATTGTAGATACCCAATACTAATTACAATTAATATTTTTCTTAACATATCAATCACATATAAATTTATGATATTTTCCTACCATAATATCTTTTGCATGGCTATTCTTTTCCAAGATCATAACTTTATAAGATATATCTCCATCTCAATTTGCTAGTAAGTTTCTTAATAGATGTAACATGATTAATTGTAAACTTGTTTCCATTCTTAATAAAATTGATATCAAACTTGATCCCAAACCTATATTTTCCAAAAAAATCCTTCCTTATACAAGTAACTTATTTAATCTATTTAATTATGACCAAGCCTGATAGTTCTTTTACAAAGACGTGTTTATTTTAAATTTATAAAGGATTCATTTGATAATAATTGGAAAATGGCTAAAAGAATATTAAAATATATTAACGATACAATCAATTATGGTGTATATTATTCTTGTTGTAATGATGCTTAGTTACATGGTCTTTGTGAATCAAACCATGTTGTGATGTGATATATATAAAAGCTACATCTGGATATGTTTTCAAGTTTTGTACAAGCGTCATCACTTGAAACAACAAGAAGCAACCAACAATGTTTAACTCTTATATTGAGTAGAGTATGAACGTCTATGGAAGGAAATAAAGAAATCATGTATCTAAAAAGATTTTTGGAATAAATCTATATGAATGTTAAAATAAACACTCCACTAGTGTGTGACATCAAGAGTTGTATAGATCTTGTGATCAATCCATCTCAACATCAACGAAAGAAGAATTTCAAGTTTCATATGCATTTAATTAAGGATGAATTCCTCAATGGTGAAATTGATCTTCATTTTTAAATCTAATGATCATGTGGTAGACATTGATCTCCATGTTTGAATCTAATGATCATTTGGTAGACTTTGATCTCCGTATCTCAATCAAATGAACATTTGGTAGACTTCTTATTAGAAGATAAAAATGCAAATATATTCACAAATCCCCGTGTGATGTGAATTTTTGTATATTTCGAGCAATGCTCATCCTTTTGGATTTTCCATTAAGGGGAGTGTGCACGGCAACAAAGACCACTTCTTAATGAACTCTTTTTGTATCTTCCTTATCTAAAATTCTTCTACATTATAAAAAAGGATTTGTAAAAATCATCCTATGTAACCCAACGAAGCATAATGTTATGGAGATTGATTGATTTATAAAAGGGATCCAAAAACTCATGTAAGACTTCATATGTGCACTTATCTAGGAGGAACTTTGGATATTTGTATTAGATTATCTCTGTAAACATGTTAGGCTAAAATCATCATGTATGGTTTAAGGATTATAATTCTTTTGTATAAAAAGGTAAATTTGGCATGTATCCCCATTAATCATTAAGGGGGAGTGTTGGAGTATGTAATGTTTATGGAAAAACACCTAGGGTGGCCCACCAAAATTAAAAAAAAAAATTCCACTATAAGTTTTCTATTAAAATTGTAAACATGACTAAATATTATAAATTTATACTAATTATACAATTTAAATCAATTGATTTATTTATTTAACTAAGATTTAATTGGTTCAATTGGAAGGCTGCAACCAATTAACCCGCCTTTTAAATGAGGGTGATTTCCATTATAAATTGGTCGTGTGATAAATTTTCGCACAACAAATTATTATGAGTTATTTGAAGAAGTGAGAAGGTGAATTTATGTTGGGGTGACCTATAATTGTTGGGAACATTGGTCTATAAATATCATACATTGTTCCTTATTGTTAAAATAATCTAGAAAGTTATTTTGATGAGGGTTTTTACCACTAAGTCTTCCCCATGAAAAATTTGTGTTCTTGTGTTATTTAATTTATTTTTGTCTCATTTATATTATGGAATTTATAATTTTTTATCGCATTCAATTTCCTACATGATGAATTAAAAATATAATCTTGTAAATGATTTAATAATTCTAAAAAAACTTCCACTCTCATTTTTGTGAACAAAACATTGCACTTACTCAACACTTAAGCAACCATGTTATATTTTACTCTCCTATGATTCAACATAAAGGTGTGTCCGTTTAGGTACTCTACCCACTTCATGTATCTGATTTAATTTCCTACGAATTTTTTATAAATTTCAATTCCTTATGACTGGTAAATAACACAAAATCCTTTGGTAGTAAGTAGTACACTCACTTCTTAAGCACTTGCAAAATTACATATAACTCTTGATCATATGCACTAGTTTTTCTTCACATCATTCAATTTCTCACTAAAATAAGTGATTAGGATTACCTCTTGACCCAACACTATGTCAATGGCTATACCAATAACATCACAATATACTTGCAATACTATTGTAAAATAATGTAACTTCAATGCTAGAAATTCAGTCACCTTTTGATTTAGTTCTTGAAAAAAAAATTGCGCTGTCCTCGGCTCTATAAAAACTTCTTCCTAACATGTCACATGACCTATGTGATAGGTGCACACATTATACTAAACATCCCGATGAACTTGCGGTAAAAAACTTGATAACTTATGAAAAAATAAATATTTGAAAGCAATTCTTAGTGATGCCCATTCAACTATTGCATGAAAATTCTTTCGATCCATTTTCAAACCTTCATGAGAAATCCAAAATTTCTAATATACAATATATTACTATATAAAATTTCAATTTTTCAAATTTATCAACTTCTCCTCATACAATTGCTACAACACTTGCTTTATGTGTAACAAATGTTCTCCTCGCACTATGTTGAATATAATAATATCATCAAGGTACACAATCAAAAACTTTCCCAAAAAAAAATTAGGTTGTTATTCATCAACCTCATGAAAGTACTTGATGCGTTACTCAATCCAAACAACATTACAAGCCACTCATACAATCCTTCTTGCATTTTAAATGAAGTCTTCCTTTCATCACCCTCTCTTATGAAAATATGACGGTATCAAATCTTCAAATCAATATTTTCAAATACCTTGTGCTACTTAGATAATACATGATGTCATTCATGTGCAACAAGGAAACTTGTACTTGATGGTGATATTATTGATGGCTCTAGAATATGTACACATACACCACTCACCACCCTTCTTTGGTGCTAGAACCATCGATATTATGCATGAGAATAGAATCTATAATCAACACTCTATCCAATAACTCTAATTTTTTCTCTCGTATCTACGTGTTCTCTTGTGGTGTCATTCAGGATGTCACCTTATTTGACGAATTCAATCTTGGAATTAAATCGATGTGTTGAATTATATTCCTCACAAGCGGTATCCTTTTAGGTAACTTTTTTGAAATAACTTATGGATATTCTTCCAACATTCCTTTCATTATCTTGACATTGATTCATCTCTATATATTATTATACCTATGCTCTCATTTTGTGTAGGATGTTAAGTGTGGAGATTAATTGCTTCACAAGAAGCTTGCTTTTACATGTTACTAGTTTTGACAGTGACCGGCATTGGTCGAGAGAAACCGACATCGATTAGGGGATAACCGCATCGCTTAGGACATGATCGGCATCGATCCGTAGAAGGACTGACATTGGTCACTTGTGCGACGGTGCTTTGTTCTTTAAATGAGAATTAGAATAAATATCTTGCTTTAAAGATGATTTATTGATTGTAAAAGCATAGTTAGTTTCCCAGAATAGATATATATGCATGTATGCATTGTATGAGGGTATGAGAGAAGAAAATAACAATTGTTTTGCATGTTAGTTTTCTTGGTGAGAAAGAAAGAGTAGATGAGTGAGGGAAAAACATTGAACATCTTGTGAGGTGTTGAAGACAACAAATCTTCATTGTATTTCCTCTGTAAAAGCACTGAATAATAATATTGGTCATTTCTTGGTGGACATATCCCACACTGGGTGAACCACGTTAAATTTGGTGTTATCTTTCTCTTGTTTATTTTATCTTCTTGGGTTATTTCCACATTCATTGCTTGTATGCTTTATCTGATTTTAGATCTGTGCAACATTGTTATATGGTTTAACCCCAACAATTGGTATTAGAGCTTTGTTTGGAGGTTTTGTGTGTTGACAGGATTTACTCACAGAGGGTTTTCTGATTGAGTGGGAGCATAGCAATGGAAGAAGATAGTAAATACCGAGTAGAGAAATTTGACGGTCGTAATTATCAACTATGGAAAATGTAGGTGGAGGATTATTTGTATCAAAAATATTTATACTTATCGTTGGATGAGCATGAACAAATGAACACAATGATGGTGAAGAATGGAAGGTTCTTGACAAAAATGCTCTGGGATATATAATATTGAGCCCAGCGGATCGATGGCTTCAAATTTTACGATGCAAAAACCACGGTATATAGTTGATGAAATCTTTAGAAAAATTGTATGAAACTCCTAGTTCTTCAAATAAGGTTTATTTTATGAAAATTTTGTTTAATTCTAAGATACAAGAAGGTGGATCTGTATCTAATCATTTGAATGATTTCCGGTCTATTGTAAATCAATTAAAATTGGTAGAAATTTTGTTTGATGATGAAGTGAAATCACTTTTATTCTTATGCTCTTTTCCATATAGTTGGGATAACTTGGTAATGGTTGTTAGTAATACAACGACTGCTTCTAAAGGTTTGAAATTTGATGATGTGGCTAGTGTAATCCTTAATGAGGAAATACATAGGAAAATATCAGGAGAAGCATCATTTGGAAATGCTTTACTGTAGAAATCAGAGGAAGATCTAAGGAGAGATCATCTAAGAGCAAGAAGAATGGGAGATCAAAGTCAAGACATGACAAATCTAGATCCAGGTACAGAGATTTACTTTGCTAGAATTGTGGAAAGAGAGGACACGTAAAGAAGGAGTGTTGGTCCAAGGAAAACAAAGAGAATACATCAGACAAAGGTAAAGAGGTAAATGTTACAAGTGAGGTAAAACAATATGCCCTTATTCTCTCCTTGGATAATAAATTAGAATCTTGGGTTTTAGATTCTAGAGATTCTTTCCATGCTACCCCTAATAAGGGTTATTTCAAAAATTATGTTGGGTGATTCTAGACAAGTTTATTTAGGAGGTGATGAGCCATGCAATATTACTGGTAAAGGTGATGTTTATCTAAATTTGCATAATGGAAATCCATGGGTATTGAAATATGTGAGGCATGTGCCAAGCCTCAAGATAAATCTAATATCTGCAGGGTAACTTGGTGAATCTGGATGTGTGGTTACATTCACAACCGACTCTTGGAAGGTTACCAAGGGATCTCTTATTTTGGAAAGAGGTAAGAAGGTAGGAAATTTATATCTCTCTACATGTGTTACGATTCTGCTTTCGTGCTATCTAGTACAGATTCAGATGCAACCATGTGGCATAATTGAATAGGCCATACGAGTGAAAAAGGAATGCAGATCTTAAAGGCTAAGGGTAAGTTATCTGATTTGAAATAGTTAGATATCGAATTTTGTGAGAATTACATATTTGGAAAGTAGAAGAGAGTGAGATTTCTCAAGGTTGGGTCAACAAAGAAGGAGCAAAAATTGGAGCTTGTACACTCATATGTGTGGGGACCAACCCAGGTAGCTTCTATTAGAGGATCCCAATATTATGTGACTTTCATTGATGATGCCACAAGGAAGGTATGGATCTATTGTATTAAGTGTAAATATGATGTTTTTGAAACTTTTAAAAGATGGAAAGCCCTTGTAGAAAATGAAACAAACTTAAAATTGAAGTGCCTTAGATATGACAATGGTGGTGAGTACTGTAGCAAGGCTTTCAATGATTATTGTTTAGAGAATGGAATACGAAGAGAAAGAACAATTCTTAGAACTCCACATGAGAATGGAGTTGTAGAAAGAATGAACAAAACAATCATGGAACGTGCTTAGAAGCATGAGGATACATGTCGGCTTGCCTTTGAAGTTTTGGGCAGAAGCAATGGATACAACAGTGTACTTGATTAACCATGGGCCTTCAATAGCACTAGATGGTGGAATACCGGAAAGAATCTTGGTCTCGAAATGAGGTAGATTATTATTTTCTTAGAGTCTTTGGCTCAGAAGATGTTGTGCATATGGATAGGGAAAATAGGAAGAAGTTGGATGCTAAATCTAAGAGATGTACTTTCATTGGTTATGGCTCTAGTGATTTCGGATATCGATTTTGGGATTTAGAAGATTCTAATATTGTTAGGAGTCATGACATTGATTGGAATGAAAAAATAATGTACAAGGATCAGGTTTTTGTGCCTAAACATGAACATGTTGAGGAGATTTTGAAGGAAAATCAACTTTCAGACCTAAAACAGACATCCAAAGAGATCGACGTCGAGTTCTAAAAATCGATGTTGGTCGCTAATCGACATCGGCAGAATGATAGGATCACGTTCATAAAATATAGCTAAAGGAACTAGTGTCGGCACCCTCAAACCGATGTCGGTAAGAAACCGCAATTGGTCATGCGAAGAGGAACCGTGGTTGGTTATAGAATTGTGCTCGGCTTACAGGTGACCGACGCCGGTCAATGATCAGATTTGACATGAATGTGCAACATGCACAAAATGATCCCCATACACCCCAGATCTTAGTAAGAAGGTCACAAAGAGTAAGTAGACCTCCGATATATTTTCACCTTCCTTTTCTTATTTTTATTGATTGATAGTGGTGAACTAGAAAGATTTGAAGAAGGAATGCGGTAGATACCCATGAGCAAAGTGGGAGCATGGCATGGATGAGGAGATGGACTCCTTGGAAGAAAAATCAGACATGGGATTTGGTCAAGTTTCTAGCAGAGTAAGAAAGCACTGCAGAATAAATGGGTTTACAAAATCAAGGAAGAAGAGGGTAAACTAAAAGGTACAAGGCGAGGCTTGTGGCAAAGGTATTTGCAAAAAAGTAGGTATTGATTTTAATGAAATTTTTCTCTCCGTAGTTAAGATGATGTTAAGACAACTTTTGTTCATGGTGATTTGGAGGAAGATATTTATATGTAGTAATTTCGCTTGGTTATGAAGTCAAGGGTAAGGAGAAAATTGTGTGCAAATTGAAAAAGAGCCTCAGATGGGCTCAAGCAAGCTCCAAGGAAATGGTATTTGAGATTTGACAATTTATGCATGAGCATGGTTATATGGGATGTGAATCTAATCATTTGTTTATTTTAAGAAGCTTGAAAATGGGAGCTAATGTTATTTTGTTACTATATGTGGATGATATGTTGATTGCGGGATCTAGTATATAGGACATTGGTAAACTTAAATAAAGATTGGATCACACATTTGCAATGAAGGATTCGGGAGGTGCGAGAGAAAATATTTGGCATGCAAATTCATTAAGATAGGAAAACCAAGAAGTTGTATTTGTCTTAGGAGGCTTATATCAATAAGGTGTTGGAAATTTTAACATGCAAAATTTGAGACATGTTAGTACACCTATGGATGTTCACTTAAAATTGAGAAAATATAAGTGTCCTTCATCACACGAGGAGGTTGAGTACATGGAACATGCTCCTATGCTTCAACAAAGAGGAAGTCTTATGTATGCCATGGTTTGTACTAGACCAGACATTGCACAGGCAGTGGGAGTTGTGAGCAAGTTTATGGCTAATCCAGGTAAAGAACATTGGAAAGCAGTCCAATGGATTCTCAGGTATTTGAGAGGGACATCTGGCATGGAGTTATGCTATGGAGGGTTAGATACTTCTTTACGTAGCTATGTTGATTCATATATGGCTAGAGATTTGGATGGTAGGAGGAACACCACTAGATATGTTTTCACAGTAGGTGGAATGACAGTTAGCTGGATTTTGAGATTGCAGAAGGTTGTGGATTTGTCTACTACAAAGGTAGAGTATGTTGCAGCTATAGAAGCTAGCAAGGAGATGATATGGATGAGTAGGTTCATGGAAGATTTGGGAAAGGAGCAAGAGGATTGTAGATTATACAGTGATAGTTAGAGTACGATCCATCTAGAAAAGAACTCAACATTTCATTCAAGAATGAAACACATTCAATTGAGGTATCACTTCATACAACAGGTGTTGGAGGATGGGCAGCTGAAGTTAGAGAAAATCCATACAAATGAGAATTTGTAGCTTTACTCCACTTTGTTGGTCTTGAGTTTGAGACTTAAAGAGGAAGAAACAGGCCAAGGATGGTGATGCACAGTATAGTGCAACAATTGATCTCCAAGTGGGAGATTGTTAAGTGTGGAGCTTAATTACTTCACAAGAAGCTTTCTTTTACATGTTTCTTGGTTTTGATGGACCGACATCATCAAGAGGAAACTGACATCGGTCAAGGGATAACCGACATCGATTAGGACCTTATTGTCATCGATCGGTGTAGGGACGGACATCGGTCACACAATGTGACGGTGCTTTGTTTTTAAATGAGAATTAGAATAAATATCTTGCTTTAAAGATGATTTATTGATTGTAAAATCATAGTTAGTTTCCCAGAATAGATATATATGCATGTATGCATTGTATGAGGGTATGAGAGAAGAAAATAGTAATTGTTTTACATGTTAGTTTTCTTGGTGAGCAAGAAAGAGTAGCTGAGTGAGGGAAAAGCATTGAACATCTTGTGAGGTGTTGGAAGACAACAAATATTCATTGTATTTCCTCTGTAAAGAACTGAATAATAATATTGGCCATTTCTTGGTGGACGTAGCCCACACTAGGTGAACCACATTAAATCTAGTGTTATCTTTCTCTTGTTTATTTTATCTTCTGGTTATTTCCACATTCATTTCTTGTATGATTTATCTAATTTTATATCTGTGCAACATTGTTATATGGTTTAACCCCAACATAGGATTTCACTACTAACATAAAAATGCATTGTTGTGCCTTATAACTAATAGCCAAATAGTAATTGTTTTACATGTTAGTTTTCTTGGCGAAATAGAAGAAATGTAGCTGAGTGAGGGAAAAGCATTGAACATCATGTGAGGTGTCGAAGACAACAAATATTCATTGTATTTCAGTGTAAAGAAGCTCGAATAAAAATATTGGCCATTTCTTGGTGGACGTAGCCCACACTAGGTGAACCACATTAAATCTGGTGTTATCTTTCTCTTGTTTATTTTATCTTCTAGTTATTTCCACATTCATTTCTTGTATGCTTTATCTAATTTTAGATCTATACAACACTGTTATATGGTTTAACCCCAACATAGATTTCACTACTAACATAAAAATGCATTGTTGTGCCTTATAACTAATAGCCAAATAGGTCGAGATGACCTAGGCCATTTACAAACAAAAAATGGAAGTGATCCATTCACGAGAAAAAATTCCTTATCTTGAAATCCTTTAATAACATCTACAATTGATTTCCCTCTAGTGGGGTGATTACAAAAAAAATTGTTTGCAAACTTAAGGACTATAAGGGGTGGTGTTTATGAACTACTTTAGCCGCCTCTCTTCACAGTTTAACAAAAGATTGTGATTTCTCTTTCTAATTTCACCGAGATGCTCTCAAATGAGATGGTGGGTAGTATTTTATAGATTATCTTCTGCCTATTTGGATTTTGAGTTTCCTTCTATAATATTCTCCTCGTTTAATCAAACTTGAATTGAAATTCCTATACATTAATGACATTCAAAAACATTGCTCTTGGTTGTGAGAAATTTACTAGGAAATATACTCATCCTTGGCTATGTTGGAAGCTCCTGTCTTCACCTACCACTTTGTCATTTTCTGTCTCTTCCTCCAATTTTTGCACTAATTCAAAATTTACATGCCCATGTTTGCCAAAATACATTACACATACTCATGAAATAAGTTTCTTGTAATTTTTATATGCATCACTTACTATTTCACCTGATTTCTTAGTTTACCGAGAAGTACTTGACGAAACAGATAAGGTAAAAGGTGGTGAAGGAATACCTAGCAATGCATTGAAGGTTGTTGCACGCGTAATGACTCCTCGATCCAGAAGCCCACCATGAGAGCTTCCTTTTGGTTGGGAGGAACTACTTGAAATACAAAGCAAGACCACAAAAGAGAGATTAAACAATATGTGGTAGTGGACCCACAGCGGATGCTAGTTCTAGGAAGTGTGGTACTTCCTGGCTAGGTTGTCGATCCACTGTTTTAAACAAATTAATGTAAAATAGTAAGAAAATCCTATTGTAATTAATTGATTTAGGTGCCTCAGTTAAATATAATAAACAAATATAAAAGTAATAGGCTAGGCTACGATCGAGATCCAAGAAGGTAAGGTGTTGTCACAGTATAGGTATATGTCAAGGTATGATTCTGGGTAACTTAGGTCAATAGGTAAGGTGTTTTAATGTTCTACATTATGGGTCAAGAAAGAGAACACGAGAGACCAATGTCGGTCCGAGAGTAACCGGTACGGTTAGAAGGCGATCGACAGACGGTCCACCGTAGTTTGAGGGGTCAAAACAGGGGTATGATAGCAAGTTTAGATGACATAGAAGGTTTAGGAAGTCGAGAGAATGGGCTTGATGCGCTTTTGGTGGGGTGAGATAAATGTGAGGTGCGGTAAGGAAGGATTTGGTGAGTTTTAAATATTATAGGGGAACCGACGGTTATAGTCTCACTGTGCGATTCTTGTAGAATATTGGAAATCTAGAGGGGACTTGGGTCTCCTTTGTGATTACACAAAGGACATGGTTGTTTAAGGTGAGTTTTAGAGATGGTCCAATAGGTTTTGGTGGGGTTTTACAGTGCAGGGGGAGGTGTGAAGGGGATATCTAAGGGTGGCTTAGATAATAAAATGCATGTAACAAAAGTGAATATAATGTAGTAATAGGGAAAGGACATAGTAAGGTGTTCTACTTACTTTAAAACTGATGCATGTGGATGTGCAGGTGGATTGGAGGTGCTGGTATGAAGCTGAGTGGTGTGGGAGAGTCACCAAACACTGCAGAGCTCTCTGCGTAGTTGCTTAGGCTCCTTCTTGCTTAGTTCTACTCAACTATTAGCTTGAAATGAGTGTTGAATGGCCTCTAAATGGATGATGGTTGTATGTGCATGAGAGAGAGATCGATATTGCTTGCTTGCATGTAACAAAGTACGTTCTCCATGTGCCAACCTCTAGAATGAGGTAAGAAAATAGGCATTAAAGGTGACCGGAAACGGTTATAGGTTAACCGGCGCGTCGGTTAAGGGTGGCCGGCGTCAGTTGAGGTGAGATTCCCTAGACATGCTAAAAATAGGAGATCGTGGCTCAAACGGCTGCCAGATCTCACTATTCATCCGGACATGTGCGGGGGTATCCGTTGTTTCTATGAGAATGAGGTTTAGGCCTTTAATTTGGGTTTGTTAGTTAGGTTTTAGTTAGTTATGGCAAGTTACTAATAATAGTCTTAGGGTGAGGTGTCTAGGTGAGGTGGTTAGATGAGGTGTAGGGGTGGGTATTATTTAATTAGGGTAATTAAATAATAATTATAATAGGTGCAAATGATTAATTTAATTAAAGTGATTAAATTAATATAGTGTGAGGTGAAAGAGGGCCATGGTTAGATGAATGTGTTTAGGTCTATTAGGTGATAAGGGGCTAAGGGGAGTGTGACCTGATTTTGATGTCTACATTTTTCCCCTTTTTGTTGTGTAGCTTGTACTAGTAGGCGATCTTGCAAAAAAATAAGATGTGGTTGCCCCAAAGGAGGGTAAAGGTGATCCCCTCAAACCAGGACCGATGAGGTGACAAAGTGAGTCGGCGAGTGGTTTGATAAAAGTGGATGCGAAGAAGGATGGTGAGAAAAGGAGAAATGGAGGAAAGGGTAAATTGGGTAACAAGTAAATGGGTAAATGGGCCAAGGTCAAAGGTAGTGGCAGTTGAATGCACGCACACGTATAAACTGTGACACGGTACTGTTGAAGAGCTTGCAAACTCTATGTTGTATAAGGTCGATAGGTGTATCCAAACAAGGGTGTAGCGATTCCGATATCTAGGTATAGGATAGGGTCAGGAAACACAACATGGGTCAAGTGTATGAATGTTTAGGTGTGTTCTTATACACCAAGGTAGGTCAAGATATATAGCACGACAATAGGCAAGGTAAGGTCACAAGGTCAAACAATACGGGTAATGGTGTCGTAAGGCATTACAAGCAACTTGGGTCAAAAGGTCACCAATAGTGTTCCATGTCCAGGGGAGGTAGGTCATGAGACGCAGGCAGAGTCGAGGTAGGGGTAAAATAAGGAGGCGTCAACAATAGACGAGGTAAGGTTGAAGAAGGTGAAGGGCCGAATAGAAAGTAAAGTGATGCGAGTAAGTGTAGGGGAGGCAAAAGAAAAGGGAGGTAAGGAAAATGAGGTAAATGTGAGGGCAATGATTAGGCAGGGTAACCGACATCGGTCAAGTATGAACGATGACAAGATGGAGGGAATCGACAGCGGCGATTAGGCTAGGGCATCCAAAAGACATCGGATAAGGGTTAACCGACGTCGATCGGTCGAGTCGGGTAAGGTATAAAAGTGCAAAACCCGTGATTTGAAAAGTCATTTGGCTATTGCAAAAAGGATAAAAGGATAGGAAGAGAGAGAAAAGGAAGAGGACAAAAGAGAGTCGTCGAGAGCTTGGTTGGCGAGCCACGTAGGTGAGATTGGTTGAGTGGGAGGTGGGGCCAGGAGATCAGGTGGAGTGAGTTGATTGGTGTGGAGATTTGGTGGAGATTTGGTGATGCGGAGGCGGGAGAGGCATCGAGTGGACCGGTGTGGCGGCGGAGGTGCCACCACGTAACGGAAGTGGGATACGATAAGATTTAAACCCTTTGATTGAGTTTTTAGTTAATTTGGTGAAAATAGAGAAAATGTTAAAAATGGGGTATGGGGGATGAAATTTTGAAAATAAAGGAAAAAGAGGGGGAAAGAGGGATAGAGGAGGGTAGGGGGTAGGTATAAGGGGAGAGAGGAAAAGTAGGAGGTAGGGAGGGATTTGGGTGGGTAGAATGGGTAGGGGGTAGAAAAATAGGGTTGAGGAATCGCGGCGGGCGCCAGCGATGTGACCGATGTCACCGGTTAGCATGTGGCTAACGTCGGTGGGTAATGATCAGTGCACCGTCACAAAAGCAATGTGGACCGATGCTGGTCAAGAGGGGACCGTGAGTGGTCAAGGAATAACCGGGATGGTTAACCAAGGTGAAGAAGAGGATAGAAAGGAAAGGTTAAGAATGGGTTAGGAAAGTATGGTAGGTGGAGGAAGGGTTAGATGATATGGGTTAAGAGGGGTAAGGGGAATGGGTAGGTTGGGTAAGGGATAGGGTAGATAGGTTTTGGGTAGAATGGGTGGTTTGGGTAATGGTTAGGGTAGATGGGTTTTGAGTAGAATGAGTGGTTTGGGTAAGGGTTAGGGTAGAAAGGGTTCGGGTAAAATGGGTGATGTGGGTAAGGGTTGGGGTGAATAGGTTTCGGGTAGAATGGGTGGTTTGGGCATGGATTAGGGTGAATAAGTTTTGGGTAGAAAGGGTAGTTTGGGTAAGGGTGGGGTAAAATGGTGGTTTGGGTAAGGGTTAGGAGTAAAATCGTGGTTTGGGTAAGGGTTAGGGTAAAATGGTGAAAACAGGGTAAGATGGGAAGGTGTGCTAATACCTTGTTCTTGTGATTGCGAGGCCCGAGATGAGCTACGGATGAGGGATCGAGAGCCACTTATATCTTAGTAGAGCTGTATGAGTGGGTGACTTTCAAGTGAGTCACATTGATGACGTTGGCCGATTGGGATCTGTCGTTATGGGTGGGTTGTGAGAGAGCGAGTCCGATGGTCACACTCATCGAGAGATGGGATTCTCATGACCAACACTTTCCACTTGCCAGCAAGGGAGATGACCATCACCCTAGAGGATGTATATAGGATACTACTACTACTTATTAGTGGAGACCAGTGTACTCGGTGACATCGGAGGTCACGGTAGGGTGTATAGATGAGGTGTTTGGAGAGAGAGCGGGCGAGTTGCACTACCACAAGTGCCATCCCGAGTTACCAAGAGATTTATGCTTTGCCCATTTGGAGGGAGATGAGGTTGTGATTTGATGATGGATTCGATCGGATGCTACGCATTGCCAGATTTAGAGGGTGGGCGGTTTCCATGGTCGCTGATGGGTGTCCTTTGGGAAATGATGATTGATCATACTCCAGGTTTTGCATGGGCACCGGCTTTCTTAGTGAAGTATAGAGAGTTGTGGGCCTACAGGTGGTTGCGGAGACACACGATCATGTTGCATTTTCCTTCTACACTGTTGGGCCTATGAGCACATTATGTGTGTGTGACAGAGGCCTACCCAGTACATGTACATACATTTGAGTGGGGAAGATTCGATTTGGTTTGAGACGATGGGTGCCAACGGGTGATGTGCAGAGAGAGACTACATGTATGCGTAGCGTATTATAAGACATGAGACCTAGAGAGCTTGTCCAGTGTGATATAGTCCTGAGACCTTATGTGACCTATCCCTTAAAAAGGGATATTTGTAGAAACTAGAGGATTAGTTATAGAGGTGAGAGGTGGATAGATGGACACTAGGGCGGGGAGTATGAGATGATACCTGGCCGGCCAGTGAGGTGACAGTTTGGTTTAGTGCGAGATGTGCCTCCACCCTTCCCACAATATAGGAGGGATGATGTGGAGAGACCTTTGTCTCCACCCCATTCGATAGAGATGATAGGGGCGGAGGAGCAGCCCGTGGACTATGGCACGAGATGCGGGGGTGATAGTGGCATATAGCCGGTGGTGGTGCCATACGAGGTAGGTTCAAGCATGGACAATTGAGAGGAAGGGGGGCCTCATAGGTATAGGAGGAGGAGCTGAGGTGTAGATATTAGAGGATAGTGTGATGAGACCACCACAGCACAGTCTCATTTGCTTGATTCCGGAGGCACGAAATGAGGTCAAATATTACGAGGATCACTACAGACTACCACAATAGTGGTGTAGATTTTCTATCTTACGCCGAGTATAGAGCACGGGAGCCTCGAGTGAGCGAACACATCTTGTATGTATAGTGCTTAGAGTATAGGTGGCCGGCAGAGCCCAATGGCGAGCAGAGGACATCGACCGGTGTATAAGGGAGTCAACATCAAGTGTCGAGCCATCTAGTGGTAGATCGAGAGTGGTGAGCCGTCACTCCGGGTCGAGGGGACTATCGGCACTACTGGATGAGGGCGATATGGTATAGCATCTGTGATATTGTATAGTGTCTATTTTTATCTTGTTGGATTTTGGATCTATACAAGCTTTGTGCGAGATGAAGAAATATTATATTTATTTTTTACATATGATGATCCCGCCTATAGCTGATGATGATTATTTTTTGGAGATACACATTTATGTGATACAGTGTACATTGTATTGATGCACATGTGTATATATGAGGAGATAGATGATATTTGGGTGATGTTGTTTTGATGTGTATGAGTTTTATTTTATTATGATATGGATGGAAAATAGATGAGTTAGGTATGGATCGAGTCGAGTCGGTTTAGGCATGGATTGAGTCGGTTGGTTTAGGAATGGATCAAGTCGTCGGTGTAGGCATGGATCGAGTCGGTGTAAGTTTAGGCATGGATTGAGTCACCTTGGTTTAGGCATGGATCAAATTAGGTTGGTTTAGGCATGGATCGAGTCAGTCGGTTTAGGCATGGATCGAGTCAAGTCGGTTTAGGCATGGATCGAGTCAAGTCGGTTTAGGCATGGATGGAGTCAGGTTGGTTTAGGCATGGATTGAGTCAGGTTAGTTTAGGCATGGATTGTTCATTTTGGTATTTTGGTAATAAATGTTAATGCAAATGAATGTGATGGTGTAAGATGTATAAATATTGATGATGTATGAAAATGTGAACTAAGGTAAGAGGTAAAAGTTATGTGGTATATGATGTATATATATGGGAAAATGATGTGGACATGGTTTAGATTTATGTTTGTTTGATATAATAGGAAATTAAGTAAAAGGTGGGGAAAGTGGTTAGGGTAAAGAGTGGTGAGCTAACCTTCCAGGGGCCCCATGCCCTGGAAGTCTTGCCTACATAGTCCCGGTGAAAAGTGACCTCGAGACTAATGTAGTTCTCACATAAGCTAGGGAAGGATATTGAGAAGATAGAAGAAGAGGTTGGTAGGTTGGTAGGTAGGGTTGAGGCCAGGTCATAGGTATGGTTAGGACAAGGTTAAGTAAATGTGGGTAAATTATAGGTAGATAGGAGAAGAGGTCGGTGGTTGATAGGTAAGGTTGAGTCCAGGTCATGGGGATGATTAGGTTGAGGTTATTTAGGTTTGGGTAGAGAATAGGCTAGGTGATGTTAGGCTGATTGTGGTGAGAGAAGAAAATCCCAAAAAACAAGCATCAAGGGGCTAGTCCTACATAGGATGATCAACAGGTAATAAAGAGGTAAAAAGATAAGAGGCAAGAAAGCCACTTGATTGGCAAGGATCAAAATGTGTGAACCATGTTTGTAGATAGGTTGTGAACGTAAGACCCTAAAGACATTGATTACATGGGTGATTATTCCAAAGGTGAAAAATAGTCACATGATCACCAAATGTCGTAGGTTCAACAAGTCCCTTGAGGTATGAAGTAAAAAGTCATGGGTATGGAGGTGAGGTAATTAGATCATAGGACAAGGTGCATGACTTGTTGGAAAGAGATCCAAGATCATAATAGGCAAGTCCATGATGAAAAAGTTTCTTTTTCTTTTTCTTCTTGACTTTTTAGATAGACTGATTGATGCGGGAAGTCTATATGGGATGAATATATGTCTCCTTGAGGTCTTCACGAAGCTGATCGATGTGGGAAGCTTCTGAATATTTATTTTTGAGGAAATAGTCTTCTTTTTGGATAGACTATGTAGAGAGGTGCAAGCTTTTATAGCTATCCTTCGAGAGAGAAGTCTACTTATAGCAGCAATTTAAGGCGGAAGATGTCCTTGTCGAGGGATTCATCTTTATAGTGAAAGTTTGCCGACTCAAGGAGTTAATCCCTTTATCTTTGGAAATAAATTTTTGTGGCTTTTAAGTCATGGACTAGACTATAACGAAGCATTTGGTTCTTGTTGATAAGGCAAGGATGAGACGACCATGGGATCTCATCTAAAAGAAGATGAAAAGTATCCATGAGAATCATGCCATGCACAGAGCCATGGTGCACATATTTAAGATAAGGCACAAGGGTAACAGGTAATCACATGATTCTTTTTAGTCATTGGTATGAGGTGCGAGAAAGAGAGAGTTAAATGGTGTTCAAGGCATGAGCATGAAATAGATAAATAGTGATGTAGGACTAAAATTCAACGGTAGAGCGGTCGAAGATGCAAGGCATTGAGGGGCTCGTGTTCAAGATTATTGTTCAATGAAGACAAATGATAAGCACTGATTTATAGTCATGGGTCACGATGTATGGTCCAAGCCAATTAGGAGCAAACTTGCCCCGTTTTCTTTTCTCTGCTTTGGTTACATGTTGATTTTCCTTGAGGACAAGATCACCGACCTTGAAGGTGCATTCATGGACACGTTTTTCATAGGCACGCTTGATGTGTTTTTGGTAGACTTGGAGATGGTCGAGAGCATGAAGACGACGTTCGTCTAATAACTCAAGTTGTGCTAAAGTGGTCTTGGCGAAAGTCATCATTACTGAGCATGTCTTGAAGAGAAATATGAAGAGATGGGATCCGACTTGAGAGGTAGAACTGCCTCGATTACCATAGACCAAAGAAAAAGGGGTGGCAGCAGTGGAAGTGTGAATACTAGTACGGTAGGCCCAAAGGGTGAAAGGAATATGCGTATGCCAATCCTTCCCAGTATCGTTAACCACTTTCATGAGAATTTGGTTCAGAGTTCTTGTTGGTTGATTCAAACTTAGCCATTGGTTTGTGGGTAATATGGTGAGGAGAAGCTTAGCTGGATGCCAAAGGCATTGCAAAGTTTCTGTAGGGTTTTGTTTTTAAATTGTTTTCCGTTATCAGTGATGAGGCGATGTGGAACACCAAAGCGACAAATAATGTGATGATTAATGAACTCACATATTTTCTCAGCTTTAGTGGAGATGATGGGTACGGCTTGAACCCATTTGGTATAGTATTTGGTAGCGGTAATGATCCATTGATGTCTCGGGAAGAGTGAGGATTGATCTCTCCAACAAGATATAAACCCCATTGGGAGAAAGGCCAAAGGTCACAAGTAACTGTAAGGCATGACTAGGTGTATGATGAAGATTGGCATGTTGTTGACATTTTATACAACACTTAACATAGTCGCAACAATCATGATTGAGGGTGGCGAGTAATAGCCTAGGTGAAGAATGCATTTAGCAATGCTGCCTTTGAAGTGACCTTTGCATATGCCATCATGAACTTCCTTAATGGTATAGGGGATTTCAGAGCTGGTAAGGCATCGTAAGAGGATACCGTCAAAGCCGCATTTATAAAGGAGGCCACCCATGACGACATAATGAGAGGCCCTTTTGAGAAAGGCGCGCTGTCCATTACGTGTGAGGTTAGGGGTAAGATAGAAAGGGAAAGGTAGTCAACAAGATGCTTATACCAAAGGTCTTGTGTGTTTAGTGAGGTGGTTCGAGACAAGGTTAACACAACAAGGTGCATAAGAAGGTCTTGGTATGCGTTTCACGGTGACAAAGATGTCTGAATCGTCAAGTGAAAGCGGGTATTTGGGAAGCAAGGTAGGCCATGGTATCCGTAAATTTATTGGTGGATCGCGAAACGGTTTGAATTTTATAGCGGTCAAAGGTAGTCAACATGATGTCGACGTAACATTTGTACTCTTGAAGTATTTCATTATGACACTGATAAACACCATTGACTTGGTTTACTACCAGTTGAGAATCACCAAAGATATTAATGGACTTAACATCTAAGGCATAGGCAGTCATGAGACCTAATACGATTGCTAAGCATTTGGCGATATTATTAGTGCACTCGAAGTCGAGTTTGAATGATAAGGGCATGGGTTCGCCATCAAGAGGAAATGAGGATAATGCCCTCACCACCCCACATTGACATTTGGAACCATGCAAAGAATAAGGTCATTTGGTAAGGGTCATCATCCAAGGAAAGAGTGGCAATGGATTCGTCAGGGAAATCAAAATTTGAAGGTTGATCTCCAGAAAGAGGTGCATTAGCGAGCTGGTCGTCAATGGCACGGCCCTTGATGGACTTTTGGTGAATGAATTTGAGGTTGTGGTCAGATGAAGAAGCATGAGCCAACGTGCTACACGTTGATTTTGGTAGGGTTTGGCATACATGAAGTGTAAGGGGTCAGTGTTGGTCACAACATAGGTTTTGTGGTTGAGTAGGTAATGGCGAAGTTTGGTGGCAACAAAAACTAAGGCTAAGAAAAGTTTTTCAGGATGAGTGTATCGGGTTTCATAGTCCAGAAGAGTACGACTTATGTAATAAACCACCTGCTCCCTATGTTGTTCATCACGATGAGCGAGCATGGCCCCTAAAGAGTGATCGGTAGCTGAGATGTATAGGTAGAAGGGTTGGTCGTCTTTAGGTGGGATGAGTACGGGTGGTTGGAGAAGGTATTGTTTTAGGGCCTCAAAAGCTTTGTGGCAGTTGTCATCCCATTTGAAAGAGACATCCTTTTGAGGAGGTGATGAAATGGTTGACAACGGTCGAGAGTTGGGAAATAAATCGGTGAATAGATTGCAACTTGCCCTGCAAACTATGAAGTTGGTGAAGGTTAGTGGCGGAAGCATTTCGAGAATGGCCTTGACTTTGGCAAGGTTGACCTCTATACCACATAAGGAGACGATAAATCCTAGGATTTTTCCTAAGAGAACCATAAAGACACATTTCTTGGGTTGAAGGCGAACACAATACTTGATGAGGTGATCAAATATGGTCTTTAAGATTGTAAGGTGTTCAGATCGATGTTTGGATTTTGCAAGGAGATCATCTACGTAATCTTCCAATATGTGGTGCATGATGTCATGGAAAATGTAGGTCATAGCCTGCGATACGTGGCACCAACATTTTAAGGCCGAAAGGCATAAATCGATGGTAGAAAGTCCCCAAGGAGTGATGAATGTAGTTTTATGTTGATCCTTTGGAGCAAGTAATATTTTCTTATAACCCGAGAAACCATCCATAAGTGACAAAGTATCTCATGACCAGCGGTAAGGTCGACCAACCGGTCAATACCGAGGTAGAGAGAAAGTCATCTTTTGGGCAAGCGAGGTTGAGGTCACGAAAATCATGCAAATGTGGAGTCCCCCTGTCGCCTTAGTGACAGGGACGATGTTAGAAATCCATTGGGGGTAATCGATAGGTAGGATGAAGTAAAGCCAGAAAGGAGTTTAAGTTCTTCTTTGACGAAAAGTGCAATGTGAGGGTGCATTTTTCTCAACTTATGTTTTACAGGTTTGGCATCGGGAATGGTTACAATATTGTGGACCACGGTAGTGGGATCAATACCGAGCATGTCAAAGATATGACCAATCGAAAGTATGGTTATAATATTTAAGAAACAAAGTGAGGGCTTCTTGTTGAAGAGCATCTAGAGATTGGCCAATCTTGAGAATGTGGGGTCTTCACGAGTGTGGATGTTGACTTCGATAGTCGATTCATTCAACATTGTTTACGTCTCTAAGGGTAACGACCGGTGAATGTAAGAGTCTTCAGCACCAAGGTAGGTGAGTATGGACTCATCATCCTAACATTGAATGACATTAATAGAAGGAGTATCATCCTCAACCATGTCAGGATACAAGAAAGGAAGAGAAGAAGGAGCCTCGCCATCACGTTGATAAGTCAGAGGTCCTAAGGAAATGGTGTTTATGAAAAAAAAAAGTTAGGAGGGATAGATTTAGGATCCATTGACTCTGTTGATGAAGGTGGTGAAGGTGGTGAAGATGGAGCAGGTGAAGAAGGTGGAGATGGGTCAACATCTTCAATGAGTTCAATACGGGGCTTTTTGGTAGGTAGTTTGGTAAAACCGATTCCACTATGATCATTGTGTTTACGCATGGTACATGAAATAATGGTGTGACGGCCTTGCTCATAAAAACCAAAGCCAAAGCCTTTCCACACACATCGGTGTAGGAAAGTGTGGGCGAAGCGGCGATTGGTGAGCGACTGAAGGTCAGCTGAGAAGGGTTGAGTTTGTGATGGTGGTTCAGGTGTATAAGTGGAAGTATCAAGTCCCCCATAGGTAAGATGGGTGTGAAGGTGAGGAGGACCATAAAGGAGATGCTCGCCTATGTGATGATCATAGTGAGGATGTTGGTGAAGGTTTCCATACTCTTGTGGAGTAAGGAATGTATTAACATTGTACAAGTGATACTCCCCCATAATGAGGCGTTGAAAAACACCCTCTAAAGGATTAGCGGTTGATATATTGATAGCTGGAATGGAGGAAGAGTTAGAGGTTGGATCAGAAGAGATATCGGTGGGTTGGGCATCGATGTGTGGTGGTAGCTATAGCAGCGGTAGGGATGGAAGAGTTAGATGAGGAAGAGGTTGTGGCAGTACTTGGTGGATGGGGTCATGGGTGAAGAGGAGGGGGGAGGTAGATGCCTTAATAGGTGCAAGAACGTCGTTAGGTCGGTAAAGCATGTTACAAGTTTTGAAAGGTGATGGGTCATTAGAATGGTATAGGAATGTCCTCATGTTCAAACTTTACACATCAAAGTAAAGTATAAGGAACACAGCCCATAACGCAAATCTAGGGTCTGCCAAGCAACATGTTATATTGAAACTCCCCTTCCAAGATGTAGAATAACTCTGGAACATTACGGGGACCCACACAAACATGGAGAATAACGGTCGAATGTAGAGGTGGTAGCATCATTGAATGAACGCAACATGACCGGATGCTTATGCATGTAATTGTCGGATGTACGCACATTTGGTCGAATGCATGAGAAGAGATGATGTTAATGCTTACTAGCGCCCCATCGATCATGACACGTCACATGCGTAAATTATCGATATGGACGAAGATGAAGAGAGTAGGATCTGGTCGTCGGTTTGGTGGGGTACAATTTTTCGTTGAGAAACTGAGGGCGGAAAATTGATGAGCAAAGTGGAGATGTTGAGGTAGGTGGTAGTATAGTGAGAGAGGAAACATGATGAGGTGTGATGATAGAAGCTACGGTGTGGGGTCATTAGGTAAAACCTCAATAGATTGAAGGACCTCCATGAGGGCTTGACGATGTGACTCCGAGGTTTAGATGAGATCATACAAGGACATTTTGAGAGAGGATTGGTGCAACTATTTGAGCATCGCACGCGGTGCGTAACCCCATCGAAATAGGATATGTTGGACCACGGATAGTGACTTTAGGTGTGGTGTAATTGGTATGTTGGGTACGTGGTTGGTTGGTGGGTCGGCTACTTTGTCTTTCCCTTTGTCTTTCTGACCGCAGGTAGCAACGTGAACCATGTTGATTTGAGGTAGAGAGGTGGATGGAGTGGGGTTACCATGAAAGGTATACCGGCAGGAAGGGCATTTACCAAGAGGTGGGTAAGAGCCTTACGAATGAGTGTCCAACATTGGCATTTAGGAGGGGTTTAGCAATCTCTCGGATGCGGACCATGTTGATTTCAAATTTTGGAGGTGGATAAAAAGGTCGTGGAGGTGAAGATGGAGGTTGTGGTATAGGTGTAGGAGGAAGATGTGGAGAAAGTGGTGGAGGTGAAATAGGTTCATCATCAAGGAGGTCATCGTCATCAAAATTTGGGTCAAAAGGACATAATTGAATGAGGAAGCCTTTAGACCCTTACAGCTCTCAACATCATGTCCTGGCACACGATGGTAAGCACAAATTTTAGTATCGTCAAACCCTTCTGGTTTAGGTTTGAGAGGGTCGTAGGGTCTAAGAGGAGGTAGTGTGATAACAGAGCTCTCCAGGAGGTTACCAAGGATAGTGGCGTACGATCCTACCAGTGGATCACAATGTGAAGTAAATGTAGGTTTGGTTGGAAGAATGGGTAGTTGTGGTGGTAGTTGAGGTGACATGGTCTTGGATTTGGGTTGCACTTTCTTTGGTGGAGGTGCAGCAATAGAAGGAGTAGAAGGTTTAACTAACTCCTTAGAAATTGGTGGATTTTCGATTTGTGGTGCTTTTTGTTAGGTAGAGGTGTAGATGGAGCACATGCTCTAGATAGAAAGGAAGATGGTGGGAGAGGACGAGTGACCCAAGGGGACAAGTGAGGTGCAATTGTAGGGGTTGGTCGAGGTCGAGAGGGAAGTACGAGGTAAAGGGGAAGAGAAACGTCATAGGTGGTGAAGGAGGTATAGAAGGCAATGGTTGTATAGGAGGAAAATAAGTTATAGAAAGGGTGAGGAAGAACGCAAGGTTCACTTAGGCGAGAGATGCACCTAATGTAGTAAAGGTGCCAAGGAATTTTGGGTTTACCCTCGGAGGAGAAAAATTTTGCAAGGTCGAGGGGTGAGGTCCCAAGATAGATGGTAGGGGTGAAGGTTATAAGGGTGTAGTAGTGAGGTCGGTGTATGCGGTTTAGCGAGGTTGGGTTTTCCGTTTGGGTTGGGGAGTTAGTGTAGTAGGCCTACGGGAGAGGTAGTCGAGTCTATCTTGATAGGAGGATGTGCAAGGTTTGATATCGGTGTGACCCCTAGGACACTAGCGGGTTTAGATATAGTGGATGATATTGGAACACGTCGGCTAGAAGTAATGGGTCAAAGGCGTAGATGAGGATGATGCATGTGATAGAAGATGTATCGAGGGTGATGTTCATATGTGATTAGGGTTGTGAAAACACCTTTGGGTAAATGGTAGAAGTGTATACGTGGAAGATGATTGCATTTGGGTCGAGGCCGGGAGTAAAAGATGCCCCCAAAGTGAGGCCCTATCAACAAAGTCTAGACAGTCGATAAACGTGAGAACGGCACCTGGGGTAGATGAGATAGGAGTGGAGCGAGTGGTGATTCCTATAAAATGTCTCTGAGAAACCGGGACTTCACTAGCTTCGGCCTCTATAGGTAAGAGAGGCTAAAAGCGAGTCGCATGATCTTGGGTGGCTAAAGGAGGATGGTCACCGAGTGGTAACGGAAAATATACGAGATCTTGAATAGGTGGAGGAGATAATGGGTGCTCCTTTGTGGGTGGAGGAGGTACTTGGTGACACTCACTAGGCGGAGGGGTGAAGGTGAAATGCTTTCGGTGTTAACCAAAGATTCCTCCACAAGAGCACGGGAGATGAAGGGCTTTCCTCCGAGATTGGAGGAAGAGATGAAATAGGTTCCTGTGCGGGCAGAGGATTTCGGGCTAATATTTACTCAATGGAGGGGATAGAAGATAATTGGGAAATAGGCTGGTAAGTCGGTAAAGATAGCATGTACCTCACGTGTATTACTATCGTTTTTGAGGCATCACCGGTTTGATCATTAGATGGGGAATGGTTAGGAAATGGTTTCTTGAATATGTGAAGGTTTTGGTTGGTAGGTGCATTTGGGTTATCTAGGACTAACTCGCCGCTCTCAAGCATTCCCGAACAATGTTTTTAAGGTGATACAATTGTTATCACTGTGACCGTTTACACGGTGATAGTTACAGTAGTCATTTTCTTTGTACCAACCTGGTATGGGGTGAGAGGGATAAAAACTAGTATGTGGTTTGATAGGAGGAAGGGTGATAGCATTGGCTTTAATAAGCTTTTCTAAAGCATGATGAATAGTGTATTTCTTTTGTTCACATTTTAATTGGAAGGTTTGGACCAATGAAAGATTAGATGAAGGTTTAGCATGATTGGACGGATGAGTAGGGCCAGCTTTGAGTACCACCGTGTTGGCGGTTCCCTTGGCTTTGGAATAATTTGTCTAAGGCTTCAGGAAGAGGAAGTATTGTTTGACTTAAACGAGGAATTCTTGTTTCAGTAATTGTACCTTCTTCTCTTTGATGGCGTGAATTTCAAGCTTACGTGCCATAGTGAAAACCTCATCAAATTTTTGGAAGGTTTGCACCTATAAGGTAGGCGAGATATGTCTTGCATAGGCTCGTGTGAAGAGCTCTATGAGTTCAGTGTGTGGTAATTGGAAAGTGAGTTGGTTGATTAGGCTTCACCAATGGGCGAAAAAATATGTGATAGATTCATCGTCATATTGATGTGTGGAGTAAAGATCAGTCATGGTAACCTTCTTGATGACGTTAATCAAGAAATGATCCAAGAAGGCTTGGGCTATTTGGTTAAATGAGAAGATGGAATGTCTAGGTAATCCACTATACCAGTCCAAAGCTGGACCAGTTAGGGACATGGGAAAGGTTTGCAAAGATCAAAGCATCATCATGGGCAATTAGGTAGCACCCATGTTTGAAAGACCACAAATGTTGTTGTGGGTCCTCCTTACTATTAAAGCGGTTAAATTTAGGCATCTCCCAATGCACGGGATATGGAAGAATGGGAATGGATGGGTGAATAGGTTCATTACAAATCTCGTCATAGGTGAGAGAATTGCGAGGCAAAACAGATGCTTCTAATGTCTGCATCTTGTCCATCATTAATTTGATAAAGTCATTGTTAGGTTGTGAAGATTGGGTACCTCCTGTAGCGAAAGGAGGTTGTTGGACATATGAAGAATACGACATCCCAGAATATGGTGGTGTCGAATAAGGAGGTGGGAATGAAGTGACAGATATAGGGGGTATATACCTGGACTGAATGACCGATGAAATAGGAGGCGGCTGGTAATAGGTATGTGAGGGTGGGACACTCGTAGTGACCTTAGTAGAGATGTGAGGTAGAGATTGTGGAATAGAAATGACAACGTTTGAAAATGGGGTAGTGGTCATTGACACCAAGGGTGGTTGTGTTGCGACTGGTACATACGAGACAACAGGTGCGGATGATGCTATGTTTTGGGTAGTAGATGAAGGTATGGTGGAAGACTGCATGGGTGCCACAGAGGTAGCGGATGTGGCGTCGAAGCTAGTGTGGGACCTAGCTATGATACCACAGGGGATAAAATAGGTGAGGTTACTGTGGTAGGAGGCAAAGCTAATGCAGAAGTGGCCATTAGGGATGGAGGTAAAGATACAGGCATGTTGTAGATCAATTAACATGAAGGCATCTCGAGTGGAGGTATGGGTGAGGTAGTGGTTCAAAGCAGTGCGGGATTTTGATCCAAGAGTCATGCAAACTCCGTGTCACCTGTAGGAATGGTGATAGGTTGATTGGGATCCATGGGTGATGAGATGGAAGGTGGTGAAGGACTAGGTGGTGAAGGGCTAGGTGGGAGTGGTAATTGACTAGCGTGAAATACGAGGGTGCTTGCCTGACTATGGGTCAGCACCATATGGACAGGAACTGATCTGACAAGACTATATTTTGTCTGAATGACACAGAATACAACAAGACTAGGAAAATAGTCAGTGGAGAGTAAATTAGGTCAAAAGGATAGTAAAACAACACAAATCGACTAACGCTAGTTATAATAAATCGATTCCAGTTAGGATGGACTGATGCGCGTTATGTAAAATTGATGTGTCGATTCTTTTCGAAAACTAATAGTATGTTAAATGGTTGTCACAAAGTGTGACAAGTGTCAAACAAGATGAGATGTAAGGTGACGGTGATTGAGATAATGAAGATATGAAAGGTGAAAGGAGCTTTTAATAGCCCAGAAAGTGAAACAGATGTCTTTTGGGAAGGTATCTAAAATACTTTAGACCGACGCCGGTTGGGTTAAATCGATGCCGATTAGAGGGTAACCGTGGTTGGTTACTATGAGATTGAAACAGAGAATAAGAAATGTGGTTGTGATTTAAAATTTGATGTTGAATCAAACCCAGAAGTCTGAGAATGATGTAGATATGATCCAGGCACACTTAGACAAAGTCAGAATACACCGACTATGATTGGGAGTGTACAAGGAAAGATAAAAATAATGAACGAAAGCTCACACCTCAAAATACAAATCAAGCAGAACACTAAGAAATAACGTTCCTAGAGTGCCTATTCTATTACGTTTGTTCAACTTATGCTATTTTGTGGACTATTCATTATGAACAAAACAATAGAATTTTTTTTGGTGAGGAAGGCTTCCTACAAAGAAAGAATTCTAAAGGGTGAGGTTTCAGGAATGTTATGGTGGGGGTGGACTGCATGTCTTGATGGATGCTTGATGAGAACCAACGAGTTGGGAGAGTACCTGACAATCCTCAAGATCAGTGCGATCATTGTCAGGCTTTCCGAGGAAAGAAGATGTTTCAGAAATATGTGTAAATTAGATTCTTTGTGTAGTTTGGATATGACTCAGAAGAAGAGATATGTGCTTTCTACGGTTCGTTTGTCAACCATTAGCTGGGCATGACTTCCAGTGTATAGGTTGCCCTCAATTAATGTGAGCTAATGCAGCATATACATAATGAAATGTAATTGATTTTAAGCCCAAATCGAAATATTGAATTCGATGACACAAAGGATGAACATGAGAGAGTATGCTCTTTCACTAAGATGCAAGAAAACAAGAAGAAGAAGGTTCTTTTTAAATACACCAAAAGGAATGTATCTTTTAGAGCAAATAGAAAGAAGAGAATGTTACCAAGGAGAAAATTTTAATGTGAGTGCTATTAGAAGGAAAACAAACACACAATTTTTCACCTAGGAATGAAGAAATATGCAAGGAACCCCAAATGGGTCCCATGGCGTGCCAAAATGTTTCACCTAATTTCTTAGTTTCCTAAGAGAAGTACTTGACAAAGCAGATAAGGTAAAAGGTGGTAAAGGAATACTTGCATAGGCAGGTTGAAGGTTGTTGCACACTTAATGACTCCTCGATCCGAGGCTGACCGTGAGAGCTTCCTTTTGGCTAGGAGGAACTACCTAAAATACAAAACAAGACCACAAAAGAGATTTAAACAATATATGGCGGTGGGACTACCTAGCAATGCTATTTCCAGGAAGTACAAGTACATCCTAGCTGGTTGTCATCATCCATTGTTTTAAACAAATTAATGTAAAACAATAAGAAAATCCTATCAGTAATTAATTGATTTAGGTACCTCAATTAAATACAATAAACAAATCTAAAAGTAATAGGCTAGGCTACAATCAAATCCAAGGAGGTAAGGTACTGTCACAGGTGTAGGTATAGGTTAGGGTATGATTCTAGGTAACTTAGGTCAATAGGTAAGGTGTTTTAATGTTCTATTATGGGTCAAGAAAGAGGACACAAAGACCGATGTCCTGTCTTGAGGAAACTGGTACCGGTTAGGGGGCCACCGATGACGTCACTTGGTAGTTTGAACAGGGTCAAACAAGGGTATGATAGCAAGTTTAGATGACATAGAAGGTCTAGAAAGTCAGGGAATGGGCTTGACAAGGTTTTGGTGGAGGTGAGATAAATGTGAGGTGGGGTAAGGAAGGATTGGGTGAGTCTTAAATATCGTAGGGGAACCAACGCCGGTTATAGTCTACCGGTGCGATTTGTAGAATATTGGAAATCATATAGAGGGGACTTGGGTCTCCTTTGTGATTGCACAAAGGACAGGGGCTGTTTAAGGTGAGTTTCGAGATGGTCCGAATAGGTTTTGGTGGGGTTTTACAGGAGTGCATAGGAGGTCGGTGTGAAGGGGAGATCTAAGGGTGGCTTAGACAATAAAATGCATGTAACGAAGTGAATATAATGCAGCAATAGGGAAACAACAGAGTAAGGTGTTCTACTTACTTTAAGACTGATGCATGTGGATGTGCGGAGTGGATTGGAGGTGCTTTGGTATGAAGGCTGAGTGGTATGGGAGAGTCACCAAACACTTGAGCTCTTGCATGGGTTGTTTGGGCTCCTTCTTGCTTAGTTCTACGCTCAACCTGGTAGCTTGAAATGAGTGTTGGATGGCCTCTAGATGGATGTTGGTTGTCTATGTGTGAGAGAGAGATCGATCTTTCTTACTTGTATGTAACAGAGTTCGTTCTCCATGTGCCAACCTCTAGAATGAGGTAAGAAAACAAGCATTAAAGGTGACCGGCAGGCGATTCTGAGTTAACAGTCGATTAAGGGTGATCAAGCGTCGGTTGAGGCGATTCCCTAGGACATGCTAAAATTAGGAGATCAAGGCTCAAATGGATGCCAGATCTCACTAATCATCCAGAACATGCGTGGGGGTATCCGTTGTCTTTGCGAGAATGAGGTTTAGGCCTTTAATTTGGGTTTGTTAGTTAGGTTTTAGTTAGTTATGGCAAGTTACTAATAATAGGATTAGGGTGAGGTGTCTAGGTGAGGTGGAGGGGTGGGTATTAGTTAATTAGGATAATTAAATAATAATTATAATGAGGGTAAATGATTAATTTAATTAAAGTAATTAAATTAATATAGTGTGGGGTGAAAGAGGGCCATGGTTAGATGAATTAGTTTGAGTCGATTAATTAACAAGGGGCTAAGGGGAGTGTGACCTGATTTTGATGTCTACACTTACCACATCCTCATAATTATTTATTGCACAAAAACTTGGTGCGCAACCACACAATATCCTACATGAATTTATTTCCTAAAATTAATAGAATATGTATTCCCTACTCCATTGATTCATTCTTTTCCTACATAGGGGTCATAATGTATTCCTTTCCATCCTTCATCACCTTGTAGGTGTTTGCGTGCCCATCATGTTGTGCCTTTTGATCAAACTGTCATGACCTTCCAATTATCACATGACATGCATCCACATGATTTATGTCATACAAAACATCATCTTCACATCTCCCCATATGAAATTTAACCAAACATTTCTTAGTCATCAAAAATTTGGTGTCCCTTTTGCAACCACAAAATTTTTTAGGGATTAAGATGCTCAATCATATTCAATACCAAATTATATCACATATCTTTTCAACCAAAGTTTAATTTATTTTTCCATCTTCTATCAACTTACATACTTTTCCTCCTAATTTACATGTCATTTCAAACAAAAATTTCGTGTACTCAAGACCAATTTCCTTCTTTACTAGTTTCAATAATATGTTCTTGAACATCAATGCCTCTCCTCTCTTTAGGTACTCTCTGTGGCTTGACATATCATCTTCATCAACTTGTACACTATGCATAATTTGTTTGCTACACTTACCATCACTCTCAGGGCATGCACCCGACCAATCGAAGATATATGTGTTATTTCTCCACATGTATAACATGCGTCACTAAATCATGACCTCTTCCACATATAAAGGATCTTATTCCCTAGATGTATTTCCTCATATATGTGTTCCTTCATTGTGTAATTTCAAATTCACCTCACATTTATGATGTGTAGAGTTTCCCCGCCACCATATTTCTCGTGGCCTTTCACATATTTTCCTTTTCCTTGCTCGACACTTTATTTCTTGCATGCCAACTTTGTTGGTGCATGGGATCCTATGTGTCCTCCACTCACATATGGAGGGTCATCTCACATGGGTTAGGTTTAGGGTTTTCTTGTGAGTCATGCACTAGGGTTACTCAACACCCTATATGTACCCTTTCATTTCTGATTTATGAGTATGCCAAGACACTCTGTTGTCTTTTCACGAATGTGCAAGCTTTGTTCTGTTATGCAAGTTCTTCCATTGATTGATCAATTCTTCCTTGCGATTACGTTGGAGCCATTACGATTCCACTAGAGTGCAACTTCATCGTGGTGAATAGTTTCGATACGATTCATCAACTCTTTCATGGTATCAGAGATGAGATCGGGTAAACGTGCATTCGTCATTTGAGTTGTGATTACTCTTGGTTTCATTTTTTAACTCCTCGTGCAAGTTTTTCGATCATTAGATTCTAGAATTTTTATTGCTAACGTTCTTAACAAGTTGCTCTTGGAAAGTTTTTGGTTTTGTTGTGTTCTTTGTGCATGTGCAGATCTCCTTGATTTTTTCAGGGGTTTTATAGCTACATTTAGCTAGCTGTGGATAAATTTAGCAGATCAGCTAAAAATAGAGGTTCTTTTTTGGTTTTTTAATTTTTATTATTAAAGAATTTTTTTAGATCTCTATTTTTTTGGTCTTTTCTGTGTTTGCATGGTGTTTTTTATAGAGATTCAAGTCAAAACTTTGGTTGAAATTGGTGTTTTTCTCCTCTGCAAGCTGGTGAGCTCCTCTTCTCTGCCTCTCCCGAAACACGAGCTCTGCAACTCTTTCATGAGATTCAAGTCAAACCTCGGTTTGAAATTGGTGTTTTTATCCTCTGCAACCAAGATCCTCTTCTCTACCTCTTTGAACATGAGCTCTGCAACTCTTTCATGGTATAAACACGAGTTCTACCTACGGTCTATCGTGGCCTCCTCGTGATGCCGCCGTGGTATGCGTTTTTTTGTGGGTCGTGACCTGCTCCGAGTTTGAGCTCTTGCCCCGCCCGTGCTCGATCCTACTCTAGCTTACTCTAGTTCTCCTCTGGGCCGTGTGCTCTCTGCACCACGAGCCCTGCTCTATCCTGGCTCCCACTCCCGCACTTGGTGACTTGGTTCTGCCCACTACTTTCCCATGTGCCCTGTTTCCCGTTTTCCCTTGGCCCTTGGCTTTTCCCTTTCCTCCAATGGTTTCCACCGATCTTTTTTTGGTAAGTTTGGTCAACATGTTTTTCGGTAAGTTTCTTTAAATCATCCTTTTTATAAAGTGTTTTTAAAAAAACTATTTAAGGTGTTTGATTTTTTAAGTGGGCATTTAAACTTATTTAAGGCAAGTTGCAACCGTGTTTTTATATATATATAACGGTAAGTTTTGAAACAATTTAAATTTGATTTCTTTTAAAAAGGAAAGTATTTAAATATTTAATTAGGATTTAATTTTAATTAGATCTTAATTAGTGTTTCTCTATTAATCGTAATTAATTAGATTTAATTATATTAAATCTAGTTTTATTAATTACGATTCTCATTTACGATTAGTAACCTAATTTAAATCGTCTTTTAAATTAACGTTAATTATCATTTTTCTTAACTCCCATAGCTTTAAATTAGCTAAATTAGGCGTTTCAAAATGATAATTTTTAAGCGTTATTGTCATTTTTTTACTAATCGTGTGCTCAAGTGTGTAGTAACACTCCGAGCACCTATTTGTCTTCTGCATGCTTTTTCGGCATTCTGAAGATCTTTCGGACTCATCTTGAGTTCGTTTAAAACATTATATTTTACCCTTATTATTGCTTGCGACTAGTGAGCACATCCGCCACAGTTTGCAGCAAGGGGGTATCCTTTGCGACGTGAGACATTTTTCTCACAACCAGGATTTGATTTCACCTCCTTCCTAGTTTTTTACAAATTGTGCTTGTATACGGTGTCACTTTGTTGCGCTCCACGAAACATGATTGTGGTCTCCTCTCTTGTGCGTTATTACATTGATTACAAGGCAAGTTACTGTGTTTCTACAACGCGCTTGGACCCGATTGTATCAACGCACTAAAATATAAAGTTCCAAAGCATGGGGTTATTATATTATCATGGGTGGTCATGCGT
Organism: Taxus wallichiana var. yunnanensis; assembly: GCA_018340775.1. Taxonomy (NCBI): domain Eukaryota; kingdom Viridiplantae; phylum Streptophyta; class Pinopsida; order Cupressales; family Taxaceae; genus Taxus; species Taxus wallichiana. Next base: position 121,607,800 of record CM031238.1, read on the forward strand.
TTCTTTTATGCATTCCTTCTCTCTCTCTTCACTATGGATGCACTCTCAATTCCCTTTCTTGTGTCATTCAACTTCTTCGAATGGAGATAGAAAATGATTATGAAACTAAAGGGTAAAGGGTTATTCCGCATCACCATGGGAACTAAGACTGAACCAGATGACGAACCTTGAAAAATCTAAGTGGTTAAACCGTAGTGATGAAGCTTTAGGTCTTCTTTGCATGTTTGTTTCTCTTGACTTGCTCTTCCACATTGAGTCATCCAAAACACCTAATTATATGTGGACAACATTAGATGAAATGTTTGGACAACAAGATGACATGAGAGCGCATGAGTTAGAAAACGAACTACTAGGGTTAAATCCTAGTGATTTTGAAAACCTACAAGCATTCTTCTCTAAGTTTGTCCACACTAGATTGTTGTTAAAGGAATGTAAATTAGAGAAGAAATATTCTCAATTGATCTTGTTGATTCTCTCTAAGTTAGGTCCTAAATTTTATGTCTTTCATCATCAACTTTTTACGCTACAAAAGCTGCCTTGAGTGATACTTGGAAAATGCCCTCCTTTGACTGTTTTTCGTCCCAACTCATTTGAGAACAGGACAAACTCATTCAAATGGGGTCTCTCAAGTCCAAGGCACATGCCCTGCATGAAAGTACCCGAAGGAAAAGAAGACTGAAAAGAAGAAAGAAAAAAGGATCAACCTAAGAAGGAAACCAAGACCAAAACTAGAAATAACACGAACGCTTCAACTTCTAAGCCTAGAGCACAGAAAGACAAGTATTTTGTTCCTATTGAAAGAAGCCTGGTCATAAAGAGCATCTATGTATGAGAAAAAAATTGATCACCTTACTCATTTACTTGAGAAAAATCAAATAGGTGTTCCTGAGTCTATCAAACAAAATGCTCTGAAGGCCAAGTCTTCCACTACAAAAGGTTCTAAATTTGATAAGAAGAAAGGAAAGACCCTTGTAGTTAAAGTTGTTCCTTCATCGACATAGGTTATAGATTCCGGTGCCTCGCACCACATGGGTTCTTCACATGTTGAGTTCTCCAACATCGAGCCGTGTGATATGTCACAAATCACAATGGGTAATGAAACGACAGTGTCAGTTTCTAGTAGTGGATCGGTAGAGATGGATGGGGGAACATTCAACCAAGTGTTGAGTGTTTCTGATCCCTCTACCAATCTCTTATCGGTTTACCAAATTACTCACCTTGGTGAAGGAATGCGAGTGGAATTTGGTCCTAACTCGGTGATTATTCGTGAGCTTAACGATGACACTACAGTGGCTAAGGGAAAGGCGGATCACCATTCATGGTTATATACCTTTTCCAACTTTAATTCTGATTCTATGCCCACTACCTTGCTCACTCATGTAAATGAGGTTAGTAAGCTATGGCATGAGCATTTCAGACATCTAAATTATCACTACCTTGAACAATTGAGCCAAAACGAAATGGTCAACGGGTTACCTCGTCAAGTTTTCTAAGGGTATTTTTGAGGGTTGTACCCTTGGAAAGCATCCTAAAAAGAACTTTGACAAAGGAAAAGCTTGGAGAGATACTCGTCCCTCGGATCTTGTTCACAGTGATATTTCTGGTCCATTTTCGTCTCCTTCGTTTACTAGAGATATTTATGTGCTAACCTTTATTGATGACTATTCACAATATACTTGGGTATATTTTCTTAATCTTAAGTCTGAAGTCTTTGATCATTTTCAGACTTTAAGGCTCTTGCTAAGAAATAGGTGAAATGGTTTATTAAGGTTCTTTGAACCGACAATGGAGGTGAATATGTAAACAATAGGCTCATGGATTTCTATACTTACAAGGTATCTCCTTGTAACATATAGTTTCTTATAGTCCTTCACAAAATGGAGTTGTAAAAGAAAGAAACGTACTCTTAAGGAGATGGCCACTCTTATGATTCACTCAAGTCTCTTCCTTCACAAAGATTGGGATGAAGCGTTGAATTGTACAAATTACATTCATAACCATGTTCCACACAAGGCAATAAGAGGGATGACACCCTTTGAAGCCTGGTTTGGACACAAGCCTGATGTTGAGCACTTTCAATTCTTTGGATCCAAGGCTATGGCTCAGATTCCCAAGAAGAAACGCAAGGCATTGGAACCACAATCCAAACCTTGTATCTTTGTAGGGTATCCTGATGGCATGAAGGGATATCAATTGTTGAATCCTACTTCTCATGATCTTTATATTGAGAGAAGTGTTAAGTTCAATGAGTCTTCTTCGACTTATACTTCTCCACCTATTGAGGTTCTTCAACTCGTTGATTGATTCTGACTCATCAGATGATGATGTTGTTGAGCGTGCTCCTCTTCCTAATCCTCCCGACCATCAGACCTTTGAGTCTTCTGATTTTGATAGTAGTGATGATGAGGACTATGTCCCTTCTCACTCAAGTGAAGAATCTTCCAACTTTGAGCCTAATCCTCTTGGTCCTCTTTGGGCTAGGAAAAATTTGCAAAGTGCTGGAGATTTAGTTGGAGATACTTTGGATATGAGACATACTCGCTCAGATTTCGTTGGACCCCACTCTTTCTTCACCTCTGCTTCTGATCCATAGTCTTTCCAGGAGGCTTCTGGTATTCTGAGTGGGATTTTGTCATGGATGAGGAGTATTCCTCTCTCATGAAGAATGATACTTGGGATCTCACCCCTCTTCCGAAAGGAAGAAAAATCATTCGGTGTAAGTGGGTGTTCCGAACAAAGTATGGAGTAGATGGAGACGTTGAAAAGTTTAAAAGGATATTAGTAGCTAAGGGTTTCTCCCAGATATTTGGGGTTGATTATACTAAAACCTTTGCTCGGTTGTGAAGATGACTTCTATTCGACTGACCCTTGCCATTGCCACAAAAACAGATGGAAAGTCCATCAAATGGATGTTAAGAGTGCCTTCCTTCATGGTGACCTAGAGGAAGAGATCTACATGGAAAAACCTTCGAGTTATGTCCATGATCCCTCCCTCATTTGTAAGTTAAAGAAGTCTCTTTATGGCCTTAAACAAGCCCTTCGGGCTTGGTATGCCAAGATGGACTCCTTTTACTTACATCAGGGTTTACTAGGTGTCACTCTGATCCAAATGTTTATATTCTACGGAAAGATGACTCCATACTCATCCTTGTTCTCTATGTTTATGACTTGTTGATCACATGAAACTCTTCCTCTATTATTGATTCTGTGAATATCACCTTGGCCAACAGGTTTTCCATGACTGACTTAGGTCTACTTCATTACTTTCTTGGGATCCATATTTCACAATCTGACTTGGGAATTTTGATTTCGCAACCTAAGTATTCTCTTGACTTGCTTGATCGTTTTCAGATGTCCGATTGCAAGTCTTCTCCTACTCCTTTTCTTTCCGGGTTAAGTTGGTTTTAGATTTCTCTACTCCCTTGGTTGATGGCACCCTTTATTGACAGTTGGTGGGGAGCTTGATTTACTTGACTCACACTCGATTAGATTTATCTTATGCTATTGGGATCTGTCGACATTAAAATTTTCCTCCGTAATTTCTATTTTATTAATGTATATATTAGGAATAGGATGTTGTTAAGTATAATTAGTAGTGGCTTCGATAGAAGATAATGGCGCCGTCAGTATGGTGCCGCCAATAATGTAGAATACGGTATAGTCAAAGTATAATAGGAATGTTGTAAAAAGTAAATATTTGTCGTAAGTGGTCCGGTAATGTTAAAATGTCAAAGTTGGGATAAGTAGAGAAGTAGGGTCTACATGATTAGGAATTAGAAATATTATATTTGTAATAAGGACAAAGAGTGATGTCATAAATATTTTGTATATTTTATTTGTAAAAATTTCTAAAAAGGTGGAACCCATGTGAGATGATAAGGTTTATCTTATCTTAGAAGATAAGCCTACATGTAAAGGCAAGAGTTTAGGCATGGAATATGATTGGCCGGAAGAGATTTCCTATCCTATCTTAGAGATAAGGTGGATAATCCTGAATTCCTATAAATAAAGAGGCCACCCCCCCTCATTTAGCATAGAGAGAAGTAGTGAGAAATATTGTATGAGTAAGTGTGTAAAGGAAGCCATCATTTTGAAGGTGTGTTAAAGAAGCCATTAAGAGGTGTAATTGTGAAGTTTCTCCCATAGTTATTGTTTGAAGGCAAGTGAAGTTAATAACACTTGAAGAACCTCATGGGTGAGATTGTAACAATTTCATGTTGATATTATAATTTACACTGATATTTCAAATTTATCATTATTCCTTCTTATCATAGTCTATGGTATTCTTGTGTTATGTTTGTTGTTGTGTTTCCAGATTACATCCACCAAACTAAGAGTTGTGCATTAGTTAATAATCATAGCACGAGGAGTTCCCGGTGAAGAATTATCATAGTGCTGGATTGGTGTTGACATTTTGGTTCCGTTGCCGGGACCATTCCTCGTTGGTGGATTTTCTGGAGAAATATTCCCACTTAGTCAGAAAACATTTGGAGGGTAACCTTGTTTTTACTATGCATAGTAGTTACCATGGTAAAGTCACTTTTTAGTCGTGAATAGTATTTACCGTAGTAACTTCACTTTTTATTGTGAATAGTGTTTACTACAAGATAAAGTCATTTTTTTACATGATAACTTCACTTTTTACTTGTGAATAGTGTTTACCACAGTAAAGTCAGTTTTTACCGCAGTAAGTCAAGTTTTACCATAGTTTACCGTGGTCATTTTTATTTTCTATTATAGTGATTCCAATTATTTGTGCACATAAGTCTTGTTGATTGTACTTGTGGGTTGGTATTTCACTGTGGTTACTTTTGGAAATGGGGAAGATTCCTGTTTTTTCAGCCCAATCTAATGAAGATGCTTCCTCTTTTATTCAAGAGTTTAAACGATCTTGTATTTGTAATGGCCTTATAAGAAGGGAACAATGGACTGAATTTTTTCCTACCTTTTTGGATGGTTCAACCCTTAGGTGGTTTGAAACACTAGGTGATAATGTGAAAAACTCATGGAATTTATTAACTCGAAAGTTTTCTTAAAAGAATTTGGTGAACAACGAAATATGCAGATCTCATGATCGATATCACAAAGCTAGCCCAAGGAGAGAAGGAGAAGATAAGCGATTATCATGCTCGTGTTCTAGAGCTAAGGAGGAAGCTCGATGCCCAGATCCGGAAGGAAGGATTAGTGGATGGGTTAATGAATGGCGTGGATGATCTCCTCTATAAATTCTTCTTGGGATGAAGCCAGAGATCAGACAACGAGTGAAGTATGACCGCCCAACTACCATTGAACAAGCAAAGGAGATTGCAAGAAGGCAAGAAGAAATCATGGAAGAGGAGCCCAAAGAAATTGTTGCTAAAGTAGAGCCTACACCAGCACCTTTGGTCCAGAATCCACAACCACTCTCGGTGAGCACAAATCCTTCTCCTAGTACATCTACTGAGTATGAAGATCTTCTCAAGAAGATGGGTCAGTTAACTATTAATCTTCTTGAAGGAAAAGAATTTAGTTCTCGGGGAGGTGATAGAGGTCCAAAAGAAATATTTCTGAAGTTGTATGTTATGGTTGTTATAAAAAGGGTCATTATAAGTATAATTGTCCAGATAGAGCTTCTACATCTGGTACAAGAGATAATGATAAAGGGAAAGCACCTGTGAATTCTTTTGATGTAGTAGATAAGAGCATAAATAATGAAGTAGATGTGTTTGTAACAAAAAAAAAATAAAGAAAAAGATAACCAAGATGGAAATGATCCTAAGAAGATGAAAGGAGAAACTAGTAAGAAACATAGGAGAAGAAAGTTGGGTGTGCAGGATTTTCTGATTTCACAGGGACAAGGACCATACTCCATCTTAGACGATTTGTCCAAAAGGCCTGCAAATATTACATATGGTCAACTCTTGCTATGTCTTCTGAGAAGAGGCGGGAGCTGCGAAGTGGACTCAATGCTCAACGAAGGAAGGAGGTTGAGGTCCTGTTTTGGAGGCAAAGGCGGATCCCTACGCTCCACAAGCTGAGGTATTATGTAATGGTATTTCAATTCATGATGTCTTAGTTGATGGAGGTGCTGCAGTTAATGTAATGACCGAGTCTGTAATGAATATGTTGGGTTTAAAAATTGATTTCCCCTCAACACTTATGTTAAGGTCATTAAATAAAGGAAAAACTAAACCAGAAGGTGTAGTTTCAAATGTGGCAATATCTTGTTATGGGTGTTGTATGTGTGGTAGAATTTCAGGTGATGAAAAATGATATTGTTGCGTACCCAATGTTGTTGGGAAGACCATGGCTAAGGAGATTTCATGCAAGAAACTACTGGAATGAAGGCTTCATGACACTTGGATGTGGTAGAGAGAGGGTGAAGATAAACGTGATCCCTCGGCATCATAAGGCAGAACCTATGGATTCAAGTGATGAAACTGATGATTGGACATCCTCTGATTACTCGAGTACTAGTGAAGTGGACACTGAAGATGAAGAAAGTGAGGTTGATGTTTCGGTCATGGATATCCTTCCAGTCACACCGACTCATGATCCCATAAAATTATTTGAAGAAGAAATTGATGATCATCTCCAACAAATAAAGATTGGTGATGCTGTGATGGAGAGTGAGAAGGAATCCTACCTCCAGCTCTTTCGAAGGTACATACACATATTCAATTTTGATTACAAGGAACTCCGTCAAGTAAGTTGGGTAGAACATTCTATTGAGTGGTAGATGGTGCTTAAGCCCATAAAGCAAATGCTTTATAGAATGAATCCTAATTTTTCCAAGACTCGTAAAAGAAGAAATAGATAAGTTGCTTGATGCGGGATTTATATTTTTTGTGGAGAATTCGAGATGGGTTTCTCCCATTGTGATCTCAATAAAAAAGAATGGGAAGCTACACATTTGTGTGGATTATAGGAAGCTCAATAAGGCAACAAAGAAGGATCATTACCCTCTTCCATTCTCGATTAGATTTTGGACCAAGTAGTTGGCCGGAGTGTTATAGTTTCTTTGATGGATATAGCGGATACAACCAAGTTTGTATAGCGAGAGAAAGATCACTGAAGACCACATTCACCACTCCTTGGGAACATTTTCTTATAAAGTTATACCTTTTGGTTTATGTAATGCTCAGAACGTTCCAGTAACTTGATGAATAGGGTGTTTGAACCCTACATTGGGAACTTCATCAGAGTATTTTTGGATGATTTTTACATCTATGGGAGCAAGATGGACCACCTGCACTAGATGGAGACAACATTTCAAAGGTTAGATGAATCACAAGCCTCACTAAACCCTACAAAGCATGTCTTTGGATGTTCTAAAGGCATTTTGTTAGGGAATGTTGTATATAGAGATGGTATTGGTGCGATCCTGATAAAGTTTCAAAAATCAAAGAGTTACCATTTTCTATGAATAGAAGTAAGTTGAGATCATTTTTAGGCCATGTGGGTTACTATAGAAGGTTCATCAAGAATTTCTCAAAGATTGCACAACCACTAACCCAATTCTTGAAGAAGGATGTTACTTATGAACCAGGAAATAAGGCGCATGAAGATTTTGAACAACTAAAGGAAGCCCTGGTGTCTTCACCTGTTTTAAAGAATCTAGATTAGAGCAAGCCATTCATTGTGTATATTGATGCCTCAAATGCAGCACTAGGAAGTACTCTGAGCCAAAAGGATGAAAATGGGAATGATCATCCAATTTACTTTGGGAGAGCGAGACAAATGAGCAAAGTCTTTGAGGTAAATTATCATCCGAAAAAAAGAGGCTCTAGCTATCATTTTTGTTGTAAAGAAGTTTAGAAATTACTTGCTAGGGCAGAAATTTATAGTTGTAACAGATCATCAGGCTCTAAAATATATTGTCAATAAGCCTAACCCATCAGGGAGGATAGCAAGATGGATAATTTTGCTACAAGAATTTGAATTTGATATTATAGATAGGCCAGGAAAGAAGCATGTCAATGCAGATGCACTCTCTCGAGCCTATGATGGTTTAGGTTCACCTTGTGATGATGATGATTTCCCAGATGCAACATTGTTATCTCTTGACACAATCCCTAGTGAATACATAGATATTTGGAATTATCTAAATGAATTCAAGTTTCTTGATGGTGCCAATGCAAAGATTAAGAGGAAGATTACTCAAGCCAGTCGTCCATATTCTATTCTGCATGGAGTATTATTTCGAATAGGACCTATGGACGAGTCTGAGAGGGAAGTTGGACGTGATCAAGGGAAGGAGCTGATAGAAGAATTCCATAATGGTACATGTGGAGGACACTTCTCTGGACAACTTACAATAAGAAGGATCTTGGACGTAGGTTATCACTAGCCCACTCTTTTTAGAGATTGTTATAATTATTGTAAGACATGTGATATTTGTCAAACACATGGTAACCGTAAGACTTCATCAGCTCCATTATGCCCTATTCTTCCACTTGGTCCCTTTGAAAAGTGGGGAATAGACATTGTAGGTCCACTTCCAACTACCCCACGCCAAAATAAGTATATTGTAGTTGCCACAGATTATTTAACCAAGTGGGTTGAAGCTAGGCCATTGAAAATAGCTTCCATGGATGAAGTGGCAAGGTTCATATATGAACGCATTGTCACCAGATTTGGTTGCCCATTAGAAATTGTAATAGATCAAGGAATCCACTTCATTAATGAGGTGGTAGAAGCCCTAGTCAACAAGTTTTCTATTAAGCACAGGAAGGCAACAACATACAAGCCAAGCATAAATGGATAGGTGGAACGAACAAATTTTGTGTTGTGTCAAATTCTAGCAAAAGATGCAGCCTTGCAGTACATAAGTGGGATAAAAGGATTCATGCAGCATTGTGGGCATATAAGGCAACATCAAAGTCAGCAACAAGATACTCCCCATTTCAGTTGGCTTATGGCATTGATCCAGTTCTTCCTATTGAGTTTGATATTCCCACTGTGAGAGTTATGAAAAATGAAAGGATGGATGAAAGTGATTCAATAAAAGAAAGGTTGGTACATCTTTATTTGCTAGAGGAAATGAGGGAAATAGCGAAGGATACAAGCTATAAGAAGAAAATGAAGCAGAAGGAATACTTTGATCAAAAGATCCGTTGGTCTCCATTTCATGTGAATGACTTGGTTCTAGTATATGATTCCAGATACAAAAAAAGAAGACAAAGAAAATTTCTTCCAAAGTGGATGGGGCCCTACAAAATAGCATTGTGCATGAAAATGGTACATATCGACTGGAGGAATTGGATGGTACTCCCATTACAAAATGGGTCAACCATGAAAAGTTAAAGATTTTCCAAGCACCAACTTCAGAATGTCCATAAGAGTCTACTCCGAGGATGGAGTAGAAGTTAGAAGGGGAAAATGTCAACATTAAAATTTTCCTCCGTAATTTCTATTTTATTAATGTATGTATTAGGAATAGGATGTTGTTAAGTATAATTAGTAGTGGCGTCCAATAGAAGATAACGGTGCATCAGTATGGTGCCACCAATAATGTAGAATACGGTAATAGTCAAAGTACAATAGGAATGTTGTAAAAAGTAAATATTTGTCGTAAGTGGTCCGGTAATGTTAAAATGTCAAAGTTGGGATAAGTAGAGAAGTAGGGTCTACATGATTAAGAATTAGAAATATTATATTTGTAATAAGGACAAAGAGTGATGTCATAAATATTTTGTATATTTTATTTGTGGAAAAGTCTAAAAAGGTGGAACCCATGTGAGATGATAAGGTTTATCTTATCTTAGAAGATAAGCCTACATGTAAAGGCAAGAGTTTAGGCATGGAATATGATTGGCCGGAAGAGATTTCCTATCCTATCTTAGAGATAAGGTGGATAAGTCTGAATTCCCATAAATAAAGAGGCCACCCCCTCATTTAGCGTAGAGAGAAGTAGTGAGAAATATTGTATGAGTAAGTGTGTACAAGAAGCCATCATTTTGAAGGTGTGTTAAAGAATCCATTAAGAGGTGTAATTGTGAAGTTTCTCCCATAGTTATTGTTTGAAGGCAAGTGAAGTTAATAACACTTGAAGAATCTCATGGGTGATATTGTAACAATTTCATGTTGATATTATAATTTACACTAATATTTCAGATTTATCATTATTCCTTCTTATCATAGTCTATGGTATTCTTGTGTTATGTTTGTTGTTGTGTTTCCGTTACATCCACCAAACTAAGAGTTGTGCATTAGTTAATAATCATAGCATGAGGAGTTCCCGGTGAAGAATTATCATAGTGTCGATTGGTGTTGACGGATCGTGTCCGATTCATGCGGGAGCCACATGAGCTACATTAGAAAGCAGGCTAAGCATATCCACCATTATGTTCGTGGCACATATACTAATAGCATTCACTATTATAGAGGGGTGGATATTGACTTGATTGGGTTCACATATTCTTATTGGGCGTGACTTAGATCATCCAAATCTACTGGCTACAATTTCTCTCTTGGTTCAGTCCTATTAGTTAATCTATCAAGAAGTAGAATGCAATTGTGATATCTTCTACGGAGGCGAATACGAGGAGTAGTTATTCTGACGAGCAGTTGGCATCCACCGAAGTTGTTTGGCTACAGGGGTATTCTAACAATGTTTGGCTTCCACTTTCGGTGGTCTACCATTAACTACTGTGATAACACAAGCACTATCTCAATTTGTAGAAATCCGGTTCAACATCAAAGGAGGAAGCACATTGAGATCCATATGCACTTCATATGGGAGCTTATTCATGATGGTATCATCGACATTCAGTACATTCAGATAGCTGATCAAATTGCAGATATATTCACCAAGCCCTTCACTGAAGTGAAGTTTCTTCACTTGTGGTCTCTTCTTGGGGTGAAGATATATGTGCTATTTCTCCACATGTATAACATGCGTCACTAAATCTATGACCTCTTTTTGCATATAAAGGATCTTATTCCCTAGATGTGTTTCCTCCTATATGTGTTCCTTCATTGTGCAATTTCAAATTCACCTCACATTTATGATGTGTAGAGTCCCCTACCACCATATTTCTCATGGCCTTTCACATACTTTCCTTTTCCTTTCTCAACACTTGATTTCTTGCGTGCCAACTTCTCATCATCCTTCAATGCATATTGATAGACCTCCTCTATTGAAATCACTTGGATAATTCCAAACTATCTTAAATTTAAATACACAATCAATTCTTATATATAGAGTTCTCTTCCACGTCATCTTCTACACGTCTCACTCAAATGATGAGTCGGTGAACTCTTTAATGGACTCCTTCATACAAATCTCTCTCTATTGTAAGTTTTGGAACTTCTTAAACAGATTGAATTGATAATCCAGGGGGCAATAATTTTGCCTTAATATTTTATAACATCCTTTCCCATGTCTTGATCTTTAACTTGCCTCTTTACATTATTTTTAATATATATATATATATATATATATATATATATATATATATATATATATATATATATACTTGCCTCTTTACATTGTTTTTAATATATCCGCACCAAAGAGATGCATGAGCTTTCAACTTCGCATGCAACTTTGAATATCTTAGGATATTCCATGTCTTCATACTCACAATAATTATTGAGATTCATTATCCAATCAACGAGCTCCTCTGGATTCAAAATTTTATATTAACTCGGGGTATCCAAGCTAGGCTTACTCTCCATCCACCAATTACATGTAAAATCTTGTCTTCTCGTCCCTTAGTTTGTGCATATTATACTTTCATATTCATGTCTTATGCTCTTTGTTACATGGGTTTCACTTCATTATTACTCTAATATTCCACAACAACACCTTAGTGTTGTGCATATTCCATAGCCTATGAATAGGTTTTCATATTTCTCATCAATTCAACTAAATCCTCGATTCTTGTACCTTGGTCTTAGCAACCTCTTATAAAATTTCTCTTAAGTTTCATTCTACTTCTTCAAAATGTGATATACATGACCTATAAAACCTTCACACCTTTTCCCCAAAATCTTCTTGTTGGAAGTTATTCGCAATGATTTTCGACCCACACTAGAAAATGTGGAAAACCACCAATGTTTATTATCCAATCCTCATGCCCTCTACCCAAAAATTTCATGTTATAATATGTTCATAATAATTTTATATCCACACTTGTAAATGTGGAAACCAAAAGAACCATTATGTCTCCACTGTAAGGAGATGAAAACTTACTTTGATACCAAATAATGAATAGTTGTTTGGGTGCCCAGTGAAGATCCACCTTACACCATGCAACCCTCAAAATTATGAGCGAAAGATATAATAAAGATATAAAATTGAGTGCATATTAGAAATAAACAATAGAAAAAAGTAAGATTCATTCAAATACTTAGAGTAATAACACACATATCGATATCCAATGGTGTAGTCTCAATAGATAATTTAATGTGTGAATACTAAATGTTTGTACTCAACACTCTTTTATGATTTTTAATCTCTCATCGTTCTAAGATCTTCGATGATGATCCTCCTTAATATAATTGCACTTTTTATGTAGGCATGCGAGCCACCCAAATACTACATTCAACTTACCTACATGATTTATTTAGACTCCTAAAATTACCGAGTAATACAAAGATAAGATCTGAAGCACCTATTATAAGACTTGAAGCAAAAATAATTGGCTTCTCCAAGATATTCGTGGTGTCGATTGGCTCCATGATTATTCATGGCTTCCGTAGTATCTCAAAACTTCGAACAAGATTGTAGTATTATGTGGATTTAGCTAGTTCTTTAATATTTTAATTCCAATCGTAGGGTTCCATAGCTTTTGCTAGTACTTTGCAACTTTAATAGATTTGTGTGGCTTCAACTAAAATTACATGGCATACCAACAACATAATACCAACTCAATTTTTATTGTTTGATACATGATAGCCTTTGAATTGGGATGCTCCTACATCACATATATAGCATAATTGATTGTTGATAAGAAAGAAAAATAATTATTGATTTGTCTCAAAATTAATAACAAAACCTTAATATATAAATATATGCCTTTTAATAGCAAAGATGCATATGAAGTTATGCCTAACATAGTTTAGTGAAAAATGGTACATTCAATGTTATTTCTCGATTCTTGATGAGTATGAGTCGTTTTGGATGTTTCACACCTTTTATTGGGCTCTTTTAACAACTCCTTTCACTCCTTAGACATGACAATGGAACATCAAACTACAAGTGTAGGTGGAATTCAATTATTTGGGAGTCAAATATAAAATACGATGGAATAATTTATAAGTTCTTGTGAGTAATTGAATAATTCACATGTTTTTGGTGGTTTTAAATACTTGTGAAAATTTTAATCTAAGTCTTAAACACGGGTTGCAGCTTTGTTTGGCACAATTTTAGGGACATTAGGAAATTACTTACAAGTAATTTTCAATTTCTATTTCAATGCTTATAATCAATCCTTTCATGCCATTTAGACCCATCCTCAAACTCTTCAAACCACTAACTTTGGACCATAATTTTCCCAATGTATACACATCATTTTGAGCTCTTTTTGTTAGATAAATAGTATTTTGGTTAGAACTCTATGGATATATTACTATATAGTTAACATTATTTCGTTAGTGACTTGTAATAAATAACTCATTATTTACATTATGTAGTATATGAGTGTACATTACAACTCATATTAGATGGCATATGCGAGATATTGTAGAGATTTGTGTTTGGTAAGCGATAAGGATGGTTCTTTTATTATAGGAGAAAAAAAGACTATATATGTAATATCTATTATTAAATAATAGAATGAACATTTATTGTATGTTAACCTAGACCAAATTTTATATTCAGTATTAAAGAAGGTCAAAGGGAGGTAAATCATAGAAAATATATTTTGATCATGATAAATAGGAATTCCATAATTTTATTTCCCTAAGTAATGATATTTTTAGTTTTGATACAACTATAATTTGGAAAAAGGAATCACACGATAAGGAAAATACATGATTATGAATAAGTATATGAAGATTGTCAAACATGCACCATATTTTCCAAAATAGTTTTGAGACATGTTAAAAACATGAGATAATTTTTTATAGTTTCCCCTATTTGTACTAGATCTCATCTTGACACCTCTAATTTATATTTCAATTTACGGTTCATAAGAATCACTTGCTCCTTTCAATCCTTCATATTTCTAGCATGACATGCAAATATTGCATTTGTGGGTGTAGTATATATCTATAGTTGGATGCCTTATAAAATAGGGATGTAAGCAATTGTAATAGTGACATTATGATCTAATTTCTTGAAGGAGCGTGGTAAAATGTAGGAGTTGAATTTTTTTGATAAGGTGACATAAATTTTATTTATTATAAATACAATACAATAATTGTTAATGGCTATAATGTGAAGGAATAAATACTATGGGTGCAATGGATGATCCTATCTCTTACGAAATATCCCATAATATGGGATTCATGGTCAAAAAGTATATGTTGTTAGCATCATGGTTAGTTTTAATAGAAGAGGTAACAACACATTACATTGTTACCTTTTCCATTAAAACTAATGGAACAATTAACAACATAATGTTTTTGTTACCTTGTTAATGACGTGTGGCAAATATAATCATGTGGAATGCACATCAAAATGGTAAAATTTTAGGAATTGAGGTTGAGGTTTTGGGTTCAAGGTCAAGGTATATAGGTGAATAAATATTTTATGTAAATTTGCAATGAACAAAAATTGGACACCCCGTTGAATGTGAAATCACATGATGGATAGGCACCACATGGAGGAAATTTAAAGTAGTATTTTTCAACCATTTTTATATCTTATGTAGCCTATAGTGTTTAAGAAATAGAGACACCCAAAAACAATTAACATCCCGCATAATAATGAACATTGAAAGTATTTTGTTTTCTACAGATTAATCGATAACAAAAATTACCACTTAGGACAATTGTGCAAATTATTGAAGAATACATGTGGATCTACTCATCCATAGATTTTACTTTCCCATTAATGCATCATTCATTCTTTGTAACAATTGAAATGTTTCTAGTTAATAATTATTAATTAGTTATTAGTGTCATTTTAGATATTAATTTAAAGTTTTGTTTATCTAATATCGTTAGTAAATCATGTTATAATAAATTCTTCTCTTTCATTTGGTATTAAAGGAAATCATGCTTGATTTTCTTATACTTATATATTTTAACTAATGTGAAATAAGTAAAAGTGTTTCTTCAATTTTGCACTATATGAGCATTTAGTGTTAAGTGCACTTCAGTACTTGGTTCACCATGTGATTATTTAAATTTCCAAGAGAGCGTCAATTTATCTTTGATGTATGCCAAATTTGGACATGTTAGGATCATTATTGTTCAATAATTGTATCATGTTGAAAAGTAGTGAAAAATAACCTTGTTAACCTTACAAACCCATTTGGAATCAATGTGTAAATGATACCACATGATATTTTTTCCCACAACAAGTTGAATTAAACACATTCCCCTTAGATTTGCATTGACAAATGAAAAGTTACATCAATTTTATCCCAATGGAAAGTATTTTTTGGGCTTATTTTTTAGGCCACCTTACAAACTTTTGTAAAAAAACTTGTTAACCTCAAAAACTTGTTTAAAACCAACACACAATAAGTACATGTAATCTTTATTTCCGCAATATATTGGATTTAGTGTGTTGCCTTTGGATTTTAATTGACATACTATCAATCATATTAATTTTATGCCAAATTTAGTTTATTTTCATGGGACATTCTCAAACCCAATTTGTAGTAGTTGTGACAAGAGTTCCCTTTTAAATTTATAAATTTCCTCTAGGATGGTATCACTTAAACGAATGTACCTTAGTGAAAAATTTGTTGGCTTCTCTACTAACTCCTAGCTAGGAAAATGCCACATAAGTTTTAGTTTCATATTTATCTTAACCAATGACTTATTTTTGGGGTCATTCCTTGGCCATTTTAGTTATCAAGTTTTAGAGTGTTTCCCTAAATGGTCAAACAATGTTTATGGTGCCTTAACTCAACCCTTTTCAAACCTTTGAATCAAACTTGTGGGTGTAGTCCTTAATACATTTATGGTGTTAAAATCACAATGAAACCTTAGTAAACCTCAACATGTTTGGTTACCCTTCATGAAACTCAATAATTTTTCGTCAAGGTGATTTATGGTTATACACAATGTTTGAACACAATTACAATATATAAGCTCATGTTGAGGATGTATATAACAAAATAACCTTAAAAATTGTTGATTTCTCATGGTTTACACTGTGCTTAATGTTTTAATGAATTTTTGTGATGTTATTTTACTCTCTCAAAATATCTCTTCTTAAATGGAAATGATGCACATGTGAAAGAAAACAATTGCTTGCCCTTTTCTCTATATCCAACCTTAGATACATTGAATGATTGAGAGGGTCAAGTGAAGAAATTCAACTCTCTCTAAAGAAAACTAAATGTTAAATTTAGTTGCTTATTTTGGTAGAGTGCAATCCATGCTAGTGTTGTGTCAACCCATGATATTATAGTCTTGCAAGATGTTAGGAACGAGAATATAGATAAATGGTGTAGCTCAAGGATTTGTTTGTTTATTGTAGTTACTACTTGTATTTTCAAAGTGAAAGGAAAAAAAGAGATTCGATTTTTACAATATCTAGGTGAATGTAATGTTCAAGAAAATGTAAATTTTGTATAGTATTTATATCTTGGAAAGACATATCTACTATATTGAAGCATTGTAAATCTATATGTAACTTAATTAGCTATTTTGAACCATATTCTTATGTTTATCTAATCTAGTCGATTCATGTATCGAAAATATTCCTTGATTCGTGTGGGAGGCAATTTGTTATGAATATGGATATTTTTTAACTTGTCACATTGTAAAAGGAACTTAATTTGTAACTAGTGTCACACTAAAACATATTGTCCTACTTGGGCCTAAGTAGCTAAAGAGAAAAATATCCTTATATTCTCTTAATCCTGCGCATGGAGTTAGGAACCCTATGCTACTCTTCACCAATTCCTAGGTTGAAATGACCCTTCCCTTTAAGAGTAATTGTTTTATAGGCACTTGTCAAACATTATTAATATTACCTTGATTAGTGAACCATGTTTTTTACCTATATGTGTAACTATTCTCTTATACCTTGCATATATAAGGTATTCCAAAGTGTAGTGACTAGATTAAAATTTTATGTTGTAAGTTATGAATTAATCTAAGTATAATTCATCCTTCTAACGAATAAATACTAGAATAGTATGATGTTTCCATGGTGTATCTTTTCTGGCCTCTGGATAATTTTGAGACGAGTCCAACTTTACTAATATTTAGGAGAATTATTAAGGATGGCTCCTTATATTTATGTAATAGTATAAATGTATCTAACAAGAAGTTGGTGAACGTTAACCCCTATAGCCATAGTTTTATTTCTATTTAACTTAGTGGTGCATTGGTGCTTGAAACCATCCTAGTAAATTATGAGGAACTCCACCTTAGAGCTTATCATGCTTCCTCTTTGGTTTATTTTGATAATCCTTGGGATAATCAAAAATGATTGATGTAAGTAAAAATGTGTTTATACACACCCTTTTTTCATGGTGTGATACATTAAAATACCTTGTGATGAGAACAATGGCCTCTAAAAACACAATACATGTGCCAAAGATGCTCAAACCACTTCCCGCTTTGTACTTTCCCTTTTCTATCTTATTTCCTCGATTTTTATCTTTCTATCCTACCTTTAATGATAAGAGGAAGGATTTTCTTCTTTTCATTATCCTTTTATTGAATTTCTTATTTTTCATGTCACCAATGTGGCGCTTACACTACTATTATGGTGGATCTCACATCCGACATGGAAATTTATGAAATCACCACACTATCTTTCTTGCTATGTGCCATAGTGGTTTTGATAATTTCCATGATTATTTTGTTTCCTCAATGGTGGTTTTGAAATTTTCCACGATGTTTGTGTAACTTCCCTACAAACATCGATAGTTCTATCATGTATTGCATGCTATTTTTTCCCTCATGCATGGTGTTGGCTAGATTTTCTGCACAGCAGAGCACCTAGGCAATCATGAGATAAATCTCCCTCATTTACCGGTGAGGCTCCCGTGTAAGATTTGTCAGTTAAGTATGTTACTATCTATTTGTGGGTATTACTTTAACTACACAGCTCATGAACCATAGCTGAATAATTTTGCAGCAAGTAAGCAGCTGTTAAAGAAAGGAAATATCTAAAGTAGGGGAAAAAGATAGGAAATAAGAAGAAAAGATGGGAGATGTGCAGCCCAATCAATAGATCACAGAGTTGATTGCATGCACATAGACAAATCCAATAGATATTAACACACGAATTATAAGCAAAGGCAGCTTCCAGATCTAGATCTAAAATAACACAAAGTTTATAAGTAGATCTAAGACAAAAAGTTAGAAACAAATGCACCGTGGACACAAAGTTCTCCAGAAATTAGCTCCTTTCTATTCCTTTGCTTCAAATAGCTATCAGGGGTTTCAGCACAAAGTCTGGAACACAAGAATGTTGCTTACAAATTCTGATATGTTTACCTGAAGGTTCTTCCTCTACTTATAGTATGTAGAGGGGAAATTACAAATAGGAAACTACAGCTAAACTGGCACATGTGGAAGTCGAAAGGAAACAACTGGAAATCTTCCTCCTGGAATTCCTCTTTGCATGACATGCATGATTTATAACTGAAAATAGAACCTTTTGTTTTGCATGCCTACCACCTATTTCCAAGTAATTGACTTCTTCAAGTAACGACTTTTAAACCAATCACTTAAGTTTTATAATTTAATTGATTTCTTGATTACTTCGTCGGAGGAAATAAGAGAAAGAAGAAGAAAGAGGAAAAGAAACTAGAAGAAAGTCCTATAACACTTCCAATCTTGTTCTTTTTCCATATTTTGCATGCGGCTGATTCTTTTGCCTTTGATTCTCACCAAACTGGATCTGGAAGCAATGACTGTGATTTGCTTGTAGGTATTGCTTCCGACTTGTTTTCCCTCTTATCCTTGAAGCTTTTGTAGCTCTTCTCCAAGACATGCATCGGTCAAAGATAATGTTTGTCATAAATAACTCATCATTTTTATTTTTAATTGCATATGAGCAATTAAAAATTCTGGAAAGCACTCCGGATGAATGCAAATTCAATGAAGGCTTCAACTGGAAGATGGGAGCACATGCACAAGATCTTGGAAGGAATTCTCCATGCACTGACTTCTACACGGGCTACATTAGAAACAAGAGTATGATTTTTTTGTTGGAAGCCTTTACAATTACAAATTCTGCATCTAGATCTCGTACGCATCCGGATATGGATCTGGTTGTGATCTGGATTTGGAAGCTATGCATGATTATGTTGATCCTTTTCTTTCATCATGCTTTGCCATGGCCAGAGCAATCTTTGTCTGAGCAATTATTCTTCTTTTTATTCGGCCGGTATTCTTTACAATTGGTGCAGATCTGGGGATTTCCTTAGATTAGGAGGATATATTCAATGTATTAGACATTGATTTATACTCCCTTTAACTTCAATAAGCACCTATGATGAACACCTGCAGTTTATTCAGACAAAGACGGAATCCAGAGCATGAACACTTGATTTTAATTATAAAAATCTACATATAAAGCCCGCTGCCCTAAAATTTGAGGCTTTGCTTGCATGCAAAGCAAGCATGAATATTTGTAACTTCACCTGGGTGCTTGTAATAATATGCAGACAATTATACAGACTTAAATCAAGCTCCTTCAAACCTAGGCACCAAACTTTGAAGCTTTCCAGCAGTAAAAATACTCTTTTCCAAGCAAAACTCCTCCTTCTTTGGGCGCCAAAACTACTCTGGATGCATACCTTTGATAAAGAATTAATTACTTTCTTACTAATGGCAGCCCATGCTTATATAACCTTCATAATCCTATGATTTAATTTCCCTCCTATTCCTAGCAATTAATTAATTAAAAATCATGCTTTTCTCTTTAACCAAAAGGGGTGCCAAAATTGCATGATTTAGGACAGCCATTAAATAAATTAAATTCATTTAATTTAAGCTTCCTTCCTTCAATCTTCTTTGACTTCACCTTATGCTTTGACCTCATGCGCCAAAAATAGGAATTAATTCCATCAATAAATACTTTAAAAAGTATTATTTCTCCTCTAGGTGGGTCGCACTTTTTAGCATGAGAGAGGGCTGCATTAAATAAATTAAATTTATTTAATTTAAGCATTTTATTTCCATTCTTCTTCATCCCTCTTCATGCTTTGACTTTTCCACAAGCTTGGGCACCAAAAATAGGAAAGGAAACAATTAATTAATACTTTAAAAAGTATTATTCTTCCTCTAGGTGGGTCGCACTTTTCCCCATGGCTGATTTCTATTTTTAAAAGTCACTTTTTGATGGGATTAGTCACCCTGCACTGCAGCTCCAAAATCCCATGGTCCACTTAAGTTGTTTGACTTTTATAATGGGATTGTTTACCCTACAAGGCAAGTATGCAATTCCCATCATTTCCTTAAGCGATTTTCTTTTATTTCATGATGGGAATTTTCACCCTGTAAGGCGGGTAAGCAATTCCCCACTCACTTTGCTTGCCACTATTTTTCCCATTATGATTTAAGTGACTTTCCTTACCATGGGAAAAAGTACCCTGCAAGGTAGGTATGCAATCCCCACCTGCCTACTACCAAAAATCCCACTGCAACTTAAAACCTTCCTTTTCCCAAAAATGTGACTTACCTGTAGAGGTCTTTTTGTGCATAACTTCATCTTTTCTCAGGAACCAGACTTCCTGTGGTGAATTCCTTCTGGCATGATGTCCGTATATGATCTCCTGATACTCCAGGCAAGAAAACAGGCTAAACCGCAAAGGAGTTGACCTAGAAAAATTTCACAGAGAAAAAACTCACAAAAAACACAGAAACGAAAAACGCTGCTAGAAGTCACGAAAAAGCCCAAGATTCATTCCTAGTGAAAACCCTCTTTGGTATATGTGAGTTTTGACATGCATAACTTCAACAAGGTTAAACCGAGCACGATTTACATCAAACGGGGCTTAAAATAATTAAATAAAGAAAAATGTAGGCAAACCCAAACAAATGAATATAACGAGTTTGGGAATCTAGGTATTTATCAAAATTCACTCATATGACTCTCTGGAATATCTTGACGTGATACTGATACACTATCCGGCAATAAAAACACTAAACGACCCGTTATTTTAAAAAAATTAAATATGGGGTAGTCTCATATTTCAGGTGAAATTTGGAGACACCACATGGACTTCTTCTTTTTTTTTTTTTTTCAATTCCACATCCATTACTTCTATTTTTGAACCCATTTATTCCCATATTGAATCCACCCTACTTGATTTCACCGCCTAATGGTCCAATCTTGGCCATATATGTTTCTAATCTAGAGTTAGAGTTTTTAATCTAGAGTTGGGATTTTTGATCACTTAGAGGATTTTATATGAAGGAAAATTGTGCACTCATTTGTTGCACCCTATAATTTTTGAGATTTTTTAGATAATAGAGTTGTTGCTATAACTTTTCATCTAAAGAGAGAGACCATGCCTAAAGGATATTTCTTCCCATGAAAATCACCACTAAGGACCTTAATTTTTGTTACCATTCACAAAGAGGATACATAGGGTTTTAGAACAATCTTTTGAGCTCTATGAACCAACCACATATATGTTGTTATTATGCATTCATTACACATCCACATTCCAATCTCTCTTTTCTACACTATCACTACCACACCGGTTACCTTGAGCATCTACTAGATTAATTATACTAAGGGTATACACAACATAAGTCAACCCAACCCTTTCTATCTATAGAAAGAGATTGGATTTTTATTTTATTTTGTTTATTTAATTAATGGTTTAGCTTAAACTCTCTTCACAATTTTCATATCTTTGATTTATTCTTAAAAATGATTTAAAAGAAAGGAAAAATAAATACTTGTATTAGATCTATTTTAATTTCAAATTATTTGTAGCTTAGGATTTCAAAATCCTCTTTTTCCGGGATCTTCTCACCTTTGGGATCAAGTTTCTATTTATTATTTTAATTTTAGTATTCATTTCTAATCAGGGTTTAGATTAATCTTAATTGTATACATTTCATTCATAAACTAGAAAATAACAAAAAATAAACTTAGTCTTAGTATAGACACTCAAATTTGGAAATTTACCCTTTGACACTATTAGTTGTGATAATGAAACTTAACTAAATAAAATATCCACATTCTATCCTTTCTCATTACATCTTACTTTCTCTATCCAAACTTGATCATCTCTACACACTGATATGTCATCACATTTTGAATATAAATGCATAAAATAAGTATTAAATCTCTGTTTATCATGATACATCTTTCAAATTGCATTCACAGCCTCCTTGTCCAAAAACATACAATCTGGTCAATATGTAATATTTTGTCTCTAGATACATGTATGGTATTGACTACACATCCTCCAAATTTTCTTTCAATTTTATTATCTTTGTTGGGTCATTTTATCCTCATGGGTTGGCCTTGTCATAATAAATTACATTTGGAACCATATATAAGCAATTTCATATCATTTCATTTACTCACCTGGCACTCTCATGAGATACATTACAAATACTAACATAAAATGCACGCAAGACTCCCTAAATCTTACCAAAGATGATGCACATCCATTAAAGAAAAAATTGATACAATTCTAAAGCACTCACCTAGGTTAATGAATTCAACTTCCCTCATTTTAAAACATCCATATATATCCAAATCCAATGTCTTAATAAGAGAAATATCATCTAGATCATTGTCAAATTGGTTCAAGTTTCCAATCTAGTTGTATCCAAACATATATCACATGCTATGTGGATAATTGTGTGTGGTTTGAGTCCTATTTAGAGTAGTACCATCGTAGATAGTGTACAAATTACACTTCAACCCAAACACTAACCTTTTTATAAGGTATTCCACCCATGGTTAGGGTTTGAGTTTGATTCAAATTATTTAGAGGGTTCTAAAACTATGCAATACTTAGGGTTTGACAGCTGAAACATTTATGGGAAACCAAAGGCACAATAAGTCATATAAACAAACTTTGATCAAGTCCAAAACTATACATAAGGTCCAAGACTATATGCTTGATCATGAAAGAGATGCATGATTCCAAACTATGGAATTTTCTCGTTATAATCTCATAAATGAAACATACTCAAGTTCAATAATCCCACATTATCCAAAGATGTGCACCAAAATATCTCATCTTTCAATCTATATAACTAAGTGCATTTCTCTTTGTATTTTTGAGATTATAGCATATACTATCAATAGTTGCAAAATTAATGTGTTGTTATGATATCGTGCATGATTATGGAAGTTAATTAATTAAAATAACCCCATCTAAATAACCTTACATCCTCTTTTAGTGCATGCAAAACATATATTAATTTAAAAATTATGTAAACATTTTGTGAACATGATGTTTTTTTAAACCATTCACCTAATATAGGGTCTTATTTAGCTCCTTTATGTGGGAATTATTATTTCCAAAAACGCTATGGTTTTCCTAGTGAGTGTATTATATTTACCATTACATTTATTATTATTTATTTGGCCATGTCTTGCTTTCATGCCTTATAAAACTATAATGGTTACCAAGCCTCTAATCAGGTCCATATCACTTATGGGATTGTAAAACATGTTGTTCCTTCTCCATTTTTTTGACTTGGCTAATATCATATATAATTATAATCAATCTGTTAATGCCCATTTTTATCTCCTTATCTCTTGGCACCATCTTTGAAAAAACCTTCAAAACATGTTGAAGTGATCTTGCCATTTTCCCCATTTGTTCCCTTTTTTCCACAAAGTGCTTAATGGTTCCTTGGTCCTAAAAGTTATATTTGTATCATGTTATTATCCTATAATGTGGATTTACACTTACATATTGAATTTCCTTTTGTTTTGATGATTTCACAATGTTTCAGCTTATCCGTGGATTTTGAGAAATAATAGTCACAAATTGAAGAAAATGAATTCTTTGACATGTTTGAATCAAAACAAAGAAGTTGCAGAAGTTAGAGGATAGTGTTACATGGGCTAATGCAACTTACAAAGGAATGCCACAAAACAAAGGGATATAGAGACTTGGTGCTTGACTTGGTAATTATAGTGTTATGGGAGTTAATCATTTCCACGAAACAAAAAGGTATATTATGCTCGGTGAAAAGTCACGATGCTAAGAGAAGTGATGCAAGGAGTTGTAAAGTAGGAAGAAGGAAGTTAGAACATGACCAAGTGTGGATGTTGCGAATAAGGAACTTAATTTTTCATGGGTGTATCAAGGTTTGGTCTTCCGTGGAATTTAAAAATGGTCATGGAATAAAGAAGTGTGGTCATGGGAAAGGAATGTTGCATAACAAAGGAATCATAATTTTGTGACATCAACGGAGGGCATGAACATTTACATCATAATGATGTAATAATAGTAAGTGTATGATCGCATCAAACGACTAAGTTTAGAAAAATAGAAAACTTGTGGGATAATGAAATTTGGTGTTCCGTGGACATCAGACACTTAATGTTTTACAAAATTGTTGAAGTCGTGGAACCAAAGAAGAGCCACACATCAAGGATGACCATGCGGAACAATAAAAACCGTGATATATCTATGGAAATCAATCAAAATCAGAACATGACATGAATACTCAAAAATCTATGAAGCAAAGGTGGATTATCCCGAATCCGTGGAGTAAGGGAATTTTATGCGAAATGTTAGGGTTTGAATTTTTGCCCATAAATTTTGACTCGGACATCCATTTTAACTAAAATTAAGTACATTGGTAATGTCTTGAGAAGGCTTTCTAAAGAGATAAATTTTAAAGGAAATGGTGAAGCAATTCATGATATTTTTATGTTCTAAGTTTTAGTAGTTGCACATCATTTTTAGGAGTCAAATTGGTTGAAGATGTTTTATTATGATCCTCATTCACCCATTTATTCTTCTTGAAGAATAATATGCCTCTCTTCCCCCCCATAAAATGAAGAGTCAATGATCAAAGCATCAAGAATCATATCATCAATTAACATGCTCTCAATCTTTGGATTGGCATTTATGGGATATTCCTTTGGGATTGATATATTTTGTATTAAAATTGAAGGCTTCTCTCTAAAAATGGATCTTCTTGTGGTTGGTTTTAGTTGGAGCTTGTGAGGTTTCTCCTTTAGAAGTGCATATTTCTATTTGTGAAGAAAATTTACAAAGAATTGGTGACTTGTGTTTGTCATTTACATGTTCATGCTAAGGTGGTTATTATTGTACAACCATTAGCAGGATTTGAGACTCATTATTACATGTTTCCCTTGTATCCTTTGAAAATGGACACATAAAACCTATATGTCATGTACACTTTTGATGTTTCTTCTTGTAAACAAATTTAAAATCAATAAACTTGCATTCTCCTTTGTAATTATGTGTTGATCATGCCAAATAGTCGCATAGAATCATTTTTTAATTGATTGTTTGATTGTGAATTGAGGGTTTGTTACATTATAGTGTCACCTTGCATCATTGGATTCAATCATAAATTTCCTTTCCATAATCTCCGAACATACATACATGTTTGCCTTAGGGTGTCCTCTCGGTGTTAGAAATTTGGTGTGATGAGGGCATGCGACTTCATTCTCGTGTCTTTTTAGGGTTTAAAGAGTTATTTTGTATTATTTAACTTTCTTGGGTGTCTATGAGGATAAATAACCTTTGAGGGTGATTTAACTTCAATTACATGTTTGAATTCATTAAGAATTTTCAAAACAAAATGGTTAATGCAACTATTTCCTCTCACTAGTCCCCTTTTCCACCATATCCACCCTCCTTCATCTCATCTTACACTATCCTTTTGTCCCACCCCTCTACATATTTCATCACCATTACTTACCCCACATGTTATCTACAAAAAATCACACAACCTTTACAAGATCTGAAGTGTGTTTACCTTTCTTCATAACTATTAATATCTTAAGTATCATTTCACTCCAAGTTATTAGTAAATTTCTTCAAATGATGCTTTGATCACCGTGTATGGATGAAAATTGACATGCAACCTTTAACCACACTCAACCCCTAGGTTGTGTCTGGGCATCCAATGTGGAAAGTGTGGATGGTCGAGTGTAGTGAAAGTGATATGTGGGCAAAATTCTCGTGGGAATGGTAATAACAAGCTATCAAGGAAAAATGATGTCCTCAACACTCAATAACGAGATCTACTTGTCAAGGAAGTGAATGAAATTTAACCTAAACTCGGTCCGATGGTCGGATCGAAATAATTGCTACACGGAGATTCCTTTCGATATCAATTTATGTGGAAATCCTTTCTATCAATTGTGGAATGTGTGGGAAACCAACGAGAGCCTCATAATGATTTATAGACAAGGTCATGGAATAAGAAATGGAGACATGGTTCCATTATCCCTATGGATGGTTGGCAAGTTCGGTCCAAAACATGAGGGCTCGATGAGCTTCTTCATTTAGAATGTTTAATTACCTAATGATGTTTGGTGGAAGTGGGGAATATCCAAGACTAATGCTTGTAAACCGGTGTCAATGTTCTAGCTAGCCTTCGGTCCCATCGGTCAGTGGGACCATAGGATCACAACCATAAATTATTTCTTGTCATGGTCCATGTATTGTCATGTATAAGATATAGACTCACTTCCAGTGCGTAGTCTAATAATTGTAAGATTTATCACTTTGATGTTTAAAGATATTATTTGTTCAATCTTTTCAAAGTATCATGATGATGTGTCATGACAAGCATACAAGTATCAGTATCTATGTTTATGAGTAACTCGGGACCGTTCGGTTGTGGTACTCGTGGATCACTTCCGTATGTGTGTTCTTGTTCGTGACCATTAATGGTCATGTGTTTGAAATGATCTAATTTAATCAAGAAAATAACAACTAATCTTTTTGAATTAAAACTATTCTATGTTTTTGGTATTTTCAAAATATGAATAAAACAATAAAAATAACTACTCTATAAAATAAATATTTTTGTTCTTTTCTGGTAATCTATAAAACAAAGAAATGAAAGCTTCTAATCTAATTAAAATCCCAAAAAACAAATCAATCGTATGTAGTCAATTTCTTATACAACGTGTATTAATCTAATTTAATCTAAACAAAGCCTCTTTTCCAATTTGTAATTGTGTATTATTAAATCCTCTTCTATCTCGGATACACAGAAGATTGAAATATTCAAAATCTTTTCTTCCCCGCAACCTCCCGTATAGAATATGTAAAGATCTAAGGAAACCACAATATATAACTAATTTATTATCTCTATGGAAGATATAAAGCTTCAGAATTTGACTATTTGCAATTACTTCCTCTACTCTATTTGATATGTGTACGTATGATTCAAACAATTATATAAATAAATGAAGAAAACAAACACGAACCCAAACCCGAAATACATAGCAATGGTAAATCCAACTTGTGTTGTACTTTGTCCCCTCAGCTTGTATTTTCAATCTCATATGTTCACGTGAGTCCAAGGGATTGGGAATGTTATAGAAGAAACAACGAGAAGGTACTAGAGCAACGAAAACTTGGTAGGAATTTGGTAGCAATGTAGGTGGAAGAGAGATAACACAAGTGAGTTGAGCTTCGCTATATAATTTTCAGCAAGAATGTGGCAACTTAACAATGCAATAATACACAAAATGATCTCCGACCATTTGCTTGAGAACAAGTGATCAATTTATAGAAGGTTGGTTGGGCTGTGCACAACAACACTTGGTAGCCATGGGGTGCCACATCAACAATGAAGAGGTAGTTTGAACAATCAATCATGATCAATTACAAATTAGAAGTGAAGAAGAGATTTCCACAAGGCAATAGTTAGTCTTGAAATTAGCTAAAATGGTTAAAAACGTGCATTAAAAGTGAACTTAAGTGAGGCAACATACGTCTTAATTGACATTGGAACATTTTGGAAATTTCACACATGACCTCCATCTTGCACAGTGGCGTGGTTACATGACCGCCACCATGTGTAGGATGGTGGTTACAAAACCGCCACCTTGTGCTGGGTGGCGGTTACAAGACCTCCACCTAGGTAGGGCAGCGGTTTTGAAACTAAAGGCCAAAACTAAGGAAAAACAAAGCAAGAAGCTACGTAAAAGCAAGGAATGGATAATTAAGGCAAATTAGGCTACAAATATAAGCTACAAAGAGGTTTAGGGACTCAAACACCTTCGTGGCTTGTGTTTGATGTATAAATTTTTACAATGTTGTTTTGACCATTCATTTGAATGGTAATTACATTTTTGGTTACATTTTATATCAAATTGAGGTTCCAACAAGTTTTAGGGTTTGAAATATAGTATCTCCTCCCTCTTTCAATCCACCCTCATGTCCTCTCACCTTAGTTTAGGAAAATCCAAAAATTAGTAGGTGAACGACCTTACCCTCATTAAAGTACTTCTTATCATCCATACAAGGCTTGATCATGAGGAGAAGATAGATCCATCCTTGGCTACAAAATGAAATTAAATAGGTCTATCTTCCTCCCTTGCTTCCTCTTCATGTAAATATACATTTTAGTCTTGTTTTGGGGTGTTATATTGGGAACCAACACTCTATTAACACCCCCAATGAAGATGAATCAAGGGAGGAAGATAGGCCTGTTGATTTTTCATTTTTTAGTCGAGGATGGATCTATCTTATCCTCATGATCAAGCCTTGTAGGGATGACAAGAGAGAATTTTACTAAGGGTGTGGTTGTTCATATTCTACTTTATGGATTTTCCTGAACCAAGGTTAGAGGACCTAAGGGGTGACTTGACAGAGAGAGGGAGATATCACATTTCAAACCCTCAAACTTGTTGGAACCTCAATCTAAGATCAAATGCAACCACAAAATGTAATTCTCATTTAAAAGAATGGTCACACAAGCATTGAAAACACTTGATACATCAAACACAAGCCACTAAAGATAGATTTAATGTGATCACAAGCATCATCTTGAAGGAATCTATTGACAACTTGAAGTGAAATGATACTTGAGAAACTAAGCTTTTGAATCAAGGAGAACACACTCTTGTTGCAAAGGTTGTGTGATTTACCTACAAATAACATGTGGGGTATGCAATGGTGATGAAATATGCAAGGAGTGAGACAAAAGGATAGTGTAAGATGAGATGAAGGAGGGTGGAGATGGTGGAAAAGGGGACTAGTGAGAGGAATTAGTTGCATTAACCATTTTGTCTTGAAAATTCTTCATGCATTCAAACATGGAATCAAAGGAAAATCACCCTCCAAAGGTTATTTAACCTCATGGACACCCAAGAAAGGTAAATAATACATAACAAATCTTGAAACTCTATTACATACACTGATAATGAATTCTCATGCAATCATCACACCAAATTTTCAACACCAAAGGACACCCTAAGGAAAACAAGTATTCATGTTCGTAGACTTCATAAAGGAAATTTATAATTGAAGCCAATGATGTAAAGTAACACTAAAATACAACAAACCCTCAATGCCCAATCAAAAATCAATTGTAAAATGATTCTTTGCAGTTATTTGGCATGATCAACACAAAATTACAAAGGAGAATGGAAATTTATTGATTGAAAAAAAAATTACAAGAAGAAACATCAAAATTATACATAGCAGAAATGTTTTGTGTGTCCATTTGCAAAGGATACAAGGAAAACATGTAAGAATGAGTCTCAAATCCTTATAATGGTTGTAAATAATAACCACCTTATCATAAACCTATAAATGACAAGCACAAGTCATCAATCCTTTGTAAATCCATTTCACAAACAAAAATCCACACTTCTAAAGGATAAACCTCACAAGCTCCAACCAAAACCAACCACAAGAAGATCCATTTATGAAGATAAGCCTTCAATTTTTATACAAAATGTCTCAATCCTAAAGGAATATCCCATAGATTCTAGTTTGAGTACTAAGACCGTGCTAATTTGTGATCCATGTGCTTAGGGATAAAATCAATGGAGAACCATGCAATCAAGAATATGAATGAATATGGAATTTCCAAGTTGTTGATTCTTGATGATCTGATCATCTATTCTTCATTTGGTGGGGGCTATAAATTCATATTATTCTTCAAGAATCATCCATGGGAGAAGGAGGATCAAAATAAAACATCTTCAACCGATTTGATTCCTAAAATGACATGCAATTTTCAATACTTCAAAAATCAAAATATCATGAATTAATTCACCATTTCCTACAAAATTGACCTTTTTCGAAATCCTTCTCCAAGACATTCCCAATGCACTTTATTTGAGGTTAAATGGATGTTTGATTCAAAAGTTATGGGTAAAAATGAAAACCTGACCATTCCACGTAAAATTCCTCGTCTGTGGATTCCAAGATAATCATCATCATTGATTCATGGATTTTTTAGTATTCATGTCATAATGTGGATTTGGTTTAATTTCCTTAGGTCTATAGTGGATAAAGTAATTTTGGATAATAGTAAGGGTTGATCGCAGTGTGTTGGTTGCGACCCACACATGAATAATAATGTGTGTGTGTGTGTGTGTGTGTGTGTGTGTGTGTGTGTGTGTGTGTGTGTGTGTGTGTGTGTGTGTGTGTGTGTGTGTCACACTAGGGAATGACCTACAACATATTTATAAAAGAATAAAAGGAAAAAGAATTCATGTCTATATATTTTGAATACAAACACCATGAAAACCAAATTGAGGAGAAAATACAAATATATAACCAATAAACAAGATTTTTCCTTAAAATGTGTATACAAAATGGAGAGCTCATCTCCATAACCGTGCTCCCATGGAAGCTCCAAAACTTGTATACATAAGGAAGAGAGGAAAACATAGTTTTGGAGAAGACAACATAATATAAGATCACCTTAAAGATGTTTAGGGTTTTGAGAGATGCCCTAAGATCTAGGATGGATATAGAAAGGATCCAAGGGTGGGAGATGGATGCTCCATCTCCCACCCAACTTAAATAAATTTTTTTGAGACTATAGAATCCTCTTTTGCTTGAGGAATAACGAGATAATTAAATCTAGATTTTTGTATGGTTTTATTGAGTAATTTGATTTAGAGAAAATAAATAGGTCAAGTAAATTAATTTAAGGAGATTAAATTAATTTAGTGAATTGATTCAAATTGAGGAAATAATATTCATCAAGAAAATTAATTTTAAAGTGGAAAGTAAAGTTAATTTAACTCTAGAGGATTAATTTAAATTGTGGAAATTAAATTAACCAAAAGAATGTTGTTTCCGCATTATTAACTACTTTAATTCATTAAAGGGAATCTATGAAGAATAGAGATAAATGAAATTAGAGAGTTATTCCCATTAAATTATACTAATGGGTATTTTGAGCCCATCCTAGGGGTAAAAGTTAATAATGTCATATTTGAACCGGTTATGGGAAATGTTTTAGTTTAGGTGTCTCGTTAGACTTTAAAATCACAAGACCCTATTTTGGGAAATTTTTTTTTACTCATGCGGATCGTTAGTGGGTTGCACACTTAGTTTAGAAGATTGTCTTTTAAAAAATTAACCTATTTTTTTTCTATAATTCTAGGGTCCATTTTTGCCTCGCATGGAGCAGGTGCTACACTTGGTATCGAGCTAGTTTTCAACATCGGGAGCTCTGGGAATTTTTTTGGTTTTATAAGTAATGAGATTTATTAACTAATAATTATAAATGCTAATTAAGGAACCCTATTGAGAGAAATCTTTCACAATGCGTCATTTGGTGAAGTGATAAACCCTAATCCATACCATAACCTAAAATTTGACAAAAACTTAAAAATTGTTCTAAACTCTAAAACTTGACCTTGATGGTGATCTAAATTCATCCTTATGCAATTATAGGATGCCTAGGTGAGGGATAGGACGTGGTGTGGTTAGAGGCCGAGGACGTGACACACGTGGATCGCCACCATGTCACCACCCGAGTCACCTCACATGGACCAACCTACCACATAGTTTGGTCCACATATTCTTTATACCCTTCAACAGATGATGGGAGTACTTCAGGACCACTTACCCACACAACAGAAGCCATAGAGGCCAAGCAGCTACATAAGACATTAGAGGGCCATAACGTGAGCATTTTTTTCATGCTTCTTCATCTCATTTTATTTTGGAGCAACGGTTAATATCTTGTAGAGTCGAGATAACTTTTTAGACATGGGTGCATCATAGTGCAGATTCACTTAATGGGTGTTTCTAGGCCACCATCACCAATTAGGGTTTTATCGCCTATGATACCATCATCTCCATCCTTGAGATACTAGCAGAGCCCCATACTCATAGTGCAAGACCGACAAGTATGATCAAAGATATACTTAGGCTACAACTACCTACTTTTGAAGGTTCATATGGATTCGATGCATAGGTATGGTTTCCCGGTTTGGATAGTAATTTTGGGATTTAAGTGTTTGAGAGTAACATCAAGGAAAAAGATCCATCTCTCTCATGAGATAATATCTTGGAAGTTTTTTAAGGAGCACTTTCAAGTATGATATATGTCTGAGCACTTTTTTCAAAAGAGGATCGATGAGTTTCATGACCTCCATCAGATTATGGCACATTAGTGCAGTATGAGATCCATTTTCTAGACATACTGGAGTATGTGGACTATTTCCAAGAGGAGAAGTTATAGGTGAACTATTTAATTAGAGGAATAAATATAAACTTGGCAGGTTCACTTAGAATTTTGTCTCCTCCAACCCTTATGCAGTAGTGGAGAAGATGTATTTAGCGGGGAGATCAAGGGCAAGGCCTGAAGAGTCTAGATAGGAACAAGGATCATTTTTAGGACATGACACCTTTACGTGCATGACACTAGACCCAAAGAGTGCACCACGACCATAATGATGAGGGTTTAGAACCACTCAATTGGTTGTGAGACACCCGCAAACTTCTCATCAGAGTCTTTTCAACGACTCAGACATGTCAGGATGCTTAAAGAGGTAGGGTTAGGCTAGGTCAAGGGAATTATAGAGATAGTGAACAAGGTGGCCATAAGAGATAGGGCACTTAGACTCAATAGTCAACTAGGGAAAGGCCTGCATGATCAATATAATAGAGTAGAGGTGGTTCTACACCAGGGAAAGGGTGTTTTATTTACGATGATTTTGGTCATTATGCTCGTAATTACCCTTTCAGAGTACTTTTGGATAAGCCAATTGGTCCTGCCTCTGAGAAGATAGTGAATGACATAGGGCATGCTCATCATATCTATGTCACCATAGATGACCATTGGGTCGAGCACTAGGCCATAGTTATCGAGGTTTCAGGTATGATCATGGATGTTAAAGTTTTAGTTTTTATTTCACTCTAGTGCATCAAATTATTTTATTTCACCTACAATTATGGACCGATGTGGTTTGGTGGTAGTTAGCCAGTCAAACTGATGGCAAGTAGATTCTGCCACTAGGGATAAACTTGTCATGGACACCTATGTGGAGATTTGTGTCTTATACCTAGGGTTGTATTTCACCACTTGTGACTTTTTATCTTACCCTGGGATCATATGAGGTAGTAAATGATTAAATCCACATGGGAACCTCCTTATATTCATACAAATTGATAACATATAAGTGTCAATCATTAAAGAACTTTGATTTGCATTATTCGGTTTGTTTTGTTGAAATGATTAGCCTTTGTATTGAACTCAAATTAAATATTTATACTTATTCAAATTTTCAGGTTTCTTAATTGATTGAAATTTTATCTTCTTCTTGCAGTTGAAAAGGAAAGCATGAACATCTATGGAAGTCAAAACTTAGTCTTTGGTGGCATTGTTGAAAACTTAGTCTTTGGTGACATTGTTGAAAACTTAGTCTTTGGTGACATTGTTGAAAATTTAGTCTTTGAAAAAAAAATTCAAGTCTACGAAAAACAATGGAAAAGCAAAGAGGAAATCCAAAAATAATGTTACACAAACTCGAAAAATGAAATTCTATGGAGTTGGTTATATCCATGAAATAAAGGATGTCATTTTCTTCAAAGAAAGTCATGATGCAAGAAAATGTGTGAAGCACCATGAGGAAAAACAAGAGGAGTTTAGATTCAAATAAGTTTGGAAGTTGTGGAACAAGAATTTGGTGTTCCAGGTTTTCAAAGAACTGTGTTCTCATGGGTTCATAAAGGAAACATGATCACTACTTTAACAAAGGAAGATGACCTTATGATATGGAAGAAATAAAAATGACTAAGTGACATAACATTAGAAGACTAAGTGCATGCAAGTTAGAAATCCACAAAAAAGAAACCAAGTGCTCCACAAACTTTTCAAAATGACATTATTTTTGTGGTTCACCTAGCCCGCAAAATAAAGAAAAACATAGAGCATGAATTTGAGGGAAGAACAAGATTTATTTGCATTTCTCACTTTGCATTTTGTATTATTCTTCTCCAAAAAGGATTAAATGATTTGAGTGTGCATAATCAACCATTTTTGAGTTATAAAAAGAGAATGATGATGGTTGCAAAAGAGACAAAATAGTTTGTTAACTCCAAAATGAGTTTTATCCATTCTCCCTCACATTTTTATCATCATCATGAGCATCAAAAGAGCATATTTTCAGTTAGAGGCATGTTTTCCTCCAATTTTCATGCATGGAACAAAGAAATTGAGCTAAAACTTTGGAATATTTCACACTCAAGTGAAAATGTCATTTTCACAATGTATTTCACATTTTTGAGTCAATTTGAGATATTTTTTTATAACCAACTATTTAGGAAAGGAATATTGATCATTACATGATGAAGGTTTGAAATGAAATTAGAATTTATGTAATTATGTAATTTGTATAAATATGTATGTATGCCTCACTTGTAAAAAGGGGGATGACATTTTGATCAATATATGCAAGCTAGTTGAACATTAACTCATGTAGTTGATATTGTCATGGTCTCATTTCCCTCTTCTATTGCAAATTCATGTGTTGAGATTTCTTGATGTTTGATGTATCTTTCATTGCTTTCCTAGGTGGTCTTTATATTGTGTATGTAAATTTGAAGTAAATCACCATAACATGTTATAGATTGGATTAATCAAATAAATGTGTAATTTAGCAATTTAATTGGTAAATCTAACTTTTAGTTTGGCTAAGTTTTAAATATCCTTTGAATCTCTACATTAGTAACATTCAAATTTGAGTCTAAGCTATATTTGGTGCTCTTGTTAACAAGGAAAGCATGTTATTTCTAACAATCAGGCATCAAGTTTAAAACACATCTATTTTAGGAGTTTTCTCTTTTCTCTCTTGCTCTTCCTTTCTTTTTTGTTTCTTTGAGAAACACCCTTAGATTATATTAGTTTAGGAGGTTTTCAAAGTTAAATTAGGTGAAGAAGGTGCAGGGAGTGGCACTAGAAGGATCCATTTGGTCCAAAAACACCCCTTTATTGGTTTAAATGACCAATACCTTGTAAACTTGTGCATTAAATCACACTTTGTGGTCCTAAAATGAGTAGGACATAAGAGCATATCATTCCTCCCTTTGGTGTGTAACTATGTATAAATAGGAACAAGGTAAAAATCGGCAAGAGGAAAATGTTGGCAAGTTTGTTTAATGATCCTATTTGCAATAATGTATTTGTTTCTTGAATCATCACTTCCTTAAAATAACACAATAACACATTTCAATTCTAGAAATCACAGTTTACATGCTTTTTTATTTTAAATTTCCTTGAATTTAGTTGTCTAATTTGAGTGTATAAACTAGATTTACCTAGAATTGTGACTAAATCTGGTTCTAACAAAGGTTTATCTCATGTTTTTTTATTGCAATCAAAAAATGAATTTTAGACAAGGGAAAATCCAAGATCCCAAAGGCCCCTTTAGGTACTCCTAAATCTACTAAAACACTTAGCCCACCCAAGACAACAAACCCTCTTCTTCATTATCTCCTACAATGGCTTGGTTAGTAGGATCTCCCATTAATATCCCTAGAGTTTTCCATGATTTTCCAAGAAATCCAAAGAAATACCTCCATGTCTTTGACCCGACCAATAATGTCTCAAGGAGCATATTAGAACATTCAAATCATCTCTAAGACTCTAAATGTAACACATGAGGATGTGGCATATAGAATCTTCCCATTTTCTCTCAAAATGTAACATATGACTGGTTCTTGAATTTACTAAAGGATGCAATCACCAACTTGGAAAAGTTTCCATGATATCTTTATTTCCCAGTTTGGAAGAATCACTAGTCCAAGATCCTATATCAAGGGTTCACCACCCTGCAAAGGGATGTCAAGAACCCATCAAATATTTTAATGCTATATTCCAAAATATTTACAACCTAACTACCCAACCATACAAACCCACAAATGACTTGGCACTAGAAATTTACAAAAATGCCTTAGATCATATGACCTCAATCTTCCTTGAGAAGGTCCCAAAACATCACTACCTTGACATTGTATATGTTGAAGCTATCCAAATTGATGAACAAATGCACCCCAAAGGATATGTTACACTTCCTTCCAAACCCACATCTCAATCAATTTCCCAGCTAACCAAAATCTGCCAAATCTAATACAAACCCTAGTTCTAAATGCTTTTCCCATCAATTACATGGCACCAAATCAGCAACAAGGTCTTGTTAATCCTATGCCTTTCCATTGACCCACAAGAAATGATAATCAAGCCCTAGTCCCAGTCAATAATACCATTTCTCTAGCCCCCAACCAAGAAAATTCTAAGGGTGAATTGGATTCAATCCAAAGAATGGTGAGAAAATTGGGCCAAGACTTCATAAATCTCCAAAGACAAGTAGGCAATGCAAATGAAGTTAACCCACAAAGAAATTATAACTACCAAAGGTATAATAATAGGCCATTTAATATGAATAACAACAATCAAGTTGAATCTTCATCAAATAAAATGCCTAAAATTAATGTGTGTGAAATTACTTTTCCTAATTGGTGTAGGGTTCACAATACAACCAAGCATGGTGAGTTGGATTGTGTGGAGTTTTTCATGCCTTTGAAGTCTTTCAAAATGAATTAGATAACTTTGAAATTGTTCCAAATTCAAGTGATATGCCTAGTTCATCTAACTCTTTTGACAACTCCAAATCACCTAGCTCTATTATGATGGTGGAGACTTATTGTTTTCCATTTCAAGAAGATAATGAACCTAAAGAAAATATAGAGGAGGTGCATGCTTTTCAACAATATCAAAAGAGCAACTACACTTTGAGAAATAGAGCTAACAACACAACATCAACACCTCCAAATGTTAGCACTACTCCACTGATCCAAAGGAAACAATGACCCTCCTCCTCCAAAGGGGAATGATTCTAATCTAAAAAAATATCTCAGGTATGCCTAAAACTAGTTACAATATTATGGAGGACATGAAAAATATTAAAGCAAACATAACCTTGCATGAGCTGGTTCAAATCACATAACAACGAGATTTATTGTTGAAATATTTAGACAATAAGACCCCTAGGGGACCCCAAAAACCTTCTCATGCCAATGTTTTTTTGTAAAGATAAAAATTGAAGTTCCTCCTTTCCTTTTGACTGTTAGAATATTTGGGAAAACTTGCATAACTTCCTAGTTGATTCAAGAGCATCTGCAAACATTATGCCCTCTAACATTTGCAAGAAACTTGGCCTTACCCCAATAAAATATGATAGGTAGTTGTGAAATTAGAAAAATACAATATTGAGGTGATTGGGGAGATTCTAAATGTTCATATGTAATTATCATCTGAGCCTAGAATTCAGTAATTCATGGACATTCAAGTTATAGAGATCCCTAAGGCATATGGCATGTTGTTGAGTAGGGACTGGTCAAAGGTTTTGAATGGTTATATGTCAACTAATTGTTCTCACATGTGGCTACCTTAGAGAGGCATTCCAAACCAGATTAGGATATAGAGGGAACCTAAAATGAAGCATATGATCACTGAGTATAATGCCAATAATGAAGAAGTTAAGTTTTTCTCAACTGATATTGGAGTATACACATTACATGTGGAGAAACTAGATTTTTAGAAGAAAACCAAGATAAATCAAGTTTGTGGTCTTTGCATTTTGATGTTTTATTCCAAACATAGAAGTGGGGTAGGAATAATCTTGAAAGGCCCAAAAGAAAAACAATACTCCTTTTCCTCATACAAATTATAATTCCCTTGCACCAACAACTTGGTGAATATGAAGCTTTAGTGTTAGGATTGCAATTTTCATTAAACATAAGATCAAAATGCTAAAAAAATTGGTGATTTGAGGTTTTTGTCAAGTAGGTTAGAAGCAAGTATCA
This sequence comes from Taxus wallichiana var. yunnanensis, assembly GCA_018340775.1. Classification (NCBI taxonomy): domain Eukaryota; kingdom Viridiplantae; phylum Streptophyta; class Pinopsida; order Cupressales; family Taxaceae; genus Taxus; species Taxus wallichiana. Next base: position 121,646,136 of record CM031238.1, read on the forward strand.
ATGCAAGTAATCTTATCTTAAAATATATAAACATAGAGTTTGGGATCTGATTGAATATTTTGATGCATTTAACATTTTGTTTGTACCTAGGAAACAAAACAAGAGGTTGATTCATTGGCTACATCTACTTTGCTCTTATGCCTACTCAAGAGTTGGAGAAGAGTAGAATGGTGGTAGATATGGTTCCCATTCCTTCAATACCAATAACATAGATCATTTTAAGTATTTAATGATGACCAATAAATAATTCATTTTTGAATAACTTTGATGTTTTTTCATCTCATATTATAGATGAGAAGGATATGGATGATTTGAATGATGATGGTGTTTTAATTTGAAGGAGAATATGATTCCTAAAGGTATGATCTCTCTTGAAATAATGTTTGATTTTGATCAACAAGTTTGGAGTGTTGTTAAACCTAAGGAAAATGATAAATATTATGATCAAATCAACCTAAGCACTAGAGAGAATCCTAAATTGGTGAATGTTGGCCTAGCATGTTCAGATGTAGAGAAGGATAAGGTGAAAAAGTTTCTAAAAGAGTTACCAAGATGTCATTACATGGTCTTATGATGATTTGAAAAAAATTTACCTAGAGTCATCACCCACACTATACCTTTGATAGAAGGCCATAAACCTTTTAGGAAAAGGAAAAACCAGTGAATCCACTCTTAGAACCTCTTATTCACAAAGAGGTCATGAAATTACTAACTGACTATTATTTTTCTTGTTAGACACTCAACTTGGGTAGCTAACCTTGTGCCTATTAGGAAAAAAATAATGGGAGATAAGACTATGTGTAGATTTTAGAAACTTGAATAGAGCATAAAAAAGAAAAATATCCCCTTCCTTCTCTTGATGAGGTCATACAAATTGTTAGTGGATATAAAATGATGTATTTTCTTGATGGATTTTTAGGATACAATCAAGTGTTAGTAAATAAAGAGGATAGAATAAAAATATACCTTCACCACCAAGTGGGGAACATTTTCATATAAGAGGATGCCCTTTGGTTTAATCAATGTTGGTAGCAATTTTCAAAGAGAAATGGATCAATATTTTCAAGGTATTAATGGTAAGTGCATTATCATTTATATGGATGATCTAACTATGTTTTCTAAAGAAAATTTTGATCATGTTGGACATTTGTAAAAAGTTCTTGAAAGGTGCGACAGGAAGTATGGGATTTCTTTGAATCCCAAGAAAAGCATTTTTGTGTAACAAAAGATAAATTTCTTGGTCACTTGCTCACCAAATAAGGTATTTTCATTGACCCTAATAAATTCATAGTATTTCAAAAATTAATCCACCTAATAGTAAGAAAGAATTGAAATCCTTTTTTGGAAAAATTAATTTTGTAAGGAAATTCATTTATGGTTTTGTTGAGATTGTCGAGTCATTAAATGCTATGTTGAAGAAGGATTCCAAAGTTGAATGGACCAAGGAGGCTAAAATATTTTCAAGACATCAAGGAAGAAATCACCCAAGTCACCAATTTTGATCAACCCTAACTTTTCCAAGGATTTCTTCTTGTATTCTTGTGCTTCTATCATACCATTTCCATTGTGCTAACTCAAAAATTAAAAAATAGTGAACATCCAATTACATTCATGAGCACAAACTTGAAGGATTCCTAACTCAACTATTCTATGATGGAAAATCAATCCTTTTCCTTGATAAAATTAGTGAAAAAATTCAAACATTATATACTTAGAAGTAAAGTGCATGCAATTGTTGTAAACCCAACCATTAAATTGATGTTAGGACAAAATGAGTTGGGAGAAAGAAGGGGAAAGTGGATGAAAAATTTACAATAATTTGATTTAGAAATCAAACCAAAAATATTTTTAGAGGTCAAGGCTTGGAACAACTCATGGCCAATGTTGATCCAAGGATTGATATCATGCAAGTGGACAAAGAAGATATGCTAAAAGATGAATGGTATAATCATATAATTCATTATTTATTGTATGACACATGTCCACATGATTTAAATAGAGAAAAAATGAGAACATTGAGGTTGAAGGCCTCTCACTTCATGATCAAAAGGGAATCCTTTATAGAAATAACTATGAAGGTGTTTATTTGAGGTGTGTCTCCAAAGAAGAAGTTATTGATATCATGTGCAATTTTCATGAGAAGATTGGAAGTGGTCATCATCATGTGGAGGACAACTATCATAAGATTTTAAAGGTTGGTTATTACTAGCCAACCATATTCAAGGATTCTCATGCACATGTTAGGAGTTTTCATCAATGCCAAAATTTCTAGAAGAGAAACACATGTAAACCATGTCATTACAACATGTGATTTAGATAAGACCTTTTGCACAATGGGGCTTGGATTTCATTGGGTCATCAACCCAAATTCATCAGCTGGACATAAGTTTTCCTAACTACCATAGATTATTACATAATATGGATTGAATCTATTGCTACTAAAAATTACAGGACATTGATGTTATCCAATTCCTTGAGGAGAACATCATAACCATATTTGGTTATCCTTTTCCCTCATTTTTGATAATGGACCAGCCTTTTCCTCTACATATTTCAATGAATGGGCCTATGATAATAAGATAATCATCAATTTGCATCAAATTATTATCCCCAAGGAAATGGAGTGGTTGAATCAAAAACAAAAATATGATCAATGTCATCAAGAAATCAACAGACAAGAGGCCAAGAGAGTGGCATTATTTTGCTAAAGTATGCACTATGGGCTGATAGGACAAGATATAAGCAAGCTCTTGAAGTCTTCTCCATTTTTATTGGTGTATGGACAATAACTTGTTTTCCTAATCACCCTTAGGTTTCCAACCTATGAGTTTATGTAAGAGTACATGGAAGGAGAAAAAAAAATTAAGTCAATAATTTTAGACATTCTCCAAATGGAAGATGTAAGAGATTCTATCCCTGCAAAACTTCAGTATGCATCAAGATATTGTCAAGATATGGTTTGATAAGAGGGATAAAGTGAAAACATTCAAAATATCAGATTTAGTGCTTCTATGGGACAAAGCTCATGAGAAGAAAGGAAACATAGAAAATTCTCACCATTATGGATTGGGCCTTATCAAATAGCTAAGATTTTAGGACCAAAACACTTTTAGATTAAAATATTTATAAGGGAAATAAGTAATGTTTCAGTCAATGGTCAATTCCTAAACATTACTTCTCCACAACCCCATCACAAGTCCCAATGGAATGATCAAATTAGGGAAGTAGTTTAGTTTCTCTTCATGTATTTCTTGCTTTCTAGATTAGTTTCTTTCTTGCATTCCCTATTTTCTTAGTTTATCTATTTTTTCAATTCATTCTTACTTTTTATATATTTTTCTTTTATTTTTTGTGTTTTGTTTCTTGTGTTTGGTATTCCTTGCATTTATGTAAAAATAAGTTGAGCACTTACTTGTTGGAAGATATGATTGTGTTTAGAAGTTTGAAAAATGGCTAACATGAAATGTTGATAGAAGAATATGAAAATGAAACTTAGTATCTCTTAAATCAAGCTATCCTTAAGAAAATTGAATTACCCAAAGTATTGAGTGGATTTTAGAAAGGTTCTAACCATTGAAAAGGATGAGCTTCACAAGGAAATAAAGAAAAAACTAAAGTTGTTCTTCTTTATCTTGTTTTTTTATCAAAGAGGAGTTCCTAAATGATCTCATTTGAAAAAACCCTTAACCTGCTAACTTGGTTCCTAAACCTCTAAAGGAAGGCATTAAAACATGCTAATCAAAAAAAATAAAAGGACTTATTTGAAAGGTGATTCTAGAAACCTCCATCAGGGCTATGGACGTTTGATTGAGCAGTGGAACAAGGCCATGAAAGGAGCCAAAGGAATATCTTTAGGGATATGGATTCCTGGAAGCAAAGCAATGCCCAAACATTCCCCTTTTGAACCATCCAAATAAAATAAAAATAAAAGTAAAACCAGTCACATTGAGCTATCAAATGAGCCTCTCATCCCAAAATGATTGCATTTCAAGCAAGAACATGGTTAATGAACCCATTGCACACACACAACTCTCTTTCTTCATTGTTATGGCTTAGTATGCCACTTGAATATGATTAAGTTATTCATTTTTGAAAGGCATGCTTGCATTAGAGATACTAAACTTTGAATTCATACTTTTTATTAACATTTTTGAAATCCAAAGATCTGAATTCTAAATACATAGTGGTATTTTCTCCATTAAGTCGTCATTTGTTATTTCATAACTCCCCACTCATTTTAAATGATTAAATCCAAATGGGACCCTCATGATCTTCATACATTCGATAACATCTAAGTCTCCACATTTATAGAGATTTGATTTGCATTATCCATTTTGTTTTTTTGAAACACTAGAATTTGTATTAAACGATGGATTAAATATTTATACATAGTCAAATTTTTAGGTTTCTTAACTAATTGAAATGTTTCTTCTTCTTCAATTCAAAAGGAAAAGCATGAACATCCATGAAAATCAAAACACAATCTTTGATGGCATTGTTGAAAACTTAGTCTTTGGAGGCATTAATTTTTTTGTAAATGGGAACTTATTTGCATCTAAATTCATTTTGTTTTACCTCATGAAAAACATTTTCTTGCATTTTGGCTTCCATATTGGATTAAATCTTTATTCATTGGTGGATTTAACCAAAACTTTCTCGTTTGTGTAACACTTTGTGTCTTTGCTTCATGTCTAAACAATGGAAAAATCACAAAAAATAATTTTAAATCCACCAATAAAATTTCAACCGGAAAAGTGAAATTCCATAGGTTTTCAAAGTTAATTCCATGGTTTTTCAAAGGATGTACTTATTGTTGAAAGCTGGTTTGCAAGAAAACTGTGTTCCATGAGGCACTTTTCAAAAACTAAGTGTTCCATATGTTTTCAAACTAATTTTAAAATACATAAAACAAGGAGTGTTATTTTATGGTTCACCTAGCATGCGAAAAAAGGAAACATGATCACGGCTTTAAAAAAGAAGATGACCTTTGTGGCATGACATAAAGAAAGGGATACTAGTGTGTGTAAGTATTAGAATATTAAGTACATGAAATTAGAAATCCATGGACTTTTAAAATGTCATTTCTCCTCGGACTTTTCAAAATGGTAGTGTTTCATGCAAGTTCACCTAGCCTTAGTAGAATAAAGAAAAACAAAGGGCAAAAATTTAAGGGAAAATAAGTGGATTTATTTTAATTTATAACTCTTATTTTGGTTATTTTCTCCGAAAATGATTAAATAATTTAATTATGCATAATCAATCATTTTCAAGTTGTAAAAAGATAATTATGATGGTTGCAGAAGAGAAAAAATAATTTGTTAACCTAGAAAACAAGTTTTATCCATTCTCCCTCATTTTTCATCATCATGAGTATCAAAGATAATATTTTCAGTTAGGGCACATTTTCCCTCTAATTTTTGTGCATGGAACAAAGAAATTGAGCTAAAACTTTGGAATCTTTCACACTCAAGTGAAAAATGTCATTTTCACAATGTATTTCACATTTTGAGTCGGTTTGAGAATATTTTTGCATATCCAATTATTTAGGAAAGGAATGTTGATCATTACATGATGGAGGTGGTGAAATGTAATTGTAATTTGTATAAATATGTATGCCTCACTTGTAAAAAGGGGATGACATTTTGATCAATAGATGTAAGCCAGTTTGAACATTAACTCATCCGAGTTGATATTGTCATTGTTAGGAATTAGAGAAAAATATGTAGAAACAATTCCTCAAATCACAACAGTAGGAAACTATTTAGTAGAATTGTACTTGCAGAAATATAACAACATATATAAACAATGCAAAAAAGAAGACAAGACAAGATTTAACGTGGTTCACCCAATGTGGGCTATGTCCACCAAGAAATTGCTCAATTTTATTAACAAGAGTAAAACCAACTCTCATAGTCTTCTCTCAGTTACAATTGCACAACAATCACTCATGAACTCATAACAGAATTCCCAAAGATGCTAAACCACATCTAAGACACAATTGACACCCAATTGCTCAACCTTGATCACTCTTGATCACCTCTTGATGTTCTAAGACTCAAGAACCTTTTGATCACTCAAGATACATTAGGACACCCCTAACACCTCTATTTATAAGATTACAATCCTTCTAGGAAGTTCTATAGTCAACCCTAGAAGTTTGAAATTCACGACCTTTCAACTTATCACATATGGAAAATTTGTCACCGTGACAATAAACAATTATCCACCAATTAATAGAAAATACGTAGTACAAAAACAACACATGACTACATAATGCTCCTAAGTCTCCAAACTTAACCGTTCGAACTCCAACACTTCAATGTTGATTCCAAAAGACTAAAAATGGGCTCCAAACCCCAAAAATATCCCACTTGGAAATTGTTCCATTTAGCAAAGTTCTCAACCCTTCATTATCATCCATGAAGACCAACCAAAGTTGAACACAACTTCAACTTCTCCCTTGTGACCACCTTGGTCATTATATCTACAAGATTATGACTGGTATGAATCTTTTCCAACTTCAACTCATCTTCTTCCAAAGCTTCCATGATGAAATGATATCTCAAATTGAATGTGCTTCATCATAGAGTGGAAAGTAGATTTCTTTGCCAAATGAATAAGACTCGACTATCACCGTGTAGTCTCCCAACTTCCTTATTATGCCCCAAATCATCAACTAACTATTGTAGCCAAATCATCTCCTTGTTTGCCTCTGTGGAAAAAATATACTCAACCTATGTGGTTGAAAAGCCACAACATTTTGTAATCGTGAAATCCATCTCACCACTATTTCACCAATCATAAATAAATAACTTGTTGTGCTCCTCCTGCTGTCCAAATTTCCTGTCATGTCCGAATCTACATAGTTACGCAATGTAGTGTATAATCCATTGAAACACAATGTTTTATCCCATGGTCCCTCTTAAATACCAAAGGATCCACTTCACTTCCTATCAGTGCTCTCTACCTGGATCACTCATAAACCTGCTCACTTCTCCCATTGCATGGGAAATATTAGGCCTAGTGCATACCATAGCATACATCAAGTACTAACCGCTGATGAGTATGGTACCCTGGACATTTGGATTATATCCTCCTCAATTTTGGGACTCTGTTCCTTTGATAATTTAAAGTGACCTGCCAAAGGAGTACCAACTAATTTAGCATCCTACATATTAAACCTCTCCAAGACCTTCTTTATGTACTCTTCTTGAGATAATATCAACTTTCTCTCCTTCCTGTTCTGAGTTATTCTCATACCAAGGATTTTATTTTCTTCCCCCAAATCCTTCATAGCAAAGGAGTCACCTAGCTACTTCTTGAGTACCTTTATTTCTTGCATGTTCTTCCCTGCAATAAGCATATCATCCACATACAAGCACAAAATAATATAAATACCATCAAGAAACTTCTTGATGTACACACAATGGTCTGAGTGACACCTGGAGTAACCCTGATCCTACATAAAAATGTCAAACTTCTTGTACCATTGTCGTGGAGCTTGTTTCAGGCCATATAAGCTCTTCTTCAATTTGCACACTAACCTCTCCTTCCCTTTGACCTCATAACCATGTGGTTGTTGCATATAAAATTCCTCCTCCAACTCACCATGAAGGAATGTAGTCTTCACATCCAACTACTCTAAGTGTAAGTCTTCTACTACTACTAAACCAAGAATAGTCCTAATAGAAGTCATTTTAACAACAGAGAAAAAATTTCATCAAAGTTTATACCTTTCTTCTATGTAAATCCCTTGACCACCAACTAGGCCTTATACCTTTTTCCTCCATCTTCCTCTTTGATTTTGTACACCCACTTGTTTTGCAATTCTCTCTTTCCCTTGGGTAGCTCCACCAGATCCCAAGTCTAGTTCTCCATAAGAGATATATGCTCTTCATCCATGGCCTACTCCCACTTCTTCTTGACATCCACTTGCACTACTTCCTCAAAGCACTTTGGCTCTCCACTATCAGTGAGCAATAAATAATTCAAAGATGAGTAAAATGTTCAGGTTCCCTTCTTACCCTAGAAGACATTCTCACCTCAAGAGTTTGGGATTTTTGATCAGTAGGTTCCCAACTGGTTATGTCGAAACATGTTGCACCTAAACCGACCCCTGGACATCTAGCCATCCATAATTTCCTCTAACATTTTGTTATTTATTTTATTCCTCTTTTTGTTCCTACAACTGATCTTTATACATGACTTTTTCATTAAAGACAATATCTCTAGACCAAAATATTTTCTTGTCCTTAAGACTCCAAACACAGAAACCAAAGTCATCCTCACCATATCCAACAAAGGTGAATTTATCATACTTGACCTCTAACTTTGTCCTATCATCTTTATTAATGTGAACAAATACCTCACATCCAAATACTCTAAGAAATGAGTAATCAATTTTCTTACCAAACCAAGCCTCCTCAGGTATACCTCCATCCAAGGCCATAGAGGGTCCTCTGTTAATCAAATAAATAGTTGTGCTCACCGCTTCCACCCAAAACATGAGTGGAAAGCCCCGCATGTAACCTCATATACCTAGCACGCTCCATGATTGTCCTGTTCATTCTCTTTGACACTCCATTTTCCTATGGAGTCTTCAAAACCATCCTTTTCCTACATGGATCCCATTTACCAAACAGTAATCAAGAAATTCATTGCTGCAATAATCCCCTCCATTATCTAACCTGAGACATTTCATTTGAGACCTATTTCATTCTTAACCAAGGCTTTCCATCTTTTGAAAGTTTCAAACACATCATATTTCTTTCTAATGCAATATACCCAAACTTTTCTAGTTGCATCATCAATGAAAGTGACATAATAACATGAACCACCAATATATTTTACCTTAGCTAGCCCCATACATATGTATGCACCAACTCTAACTTACCCTCCTTCCTGGTAGGTCTAACCTTGAGGAATCTCACCCACTTATGTTTCCCATAAACATAGTCCTCACAAAAGTCCAAATCTTACTCCTTTAATCCAGTCAACCTTTGTCCTTTAGAATTTACATGCCCTTTTAACTCATATGACCGAGTCTCTAGTGCCACAAATTTGCATCTCCATCTGCAGCAACTAAATTGCAATAATCAGCACCACTAGTTAAATACAAAGTACCAATTTTCTTACCTCTTGCAACCACAAGAGCTCCCTTGTTAACCTTCCAAGAATTCATTGTAAAAAACCGACCGTATATCCATCACTACCTACCCCCACTCACGATATTAATTTCCACCTCAACTTAGACACATGCTTGACATCCTTAAGTATCCATGTGTTCCCATTCTACATTTTCACCCGAACACGACCTCTCCCTACTATGTTGCATGGTTCATCATCACCAAGATATACATGTCCAAAATCACCTTGAACAAACTTAGTAAAGTAATGTCTATGTGAGGTGGCATGGAAAGAAGCCCCTGAATCTAACACCCAAGACTTAGCAATATTATCTAAAGAAATAATTAAGGCATCCTGACAAACATCTTCTGCTACCACATTTACCTCCTTAGTTTCCTCCTTCTTGTTCTTCTTATCTCAAAGAGCCCAACAATCTTTCTTAGTATGACCAACCTTCCCATAGTGCCAACATTCCAACTTTCTCTTGGACTTTGACCTTCTGCGATCATTCGACTTCCCATAATTACCTTTCCATCTATTCTTTGTCTCCCTCTGTGCTTCCACCGTCAAAGTGTTTCCCAAGAAGTAGAAGAATCCCGGAGTTATTCCTTCGCATTTCCTCGCTCAGAATCACACTTATCACATCTTCAAACTTCAACTTGTATTTATTAGAGACCGAATTAATTATAACCATAACTAAATTGTGCCTATATCGGTAAGGAGCAAAAAATCAATAAAGCCCCGACCTCATCATCAAAGTCAATTTTCATTGAGTTTAACATGCTCAACTATATTAAATTCATTCAAATGATCAACAACATAACCATTCTCAGACATCTTCATATTAAATAACTTTTTCATCAAAAATATTTTATTAGAGGTAGAGGGTTTTTCATATAACTTCCCCAATGCATTCATGAGACCTTTTGTGGTCTTCTCCTGCAATATGTTGAAAGCAACCGAAGATGCAAGACATAACTAAATTTCCCGAGAGCCTTTCTATCTAGCAACTCCCAATCCTCATCTAACGTGGTTGTAGGTTTCTTTTCTTTTCTAGCCAAAGGAATACAAAGGTCCTTATGATATAAGTAATCCTCCATTTGCATCTTCCACAAACCAAATTTCTTCCCATTGAACTTCTCAACCCTTGATCTGACCTCATCTATCATAGCTCCCACTCAAGCTAAACTTTCCTTGTGATTCACCACTTTAGAAAAAAATCCACCAAATCTCTTATACCAGTTGTTAGGAATTAGAGAACAAATATGCGGAAACAATTCCTCAAATCACAACAGTAGGAAACTATTTAGCAGAATTATACTTACAGAAATATAACAACATATATAAAAAAATGCACAAAAGAAGATAATACAAGATTTAACATGGTTCACCCAATGTGGTATACATTCACCAAGAACTTGCTTAGATTTTATTAGCAAGATTAAAACCAACTCTCACAATCTTCTCTCGATTATAATTGCACAACAATCACTTGTGAACTTACAACAAAATTCCCAAAGATGTTAAACCACATCTAAGACATAATTGACACTCAATTGCTCAACCTTGATCACTCTTGATCACCTCTTGATGTTCTAAGACTCAAGAACCTTTTAATCACTCAAGATACATTAGGATGCCCCTAACACCTCTATTTATAAGATTACAATCCTTCTAGGAAGTTCTATAGCCGACCCTAGAAGTTTGAAATTCGTGACCTTTCAACTTCTCACGATGTAAAATCTCCACCAACCAGTGACAACAACCAATTAACCGCCAATTAATAGTAAATATACGGTATGAAAACAACACATGACTGTAGAATGCTCTTGAAGTCTCCAAACTTAAGCTGTTTGAAAAGTGATGATTCCAGAAGACTAAAAATAGGCTCCACACCCCAATAGTCACGGTCTCATTTCCCTCTTCTCTTTGCAAATTCATCCGTTGAGAGTTATTGATGTTTGATGTATCTTTCATTGCTTTCCTATGTGGTCTTTGGATTGTGTAGTGAAAATTTGAAGTAAATAACCACAACATGTCATAGATTGGATTAATAAGATAAATGTGCAATTTAGTAATTTAATTGGTAAATTGGAATTTTAGTATGGCTAAGTTTTAAATGTACTTTGAATCTCTACATCAATAGCATTCAAATTTGAGTATAGGCTATATTTTGTGCTCCTGGTTAACAAGGAAAGCACGTTATTTCTAACGATTAGGCATCAAATCGATTAAAACACATTTATTTCAGGAGTTTTCTCTTTTCTCCTGCTCTTCCTTTACTTTTTTGTTGATTTGAGAAACACCCTTAGATTATATTAGTTTAGGAGGTTTTCAAAGTTAAATAAGGTGAAGAAGGTGTAGGGAGTGGCGCTAGAAGGATCCATTTGGTCCAACAAACACCCCTTTATTAGTTTAAATGACCAAGACCCTGTAACTCATGTATTGAATCACACTTTGTGGTCCTAAAATGAGTATGACATAAGAGCATGTCATTCCCCTCCTTTGGTGTATAGTCTATGTGCATCAACACCAATATCCCTACGCATGATCTCATTTATGCAACGTAAGCATTGTATAAACCAAGGATGATATTTTTTTCTATCACGGTTAGTGATAGATCTAGGATACCTCTAAGAGGGATCATCCTAGATGATTATCCCCTTTTGAGGGAGTTTTTCGATGTGTTCCTAGAGAGCTTCTGGGATGCTTTACCATGTCATGAGGTAGGATTCACCATTGATCTAATCTTGGACATAACTCCCATCTCCCGAGCACCTTATCGGATGACCACTCCTGAGATTCATGAGCTCAAGATCTAATTAGAGGAGTTATTGAAGAAGGGACTTATTCATCATGGTGTGTCCCCTTAGGGCTCACTGTGATCTTCATGAAGAAGAAGGGTGGATCTCTTCATCTTTGTGTGGAATTTAGATAGTTGAATAAATGGTGAAGAATCATTACCCTTTACTAAGATCGATGACCTTTACGATCGATGAAGGGAGTTAGGGTGTTCTCTAAGATTAATCTCAAATCTAAGTATCATTAGCTCTGTATTGTAAAGGCATATATTCATAATACTTGTGTTCGGGACTTATTCGCCATTATGAGTTCACGGTGGTACCCTTTAGGTTTATTAATGCCACTGACCATGTTCACGAGTCTCATGAACATAGTCTTTATGATGTTCCTAGACCGTTTTGTGTTGATCTTCCTTGATGAAATTTTGATCTATGATTGCACGATAAAGGAGCATGAGGAACACTTAAGGTGGGTTTTGTGAGAATCAACATTTTGGGAACCTAGAAAACCTTCTTTCAAACATATTCAATATTTAGGGCATTTTATTGTTTGTGAGGGTATCTTTGTAGATCCTGTAGACATAAATCATGTACTTTAGACAATATTTAGCCCAGTCTTATACTACTATTTAGAAGGTTCTCAAGTGTACAAAGTACCAATTAATCCCCCCTTTTTGCCATCTTTCTTTTATATTTTGTTTTGTCTTTCCCGCTTCCTTTCTATCACCTATTTACCCATTTTGTAACTTCCCCAATATTCTAGCCCTAATTTCAAGTGCCCGACTTATACTTGGGTGCCCAGTCCCCACTGGGTGCTCCGATCTATGAAAATACCATTTTGCTCCTTTTTCAATTACTTCTAGCCATTTTTCATCTTTATCTTTTCCTCAATCGCCACTGTCGGGATTAATTGTGAAATTGAACTTGAGAGCCCTATAAATATAAAGCTTATAAGACCATAATGAGGGTCCTAGGTCTTTGCATCCTATCACTACTATCACTCCATCTAGGGATGTATCTACTACATCACTTGCATCCACATAGTCTCCATACATTCAAGTTAGGAAGTCTACATCACACACATTCTTAGTGGAGGGGGATTCTATCTATTCTACTATCTACATCTTATATTAGCTATTATAACTCATTAATTCATAAAGTGTGACTGGAATGAGAGCACCTAGGGCACCATATGCACACACTAACTTGAACTACCTCCGGGTCCAAAATTTAGTGCAGCAGCACTTAGTGATAAGTTCACTGGTTTTGGCGGTTGAGGTTAGTCAAACCCCTTCTTCTTCATGTGCGGGGCATCATCCATTTCATCCAATAAATTCAATGCGACGAGATGAAAAGGGTTTGAGATAGCCTTATGAAACACTACCAAACACGATTTTAAGCATTTACACAGTTCACAAGCCCATAATCCAGACATTTGGGGTGCCTGGGCTGCCCCAAGATACACTCCTAGGTGCATGTGTCACTTGAGCAATCCAGATCTACCCTTCGCGGGGTCCCCGAGTGGTCCTTTGCACAATTGGTTCCTAGTTTCGAGCTTGAACAACCTATGACAATTTTTATGTTATCAATTGAGTCTTTTTCCTACTCTCCTCTTGCATCCTAGGTTTTGTTTCCATTAGATTTAATTATACATTTACTTTACATCATTCTAGCATTTAGTTCACTATTATTTACTTTTTTAGTTTTGTTTATACAGGCGTTTTAGTCCTCCTATTTAGATTAACTAGGATTAACATATCCCCCTCATATATCTCCTAATTTTAGTTAATCGGATCCTTCAAATATGCGGTGATTCTTGATTGGCCTACCCCCACTTTGGTCATAAAGGCTAGGATTTTCATATGTTTAGCGAGGGTATTATCACATATTTGTTCAGAATTCTCTTAGATTTCTAATTTGAACACTTCTCTTCAACAGAAAGGGAAGAAGTTTATTTGGTTTGTGGTTTGAGTAGTCCTTTTAGCTACTCAAAGAGCACATGAACTCCCACCTATCTTGATAGTTCCATATCCCCTTAGAGATTTTTTTGGTTTACACAAATGCTTCCATGGATGGACTTGGGGTTTTTCTTATTCAAGGAACACGTGTCATTTCTTATGAGTCCCGCATGAGCTTAAGGATTACAAGATTAATTACCCCACACATTGTCTTGAGCTTCCAATGCAGTGATACATACCTTGTGTCATTAGAGGAACTTTATTCTTGGTAGGATTTTTGTTTTGAGGACCGACCATGGGAGCCTTCAATATATTTTCACCCAACCCAATCTCAATGCCCGATAATGGCATTAGATGTATTTCCTATGTGATTATAATATAGATATTTAGTACATCAGGAAAAGAGTGTCATCATTGCCACCTTGAGTGGGCGAGAGACATGCTCTTTTCTCCTTGACCCTTAGATCAAATCTTCGAGATAGGATTTTGCAGCACATTCTAGGGACGAATTTTACAAGGGTTTTAGACAGGAGGGTTTATTCACAAATCCCCTTGATGGGAAATTATTCTAGTTATTCTTTAGAGGATGATGGTCTTATTTATTTCCAAGGTCACATTTATGTTCATAAGGCGATGTGATCTTTTATATCAAATTCTATCCGAGGCTCATCGGGGTCTATATACAACACATCCAGGGGTGAAGAAGATGAATTTTGAGCTTCACCACTTGTTATTTTGGAATGGTTTGCATTGAGATACAAACAATTTTTTCCTATTACTTAGAGTGTCGGTGTGAGTGAAGGCCGGGCATTCCCATTCTTACGGTTTTTTGTATCCCCAAGTCATTCAAAAGTGGAAGTGGGATGTGGCTTCAATGTATTTATAGTGGGTATCCCTATGTCCTCCTACCATCATGATTCCATCATGGTGATAGTGGAAAAGATGAAAAAAATCACCCACTTCTCTCCCATGAAGAAGATGTATAATATAGTTTCAATAACTAGACCGTACCTTGACAACATTGTGTGAATACATGGTATTTCAATTTTTTTATTTTGATCGAGAAACGATCTATACGTCAGACTTCTAAACTACATTTTAGATAGCATTGGGTACTCAAATCAACTTAAGTTCCACTTATCACCCACAGACAGATGGTTAGACAGAGAGGGTGAATCATGTTTTAGAGGATATGTTGAGGATGTATGTGATGGAACAACATATCAGATGGAAGGACTACCTTTATCTCTGGTTATGTTTGCATACAACAATTTCATACTTTGATCAATATGTCGCCATATGAGACACTATACGGTAGACCCTACTAAAAGACACCTTTGAGTTGAGACAGGACTTGAGGACAAAATAGATCTAGGGCCAACCCACTTATAGGATTTGGACTAACAAGTTGTTTTGATTAGACAATGTCTAGAGTAGGATCATGTACGGAAGAATGCATATGTAGATTCGAAGAGGGTGTAATATCACTTTTTGGTTGGTGATAAAGTATTTCTACAGAGAGGATCCACAAAAATTCTTATCCATTTTAGAAAATGCTATGAGTTTTCCTCTTGCTTCTTTAGACCCTTTGAGATCTTGTAGATCACTATCCTAGTTGTTTACTATCTAGAATTTTCACCACACCTATCCCGATTCCATGACGTATTTCAATTTTCTTTATTACAAATATATGTACGTGATAGATCTCATGTTTTAGATTGATCAAATTTACATGTGGAGGTTGATGAAAAGTCGATGTTGGAGCTCATGTGCATCTTTGGAGCATAAGAGGCCCGCCCTTTGAGGGTGAGACTTTGACTAAGTTAAAGTCTAGTGGGATAGGTATGATGAGACAACAACTACTTAGGAGGATGCATGGCCATTAACGCAGTGCGACCGTTATCGTTTTTAGTGACTTCTAGGAGGAAGTCTAAGTCTAGGAGAGGGGGATGCAATGCCCACCTCTTCTTGACATTATATCTTGGATTATGTTGACTCATATTTTATTCCATCATATGATATTGAGTTTATTATATTGTGTTTTGATTACATTCACTTACTTGGCATTATGATTTTGATGGATATGATGTATATTGTGATTATACTAACTTGTTGGCAGGATGGATGATTATTTGTTAGACATTATGAGCCTTATGGATATTATGAGATAGATGTTTCTTATGGTAGAATATATGATGTTAGATTATGCATAACATGTTTTGGGGTGCACACACCTTTCATAGTAGATTGGTGTGTATTGAATTGACGTTGTGTTGGTGTAGACACAAAATTATGCACTTTACACATAATTTAACCCGAGTCTTATACTACTATTTAGAAGGTTCTCAAGTGGTTAAAGTACTAATTAATCCCACCTTTTGGCCATCTTTATTTTATATTTTATTTCGTACTTCCCACATATTTTCCAACACTTATCCACCCATTTCGCAACTTCCTCGACATTCTAGCCTAAATCAAGGTGCCCCACCTATCTTTGGGCGCCCTAGGCCCCCGGTCCCACTGGGCACCCCGATCTATGTAAATCCCCTTTCACTCCTTTTTGGGTCACTTATAGCCATTGTTCATGTTTATATTTTTCTCAGTCGGCCTTGTCGGGATTAATTACAAAATTAGACTTGAGAGCCCTATAAATATAAAGCTTATAAGACCATAATGAGGGTCCTAGCGTCACTACTATCTATCACTCCATTAGGGTTGCATCCACATAACACCATACATCAAGGCTAGGAAGATCTACATCACACACATTGCATAGGGGGATTCTATTCTATTCCATGCACACATTCTATTTACATTTGTTATAGCTATTATTGCTCATTACTTCACAAAATGTGACTGACATGAGAGCACCTAGGGCATGACATGCACACATACACCAAAACTACATCAGGGTCCACAATGTAGTGCAACGCCTTCGATGATAAGTCCACTAGTTTGGCGAGATGAGGTCATTCGACCCATTCATATGCATCTTTATTTTTTCTAGGGTTTGGGTATTTCTCCTTGCATTTCGGATAATTCTACAAGTACATTCGATGAATCCAACATGTCAAACAAATATTATTCGGAGATACTTAACTATCATGATGTCCGAGAGCGCTTAGTTTGAAGACCGAGGGGCACCCAGCGGTGCCCCATACACTCCCAACACCTATGTCATCTTAGATAGCCCATATCTACCCTTCACAGGGCCCCTGAGTGTTAAATCTGCCTTTGTTGAGTTCCACTTCCATATCTGCTACAACTGCGATAGTCTCTTATTATCAGCCTAAGTCATTTCTCCCCTTTCTCTTGCACATTAGGGTTTTATTTCTATTTAGAATAATTTATTTACATTTATTGCATACTACTTTAGTTTATTTATAGCATTTTAGTCCTCCTACTTAGATTAACTAATTTACTATACCTTCCATTAGGGTTATAGTTTTTAATTTTAGTTAATCGAATTGGTTGTTGATATGCTTGGATGTTATGTTCATCAGTTATATTATTTTGGGAAGATATGATGCGTGCACATTGAGTGTGTAAATTACGGGATCGAGGAACATGGGTTTCAAGAGATTTATCTCATGGTTGGCATAATTGGCCGTTAGCCAAAATTTACCCCCTTTTTATTTGTCATTGTATGTTCAAAGCATTAGGATTGAAATCCATTTGGCTTGTTGATCATTTGATTATGTCATGTCTTGTAATTAATTATTGTGGTATGATTATCATTTTAAGTTTCTTTGTTACTTCATAGTTTTGATTTAATTTAATTTAATTTATTTAAGTTTGATGGTAACCATGATTAATTTATTTAAATTTCATCTTCTTGTTTCCTTAATTTTAATTGAGTGGATTATGATTAATCATGTTTTAACTTGGATATTGATTTATCTTACCTTGTTTAGTGAGGGCTATACTCTTCCTAAGGTACCGCTTCATCCAAATTTGGATTTGGGAAGAATGAGAGCTTTGGGAAGTGTGCACGACTTATAGAGGGCCTCTTTTGGCTTGAAATGAGCCCTAAATCCATACATATGGCTAAGGAAGGTACTATCCAATGAAAAGAGGACCTTTCCACCTCCCCATGTGCATTTATTCTACCTACATTTCTTTTTTGTTCTTTCTTTTTCCAAGTCCACTTGAGGTGAGTTCAATTCATTGCCAAGTCCACTTGAGGTGAGATCAATTCACCTCAAGTGGGTGAATATCTCTCTTGAAATTGGGAAATTCTCTTTTATGATTTATTTTCTTGTCTTGGGTTTGGGGAGAGGAGTGACATGGCACCTAGTTGGATGATGACTAGATGCCACATATGTCTCTCAAGTATAGGTTTCTATTTTGGTGGGTTTATCTATTTATTCTTTAAATTTGGGGGAATTGAGTTTCCATTAACTTTCATCCTTGTTGATTTTCAAAAAATTGAGAGAGGTTGTGTTTTCTTAGAATTGGATTTTGGAGTACATTTTGGGATTGGATTGGAGAGCTTGGAAGCTTGGACTTTTGGTTTTATTTTGTAAGGTAGGCTTCTATCATGAAATTATTTGATTTGAATGCATGTGTATTTTGTTTTGTTCGAGAAAATGGTAAATGTTGTGAAGTTATTTTTAGTCCATCCTCACCTATTGGGATGGGGATTTGGGACAATGTGAGGGATATTGAGGAGCCCCATACATGGGTATTTCCTCCCTCCTATGGTGGAGTGGGAGCCCTCTTTCCTATGGTGGAAAGAGTCACTCTCATCTTTGTTAAGGAAACCAAATACGGGAAGGGTTTGAAAAACCTTTCAAGGAGGAGCTAGGGAGACATAAGTTTCATGGAGGTATAAGGAGTTGGAGGCATGATTACTTATTCTCTCTTTTACAAGAAAAAAAAATATACATTGAAATACCTATGGCTATGTATGGATTGATATTGTCTACTTTGATTGTTTGAAAGATGAATTGGGTGGGTTTCTTGTTTATTGCATTTGATGTTTGTGCGTTTGTGTGTGAACCCATTGTGATAATTTGAGATGCATATCCTCTCTCCTATGGGCTTGAAGGGTGGCTATATTGGGAATATGATGATGTCTATAGGTTGGGAGGAAACCAAGCCTTTGCTATTTTGAAAATTTTGAAAATTTGAAAATGGATTTTTCGGGACTGTTTTGGTAAAATGAAAGTTGTTGAAAAATTGGGCATCTTGTTCCCCCTTTGGGGAGGATTTTCCACTTGCATTTATTGTATTATTTCCTTGTTGAAAAGTTGTAAAATTAATTTAAGAGACGGGTTTATTGTATGGGAAAGGGAAAATGATTCAATGTTGATCTTGATGGAGAAAATGAAAGAGTTTAAATTGTTGTTTTTCTTCTAGTTTGAAATGGAAGTGATGAGATAAAAGTTGTGGTAATATTAGTTTGAAAATTTCTTGTTGTTTTGGGTTAATAGAGAAAAATAGATAGTGAAATTTTGGGGATATTTATTTGTATGGTTAATCTCCATGTTTCCTTGAATTAGTGAAAATATAATTGCTTTAGGATATTAGTAAACATGAAAGTATAATTGTTTCTAAATCTGAATGGAATTATAAGAAATTGCTCTTAGGAAATCTCATATTTTGGTGTTGTAAATATTTTGTAAACTCATTTCAAGTTAAAATCTAGAATTGATCTTAGAAGAGTCCCTATCTGAAACATGTGTGTGTGTATCTATATATGTGTGTGTGTATATATATATATATATATATATATATATATATATATATATATAGCTTGTCAAGTTTACCACTAGCGGTAGGGAATGTGGGTTATATGTGGGAGGTATTAGGGTCCATTCCCATTGGTCACCTCTATAGCTCGTCGTTACTCGGCTAGGCAGTGTCGGGTGGGTGAGCACTTGGTGGAGGTGGTCTCTCGACGTGGTGCCAAGCCGACTTGGTGTTCAATGCGACGGGGTCGGGGTCAGGCATGAATCATGTGTTCAATGTGACGAGGCATGTCATGGCATTACGGCATGAGAGTTATCCCAAACCACTTTTACCAATGGGGTTTGGGTGGATCGGTTAAGATGGACGCTTGTGTCCGGATCCACCCAAGTTCAAATCCCGTTGGGTGCAATCCCTTCGAGGTGGTTTACTGCGGTGGTGGCGAGTTTGCATCACCGGTGGTTCTTCTCGGTGGTGGCGGACTTTACATCGTTGGTATTGGTGGCTCTAAAAACAATGGTGGCGAAACAATAGGATCTTCGATGTGAGCTCAATGGTCGTTATTTATGATGGATTAATTTTAATATCTTGTCTTAGGATGTTGTTAGGGAGGGGACCCAAGAACTCCCCAGATTCGCTAGCTCCAGTCAAAATCTTTTAACTATCAATATGTGTGTGTGTGTGTGTGAATATAATTGACAATAGAATGATGGTTGGTTTTTATATATTAAAATACTTCAAAAGCTTATTGATACATTTTTTTGCACTTTTATTTTAAACTTTAGGCGATTTAAAACCAGGTTATGAATTATGGTTAAAACCCATATACGAAATGATCATCTTGATTGCAAAGACAACACATAGTTTGAGAGAACACTTGAAGGCCCTCAAATTCTTACATGTCAAGAGCTTGGGGTGCAAGTGAATATCTGTAAAATGAAAGGCATGATCTTTTCTATGAAGAAAAAAAACAAAGAAAATTCCTATCAAAAGGAAGCCCGCTTAGAAATGATAGAAGAATACAAGTATCTTGGGTTGGATTTCATAAGAAACTTACTTGGGAAGCTTGCGGGGTAAAAATACAAGAGGTGTGGAAGACATTATATTGAGGATGCAACCTATAATTTACTAACAAGATCCCCAAATGCACTAGCACATCACTCAGCCTAGGCTGAACGCTCACCCAAAGCACGCAAGGTACCATGCCCCTCTTTATGGTTGTTGTTGTAGGATGTTAGCATGATGAAGACTTAACACATACCAACCCATATTTATATATCTCATTATATAGCGTATGACCGATCTAGATCTAAGGAGAACAAATTTAAACAATAAGCATGATGGAAATTAAGAACATTCAAGATCCAATTACACACAGGATTAACACTTAGATTCAGTCAATACCCTCCATATATAAAACATGACAATTACATAGAAGCTTCTTACAAATGGTGTTCCATTCCCATGCGCACAATAATCCATTTTGCATACATACATAGATTTATGTATCCACCCTATATCCTCCTATATACATGTATATCTTATGTATATCTATACTTATATTTATAAGGGTGGGGACTTTCCCTTCACCACTTATCCATTCCCAAAATAGGTCGCATGCTATTATTAGCCACGTGTCGTTTACAAACATAGCCACACATGTAAGTGTGCTAACAATAGACTTATGTCAATTAACTATAGTGATAATCCTATTCTTAGTCCGCATCCATGCAAGATGCTTTGTAGCCGATCCTCCAAAAATAGCCAATGTGTGGCACACAAGTCTCTACCTCATTTGTGTGCTTTGTACGCCATCTCCAGAAATAGATCCTCAGGTGTGAAAATGGCTAAGTCCTGAAATATGAACTTATCCTCCACACGCGCGTTTCATCCTTATCCCATCACACCTTTGAACATGCCCTATTTTCCCACGTGGACTTCTTGTGTGCCTTCTGTGAAGTATTAACTACTCAACATTACCCCACACTAATTTCATTTCTACCCCGAAATGGTTATCTCCAAAATGAATCAAATAATGTAAATGAAAAGAATAAAAGAATATTTATAAATAAAGAATATTATTTATTCTATAACTTCATCTGCTTCAACCTGAAGGATTAACTCAGGATATTCCTCTTTTATTTTGGCCTCCAAGGTCCATGTCACTCATTGAGCACTTCCTCTTCCTTTTTTGGAATGTCCATAGCAATGGACTCTAGTTCATCCTATGTAATCTCACCCTTCTCATTCTGCAAGACCAACACAATGTTGGACATTGCAGTCATCCTTCCCTCCAGCACATCCATCTTTTGTGTGATGAGTTTCCCAAGCTCATCCAATCGCTCCTTGTGTGGTTCTTGTCTGCTCTTTGTAAGGGCCTCGCATACTTTTTTTACAAGTGTTAACCTTTCTGCACGGCCCAAGGTATCATCCTTCATCACCTTCATGACCTCATTGTCCTCCTCCAAGGTTTTTATTTTAATTAACGCCTCTGGAGTGTACATATGTTCAAGGCTTGATCCGCCTTCTTTAGTTCTTCTTGCAGCACTTGTAGTAGTCCTTCGTAAGATGTGATCTTTCTGATCACTGCAACCTTTTCTCTTTCCACCTCTTGCTCAGGATTATTTGGTGTCGGCATTCTTATGGTGTCATCTTCTAGTACCAAGTCTACCAAAGTTCTGACATAGTGCATTTCGAGGGAATTGCTCTGGTACCTTAGACTCCAGATGTGGGTGCGCTTTCAGCACATGATCCCCAATGGCCTCTATTCCATGGTGATGAACGCATTATTATTTTTCTATTCCAAGTCCTTTTCTTGTGTCAGTGCGCTATTTCTGTATCTTTTGCCTTGATTTCCTCTCATAACGCTCACGATGGTTATGGATTTTATCCATGTTTCTTGTGTAACTTTTGTGGAAACCTTGACCAACACATTGCTCACTGCTCATCATCGGACATAACAGTAGGCTTGATGTTATGTGTCTTGCTTGGGTTTTTCTTCAATCCCCTTGATATGCATGACTCCTCACACACATCAAAATATAGCTCATCCATATGTGTGTGTATCGACCATGAGAGTTTCTTCCTTGTGCACACGGTTGCCATTTCCTCATCCATCAATTCCTAGCCATATAACTCTTTTTATCATAGTGCTCTGAAAATGGGTGCGGACGATTTTCATGTGTCCTTAGCGTAGCCCATTATCGGTGCACTTTGTGTTCTCCACTCATTCTCTTGGTTCTAGGCCCCTTAGGAACTGGAGCTCCAAGATTAGGAGGTTGGTCGATGTATCCTGAGTAGTCTCATGTGTGGCTTCTGATGCCTCCTTCTCTCCTTCTTCTCCATCCTTCATTTCTTCATCTTTTTTCTCCTTTTTGTGGCTCTTCTTCATGCTCAGGTGGGGTAGGAGATGTCGGCGTGCTCTCCTTAGATTCCTCTACCTCTTCACCCAACTTCAACTTTCTTCTCCTTTTCTTAGTGGTCTCCTTCTATGGAGAGAGGTGAGGTGATCTTCTTACCGATTGGGGGTAACACCTTGAGTCCTTGTTTGTTTGAATACTTTCTTAAATTGGCACTCTCCCTACACTACTTTGTATCCTCCTCCTCTTTCCCTTGAGTTGGCATAGTCACGTGTTACTCTCTCTTTTATCTGATGGCTACCTTCTCTTATGTTCCATACCACCACTATCCTCACGCTCATCCTCGTCATCTTCTACTTCAATTGTTTCTGTGGGCTTTGGTGCTGGAATGTTCTCCATGGTATGTTTTCCTTTCGGCGGCCCTAGGAGTGAACTCATTCTCCACGTACTTGTTATTCTCTAGCTTGGGCTTCAATTGGAGGTACACAAGTGCTGCCCCAACATCTCCAATAGCCAAAATTACTGGCTTTATGCTCAACACATCTGAAATGAGTCTTTCAATATAAGCACTTCGCCCCGGATATACATACTTTTTCCTCAGTGTGTGGTAGTCACAATCTACCTTTTCAGCATTGAATGTCAATCTCCATTGCATCTGTAAATATGTGAACCGATGCTTGAAAGTACCTTGTTGTAAAGGCATAAGGCAACTTACACCAAGGGCTCCATGCGCCATCTCTCATAGCGAACCGCGTGATGCGAAGTGTTGATATATAATGAATTGTACTGCCTTTCCAACCACCAAAGGTAGTTCCTTGGGTATGTGTCATTCCTCCTCAAATGCCACATGAAGTCTATCGTACCACTTCTTAGCCCTTTTCTTGACTGGTTAGGTCATCGATCCTCCACATAGGTACTTTCTAAATCACTCAAATCGGTGACTTGTGCTCCATGGGATACTCCCATATCTTTTCTTTCTATCCATCAGGTACCCCGATCTCCATGAACACCAAGGTCAAAAGAATGGCCCCAAACATATCTTTCCTCCTGAGTGCGCTTCTTCGACGATGGTTTCTGCAATGTAGTTAGAAATGGTGTATACCACCCCTTCAGCCATCTTCCTTGCAATGTGTAACCACATAGTGTTCACTTGTGACCACCGCTCTTGGTCATTCATTTTGGTAACAAGGTGTGTAACTGCCTACACAACTAGATACTTCTTCAACTTGTCTATGTCCATATTGCGTGGACCCTTTGTGTATCCCAAATCCTTCTGGTCTCCAAGATTGTGGCCATGTCTGTTAAATCAATCCTCAAATCTTCTCATGTTCCCTTCAACCCTATTACCATAGAGATGAGCATGGCTGAAAGTCTTACTCTACATCCTGAAAAGTAGAAGAAGTCTTCATGTACCCTACTCATAAGCCACTGGTATAAGGGATCATATTTCCCAAAGTAAGGGAGCTCGTATAGTTGGTAAACTCCAATCTTCTTCAAGAAATTCTCACAAGCGTCATCGTATACCGACATGTCTTCCATCGTGTGCTTATTTTTCCCATTATTTAGTAATGCATCCATCTCTTTCTTATTCTTTATGGTGTGGTGGTTGTACTCACTCACCTTTCTTATCTCTAAATGTGAGAATCCCACTTTGGCCTACTATGACCCCCTATGGACATTACATTTCACAAAAATTACTTTCAAGGGTCATTTCCTCTTCTTCTACGACCACCTTCTTCTTTCCCTTCACTCCTATTGTGCAGCTGCCTTCTTTGGTGCCATTTCTACCTTGCAATCCTCTGAAATTATTCACCTTTTGATTTCGCAATGTGTGAATCAAACCCTATCTTGATTCAGTCATGCCCTAGGTGGAAAATCACGTGCACTCACTTCTCTCTCATGCCTCACTTCACTCAAACCCTTCACCACCGGACCTTGAGCTTTTTTCTCTACACACATGATCTCTTTGTCATGACCGGTTTCACACTCTTCACACCTCAATTCTTGATCACTCTCAACTCTTCGTACTTAGCTCCTTTCAAATTCTCTTAATCGCAATGGTAAAAATGAAGTTGCATCCCATCCTTATATAGATTTTCAATTTTTGATGCATTTATTTCTCCTTCACCTACCAAGTGTCCTCTCATTAATTAACCAATTTTGTTCTTTCTGTACAAGTAAATCTTGCGCCCCATCTATAACCTTATAGCGCACCTTCCTACCCTTTGGTTTTAGACTTCTCTTCATGCGCTTCCCTTCACCCGAGTACCTCATCACCGCACCTTCCACTTGTAGTTCCATGGCCTCCTCTTACCTCGTGTTTTATCGTCCCTTTTTCATCTCCACCTTGGTCATTTTTAGAAGCAATCTTTTGACTTGAATAGCACTCGTAGAATCTTATCCTTTCATCTTCCAATTCCAACAATCTTGTACCTAGATATCAATAACCACCCCATACTAAAATTATGTGCAGTCCTCTGCGCATAAAAATGCTTCAAAGTGTAATTAGCTTCATGCGCGCAAGTGCACTTATTACACAAAAACATCAATAAATTGAAAGCATATCAAGTAAGGAAGAAAATACATTAAAAATATGTAATGGAAAACCTAATCTAACTAGTAACACTACCTTATTACAAACACCAAGAAGACTTATTTATAGTATGGCTTCAACTTATTCCCGTTAAAGTAATCGGGTAATCGTGTTCCATCAAGCGCTTCTAACTAGCAAGCACTTGTTTCAAGGATGTAAGTGATAACATATGGCCCCAACCAATGTACCTTGAGTTTTCATGGATGGCACAAGAACTTAGAGTCATAAAGAAGTACCATTTGTCCAATCTCAAACTTCTTATCCCTGATGTGTCTATCATCATGCCATGCTTTCTTCTTGGGATTTTCTTGCTTCTTCGACTCCAACGTGTTATTACTCGTCATTCATCTAGTTGGATCAACTTTTCAATCCATTCTTCTAAGGCTTGCTCATCACCTAGTCCTCCATGCACACGTAATACGCAAAGAAGGTAACATGAATTCTAGAGGAAGAATGACTTGACGCACCAAACATTAACTTCAAATGGTGTGGCTTTGTTTAATTTTTTATAAGTTGTCCTATATGCCCAAAGTACAACAGAAACTTTTTCATCCCAATCCTTTCTTCCAACATCACAAATTTTTGTCAATGTCTGGCTCAAAATCTTATTGAAAGCCTCAGCAGTTCCATTTGCTTGAGGATGGTAAGGTGTAGTCTTATGGTGTGCAACCATAAACTCATCTAATAAAATCCTTATTGTCTCATTCAAAAATGTGTGCCCCTATCACTTGTTAAACTCAAAGGACATCCATACCTTGTAAGAACATTTTCCCATAGAAACCTGGTTGATGTGGTTGTTGTACAATCCTTCGTAGGTGTTGCTTCTACCCACCATGTGAGATAATCAGTGCAAGTAATGATATAGCGTGATCCATTCCTATGTGCGACCGGTGAAATAGGCCCTACAAATTTGATTTCCCATTTCTCAAATGGTTATGCACTAGAAATAGGTCTTAAAGGCATCTCATCTCTTTTCCCTAGTTTTCCTAGATGTTGACAATGATCACATGCCTTGCAATACGCCTTACAATCTTTATACAGGGTCTCCCACCATAATCCAACAAGTAGGATCTTGTGCACGTATAGTAGCATCACCTGCATAGTGGCCACCTGTAATACCACCATGAGATTCCTCCATTATATTTGTGTGCTCATGCTCTAGTACACAACGACGCAACACTTCATCTCTGCCTAACTTGTATAGGTCATCATTGATCAACATAAATGGTGATGCGCGTATAGCAAGTTTTTTCTTTTCCAAATATTTCATTCCTTCTCGGTTCCATACCAATCCATAGAAAGACAAAATGTCTTCTAGTTCGTGGCGTGTTGTAACCTATATAACGTGCATCCGTATGTCTCTTCAATTGCACTGTGCTT
Organism: Taxus wallichiana var. yunnanensis; assembly: GCA_018340775.1. Taxonomy (NCBI): domain Eukaryota; kingdom Viridiplantae; phylum Streptophyta; class Pinopsida; order Cupressales; family Taxaceae; genus Taxus; species Taxus wallichiana. The sequence continues at coordinate 121,673,044 of CM031238.1, forward strand.
CTTCTCTCGAATGAATTCTAGACAAGTGGTCGGGTCCAGAATTACTTTTTCTTGGTTTTACCATAACTATGAAATCAAATTCTTGAAATAAGAGTACCCATCTGCATATGTACCCTTGTAAGATGGGTTTGTTTACCAAATACGTTAATGTCCATGTGATATGTATAAAATACAAATGGTGTAGCTAGTAGATACTATCTAAACTTGTGTAATGCATAGATCATTGAAAAGCTTTACGCTCTGTAGTTGTATAATTTTGTTCAGTAGGAGTCATCTTTCTACTAGAAAAGAAAATAGGATGATCTACAATACCCTCTCCAGAAATTAAGCTAAGCCAACATCGCACCCAATGGCCATGCTTAGAGGCATCCACATGTACATGAAATGGTATGTCACATGAAGGAAAACACATGATAGGTGTGGTAGTAAGTTTCTCTTTCAATGTCTCAAATGTGCGTTGTTGCGGTTCTCCCCAGTAGAATGTACCTTTTCCTTCAAGAACTCCTCCAAAGGTGCCTGGAACTTTGGCATACCATTTATGAATTTTCTATAATACCCATTGTGACCCAAAAATTTGTGCACCTCACTCTGACTGGTAGGCACGTCTAGGCCTAGAATGACTACAATCTTAGCTGGATCAACCAACAAACCTTCCTTATAGATTATGTGTCCTAACAATATTCCAAATGGTATAGCAAATATGCACTTCTTGATATTTAAAGAGATACTCAAATTTCTGCATCATTCAAACATTAAGCACAGATTGTCACAATGATCTTTAATAAGCCCATATATTTTCCAATCATCTAAATATACCTGCAAGAAGTTGTGAATAAAATTTTTGAATGCACCGAACAACTATCCATGAAAATACAAAGATGCCCATTTTTCAATCCAAAGGGCATCACAGTATAGAAAAGCTTCCCCATTCCATAGTAAAAGTTATCTTTTCCTGATCCTCTTGGGCTATCCTAACTTTGATGATACCTCGAAAACCCATCTGTAAATGAATATATTTCACGCCCTGCCACTCCTTCCAATATTTCCTCAGTGAATGGCGTAGGAAAGGGGTTTGTGACACATGCAACATTTAGCTCCCTGTAATCTACACAAATTCGAATCCGACCATCCTTCTTGATATTGATTACCATTGGACTAACCCATTCTGACTCATCCAGGGGTTGAATGATTCCAGATTTCAACATTTTATCAATCTCTTCTTTTACCTTTTCGCATAAATTAGGATTCATTCTATAAGGTCTCTTTCTAACTAGGCGTGCACCTTCTTTAAGCTTTATCTTCATCTCCCCTAGTGATTCATGCACACCTTTAAGTTCATGATACCCCCAAGGGAATAAGTCTTGATAATCCCGTAGTAACTCAATAATTTTTGCCACTTTCGATTCTGACCAATAGTCTCCAATGATGGCCTCCTTAGGCTCAACTTCTGACCCTATATTCACTTTCTTTGTCTTCATTGGTTCATGATATGTGCATGTGTCCTTATTTACATTTCCAATACCTTGCACATTCCCTGTGAATGATCAACATCTAGATTCTCATCTTCCTCATCATCCACTATATAGACCATCTTTCCTTTTTCTTTCTCAAGGCAAGCATGTTCAAGTAGTATAGAATCCAGTTCTTCTTCTTCTTCAAAACATGCCCCTGACTCTTCTGACTAAATAATTCCTGAATGAGCTCTTCCACCTTTGCACTATCTCCCATAGTGAAGCACTTGACCCTTTTTAATGCCTATTCTACTTGAGGATTTGAAGATAAGTAGTTGAAAGTTTGGACCATTCCTGTAATCAAGTCCTGCCAATTTCTAGTTTCTCTATGTAGCTCTACATATACATACCAAGCACGTGCACATCCTTGTAGAGTGGAATATATCTTATGCACCTAGAGTGAAGGTGGTAATGCTTCATGTCCCTTGGTCTAGAGTCTCTCACACTTCTGGATGTGGTGTTGAATAGGTTGATTACCATGATAAGTGCAGATTTGAGTAGGTGCATTGCCCCTAAAAAACCGGGTAGATAGGGTAATCTTGATTTCATTCCATTCCATAAGACTATCTCTGTGAACCACCCACCAAAGTAGCGTTCTTTATCCCACGCAAGGTATATGCTAACTTTTTCCTTCTCTCTACTTGGTCTGTCCATTGTGCTTCCATGGCTTGTAAAAATAAAGGAAGATCTTCTACCCCAAAGATATATAAAGTATTGAGTTGCCTAATTCATCGAATAGAGCGAAAAACACATTTTTTCGTGACCACAGATCCTTACTTCGCGCCCTACTAGTTCATAAGTACCGTGAGCCCAATTATCACAAGCAAGACTCGTAGTATCACTAATAGACTGCATCTTCCCACTAAAGGATGCCTTCCTTTGATGGCTCAGTGATCTCCGGGTCTTGAATAGCATGCACATAAATTTTGTTTAAGTCCTCCTCGCTCAAAGGCTCAACATATGGTGTAGATTTTCCATCTGCTAAAGGGATTATAACTCGTTCCTCCTTGTTTTCAAAACTGATGTACCCTTTGTTGAACCTTAAATCAACATTATTTGTGTAACACCAAGGGCACCCAAGCAAAGCTGGAAAGTTATCTGCTTCCACGAGTGCTAATACCTCAAAATCCCCAGTGAACTTGGCCCCTTGTATGGTTATAGATGCATCCTTTAGAACTCCTATGGGAGTGGCTTTAGTCCTATTGGCCATAAACAACACATTAGATGATGGTTGTAGTGGGGGTCTCCCCATTTGCACCCACGCATCTAATGTAAGGACATTGACCTCCGCACCTGTATCAATCAAGATATTTCTCAAAATTCAACCATCCACAATAACATTCAGGGTGATTTATTTGTCATAGTCAATACTATCAGGGGGTAAGATTTGCATGTAGAATCTCGCGTTCATTCTCGGTCTTGCAATGCGGAGTGTTCCCTTTTAACCATTTCCTAATAATGGAATAATATTCTCTTGGCACAACATTTTACATACCTCTTTGATGTCATCAATATCAGATGGGACCTTTCCTTCTTCTTTCTTTTGTTCTATCTTTCTTGACTTCTCTTTCAAACACTGTATTTCACCTTGAAGATTTCTGAGGACCTCCATGGTCTCTTGATAGACCTCCTTCGATGAGCAGGATTTGGTACCTTGCATGCAAAACCTCCTCCTTAATGACTATAGGATTCTAGTACAATGCCTCTTTTTCACATGCCACTTCAGCTCGTGTGGTAATCTTCACGATTAATGCCTCAGGTTCTAGTGTTAACTTGGGCATCCACTAATTTTCTACCATGTGTTGGATTCTAACCATCCCTGCGCCTTTGTTCTCCTATTTATGTTGTTTACTAATATGCTCGTACAAGTCTGGGCACTCCTCATATCTATGATTCTTTCCCATAGAAAGAACATGTGATATTCTGAGGACATTCGCACCTATAGTGATAAGGAGATCCGCATGTATAACACGTTCCACGAGGGAACTCACCTCTCCACCATGGCCTCATCCTCTATATCCACCTCGATACCCACGCCCTCTTCCACGACCTCCTTAAAAATTCCCTCATTCATGTCATAGTGTGTTTGATTGTGATCCCGATCCTGATGCTCATTCTTGATTTTAGAATTATCTGATATACCTGTCTGTCGTATACCCCAATGTCTATAACATCATGGATCTGACCAATCAATCTACAATCTTCAATATCATGAGTCGTGGACTAGAAAATCTTACAAAAGTAGGATACGTTCTTTCTTATCACGCGTTGTAATAAAGGACAATGGCTAGCATCATGGTTCAAATGATATATCTCACGGTCTAAGTAATGAATGAGCGTATGGATCTCGCATGGGGGCAACTATCCTTAGTGTGGCCTTCCACTTCACAATTTATACACCAAATCCCCAGCGCATCTCATGGGCTGAATTTTTTTATAGTTTCTCTAACTTATTTTCCATAGCCACAATTTTTTTGTGCATCTAAGAATGGGCTAACGCCAATGTCAATACTCTCTAACCACCTTAGTATGCAAAGCTACCTCTAGTTCTTCACATGGATCGGTGTATGTTTTATGTGACAGTTCCCTTCTAAATGGTGTAATCAATCCTCCAACGAACCATTGTGCATGTTGTCTTGTGTGAATATCATAAGAAAGCTTAGATAAAAGTGTTTTAAAATGGGCATCATACTCACATACACTCTCAGTAGTGCCTTGTTTGATATCCTTGAGCACGCTTATGCTCTTCTGCTCAAATTCTGGGATATAGAACTCTTTTAAGAAAGCATCCTTTAATGTTACATAATCCACGTAAGTTTGATCAGGGTCAAACTTCCTGTACCAACTGTGTGCATGTCCCTGTAATGTAGTAGCAAATTGACTTGCCTTGCACTCAAAGACATGATCCCTTTCGCGCGCCACAATATTTCACACATGTGCACATGTTTAGCAACATCTTCTATACCTCTATACTTTGGGAGATGAAGAGACATCTCCATGTAAATATTTTGGGGTTGGTGTGGACCTTTCCCACCTGATCCAGAACCTCATGTGTTTCCTCTACCTCCAGAACCACCAGAACTAGAACCACCCATACCTCCTGATCCTCCATTTCTAGTTGGAATAGGACACATAGATATACTACCCATGTGCTCAACAAAGGTACTATACGAACCCCTACGATCAGCGTGAAGTAGTTCCACTTCCAAAAGTGAATCCCACATTCTGCGCGCTCACGTTCTGTGTAGATGATGCGCTAAAGTGTACCCCCAAAAAATAATGAAGCCATCTTCCCTACCATTGATGTACTTTCTTTCTGACTTACTTCGGTTCTCTTACTTCCTAAATTAGCTTTTTGACTACCTGTCGTACTAGATCTGGAAAACCAAGTGCAAGGGCTAGGTTATCGTGTAGGTTCGAGATGCGCTCCGTGACCTAGGTCATCTCTTGGCACACTCCCTTGTGAGGCCAAGGAAGGTTCTTTGTCATGCTTTCCCAGATGGGGGAGTTCCTGATGCTCTGGCTCCACGTCTTCCACGTGAGCTCTAAATCCTTCCCGAGCCATCTCTCTCCTCAACGCCATCCGCTCTACAATATCACGCTACTTCTCAATCTCCCTCTCATGCACCTCATTATACTTAAGCCACCTTTCTTCCCTCTTCCTTTACTTTAGTCCGCCATCTTTCACCAATCCTATTCCTACCCCCACGCGTGGTGAGGTTTAGCTAGCCATAGGTTTGTCTTCCAAATTCAGGGTTACCATCAAGATCTTAATTGCCAGCAGAATACCTTGTAAATATGTTCCTCTGGGATACCGTAAGAATTGAAATTCAGCTACCTTGGACAAGAATACGTAGAAATTGAATACTCTAGGATATAACTGTTTAAAACACCACGGAACCACATATCGACAATGCGAGTCCAGATCAATCAACATCATAAAGGGTTTGAAATTCTTCCTGCATCCAAACAAGTGTGCGATATCTCCAATTCCATTTAGATGCATAATCAATCAACCACTCTGTATAGCTCTACCAGGAAAAATAACAAAGAAGCTCTCATATAAATTGTCATACAAATTCTGCTCTACCCAAGTGTGTGTGTTAAACTCAGATCTAGTGTTGAACCTTCATGCGTATTCTTCCTCCAGATCGTGTATTCACTCCTCAACACTTACTAAGTCAATCGAGGTCTTCATCGCGAACCATCCTGAAACAACTGAAAAAGAGGTCCCAAAACAACTAACTAATGATGCGGCCTAGAATTTACTAACAAGATCCCCAAACGCACGTCGGCACATCACTCAACCTAGGTTGAGCACTCACCCAAAGCGCAGGTACCAGGCCCCTCTTTATGGTTGTTATTGCAGGATGTTAGCATGATGAAGACTTAACATATACCAACCCATATTTTATATCTCATTCTACAATGTATGACAGATCTAGATCTAAGGAGAACAAATTTAAACAATAAGCATGATGGAAATTAAGAACATACAAGATCCAATTGCACACAAGATTAACACTTAGATTCAATCAATACCCTCCATATATTAAACATGACAATTACATAGAAGCTTCTTACAATAATGGTGTTCCGTGCCCATGCATGTAATAATCCAGTCTTGCATACATACATAGATTTTTATATCTCCCTATATCCTCCTATATACATGTATTTATGTATATCTATACTTATAAGGGTGGGGACTTGCCCTTCACCACTTATCCATTCCCAAAATAGGCGCGTATTATTAGCCACGCGCTCTTTTTGCAAACATAGCCACACATGCAGTGTGCTAACAATAGACTTCTGTTAGTTAACTACAGTGATAATTCTATTCTTAGTCCGCATCCATGCAAGGTGCTTTGTAGCCGGTCCTCCAAAAATAGCAAATGCGTGGCGTGCGAAGTCTCGCCTCGTTTGTGTGCTCTACACGCCATCTCCGAAATAGATCCTCGGTGTGGAAACAACTAAGTCTTGAAATATGAAGTTACCCTTCGTGCGCGTCAGTCCTTATCCCATCACGCCTTTGAACATGCCCTATTTTCCCATGTGGAATTCTTGTGTGCCTTCAGTGAAGTATTAAGCGCTTTCAACAATTGATTACAAAAAATAGATGTAGGAATACAAAGCCCTATGATATTGTAAACCAAACAATCCATGACTGACTTGTTTGTCACACTAGTGGTCCTTTACGGTGTGAAGTTTGGGGAAACAATGTGTTAGATATCAAATGGAAATAAATAGAGAGAATCCAAAAGTACCTAATCAAAAACAACCTCACAATTAAAATGTCACTTCCATATGAGATTTTGTTCATTAAAACATGGAATTTTCCCATTTGAGGTGTCGACATTGCACTAAGGGAAGGGATGGAAAAAGAGAGATACATGCATTTTTGTAACCACATTACATCCGAGGTGCACATGACATGATGAATTGAATGTTAAGATATTTGAAGAAGATGCAAGACATCGAGTCTTATTCATGGTCTAGAATGGTAGTAGAGGAATATCTTTTTTTAGGCCACATGTCCACAAAGCATTGGTTGCGGTTGTTGTTTTTCCTTCCAAAAATGTTTCCTTCCGAATCTTGCATTGAATTCTCTTCGGAGGTAAATATTTATATTGGACTTTGTAGAAATAATTAAAAGACATGGGACCCCATTGCTACTAGTTTTTCCTCTAAATGCTCTCCAGTACCTTTTAAAAACTTATGCATTGCCCCCAACATGAAGCCCCCAACATGAAACCCCTCCTTTAAATTTTTATAAGACCACCTTTAAATTTTTTTTTTATAGAATATAAGACCACCTTTGTACAAAACTCTTCCTAAATTTTAGAATACGGGCATAGAGATTTATGGCTTGCCCTCCATGGAACCGCTACCATAGCCCCTTGAATTGCTCGGGCATTCATTCATTCATTATACATCCATCAAAAAAATAAAAAAAAGGGAACAATTGATGCAGAATGGAGGAAGTTTGGCAGGGGAAAAAGGAAGATCCAAATGGCGGAGGATCAGAAAGGTGGAAAGCAGCCATCAAAAATATATCAGAGATGGGCTACACTGTCGACTCATTGCAAAAAATCTTGCTAAGAAAGGCCGTTTATGTCGATGAAGATGTTTTTGCGCAGGCCTCTGCCAATTCAATTCACACCCGTAATGCCCTGGTATGCTTACTACGCCAACTGATTTTCCATTTGTGTTCTCCTTTAGGAGCCATGTGTTTTTTCGTGGAATATTAAGCTGCCTTTAACTAGGGTTTAACAAATTACATGGCACAGTTCAGTACTTTGGAATATAATCCTTTAATGAGAGACCTTCATTTTCTGCAGCCCATAGCAATTCAAAACATGATATGTTTTGGGAAAAACCGCGGACAAGATTTATTTAGATCGACGTTTTCGGCAATTTGGAATATATTTCTTTAATTAGGGGATTTAAACTTCCTTAATAATTGAAAATAAGATATCTTTTGAATGAAACCAGAAAATAGTATTTTTAATAACTATGCTTTGGGTTACACTAAGCGAGATTTAGACTGCAAATTCCAATTTCTTACATAGATAACTCGTACAAGCCCATGAGATCAGGAAGATCTAAACGCAAAATTCTTTTTCAGGCACGGTGTAACGTAATGTTGGTAGTTAGCATATGTTTTTCCTCATTTAGAGCAGGCGTATGCTATTTGGAATTTAACATAAGGTCCTATCAAACTTTGTACCATTTCAGCTTCTCAAGTTCTGCAAGGAAAGCAGTTCGGAAACTAATTATGCACTTACACAAGAATACCATTTTTAAGTTCTTGTAAGCTTGAGAAAGGAATATATCATATTAATGTCCATGCATGACCAAAATAGGTCAATGAGACTCAAACATCCTATCAATATAAATAGTATGGGACAGAAAAAGAAGCTCCAAAGAAAGGCTGTATTTCAAAACCTAAAAATGAAAGCACTTAAAGAGATTAGCCATCAAGAGAGCAAATGGAAATCTTGTAAAACATAAATGCCAAAACAATGGTGCCATGCATTTCAAACATTATAAATAGCTATGTAAAAGAAGACTTGTCACCAAACAAGGTAGCGCTGATGAAGGCCACGTCTAGGGCGAAGGCAAAGACTGCCTCTTATCTAATTATTGCGACTGAGGATCAAAAACCATATCTCTATGAGAAGATCAAGTTTGGTATATCTATGAGAATTGTTTCTATCTTCATCCTTAAAAGTTTGTTGATGTTACACCTATTGAAATTTGAACCAGAGATATTAATCCTTTTATGTTGACCTTAAAGTTTCTTGATCTGATGGATGTTGCACCATTGTTTTGTCAACATTCAAACCTGTTCAAGAATTGTGTGTTTTGTCAGAAAGTTGTTCTGTTTTTAGCGAGTCATTTTTTCCAAAACAAGATAACTTTTTGTTAGCTTCCTATCCGTTTTTAAGAGATCCATTCTTTTATGTATGTGGGACATCAAATTGAGCTATGGGTAAGATATTTTATAGGCCACATTTTAGCCAGCACCCCCCATGGGTGTATGAGACATCCTTGTGGGAACAACGGAACTTTGCACTTTACCTTATATAAACTGTTCCAGTTCATACCTCCCTAGGTTTTAACCCTTTGACCAAGCTTGTGGTAAATCTAGCCTTGCTAATATGTTTAAGCTTGAGTTACTCTTGCATTCGTTTACTTATTTAAATGCATTTTTGCATTAATTACAGATGGGTTTCATGACTATTTGTTAGCACCTTGCCTATTTTTAAAAAGTTTTTAGGCATCGAGTTTTGCACTTGGTGAGAATCGAAGGTTGGTGGGCTTTTTACGAGCCAATCATGATGTTGTTAGGAATACCCAAAAGGATGTGTTGACATTAAAGCTTCCAGGAACAGTTTTACTTGTGACAAGGGTAGTCCAGTAAGAGATATGTTATGGTTTCTTTCTCCAATATGCATTTTGAGTAGTGGGATAGATGTATAACACTCCATATGGCTTCTTTCTTCAAAGTGCTGAACATCAGCTATAAGTTAGTATCTTTATTTGGAGAGTTTATGCCAGAACAACATTATTCTTCGAAAATTGTCTGGTAATGTTTTTGTTTTTGGGAAAGGAATCTTTTCATTTTTTCTGGGTCATATTTGTTTAGGGAAAGCCTTAACCACTGTCTTTAACCTAATAGAGGAGAGCAGCCTGATCAAAACACATTCTAAAGTCAATGCTATATCTAAGTCCAACCTTCCATTATGACTTGTACTTGAGTACACATGCTTCATGTACTTCAAAATGTTACAGGGTGAGCAAGCATTGAACAAACTTTGAAGGGGTTATCATTTTGATATACTGATACAAAATCGAGGCTGTGAGATTTTTGCTGTTAGCTAAAGGCTGTTAAATTTAGCATAGGCTCTATCTATGCTCCAACAGGACCGCGACATGGTATCTCTACCTTATTGGCATTTTCTGAGCAGTTTGGGACTATGTCCTGAAACCGACTCATGCTTCCTGCCTGTTCAAGATGATTAAGAACATCATATCATTTGTTTAGTTTGTGGCTGCATGATATTCTTAGCATGCTTAATGTGTTGGTGGTTTACGGTCTAAATCACTCAAATTTTAATACTGATTTTGTTCTTAAGTGATTTTTGTGTTTCCACAGGCTCTTGAAAGGCAGTAAAGACATTAGAAAAGGAGCTGGATGCAACTATTTCAGCATCTGCTCATGCACGGACAGAAAAGAGACAAGCTGAAGCTGCTCAGCGTGCTGCTGAAGCACGCACACAAGAGGTTCTAAAGGAGCTTGAAAACACAACAAGTGTGTATAATTTTTGAATCTTATATTTATTTTAACTTTCTTGAATCTTGTAAGCCTGTAATATAGATCGTACTCCACATTAACAAGGCTGGTTTCTGATTTAGCTATATTCTGTTAGATTTCCCAGCATGACATGATATAACTAACCTAGTGGTCCCACGGTCTGCCTCTCCTAAAATATTTCAACTGGTGCTGTTGAGAAAATTTAGGGACATTTTAGCACAGGTATGGTCCCATCCCATTCCTATCCCGTTCCTAAATTTTCTTGACAGTACCCACAGATATGTTAGGATCCTGCAACAGTTGAATGGTCCCATAGAATTATAAAAACTTGTATTTATTTGACTGAAATACTTTTCACACATTATAATTTGTTACAACTTATTACACAGGATAGCTTCTTGGTAGTCTTCTTTCCTGCAAAATCCTTCTGGGTTTAAATTCAAATTCTTTGAACTTGTTCTAATTCACAGGCATTCATTCTAATGGTTGAATAAGTTAATTACATTGTTAATATAAATACCTAAATAATGCGAAATGTGTAATATAATTTTTATTTCTGGCACAACAGAAGTTTAGGATTTTTGTCTTTCCCTTCGCGAAATTCATTCAATTTTCCCAAAAACACTAGATCCCTCCCATGGATAACTCAGTATGTGATCCCTGGTTTATTCCCTGTAAATCTTTTTAACAGTTTTTTTCAAAAATTTAAAAATGTTCCCTGTCATCTTACTGGTGAAGTTCACAAGTTTTTAACCATGCGATTTCAACATCAGGAGCATGACTGGTGTGCTACGTACTAAGTTCAACACTAAAACTCTGTACAAAGCAATTGTGTTCACCTCCACTGCATATTACAGTATTTCTACAGATGCTGCAGACAATATTTCACATAAGGTTTTTTTTTTTTCCAAAATCTAGGCAGATGGATTAAAGCACCAAGATGGCAAGCATACAGTAGCAAAAATTTAGTCATTTCTCTGTCAATGCACATCTCCCCTATTATTATAAACTAACGAAGAACAAACTCAACAAATGATCAATTGCCACCGCTGGCAGAAGTAAACATAAGATTTCTGATTTACTGCAAATGATTTATGTAGAACAAACACATCAAAGGATTTATTTGTTTCCTTCTAAACTCCGAAACATTCTATATTAGTGAATGTCTAGCAATTAAGCTAAAGCCAAAATAAAAATAATAATATCTGATTCAAAATTGTCTGCAGACCAATGGCTATCCAGTATTGCTCCCATAGTTCAGATCAATGCTAAAGCAATTGAGATATTATCCCATAAAAGAGCTGCCGATATGGTGCACTAAAATATGTCTGGACTGAAGAAAAATCTATAGGAAACTATGTCAAAGTAATTTGGAACCATGTAGTTAAGCCACTTTTAAAGCAATAATGGTTTTAAACCTTGGTCACTGACTAGCTTAAGCAGTCTGCCAATTTCTTCGACCAGGCTCACACTATCCTCTGCCATTTTCTCCAGTACTTTGGGAGCAGCTTCACCAGCCTTAACATTTGTTGAAAGAAGTGAGTTGTAAACCTCTGGTTAAACATTTAAAATATATAAGAAGTCACAAAACCTCCGCTGTATCTTTGACATTGCCCCGCTCCTCAAAATGCTTTAGAATATCCATGACAATTTCAGACTTTGGTTGCCATTCTTTAGATTTCCCTCTTGTCAGAGCTTTCTTCATGCTTACAACTGCCTTTGACATCTGTTTGCTTTTTAAATAACCCTCTGTAAGTATTTCCCAAGTTCTGCCATTTAAAAATCATTTTCTGAGACATTATCATGAAATAATTCTTCCGGCATACCTTTAGGAGTTTAGAAGGAAACAAATAAATCATTTGATGTGTATGTACAACGTTGATTGCAGTAATTCTTATGTTTACTTCTGCCAGCTGTGGCAATTGGTCATGTGTAGAGTTTGTTCGGCGTAGTTTATAATGATGGGGGAGATATGCATAGGCTTAGAGATGGGTAATTTTGCTATTATATGCTTACCATCTTCAAATTTTGTTTTGGTTTATTTTGATCTGGCAAGTAAATTTTGAGCAAGTGCCAAGAACCATCAATAAAGAATCTTTTGTCAAGTTACTTCTCAGGAATTTCAAAACCTGCAGAGAAAAATCTGGCTACAAAAAAAAACAAAAAACAAAGAGAGATTGGAACAGAGGAAAATCAGGGGATGATACCATATATTTTAACTCAAAGACAACAACCACACTTTTAATGTATATAATTTTAAATTCACAACACAAGTTCATTGTTAGAGTTGTAAATATGATGGAAAACAGAGAAAAAAACATGCCTCTAAAACTTCTAATTGTTAGTTTTTCTGTCCATTATTGTGAAAAATAATTCCATCCACTTTTGTTCTCCATTTCTGGCCAGCTCCTTCTCTGGAAATTCTATTGGAAACTTGATATCAAAAAACTATGCCTCGTCTCTGAAACAACATAAACATGTAGTTTGTAATTAAATTAAACACAATTCAGCTAATCTGTGAAAGGAATTAAAAGCTGCAGTTTTAGGAATCATTACCTTGATCAAGGTCTTCATGCAAGGATTCACAAAGAGATTCAAATAATTTGTAAGGCAACCTAAAATTGTTGTGAAACCATTGAGCATCGCATTTAACTTTAAATATAGTGTGGCCACACCCATAGTTCGCATACTTGTACTCGATAGACCAATTTTGTTTTTGACTTGTCAACTTAAAAAATACTGGATTTTTTTTGTAAAAACATAAATTTTATGCAAAATATAGTTATAAAATGTATCAAATGAATCTATAAAATGTTGGGGATGTGTTTTCTATTATATTTGAATAGAAATAGAGTAAAAATTCACATCATCATGCGAATACAACAAAAAATTGATAAGTCTTATGAATTAATGATGATTGTCATTAAAAATTATCATCATAAATTGCATATGCATGCAAGTTACAACTAACAATAATTTACGATTTCCTTTTTTCTGATCTTTTAAACAATTGGGGAGAGGGTTCAGTACCTTTACTAGTCCCCACACTCAGTTGACGATTACTTGCTCCTCGTAGAAGGTTGTGACTGTAGCTCCACCTTGGTAGTAGATAGTAGTGACTTCTTTGTCGCATGTTCAACATCATCTACAAAGATGTTGTCCAATCCAATCTCTCATGCTTTTGTTTCACCCTCTATAGCTTCCCTCTCGAAAGTGGAAATTTTGTCATCTATGAACATGGAGATCTCTTCTTCTTCTTGCGCAGTGTAGTCATTGTATGGATCAATCTCATCCAAATCAATAGACTTTTGCGATGTGTCCACCTTTTTTGTGTGAAGCCAAAGATTGTATTACACAAAAACTAGGTTATTGAGGCATTGTTGAGTCCACTTGTTACACTTATTTGTGTGAATGGCCTCAAATAAACTCAAGTTGTAGATCACATATGGAGGAAGTAGTACAAGGTTGAAATAAAATTCGTAGGGCTAGCTTTTGAAGAGGTGGGGTATTTCCATCACAATCTTCCCACCAATGACGTACAAACAATATAATCAAAAGTTTGTAAGTAATTAATAATTAAAAATTTGTAACTTGTAACATATAAGTAAATACTCTAATTTTTGTTACTTGGTGGTTGGGTGGATTTTCCTTGGATAGCTAGCGCCAAAGAAAATAGCCTCCCCCTAATATGTTTGTAATTCTACAACTCTAAAATAATGATGTCCCTCACCTCAACCTCTAGTGTCATCCTCTCAATGCATGTTGAGAGGCCCTCTATAACCTCTCCGCTAACATTTGTGAAGCCATCAAAAGAAAAAAATTGGGAATTGAGGTAGTATCTCGTTGCATGAATGAGTTGGAGTTGATTGTTCCACCTCCGAGCAATTAGCTCCCAAAAGGGACTGAATTTGGCTATACCCCCTATATAGTTTTGAATGGCCTCTTTGGCCCTATATATGGCCTCATAATTGTATCCCATTGGATTTTGTTCCCTATCAACTAAGCACAAAACCCTCGCCAATGGCTCCGACACTTATAAACAAATTAAGCTTTAAAGTTGCAAACTTACAAATATAGTAAATAGTAATACATTTAAAAATGAAAATAAAAGGAATTGACTTGAAATTTATATTGAAGTTTGAAGTTACCTTAATAATCTCTCTCTCTCTTTACAAAGACATAAAAAATTGTCTTTGTGGTCCTCTCTCCATCGGCTTTCTTTGAATATGGCGAGTCTTGTCATGCTTGCCTCACAAACATTTACTTCAATGGTGTCAATAAACTAGAAATACTTCGCAACGTTAGGAAGTTAGTTGCAAACCTTGTGACACCCGTTCGCTCAAACTCTTTCTCCTCGGTCTGTTCTTTCATCAAGTTGAGAATCCAAGGGTGATTATATATGTATTTTGTTATACTTCTCGCATCTTTTGCAACCAATTTTACCTAATCAATTTTGCTTGTCCTCTAAAAGAAGGTCAAGGAAATGCGCTACACAACAAGTCCAAAAGAGTGATGGATGCCTCTCCTGAAGTAGTCTCCCAACCACCATAAATGTTATTGCATTGTTAGTGAGAACTTGCACAACATTTTTGATGCGTACCTCTTAGAAAATTTCTTCAACATAAGTCTCATTTTTTTGCATTCTTTATTGTGTTAAAAGGCATTAGTTGATTTCAAGAAAACCATCTCATCATTTAAACCCACCAAAAAATTGATGAGGTGTTGTTCTTTCCATCCATCCACCCATGAAAGAATGGTGCATCCAAACTTTAAGCCACTTTGCTTCTTTTAATCTTCCACAATTGACTTTTCATCTCTGCAACTACACCTTGGAACAACCTCCCACTTAAGTCATTCGGAAACAATGCTTATACCCTTTCCATACAACTATCAATGCCGTCACCAAATACTTTCAGTATAGACCCTTTGCCACATCAATGGGAAGGTTGTAATACTAGAAATCTGTACACGACTTATTTGCTTCCTCGTGCATCTCTTTGTTCCAACTCGTACCTTACATCAGAGCTTGTGCCCTAGGTATGTTTTTAGGTACAAAAAATTATGTATTTGGGCTTTTCTCAAACTCGACGGAGAGGATGTGCCCTGTGGCTGTGGACCACAACTAGAGCCCACAAGTATTGCTGCATCTCCCTTTGTTTCCGCTGACATTTTAGGGCCAATGTGTGTTTGTATGGTTGCTTTCACCCTTGCTCTGTTTAATTTCTTCTCATCCAACAATGCAAGCTTTGCCATCATCTTTCATTTTGCCTCTTCCGTAGCAGATGGGACATGGCTTGACGGTGTGGCAAAAATGTATGCAAGATGGTACTTGAGGCGATCGATGCCTTTAGAAACCATCTTCCTGCAGAAATTGCAAATCACAGTCCCCCAACCACTCTATGTACAACATACTTCCAAGCGGTGGTACAGAATTAGTAGGAACACTCTTGCTGCTGATGTTGAACCTGATGCGGAGCCGGATACCATTATATGCTAAGTTGTAACCTGCATCATGTTCAAATACAAAAACTAATTTTTTTTTTTAAAACCGTAAATTTGTAATTTAATTGTAAAAAAATTAAAAAAGAGCATTCAATTGTTAAGTACAAGGAAACCCTTTGTAATTGTAATTGTAAACTCTACAAACAAGAATAAAGACATTTTTTTAAAAAAATACATTCCAACAATTTCGCTCATTAATGATGATAAACTAGCATAAATCACAATTAAAATTAATCAGAATTGAATGGAATGCATGCAAATTTGCAAATCATGTTTGGAAACTTAATTTTAACAATATAGAAAAACTTTACATGCTTGAAAAGAAGGGAAAAAAACTAATCTCCAAATGAAATTCTTCAAATCTGCTCTTCAAATTCACTATAAAATCCCTTCAAATCAGTCAAAGGATGCTCAATAGTTGTGTGCTTACAAAGTTTGGGGGAGGGGGCTTTTAAAAGACAAAAACAATGTTTTTCCACGTCCCAGCCATGTGTGGCGAGTCTGCAGGGGAAAGACACTAAGTTTTTGGCAAGTATAAGTGGCGAGTACTAGTTAGTTTTGGGAAAACTCATTTGGAGGACTTGGTGAGTATTACAGGAGTTTGCTTGCTTGGTTTAAAAAGTGGTGATTAATCGCCGACTCAGCAAGTACTCAGTGAGTATGCTAACTATGGCTCTACCAAAGCAAGGAACATGGTTATATATACCACTCTCCTTGAATCCTACCTTCCCATTTAGAAATTGATAAATCCGTTTCAAGAATTAGACTTTCTTGCTTGCTAGTGATTGTATGAATGTCCATATCCATGTCTTCTTTCTCTGCATTAGAGTCTGGTGTGAGAAATGACTATAGCTTATGCCTCTTTGATATGCGCTGAATATTAGTTGACTCATGAAGATCATACCAAATTCGCAATGCTAATTGAACAGTATTTGATACACATGCAAGGACGACTTTCAATGCCCATCTTGAATCATAATCCATTGGCAAGAATGCCTCCTAGAAATTGGAACATAAAAAACCTGAAATGCATACTCCTACAAAAAAAAGAGTTTTAGCCAATTGTTTGATCAACTCAAATTTTTGAGACATACATGCAAACAGCCATATTGCATTTGACAAAATAAATGCAGTTATGAGTCATTCCAAAACTAAATTTGTCCCGTTGTGAGTGTGTTCTTGAAGCAAATTTCTAGATCTGTTAAAAACTTAAAGGTCTTCTAGCATTCCATGTACATCTCTACCAGAAACTGAACATGCGCATTGTATTAAAGATTATCTAGCTGCTTCTAAATTTGAAAATGACTTTCAATAATTAAGCTGATATTTTAAGTGAAATTGCTAATGCAGCTGGCAACATCTTTCAATCACTCCATATGCTTTAGCACATAGTTGTGAATGTAGTGTTAATGGTATGCTTTTAGGTTCATTGGTGTTCAGCTTTATGTTCATTCAGCTCTTCATAGGCAGCCCTCTGCTTCTTAGGAAAATTGCTCATTCTGCTGTTTATCAATATAACTGCGATGGATTTCTGTGTAAAATGGTTGTTCCTATGGGGGTTGTATGTGAAAGCTATTACTTTTTCTAAGGTTTTTGTACATTTTGAACTGCCATTTTGTTTTCTTTGGGGAGAAGTTTATGGCACGGAGTATTTAGTACAGTCTATTGGCAAGCATGTGAAATTAAAAATGAAAGTGTGCAATGAAGACTGTGAGAGGAGCACTACTACACATGATGATAATGAGGATTAAGAAGCACACAAACAGTATAAAGGATGATGCAAAAAAATGCAAATAAGAGAAGTTGTTGGGATTTAAAAGCATTGGTACAAATTGACGTTGATGATCATTTTTTTATTACCAAAGCCATTAGGAGTACATAGAGAAAACAAAAAATTGTAGCTGCATCTTTATGGTCCCAAGCTACGTTGCTAGGATATGGGTATGAGTACCGTGCACGGGTACGGGTACGATATGCAGATACGTCAATTTTAAAAAACCCTTGGGTACGATACGTTTTGGATATATATATATATATATATATATATATATATTTTAATGTACATCTACTCATTTTACTCATTTTTAGTCCATAAAAAACTGAAATAGTAATACAAAACTTGAATCAATGTTCAAAACATTTAATATACTTAAGACTTTGCATTTTTATTGATCATGTGGCTGCCATACATATGATATACGAATATCATGTCAACATGAATACAAACAAAACTAGAAATTTGAAAAATATACTAGGATCCATGTTCAAATTTTCAAAACATACAATATAGTAATATACTTAAGATTTTACATTTCATTGTTCATGTGGCTGCCATACATATGATATAGGAATACAAACAAATCTAGAATATATCATCTAGATTTTCCTCAAAATCAAATTCTTGTGTGCCACTTGCACTAGCTCCACTCTCATTAACTCCACTCTCCGCTCCTTGCGAACACCCTTGAATGTCATCTTCGCCATCAAATAATGAAAGTTGGGCAAGCGTGGTGGAGGCATCCAAGTCTATGGTCTCTAGAATAAGATCCCAAAGTTTGTGTGGCCCTTTAACATAGTCCTCGGACTTGTGTGACAAGAGGCGCAAATTGAGTGCACATATACCAAATCCTTAGCTTTTTTAGATGCCAACTTGTTTCTTTTAGCTGAGTGAATAAAGCTATAAGTACTCCAATTCTGCTCTGTGGAAGAATTACTAGCCACCTATTACAACAAAGTTAGAAAATTGAAATTCAAAGACAAATTAGTAACATACTAAGAATGTGTGAAAAATAAATTAAAATTTAAATAATCCTAAATAAAATTTAAAATATTCAAAATGATTATAAATTTAAATTTTATAAATGTTATATTTGTGAAAGAACTTTTATAGCAATAGATGTAAGTACTTCACATCATGGCCATGTACACGCCACCATGTGGTTGGAGTCAAGTTGCTCTTGTCGAAAAGAGCCTCAATCGATCCCATGTGGCTTTCTGAACCAGTAAACATGCCCATTTCACTTCTGACCACACTGGCTATAGATGGATCGGGAAAAATCCTTTTGAATGCTGCCCTAGTTCCAATTCCAACTTCAGAGTCAGAGAATGGTGCTTGCTGTTTGGTAGCCCAAGTACATCAGAGCTATAGTACTTTGGGGTCAGTGCATAAGCAAGGAGATGTAATGGGGTGGTCATTTTATTCCACCTTTTCATGACCACACTCTTGACCTCACCGTAGAAGGTCTCTTCTGGATCTTGCTCTTTTTTTGTATTACATCTTTGATATGCTCAAGCATAGAATCTATGCCATCATATATCTCTCCCAAGCATGCTTCATCAGTATCTACATATCGAATCATGGAGAGAATGGGCTCTGTAAAACTCAACAAGTACTCAACCTTGGCCCACCAATCCTCATCAAGGACCCATGATTTTACCCTTGTAGCTTTCTCTGTATTTGACTGCCTCCACACTGACCAAACATTGTTGATCACCATATTGCTTAAAGCCTCTCTCACCTTCACAAGCCATCTCAAAACGAGCGTGTGAGAGGCAAATCTAGTTTCTGCAACCTTCAGCAACTCTAACCTTGAGAATTTCCTGAAAATGGCTTGTGACATATGATGGTTTGTGATAAACATTTGAATGTCATTTGCCTCAGTATAAATTTGCTCAATCCATGGGATTTTCCCAATCTTTTGGAGCATCAAATTAAGGGAGTGGACAACACAAGGGGTCCAAAAAATATGCTCATATCTACCCTCTATGATCATTCCTGTTGCTTTACAATTTTTAGCGTTGTCCATGATGACTTGGACAACATTATGGGGGCCCATGACTCAATTGCCTCTATTAAAATGTCGGCAATAAATTGTGCATCTTTGACTTCCCCTTCACAATCAATGGCTTTAAGGAACATTGCCCCTTTAGGGCATACTGCAACAACATTTATGAGGGGTCTATTTCTAACATCTTTCCATCCATCTGAAATGATGGAAACCCTTTCCTTCCTTCCATGAGTCTCTTCATTGGTTGCAAAGTCTTGTGAATGTGTTCCACTTCCTTTCCCAAGAGTGTGGTTCGAACTTTTTCATAACTTGGGGATTTGTACCCTTGTGGAGCTTCATTGATACCCTTCACCATTTGATGCCAATATGGAGATCTCAATACATTAAAGGGCAGCCCACATGCATAAATGCATCGAGCAACAACCTCATCAACAATCTCCCTCTTTTCAATATTAAATGCTTTCTCCAATGCTCCTTTTGGCCTTTTTCGTGAGCTCTCTGGACTCTCAGTCTCTTCATCAAAAGGGGAATCACGTGGTTGACTTTGAGTTTGAATGAAAGGATGAGAAGTAGGTCTAGGTGCGGATGGTCGTGATGAAGGCCTTCTTTGCAAAGGAATTGTTCTAGTTCTATTTCTTTCAGCTTGTTTATCAGCCTCCTCTTGCTCTCTTAGGTATTCTGCCATTTTTTCATTTGTTATTTTTGGGCACCTCTTTATCCCCACACCTCCAACACTAGTCAAATGGATTTTTAGTCAGCTATATGAGGATTTGTACTGAGTTTGGCAACCATGACATATCCAAATCCGACCCCCACCACCAACAATGTTGTCTACCACTGTCACATGTCTCCAAAGAGGGGAATTAGGATCATGTCTCATAGGAACTGATGTGTTTTCATCTTGGCCTTGCACTCCACCTGAAGCAGAACTTGATGCCATCCTAATTTGTTTTTGATCACCAAGATCACCATAACGATGCGAGGTGAGAGCATACACAGGATTAAGATGTTTAAAAAATTAAAAACATTTTGCCTTAACATAAATAAATTAGTTATGTCATCCTAATCTGTTTTTGATCACCAAGATCGCCATAAAGGCGTGAGGTGAGAGCATACACAGGTTTAGGATGTTTAAAAAATTAAAAAACAATTTGCCTTAACATAAATAAATTAGTTATGTCATCCTAATTTGTTTTTGATCACCAAGACCGCAATAAAGGCACGAGGTGAGAGCATACACAGGGTTTAGGATGTTTAAAAAATTAAAAAACAATTTGCCTTAACATAAATAAATTAGTTATGTCATCCTAATCTGTTTTTGATCGCCATAAAGGCGCGAGGTGAGAGCATACACAAATTTAGGAAGCTAAAAAAATAAAAAAACAAATACATTAACATTGGACAATGCATTTAAAATTAAAAAAATGATTTTTTACCAATTATTAAATTAAATAACCCTAAACTATGCCATCCTAATCTGTTTTTGATCACCAAGATCGCCATAAAGGCGCGAGGTGAGAGCATACACAGATTTAGAATGCGTTTAAACTTTTAAAAAAATGCAACATAATAAATAAATAAATAAATAAGTAAATAACCGTAAAAAAATAAAACAAAAGGATGAATTAAAAAAATTATTAAATTAAAATACGGTATACCTGTAGTGTAGAATCGTATATCCTTGTTGCTTCTCTACTCTTCTAGTTTTGATTCTTGAATGAACAATAAATTTAGAACAAGCTCTTCCTCTCAAGTCTCAACAATGACTTCCTCTCCTTCTCCTCCTTGCAATGGTGGACTCCAAACAAAAGAAGCAATGGCTGCCCCTCCTTCAAATCTTTGCCTCCTCTAAGCTCTTTGCAAAACCTCCTTCCAATCTTTGCCTCCACTAAGCTCTTCACAACTCTTCTTTGGCTCTTTGCTCATTCACTTGCAAAAAGACAATGAAATTGTTTGTGTGATTTCAAATGAGAGGGGTGGGTGCTTTTTATAACTTTTTGTGGGGGTGAGGGTGTGTTATTTTATTCATTTAGTATTTAGGGTTCGCTTTTAGGGAATAGAATAGTCAAAAATAAATAAAAATGAATTAAAACTTTAAAAAAAGTTTTTACAAAGGGATACATACGGGATATGTACAAGGTACTCCTGAGTACGCCATGGATACATATAGACGTATCCGTGACGTACAGGAGTACCATGTACGTATCTCGTATGTACCGCACCCATATCACGACGTATCCGAACCTGATATGTATCGGGTGGGTTCTTCAGGGGGCTGGGCGTATCCCGGCAACGTAGGTCCCAAGTTAACATGACTACTAGAAATTAGAAGGGTCACCTCTCATTTGAAAATTATTCACTAATCTTCATTGTTGCTTGTCCAATTGAATTCAAACCTGAAACTAAACTCAATTGCACAATAATCTTTTGCTCTTCAGTTTTGATCGGCATCTCTTCATTTGAATTTTCGTTAGCATATGTTGTTCAATCAAAGCAGAGTCTTTTTTGTGGTGCTCTTCAATCAAAGCACAATCCATTTCATGGCATTTCATACGCCCCTCTTCAGCCATCTACAAGTAAAAAATTTCAGCTTATTGTTCTTAGCAAAAGTATCCTTTATACTAGTTGTTTTGCTTGCTGATTTCCGTTTTTCCTAAGTTTCCAGGAAACGGAAACTGAAATGGGTCCGAAATGAGGAAATTTTTGCAGAAAACACTCGGAAACAAAACAAAGTGAAACGGAAATGTCAATACAATATATTATTAAAAAAAAACGTAATACTCAGTTTTAGACTTTAGTGCATAAAAGCATAAAAGATAAAATGCCTAAAAATATAGTATTCAGTAAAGTTTAAAACATTCAACATGCTTAAAATTTTATATGTTCATGATTGTGTGACATGCAAAATTTCATGTAATAGCATATTGAAGGTGGTCATAGCGTTCAAGTTGCAAATAATTTTAGAAAGGATCGGTCTCCTTGTGTTTTACATTGGAAGCCAAGACAATGGCTATTCATTTTCTTTTTAGTTATGCTATTCACTAAGTGGCATTGGATATACATGGTCCGTGGAAGGTCTGAATGCAAACGAGACCATAGATAGAACTGTAGATTTTCAAACTTAAAAAATTGACCAACTCTTTCAACCATGTAGCATCAGTGTATGAAGTGGGAACACCATTGTTTGGATTGATTACCTTTGAGTTTTTGTAGTTTCCATTGAAGTCTGTGATATGTTTGTGAAGGACTCCGGTCTTAACAGAAATAATTAATAGCTTCTGCAGCATAATTCTGATCAGTGACCTGAGTTACCTATTTTAAATTTTATTTCATAGCCCGCTTTTCTCACATTTCAGAGGTTTTTAAAATACACATGGAGGAGTTGCGTGCCAAGCAAGAGGAGATTGCAAAGAAAGATGGTGAAATCAAGGTTTTGCAAGCTATTATTCAGACACTTAGCAGCAATGGATCCTCTCGTAAATCAGATCAGAATTGATTCATCAATGTTGAACGTCATATGTTTCATTTTGATAATTTCCCCGGACAAAGCTACGGCAGATGGATTATTTTTGTGGTCAGTACCACCAATTCTGCTGGATGATATCAGTGTTCTTTTGTACAGAAACTTTATCCTAATCTCAAGGAAGCACCATGTTTTATCTGCTTTAGTAAGGGTGAAATTTATGTTTTTGGGGAATTTAATTGAGATGCTCTGTTGTAACTTGGCAGTTAGCACTAGGCCAAATCATAATGAATGACGACACTAAATGTAAATGTAACCTGGCACCAAGTGACTTACATCTTGTACATCCATTAAGGGCTCAATGGCTCATATATTTGGATAACATTCTTTCTTTGAATTAGATGTTGAGTTTCTCATAATTATTTATCAAATTATTAGGCAATTCAACAACACTTTTGTAATGCGTCATTCATTCGGTCAAATTGTATCCATTCCTGAAGTTGATGAACTGCTGAGAATTTTCCCCAAGTTACTAACTTGTTTGGATTCTTCACCGGTTGATGTCTGGGCCCAAATAACCTTTGATTTATGTTTTATTTTTTAAGAATAGAATGACTTTCTATTGCTTTTTACATTCTTTTCTTGAACTTTGCTCTATTTTACATCAATAAAGCCAAAAAATTACTAAAGGGTTGTATTTGAGAAGTCCCGCCCCACATAGGCAAGGGCATTTAGCATCGCCATTTTCAACAAGTTTGCAGAGTCAACATCTTTCTTAAAAGCCTCAAACATAGATAATCATAAAATGTATTCAGCTAAGTTTGTTTAAAGGAGCCAATCTTTCCTAACAGGGAGATTGATCTCCCATAAAGTAGAGTTCCACCTTTTCCAAATGAAAAAAATTGCAACAAATCGTATAATTTTCCATATTTCTTTCCCATCATCCCTAATCACCTAGGTATCATCGTGAAGGGAGTTCTTTTCAATGCAAACAACCCACAGAAAGACTTCTGCATTGTGCCTGATCCATGGCAAAAAGGTTTTAGCTGATTTGCAACTGCTGAAGGTATGCACTACTATTTCTTGTTGGCATGAAAGGTTATACACAAGTATTGTTGGTAAATCCACTTTCCTTCATTTCCTTGTTTGCTAAGCAATTTATAATTAGGTTCCCGCATGTAAACAAAATGCAATGCATATTTGGAGAAGTGAACCTGGCTGCAATTTACATCGTATAAGACATTACAGATGCAGCTTAAATTGTCCAAAAATACTGTCAGAATCAAGATTGGGTCTGTGCAAGGGCATTCTTTTTTAGCAAATAAACACACCGTAATGAATCAGCCGCCACTTACTTTCATTTGAAAACCCGAGGTCTTGTCCCTTAGCCTGGATTGTTGAGCTTATACAATACTCATGCTATGTCACATTATTTTGAACTTTGAAGGCATGTATAGATGGAAGATCATATTTTACATGTAACAGAGCTTTAGCTGAGAGGAGCCAATACTTGAGCAGGCTCCATTAATGTGATGATAGCTGAAAGTGAAGGGCCATTTGATAACTAGAGTTTGAACAATTAGTCAAGACAAGAAGTTATATCATTTCTTTTAATATTGAAATTGTAAAGCCTATATTACTTTGAAAAAAAGGAACAAATACTTCTTGTACGAGAAGGGGGTACATATCTTGTAGTTAAAATAATAAAATATCAAGTCGGGAACATCAAGAAAAGTTTTATATGGTCCATTTTTTTAATAGAACTATTCTTTCTTTATCTAATTTAGTCTTGTTGCATGTGTTAAGACTTTTTTTGGGGACTCATTTGAGACATTAGGTGTCGTCTTGTATGTCTTTAGTGGTTTGGCATGACCATATAATGCTATCTTGTTCCCGACATTATTTTGAGCTCACTTGCTCACCTTGGAGACATAGTTAGAAGACCTAGCACAATATACCATTCATATTTTTATCCCTTTTGTTGACGTTATATGTCTTGTATAATTTTAAATGTCATTATGAAATGTTCATTCATTAATAAACTTTTGCATGTAATTATGGTGTGGTTATCATAACGACGTGGTATTTGAGTATATTTTGTTGCTTCAACTATATATTTGGGATTGAACATTTTGATGAGTGTATTGAGTATCCAAATGATAGGTTGACCAACCATGGATTTGAGATTATGCCAATCATAATCGTATCAAAATTTGCGTGTAGGATTTTATGTTCAAGTCTTGTTGGTAGTTGCCTTCTTGGTTTAATCATTTAATTAAATATTTTGATATGATTGTTGGTTCTAGTTAATTGATTTTATTGTTGGGATAAAATTTGAAGTCTCTCCAATTGACAAAGCCCAGTACAACAAATACCAAGAAAAATAAGCTTTCTTGACCTCAACAATGACATTCCATACAATTTGAAACCCATAATTCCATCTTTCAATTGATTGTTCATACAATACAAAGTTTAAAGAAAGCCATTCATAAGCAATCATTTGACAAAAGGAGTATCAACTTGGCATCTAGAGTCCCTCCACATGGGGTTAAAGTAGTTCAAATGTTTTCAATAACTCCTCGACTTGTATTAATTTCACAATATGTTTCAAAATCTTTGCATATAAGTTTGTATTTGGCTTTGAACTTAGGTCCATGAATGCAAGTGCAATAAACATGATAAAACAAATCCTTGATAGAGAAAACGCCTCACCTAAAATACTTTATTCATTTCATCCAAGAAACCTTGACAAGAGGGACTCTACATGGAAGTTGAATTAGATTGGAGATCACAAAAGATATTGGTCATTAACATCCAAGTTTGTACAAAAAATGTCCCCATCCACTACCATGGTTGGATGGATACCCAAGCTTTCTATAAAGCCTTAGCAAAAAAACTGCTCACAATCTTAATAGGCACATAGGCAATGAGGATGCAAGTTAGGCGAACACCTCTCTACAATCTACCGTACGGGCAATCACACTCAATGCAATGCTTACTAAGAATTTTCCATTCTTCTTTGCCCTCGAGAGATTTGATAATCAACATCACATTTGGGCACAACCTTGTATATTTACATCAATCATGTGCATCCCCTAACCACTTTAGGCATACCTAGATGTCCCAAGCTGCACATTGGAAGCCTTGCCTCCTCCAAATTTGGCCCAAAGAAAGTCTACGAGAAGTTTTGTGCCTTTTTGTAAGCCACAATAAATAAAGAGCAACTTGAAGAGTAGTAAACATGGGTAGAAGAACACATTTTTGCACAAACTTAATATCATATGTTAGGGAAATGGGTTTGGTCCACTATGAGATATTGTTTTCAACCCTATTGATGGAATAGTTAAAGAGATATGAAGTAGGGGCTTGTAATGAAAGGAATACCCAAAACCTTGAACAACTCTCCATGGTCTATCCATTTCCATCCCAATCTACCAAACTAAGTAGGGATGTGGGTGACAAATTTCTTATAATATCGAGTCTTGCCCTATTGCATACTTGAGCTTGATGTAAGGTAGAAAATACCCGAACATTCAATTCTAGTAAGACCAAGTCTTCCTCCTTAACAAGAGCGAGAAAGGAGTCACCAACAAAATGTCCATTTATTAACTAAGATCTTGCATCTCTTGAAATATGAATGTTTTTGACAATGCCTTTGTAGGCATGATTGGTTAGTAAATAGCCAAACCCTTCATCAAGAATATATAGTGGAGAGGCAAACGAGAAACCTTGTCTAGTTGATTTGAAAAGTACATACCACTTAGATTGATGTATATTAATGGTGAGACAAACAAAAACATCAACAAAGTATGTTTTTATGTTTAAAATTTTGACAAAGCTAATGCTTGAAGCATTGCAATCATGCACGCCTATTCAATTTTACCATATGCTTTCTCAAGATCAATTTTTCATAACAAGTGTAGGCTAGTTGGAACTTCTAGCCTACTTCATGCCTTCCCAAGAAACCAACGATGTTATTTAAAATATACATGCTATGAATAAAGTTAGGGTGTCATCAAAACAATAAGTATATTCTAGAATCTTTAGGCTAATTGTTGGAGGTTGAAAGCATTCCATATGAAAACTAAGTTTGCTATTAACACAACATGAGATTGATGTACAAGTGTGGGACTTGTGCGGTGAAGCAAACCTCCAGAGAGAGCTAGTTCTCGTCTATCTCTACTCCTAATGTTATAACTAATCTACTTACTCTAACACCGATGGGAACAAGGGAGAAGAAGAATGACATAAAGGGGAAGGGCAATGCACCTTTGGGAGATAAACATGGATCTTCTTCCACTATTTGTTTGAGAATAACACAATATATTGAGCAAACGTAAGTATAATCTATCCATAAATTTATCACATATTAAACAATAGGAAAGACAATAAGAGAAAAAAGTAGGGTCGATATAAGTCTCAACAAATCAACTAATTCTTAAAATATGCAAAACTATATTAAACTACAAAAGAGACCCTAGGTGCATTACACTCATTAACATAGAGGCTAAGATAGTAGAGATAAGAAGAAACAACTAAAATCCACATTAAAGAGCCTAAAAATAGTAATTTATTTTCCCAAAATGGCCAAGTGTGTAGATGATAGAACAAGTTGTTATTTATAGAAGAAAAGTAGAGAACAAAAGAAGAGAGAAAAAGAAGAAAGGAGGCAAGAAGACTTGTAAAGAAAGTCAAAATCTGTTAGAGAAAAGTGGCAAATTATTCCTCATCACTGAAAATCTGGGATATTGGATTGGGCATTGAATTTTGAACTTCACTTTGTAGTTAGATCCTTTAGTGGTGAGTACTCATGCTAGCACCCACTTGCATGTTGACATTGGGTGGAAACATTAACTTCTACAACCACTTCAGCTATGCCAACGAGCTCCAAGGTGATCACAATGTTCTTGTGATGTAGGAATGACTCGAGGCATTAATTGATTAGAAGTTACCAGTAACAACTTTTTGTGGCCTAACAAGAATTAAGGAACAAGTTCAAGTGCAAGGTGACACAGAAGATGCCACAAATTGAAGAAAAAATATACAAATCCATTGAATCAATAGAAGAAGGTATTAGAGGAAATGTTGCTTTAGAATGTGACCAAAATGATTAAAGGTGACTCACCATACTATTGAGGAGTTGAAGGAAAAAGTCTTGCAACAATATATAATATACAACATCATGAGAAGACCATCACAAGTGCTAACAAAGTGGTGCAACTTGGGAAAGGAACTTTGCATAAAGGATAACGCCTCACAAATTCAGAAACATTACGCAGGGCATATCAGGCGGTTTGTGTATGAAAATAAAGAATGGCCCAATAACAAACCCTCTTCATCTCTCTATTAGGGGTGTTCTACACTAGAATAATAAAGGGGCCATACTAAGTATACACACCTTAAATTGTAAGTTGATGGGGATACAAAACTAGGAAAGTGCTACTCCACACACTATATGAGGTATAGGGTTCCAAAGCCTAAATCTAGGATAGGTAGTGATGTCCAACTAGCCCTCGATTGTAAAACAACAATAATAAGGTTGGAAATCATATTGTATCAATTTAAAGGATCTAAGAGGTTGCTAGGAAAGTATCACAAATATTACAAGAGAGTGACAACATTTGTAGTGCCTTACACAAAAATTAACAAAAAATAAGCTTGAGATGTTGATTGATGTTCACATGAAGAGAGGTTACATATATAGTTCAATGATCTCATACAAAGGAGGAGTAAACACTTATCACCTTCAACCACTCATGTCTAAAAATAACGCGAAGTTACAACTCACGTATAATCACATTCTAACTATAGAACTTAACTCATCTCTCTCACACCCCATTATTTTGACCAACTATTATAACAAGTAATATCTATATGTTTTGTTATTACAATTCATTGCACCACATACAATATACAAACACACAACATGTGAACACTAACAAGATATTTCTAATATTCCCCCCTTAGCATAAACATGGGGAGTAATCACACTATGGGAAAATTGGAAATAGAAATGTATGTGCATACATGTTTTAGGACTATAATATGTTATTCTAGATATTTGTCGCACAAGGTCACCCATATATGCAACATCACAATTTCAATTCCAGTGAATGTTGGGATTTTCACTAGCCAACCACACTTCCAACGATCACCTACATATGAGAACTCAATCATTCTCACTTTCAATTCCCGTGAGTGTAGGGCTTCTCATTGATCAATCATTGTAGAAGTACGACAATAGAAAATCACTCTAATCATCTTCTTTCCTATTCATTTGTTTGCAATAGGGGCTTATCCTACACACCACACAAAACATGAGAATACACAAAAAAACAAGCTAGTATATCAAATGTGTGGCCTTGTTGTTAGCAGTTTCCAACCTCCATTGTACAAATGGGGATTTTTTGTATTTTGAATTTTTAATTTTTTTACACTTCTACGATACATAGAATGACTCAATTTTTGAAAATAACACTATTTGACAACATACAACTCTTTATTTGATGGATACGACACAAAATGACTATTAGGTCCAACTTAACATATTACATACGATCTATATGGACTTTTGATAACAAAACCATAAACTCTTTAATTTCAAATTTTCATTTTTTTCTTCTAAAATCACATTAAAACATTGAAGACCTAAATTTAATAACTTTATTTTTCACAACTTAACTTTTAAACCAAAATTAACTAATGAGATTTTACAATGACATATTTTACTTGACTTGATTGAACTACCAATTTTAACTTCTGTAAGTTATATATATATAAACTTTTGAAGGACATATCTATAACATCAAGACAAATCCTAAATATCACTTGCTTTTACACTATAATCTCAAATATTGCCAATATACCTTGAGTATCCAGACGTTCCTAGAATCCTTTGTCAAAGGATGGTGTCCACGTGCATGTGGAGACAAATCTAATGCATGCTAATATAAACTATTCCAGGCTCAAAATAACACATGTATCGATCTTCCAATGTCAGTAAGATTAGCTAAGATTTCCAAATAGATCTTAGGCCAAGTGTTGAAATCGCCAATGCCAGGAGTAAGTGTTTGGAATGCACCAGATATAACAGATGAATGGAGGATACTCAACTTTGAGCAGAGTAATATAAGTGCCTTCAAAAGTACACAAAGGAAGATTGCGCTATAGAAATAACCACGTTGAACTCACACATATTTCAACATCTTCCTTTCTAATTATGGGAAGACTTTTTAAATGTCAAAAGCCTTCAATGGGATGCACTAGAGATCATTCCTGCATTAGTACCCTGCTTTATTCACTTAAAACTCCTATCTGTCGAGACAAAAAGGAATGTGGCTGCCCCGTGACTCAACAAATTAAAGTTTCATATTTTTTAAAACCGTTTTGATATCAAATGACAAGATTGGTAGAGTTGTACACAAAGATTTAACACAAAATATGCTTGATATCTTGATTGATATTCATAGAGAGAGGTTACATATATAGTGCAATGATTTCCTACAAAGGATTCAACACTTGTCACTTTCAACCACTTGTGTCTAATAATAACACGAGTTACAACTTACCTATAATCACATTCTAACTATAGAATGTAATGTATCTCTCTTACATCTCATTATTTTTAGCAACTATTACAGCACGCCATACCTATATGAGTTGTTATTATAGCTCATTACACTACATACAATGTACTAACACCCAACATGTGAACACTAAAAACATACATCTAATAGAAAGATCCAAGAGATTGCAAAGCAAGAGTCACAAGGATTGAGGGTGATGCAAGATAATAAAGTAAGAACCAATAGATAAATAATGCACTAGTAAATAACATGCTACCCTATCCTAGTCTATACATGGTTTTATCCACACGCATCCAAATCTGAAATGTAAGTAAAGAAAAAAAATGTTAAGAGATATTTACTTGCATAAAGATACTTTAGACACCCTAAAAATACACACTACTCTTTGCACATTACTATTTGGATCATTATTCATCCACATCCCATTAGAATTAATTATATTCATCTACATCCCATTAGAATTAATTATATTCATCCACATCCCACTAGAATTAATTAATTAATTCTACAACCTATAAAGCATGCATTATGCACTCCTTAGCTAATTTAATTAGCTATTTAAATAAAATAAAAATTAAATATCCACTCATCTCCACTTCACTAGCTCACTCACTCAAGTTCTAAAACCCTACAAAAGAGGAAGCTAAATTGCACATACAATTGAAGAATTCAAGAGCCAACTATTCAAATTAAAAGCCTCTTTAATTCTTATTCAAACAAGCCAACTGCACAGACCAAATCAACATGTTAAATCAAGAAAATGCATTCATTCACCTACAACTCAATCAAATCTTGATTCTCAATTCATGGCCTTTCCTTCAACTATAAAGAAGAGGCTCATCTCCTCACAAATACATCTTTGAAAGCTTAAGGCATTTGCAGTGTTACTCTATCAATGTGCCACTCGAATTCATACACCGTTACCGTACTCATTTGATAAAAAAATCTCATAAATCAATCTCGTCATTCGTCCATTTGCTCGTAGCACAATCATACTTCCATTTAGAGTTATATTTGGAGCATCCACATATAATCTATTAACGAGATTCATTAAGCTTGGTACTTCACTCCACGCTTCAACCATCTCATCCAAGGTCAGTAAGGAAACACAAAGGATTTGGTTTGCATTTCATTGCATGTTTTCCTCCATTATTAAGCTTTTCCCTTGTTTACAGACACCCATAGATGCATTAAATTCCCCTAGGGTCAGTGAAACCTTATGAAAGAGTTGATATGGGGGACCACAAATGAATAGAAGAAGACCTAGGAACACCTCTACTTAAAGTTTAATGACTTCAAAGGCTTAGTAGACCATGGCTAATATAACTCCTATGCTTATGGATAATAAGTACCCAATACTCCAATTGTGAACTCCAAAGAAGCAAATAAGACGAACCTCAAGACCTTCTAAGCTTTAAGGGCATATTAGCAAGCGATAGTAGATTGAATGAGTGATGGATGAAATCTAGAATGAGCTCCCAACTACCGGGTATAAATAGCCTAGGGATAACATTAATAGTTTTTCTTTTTGACGGTGTCGAACATGTTCAATGCCATCGGCTATGACAAACTATTAACTCAACCGCATTGACCGTGGTCAATTTCATCATATACAAAATCTACTTTCATTGGATAAGGAAATCTATCATGACTTACATCGACCATGGTCAATGTCTTCAAAGAGAAAAATATGGGAATGAGGAGGTCAAACTGGGTGGAGGGAATTTAGAGGTGCTAAAGGGAGGAAATGATGAAGGTTTGAGTGTGTTGAAAGTAGGTGTGAGAGTGTTTGCGAGAGGATAAAAAGGTGATATCACAAGGAGGTTGTAAAGACAATTGTAAATGATGAAAAAAATGATTGTAAGAGTGTGAAAACATGTGAGATATGTGATATGATTTTACTACATATCAAAGCTATAACATAAGTAACATTGTTGGCTTGCCCAATGCAATCCGAAGGATGTATGTAACCATTTATAGTTACTCCTTGCTCTTGGTAGCATCTTTGAGGACATCACCATGGAAAATTTAGTGCACCAATGATGCATGGGAAGAAAAAAATCATTAAAGTGAAAAATTATGTGTATACATATGATCCAATTGAAGATCATTGCAAACCCACAAAAAGTGTACATGAGATGGCATTTGGGAAAAAATATGCGACAATAAAATCAAACTAATGAAAAGACTCGCATAAATGAAAATAGAGAAAACATGAAATCAAATAAAGCATACCTACCTGTACTTAACTTCCCATGAGTGTGGCCATACGGTGAATCACCAAAGTGTAGAAAGAGATATTATGATAACCCAAGCATGATTGAAAAGACACACTAGAAGATAATTTAGATAAATAAGCAATAAACCCTAGAATACAGAGTGAGCTCATGAGAGGATGAGAGAGTGAATAAGTCATTATGGTACAATAAGTAATAAGTAGGGTGTAAAGTACCTAAGAGTGTCAAACTAACTACCCTGCAAATATAAAGGATGTAAGGTGTTAGTCAGGAAAAGGTATCAACCATACTAATAGTCATGTATAGTAAAAGGTCACTATGATAGAACACTTAGAACTCCTAATATAGCTAGGAGAAAACCGAGAGAGAGGAGGTAACAACGATCGAGAGACTACATCATGAAATCCAAGAGATACAAAAGATACTCAAGTAAAGATTGAATGAGGGAATGTCCTTAAATACTAATTCCTATCTCAATGTTAACATGTTTGAAAAAGAGACCGAGGAAATGATAGAAAGGAGTTGGGAGTGACCAAGAATCTAGCCTATCCACCAAGGGGATGTAATGATGTAAAAGGGAGGGAAAATGGGTGCCACCAAGGTGAAAACAAGTTATTTATTAAAATGAAGACATGCTAATTAGAGGGCAAGACTAGGAGCTTTTGACATCAAGGAGTGGAGGAACCCGAATATAAAGGCATCATTGAAGAAAAACTAGTGAATTATAAGGATATCCCATGTCAACTATGATAGTATATGATAGAGAATATGAATTCTACCTCCCGTGACATTTTATTTATTCCTCAAGACCTCACTTAAGGGGCTATAGGCCTACTATGAGGATTAGGTATTGAGGTGAGAAGGAAGGAGCATTGCATGATAGACATGAGATGTCCTATCCTACTAAAAACCTACCACACCCCAAAAGACCTCGAGCCTTTTGATGATGCCAACTATGGAGTTCGAGATTTTAGCCAAAATATGATATATGCTAAATATGATAATATCATGACTTTTGTGTTTTGTGGTTGAATTTTTTTGTTTGTAATAATTACCTTTTTATGTTTATTTTTATTGATTTTTCTTTGATAATAGGTGATTAATAGTTTTGTTTTGGTTTTTAATTTTCCTCTTCCATATGGATTCAAAAGGCTTATCAAATGGGTGTAAAATATGACTAACACAATAGAGCTAACAACTAAGCTGCTATAAAGGAGAAGCGACAAACCATAATTCTTAGATACTCCTAGAAATGCACTTGTAGAAAAGAGTACCATTAATAACGGCCATGGTGAGCCCGATAAGAAAGGAAGAATATCAATCTATTACTTGGGATGCCCCGAGTGTGATTCGAAAAGAGAGATGATACAACGTAAGATGAATTTGATACTTTCAACACAAGAGCACGTAAAATGTGAATGAAAGACAAGTAGATAGATTGCAAGAGTTGAGTTGCAAAAGCACAATTGACTCGAGGAGATAAAACGGTACTCTTGACCATTACTATTCCTATCTAAGAGGATGCCTAGCTAAGGTAGAGAGCCAAATATAAGTGATAATAGTGGATGGGTGATTTTGAGGAGGGCTCAAAGGTCTTACAATGCGAACTCGCAAGCTAAAAATCAAGAGATGTGAAAATATAGATCATAAAGTAGGTAGTGATATGTAGTGCCCACACTTTTTATAGCTCAGTAGCTTGTTGTTTCTTTGCTCATAGACATGTTTTGACAGTGATTGGTTATATCTTGGACATTATATTTAGATATTTGATCTTATTAGACAGGTGTGGACATTTAGGCATATAATGCCAATTTAGCTTAATTTCTATATTGTCGCATTTTCTTGTTATGTCATGGAAACTAAAGAATATGATGATGTGTTTGGAACCTAATTATATTGATGGATAGTTGTTGCATGGTGGGATTATATGTCACTTTATCATCTTGTCTAACTTTTGGAATATTGAATATAATTGTGCACGTTATCGCATCTTGATTTCAGTAGGATGTTAGGTTAGTTTAGAACGCATTGATATCTTACTATGTCATTGAATTATATTGTATCGGACAGGTGCGGTTAATGTGTGCAATGAGTGTGCAGGTGACAGGTTTACAGGAGAACGTGGGATTCAGGCCAGCTACTCAATCTTGCACAAGCAGCCCACGGGCCGAGTCCTAGCCATGTTCATTGTGTGAAGCCTTAGTATAGGAGATTATTAATTTTGGGCACTATGAGTGACCCCAATTCTTGTAATGTATTGTGCTTTGAATTATTAATTTTGTTTAGGGTTGCTAGTGAAGTTGTAAACTTGTTTTGGGAGTTAATAACTCCTCTTTCATTTAAATTGTTGGTTTTGTTTAATGTGTCACTTAATCACAAGGGTTTAGGGTCACATGTGAGACCCTTGGGTGGTCCCCACACCCTCTACCCTTGTGCCAAAAATGCAAAACCCGAAATTAGGGTATTTTGGGCATTTTTGGGGACCCCTTTGTAGCTTGGGAGTCCCCCTATCACAAAAATGAGCCCTTGGACCCTACCTAATGGGTAGGGGGGCTTATTTTCAAGGCTAGAGGGAGTTTTCCCTCCCTTTCTACCTCTTGAATAGTCACATCCATGTAAGGGATGTGGATTTGTGTGTTTATCAAAAGTTCCACTTATTTTGTCTTGCTTGCATTTAAGGGAATTTGGGAGAAGAGGGCAAAAAGTTAATTTTACCCTTTCTCTCTTTTGTTTTGGCATCTTTGACCTTGATGAGGGAGAGGGGTGACACATGTCACCCCCTCATTTGTGAGGATGCTTGTTTGCTCC
The DNA here is from genome assembly GCA_018340775.1 of Taxus wallichiana var. yunnanensis. Classification (NCBI taxonomy): domain Eukaryota; kingdom Viridiplantae; phylum Streptophyta; class Pinopsida; order Cupressales; family Taxaceae; genus Taxus; species Taxus wallichiana. The sequence goes on from CM031238.1 coordinate 121,708,760, forward strand.
TCTTCAAATTCTCATTCATGGGAAATGAAAGGGACTTTTTTTTTTGGAACTTCTTGCTTGGGATGCTTGTGGATTTTGAGGCTTGGAGATTGGCTTGAGTCAAGGTGTGGAGAAGTTTGAAGTTGGAGAGCTTTTTGGAGAGCTTTCCTTGAGGTAGGCTCTTATGTCTTTTTGTTGTGTTGTTTTTCCTTTTAGTTATTGGATTGGTTGCTTGAGATTGTTATTTGTATATGTTGATTTTGGTTATTTGCTTGTTGTTACTCCCTCCATCATATGGCATGATGGAGTTTTGGAGTGTGGGGGAAGAGAGAGGGAATTTTCCCTCTCAATCCTCAAGGCTTGATGGACAAGCCTTGAGGAGTCTTATTATTTTCCCCTCAATGGTTGAGGTGGGGAAGTTGATTCATTTGGCTTGAATCTCCTTCCCCATTCTTGGTAAGGAAACCCCTTTGGGGTTTGAAAATCCTTCCAAGAAGGACTTGGAGAAAGGGGGAGGAATAAGGAGGGCTTGATTTGATTAGGAGCAATAAGGAGGATATGGAGATGTTTATTTTGTGCAAGTAATTTTGATGAATAACTTTGGAGAACTTTCTCCTCTCTTCCCCATTTTTGGAGGATGAACATGGGTTCTCCTCCTTGTAAATTGGAGTCTTGTGTTGTTGTGAACCATTTTTGTGTGCTTGTATTATTGTTAGTGAACCCTTCTTCTTGTGCAAGTTTTGGTAGTTGACCTCTTTCCCATGGGCTTGGGGGAGGCTAGCATGTCTTCCAACCTTGGAAAGACATGTAATGATGCCTAAAGGTTGGGTGGTTAAACAAGCTCTTTCTCATTGTGTTGGCCTTGGAAGATTTTGGAGTTGGAAAGCCATTGGAAGACACATGAAGACACTTGTCAATTTGGAATTTCTTCTTGTCTCCTTCACCATTTTATGGACTTCTTTTCATTGTATCTTGAAAAGAATGGCTTGTGTGAGCTTTCATTGTCTTGTAAAACATTCTTTTGTATTTGGAGTTACATGCAAACCTAGTATTATATTTGTTGATAAATCTACCCTTAATATTAGTATGTTACCTTGTATAGCTTTCCTTTGAATATTTGGAATGTTATGGGACTATGTTAGACCTTTTTGGAAACTTAAACCTTTGAAATGAAGGCTTGTGAGATAGTGAAAGTTTTCTTAATATGAAGTGTTGGTACTCCATTTTGAAGGAAAGTGAATTATTGAAAAAAATAAAATATTATTCGTGTTGTTATTCCTCTTGTTAAATCATGTAATAAGATTTAAAAAAATAAAAATATAAAGTATCATTTTTGCAGCACATCTCTCCTTATAACTGTTTACAAATTAGAAATAGAATAAAATAAGTCTTTACTTTCCTTCATGAATAATTTATTTGAATGGATGAAATAAGCAGATTATATGTTCCTACCATCTCCCACTAAGTGTTAGTTTAGGCAAATACCTTCTTGTTCAAATTACTTTCTGCTCATTATTTGTAATTTCAAATATAGAAAAAAAAAAAACATCTTAATGTACATGGTTATCGAATTTTTTTAAGTCTTCCCATACATTTCCAAATTAACGACTTAAAATATGAAAATTTATAGTTTGAAAGGTCAATTCTCACACAATATATGTAAAATAATTCTCGTAATTATTTACGTACCTATCTGATTTTGGTTTTATAAGGTAGACATGTTTTACTCAATAAGATTTTTCATTTAAAATTGTTGTAGTTTTACATATGAAAATTGCTAGCTACATATATATATATATATATATATATATATATATCTGTGTGTGTGTGTATATTTATATATATACTGATTACATTTTTAAAAAAAAGTCAGTGTAAAAAAAAAAAAAAAAGAAAAGAAAACAGAGATTATGGGGAAGGGCCGAGCCCTTCCCAAATCCGCCACACCACCAACCCCCATACTACCCCGGACACCATGTCTTTTCCTTCGCTATCCCTCCCATCCGCCATGCCACCATACACGGCACTATCCCCATTCTCCCTCCCCCGCACACTCCACTCCCTTTCCCCCTCTCCTACGCCGGTCTCGCGCGCCCTCCACCACCGCATGTAACACCCTGAATCTGTTGTTACTTTCTCCTGGACATACAGTGTTGATATGTGATTTCTTGTATAAGGATGTGTTCTCGAATTAGAAATCATGCTTGATATGTATTGTAATTTCCTTGCAGTTAGAGATCTTGGTAGTCGAAATATGATTAGACTCTTTTATTTATTTCATTTTGTGTCACGAATATTAATCTGATCTCGGAATAAATTATAGAGTTATCCATCTATAATATCTAGTCTTGGATCAGTGGAATTGATCCAAGTATTGCTTTAAATTTGTTCGTGATGAATTAGATCACAGACCTTGAACAGGTTGCAAGGTATGGAAGCATTGATTAAGCTGGTCAGGAGTATGACTCAGGCTGATCTTGTGAAATAAATTGGTTCCCGATATGGAAGTATATCTGGAAGGTCTCGATCGTGGACCAGGTAATAATTCATCATGTATATATCCCGTAGCCTAACGGTCAGTATAGGAGTGAATCCTGTGCGGAGATGCATGATTTTAGGTCTTTTCTTGGCATAAAAATGTTATACCTAACTGGAATTATTAAGGGTTAGTAACCTAAAACTAAAACCTAACCTAGGGGTTAGATTATTGTTAAGCTAACCTAGACCTAGGCTATGTGTTAGTATCCTAAGTTAGTATCTATGTGTAAATTGGTTAGTATGGGTATTACCCTAAATTCTAACCTAAGATACTAACCTAACTAATGAGGAGATTGTGAAGGGGCCTATGGAGGGGTGCGAACCATGGGCGGCGTTTTCTATGGCAATTAATGCTTGGGATAAGGATGAGGGACAGGTCATGGCGGAAGGTTTAGCAGCAGCTAACTTGTTCTGACGTGGCAGGTCGCTAAATTTGGAAATGAACATGAGGTTTCATTGGACTGTCGCCAATTCTGGCGGTCGGTGGAAGATGAGTTTAAGCGGGAAAGTTGGTTTAATGGCATTCAATTTTCTCGGTAAACGAGCCCGAACTCGCGAGAAGGCATGCAAACGGGAAGTTTGAGGGTTTGTTTGGCTTGTCGCAATTTTCGGTTTTCACTCTGCTTGTTTACTGGTTTTTCGCACCAGTTCTCTTTGAGTTGCATGGCAAGTATGATCTGCTCTAGCTCTTTTCTCTGTCTTGGAGGATATATATGTGATGGAGATAGCAAAATTTTGTTGGTCGCTTTATCTTGGAAAAAGAAAAGGAAGTTTGAGCTCTTCCTGTGGTCTGCTTCGGAAATTTGATCAAAAATCCAGGCATGTTAGGCCCTAACCTTTAAATATCTTGCTGTCTTTCAAGTGATTTCATTAGAACAACTCTGTTCAAATGTTTTGAGAAAATAGATGATTTTCTATGGAGATCTTGTTTGATTTTTGGTACTGTATCTCTTCTGGTTCGATTTTTCAATTTTCCTCTTGATGGGTGTTTATTAAAATCGAATTGTGGCTCTATTCCTTTGTGTATTCTTTCTGGTTTAAATATGTGAGATATTTATATGTAAAGAGCATGAAAGCTCGGCCTGTTTGGCGTGAGCCCATAGGATATACCTGTGTTGTTTATAGACCACTGTATGTTGTTGATTTGTGGTCGCTGTTTCTTGTTGTGGAAACTGTATGGAAGGATTCTGTTAGATACTGTATGTTTGATCAGTTCTACTGCTCCTTTGGAAACTCTGTCGTGGTTTTTGTTGACAGTGACTAATGGTACTTTTTGGGTTTCATTTGTCTTCTAATTTTTGCTTGAGAACGGGTAACCGTTGTATTACCGTAGTCTATACGACCCAGTGGAAGTTGTTCTTCCTTGTTATTGTGGTAATGGGATTATTTGTTGACTGTGTACAATATTGATACATCTATACTTTATTTGAACGACTCGAAGAGTCCTTGATTGAATCATATAATGCTATCTACTGTTGAGAATGTGGATTCATCCCTGAGTTTTGTTGTTTGAATTTCGTGGAAGTCTTGTAGAGAAAACAGGTCTTTTGGCCACTGTTATTTGTAATAAATAATGAGTATAGATTTCCTGGGTATGCATTTGCATTTCTTTTGTGTAAGCTGTTCGAAAATTTCGAAGCGGTTCAGTTGATTTCCTTGCTTGAAATGGGTATTCGATTGCTTACACTTGTTTTTATTCTGAATGATTGCCATAGCTGGCATAGAAGGATTCATCACCAATTTCATACTACGATGTTGTTAGGTTCAGCGGTTATGGGTATTAAAATCGTGGACAGAACACAGTGTGTATATATAGATTTACAATTGTTGTAATCTGATCGACTCTGAGGAGTCGATTGAATGATTTATATTTACATTTGAGCCGCTGTTCAAGTTGAATATGTTTAATAGATGATGAGTGATGAACCAGTGACTTGAAGGAATAACATGTACTAAAGACCTCTGTTATTTTCTTGAAATACTTTTGTGTTGCATGGATTTTGTGGTACAGATTCTTTAGGTGAACATTTACGTCTTCAACCTGTACTAATTTGTGTAAAAAGATTGACAGAGTTCAGTCGGGTTCTTGGTTTGAAATCAGAGATTAATTGTTTGTCTGATTCTTATTATGCGTCGTTGATGAATATCAGTATGAATTCATATGCAATTGCTTGAATTGTTACCTCCGTTTGAATCATTCGAATTCTGGAAAGGTAACTGGTACTTCTGTCTCTTTCTGAACTGGACATTTGGGCACTGTCTTTGTCCCTGTTTGAGATCCTTGAGTTTGGATGACTGTTTCGTGCTCTGGCCCTGTTAGGGTGAGTCGCGAATACCACACTAAAAATTTGCATGCGCCAAGGTAAGGATCGATTGGTTGTATTCCTTTCTGTTTACTTCAGTCCGATTTTGACTAAGCAAAGTATGCTAAGTTCCTTTCCGTTTATTCAGTCCGATTTGACTGAGCATGATTTGGAAATACTGTGTGGTCATCATAGCATAGTCTTTAGGAAACCTCAAATTGCTTGATGCAATATGGTTGTTGTTTACAGCGATACGCTTGAAGTTTCTTGTTTTCAACTTGTGTCAAAGCCTTACTGTGTAAAAGAAACTAGTATTGGGCTTCAGGTTGATTTATGAATAGTTGATGTGTTAGTTGCTGTACAGGAGTTTTGCTGTGTTTCTATTTCTTGATTTAGAACAGCGATCTTGCTTGCGGCTTGTCTAACTTGTTCATTTATTTACTGGTTGAATGTTTTCATATGTGAAGACTGGTTACAGTGATGAACTTATGTGAAAGGAAGTATGAATGGATTGGTTCTTTCTCTTCCTTTATTTAATATTTGTTGATATTTGTCTAACAGTGGGAAATTGTTTTGTAACATATTGGTGGAATCCCGAATTGTTATGTTATATTCTTTTTTTGGAAGAATGAAACAATCTGACCAATATTATGATTTTGGATTCAATGATTGTTTGTGTACATTCGTTCCTTGATTCCTTTAATATTTGATGAAATATTAGAAAATGATTAAGACTATTTTGTAACAATGATAGAGTTACATATTGTAATCATTTGTATTACAAGGGCATAGTCTGAATATGTTTACTTCTGTGGTTATTGACCTCATTTAAACAGGGTGTTTAATGAAAACAATTGATGGATTGCAATTGTTTTAAAAGTTAGTGCTTATCATGCTCAGTTCATTGAACTGACTCATGTTGACTATTTTTGCAGATGGTTGCCGTAAGAGGTAAAAGCAATGCAGATCTGACAGGCTGATCAGATTGTTTATTTGATTTATAATGAATTACAACTTGATTTTATAGATGTATTAAATGTGAAAAGATGTTCCTTTTCCGTTGAGCATTGTATCAAGTATGCTGTTGCATAAAATGTAATTGTATAGTTTTGAAAGGAATGGAAATAAGTGTTTGATACTTATGTGTTGTATTCTATTTCTGGTAGTTGACCTTCTTCGGTTTATGTAACGAAGGGGCATTGTTATCATTGTATAATATGGATGCTTTTGTGATTGACAATGAAAGCTTGCAAGAAAATGAGATTGAATTCTTATGAGTGTTTAGTAGTTCTAATTTGTTCTAGCAAAAGCAATATTGGATTTAAATAATTGTCTTTCTAGAAGATAGGTTAAAAATGAGCCTAAGGAGAACGCTAAACAAGCTGGATTAAATTACTAATCCCTAGTCCTAAGCATGACAGGACAATATTAAATTGGATTCTTAATCATTTATATCTTTATACTAAAAGTATGATATAAATTCAGTTAAGAGAACTGATATACAATCAAATGGAGTTCAGATGGCAATCTCAAGCAAAGGTTATGAGATATTGTCCGATTCTGTTGCTTTAGAATCAGGTGTATTCTAATGACTCCTTGATGAGAACTTGACCGTAATACCTCTACCATGTAATGGGTTTTATAGAGGAGGGTCGTCTTAAGACGAAGAATCCAGGGATCGGAAAGGCTAACCTTAGGGAAAGGTCTTTAAAGTAATTTAAACTCAAGTGCGTAACGCTTGTTATTGGGTAGATCTTTTCGAGGCGGATTTAAAGGTTGACGACATAAGTCGACTGCAGGGCTGTACCTCCGAGAAGATTAGGATCTTCTCGAAGTTACAACAATGCAGATGACTTATGGCGACACCCTTTGCATTGATCGCTAAGATTTACACTTGATTTCGCACGAGTTACCCTGGGACCGATTAAGAACGTGGTCATGTTATAAGGCTGCCTAGGAGATTCGGGGTATCATGACACACTGGTTGAACTGCAAGGTTGAACCAGTATGTCATCATATCCCTAATCTTCGTGGGCATCCATATAACATTATCACCTTGTTAATCTGCCTCCGAGTGATTCAGTTGTGAAAGGAAGGACTGACAGTAGTCAGTGTAAGACATTCTATATAACATATGAATGGGGTGAAGGACGTATTCCAGATTGACGAGTATGCCGTTAAGGAATACGAGACATGAACAGTATGTTTCAAATCTTTGGCCAAAGTATCGCAAGCTGCTGATTGCGTTGTCCTAATTCACCTAGTCTAAGGGATGAGATGCCGATGAATAATAGTAACAATTATTCAGTTAGATTCCTTGGACAGAGCATTCTGAATCCCAAATTAGGGAAGAGAACCGCAAGAGTAATGTGTTAAATAAAAACACCGACTCTTATTACTCATGAATAGATCGGTAGATTACCGAGTCATGGAATGAATAGATCGGAGGTACTCCGAGTCATTACACATTTGCATATGGTTTCTCATATATGAATGGTTATTGAATTGTGAGTTCTAAATTATGTATTTAGAACCGTGATGCATTTTAAAAAAAAAAAAATTGACTTGTTCTATTGTCTAAAATGAGGATGTTACAAAGACACCCCCGCGCACCACACTCTCCCTCTCCTCTACACTTCCATGCTCCCAACCTCCGTGCCATCGTCCACCACAATCCCTCTCGTCCATCACCGTGCACAGAACCGACCACTAGAGTCGCATCTCTTCACGTGCGTGCCGCATCACTTCAAAAAAATGCTACCTCCCTTCCAAAATATGTGGCCACTCTAGTTATCTAAGTGAATACACCCATCACAAAACAGCTTTGTTTCTTAGATCCTCACAAACAAATGCATTAAAAATGAACCCTCCTCCATACCTCCTCCATAACTCGCACAATCAAAAGACAAAGTGTAAACAAAATGAGAAGAAGAAGGAAATAGTAAAGAGAAAGTTAGGGCAAATTTTAGGGTGAATTGAAAAACAAGGGTTAGGATTGGTTTGATCCTAGGTCAAATTAAATCCTACACTTTTTAAATCATGAGGTCTTAATGGGAAATATAACAAGGAGGAAGAGTGTGATGAAATAAATAATTTAAGAAGGGGATGTGGGTAAATATATCCAAGGGAAATTAATTCTATTTAAGAATGAGTAGATTATTGTTCTCATGACAAATTTTAATTAAAAGGAAGAGATATTAAAGGTGTGTAAATTTAAAGGATAAGTAAATGGTTAAAGACGGGATTAGACTGGTAACTAATTAAATTAGGTAAATTAAATCAGAATAAAATTAGTTATTATCGAGGATGGGTTAAGTGATGGTATAGACTACCAAAAAAAAAGATATATATATATATATTTACCCCAAATTTTTGGTAACTTCTGGTTTGGTTCATTGTCCCGAAAATGGGAATTACATGATATCGTAAAGGTGAAAATGCATGATCCCATCAAAAATCAAAAGGTAGGAAAAATTAGATTGTAAATCTCTAAACCCAAGTAGATGGTACTAGTAGGAAAAGTATCGATCAAAATAATAGTCATAATGGCCATGATAAGGATGTAATATAACTACATGCACCCAAATCAGATAATGTTCTCCAAAACACGACATCGACCAAACTAACAAACCTATGTGAAGGATAAGGATGGAAGGTATTTTTAAGAGAAGGTATCAATTGAACTAATATGCCTATAAGATGGTAAGTAGTAGATGAGATCATCAAGCTAACCATCTTGTAAAGAAATTATGATCATAAAAGGGTGAAATGGACTAACTAGGAGACTAGGGTTCAACCTAACTAATCAACCTATAAAAATAAAGGGTTCATAAAGAAAACATGGAAAAAATGTGAAAACATAAGATTGTATAAGAAGAAACATAAAATGTCAAAGCACCATGTTAGTATATAAACTATGATTAAAAACATGCTAAATGAAAAATTATGATAAACTTATCAAACTAGGAACAAAAAGAGAAGAAAAGAAAGCTATGTATAGTAAGGGATATAAAATTTGGAAGGGAGAAAGATAAGATAATAGAGAGATATGCATTAAGAGGAGAGTGCAAGTATTTTTGACATGTAGGGTGACATGCATATCTAAATGCACAAAGAGAACATACCCTTGGTGGGGTATGCTCTAAAAAATATGTGTATTTGTCTTCAAATATTTCTTAGAGTTGATTTTGTTTGGATTCAATGATTACAAGGTTTTTAGTTGGAATTTGAGGTAGTGAGAGAGGGAAGGCATCGTAATATGCCCTCAAGCTAGAGGATGAATGAAAATAGGTATTGTAATATGCACCAAAGGTAAGAAGATGATATAAGTAAGAAGTGAGTGATATTAGGAGAAAGAGAATGTAAGCATTGAGAGATGACCAAAAACATGAAATGAGGGAAGGAAATACATTAACATATTCCATAAAAAGTGATGAAATAGGAGGATGTGAATCTAAAGATACCCCAAAAGTGATGACATGTAAGGTGATGGATTATTATAGGTTATGTTAGGTTTCGGATACACATTTTTTTAATCATAATAGAGATTCAAAGAGGGAATCTGGATAAAATAAGAGGTTTAATAATTAGGGATGATGTAAGATAACATAGATTTAGCAACATCATAATTCTTAATGGAATCAACCATGATGGAATCATTTGGGTGGCCAATGTAGTAAATAAAGACATAATGATTTAAGAAGAGATTGGACATGATGAAATCATGGTGATTGATATAGTTATATGATACGAGAATGAGATGAAATGGAATCAACCATGATGGAATCAGGTTCCCCGATGCATTCAACATAGACAAAATGAACTAAAATGGTATCAACCATGATGTAATTAGTGCGGTCAATGAATTTAGTTGAGGTAGAATGATTTAAAATGGCATTGGCCCTAATGTAATTAGGGTGGCGATGTAGTTACTTGAGGATAAATGATTTAAGATGACATATAACATGATGTAACTAGGGTGGCTAATGCTATCAACGAGGTAGAATGATTTAAGATGACATCGGACCTGATGTAATTAGGGTGACCAATACGAATTCAATTGAGTTAGAAGGATTTAAAATTTCATTTCACCCAATATAATAAGGGCGGATGATGGATTCAAGCAAGTCTGAATTTTACCAAATGACATCAAGATTTTATGCTAGGAGGTTGATGCCGTGAGATAGAGATAAAATTTTCAAAACGGAATCATGCCTTTTAGTTGAGTGATAGATAACATCAAATTTATGTGATTATGTATGGTGAGATGGAAAATTGGAAAATTGTTGAAGCACCCAATTATTGATTTCCAATAAAGGGTAGTTGGGAGGGTGAAAATATGAGAGATCATTATAAATATAAAGGTTAAAGTTGGTAAATTCAAATGGATCATAAATGGGAAGATCATTTTTGGATCTTCAACCATGGTAGGATGAGAAGAGATGGTAAGATCATCTTGTAGATCTTTGTCCATATTAGATTGACAATTAGTTATGGATGAGATTGTGAAAAATTGTACCATGAATGATTAGAATTAATGGTGGATATATAAGGGAGAAAGGATCATCCCATATAAAATCTAAATGGGTTAGGGCTCACTAGAAAAACCCTAAGAGATGATGACACACAGTCATAATGTGATTTTGAAATATTTAGGAAAGGTTTAAGAAAGATGTAAGATATAAAAATTAAATATGAATGTGACTAAATAGAATGAGATAGTAAGATTCATGTCAGGTTCACCAAAGTGTAGTGATGGTGAATACAACCACTACATGATAGAAAAAGAAAACATGAAGATGACTCAATCGAAAGATGGAGTAAGATTCAATTTGGGTTCACTAGAGTGTAGTGATGGTGAAGAAAACCACTAAAGGATTGAAAAGGAAACATGAATATGACTCAATCAAAATATGGATTAATATTCATGTCAAATTCACTAGAGTGTCGTGATGGTGAAGATGTCCACTAAAATATTGAAAAGGAAACATTAATATGATTCAATCGAAGATGGAGAAAGATTCACATTGGGTTTAGAATTTTGTATGCATTTAAAGAATGGCCTGATAACAAATCCTCTTCATCTCTCTATAGGGGTATTCTAGACTAAGATGATAATGGGGGCCATCATAAATATGTAAACCTTATATTGTAATTTGATAGAGACATGAAACTAGGAATGAATTAATCCACACTCTATGGGAGGTATTGTGTTCCAAAGCCTAGACATGGGATAAGGTAGTGTGATCTAACTATCCCCAATAAGTAACGTGACAATAATAAGGTTGAAAATATTGTAGCAAGGTAAAATATATAAGAGGTTTATAGGCAAGATTTACAAGGATTATAAGTGAGATCCATGAGATTGCAAATTAAGAGTCACAAGGATTGAGTGTGGTGCAAGATAACAAGGTAAGGATGGATAGATAAAAATGCAATAGAAAATAATATATTACCCTACCCTAATTTATGCATGACCAAATCCAAAATCATCAAAATATGAAATGTAAGTAAAGGAAAAAGAGTGGTTAGAGATAATTACTGCATGAAGAAACCATTGGTTCATTAACTTCCTCCCGTGGTCGGTAGTACCTTATGAGAGAGCTGATGTGGGGACCAAAAATAATAGAAAAGACCTATGAACACTTCTACTAGAAGAATCCAATGATTCCAAAGGTTTAGTATACCATGGAAAGTGTAAATCCTATGATTTTATATCCTAAGTACCCGATCCTCCAAGAGCAAAATCCAAAGAAGATAAATAACACCAAATTCAATACCTTCTCAACTTTAAGGGAAGATTGGTCAATGTTAACAAACCAAATGATTGATATATGAGATTTGGAATGAGCGGTCAACTATAGAGGATAAGTATCCTATGGATAACATTAATAGTTGGTGGTACCTAATGGTATCGAACATGGTCGATGTCATTGGCTGTGAAAAATTGTTAACGTGACATCATCAACCATCTAGATGCCATTGGCTGTGAAAAATTGTTAACGTGACATCATCAACCGTCTAGATGCCATCAAATAAGGAAATTTTCTTGCCATACAACCTTAAGTACAATCGATGCCATTGGAGAGAGAAATGTGGGCATGAGGAGTTCAAATAATAAGGTCAAAATGGGTGGAAGGAACTCATAGGTGCTAAAGGGAGAAAATGATGAATTTGTGAGTGTGCTAAAATTATGTGTAAAAGTGATCTCAAGAGGATGGCAAGGTGATATTGTAAGGAGGTTTTAAAAGATGAATGTAAGGCATGCAAAATAAAAATGTAAGGGTGTGACAACATGTGAGATGTTCAATATAAGTATACTACACATGAAATCTCTTTGATAAGTATAAATGCTATCCAACCTAATGGAACTTTAAGGATGGATCCCAAAAGTATCACCGAGGAAACTCGCTATGACCATATAATGAAATCCTTATACTCAATCAAAAGAGATTTCAAATTTCCTTTTCGACACTTGTACATGTTAAGTTGATGTTCACATTTTGGGGTTGTTTATCTATCCTTGATGAATCAATTTAGTGTCATCTCTATTGGACTATTTTTAATTATGTTTTAAAGCTAGTGTATTCTAGTTAAATATCCATTCAAGTGACACCATGCCCTTGGGGTTTTTTTAATCTTTCAATCTCAAAATACCACCCTCTTTGACTCTTGATTAGTTTCCATTGTTTTATCCTAAAAGGAAATTTATTTCCTCTTCATTTATGATTTGTGATTCAAAAAATCAAAGCTATTTAAGAATTGATTTATTTGTTGATCATCAAAAAACACTTGGAAATTCCCCATATTCTCAGGTACAGAGTGGTAGGGAATTAATTACACTAAAAAAATTCTAGTTTGTCTCATTCATGGGTAACATGTTTATAGTAGAAGCTTCTAACATATTTTCAAGTGGATTTTTCCCTAGGAACTGGTATAATTTTAAATGCATCAAATGCCTCAATCAAATCTAATGTTTTATGTTTGTATTTTCTAGGTATGACGATTTTCAATAACATTTACCCTTCACTTGATTCATTACTAACTTAGAATCAACATACACATTCAACACATTAACATTGTGTTTGAAGGAAAACTAGTGCAATCTAAGATATAGAGCTTCATATTCAACTATGTTGTTAGTGCAAGAGAACTGAATGTGATAGGAAATCAAGTGGTTTTTACCCTAGGGATATATAAGCACTATTCCTACACCAACACCTTTTTATAATGTGCCCCATCAAAATAAAGTTTCTAAGTCATTTAATCCTATATCAATTGAGATAAAATACACAGTCTTTTTCTGTGCATTGTGCTTAGTAATCATGTGTTTCAGCTTTGGCTCTTTTTCTATTCTGATTTGATTATCAATACCCCTCCAAGTTAACCACATGTATGAGAAATTAGAAGACATATATCCATTCAAATATTTAGACAAATCCATACTCAATAACATCCCATATGCTTTAAGTATGTCTACAATTTGTATGTCAATGAAGTGTTGAATTTTAGGTTCAAAGGCTAGTTTCATATATACATTGAGTAATTCACCTACCACTCTTATTTATTATTAATCTAATTACACCACACTCATGTCTAATTTTATTGGTGGCAATCCTAGTTTTTTACAAATTGCATCAGGAACTACATTGGCTGAGGTTCCATAATCCTCTAAACAACAGTGCACATTCTTCCCAAAGATCTTAACCATGAGTAAGAAAGGTGGGAATTTAGTTTTTTCTTTATAGAGGGCCACATTTGTGTGTGCAGACCCCTTTTTCTTGGTAGTAGTTTGTTTATCAGTTAGGTATTTGAGCAACGTCTTTGTTTAGTGATTTGGGCTAGCTCATGAATTGAAACGTTTTCTTTTATTTTCTTCATGTCCTCAACAATATTATAACCAATTTTTCCATATTTTTTTGGTGTTTCATTTATGACATGTGAATCCCCTTCTTTAGAAGGACATGGATTATTATCAACATTTAGGTTAGGTGGTGTATCTTCCTTTGATGTAGGTGTGGAGGTAGTGTTAGGATCTCTATTTTTTACTTATCATGGAATACTTATTCCCTTGGTGTTGTTGAAAGCATGGATTTCTTTAGTTTTTTATTTCGTTCATTTTCTTCATGGGAAGGAAAATTCATAATATCAAATATCATGGAAATGCTAACTTTAGAAGAACTAGATTCATTTGGGTCCTTGGGATTTGGATCCTATTTATCAATCTATTTGTGAATGGATTAAAATACATTACAAAATTAAATGCACTCCAACTTGCCATGTTTAACAATACCATGTACTCTATACCAGTGAGAAAGGGAAATCTCATAAATATGATGTCAACACTCTTGTTATTAGTAGGAAGCTCTTGGTTGTTGGGTTTAGGGTGGTTATATATTTGACAGGAAATGTTTTTTTTTTGGTTATCACTGTTGTGCATTTGTCTATATAGACTAATAAAATCATTTATAAGTTTTGAACCATTTTTTATTTCCTCTAGTTCAAAGCTATTATATGTTGGAGGAACCATTTGTGTGTGTTAACCATAAGAACCAAACCTATGTTGGGATTTTAGTCTTTAGATTTTTAAAGTGTTAATTGATTGATTATGGGGATTTGATTTAGAGTTGATATGTTTTGGAAAAATAGTGGGATGGTGTTTGAATTATTAACCTGGGACAAAATTTTCTCTCCACTATGATATACTCTACATAGGCTATTGTAAGATTGGAAACATTATCTCTTCTAACAAATATAGAGGTCAGAAGGTTAAATGCATTTTTTTATGTATCCAAGATAAGGGTGTCATTAGGTATGTATAATGGTGGAAACCTTACCAATATGTGTTAAAACCTATAGTTGAAGGTTTTGATTGGTTCTGGGTTATTTTCTCTTCACACTAGTAAAATTTTGGTATATAACACTAAGATCTGTGACCTACCCAAATTTTTCTAGAAACATGTTTTCAAATTCAATCCAACTGTGAATAGTTTGTGTTATATTAAGGATACAATAATAATCAACATCTTTCCCAATAAAAGGAAACAATTTGCAAGCAATATCTTCATACTCAACATTCAACAACTTTAAATTAGAGTTAAAATATATTGTATGTTCTTCAATAGTTCTACAACCATCATGCTTATACATGGGAAAATACCTCTTTGGATTCCTAGGTAAACCAAGAATATACCCTACAATATCAAGTATAGTACCTCCTAACCTAGCATGTTGATCCATTCATAGTGGTGTGAGTGAGGAAATATAAGTGATTGTAAGAACATATGTTAGAGAACTTGGGACAATTTATGACTTTGGTTTTACCTTTATAAAATTTTGGTTTTCTATGATGTAGAAAAGGTTGAAGAAAAATCCTAGAATAAAACTAGGACCTTATGAGGTGAGGTTTTAAATCTAGTTTGTACCAACTTAAGAAAGAGCTTCCTAATGAGTGTGAGTTTTAAACACACAAAACAAAATATTCAAGAAAAATAAGAGTGTAACTACTTGAAACCATAAGAAATCACACCAAAGGTAGGAAACAAACACAAATCAAATAAAATCAACGACAAGATAAGAAGAATATTGAACCCCCAGAGAACCCTTTTTTTTTGTTAATGTTCATTTTTACATAGACTCCAACAAAATACATGAATTTAATCTCACTTATTTTAGGATCCCTACTAGAAATCATGATCCAAGGTATGGAAAACTCGAAATTTAACTCAAGGGAGAATGTGGCCTTAATAACCTTTAGGAGGAGGTACTTAAATATATTGAAACCTTGGGGTTAACCAATATTACATGACATATGAAATAAAATGAATACTAAAAATGGTTCTAAGTAGGTGGAAGACCTTAATCGATGTATATTCATGATGATTATTAACAAGCCAAGTTTTGGATTATTAAAAATACAAAAGAGATGGAAGAGTAGTGTAGAAAAAAGATTCAAACTTCTATCCTATCATGAAATTAACATGAAACAAACACTACCAACTTGATATGAGGTAAACTAAGACTTAAATAAACTATTCCAATACTCGAAAAACATTTGTAATCACAAAGTGATCTCGACAGCTTCATAGGGTCGGTGGACATTAGTTGTTCGCTTCGGTGTCTAGTTATGATCGATCTATATATGGGTGAAATTGTATTTGCAGTGATTGGCCATGTCACAAGGAATCAGTTTGACACTTTCCTCTTTAGGTGTTGGATTGTCTATTTCTAGTTGATCAATTTTGTGATGGTAGTTACAATCACTATGGTTTGACAAATCTACAAGGATTCAGTTAGACATTCACCTATTATTGGCAATGGTTTGTCTTTTTAAATTGATCTAAGTTGTTGTAGAGATTGGAAAATTCACAAGGAAAATCAGTTGGACTCTAGCCTCTTGTTGACATGTAGATTGTCCATTTTTACACTGATTATTTGATGATTTGCTTATCAAAAATTACAATAAAATTTTTCTTATAATGTTATTTCTATGGATCTTGTATGTTTGTGAGATGCAGGAAGATGATTGGCAATGGGTGAAAAACAACTTTTGTGGAACAAAATCCTTCTCAATGGGGAGGTATGATATGGAGGATTTTTTCACACTTTGGATGTTTCCAAATTTTTCCTAAACATGTTCCTTATGGAGAAGCAAGTTGAGATATTTCCAGTAGTACATTGAACGTTAAAAAAAGAGGTATGCGAAGTTATTGCATGCTAATTTTTAGCAATCTAGCAAAAATATGGGACTGCATGTAGGTTCACGATGACATGGATGCGTGCACACTCGCCATGTGGACCAATCAAACAGAGATAAGTGGCAATGTGGTATTGGAAAAAAAGGTGTTTTGTGCCTCCGGTATTTGACACTTGTTATTAGATAGGTGGGCCCCGCTATTTGTTGGTTGGGGGCTCAACTAGGTTTGACACACTATTTTTGTGGAGGGATGCCTTTTCCTTTGTTTCTTCGTAGTACCATTATCAAGATTTTGTATGTTAATGCCTTTGTTATTCACCACACAATGCATGTGGGATTAAGTTCATACATTGTAAATCATTCTAAGCATTCTTACTATGTTGTTTACCCACCACTCGGCACCACACCGCTACTCACCACAGCACTTCGCTAACATGCTAAGGTCTGCATACATCCAATGTCTTGTCCACGTGGGAATCCAACATGGAAAAATAGAGGTAAGCGTGGCCCAAGACATGTTATAAGTGGGTGAGGGTAGGCTTAATAAATCCTTTAGTAAACCCAAATGTCACAGATGTGGGATCTTTTATCCCAAAAAGGATTATGCGCGGGTGGTGGATGGTTGGGCAAGTCGAATCCCCAACCACTTAGTTGCAAAAATATATGTCCGTCATTAGACCAAAAGTGGTAAACAAACCTATACAAGGAGGATTTTCTATTTGAATAGAGGAGTGTTGGTGACTGTGTATTGAGCAAAACAAAGCAGTTTTAGAAAAACAAAGATTTTGAGCCATTTTTCATGACTTGGTGTAAACTGAAAGTTGTCTAGAATTCCAAGACGCTCCTCATGCATATTGTTTCCCATTTTGAAGTTCTCTTCATGTCATTTTTAGGTGTGGATGTCGTTGGAAGATAGAGAACTAAAGGGAAGAGCTTTTGCAAGTGCTTCAGGAAGGTGAAGGAGGAACACTGAGCTTAGCCAGGGTCTTTCAAAGATTTGAAGACACAAAATTATAGGTTACAGATCTATTAATGTTAATTGTAAGTGGATTGTACTTGTAATTTGGCCAATTTTTAATAGATCGATTCAAATGAACCCGAGGACTTAGGAAATTACTGAACCCCGTAAACAATTCTGGCATCATCTTTTCAGATTTATTACATTCTGATTTCTTATTATTTTTTGCAATTAAATCAATAATAATTTAATTTCAGTCAAAGCATATTTATCAGATTACGACATTTGTGAAAAATTGGTAAAAATGGAAATCTGAATGGTTTGATCGAACAATGAATAACAATGATTTTGGGAATCATTAAATTCAGTTATTGATTATTTAAATTCGGTTTAAATCAAATTTTAATTAGCTTTTAAAATCATTTAAATAAGGAAAGTTGATAAATTTAAGGGATCCGTTGAGTTAAAAATTACAAAGTAGAAAATCTACCTATTTAGGATCATCAAGTATCCCAAGCCTTTTAATTTTTTACCCTCTAAACTCTTTACTTTTCAATAATCAAAGATCCACTATTGGAGAAAAGTGTCACCCCATATGGGTTCTCGTGTATCTCAAGCATTTTACCCCACCGTGTTACAAATTATGAAACCAAACATCCTCCATTGGTCCATGTGGAAAAATCATGGATCTTCACTCTTAGGTAATAGATTGCCCAACTTTGTGATAGGTGTGTCCCTTTATGGCCTTCGTGTTTCCAACTTCTCTCTATCTATTTGAATCTTTAACTCTCTCAAAGTGGAGGCTATTCTCCCCACATAATGCATTGGCCATACATAAAACCACCCATAAAACATACCATGCAACCATCATGTCCATCCACTTCCACGTGGCGAGCGCTTCAACACTTAGGTTTTTTGCGATTTTGTTGTTAAAAACACAATGTGTAAAAATCCCCGTAGTGTCCAAGGCAATTCGAACCTACAACCTCCTCGTTATTAGCACACATTCCTACCAACCAACCTAGTGCTTGCCACATGCAACCATTTAATTTTAACCAAATATGTTCAAAAATAATAAACATGTGATTTGACTGCTGACGTGCGGGTCCCACCCATACATGGGCATGCATGTCTCTATGGTACATTTAATGGGTAGTTTTATGTATGATGGTGCATTTTGTGGGAAGAATAACCTCCACCCTCTCTCAATAGCCCGAGTTGTAGAATATCCACCACATTTCCTCCTACCAACTATTCACCACTTAAACATAAAAACCTATGAAAGCACTTTTTATTCAAAAGAAAGTTTTGAAATCATAAACCAAAACCCTGAATTTACAAA
Organism: Taxus wallichiana var. yunnanensis; assembly: GCA_018340775.1. Taxonomy (NCBI): domain Eukaryota; kingdom Viridiplantae; phylum Streptophyta; class Pinopsida; order Cupressales; family Taxaceae; genus Taxus; species Taxus wallichiana. Next base: position 121,727,575 of record CM031238.1, read on the forward strand.
GTGTCACCCTTTACAAGTTTTAAATCCCACACGAGTTCAAAATAATTAAAACATAAGTGATGCTTATGCGAGAACCAAAAACATTTGATCGCCCAAATTTTGGTTGGCTTTTCTCATATTCTTATGTGACTTAGTATATTTGGGATCACTTAAGAATAAAATAAACCAAGGATTTTTGTGGTATTTCAAAATTTGTTTGAGATCAAACTAATATCAAGATGGGGGCCTTATTTTAACAAGTTTTAAAAGAAAAGTTTCTAGGGAATTTTTAGAGGAAAATTAATAACAAGAAAACTGCTAAAGTGTGAAATAACCTAAGGAGAGTATGTGAACCAATTGTGAAAAAAATTGAGGTTGTTATTTAAATTTTACTATCCATTTTTTTCTCTTCTTTTGCTTTTTGTTCTTCTAATTTTAACATCCAATTTTCCATGAAACTCGAGTCTTTCAATGCTCTTTTAAATCTCAAGAGGGTCTTAACTTTCTATGTAGAATGTAGGGGTTTGTTGTGCATAACAAAGATGAACCTTACAAGATACATAATATATTTAACAAAATGTGGTTGCCACAATGTATTACTGAGTGGATTCCACCATATTTTTATGTGTGTTTTTCCACTTTAAGTGTCAATATAGGTTCATTATATGCTTATAATTAGTTGTTTATTGGTAATCCCAACTCAAATCACTTAAATGACCTCCAAATGTCAACCTTGAATCTTCCTCTAAAATGCTTAGAACAAATCATATAGCTCTTGACGGAATCATTTTTGATCCTGTTGGTCGTCAAATAGGACTTCAAGAAGAGCAACAGTCAGGGAACAAGAAGTCCCTCCTCTTTAATGGGAGAGGTTCCCTTATTCAGAAACGAACCTATTTACACATATACAAAGTATGGTTTTCTTGTGGAACTTGGATATTATGAAAGTGTTTTCTATAGGTATCATCAATTACAAAAGGACTGAGGAATGAAAATGCGAGAAAGACCAGAAAGGCACCATTCGAATTATAGATGACAGAGTAATTCCTTATACATGCGAGGGTACAAGAATTAGAACAAGATCATTTGTATTATATTAAGAAGATGAAATTTGAAAAGACACAAAGTTCTCAAATAACATCTCGTGAGAATACAAAGCTTCTCAAAGATAATACGTATAAATGATCTAATAAAAGTAAATGAATAGCTTGGGAATAAAGGAAACCGGATAGACAAAGAATGAAAAGTCCTTCTGTATTGATTTCTTTATGATTTATTTACACTTTCAGAAATAAGCCAAGTTCTTCCTCCCTTCAAAATGGTGAGGAAAGGCCATTATATAGTTTATGAATCAGTTACTCTCAGTAACTACTTCTTTTAACTAAAGATTAGTTAAAGGGTTGCTAATTGCAATACCCCAACTGATTACAACAAATCCGAGAGAAAGAAGGGGAAGAGAAAAGAAGAATTAGGAGAAGAAGACAGTTGCTTATGACTGGGAGGGACCCACCGATTTTAAGATCCGCTGTCTGAATCTCTTCAACGCCTCGGCTATGTCTCTACCACGTGGGAATGATGTGTTGGCGGTAGACTGAGTCCAAAATCTGAGGCACTTCTCCATTTCCTTATCGAACTCGACATGAGTATGATAATCTTTATTTGCTTCTTCAATGGCAGATTGAAGAGAACAGATCTCCTTCATTTTTTTCTTTGGAAATGGAGCTTTCCTTGAATAGATCCCTTTGACAAAAGCTCTGAATTGAGCTTTGATTTCTTGTAAGGAGAGAGGCACACCAGAAGTTTCATCCTGAAGATGGCAATGTATATCTTTGAAAGCAGATACAACTAGTGTTTTGAAGGCCTCACCCTTCTGCCAGCTATTCCTTAATTCTCCCAAAGCCTCCTCCAGGACCTTGATCTTCCATTCCACGCTGTAGACCCAGGACTTTGACAAATTATCCTTTGTATCCTCGAAGACTTTGCTTGCCATCAAAATATTTTCATCTGTTTGTCCCATGAGGCGGAGGTCTACTATGCAACTGCTCCAAAGTTTAAGTTCTTTATCAATGCTCCCAATAGTGGAGGAGAGCTTCTGTTGCAAGTTGTTCACCTTTCCGTGGAGTTTGAAAGCTTCATCAATGAAGTTCAATCCCACAACAAGCATATCATCCACCATGGCTTCCATAGCTCTGCCATAGACGGAATACTTGTGCATATCTTTGATACTCTGTACTTCATCTTGGCTCAAAATTACAGGTGGTGGAAGAGTAGTCAATGGGGTAGGGTCCAAAACTTTGTCCTTGGACAAAAGAGATTTGATGAAACCTGTAAGAATTTGGGCTTGTTCTTCCAACTATTCTATGGTTTTCTGCCCTTTCTCTACCCTCCCAATGACTCTGGTAACTGTTTCCTGAAGATTGTGGATCTCACCTTCAGGGGTAGACTCTCCCATAGGAATTCTTGAGAGCTCCAGGTCGGATGCCTGCAAATCTTGCTCTGGTTTATCTACCATAGGCTTGGCTATCTCCAGGAATTGCTGGCCCTGAGCATCAGACACTATTCTGGAGGTAATTCTAGATTTTTGGCACGAGAAGGAGGAGTAGTGCCTAACAAGGCTGCCACAACATCAAAATTTGGTCCTGAGCTCCGGGAGGAAGACTTTCTCTTCCTACTGTCGACAAGAGGCTGCACCCATGCAAAAGAGGAGGAGGAAGAAGCAGGGGGCAAGAGGACCAAGAGACAGAGAACTCATGGCGCCCAAGGTTTGTACTGTTGTTGCCTCAAGTTGAGATATGAGTGGAGCACTTGAGGCAACTGGTGCAGAGGAATCAACAGTGCTTGGAAGTTCAATGCTCTGGACCTCTTTGTTCTTATCCATTGGGGCTTCAGGGCACTTCATAGGAGCTGGCACCTCACTCTGTCACTTTCACTTAGAACAATAATGTTCTTTGGTCCCGAAGGCAATTCTGCATGCTTTCTTAGGGGATCTTCTTCCACGGCTCCTTCTTAACTTCTTTGAATTTCTTCTCCGATACACCCGGGGATGAGGAAGGAGTAGGAGTAGACTGCAGTCCTTGAGTTGACGAGGCAGGAGGAGTTTGCACAGTGCTTCGATCCGGAAGTCGATGCTTCCCTCCTCGGTGTTGAAGCATCCTTGAGGAGGATTCCCTTGAGTGCCTCCTAAGCTCACTGACTTTCCTGTCAAATCGATCTTGGTCATGACTCTAGACTGGAGCCAAGATTTCAGCCAAATCATCTTTCTCCTTTTTGAACCAATCCAAGTCCTCCAAGGGAGTGTGTTTGACCACATTGTCATACTCATATGAGTATAGGTCAGAATTATCATCTTGAAGCCCTTCAGGAACTTGGTACAAGTTGAGTTCCTGAATCAACTGTAGGGAAAACCTGCCATAATGCCTCCTTCTGGCTTCAAAATCATCAGCACAGTCAGCCCAATAGTCCTCTGTGTCTGCCCTATGATGATAGGTTATCTTGATGTTCTGCTCTATAAAATTTTTCAAGTCAAAGCAAGTTTTGGGCCTGAAGAAATGGACAGTAATGGGAGCTAGGGCCCTTTCTATATTTTGTGCATCCAGGGCTGTTTTGCAAGTGTAATTTCCCAAAGAGATGGGGAAGTGCAAACCAGTAATTTTCTTGTCTCTACAGGTTCTATGCAATTTTTCCAATTGCCTGCACACTTCTATCAAGGCCATCTTGTCATTGCAGAACATAGGGAGCTTGAGAGGAGTGCTCTCATAGCCAGCAAGCCTAATATAGGAAAATTTTCTGAATTGGATAAAATAAGCACCGTAGTGCGATATCAGACTCATGGCTTCATCAGAAAACCTTCTTGTTGTGTCACTCTCAAGAAGCCTGACCATGTACATGGTGAAAGCATCATTCACCCTTCGAAATTGTGATTGCTGGTCTCTAGGGTGAACTGCGGGCAGTAGGCATACACGGGGTCATCCTTGTGAGCATCGATGTATGAAAAGCCAAACCATTGCCTCGATGCTGCAAGAGTATACATCAGGTATGAAGTCATATAGAATTTCTTCATTTGTTGTACATTAGACAGCTGCTCCACTAGGTTCATACTGATGATCTCTGCCCAGTTGATATTCTGAGTTCCCTCGCACACCATATTGATAAGCGGGCACATCTAGAAATGGAACTCATTTGTAGAGGGTAGACCCATGACCCGAGCCAATAGGATTATGAAATCTGACAATTCTTCATTGAAATCCACATGGAAAAGAGTCTTGGACAGATGAGATGCCCCCTTCTTAGGGTTTTTTAGCCAGGACTTCACCACCCGCGCCTTATAGTTATCACTGTCTTGATTGAAAAGGGCCTGTGCTTGATTCTGGGAGACAACTATAGCATTGTCCATTTCTGGAATCCTTAGTGCAGTGCCAATGGCGGCAGCGTCAAGTTTAGCGATGAGCTCCCCGTGCACGTTTGTCAATTCACTCGAATCAGGGTTGAAATGAGCCCCGCATGAGAGCACTGTGTCTGCGCATTGCACCGAGATAGGGAAACCACCAGTAAAAGCTAGACCGCTGTCATGAATCATCTGTGCCATCGGTGAAGGGTTCACGTCTGTCATCCTTGTCCAAAAATCTCCAAAGTCAAGGTGGCAAACTTCACTGTCCCCGATATCGGGAACGGCGGACTCGAGTGGTGAAATTTGTTCCTGCCCCTGGAATTTGATCTTCATGTTGATAGTAACTCGGAGAGCAAGGCTGCAAGCTAGACTTAGGATGGAATTGTAGGAATTTTGGTTGCAAGGGTTCGAGCAATAGATAGCATGAAAGCAGTGTGCAAAAATGCATAGGGGGCAGTTTCATTATATAGCCGTTTAGGAGAGAGAAAGGCAATAAATGTGCATTAAATACATATCTACCAAATTGAAAAACAAGATATTCGGGTAGAGCAGGAAAAATTAGCACGAATGGAACTTGGTTCATTTGGGACACGAGGATGCGAAAGCGCAAAGTACACGGTTCGGTCGACTTCGGGCGATGTGGGGAAAGGACGCACAAATGCTTTTGGGACATGCGGGACGAAAGTACGCGGAATACGCGACTGGCCGAATTGGGTGAAAATGGAACAACTGGTCCGGGAGAACTTGGGACATTTGGGACAAAAAGTTCCGACGGGCCCGAAAAGAACAGACTTCGGGTAAACCGGCCGATCGGGGAACAGAGGGCCCAATTGAACTTGGGACACGCGGGACAAAAATGTCCAACAGGCCCGAAAAACACACAAAATGACCCAAAAACGCAGATTTTCCCAATTTCTTGACTTTTCACATTATTAGTACAACAAAAGGACACTTAACCTCAAAATTTTAATTTTCAACTTCTTAAAAGCAGGGGAATTTTGAGTGGACAACGGATCCCATGCCTCATTAAAGAAGGAGACATAAAACCCCTACTTCAAGTTACAAATGATATTTCACAAGGATTGGGTATTTAGATATCAAATCTATCATTTAAGAACTACAACTAAAAAATGAATGAGATTTAAGTCTCATGTTTTCTTTATCTCTTCTTATTTACCCTTTTGTGCCTCTATAAAATGCAGGATCTTTCCATTATAAAAGGTTCATCTACTCTTTTGGGTTCTTTATGAATGTGATATACAATTGGAGATTGTTCTTACCCATTCAAGAATAATTGGAACTCAAAACAATCCCTTTAACTCAAATATAAAATGGAGATTGAGAAAATGATTTCGAAAAACTTCAAACCTGAATTTATCTTCACATGTGCCAACAAAATCGTTAGTACCCACACCATTTGACAATAATCTCCAAGATATTTCCAACAAACATGGTATCATAATGTCCTCGAGCTATATCATTAAAGTTATGGGCTTATGAAATTCTCATTGTCATGCCACCTTGTTTTCCCTATCCTTTTGGTCATCAATTTTAAAGTGTTATCCCTAGAAACATGTAATAATTTCATGTTCTTATCTTTTCCTTGATTGGGCCACGTGCCTTCATTTCTAGTTGTCAAGTATCCCAAGCCTTTAAATTTTATACCCTCTAAAATCTATTCTTTTCAATAATCGAAGATCTATTATTGGAGAAAAGTGTCACCCATTATGGGTTCTCATATATATCAAGACTTGTGCATTATGAATTGTGAAACTAAAGATATCTCATTGGTCCATGTGGACTAATTATGGGTCTTCGCTCTCGAGTTACTTATTATTCAACTTTGTGACAAGTGTTTCTCTTTATGGCCTTCATGTCTTCCCACTTCTCTCTAGTTATCTTTTGGATCAAGTGTTTATTATGTGTGTGGTGTCGATCCTTGAGCATAAGGTTTAGGGTATGTAAAGAAGCTATAGTGCCGGTATTGTAAGGCCAGACCTTGAGCATTATAGCTAAGGTTGTAATACTTATATCTTGATGTTGTAAAGAAGAGATAGGGCATCTTTTTAGTATTGTAAACAAGATTTTCCCAAAGGTGGTTGTCTCCTTCAAAGAGGCATGTGATATATGAATATAAGCAACTTTGAAGCCATTTTGTAGTTCATTTAACATTTTAGTTCTTTTTGCACTCTGTTATTTTTTATTTCACTAATATTTGGCAAGCGCTTTCATAACACTTATCTTTCCTTATAAAAATAAAAATGTGGACTATTGGATATGGGTATATGATGAAGAAAGGATCCATTCTATGTTGTATGTACCTTACTATTAAGTTATACTATAAAACAAAATTCTAGCTAAAGATATTGAATGTTTAAGATTGTTGGAAGGAAAATAAATGATTGTTTACATAATCTACCTTCTTTTGGATCTACTCATTGCCTTGCTGAAAGTGATATATTGTGTCTTGGTTTTCTAGACACCTACTTGTAAGCTCTTTTGAAAATAAGATATATTTGATTATATGACATGGGCTTGGTAATGCCATCTATGAGTATATAAGTGAAGTCCAATTGGAAGTTGACCAACTTCCCAAACGTCTTCATATGTTACTCATTGGGCTTATATTTTTTTATGTTGGTATAATATTCATTTGGATATGGGTATGATGTATTATATAACTATGTTATTGGAGAATATGGACCTTGATTCATCCTCCTTATAAAGATATTTTGTTAAACCCTTAATGAATGAGTACATTTATGTCTTTGGCTAAAGCAATGATTCATTGTGATCATGTTTCCATCCATTGTACCTCCTATTTCACATGTATGTTATAGATTGACTCAGTAGATGGTGGAGTCACCTAATTTTGCATGACTTGATTGTACATGATAGTGGTTATACAAATGTTGCACATAGTTCTATAAATATTATATTTGGAACTAGATTCTCTTATCTACCACCTTCATTAAAGAGTAAGGCCTTCCAATCGGAGAAGTTTTTGGGGTGTCTCTTCATCTTTGGTTGGAGGTAAAAAATGCCTAAATGATGCTCTCCCTCTCTATTACACAGATGTTGATCAAGATATATATACTATAGAATAGACGTTGACTATTATACTTTCATTTATTACACTTATATTACATTTTCTTTAGCTCTTAGATCCTATTTTAGATTGACAACATATTGGTGATTGTAGTAAGTCGGTGGAAAGGCTCTTCTTACTCACAATTGATGTAATGAATACAATATGAAATGTGATTTTACTTTTAGTTATGCTCTTTTGAGATGTACATTGTATTCCTTTATATGATGAGACATAATTAATTGTACTTTCATTGTGTTAGCAATATACATACCTTAAGTTACTTTCCATAATTGAATAGTGATTATGAATGTTAAATGGTTTGTTTAATATAATTTGGGTAAATAACATCTATTAGAATTCATTTAATTTTTTTGTTTATTTTAATACTTCTTTTTGTATTTTAGTTTTTATTCATTTCATAGGACATAAAAGATCATGAATTGAATTACCTTCATTTTTTGATATTCTCAACCCTTATCAATGAATAACAATTACACATTTTCCTAGAAGTTTTAGGGATGTTCTTCCAAGATCTATCATTCTTCACAAACTATTTAAAGACTATTTTGTTGATGGAAGATGTGAAGGCAACATGGGTGCAATCGTCTCACTCTATTATGGGCGAGTTGAACAAATATTAGTCGTTGCTCACTCATCAATATCATCGTCACATGTATTAATAACCCTTATTTATTTTATTACGCCAAAGGCATTCCCCCTATGGTAAAGGACCTCTGGACGTTTCTACAGCGATGTTAAATTTGACGGTTTGACGGCCGTCTGGATGTTTTTACATTTTCCTACTATTTTTAACCATTTTTTGATCCCTGCATACTTGACTCGCCTTAATAAAAATAACAATTTTTAACCATTCCACGCCTAAAATGGCACTTAGTAGGGAGTCCGCGATGTACGCTATCACGAAGAGTCTCCAATCATCAACGGATCAGAAAGTGGCGATCGCAGGCGGGAAATAATTCCAGACGGCAGGGTTCAAATTGAGGAAATGAGGTCATTTGCAGCATTAGATAAGCCCCCTGTGAATACGAGCGAGGAGGAAAGGATCAAGTGGTTCACGAAATTTTGCATAGGTTCGAAATTTTGCAATCGATTCAGTGTCCGCTCAGTTTAAGGGGAGGGTAAATTCTTTCTTCAACAACAGCACAATGCGAAGATTATAATAAATTCGTTTCTATAGTTAAAGTAATTATCGTATAATTATACGTGGAACAGGGAATGACAAATAGACACCCATGTGGCTGGCCACATGGACAAGTGCCCCGAACACATGAAGAAGTCCTATGGAAAAGTTCCTATAAAATATACAGTTGTCCACGCCATTTAATGAAACACGTTTAATGAGGTAAACTTCAAGTTTTCAATTGTTGAAAAGTTTGTTAAAAGGACATGGTCTGCACTCCATTATTGTCTTTCGTCAAAAACTATTAATTTTATCAACAAAATTAAAATTTCTTATTTTCATTTTAACTATTTTAATACATATTTATGTATTTTAATATCCCTTGTGCGCGTTTTCTCTCTCTGGTAACCTGGGGCACGTTTATGTCACCACTATCCCCTTGGGATATTATTTGATTTGTGATTTAAACACCTATTCTAAGTTTAATTCACCCCATTATATCTTACCCGTGAGTAATTAAATATTAACTATTTAATTACACCTCTTCACATGTATCCTAACCACTTATCTACCCCACATTTATCCTATCTATGTATCACCCCTATTTCTCCTCTTCCCCAAGCGGGATATTTCCCGTATTTGAGGTGGAGGGATAACTCTTATCTTTCCAGAAATCGTTCATTTTGGCCGCCTCGGGAGTCTGCTCCGCGATCGGCGCCGACCGGTACGGTCGACGCCGATTTTTAGGAGCGGCGCCGATTATAAATAGAAGCCCAGAACTCAGTTCTGGAGGACGAAAAAAAAAGACACGCACGAGGACGAAAAAACAGAGACAGATCGCGAAAGAAACACAGACCGTGAAAGAGAGAGAACGAGAGATTTTGACGCATCTAGTGTCAACATTATCTATCAAATGAGAACGGATCTTGTCCGAATCAATCCCTGAGAGGAGCACCGTTACTCTGTTCTTATCACATCAACATCGCACGTATCCATTGATCTTTTGGTGACTCTGTTCCAGTATCTCACCGACTTCGGCACATCCAGCAGACGTTGACGATCTGGCCTTCACTTTCCGATTTCCGAATCTTCTCGCACTGTCCCCGATCGACCGATCTGCTTTCAGTCGACGCTGATCTTATTCAGTCGACGCCGATTCTTCATAACCGACGCCGATCACATCAGTCGACGCCGATTCTACATAATCGACGCCGATCATCCTGCAGACAGGTAAAAGGACACAGGTAACACAAATCTAGCTTTTATTTCATAGTTTCCTATTTTCTGTTGCTTTCTGTCTGCTGTTTAGATTCTGTTTTATTACTGTAATCAGAAAATCTAGTCCTTACGTACATCTTTTATCATGTATGTTTCTCTGCTTAATTGAAAACGTGGACTGACATCCGCCGAGGAAGCTTATCGCTTCCCGGACCCGCTTCTCGGGCAGTCCACCTAAATACCTTTTAACGTGGTCTTTTTCTGTCAAGCATCGGTGTCTTGCAGGTTACTCGGATCTACTGTGCGAATTGCTCGTGTGCGCCCGTGTCATCTACATCGACCTCCTTATCCGTCTACATCTTCGGATCTTGTCCATCAGGTATCAATTTCATTTTGAGTTTTTCAGGGTTTTTGTGTTTAGTTTGGTGCATTAACTTGGACAGGTAACAAGCGTCGAAAATCCTTGATCTACATTCTGGCACGCCCGGTGGGACCTAACCAAAGTCCCTTATTGGCAAGTTCATTTCTTTTCTAGTTTTGAGCTTTGTTCTTTTTCTTCACTGATTTCTATCAGTTCTGCTTGAACATTTCCTTTCATCGTTTTAATCTTGCTCTTTATGTGAAATTTTTATTTCCTTGAAATTTTTAGTTCCTTGAAATAGAAATTTCCGTTTCACCATTATCCGGATATATCTTTCTGGATTTTGTTTGGTGTTTGCTTAACCTCTTCTTGCGGAGCACTTTGCTTGTTCGTGGGATTGTTCGAGGGGAAGAGCTCAACAACGCTTTTTGAAGTCCACACACCTTGGAGAGCTAAATCTACAGGTATTTCTCTTTTACGGTGTTTTCTCCTTTTTAGGAACTAAAAAAATAAAAAAAAAAAAAAAAATCTTTTTGTTTGTTGTCTATCACATTCGAACATTTCAATTTTTGGTGCTTAAAAAGAATTTAATCGCATTTGGGAAAGAATCTGTTTGACTTGTCTTCATCGAAATCAAACACTTCGTTTTTAAGTGCTTAAAAAGAACTTCTTCTTTGTCATTGCTGTTGTATGTTTCTCATCTAGTTTTAATTAGGCTGGAAAATTGATCAAAATCGGTAGTGACACTATTTGATTTTTATTTTTCACCCTTGCACACAAAGCCAAAATCACTAGGTATAAAGCATTTAAACAAAAATTCCTTCCCTGGCCTCGCCTACTTGGAAGTGACATCCAAGAGGAAGAGCCTACGCGGTACTCGGCCGCGCTATAAATTCACGGAAGTTCTGGTATATATTGGCAAAGCACCCGACTCCCTTATCGCAGCGGTGTGTGAAGTGCGGGGGTAGGCCCCTATATCAAGCCACGTACCGGTCTTTTACTAAAGTGCCTTCGGGACTCCTCACCAAACATTCCCCAAACCATCCTTAGTTTGGCTATCTGAGTAGTTCCTGTTCTAAAAAGCCTTCCCTAATATTTTCTTTCTTAAAAGCATCAAAACTTAAAGGAGATAATCACCTGCGCTGCTTGAATTGTCTGTGCATTAGTTAGGTCAATCTTCTTTTCTGCGTGTTTATGACGGTCATCACTCGGTTACAATCTAGAAGAATGGCTCAACTGGCCCCTTCTTCTTCCGAGATTACCACTAGTGTGGATGTTTCGGCACCCCCCAGATCTTCCTCGGGACCACTGTTGACTGGTTCCCCATCCTGGTCATATAATCCTTTCTATCAAGCCAAAGCAACCCCATCACGTCCAGCTTCCCCTAGTCCTTCAGAAATATCATCTACTTCTGACTCAGAGTATGTTCCTCGCGGGGATCCTGAATTTCAGGCGCTCCTCGATCGCAATCCGGTAGCCCTCATGGACTACCTAGTACGCAAGTCTGTTCAAATATCTGATCAAGGACCACCAATCCAGCAAGTGTACGATTATTCTCGTGAACCATCCTAGGCCTTTGTAGAACAGTTAGCATCATCTCTCTCGCCTCGAGCCATGGAGAAGGGCGGTGCCCCTGTGCCTCCTTTTTCTCTTCCACCGACCATATCGACTAGTTCTCAAATAGTCTTACCTATTCCTAACACCGCAGTTACCTCGAATATTCCACAACCTACTTCTGAGAGGTCCTCTCCGCCTCGGCTATAATGAGTGCGTCTCGCACACCCGCATATTGCTTTGTTAATTCATCTATGCCCTCCATCGTGTCCCAAGGTCAACCCTTTATGAGTCAACCCCTCCGAATAGTCGGGCTTGGTTCCTCGCTTCTCGTCCTCCAAAGGGGTCTTTCTTCCAATGTTCCAAAGAATAGTGACCTTCGCCCATCCTCTAGCATCGGCACCCTTAATGCCTAATCCGGCAGTAGAAAGCCTCTTTCAGGTCTTGTTCCCCAATATGTCCAATCAAATCGGCACTCATGTTCCTCAATCTGTCCCGATTCAATCAACAAGCATAGGAGTCCACCAATCACAGGCTCCATCCGTCATCCAACCTTCATTTTCTCAACCACTTATTATCTCACAACCTACCTATACACAAGCTCCTTCACAGCAAATACCCCACCAGGCGTCACCCAGAACGCCTGGTTATTCCTCTTATCATCCTATCAATCAACAGATGAATCCCCCGTTGACACCTCAACAACATCCACCATTTGCTTCTTATGTAGGACATGCCAGTGTGCCTCCTCCTCAATCTGACGTGGTTCAAATTCTTTTCAAGAAAATCACAGACTTGGAAGCCTCCACAAAAGGGGCTCGTCCTTCATACTCCTTTGAAGAAGTGTGTAATGAACCCATTCATCCCTCAGTGGCTTTTAAGCCTTATCCTCCCCAATGGGAACTTCCTAAATTTTCAAAATTTCATAGTCGAGAGGACCCTCAACAACATTTGCGAGCATTCAAACATGCTTGCTACCTCATAGTCCAGGATCAGGAGCTTATGCTCCGTACTTTTCCTATGTCTCTAGCAGGTCCTGCTTTAGACTGGTACAATAACATTCCTCAACATTCCTTGTTTTCTTTCTCTCAATTGGCCCAGATGTTTGTTGAAAACTTTTCAATAAATATCGCGCATAAGATCTCGATTATGATCTTTATAACATTCATCAATTCGATGATGAGTCTATTGCAGACTTTGTCACTCGTTGGAGAGGGATAATCAATCAATTGTCTTTCTCCCTTCCTCAATCCCAACAGATCGAGTTGTTTACTCGATCTTGTGCTAATCACATTTCTTCCACTTTAAGGATCCAGACTTTTCACACCTTCGAAGAAGCCTTTACGATGGCACGCAAACTTGAATCTCGCGCCATTGAACAAGGGAAGTTAAAACTTCACTCTAAATCTAAACCAGATTTTTCTCGGTTTACCAAATCAAATCCTTCCACTTCTAAAGACAAGAATCAGGGATCCACCAACGCTATCGTATTAAAAACACCACGAGCCGATACCACTTCTAATCAAACACCACGAAGAGACCCCTCATCTTCTCGAAAAGGGACTTCATCATCTCGATCCTTCACTTCATTGGGGGAATCATATGCTTCTATCCTGAAAAAAATGTTGGAAGTCCACATGATCGAACTTCCCCCCATTAGGAATATTGATGAAAGCCAAGAACGTCCATTCTGGTATAGGGAAAATGATTTCTGTCATTATCATAGAACCAAAGGTCATGACATCGAACGATGTCAGACTTTCAAAAATCTTGTCCAGAAATTCATTGATAAAGGCGAGCTCATTCTGGATAACCCAAATGCTCCCCAAATCAAGCACTGGATGTTTTAAACAACCTTTTCCTAATCATTCCCCGAACCATAATGCTTCAGAGTCTCAAAAACCAAATACTCATACTATCAGCTTCATCTCTACGGAAGCATCTTCTTCTGAAACTAAGCTATCTGCGAACACATCGACCAAACCAGAATCTCCTTCCACTTCGTCAATCACTGGAATTCCACCATCTTCAGATAGCCCGTCTTTGAATATTCCTACATTGCTAGATACGGATTCATCTCTCTCCGCTCCTTTGTCTGACCTTCCATCCATACCCGAGACAGTGTCATCCTCATCTGTCTCATCGTCAGACATTCTTTCAGTTCTCAAGGCAATTACATCCCTTCGAGTTTCCACTGCAGATACATCTACTTCTGTTGCTCCCATTCTCGCTGCAACTATGCCCCTGGTGAACGTACCTATAATTGTGCCGACTTCGACGGAAGCGTCTTCGATTTTGACTCTTCCTGTTTCCTTTCCTACAGTAGTTTCACCCACAATTACTGTATCAGAAGTAGTTCCTTTGCCAGGAGCTGCTTCTTCATCACCCACTTCTTCCATCACCAATGCTGCTTCACCCCTTAAAGGAAAATCTAAAGAGGTAGCACCAACACCTATACGCTCGGTTCCTGAACTTAGACCGAGACAACCGGAATCTAACATTGCATCATCAGTACCTCCCCATTTGCTTCCCCCGAAAAGGTTACAATCACCTTATGCCGTTGAAGTTGTCACCATCCCTGAAAAAGGAAAGCCCATATTTCGAACCATCAAGACTCTTGGTGCTTTCCCACAAAAATCTCTCTCTACGCCTCATAAAAGATTGGATTTGTCCACTGAGAAGGCGTCTTCTTCTACACACTTATCAAAACCATCCTCTTCTTCTACAACACATTCTTCACCAGCACCCCGAAAAGTGGACTTACCTACTAAAAGGACGTCACCTCTTTTATCAGGATCATCATCTTCATTACCAAAAACCAAGGCGCCCTATGTTCCTCCGATTACACCTACTTTGGAAGCTTCTCCCTCATCTAAATCGACATCATCTAAATCATTATTAGTTTCGACCAAGCAACCTCCTTTATCTTTGAAGACCACAACACTTGTCACATCTCCATCATCTTCAAAATCTATTTTAGGGGCTCCCCCTCCACCAAAATCAATCATGTCTCACTTACTTCCATCTCAAGTGCCCAAGACTGCTCCTCCAGATGTCCAAAAAAATAAGATGATCCCTAAAAAGACTGTCAAACCTAACATGCAGGTTCTTTTACCTCGGCAGTCTGTTAAAGTAAAAGAGGCGCCTTCATCATCTCTGTCCTCATCTTCGTCTACCGGGTTCTACACCGAAATCCTTCGCCAACTTATCCAATCTTCATCCATATCTCTTCCTCCGATTAAACCCTATAACCCTAAAGGAGTTAAACCTACCTGGTTTAACTCTGATCTGATTTGTGCTTACCACCGTACCCCGGGTCATGATACTGAGGGATGTAAAGCTCTTCAATCTGTCGTCAACAACCTTTTGGAAGAAAGTGATCTTTTGCTGGAGGAGGAGAAACAAGTATCTCCTGTCATCTTAGCTCCATCTGAGCCCCAACGATCCACTCAGACCTCTAGTGATTCCACTCCAAACGACCTTCCACCTTCTCAAATCGACACAATTCATATCGCCACTAGAACCCAACAGTATGATAATCCATCCCCATCTACAGCATCTCGACCACAGGTTGTCATTTCTGCAGCCCCCGAAGGAGTTCCTCCTTCCTCATTAGCCCCACGACCTCGGGTCTCTATTCGTGCTGCACCTCGGGCTCAAATTCCCGTGTCAGTTGAGGAGAGTGTTATGAAACAACTCACCCAGGCTCCGGTCAAAATGTCTCTTTTTGACCTCATTCAATCCTCTCCACAACATCGCCAGGCTCTGATTGATAATCTGCGTCGCATCGCAGTGAATTCAGATGAGCCCCAACCCTTTGAGTTGGTTGTTGGTTTGAATAGACCATCAACCGCCATTTCTTTTGAAGATTCAGAAATTCCTCCTCTTTCTTCAGAGGATTTGGAGGCTCCCCTCTTTATCACAGTCCAAATCGACAACACTACATTAAAACGCGTTATGATTGACAGTGGAGCTGCACTCAACGTCATCTCCTCGCACACATTCGAGCAACTTAAGTTACCAAAGAACGTAGTGTCACCCCCGCCTTTCGCCCTTCGATCATTTAACGATCAGCTAGCAGTTACTTTAGGAACTGTGGTCTTACCCATTCGAGTAGGTAAGAAGCTGCTTCACGAACTCTTCTACATTGTTGAAGGGAAATTCCACTATAATATGATCCTCGGACGCTCCTGGATTCGCGCAATGCATTGTGTCCCATCCACCCTCCATCGATGCTTAAAATATCAATATGAGGGCAAGATATATACTCATCCAGGAGATCCTTTTCCTTCCGCACAATGCGACATGACCACAAGGTCTGCCCCTCTAAAGAAAAATGCCTGTTCTCCTGACGGGGCCTCATCTTCTTCCATACCTGCAACCAAACTACCGGATGAACAAAATTTAGAAGAGACATTGCAGCGTTTCTCACTAGGAGAGCTTCCTCTCCTTTCTTTTGACAACCATCTTAAACCTAGTGAGTATGGTAGACCAGACAAACAACCTGAATATCAGCCAGGTCTCGGTCACATCGTCACCATTGGTCTACCCAATCAACAGACTAATTTCATCTACGGTGGTCTTGATACGCCTCACTATCACCCAGATTCTCCTCCTAGGACCAAACCTTACTTAACAGGGTTCGATTGTCTACAGAATCCCACGTTTGCAAAAACTTATTTATATCGATGCGCGTGGAAGGGTTTTGGCCTGGGAAAATATGAACAAGGTGTGCATGACCTCGCGTCCATTCCAACTCTCAAGCCACATCAAAAATTTGGTTTAGGATTTAAACCTCTTTCAAAAGCCACCGTCACTATTCTCGATGAGCCTCTTCCTATTGAGGAACCATCTTCTCCCGCTAAGTCAGAAGCATCACTCGATGTGGACGATGACATTTCCATCCCGTCTAACTTTTTTTTTTATCAATACCATTTCCTTAGGGCCGCTAGCCTATAAGACTAACAACAGGTCCACTTCCATACCGTTAATCTTCCCTGAAATAGTTGGAGACGACTCTCCTACTATCAACACTATCCACTGTGTGGATGATGATTCTGTCCTCACCTATCTGGGGGCAGAGGATTCATATCTTCCCAAGACTATTCCTTCTGACACGTCTACGCTTCTCAACGAAGCCACTGTCGACCTTAATATAGGGACTTCTGAAGACCCTCGCATCATTAAGGTCGGCCAATCTCTTAATCCACAGGAGTTAGGAGATTTTACCACTTTTCTTTCCAACCATCGTCAAGCTTTTGCTTGGACATATGAGGATATGCCAGGACTCGATCCCGATATTGTGGTCCACAATATCGTTACTCTTCCCAACATCAAACCAGTTAAACAAAAATTACGTAAAATGCACCCTAGAGTAGCCCTTCTTGTTAAAGAAGAATTGCAGCGCTTGCTCTCGGCTAACTTCATCCAACCCATCGATTATCCACAATGGGTTTCCAATGTAGTACCAGTAACTAAAGCTACTGGGAAAATTCAATTTGTACCGACTTCCGGATCTCAATCTTGCTTGCCCAAAAGATGATTTTCCTTTACCTAATATCGACCAACTCGTGGGATTTAATCATGGGTCATGAGATGCTTTCTTTATGGATGGTTTCTCTCGGATATAATCAAATTCTCATCGCACCTAAGACCAACATAAGACTTCTTTCATAACTCCTTGGGGGACCTTTTGTTATCGTGTCATGCCTTTCGGTCTTAAGAACGCAGGAGCAACCTATCAGCGAGCAATGACCTACATCTTCCATGATCTCTTACACAAAACTGTGGAAGATTACGTTGACGATCTCCTCGGTAAATCCAAACGTCGTCAGGATCATCTTTTCATCCTTGCACCTCTCTTTGAGAGGCTTATCCGCTTTTCTTCGCCTCTAAATCCATCTAAGTGCGTGTTTGGCGTTCTCACTGGTAAACTTTTAGGTTTTATCATTTCCATTAGGGGTATTGAAGTGGACCCCGCAAAAATAAAAGCTATCCTTGAGATGCCTCCCCCTTCTAATTTAAAGCAACTCCGCAGTCTCCAAGGACGTCTTCAATCAGTGCGTCGTTTTATCTCACAATTGTCGGACCGTTGTCAACCTTTTCATCATCTCCTCCGTAAGAATGTTCATTTTGAATGGGATGAACATTGCCAAAAGGCCTTCGATGATCTCAAAGCTTATCTTCTTTCCCCACCTGTGCTTACACCTCCACGCGAGGGGGAGCCTTTCTATCTTTATATCTCTGTGACTGACCATGCTCTGGGAGCCATGATTTCGCATCGGGACACTTGTGGTAAAGAACAAGCTGTCTATTACATCAGTCGCACCCTCCATGAGTATGAAACACGTTATTCAAGCTGAAAAGCTGTGTTGTGCTCTCTTCTTCGCAACTTCTAAGCTTCGTCATTACCTCCTTAATCACAAAACTTACATTGTCACAAGTGTCAATCCACTCAAGACAATTCATGCAAAGCCTTATCACAATGATCGTATCACTCGTTGGCTCATGCTTATGACAGAATTTGACCTCGAGTTTATCCCGCAAAAGTCTATCAAGGGTCAGGTTATTGCAGATCAACTAGCTGATGCTCCTCTTTCGGACACTCAAGTCCCCCTTGCTCAATTCCCCGATGAATATATCCAACAAATTGATTTTGGTCTGTCTCCATTTAAAATAAAGCTCTTCTTTGATGGATCCAAATGCCAGCAAGGGGGAGGTGCGGGTTTCGTGATGATTCCTCCTTGGGGTACGCCTATCCCAGTCGCACACAAATTGAACTTTGAGTGCACCAATAATATGGCTGAATATGAAGCTCTTGTCTTGGGTCTTCAAAATGCCATTAATCTCGGCGCTCATCATATTGACATCTTTGGTGATTCTGAACTCATCGTTAATCAAGTCACGGGTGTCTATCAATGCAAGAATGATATCCTTCAAAAATATCGTGACATCGTTCTTGCTCAACTCCAATCTTTCGATAAATTCACTATCCAAGCCATTCCTCGCACTGCAAATCGATTCGCAGATACAATGGCTTTCATTAGCCTCACTTATCCCACCTTTTACCGAGGACTCGCGACTTTATGTGGCTGTACAACGATTAGATCAACCATCTCATCTTAGGCAACTAACTTCAATCCATGTTGTCACAACCCATACTCAGGATGAGTGGTATCAACAGATTGTTGATTATCTATCTCATTCGGTGCTTCCTCCAGATCTGACTTCCAATGGTAGAAGATCTTTTATCCAACGCGCTAATCGCTATACTATTCTAGGCGGGATTCTTTACAAACGCGGCTTTGATGGTATTTTGCTTCGGTGCCTCAAAACTCATGAATCATCTAAAGCTATCCAGGAGGTCCATGACGGTATCTGTGGTGGACATTTTAGTGGCTTAGCTGTAGCTAAACGCATCTTACGTTTGGGATATTATTGGCCTTCTCTTAATCGAGACTGCTGTGAATACACTAAGAAATGTGTCAAGTGTCAACAACATTCCAATCTCACACATATCCCTAGTCAAGCTTTACAACCTACAGCGGATTTGTGGCCTTTTTCGCAATGGGGTCTTGATCTTATTGGTCTTATCAATCCCCGTTCTTCACAGCGTCATCATTCTATCATTACTGCCACTGAGTACTTTACTAAGTGGGTGGAAGCTATCCCTCTTTCTTCAACAAAAGCTAAACCCATAGTTGATTTTGTCTATCAGCACATCATTTGTCGCTTTGGTGTCCCACACAAACTCATCACAGATAACGGTAAGTCTTTCAAGAACGTTGATTTGCAGAACCTCTGCGACGCTTTCAATATCAAGCTCAGCTTTTCTTCTCCATACTATCCTCAAGCTAATGGTCAGGCCGAAGCTTCCAATAAAACTTTGCGTAATATCCTCGCAAAGGTAACTAGTCGAGCTGGTAGGGATTGGCATTTACATATCCCTTTCGCTCTCTGGGCTTATCGGACTAGCATTCGTACTCCTACTGGTGCTACTCCCTTCTCCCTCGTCTATGGGTCTGAGGCTGTTCTTCCTTTGGAAGTCCAAATCCCATCTCTCCGTGTTTCTCTTAGAGAATTCGTCTCCGATGAGGACTATCGTCAAAATCGTCTAGCACAACTTGAATTATTAGATGAGCGGCGCCTCAACGCTCTTGAACATCATCAAGTCTATCTTGAGCGTGTCAAACGTGCTTATAACAAGCACTTGCAGCACCGTGACTTCAAAATTGGTGATCTTGTTCTTAAAGAAAATCAAAATGTCACTACACTCGAAAGGAGTCAACGTGGTAAGTTTGCTCCCAACTGGATGGGTCCATACGTTATCACCCATAAATATGGATCTGGGGCTTATCGTCTATCTTCCATGGATGGTATACCCGAAGTGGAACCTCTTAATGCCTTGCATCTACGGCCCTTCTACTGTTAAAATCTATCTTACACAAATCTAGTCGCAAGACAGATCTTTCATTCGTCTAAACAACCAGTCATATACTTTCATGGTGATTCGAAATTATGTGGTTCTCCGCCTATTGTCTTGTTTACCTTAAATATGAGTATCGCGGCTCTACTCATTGCATTTTTCTTTTGGATATGTTCCTCCTCATGGTAGGAACACCTTAATCACCGCTTCATCTGTCCCAAGTGCTTATCTTAATCGGATCTACTCGGGGCATGAGTGCATGTTCTTTATACGTTTTCTTCCCCTCTATCTGATCTATCTAGGTCTAAACTCAGCTTCTTCCAAAAAGGTCTTACACAAAAAAAAAAAAAAAAAAAAGATGCTATCCAAAAAAGATAGACTGATCCCTTGAAGGACAGCTATCCATACATTATCAAATGAATCAAAAAAATATATATAGACCATGCCCTTGAAGGATGGCTATCATCAAAATTCAAAATACAGACCGCTCCCTTGAAGGACGGCTGTTTCTTAAAGGAATATTCAAGGCTTCTTGCAATTGATCAGCCTTTCAGTCAGTTTGTACACTTTTTAGCATCGCTGAAAGACTTCCCGTATTGATCAGTCTTTCCATATCTAGCAAACTTCCCGCATTGATCAGTTTGCTTTTCTGCCAAAATCATGAAGCTGAGATTTAAGACCTTTTGTCGATCATATGGAGAATCCTATTTTCTCACTATAGACATGTATTCTGTCCCTTGTAAATTCCGACAAGATACTTACTTACTGCTCCTTTCGTTTCCCTCCTAAATCTGTTTTGCGGCTAGTTAGTGTCAGGTTTATTTTAACCTCATATAGGGCCTTACATGCATGATCTTTTGATTTCCTATCCAGATTCTATCTATGGATGGTTGGGAGTCCAACTTATCATTTTCTTTCTTATCCGGATATATTTTCTTTATTTCTAGTCAAGGTCGTTTTCATTACATCCTTGGCTCTCGCAAAGAGTATTCCCCATTATTCTTTGTTTTTCATCCAGTCGAATTGACATTTCACATGTTAATTTAATCAAAATTTATCTTCTATCTAATTTCATCTTATCTATCAAAGCATGTATTGTCAACACATGTGGATCTGGCTATCTATTTTCATCAAAATTAAATTAACATCTCAAACATACCGAATACATCAATCACATCTATCCATCTATCCATCAAAATATTTAAAAACTTGTACATCCAAGTTACATTACATCTATCTATATCTATTTTTCATCAAAATTATATCCACATACCAATCATGTCAAATTACATCACATCTATCTATCCTCTAAGTCTACATCTATCCAATCACATCTATTCATCATCTATCAGTCTATATCTATATCCATCACAATTACGCTACATCTATCCATGTATATCAAAATCAAAAGCATGAGAACAATTATATGACAAATGAAATGATGAATCTATATATACATGTGTGTCTGTACAACAAAAATGGGTGGCTTTCAATCAAGCCATCTATACAATGCCTTCCAATCGAGGCTACATCACTACACGGATACAAAATATATCAATCCCTATATAGTAAAATCTGATGCATGGAGGACACTATCTCCTCCACCCTCCTCTGGACCAGGCTGTCTCTCCTGGCCACCGCCTATCGAGCTAGACGCACCTGCTGCTGGAGGTCTCTGCCCACCTCGGTCTCTCCCGGTGCTCCCTCCACCTGAGGCCCCGCTCGCTGTGGCCGTCGCTGATCTCCTCCTCGCCCCGTACCGAGGCACATGTGGGGCATGCTGCGCTAAGGCATCCTCATAGTATCTCACCTCAGCAAGGAGAGACTGGTATGTGCTCAAGCTCACGGTACCCGGTGCTCGTAATGGTGCTGGTGCTGCTGCTGGTGGTGCTCCTAGGGTCGTACCCTGTGTACCAGACTCCGACATGGTACCTGTCTCCCCATATTTGGCCCTGAGGGCCTCCCTATGTCGATAATAGCGATCCCTCTGCTGGATCGCTGTATCTCGCTCCTGGCGAGTGGTGTCTCTCTCCAAAATTAGGGCATCCCTCTCCTCTGTCAGAGCCCTGATCTCCTCAAGAGCCACCTGATGTGTCTGTGTCAAGGTGGCATGCTCTCCCTCCAGTCTATCCAGCATCGTAGCTATGTCCTCCTCGTCGGCATCTATAGATGCCGGAGATGTCGTGGTAGCTCTGTCGCATACCATGCAGTATAACCATCACCTACTCCAACGTCATCATCGCTGTCTGTGGAGGGTGGGGCCTCTCTCAATGGATCTGCCGGGATCAAAATCGGCAGATCAGTCTCCCTGCTATCTCGCCTATAAGGCGTGTAAGTAGTCGGCACTGTCTGCACTAGGCCGAACTGTCTCAATACCCGCACAAACGGGACTCGCTCCCACATATCAGGCCTGCGGCCCCTAACCACCCTGCTCCGTCTCAATGCCACCAAGTGAGCATCCTGACCAGCCCATGTCGGAAATACCCGATATGGCCTCCAGATAACCTGATCCGGTGTCGTCGCGATCTCAAACGCTCAAGATACCAATCTGCCGATCTCCTCGTATCCCAGGGCTGCCATGTCAGCCCGCCATCGCCGAATCCATAATCAATAGCACCCACTGCTGCTGGCATCCAAGGAAGCCCGGATGGCCTGATCACCGCTATATGCTCATATGCCCAGCAATGGAGCACAAAACTGACATCAATACCTGTCCTCCGGCCGGTGGTGTACATCCATAGCTCGTGATATATCTGAGCTATCAAAGCATCAGCAAAAGCAAACACCTGTCTGAACTGCAGAATGTCGCAAACGCAATCTAATAATAATAGTGGGAATCTCCCACCTCCTGAATCTGGTAGAGCGAAATAGGATATCGCCATCTGAATCAAAACTATCCGTCTGCTCCGGGGGCTATCCTGTCTATACTGCGAAGCTATCCGCACTGCCCCAGACACTATCTCTGAATCATCCGCCCTATCTCTATACAATCGAACTAGGGCCCTCTGCTGCTGCTCTCGCGGTGTAATCTCTATCGGGTCCCCAGTAATCGGCAGTCTCAAAATCCTATATATGTCCTCATGGGTGATGGTCATCTCACCCGTCCTGAACCAAAAAGTGCATGTCTGGCTATCCCACCGTCGCACTAGTGCTCGCATCAGCTCTACATCTCGCGGCACTCATCTGTAACCTAAAGCCCCCGAGCCCGGCTAACTCTAAATGCCGCCAATCTGCATCAGTCACATCAGGGAGAATAGTCTCTAGTAACTCGGGAATAGCATCCCTCATGTGTAGAGCCTCTCGTGCCTGCACCCACGACATCAAGAGCAATATTAGTCTCATATTTACCCAAATCAGAACATCCAAAACAAAAACAAAAAATCTTATCTATTCACAAGTCTATACAATCGGCGTCGATTTAATAAAATCGGCGTCGTTTATTTCTAGTCGACGCCGATTAATATCAATCGGCGCCGCTTTAACATAATCGGCGTCGATTATACCAATCGACGCCGATTGCCTGTCCAGACATAAGTCAGACTCTGGCCTCCCACAAACAAAAAAAATCAAACAAACAAAAAAAAATTAAGTACAACGGGTTCAAGAAGAACCACTTACCCCAGGTCGTGTCCTCCTCCGCTTCTGACCGCTTCCAGAAGCTTCCATGATGCTCAAATCCAATTTTTGACTCTCTCTGAATCAATCGTCACGGTGTAAATAAATCGTTTACGTTTTCCGTTCGCATATTTATATGTGCTACGTTTGGTCGGCGCCGATTTTTTTGGTCGACGCCGTTTACTTGGGTCGTCGCCGATTACTGTTATCGCCGCCGATTTTCCATATCTGAAAGCCATAGTGTTGATGCTTGGCTTATTTACCCATCTGATCATTATTGTGCGCTGAATATTGCCTTTCGGCACATCTTGTCGATCTTACAATCCATTTCGAGTTTGTTCCCTTTGCATGGGACACTCACCTTTTTTGGCCGCTTAGGGTTCACGGGTCTGTAGGCACTAACGTCATCTGCCTTGCAGACCGTCTAGTTGTCCCTACCAATGTGTTTCTCTTTAGAGGCTGACCATTTTGCAGCCCTCCTTACACTCATGGGTCTGTAGGTACTAACGTCGTCTCACAATGAGACCCGTCTAGTTTGCCCTACCAATGTGAGTTCCTTAGGTTGCTGCCTTTTTATCTATTTTTATGCGTCATCAATGATCAGATCTACTCCAGACATCCGACTGGGGCATCCTGCGTTTTCATCTACCTTTTTTCAAACTTGGGATCGTTTGTTCTATCATCCATCCCATCCCTAGTTTGAGGGGGATCACATCATCACTTTTTCTTCCCTTCTTCCATCTCCTTGTTTTTGTCTCATAACCTTGCTTATCGCAAGTTACTTGACAAAAAGGGGCAAAATGTAGACACCTAAAATTGATTATCCAATCTGGTGTCCCTTGTGCGCGTTTTCTCTCTCTGGTAACCTGGGGCACGTTTATGTCACCACTATCCCCTTGGGATATTATTCGATTTGTGATTTAAACACCTATTCTAAGTTTAATTCACCCCATTATATCTTACCCGTGAGTAATTAAATATTAACTATTTAATTACACCTCTTCACATGTATCCTAACCACTTATCTACCCCACATTTATCCTATCTATGTATCACCCCTATTTCTCCTCTTCCCCAAGCGGGATATTTCCCGTATTTGAGGTGGAGGGATAACTCTTATCTTTCCAGAAATCGTTCATTTTGGCCGCCTCGAGTCTGCTCCGCGATCGGCGCCGACCGGTACGGTCGACGCCGATTTTTAGGAGCGGCGCCGATTATAATAGAAGCCTGTAACTCGGCCTGAGGAGGAAAAAAAAGACACGCACGAACACAAAAAAACAGAGACAGATCGCGAAAGAAACACAGACCTGAAAGAGAGAGAACGAGAGATTTTGACGCATCTAGTGTCAACATTATCTATCAAATGAGAACGGATCTTGTCCGAATCAATCCCTGAGAGGAGCACCATTACTCTGTTCTTATCACATCAACATCGCACGTATCCATTGATCTTTTGGTGACTCTGTTCCAAAGATCTCACCGACTTCGCACATCCAAAGAGACGTTGACGATCCGCCTTCACTTTCCGATTTCCGAATCTTCTCGCACTGTCCCCGATCGACCGATCCGCTTTTACTTTGATCGACGCCGATCTTATTCAGTCGACGCCGATTCTTCATAACCGACGCCGATCACATCAGTCGACGCCGATTCTACATAATCGACGCCGATCATCCTGCAGACAGGTAAAAGGACACAGGTAACACAAATCTAGCTTTATTTCATAGTTTCCTGTTTTCTGTTGCTTTCTGTCTCACTGTTTAGATTCTGTTTTATTACTGTAATCAGAAAATCTAGTCCTTACGTACATCTTTTATCATGTATGTTTCTCTGCTTAATTGAAAACGTGGACTGACATCCGCCGAGGAAGCTTATCGCTTCCCGGACCCGCTTCTCGGGCAGTCCACCTAAATACCTTTTAACGTGGTCTTTTTCTCAAAGCATCGGTGTCTTGCGGGTTACTCGGATCTACCGTGCGAATTGCTCGTGTGCGCCCGTGTCATCTACATCGACCTCCTTATCCGTCTACATCTTCGGATCTTGTCCATCGTGTATCAATTTCATTTTGAGTTTTTTGAATATTCTCGATTGTCGTTTGTAAATATGATGCAGCCTTACTTGCACGTCAAACAATTCTTTGTTTTAACAATGCCATTCCATCATCCATGACAGTCTATTTTTAATAAGCTGAGAATCCAGAGGGTATGACTTAGATGTTTAAAATTTGAATTTTATTTTTTATATAAAATTGTATGTAAATTATATATATATACAATAGTTGATAAAAATAATACTGTTAATTTTTGAAAGATAATATTAAAATATTATCATTGCCTAAAAATATTTGACAAGTCTAAGAGGTTATAGAATTTAACCCCTACTCATTACAAATATGAGAAAGAAGTTTGGTCATGTTGTGTGTAGATAAAGAGAAGAGGCCATATCATAACAACGAAGAGAGTTCATATATAAATTTCTAGACTTTATGGTGAATACTTAAGGTATTTAATTGTCGACAATTTAATTAAAATCCCTTGTGAGATTTTAATCTTATTAAATCTAAGGATATTTGAAGATAATAGAACTTCTACACAAAGCTAAGTACATTCTTAATTTTTGTTACACTAAATGCATGTTCTTGATTAACTTATATATGCATTGAATTTAACAAGCTTTGGAACTACTCGACTATCCGTGCAACAACATATTTCTTTTAGTGCTCCATAGTCATGTCCTTCGTTGTTTCATGTCTTGGATTTTTTCATGGGCATAATTTTTTTGTGTTACCTCAATGTGGGGACACATTTAAAGTAAGTACAATATAAGATTGTAAAAAGGGTGCACAAGATCCCTCAAAAATATACCTTTATTCTTAGAGCGCTTACAATTAAAAAAATTCATACTTGAACATCATGAGTATCATCACTATTTTAGATGCATCGAACATACGAGATGTCACAATGTTGCTTGGTAATTATCTATTGATCGAAAACGAAAAGCTGATAATATGTGTACTCATGGGGTGTCTACTTTCGGGAATGACACATTTTGGATTTGGAGGTGGCTAGAGATATATCTCTTCCTTGGTCTTCCGATATTGCCTTTGAGCTTTACTTTTTTCATAGGTTAAAATCCATCTTCAACAAGGTGAACTATACTTTTGAAAATGATATATTCAAGGAATTGGATAAACAACCATCTATTAGAACATGGTACATCGTATCAAAGTTTAACATATTGGATTTTATTTTATTTATCATCTTGTTTTTAAGCTACACCATTATGGCATGAAAAATCATTCATGAGAATTTGGCTCTAAGGATTAGGGTGGCTCTCTCAACAAAAGGAGGAGAAGAAAAATCATGGAAAGGGTGTGAAGAGAAAGTGTTTAAGTCATGGATGGTGGCTCGTGCTTGTCATTCAGAGCACGTCGTAGTGAGGTCTCTTTAGAGTTCAACAACATGGATGGTGGTGATACCTCGCATTGCATTTTCCTTAGTCAAACTCGAATTCTAGTGATATAAGAGTATTTTGATGTATACTAATGGCCCAGATAATTTAAGATGGACCGCATTCTTGATTCAGAGTGCTTTCGACTTCGTAGGGTGGCATGTTATACGTTGGAGATGTGTTATCCCGTAAAATTGACAAGGGCAATTTTATCGATAACCATACGGAAAATTTTGTTTCAACCCTCGTTAGGGATCCTCGCGTTCAAACGTTGTAAAATCCCTTCCTGGAAATCTAGTTTTCGAACTTAGTCCTTTTGAGCCTTTTTTGGTACGGGCGCATGAAATATCCTCAGTAACACTACCTTTTGATGCGCCCCTTAAAAGCCTTTAGCGCATGGTTTTCCATGTTAACACATCTTTCGGTGCGCCAAAGGATGTTGAGTCTCTTTGCGTGCGCTTGGCGCATGCGCCTTATTATTGACACAACTTTTGTTGCTCCGCTTTTTGGTGCGCCAAAGGGCGCACATAACTTCATGTCGACAATGCTTTTGGCGCGCAAAGACGCACTTCGTCTCCTGTTGTCAAATACTCGTGCGCCAAAGGGCGCACGCTTTCTCCTGTCGACAAAAAATCTCATGCGCCTTTGAAAAAGTGGTTGGCGCATTTATGACCAGTTTTTCTATATATATGTGAGTGCGCTCCCAAATGTCATTTTCACTTTTGTCGAGCACGTGATCGTTCTGAACTTGTCAGCCCCTGCCCATCGTTTTCTTCGCCTTGTGGACCCATTGCACACTTTTGCTATTTATCAGGTAAGAGGTTCTTCTCCCCCTTGTGCGTTTGGTGTTTTCGGTTCTTGGTATTTTTGTGGTCTGGTTTTTATGCTTGCTGGTCTGGTCTTTAAAATATATGTTTTAAGTTGGCTGCCCTCCCCCTATGCTATCCTCCCTCTTTCCAGATCTGCTGGAGAAGGACGTTTTCTTGAAACAGTGGTTGTAGCCCTCCTGATCTAAACCGTTTCGTTTACCCAGCTGAGCCTTTCAAATAAGAAGTCAGGGATAAAAGAACCTACATCATAGAGAAACCCCCTTTGTAAAGAAGGTTTGTTCACTGTCTTTTCCCCTTGGCGCATCGGCGCGTCCTGCAACACTAAGAACATGTGCGCCCCTTTGGCGCATCTGACCGACCTGTAACGTGAGCAAAACCCGCGCCAATGGCGCACCCAGCTTCCATGTTACACAAGCTTTATCTGCGCAAATCTGAAGCTATAAAGGCGCTGGCGCATCCCCGATTACAACAACATCATGTTGTGTAAACCCTTCATGCGCCGCGCCATATCCCTTTGGCGCACGAAAAGTCAATGTTACACGATCCATCCACGCGCCAAAGGGCGCACCGAATCCCAATGTAACACACAATTTTCATGCGCCCTTCTTTAAAATGCAATCTGCAACATCCATGCGCCATGCGCCTTTGGCGCCAGTTTAACCTTTGCAACACCCTCTTCCTGTGCGCCTTATCTATTTAGCCTGCAAGTTGCAATTTTCATGCGCCCTCCGAGCCTTAAAATCTCTAACTCTTTCTTCTGCTAGCTTTCCAATGGAAGATCAAATGGCTAATTCAACCTTTTTGGATTGGGTCTCGCTTCTTCTTCATGCAGATCAGCAACTGAGTTCGAAAGAACACATGTCTACATCCAGCAAGAGACCCACCAAACCAAGAGGAAAGGCTAAGCTTACTGAAGAGGAGATGAAGTACAAATATCAAAGGGTCAGGATGCCCGAATCACAGGCTGAATGCAGCATGGATGTCAGAGACTCAGAATTGGGTCACATTGACATGGAAGAATTCTGGGTTAGAACTCAGAAAGTTACAAGAAGTCCATGGATGGACAAGTTAATAGGCAGTGCAACCCCCTTTCGGCCGCAGGATGACGATGACGAGTAGCTGCTTCTTCTTCTTCTTCCTCTTCTTCTTCTTCTTCTCTCTATTCTCCGACTTTCTTGTTGAAATGTCTAAAGTGTGTTGGCACAAATGATGACATCATCCATGTTGCATCATGGGATGATGTCATCCATCAAGTTGTCAAAAGTCAACATGACTTTTAGATATTTTGTAAATATCTTTGTAAATATTTGTTGGCTCCTTTTTGCTTTCCTTCTCCTCTCTTCTATAAATCTTTGGAATACTTGTTGTATTCGCGGTGAACATTTTTAGATGAAAATAGAAGTGAGGAGAGAAAGACTTTGAGCTTTCTTATGTAAGAAAACATGAATACAAATATTAAGACTTTGTGCTCAATAGTCAGTGTTATGCATTAGATCTTCCTTACGTTAGATCTGTATGTGTTTAATCTGCTATGGATTCATATCTACTTTTCTGTCATTTGCTCATCAAGATTGCTTTGTTTATTTATGCAAGTAGGTTTAGCTCATGTTTACCAACCCAAAAACATAAATCTTCTCGACCTTTCGCTTTGGAATTCATTTCTTTTCTTCCTTTGGATCTGCTTCTTTCTCTTTTCCCTCTTTCATTCCTTTCTTTTCGCACTGAAACACTCTACCGGGATGAGATCCCAAACCCCGAAGGCGTAAATCATGAGACTTGCATAGATTCCTCGCACGTAGAATAGCAATAAACCGGTTTCGCTTTGCTAACTCAAAGAGCGGCTAAGCCCCGCACACCTGTTGGCTCGTCCTATCCATAGATCTGTCCAGCGATGACATTTTCGGACCAACAAGATGGATCACAACCATTGTGTACCTTCCAAGATGGAAGAATGTGAAAAAATTATTTGTTTTGAAGGATTTCTAAAGGAGGTACATCATGGTGTTCAAATATGGCTTGTAAAGAAATATTGCTCTCTAAAATGAAAAAATGTTTATTGTTTCCTTCCCTTCCAAAGTCTTATTATGTTCTCAAATATGTTTGCAGAGAATATCAAAGATGTCTATGAAAAGTTTTCTCAAAATTTTGTAGAATTTTGTGTTGTTCTTCAACAAAGTTTGTTGGTTTATAAAAGTTTTGGTGTCTTCTCAAGGTCTCTAAGCTGAATTACTACAATGCTAATCGAAATGCCTCATATGATTACACAAAATTCATCAAATACCATGAAGTTTTGGAGTCTGTATACATTCTTGGAGAAAGTACAAGAATTCTATGGGTAGCTTATTATGTCCAAGACAAATCTTTCCATATTAACAACATATTTTTTTATTTCTCTTCAGTTCATTTGTCGTTTTTCATGTATAGGTCTTTTTCATGGTCACCATTTTTTTCTATGTTGCCTCTCTGTTGGGCCACATTTAGAGTAAGTACATCATATCTTATATTTAAGAAATCAAATAATCTCTTTTAAACCTAGAAATTACATGCACACTTTCATGGTTTTATTAGTAAACACATAATCCTATGGTGAAAAGTAATGTGACAAGAATGTACACCTCCTATTTCTTCAACCACCATACCCAACCAACACCTATTGGATTTTCCCCATTTTCTATTTTGGCCCCTTCGAGTGCAAAGTGTCTCATGAGATGTGTAATTGAAATCCCCTTACATTTAAACAAGAGATGAAATCACAAAAAACTATTGACATTAGTAGTATCAATCGACCATTCCTTGCATTCTGAGATTCCTTTTGACATTTTGAATAAAAGGTACATAGTTGTAGGAAAGAAGACTTTCCCATTGGTTCCTCACAAAATTCTCCCCATCCATGTGCTTCTCCCTCAAATCCCTACTTCATCTCTCCTCTTCCTCTCTTGTTATTTCACTCCTTTCACTTTTACTTCTTCAATACATCCCCTTCGGCGTTTCCATCACACATTTCACGTGCGATTGCTAGTATTAATTATTCTACTAAATCATAATGACACCTAGATTTAGCTCCATATTTTTAGGGGTGTTATTGAGGATGTTGGCCCTACCAATGTTATGCAAGTTATATAACACATATGCAAAGCAACAAGAAAGTTTTTGAGGCTGCCCATAGGGAAATCTAGTTGACTCCTATTTGTATAAATGCAACGAACAACACACTTAACGGAATTTGAAAATAATATTAGGAAAACATGCGATAATGAAAAGTGCAAATGTTCATGTATAACCATCACACATCATTGGGATTGTTTTGGTCTGTTTCAAAGAAGGGGTCTTTGAAGTTATTTGAAACCAAATTTGCCTCTAACTTCATTTTCTTGTCAAAGATGCTCGAGCTAAGAGATTCCTTGTGACTTATAACTGTGACATCCGGGTGGACTAGGTGGGGAATTCCACGACAAGATAAAGCAAGAAGGTTAATTATGTGGCAGGAATATATGCATTTTGGGTGCATGTGGGATTTTGTATCCCACACATTTACAAAAACATAGATGAGGGAACTAATGTGGATGTATGTTTTAGTATCCCATACATTTACACTAATTAGAAGAGGGCAAAGAATAACACTCTTAATGTAAGTCAGATGAATGTCAAGATTCATATATGGCCACACATTTTCATTCTATCCAATCATATTCAACTAATTATTTAGTGAAGGTGGAAAAATATGAACACTTATTTATACATAGCCACTTGTGCAATTTATATTAGATACATATATGGGAAGGTCATTCCTAGTGATGATGAGGTGAATAAGGGCTTTACTAAGGCTCTTAGGAAAGCACACTATATAAGAAGTTGTAATAATTAGGTGTTGATCGTGGAGTATAAGGAAGAGGCTTCGTTAGTGGAATTCCTTGAGAAGACGGTAGAGAATGGCCGGGATTTTTAGAAAAATAATCGGTTATATGCATATTTAATGGGCTCTGGCCATCCACACAAGTCTTGCATCAATGGATACATTCAACATGGATAAAAAATTGTGAGATTTATCTATGCTCAAAAGAAAATTCTTAATTTATTCAAGGATCACGAGTGTCATTGTGAGATTTATCTATGCTAAAAAAATTGTTACTCTATTCGGGGATCACGAGGAGTTTCAAAGAGTTTTGATGGATGGAGCGTAGTTTTGGGGTAATGTGGGGTTGTTCATCACTCCATGGTTTCAAAATTTTGATCTAAATTATCTCTCAGTGACTAAAATGCATGTATGAGTTTGACTTTCCAACTTGCCTCTACATCTCTATCCTTCTCTCAACACAATAGGTGATGTTTTGGGCACCTTCATCAAGCATGATGAGAAGATATTTAAAGTAGGGTTGTGTACTTTTGCTTACATTTGTGTGGAGGTAGATCTCAGTAGGGGTCTACTAGATAAACTGATACTCAAATGGGGTAGATCTCAACACATTCAGGCGTTAGATTATGAAAATACATATTTCGAGTGCCATGCATATAGACTTCTAGGACATCTACAAGCTACTTGTCCCTAAATTAGAGTTCATCCACCTAGTTGAAGGAAAAACACCAAATCCCAAAAGATGGAGTTCTCTGATAATAGAAGTTGGTTCTCAAAATGATGATCGGGATGTAGGCAGCCAATAATTCACAACCATAAGAGACTTATCCAAGTGAACCTTCTCGTCAAGAAGAGGCTAGTGGGCCTAAAATTTTGGACAAAGGAGATGATCACGTGGCCTCATTAGAGATGACTTTGAAGGAGTCGCGACCATGTGGGTTGAAGAGAGGCTGCATATCAAAGAATTCATATTCAAATATGGAGCTATTGACTCAGTCAAATCCTAAATACCTGTCTCTTGGTAATAAGGACTTAGATATACAAGTAGAAATGAAGGACCCTGTTGGCTCTCAAATTTATTTTTCCCTTGAATTTGATGAAGAGAAGATGAAGGATGAATCAGTTGTAGCAAAGCGGGGGTTCTCTTCAACAAGTTGGGAATGGATTCAAGACCAACAAATGTGGGAAAGAAGGTCACTTCTCTACTTTTTTTTGGTTCTACAAAACCAAGGGGAGAGACCCTAACAATTCCTATCAAAAGATGAGTCTATGAACACACTAGATATGGCTATAAATGCAACCTCATGACTAAACACCCAAGTAAGTGTCACTTGTGACATAACCACACATTTACAGTGAAATAAAACGATTTGAATTGTTCTATTGCAAAGATACGAGGATATCCATGACTTGTTGGCTATATAACAAATATCTAAAGCACATCCAAGCAAGCATGAAGCCAAATTTATAACAAAGAGACTTCTAAATATACTCAAGATGAAGCAAAAGTCTCAAAGGGGGTAGGACAACAAAAATAAGAAATGGGGTTTGATCATTTTAACTTCAAATGTGCCTTGTCCATTGAGCTAATCCTGCAAGCTAAGATGAAGGAGTCAAAAATAGCACAAGAATCAATTTAGTTTACACAACTAATTCAATTCCCCACATATTAGATAAGTAAGAAACCACCGACACCGAGATTTACCTAATTATTAGACAATCTGCAACTTAGAATCCAAAATATAGCATTAGACAATTTTGTTAAGAGCAAATGAAACTAGAATTTCAAGGATTTTATAACTAACTACTTTGGTGATTACACATCAGACCTCTACACCTAATTACCAAATGACAATTCCAATAATCTGAGTGAATACACTTTTGACCCAAATGATAGCTTCCATCTAAATCCACTAATCTCATTTATGGCTCAACAAAACATACATGGCTACTCTCTCTTATCTTCACTACAATGTCTTTGAACTGATTATTGCTAATCTTAATTCTAGACTAGACTAGACTACGAACACCTAGAAACTAGACTATGAAAAAGGGATTAGAGATCCATCCAAGAATGGCAAGTTAAAAGATGATTAGATAAAGTAACCATTTCATTAGTTTATACGATGATAGAACATTCCATAATTTCAAATGGGGGAACTAAATAATGTGGAGAACCAATGAGAGAAGAGGAATAAGCATGCACATATCACTTCAATGGCTCCACCATTGATTGAATGAAAATTGGCACCAATTAGAAGCTTACAAAATATCCAAGGGCCCTAATTACATTCATTGAGAATCATGAAACAATTGAAGGCATCCGAGAAGGTCCCACACATGTGCAAGAGCGAGCAACTGGAGAAAGCAAGCTGACATATGGTGGCAAAGGTTGGAAAATGCTATCGAAACTTCCATCACAAAAACACTACAAATATCTCATCAATGCGCCCAAAATTTGTGTCCAACATGTATCCCTTCTATAAGCTTTCTAATGGTACCGATTTCTCTCAATTTGTAATTCCCAATCAAAAGTTATGAGTAAAAAACCAAGCTTTTGTCATTTGAATGGAGTCTCTCGGTTTGGAATCCCCATCATATTTCCCTTTGTATTTTTGGATGTCAAATTTAATCTCATTGATTGGTGATCTCTGGTGTTTATTTTTCCACCCACGATGAAGCCATGTGTCACAATTTCATTAGATTCGGGTCTTGAGGTCACCTTTTATGGTTACTCGCCAAAGCATGTTGGGTCTCAACTTCCGAGGAGAATGGCAACCCATGATTGATCCATGTGGATCAATCAATGTTCTTGGTTTCATGGGATATCTTATCTCCTCATGCTTGGTTTTCTCAAACTTGGTGACACTTCCCTAACAACGTGTTCTTCTATTACTAGCCTCAAGCTCTCAAGGGTATTGGGATCCTCGGGCCTTCCCAACTCGACGATTCTTGCTCTTCTCAAACCCCAGGACCACGTGGACCAATAAGACATTCCGCGATCTTGGGTTTTCACCACCACTCGGAACTTGCTTGGATCTCGATTTCCCCGAGAGCCCAAGTGGCTTGTGATTGGTCCACTTGGGCCAATCACGATTCATTCGGGTTCTCGGGCCTCGGGCCTTCGCCTTTTAACCTTCCTCATGCCTTAGTCGATCATTCGCTTAGGCTTGGACTTTCATTGAGCATTCAATGCCTTAGCCAATTCAAACTCGAACAAAAATGTGAACCATGGAGCCTTCGCTCTACTTATGTGATTGTCTTGGCTTACAAATGTGACCCGATCCTTCCTCTTTGCAAATATGGGCTTTATCCCTAAGTGAACCAAGTGACTAGTGACCAACACACCCCCTCATGACCCAATTAAAATTGATGGTCTTGATCCTTAAGAAAATGAATGATTTGGAGGTC
This sequence comes from Taxus wallichiana var. yunnanensis, assembly GCA_018340775.1. Classification (NCBI taxonomy): domain Eukaryota; kingdom Viridiplantae; phylum Streptophyta; class Pinopsida; order Cupressales; family Taxaceae; genus Taxus; species Taxus wallichiana. The sequence continues at coordinate 121,762,890 of CM031238.1, forward strand.
ACAACACGTCTTGAGCCCAAAACGAGTGAATTTGATCAATTGTTTGCTCGTTTTGAAGTGTATAACCCTGAATCTTATTTGTGCAAGGAGCCTTGATGAGTTTTGAGATGGTAGAGTGCCCAAAATGCATGAACATTTTTAACTCTAAGGTCCCAAAATGAAGCGAACATTTTTGGGCACCAATAGAACCCTCTCCAAGGGGGTGGCATAAAGTTAAAAGAAAAAAAAGGTGAAAAGGAAATATCTTTGTTGATTGGGGCATTAGCCCATGCTCTTTGGGGTCTTTTTGCTTTTTGCAGTCTATTGTTTGTTTCTAATAGGATCAAGTTATTTTGATCTTGTTTGATGCCTATTGTTAGTGATCTTTCTTGGTTTATCTTTCTACTCTGTAAAAAGTTTTGGGAGCCTTTCAAAACCCCAACCATTTACCTCGTCAAAAAAATAATAGGACCAAATTTGCCAAATTTGCTTCTCTTTACAACTATTAGACTATGAATAGTACAAAGAGATTCACTCTAGCACAAGACCTTAGAGAATTATGTACGTCACATATAGGTATGACAATGTTAATTAGCTCATTTCTAGGTTGTTCTTCTTATGTTGATAAGGAAGATCTATTTACAACTTACTTGTCTCCATTATTAGTAGGCTTACCTTTAGAAACACGAAGAAATCGACTAATGTAAATAGTGCCTTATGTTGCACTAGTTGCAAAACCCCCAATCCTTTGGTTAATGAGGACTAGGATGAGCGACCATAAGTCGTTGGGTTTGCATGCAAGATCCAAATGATGCAATCTTGTAGTGTTAATGACAAGGAGCTATTATGGTTAAGCATTTTGACATTTTGATTTTAAGAGTTCAAACTTCTTGTCATATCAATATTAAATAATGAGACCTAATTTTGATTCACAATCGTGGACAATGTGTTTGAATTTCAATTTTCTACCCTTCATAATATTATTGAACGCAGGATGTTATTTTATTTCAGCTATATATATAACCTCTCAAAGTCGGCATATCTTTTGGGATGGGTTCCCATGACATTGTGATATAATGTGTTGTTTTATCTTTGACCAAATCTCACAATGTCATATTAACCATTATAAATATGGTTTGTCATCTTCACCCACCCACATATAAACCCAACTCATGCTTGTTTTTAACGGGCTCTTCAATTTTGTTAATCTTTATTTCTAGATAATGAATGAAATTGCAGTTAACATTGACTCATTCACCACGAATCATGAAAAGAAAACACCGCATTGCTCTCTTAGTTTCTTAAGTAACAGCATGGGCAAGAATGACTCCTTGCATTCAAATTGAAAACATGAGATCAATAAGAAATTTTCAGTAGCTTCACAAATCCACCCAAAATTACTAGAGGTCACCAAAACATTACATATGAGAGTTCACATTTCCTAAAACACCCACAACCTCAGATAGCAGGGAAAGCCACTATACAGTTCAATGATACAGATCTGCTTGCGATATGCAACTAGTGTACTATCCTTTTGCGTCTATAAACACTATCACAGATTTTTAAGAACAAGAATCTTGACATTATTTCATGTGCACAGGCAATCAAACCTGGAGTAAATAGATCAATATTACTGTGGAACATGCTATTACTTTATTCAAGAAATTATACCAGATTTTTCATATGATTGAATTGTCTAAAGGTTTTGCATTTTGAAAATAAATATAACCTACAAGACAATAGTGACTGCATTGCAGACTTTCAGAAGGTGTTCTATAAAATGTAGATCGTCCTTCGCAGCTCTACCTCCATTTGTTGGGCCCATCAAATGCTTGGATGAAAAGGGGATTTAACTTCTTTAAAATATCCAAACAAGACTTTTTAAGGGATATATTAAAGATGAGGGGAACAATTACAAGCTTCATTAACATATTTAGATCCCACCCCAAATAGATGACCATGGAGTGTTTTGACTCCTGAGAAAATACTGAGAATATATTAAGATAGAATACATGATTTAGGGCAATGCTATCAGAAATGTGACATTCCGGTAAACTTTCATCAAGACGTGACCAGAACAAATGTAGTGAATCTTTAAAAATGCAACGTGTCTAATGTTACACTGATTCTCACTGTTTTGCAGCCTCAACCCATGCAGGGTATTCCCTGTTCTTTCATGTCATGCATGGCCCTTTGAGTTCTTTTTAAGTGAAAAGAAAGATTGAAAACCTGATCTGAATTCCTGTTTGCCCTGTTTGTGATGCATATGGCAACAATGGCCAACCAAGCTTGTCCTATCATTCCTTTATGCTTGCAGTGCAACAGTGGTTGCATTTGCACTTGTACTATCCTTAAAACTGTCAGTTCCAATTACTTTAGATTTTCTTTTCCTTAAACTGGCAGACTTACGCTTCTTGGATGAATCTTGTCGTGTCATATCAGGCTCATCATATAGATTTCCTGTATCATCTATTTTAACATCTCCATCTGTAGTTTTTATTTTATCCAGACCATTAGGAGATGCTCTTTTCTTTTCAAGTTTTATCATCATGATTTCTGTAGATTCTGTGTTCTGTGATTCCAAATCAAGCTCCACAGCAGTCGAATTTGCTGGGGTGAAAGATGGTTCATGCTGTCTTGTTTGCATACATGCCCTAGCCAGTAATTTAGAAGATTGTGAATCTACCTCTGGAGGAGTGAGGACAGACATTGATGCAAGGGTGTAATCCAGCAGATATGTGCTTCTCACAAACCGATCTATCCTGCTGTAGTGTCGCTGTGAATATGGTATAAGACCCTCCAAGAGTTCATTAATGCCTCGTACCTGAAATAAATTGAATCATAGAAAATTGTTTATAGTATATATGATCATGAAAACAACAGATATGGCTCAATAATAAAATGCATATGCAAGCCCAAGAGAATATGCCACTTGGATACACAAATACCTCCATAATGTCTGTTGCAGTAAGGACGCTAAAAAGTAGATATAACACAAACTGGGCAACATGACAAAAATTTGGTTTTGTATTCCATTCTCGAACATATTCCAAAAGCAATCTGAGTTCTTCTTTCCCTAGGGCATGTATTACTGTGTGTATATGATCCACTTCATGCGCTTTTCTGAAAAAGGTGAGTTCAAGTGAGAAATAATTCAAGAAAAAGAAGAGAAATTATCAGAACAAGAACTAAATCCCACCTGTGAAGTTCTGTAAAGACATTAAGGAGCTTATAAGGTCTCCTTAGTTCAATTGCAAGTTGAATAGCTTTCACATAATTTGTATCTGCTAAAGCATTTGCCAAGTCCTGGTCTTTCAATGTTTCTTCTGCCTGTATAAGAAAAACTGTAAGTTGTAAGGCACATACGTCGACTTCCATAAGGCATGTTGATGTATCTAAATATGAGAGCTTGCAAATAAAGATCAAGGCTACAGCCATGGTAATAAGAACCAAGGATGCCCACACAGCAAAAAAAAAAAATATTTTGGAAACTGACAAGCAGAACAAATTCACCATGAATATGATAGGCACTAGAATTATAACACCGCCCAATTGCATGCTCGGCACTAACATTAAACTAATATTCATGAAGCATACCTCTTTGAGAAGAGCTTCCTCCTCATCTGCAGCAGTACAATCATGCCACAGATTTATGAGAGAATCACTGCCACCACTTGCAAGCATTTCTGTCCTCTTGCCAACAGCCAAGGCCCATATCTGCAGAAATTCAGTGGTTAAAAGTATAATCAGTGTAGTTATTAGCCATCAGAATTGCAATAGAAAAAAATATTTCTTAATAATAAAAGAAACCATAAAATCCAAAATTTCTAATGTTTTCACTTTTCAGCCAACCAAATTTTAGTAACAAGATATGAAATACAAAAAAACATTAGATTTGTCACAACAAATTATTTTATATGCAGGAGATATTGTTATGGAACGACATCCCACCACGAGAATATGGCACGCGTAGATCAACAGAAATCACTCCAGAACACTTGGCATGAGCGTGAAACAAAGAAAGCTAAAAATGTATAGGGCCTTCCAAAAATCAAAATCACATTCATGTGTGCAGCGGAAACAAATCTCCAAAAAGAATTAGAAGTATATATAAGAATAACAACATATACCTTGTCATCATGCTGGTCAAAAGTTGCAATACATTCATTTGATTTAATTGTCCACAACTTCACCAAGCCATCAGCACCTGAGAAATAAGAGAGTTCCAAGCAGCAGACAACAATTTCATCATAAAATATTTGAAAGACCACATAAACCCAATAGCATCATAATTGTTGAATATAATAAAACAAATATGTAAAATTAAATTAGAAATTAAAACAACAAACAAGCAATTATACCAGAAGAAATAATCTGTGTCCCACGAGTTAGGAATGAAGCTCGCAATACACTTGCAGTGTGGCCTTCAAAAGTCTTCAAGCAAGACCCATCTGATAAAGCCCATATTTTGATTGTTTTGTCACCAGATGCTGTAATTACACATTGGTCCACAGGCGAAAATTCTACACACCAAACTCCCCTTTTGTGGCCTCTTAGCACCATCATCGATACTAAATGTGGAAGCCTCCACACTCGAGCGGTCCTATCCTAATAAAAGCACATCAGACACAACTCAGTAATTAGAAATTTTCCTTTCAGAAATGAGGTCATCATCAACAATTGTTCTAAGACAGGAGTTTATAGCAATCTACAATCAAAAGTGATTGCCTCACAAACCTGAGAGCCGGTACAGACAAGACTGTCATTTGGGGAAACTGCCACAGAATTTATGTCCTTATCATGAGCTGCAACAGCTGCCTGTGATGTGAGCTTGACTGGCTCTTCAGCACCATGAGATTCTAGTACATGAGCCAGATTCCACAATTTGATGGTGCGATCACTGAAAAGGAAATAAACAAATATCCAAAAATTTTAACATTGATTAGCTACATTTTTGTACTCGTTCAAGACAAAATGCCTCAATTTTTACAAATGCCCAGCGACAAATTCAACTGCATATACTGAAGTGGACAATTTTGAATGAAAGCTGTATAACTAGGGATTGTAAAAAGGCCAAGGTGGTTTTAGTCTGAGATCTATGATTCCCAAAAACTTCTCAGCATGCCTATATCTGTTTTGGGACACTTTGAAAACTTACAAAACTCAAAACAAAATTTTGGAGAAACTTTCTTGTTAGGTCAGTTTCCTGTCGTTTAAAAAATTCAGCTCCTGGTCAGTTTTTTCACTACTGCCATACCTTGTCGGTGCGACCCTAATAATAACAAAAGTCTCCTACACCATAAATCCAAAAAGGTTCGGTACAATTTTACACAATTGAATACAATACATATTTCCTCAACCAATTTGCCATTACCTTGGTTTTTACATTTCACGATGAAGATAAATATGATCTCAATGAAAGTCCCCAAATAATCTCTATGCTCATTCCATTTGATTAATTTTATTTAGATTTATGTTCATCGTGTTATATTTGTTATCTCTCAGGTTTATTTTTCTGAAATCTTACTTTACATTTTCTGTCAAGCTCCAACTGCATGTATTTTATATTTCTAGTTTCACAAGTCATGTCTTATGTCTTTATGCACAGCTGCACATATTGGAGTCTAAATAGATGGGAACTAATACATTCACATGCATACATATATGTTTTGTTTGTTCATAGATGAAGTAGAGAAGCATATCTTGAACATATTGCTGTCTTTTACCAAACACAGCTTTACATATCGTGCAATAGCTTGACTTCTTGAGTGCAATCTGGCTAATCATGGTCTAAAAGGCTGTACAGACAAAACAACAATCAAATATGGAATAAACAAGTATAATAACTTCCAAGTAGTAGTTGTCACCTATAAGGGTGTTATTGTCAAAGTGAGGTCCTCGCTTAACTAGGATTCCTCAATTTGCTGCCCTCAATATGTTTCCAAACCTCAAATTAGCTTAATATACTAAAGAGACGAGATTTGTCATGTTGGTTTTATGCAAGTACCCATGCACATAGAAAAAAGAAATACAAGAGGTTAAGAAAAAAAATGTGAAATATGATTCAAGCAACAAACAAAAAAATTGGGCACAGAATTTTTTTCAAGCAAATATCCCAGAAGCATATATAATTTCCCTTGTATATGGACTTTTAGATTTAGGGCAAAAGAAGACAAAACTTGAAGTTGATTAAGGTTAAAGAGACTGTGGATCAAAGTTGACCCACACCCCGCCAAAAAAGAGACGCCAACAGAAAAAAAACATGCAACCAATGAGGAAAGAGGCTAGTGGGTGAGAAACCCAAAGTGATAAATCACATTCACCATTCCCCCCTCCACCCCCTACTAAAAAAATGCTTACGGTAGCTGTGTGTTAAGTGGGTCCTCTTGCCTTGCGATTGTTACCAAAAATACACAAGTAAAAATGTCATTCGGGTAAATGACTACTCATAGAGGTTGCTTGAGATGACTTAAACCCACAAGTAAAATCTCACAAACATTAATGATCTAAATAACATGTTTTCTTTTGTTCACTTTGAATCATTTTTGCTACTGTAGGTTCAAAACATCGCAAAAAGTCAAACTAGAATGATATCTCATGGTTGGAGTGTAAATGTTTTTCAATTACCTATGACAACGTAAGTGTTTTGTCGTTTTTCATTTGCATGGAATTTTTCAGTGTTCCTCGGGGATACATACCCAGGGGTCTGAGGGGTGTACCAGATGTTCCAAACATCTCCAAATAAATATATTAATTAATTGGCATCTCTAGGACATCTTGAAAAAATGGAAACATCCCCTTTTTTTAAGGCATTCGAGGCATCTTAACATCACCGAGATGGTTGAGGGACATCACAGTGTCCTTGACAGGTTGACACCTTTCACTTAATAACACACACCTCCCCCATAATTTTAAAAAAACATTTAAAAAAAAAACATAAAACACTAAGTTAAGGTCTCCTTGAAGGAGGTAGATGAGTCGACAGTTGCAGCAATGACATTGAACTTCATAATTTTGGGTTATGAAAATCATAATTTGTAATTCACGATTTCAGATATTTAGGTGAATTATGGGATCAATGGTTTTATTCAGTAATTTGATGTTTCGAATTTCAGATTATTTTAATTTGTATAAGTGTTTTAAAATTTCTATTTATTTTTATTTAAAAGATTTAAATATTAATTTTTATACATCAATACAAAAGCCATCCCCAAAATCCAAGAAAATTTTCAAGATTCAAATCTTAATTTTTATACATAAATACAAAAGCAGTCCCCAAAATCCGACAAATTTTTCATTGTCCTCGAAACCCCGTCCCCCATTCCCAAGACACATGGAACACTAATTTTTTTGAAAGAACGTAAAACATAAAACCCTAAGTTTCAGTCCCCTTGCAGGAGGCAGATGAGTCGAGCAGTTCCAGCAATGGGGAGTATTGGTTGCCAAGATTTCCCTCAGATGACAACTTCAACTTCTGAGCTGCCAGCTATGCATTTTGTTGGGCTATAACATCTTGAGGAACTCATCTCAGCTCTGCATTTGACACTGTACTTTGAAATTTAAGGTAATGAAAATCATAATTTATATTTCATAATTTTGAGATTATTAGATGAATTATTGGTTTAATGGTTTTATTTTGTAATTTATTGCTTCAATTTTCAGCTTATTTTAGTTTGTTAAAAAAAAAATAATAAATTTTAATTTATTTGTATTTCAAAAATTCAAATATTAACTTTTATATATTATTTTGATAGCCGTCCCGAAAAATTCAAGATATTTGTCGCCATCCCAGGAATCCCCTCCCTCGTCCCCAAGACACGCGCAACACTAATTTTTTTGGAAAAAAAACGTAAAACCCGAGTTGGGGTCCCCTTGCAGACAGAGATGGCAAATGAGACGAGTAGTTCCAGCAATGAGGGAAAAGTTCCCGGGATTTCCCTCAGACGATGACTTTGATTTATGTGCAACCAACAATGCATTTTTGTTTTAGGTTTTAGCATATTGATGTATTATGAATTTTTGTTGTGTGCCTTAACATGTTGATGTACTCTTCTCAGCTCTGACTTTAACATTGGACTTCATAAATTTGGTAATGAAAATCATAATTTACAGTTCACAATTTGTATTTCAAATAGTCAAATATTATTTTTTTACATATAATTTATTTACTGTCCACAAAGGATTTTTTTTAAAAAAAACGTCTTCGACCCTTTTATTCCCAGGTCTGACCATTGTTTCTCCTAACCTATCTATATGGAATAGGGACCCTACTATGTACGTTTTGAACATGTTCAACAATGCTGCTTTGACCCTTTTATTCACTGGTTTGAACGTCATTTCTCACGTCGTGTCTACACAGAACGAGAAACCTATTGTGTGCATTTTGAACATGATCACTACCGTTTTACATGCAACTCTTACTACTATGGGACCAAGTTTTGACTAATTCACTCTGGCCCAAGCTTGACAATTGTTTCTCCGAATGTGTCTATGTAGGTTGACCTGAAAATACTCTCTGGGAGGTCAAGGGCATTGCCCTTGTGTTGAACCCCTACTCTACTATATGGGGAATATAGATGGGGAGGCTGGGGAAGGGAATTATTATATATCTATATGGCCCTCACATACATGAACAGACTTGGAGAGTCAGACGCCATTCATTCAGGCTACATAACATATATGGTAGTTGTTGCTAGTGTGACCAGGTTTGTGTTCATGTTCAGTGAGGATAAAATTTGAAACAATTTTGTCACCCGATAAATGGGAAAAAAAATATTAATCGATGAGTTTGAGTTACAAAAATATACATTTTTTAAATTTTTTTAAAAATAAATAATACATGTACAAGAATGTCAAAATATATAAATATTATTAAATAGCTTCAAAAACTTGGTAAAAAGATGTAAAACATAAGCATCATGATAAGTTGATCAAAATAGAACATTACTCACATGCGAAATCACAATTTTCAAAAAAGCTCAAATACATCAAGAACACTTCGCTAAGATGGCCCAATATCATCATCATCAGATTCAGCACTAAATTCATCTTGTCAAAGCAAGTCGGGATCATTTACATCTGCTATATCTTCTTAAATGGGTTGGAGTTGTGAAGATGAAATAGATGAGTCTTTTGTTGCTTTCTTCATACACAACTGCAAATTGTTACAAATATAAACAAGATCTCCCAACCTCCCTAACAACTTGTTTTGCTTCTTTGAGTGAATGTGGTCAAAGCAACTCCAATTCCTTTCACAAGCTGATGAACTTGCTCCTTGACTCAATACTTTAACAACAAAACATTGTAGTTCACAAGTATCTACTGCAAAGTTACTCCATTTGTATTCCTTTGACATTTGAGTGTAACGTGTCATACTTGGCTACTAGTATTCCAAGCATCTTTTCTTCTAGCCTGTATGTCCAACATTGCTACCTGATCTTACATGCAACTTGTGGATCTGGTTCAAATCTCCCAATGGCTTCGTGAAGCCCACTCATGATTTCACTATCATTTTGTCTGTCTATATGGAAGAGTTTAGCCTCCAAATAGCACATTATTGCATGCAAAGGGGTGTGCATCATTTTCCATCTTGAATCAATTGTATCCCATATATCAATATAGTTTGTTTCCTCATGACTGAATGATTTCCTTGCAATATTCAATGTTTTCATAAAGCATACCAAGACAAGGTTTGTCGTCATCAACCATGCGATGCACTTCAATAATTGATCCACACACTTTTAGAGCCTTTGTTGTACTTTCCCAAAAATTGTTGTTTAGAATTATTTGCTCCATGTTCTTTCCTTTAGTACGTTTAGAAAGAACGAATTGACCTTAGAGTTGATTTCTCTTCATCCACTATGTTCAAACTGATATCAAATGAGGCAAATCTTGTTTCACAAGGTCTTAACAACTCTCTAGATGCATGTTGTCTATAAATGTTCAATGTGAGGTGGGTGGTTTCTGATGAAATTTGTAGTTGCTCTCCCTCTATGGATTGCTTCATCCACCCATAGAAATTTAGCCAAGTCATGAAGCAACAAATCGAGGCAATGGGCTACACATGGACTACAAAATACTTGTGGGTATTCCTCCATAATTAGCTTCCAAGATCCCACACAATTTGTGGCACTATTAGTGACAACTTGAACCACATTCTTTATACCCACTTCAAGAATGGCTTCCTCTAACAATTTGACAATATATTCAAAGGTGTTGTGTGGTTCATGGCATCAACTACCTTCAAGAACACTACACCTAAAGGAAAAGCCACTAAAACATTAATCAATGGCCTCTAACAATTTCTCGATAACCCTTTCTTTCTATTTGTTCAAAAGTTCCCCTTAAAGCTCTTGAGTAGGAATGTACCCTTTGTCGAACACGACAACTTTCTAAACTGCATTCTTAAAATGTGGATTCCTAGCCACATTGAATGGAATGGCACTTAAATAAAACAAATCAACCAATGCAGCATCCACTGTTGTTTTCCCACAAGTTTCCAAAGGTCGCTCAAAGTTTCACTCTCTAATCCCCTTGTTGCATCTTTGGGCATGTTTGAAGATAAGGCATAAAATTTGTGGTGAACCTAGACATTTCTACTTCAATTCTCTACCTTTTGTGAGATGATTTTGCTTTCATGTGCTTGAAGAGACTTGGTCTTTCTCTAGTGCAGCTCTAATAGTTGGAGTCACATGTGAGCACACACTAACACCCCCTCTTGCACAAGTTGAGATGTTGAGTAGGTGGTCACATTACCCTTGTGATGCTTGTTATCCCAAAAATTGAATTCAAATGAAATTTTTGGGGTAACCTATCAAATTCAAGCTAAAAATGACTTTGTATGTTCAAGCACAATGAAAAGGTTCAAAATTTGACTAAGGACCAAATTGGACATTCGGACCTCAAGAGCACTTTTGCAAATTTTGTGCAATTTGCTTTAAGAGTTTCGGATCTCGAAATAGTCTCATCTCCTTTGCATTTTGGACTTAAGGAGTTCAAACACACTTTTGCACTTTTTTGTGCAAAGAGTAATCTGAGTTCCGAAGTCCAATTTTCATCTAGCTTGTGTTTGTCAGGAATCAGAACCCATGAGAACTTTCGTGCTTTTGTGCAATGTGCAAAGTGCTATCAAGATCCTGATTCTTGCTTTGTTGTTGCCCTCAACGTTTCTCGGGGAATCAAAGAGCGGATGGGTCTTCCATTTTCAGATCCCAAAGACCTAGTGTGTGTCTAGATTTCAAGGCTCTAATACACTTTTGCATGTTACCTGCAAATGTGCATTTTTGACTCTCGAACTCTGACACTACCATTAATGAACTAGCATGTGCCAATTCTGCAATCCACTAGGGAGGTTATAAATTGATTTTTCACTCTAGTTTTCTTACCCTAGTAATTTTATTTTCAATTGCCTCCTTGTTCATGCAATCCTAAACTCCATTGTGGACTTTCGATTTGAATTTTTGTCCATTTGTAGGTAAATCTCTTTTACCCTTTGTTGTTCAATCCAATATTGGGAATTCGATGTTTTTGGGAGTTTCTTTTCTCACTTTTCATGAAAAACCCAAAGGAGGACTGGTATAAATCTAACCACAGTTTGGTGAGTGGGTTTTTGACCATAATTTCTTTGACAAAGTGCAAAAGGAGAAAACTACCAAGCGAGGGAAAGATTTGAAGGCTTTTAACTTAGTGACAGGTTAACCTTCACTGCAAAGATTGCTTCGGAGTTTTAGAATGCAAAATCACACCAAACTTCCGTAAAGTATTGTTTCAGAATTTTTTTGGGCAAGTGCAACTTTCAAGTCTGTGTGGCAAAGAAATTAAGTGCTAGTGCAAGTTGAGGTTCCAATAGGGTCTATGTAGGAAATCCCAAAGTGTTGGCATAGGTCAAAACTCCATCGAGACCTTCATAGCGATCCAAGGTGCAAAGGTAAGTCCAAACTCCGATAAGGTCTATAGTGGGATCTAAGGTGTGAACGCAACCTAAAATTCTGCCTAAGACCTTCACGGCAAATCTAACTGCAAAAGCACTTTTAAACTCCGACAAGACCATTTCGGTGATTTTTAGTGCACACCGTAGGTATCTTGGTTGATAATCAAGCACGATTCGCAAAATATTTCATTAGGATTCATGTCTTAATTATCCCGAGCAAGGAAAGAGATGAAATACAAGTTTTAGGTCACCCCTTCATCAAATTTGGAATCAAATGTTGATAATATCACAGACGTGGATCTTAGTCACATTGATCTAGCTGAATTTTGGGAAATAGTCAGAGCAAACCAAAAAAACCAAATGGATTCAAGGCATGTACAATAGTGGTATTGCACTTGCAACAACCTTTCCAATCTTGGTCCAATGCCCTAAATTGGTGTTGACCTGTGCCCAACACTATGATGCAGAAAATAGGGAAGTGAAGAATCCTCAAGGCAAGTGTGTGCTCCACCTCGGTTCAAAGGCTATTGAAGATCTACTAACACTTCCAGATTTTGAAAGTTATATGGATATGTCGTTTGAATCCTCCCAAAAGATATGGGATGAGAATGCAGCCGCATGTGCCAAGTATATAAATAAGCAACAGCTTGGAGAAACCTAAGCATACCACCACAAGATTACCCAAAACCTTGTTAAGATCAAATTTCATCATAGAAGTTATTGACATCATTACATTGTTGAATAGACTAGTAGGAAATCCAACATCTAGAAAATTTTATGAGTGGATGTGCACATACATGTATACCATCGACAAAATACTCAATTCATGGGGTTGAGCTTATTAGCAACATTATCCACAAACAACTTACTAAGGTAATTGCTACTTTGGAAAGTTCTACATGAAGTCATATTTGGTGTATGGCATAACAACGAGCAAGATTTTCCCAAGGTTCACAATGGAGGGACAGCTGAGCACTTCAAAGGTCTATGACTTCTATTTCTATCCCCAACTCAATTTGGAAAACAACCTCTCACATTTTCGACATGCCAACAATGCATTTTTCTATTATGTAATTTCATGTCCGATCAAGCTTTGTATAGTCAATAAAGAAATAAAAGCATTCATTATTGATAAGGTCCACAAAGATATGTGGGATAAAAGAGGAAGAAAAAGATATACTATCTCGAAGAATTTAACTACACTTGTGATCAACAAAAGGCCTACATAGGGGACCTCATCCCTTGGAGAGCTAAGATTCTCATTGCTCAATTAAGGACTAACTCCCATCGGCTTAGATGCGAAACAAGTAGATGGAAAAGGCCTAAAGAAAAATGGGAAGAAAGACTGTGTCTTTTGTTTGGATGGGGTAGTGGAATCAGAAAAACACTTTATTATAGAATGCAATGCTTATAATGACATTCATTCAAGATATGCAATCAATTTCAAGACTTTGTCATTACAGTTATGTTCGATGAGGAGTTGATAGCTAAAATGGGGACTTCATCATCAAGATTAACAAAAGAAGATCTGAATTGGTGAAATTAGAAGAAACTGGTTTTACTGTCTCATAGGCTATTTTTAGCCTCGTGGACATTAAAAGTTTTCATTTCATTTCATAGTACATGGTTCGTGCTCTCACCTCAACTGAGATAGCAAGGTGTTGATCCTTGTTCAATTACTTCAAAACTTTTTCATAGATTAAAGTGTGTGGATTCGACAAGACTCCATACATGTAGCCGAAGTATGTCAATAATAAATGGGCCTTGACGGAGCTATCCAAACAAGTGGATGTTCACAAGCTCTTGTCCAACAAGCACAAGACTGTGATTCATTTACCAAGTTTATGAATGCGAGATGATTGAAATGACCCTTGGTCATTTCAATACAGGTCATCATTTGATATTAGAGGCTTGTTGGAGCAAGCTTTCAGACCGGCTTTCGTCCATGTGCCTTACTACAAAGATTGCTAGATGGATTGTGATGATGAGGAGGTCAGATTGTGAGATTATTCTCACATGACACTTCAACAAGTCAAAGACTTCGATTTGGTGGATATTCTGAAAGGGATGACCAATGAGGAAGGTCGGGTGGATCCAATCTATCATGATCAGCAAATTGACACTAATCCTCTACCTCTAATTAACTAATTGCGCCATGAATCCTTGTCCCTAGAGAAAACATCTAAAGAGAAAATATCTAAGAAAAAGAACAACCATGTCGGGAAGAGTGTGGATCTTATTACTACACAAATATCAAAAAAGGCACCTAAGAGTCTAACAAAATTGAAAAAACAAGGAAAAGAGAAGGCTGCCACTTAGTAGATCGTGACTTCAAGAGAATACCAAGAATCGCTATTAAAAGGTCAATTTAGGTGAGTAGGAGAACACCTAATCCTTCAACAGTATTTAAAGAAGTGATTACTCAACGCCCTCCCCGACCATCATTAGTGGACAACACTACTCAACAATCCCGAGCTTCTAATGATTCCACAATGCCTATTGTTGCTTCTACAATCTCTTTGCGTCCTCATGTTTCTCAGGATTATATATCTCCTATTGTTCCACAAGTATCTACACCTTCACCTTCTCCTATGAGGACTTTTCACCAAACATCTCCTCACCTCCTCCCAAAATTCCATCTCCACCTCCGTTCCCTAAGGTTCCATCTCCACCCAAGTTGACTCCTCCCAAGGTGCCATCACCTCCTTCGTCTTCACCAAAGTCTAGCCATCCTTCTTCCCATTCACGTGCTACTACTAAGACTACTGAGCAACTGAAGCAAACTGAGACTATTGTTCTAGATTTGCTTGATCACTCAAATCAGAAGGCTCTTAATAAAATATCTCAACAACAAATGGTGGAATAAAAGCAGGATCATAACCCACAAGTACATGATTGGTTGAATTGGGTAATAATAACAAAGAACAAAAAGTCAATGGTACAACCCAAGTTCTTTTTCATCCCGAGCTCCAAAGAAACCCAAAACAATTTCAAAAAATGTAGTGGATGAAGGGGAGAAATATTCAGAAATAGTGAAGCCACCTCCTCGAAAAACCAATGAGGAAGTTGGAGCCCAGGGTTATCAGATTTCAAAGTTGCATCTAGGTAGATCTACACGAGAAGGCACAAAACAGGATGTGCAAGCTGACATTGGGACTCTGTTTGAGAAAATGGATAAGGCCATGAAGGAACAGCTGAGAGATAAAGTCGACCAGCTTTCCGTTATTCAAAAGATGACCAGGCCCATCCAATCATCCATTTCTTGTCCAGAATTCACAGATTCATAAACTCTCACGACGGTTGAAGAAATTGGAAACAGGGCCGTGCTACCAAAGGATGGTCTGAGAGATTAATTGAACAAGGGAAGCAAACAATTGAGGCTGCCGTGTTAGCCTATTCAAATATTGAAACTAAATCCAATGTCATTAAAACAACTGAAGAGCAATTTGAGACAGAGGCCAACTTGTGGAAGTATTACTTACCAAAGTTGGAAGCCTTGTAGCAGAAAAATTCAGATGTCCTAGTGGCTGAAGGTGTTCTTGATGACTCTGTGCGTGGAAAACAATATGATTTGCATGATGTTGATATCTTCAGGATACGCATTTTGGACGAATGTATCGTAAAGTTGAAAGGCACACGAGTAGAGGGGATCAAAGCTATGATCGAAATTGTAAAAATGGTAGTGGAACTTCCTTGTACCTTCTATGATAAAGAGAATTTGGCACTTTCTACTGAGACAATTTATAATCAATTTAAGCAACTAGTCCAAGGAGAGTTTGCTTCAAGTTCTACCTTCATTATCAATTCAATTGACAGATTCATCACATACCAAAATGCCTTTGACAAGTTCATGAAGGACCTAAGGACGTTTCAGGGCTGCCTCGAAGATGCTTGATGTAGGTATGGAATGTAAAGTTTGCAACAGATTCTCCCAAGGGTCATGAAAAGCTAGTACAAGAGATTTTCAAGCGTTTTGATGAATATTGTGTGAGAATCCAACTGGAGAAAGAGAAGGCAATAGATAGTTTAGATCAGGGTGAAACTAGTCATCAAGCCAATGTATGAGGGAAAAGCCTCTTAGTTTGTAGTTGATTTTTGTTCAAGTCAAATTTGCAATTTTCCAAATGTGCACTTTTGTATATGTAAAATGTCACCTTATTTGTGTAAAGAGGCACATTCAATTTGCAAAATCTGAGATGCTGCAAATTGACTTTGTCAATTTGTAAGTTTCTATTATTAGCAAAATTGACTTTTTCTTCGATGCATGTAGCTATAAAATAGGGAACCTTTTATTTGTTTAGGGATCAATTGTAGGGGACTTTCTAGTTCAAACTAATTTCTGGAGAAGTATTGTTTTTGCAGCTTTGTATTCAAGTTGAAGCAAAAAGTAAATAAAGAGAGATATCAAACTGTGTTATAACTTATGCTGCATGCATCAATATTATGATTTCAATTTTTAGCTTATGTAAAATGTAAAATCTTTCTCTTGGTTTTTTCTAGATTTATGTTTCAGCAATTAGTTTTTATTGTGAACATCTATTGCGGGATAAAATAGTATCTGTGTTTGCCTATTGGAAAGTGCAATTTTTTTCCTCTTTATCCCCTCTACTTTCACATTCCAATCACCTTCTCACTCTTCCAAGTATATTATTTCTGGTAAATATCATCTCTTGGCAATGAAATCCTGGTACCCCAAAGATTAAAATAGTGTAAATATATTTCTTTTTATTTCATGCAAGTGTTTTCAATAAAGGGAGTCTCCCCATACAATATAGGAGGGACTACATCCGGCATACAATTGCCGAAGGCCAATTTTTCGCCCAACGACAAAATATTTCGCCAACAATACTCCCAACAAACAAATGACCATACAAGGCACATGTGATATTATTACTGTCGTGAGTTACATGTTTCCAAACCTCAACTTTTGATTGTGCCATTAAATTATGTTTTGAACCTGCATATTTTAGAAAAGAAATAGAATCAAATTAAAATATTAATGCTATTGATAATGATTAAAACCATTAAAAACTTATCAAAATTAATTTAAAAATTAAACAAAAAATAAAAACTTAATAAAATAAGAATCTAAAATTAAATAAACACATAAATTCAAATAAAATTTGAAAACCTATTTGAATTTAATACAATATTTTAAACTAAGTATAAAAATTCAAATTAAATTGCTCATAAAAACCTTCAATTATATCAGTTTAAAATAAATAAATGGAAAAAGACACTTTAACATTAGATAACCCACCCTAGGGCCAAAAAGTGGCAACTAAATTTTAAACTAAATGAAAGCTTATACTTAAAATCTAAGTAGCCAATACGGCACCCCTAGGGCACCTGGTACTGGTACGAAACATACCCGATATGGGTACAACCCGGATATGTGCCCGGAAACGGCCAAGATATGGCCAGGCAGGTCCGGTACAGCCGGGTATGTCTGCAGATGTACCCGGCCGTACCTGGACCTGCCTGGCCGTATCCTGGACCTGCCTGGCCGTATCCTGGCCCAAAACTGTGTTTTTTTAAATAATTTTTTTCTAGTTTAAATTTAATATATCATTACAGCAGAAATTACAGTTTTCACAGCACCATTATTCTACAGAAGGTACCAAATACAAGCCATCATAAACATGGATAAAAATAGCATGTATGAGATAAATCATAAATGTAATAAACACCTCAACTAGATATGGTAGGGACAAATGAAATTATGAATTTATAAGGAGTTTGTTGTGATTATTTAGCTGTTTTGTTTTTCATATGCATAATATGTGGTTAATTCCTATTTAGCAGGCTGGAATTTATATATTTTGTATGGCCATATCCAATGCCATATCCGAGGCCAAAAATTTTTGCCATATCCGCGTATCGATACTCCATACCCGTACCTGTATCCAAAACGTATTGGCTACTTAGCTTAAAATTAAAAAATAAATGTCAAAAAGTAATAGACACTTGAATTATTTAAACACATAAACACAAAGTAATTGACTCTTACAAGTTAAATACATAAAATGTCAAAAGGGAATTGACACTTAATAGTTAGATACATAAATACATATATACTTATACAAACAGGAGTCTATAAAAATATATAAAAACAGATTCACTAGTTATGAAGAGCAAATAAACAGGAGTCAGATTTAGGTTTTCTTATGAACTTTGAATACCTATTAGACGTCCAAACAGACCTAGCGGCAGATAAGACAGCTCTTCACACAGGTTTGTCAAGCTTCAGCTACTTCACATGTGACAGGTTGAAGCCTTTGCTTCAACTAGAGTATGGACTTGGCTCACTATATTTATGATTCGTGAAGAAATCAAGATTGTTAAATAGCAAATAAAAGCCCTAAATCATGGCCGACACCAATAAAGATTATTTATGGTGACAATTTTCAGGGTTATTTGGAGATTTTATGCCCTAAATTTGAATGCAAGAATTTTATGGCATTTTTGAATGAATTTCTTGAATTTCATTGAAAATTGCCGAATCCTGAATTTTTTATTTGGAAATCAGCGAATTCGGTGATATAGGTTGTTGGTATGCCTGTCACCACTTTGATCTGCATCTCAAGTTTATATGAAGATTTTTTGTACTTCCTATTTCAAGATTCAATATGGCAGATGCTTCAGAGACAAATACCCATTAGGAAGTCAACAGCACCCACTCAAAATCACTGGAATTTCAATTCTACATTGCCATGATACAGGTTCGGGTTCAATACGCAGACACGTTGATATCATGTCAATATGAATTCAAATAATCTAGATTTTCCAGATAGGGATAGGGGCTATGTAGGCCGACCATCTGGAGTTGGGAGGCCGAGGGACGACCATCTAATCTATAGTTTGCAGTTTATAGTTTTCTCGGGCCCCTTTGTCTTCCAAATCCACAGGAGTCTGAACCCCTACCCCTATAGAAAGGGGAGGGGCCAGACAAGGCTCAGATATCTATATAGGAGCTGAGTAAGTTACTCTATATAGCTTGAGGCCTTCAAATCAAATTCCTGCATGTCACAGCCACAAACTCCACTTGTAGTATAGCATCCTCCTTGCAAGCAATGGCAGCCTCCAATCTCGTCCTCCTTGCAATGGCTGCCTCCTCAATTCGTCTTTAGCACTTTGTTCTTACACTTGCAAAAACCAACAAAGAATTGTTTGTGTGTTTTGATAATGCTTGAATACCATTTGCAATAGCTACCTCCAAACAAATCCTCCTTGCAATGGCTGCCTCCTCAGTTCGTCTTTGGCATTTTGCTCTTACACTTGCAAAAACCAACAATGAATTGTTTGTGTGTTTTGGTAATGCTTGAGTGCCTTTTTATAGGTTTTAGAGGAGTTTAGGGCTTGATTAATTTATGAGTTTTTAGGGTTTGCATTGACCAAGTGAATGAAAATATTAATTATTTAGCAACTGCAGCACCGAAACATGGCGGGTACACCCTGATTACATTTGGGACATACTCGAGCATACCAGAGGCGTATCCATACCATACCTAGGATGTATTTGTACCATACCTAGGACGTATCCATACCCGGCACGTGCTGGTATGGGATCAGTTGGAGGGAGGGGAATGGAGCATACCGGTGCAACATAGCTGGAATTTACCCATTAAACCATTGCCAACAAAACTAGTGTTTCTATCTGCAAATGGAGAATGCACTTGTCATCACTGTAGGATAAACCAGATTCCCACATTCACTAAGCTCCCCCAAGAAGCCCACAAGTTTACTCATGTTAAAAAACAGAAACAGGCCATCATTGCTCTAGACCCTCACTGGATACTATACTGAAAGGGTTCTTTGTCAAGCCTAGATCCATTATAAATAAAAAAGTTGTTCACTCTTTTCATTTGGACAGAAAGAGCCTTAAAAGTAGGGAATCCATTTGAAAGAATCCTAACCGCTCTATTGCATATTTCTTCCAACCATGGAGGAACTTGGTAGCAAGCAAACCCACCATCACCTCCAACAGAGAATAGCAATGCAATATTTGGAAATTTTCAATTTTTATTGCACCATCATAAAGTTAAAGAGGCAATTGTACAAGTTGGTCGGTTGCTTCGCTCATAAGAAAATATTGGACAGAGAATATTGGTCATAAGAAAGCGCACTATATCAAATATTTTAACCCCACTTGGGCTCACGATAACAAAGCTTACTTAAGGGCAGATATCAAAGGTAAGGCTAGGATTATTTTGGCTCAGTTGAGGACCGGGTCACATCATCTTCGTTGTGAAACTGGTAGATGGACTATTCCCAAAGAAGAGTGGGAAAGGAGAACTTGTCTTTTCTGCAGTACGGGGGTTGTTGAAACAGAATGGCACTTCATCATGGAATGCTCAGCCTATGATGACATCCGCTTCCAGTACGAAAATGAGTTACACGTGGACAACCTAAATGAGTTATTTGAGGAAGCTAAGCTTCAAAGGATTGCTGGTTTTGTGCTCAAGATTCACAGTAGGCGAGCGGATTTGGCAAAGAACTTGGTTTCAGCTTAGTGTATTTTCTTTTTGGTCCCTTTGACTCTTCAGTCACGTGGACGTCATTAAAATCTTTCATTTCATTTCATGGATGTCTATATTATTGTTTTTAGTGAGCTCACTTTTTGGGGGAAATTTCTTATTATTCACAAATCAGCTTGACAAAATACTTGGTTTAGAAATCTAAAACACATCCCTTAAGCATCTTCAATGCAAATTTACAGAAACAGTAGTGTAGCAGATGCAATTGTATTTTATAAAAGATCCATGGGTGAAGATTATCAAGAATTTATGATTCAACTATTTATCAGGCTTTAGAGTTTTTCAAAAATATACAAACATACAGCTCCATTTGGAACATGTTTTTATCAGAACTATGGAAGAAGCTGACTTGTAACCAGACTTATATTGTATCTATAAGAATTACAGACCCCAATATAGTATCCTCTCTCAAATCTTTCAATCTATATCAAACTGGTTATGCATTCATCTACCCTGTAGAATGGGTCTAGTAATACAAATTCAATGCAATGTTATCACAATCATCTACAAACCTGCTTCCACTGACGAAGAAGTTCTTAGCCTTCTTTGAGAAGGCAACAGCTCCCACAGCACCTATGTGCCCTGTGGCAATACCTAAGCAGGATCTGCTCTCTGTATCCCAAATTCTTACCTGCAAGAAAAACACAAATTAGTTATTCAGACATTGATACAGAAGAATAAAGTCAGATGCCAAATAGACTATGCATACTTTAAAAGACAACCTATTGCAAATGATTCAAAATGTTACGCCAATAGGCGTTTTACAATGGCAGTAAAGGTGGGATCTAATGGTGTGACCATGTAAGATTTTATTAAAATAAGACATTGAATTTGACGTCTATTTTGTTGTCAAAAGGTAATTTTCACCATAAATTCAACATTCATTTCATGTCCCTTCAATATTTGGTATTATAATTTTGAGAAATTGATCGAAAATAGTGATATCTTGACCACATGGTAGAGTTAATCAATTTAGTATGTGTAAAATCCAAAATAGCCTTAAGAATGATATCTATTGGCATTTTTCAAACAGATGCATTTAAGATATTTGTACTAGTTATTATGATAAGTGTATTATACAATATTGATTATGTGTGTAACAGTGACTCGCATCCATTAAGTAATAGCCAGTGTAAGTCATCCAATAGCATGTTTAAATTGACACAAACATATGTTTGTCTTGGCAACCTGTTAGTACTCTATCACCACTCTATATGCAGTTTTGTCTCCTGACTGTTTACCCTCACTGCCAATCAAATTCAATCTTTACTGCTCCCTGCTTGAATCTACAAATTGACCTACAGGCATTCTGAACTTACAAACTGTTTCTTCCTTGCTTTTTCTGTTAGTTAGACATCAATACACTAAAATCTAGTAAACTTGAATTGCCAACTTCAGTTGAATTTATGTGGTGTTCACTAAGCCAGTCTGCACATGTAATGTAACTGGTACAAATATTTTAAATACATCTATTTAAAAATGCCGATATATATATATATATATCAAACTCAATGTTTTTAGCTTGGATCTTATGCATATCACATTCATTAGTACTTTTATTTCATTCTAATTTCTCTTAATATCCCTCTTACTAATGCCAAAAATAACTTTCCAAAAAAAGGCCCCAAACTCTACCATATAGTCAAGATATTACTATTTGTTTTATTGGTTTTTCAAAGTTTGAAAAGAACATTTTAAGTGACAGTCAAATGGATGTCAAATTTAATGTAGAAATTAAAAGTTTACATGGTCACACCATTAGGTGCCACCCCTTGCTGCCATTGTAGAATGCCTATCGGCATAATGAAATTACTAAGGTAGATTCAACAATGGATTGCATGACCAGGCATAGAAATAGAATGATAGCAGTAATTTGCACTTACTACAGCAGAAAATAACAGATACTCAATATTTAATAGACAATAGAACAGAATATACGACTTAGCCACTTCGAGGGGCAACCTCCACAACCTTACAATAAGAATAGAATACGCAATATGATGATCAAGTACTATCCACTACCTCCTATATATACCCTACTTAGGCTATGGTTACTCCATAGGCCAACCCTACTAACAATATGCAAGCATAGAAAAATGTGATATGACAAGGTAAGAGATTATGTTAGCCACAAGTTGACCATACATATCCCAATACACATTATAGGTTAAGGGAATGGCATGCTCATTCCCTTGAAACCAACGTTCTCCTCAAAGTTGACTAACTACGCTTACTTTTGCAAAAATGCTTCAAATCTCCCATGTTGCTGCCTCACTAGAAAGATTCTTCTGCTTGATCAGATACTCCTAAATCACCCTCGTTCGCAGCTTCTTGGTGCTTGTTTGAACGATTTCCTCAAGTTCCAGGATGACCCTCTCTACCTCATCCAACTCCAGTAACTTTGTCTAGGTCGATACTCATTGTCCAGTGGCCTCCTTCAAGCATGAGAATACCAGATGTATGTGTGCAGATTGAGGTAAGGCTAGCCTGTATACTACATTGTCAATTTTCTGCAAGACTTGATGAGGACCGTAATACTTAGAAGCATGTTTGTTATCCTTCTTTTGTTGCTTCAAGACATTTTCATATATGATTGAAGTGACACAAAGACCCAGTCACCAACTTCAAGTTCTGTTTCACTGTGGTGCTAGTCAGCTTGTTGTTTCATTCAATTTTGTGCCATTGCCAAGTTCTACCAGAGACTGGTTAATACCTCATGTTGCTGCTAAATGTGATCTCCACAGCTCGAACCTTTGGTTGTACCCTCAAGGAAGAGGTGATGGATGGTGGTTGGTACCAGTACAAGGCCACAAATGGAGACATTTTGGATTTGCTACTGAAGGAAGTGTTGTACCACCATTCAGCTAGAGGAAGCCAATGAACTAATTGTTCTTCTTTATCTGAATCAAAGCAGCGCAGATAGCCTTCTAGGGATGTGTCAACCACCTTTGTTTGCCCATCTAATTGTGGATGATAAGACAAGCTATGTGTCAATTGAGGTACCAATACCAATCCAAAAAATACTTGTAAAGATCACAGTCCCTTTATATGATCTTGGGGGTAGCATGTAACTTCTGAATTATTTCCATAAAAAACATTATCTAATGTGCTTGCTACAAATAGGTGTGACAAGGCACAAAAATGGGAATATTTGGTGAGCCTATCCACAACCACCATGATGACATTTTTCCATTCTGATCTGAGCAACCCTATAATGGAATCCATGGAAAACTCTCCCATCGCTAGCTGGGAATAGATAGAGGGTTGCAAAAGACCTGGTGACTTAATTGTCCCACACTTCTTCTGCTAGCACACCATATATTCTACCACAAATTTTTGGACATCCCCTTTGAGTCCTTCCCAAAAAAATATTTCTTGATTCTGTGATAAGTCTTGAAGAATCCTTAATGTTCCCTATTCGAGACAAATGTAGCTCTGCAAGCTCCATTTGTTTCAGTATTAAATTCTACATAGATACGAATTATACTTTGTTTGCATGTGTGATTGTGGATGATAAGACGATGTGCTAGATAAATACTTAAACACAAAAATAAATCAGTTCAAAATTACAAGTAAAGATCACAATCACTTATTATGATCCAGGGGGTACCATGTAATTTTTTAACTATGTCCACAAAAGCATATGCTATTGTGTTTGTTACAAATAGATGTGATAAGGCAAAAAAATGGACATATTTGGTGAGACTATCCACAACCACCATGATGACATTTTCCCCTTCATATTTGCACAACCCTATAATGAAATCCATGGAATCCTCCTCCCATTACTAGCTAGGAATAGATAGGGGTGGGCAAAGACATGGTGACTTAATTGTCTTGCAATTGTTTTGCTGACACAACATACATTTTGCCACAAATTTATGGACACCCCAAAAGAAGCCTTTCTTGATTCTATGATAAGTCTTCAAGAATATTAAATGCCCCCCACTTGAGACAAATGTAGCTCTCCAACCACCTTTGTTTCAGTGTTAAATTCTTGCATACGCACAACCTATCCTTGTACCATAGGGTGTCCCCTTTTAAATCAAAACATGTGTGTATCTCCATCATGTTCTCGTTTTAATCTAGCCTTGTCCACCCAATCGTCTTGACTCCTATAAGATGGTCATTGCGTATAACAAAGCTTTTGTGGGCTTATCCTTCCTAAGAGTGCAATTGTCGCACATTCTCCTTCCCATTTCTTGTAGATTTCAAAATCAAATCCCAACATCTTGGTGATCCATTTTTGTTGTTCTTTTGATGACAACCTACGTTCTAGAAAGTACTTTAAACTATCATGATTTGTCTTCACCTTGAGGTGTCTACCCATCAAATATTATCTTCATTGTTAGATGGCACGAAGAATGGTCATTATTTTCTTCTAATATATGGGCTTCAAGAAATTCTTCCCTTTGAGTCACGACTCCCAAATGCAATGGACCACTCTTCTTGCATGAGCACTTTGCTCTCATTCCATACTTTGATGCATCACATCCAACAATGAAAGTCTTTAAGAAATCTAGGGTAGCTAGGACTAGAGTGATGCCTCATATATATACAAGATTTATTTACCCCCATGCCCAAGTTGAGTTTGAACTTGAGTCTTTAAATTAATACACAATCACCTCGTTGTTGCAAGTATTCTTCTCATGTCTACTTGTATATTAGTATGTCATCAAAAAATACCACGTAAAACTTCCTCAGGAATGGTCGAAAGACAATGTTCATCGAACTCTGGAACACAAATGGTGCATTTGTGAGACTAAAAGGTGTCACCAAAACTCATAGTGGCGTTCATGGGTTATGAAAGTTGTATTATGTGTATCTTCGTCTCAGCTTCGAATGTGATGGTAACCTGAATAAAGATCAAGCTTAGTAAAGTTAATAGCACCGTGTAATTAATTTAGCAAATCATCAATTACCAGAATAAGATACTTACCTTTGATGGTAACTTTTTGAGTTCTCTGTAATCTGGGGATAGTCATCAATTCTCATCCTTCTTACACACCATCACCACCAGAGAAGAAAACGTACTTTGGATGTGTCGGATAATACCTGCCCCCAACATCTTTTGCTCCATTTCCTTAATCTCACTCTTTTGGACATATGGGTACCTATAGAGACGAATATTGGTTGGTTGACTCACTAATATCAATTGAATGGCATGATTATGATCTCTTTTTAGCAGTAGTCCTTTTGGCATAGCTCCAAAAACAAACGAATGTTTATCAAGAATTGTTTGTAAATCCTGGCATCAGAGGCATTTGCATGGGACTTGCTTCCAAGGACAACAATTGTGCTACAAACCTATTTGCTCCCCTCTTGGGAATCTTCTACATCTAATGAGAACTTACTAGTTGTGGGGATTTTGCACACAAACGAAGTTCAAATGTTTTTCCCTCTAAATGAAAATGCATGAACTCTTGGAAGTTCATCTCGATTGTTCCTCAAGTTATGAACCATTGTTCTCCTAAAACGATATATGCACCCCCATTGGAATGGCAAATATAGGAGATTCTAACCTATACTCTCTCGTGGCTATCTTAATACTATAGCATTTTCCCCGAACAACCGACTATGCCTCCATCTAGAATCATGACCTCAAATTCTAGAGCTTGATAAATAAAACCATTCAAACGTGTCACGAACTTATTGTTGATAAAATTATGCATCTCCCTCTTTTATTCTTCAAAACCCCATCACTTTTAGGATTTGTGGAGTGTTAATTCCAAAAGGTGAATGGCGTGAATAGTTGGTATCGAGACTTATGATTCTTCCTTGAACTCATCTCCAATGTCCTCATCCTCTTTTTCATCATTGGCACCTTCAATGTAGAATAGTTTCTTCTCAACACATTTACGTGCCCAATTATACATGTGGTCATAGTTGAAACACAACCCTTTGGACCGTTTCTCTTCAATTTTTTGAGTCAATTTGGTAGGTTGAGGGAATGATGGTGCTAGAGTATTATGCTCTTTATCAATGTTGAATGTCCACTTTGTTTGACTAGATCTCTTTCTTTTGGCCAGCAGGCGAAGACAATGGACTCTAACAACAAACTCGGATTAAACATGCGAACATCATGTCGGATGATATCCTTAAGACCACCTAAAAACAAGTCATTGAGGATATCCTTCATGATGTCCTCCACTCGCAAGGACAAGTTCTAGAATTATTGAATAAATCTTTAATAGGACCTATTTGTCATAGATTTGCTAGTTGGTTGGTGTGGTTCTCTCATCATAGTGTTGCAATAGGGCATCTATAGAATGAAGATTGAACAAGTGACAATCAAACCCTTTTTCTTCTTTTGAGCACATAACCATCAATTACCAAATGACCTACTCAGGTTCAAGATGAAACGATGCCATCACCACCTTTTGTGCACAAGGGTTTGATGTAAATCAAAGAAATTTTCCATTTGATTGATCCATGTGACTAATCCTACCAATCAAACTTGTGCATCTCCACTTTTGGTAGCACATTGTGAACCCTAGAATTAGAGCAAAGCGAGTGCTAAAACTAACCTAGATTTGAGTTGGGATTGCTTAGAGACCCTGTGTGAACAGGCCCGGAACTGTTGAGTTGTGGCTAATTTGCAAATTAGCCACAGCCACCATAATAGAGCCAACTCTGGCAGGCAGTGTGTTCAAGGTGTCTTTGACCACCACCACATCATTCTTTCTAGCCATTTCAAAAAGCATATTGCCCACATCGTACTCCATCTAATTAGCCTTTTGATCTATCAAAGCAAACCCTAGGATTGAGGATCTAGTGAGTCTCGTTTCGGGCTCCATATCAAAAGGAGTTTTTCCTATGGTGTCGTTACACTTAACTATGCCTCTAGTTTGTTGGTCTGTCATGGAGTAGGGTTTACGATTCAAGGGGTCAAAAATATGGTTGTCAATGAATTATACAATTGTGGTTGTCCTCTTGAGATGAAGAAAATGATTGTTATAGGTAAAGGGCCAAAAAATCCCCAAAAAATAGGGTTAAAACAGCTAGAACCATTGCGATCGTCTTGTCAAGAAGAATCCAATGACTACAATTTTAAGCAAGGGTGTCCAAAAACTACAGAAAAAATATTGATATGTTTTCTCAATTCTATAGTCCTTTGAACAAATGTTAGGCCCAGAAAAAATGCACTGTAAAAAACCTTTCCCAAATTGGAGCTCTCATACCACTTGTAATGGAATTATTTAGGTAGATTCAACAATAGATCACATGAACAAACAGAAAAAATAGAACAATAGCAGTAATTCACAATTATAACACTAGAATATAGTAGATACTCAATATTTGATAGATAATAGAATAGAATATGATTTAGCCACTTCGAGGGGGCAACCTCCACAACCTTACAATAAGAATGGGATATGTAATATGATTATCAAGTACCATCCACTACCTCCTATACATGCCCTACTTAGACAATGGTTACTCCATAAACCGACCCTACTAACAATATGCAAACATTGAGAAACGCGATATGACAAGGTAAGAGATTATGTTAGCCACATGTCAGCCATACATATCCCAATATACATTATAGGTTAAGGGCGTATAGCATATATTCACATTTTCTACCAACATTCAGTAGAATTTGTTATTACGGACACATTTTTAGGCACAATGCATTTAATTTTCAGTTCAATCATAGCCAATCTGGCATGGTTTTTCCTTTTAGTATCCTTCTTACAATTTCCATAATGTTCTGAACCTCGTACAACGATAAAAATATTACTAACAAGGATTCGGTAGATGATACTTGGCATCCTAATACAACACAGTAGCCAGTGGTTGTATGACTTATAGAGAGGGAAAAAAATATCAACCACCAAACTACTGAAAGGAATATACTTAAAAGGTATGCTTAAAGGTCAATAATTGTTAAATAAGCAATTTCTTAAACAAGTTGCTGACCCACAACATACCAAGTGCTGCCATAAAATACTTACCGTGTGATCTTGGGCCCCGAAGCTAAGAGAATTTGTCCAGAAACAGCAACACTATCAAGACAAAGAACTATGCCTGTGTGCCCTCGCAATTCATAGGTGCATGCCATGGATGCCAGTTCATACACGCGCAGCTGCAGAGCCAATTGCAGCAACGCAACATTAGAATGTAGGCAGATGGTTATTTAGTACAAAATGGAAAATGCTTCAATGCTGTAATTTTAACTTACCATCTCAACATTGTGAAAAATTGTATTATAATACATTAAACTAGCACCTGCACCCCTGGGAGATGTAAGGGTTTTGTATATAGGGAATTCAAGAGAAGTCACAGTTTTGTTGTATATTTAAAAACAAAACGAATTTAAAAGATGCTATCAATTTTTTGTAATGTATTATTTATTAGCAAATATTAAATTATATATATAAAGTCTTTTTAATAAAGAAAAGTGATGCGACTGTAAAAACAATTTCAAATGAAGAAGGTTTGTAAATGATTTTGTTAAAGGTTACAGTTATCGACTTAATCTGTGTACATACAATCACATCTTCATTGATTTCATATGCATCAACCACACTTTTGGAAGTAATGAGTTGAAATATTCACCAAGCAAAATGGACCAAGTTTTATGGTTAGGAAGGCCACTTCGATTGTGGCATCACTCTTATTGCTATAATGAACATAGTTTTTTGGGTTTATACTTTGTCACTGATTAAGCCTACTAATCAGTGTGGGATTAATTTTTTGAGTGAATGAGGTTGTTTTTGTATTGTAAAAGCAATTCCTAAATGCAGATAAGAAGAAAATCTCACTTATGGTATTAAGGCATGCATTTTGAGGTATTTCAGTAAGAATTTTTGAATTATGAAGCCACAAAGAAGGAGAGGGGAATGCCAAGCAAGAAAACATACTCATCCTGCAACAAACCAACCATTGGAAAATATGAGTCAATGTGACCGGCATGTGGACATCAAAACTCATGATGACCCTTTTTTGTAATTGTCGAGTCATTAGCATGCCCCATGTAGTGTGGGTACCAAATTGTCATATGCCTATTCACAACTAAACACTTGAATGGATTTGTGGAAGAAAAATTCGTACATGGAAAGTTATTCTTTGAACCCTCAATTCGAATTGATTGAATTAACGAAATGTTTAAACTATGACTATACCTACATGATCAAAAGTTCCAAATCACATCACTTAATGAGAGCAATGAAAATCATTTGAGATCTATTTAATATTTGCAATATTGTCTACTGACTTAGATTATTACGTTGAGAAACATCTTACAATGGTAGCCGACGTGTAGGTGGATTGTAATGTCCGTGAAATATTAACAATTAATGGACAACTTTAAATTTGACATTCATTTGAATGTTATATGGTTTTTCCACCTTAAATTCAATGTCCATTTGAAAATTATTTGTAAATATGAGAAAAAAATAATAGAATTTGCCAAATTTAAAAAAAAAAAAAAGTAGTATATTTGTAGCAAAAGTATTAGTGATGCATTTCATAGAACAGAGAAATCTAAACAGGTTGGCCAATATTCCAACTATCAAAAGCATAGTTATCAACTTAGGAGAGACGTGTTCTTATGCGAGGAGGATACAATCCAAAGATCCGGAACACCAAATTTCAATTGGATAAGTCCATTTCCAAAAAAAGAATATGTGTGTTTGTGTGTAATTGCTAGGTTGAGAAGAGCAATTGGCTATGATGTGGTTCTTGTAGGGGATTGAAATTTTTATTTTGAAAAAATAGAGAATGTTAAAACATTTGTCCCGATCAGATTGGACCAATTCTGTATGTCTTTAAAAAATCTGGATCTAATAGGATCTGACCCAGGTCCATCACGATTTGGTAACTATGATTAAAAGGTTTTTCATTGGATTGCCCAGCAGTATGGCTGCTAAGGCGAATATATTCAACTTTGCATCATGCATAAGCCTAAAGGTTCAGGAAAATAAAACAATTTAAGTATTTTAGGGATGATTAAAACATTAATGTCTAGAAGTTCAATCATACTGGGGATCATATGCTGCAATTTCTTTGAGAAGAAGAGTTAAAAGTTATAGTGTACAAAATTAAAAACCTAATGGTATACAGATCCCAAACATTTGGGATTTTTGTGATATTTTAAAAATGTATTTTGCTTTTTAGTAATATATTCCAACAAGAGAACCAATTTTACTGTTTTGATCTCTCTCATGGGATCAAGAAAATAGCACACAATCTGAGGTAGCTTGCATAAAATTGCCTTTTTAGCTAACGGGAGCACTCACAATTCTAACAGATTTTCTATGGATGTGAATCAGGAAGATTAATTAAATCTAATCATTAAATTTGATTTAGCAGATGGTTTTGATATTAGCTAGAGGGAACTATTTGAGTTTTATATGAAAGATTAAGCTTTGTGAAAAAGATAGAATTATTCCTTACAATTTATTACCAAGAATTCTGATTTTTGCTTCTTTCAGAGAATTCTGCGAGAATTTGCAGCACAATTTGAGGACCGGGTTAGGGAAAACCTTATCTTAGAAGGGCCAGGTGGGCAGATATGGTCCGTAAGCCGAGATGCGAAGATGAATTTGGTTAGAAAGGCGTGCACATTTCAGAATTGACTCAAAATATGGAAACCCAACTCAGTATTCGTAAGCAAATGCATTATATTTTAAAGGGTGGTTACTGTGATCTGAAAGAAAACAGAGTACATAAGAAAGACATCGATACTCTCCAGGCATGCGAATAAACAGAGCGCTAAAACTACATGGTTATCCAAACCCCAGGCCACTTCTTGCAGGAAAGACTTACAAATTACAAAACTTATTTCACAGATTGTTGACGTGTTTCCCAGGTGCGATCCCAGTAGTTAGAGCTTCGACAGCAAAACATGAGTAGCTAATAAGAGTGGGTAGACGCCTTCAAGTAACAGATGTGTACAAATTTGGGGTAAATGGGTAGCTCATCAAATGCTTGCCTTGAGATGCCCAAGTTGCAGGATAATGCAGCAGCCAAAACCAGAATCTGGTGTGGAAATCCACGGCAAGCATTTGGGTCCTTTCGTAGATGGAGAAAGCAAATGAGATACTCATGACCAGCTGCAGTGAAATACAAATCACTACCCTTGTCTGTATCAGCAGATCCAAAGATTGCACAAATATCCACATAATAGACTAACAGTAATACAAAACTATTTCTAACCACATCCGGTTCCTCATCCCCAACCACTCATCCTTAGTGAACACTGCAAACAGAACAGCAAAATTGAAACTGGGTAAAGATCATGAAATCGACAGAAACAGCCATCGTTATAAAATAGACAAGCTTGCTGCACGTCGGGAAGTTTTGCAGCCCAGGAATTGAGGAAGATATATATTAACTGTATAATAATTTGTTCAAAGCATGCCTGTTTAAGCAGGCACGGGGTGGTGGAAGAGATCTCTGAAACTAAGGCGGAGCAGATTTGGTAGAAGGTAGGCAGATAAAACAGTGATTACAAATATATGCAGATACACGGCAAGCCAATACAGGGAGAGAGAGAGAATTAAATGCAAAAGGTGGCAGACGGAAGCTCCAACACCCGATAAATGCTTTCTGGCTGATAAAAACTTTTTTGGCTTTATTTGTTCATACTTGCATCAATGAAGAGATCCAAAACAATGATGTTAGCGGATTGTTTTATAAAAGCTCCATCATTATTTTTATTATAATTAGCATTATATTTAGCTCCAACATCATTGTTTTATAAAACAATCATATCACTAACTAGATGTGTGTGTGTGTAAATTGCACTTACATTTACATAAAAGTTGCACCTACTTTATTTTAAGGAAGTTTCTTTTTCAGTTGTTTACTGATGGTGGAGATTTGTTTTCCGGTGAGCTATGGCCGGTTTCTTGGTATGAGACAAGTTTTGAGGGGAATTTTTGGACATGAATGTCTATTTAAAAAGTCTATTGGCTAAAAGTATATATCCAAATACATGGAACTTCCTAAAGCTATGTAAGTTTAAAAGATGAGCTACCATTGATTCAAGAATTCTAATAGTTCCAATCAACATTGCACAACTTTTCTGTGTAATAAACACATTCAAGACTTCTGGGTGAATCTCTGCCTATAGCAGTATCAAACAAAGCTACAAACGATCTAGCAGAAATTGTTAACGCTTTGCATTAAGCTAACACTAAAAGTCATCTAGCTTAATTTTACTAGAAAATGCACCTGCTCTAAATTTGTTGCCACTGCAAGGAAGTTCTCGTCTTCCCCTAGAAACTTCAAGTCCACCATCTCCTCATTGTAACCTATAAGCTGTTTGCTGATCCTTAAATCATATTTACCTTCATCACTCTCCACCGGTTCATAAAACAGAAAGCGCTGATCAGCAGTAACACACAACACTCCTTGAGCTGTGGGTTGTAGGACGGCAGATACGAACCCTCCCTTCAGATCATCTTCCCCAGAACTAATAATTGTGTCTGAAGAATTCTGCTCATATAAGCATTTGCCACTGCAATCATTGTAAAGATGATTTGACACAATTCATAATCATGGACAAAATTATAATTGATGTCTAAATAAAAATCGACATTTTGCAAAGATAAAACAGTACAGACACCATGCTCACATGTTTAGTAACACCATACTCAATAAGTAGCTAAAATGAGTAAATGCAGCTGGTCAACTTACCCTTCTGAAACCCATATACGTATAATACCGCGGTTCCCAACCGTCAGAAAGTGCACTGGAGATGTACCACTTTTCTTTTGCTTTTTGTTTGACAGTTGATTCTGGCTCATGCCAGACACCAGCTTTGATACACTTGGAATTACACACACGTTTTCTAGCGATTCATATGTCAGTATTGTCTCTATGAAGCAGTAATCATGTAGGTCCCAAATATTTACCACCTGCAAACTCCAATGTCAACCTTCCAACAAGTTAACCATTAAATTTTATATATATATCTAAAAAGTTCCTGAGAAATGTAAGCTCCGAGGTTCAAAAATCGTGATATGTACAAAAAAGTAAATGTTCTTGCAATTATACTGGAAAAGACAATTAACATTTTTAACAAACTATTCCAGATACATTTAATAAGTGCAATCAGTCAAATACTTGAAATTTTGAATGGAAAAAAATCTTATGGTACTTCAGACAGGATAAACTATACACTAACATTAGTTGTTCCATTACAGCCTATGTTATCGCATTTATCTATTATAATCCATTAAAAAAATTGAATTTGGTGATTTCATAGAAGCAGTATTTCATTCACACAAATTCATGATTAAATTCACCCCCAAATCCAATGACAGATCTCAACAACCATTCAGGTATTATTATTTTTAAAAGTCCATGTAAATTTGCTTTAAAATCTGTCATTCTACCAGTCACAAAAAGTGATTTATTTATCAAACATCCCCTACTCTCTGAATCTTCTGCTCTCAACATTATTCTCCCGGGATGTGGATCATCATTGGCGGGATCATGGGTCTCTCATACCCTAGCCCATCAACTCTTGAATATTCACCATTGTGGGTCTGCTGTGCCCTTCCCTGGATTGATTGATATGGTTACTTGCCAACTTGCTTTGGGAGTTTGCTACTTCAATGAAGGATGTATTGCTCTAACGCCCCTCATATCCTTTAAGCAAGAACAAGCACGATATTGTGTGTTCTATTACATGTTTATTTATTTTGTATAAGCTATTTCTCCTCTTTTATTTATTGGCATTTGTACATTTTATTTATTGGTGTTTGAACGTTAATACGTTTTCTTTCATTCTTTTCTTCCTTTCTAAGTTTCAATTACAGTGTTATGCGGGACGCGTCCCCCAAAACCCAGGAGTCCAGGATGTTCCGAACGTCCTAGGGACGACAGGACGGGGGAAAGGTCCGCCCCACCACATTTTGTGCATGCTATGAATAAAGGAAACGAAACTTCTAGGAAGGAGACATTGTTGAAACTGTGGGTGATGTTGGGGACGTCTGGACGCCCTCGAGATGGTTGAGGGACATCCCAGGGGCGTCCAAACATCCTTGACATCCCCACACATTTTTAAAATTTTTACTTTACAAAAAACACTTTTTTGAGTTTAACCCTAACCCTAAAAGTGACATTCTAAGTTATAAAATGACTCTATGGGCTCATTCCATATCACATTCAATATTCACACTTGAGCAAAGTGAGCAAAGAGAAGGAAAGAAAGAGAAGAAGAAGAAGAGCAAGAGCAAGCGCAAGCAAGAGGTATTTATAATTTTATTTGCTTACAATGCTTGATAATAGTCTCTAGTTTTTAAAATTTAGATTCTATTTGCATTTTTAGGGGTTGTTTTTAAGTTTTGTATCTACATTCACAATGTAATCATGTTTATAGTTTGTAGAATTTTACAAAATGCATACTTGCATAGGGTTTGGTTGTAACTGGTTAGGTTTTTTTTTTTTTAAATAACATCTTAAAACATAAAACTCTTGATTGTTGATTCAATGATTCATTGAATAGGTTTGGCTAGGTTTAACTTTTCCATGATAGTATGATACACATTCCTAGAAACAATAACATTAGGAATTCCGAATACAAAAAGTTTGATAGTAGATACACATGAATGTAGATACAAAAAAGAAAAACTTAATACACCTACAGCAATGTTTGATGTTTTAATTCTTATGTTTTTGTTTTTTAATATTTTTGCATATAGTTATGGGCCTAATAGCATATGGCTTTTTAAGATTTTTTAAATCATTATGACAATGTGATTGCAATTTGCATGTAATTATAACTTATGGCTGTTTTTTTAATTTTTATTCATTGTACAATGCATATAGTTATGAATGTTTTACTTTTTCTTAATCATTGCATATAGTTATACCTCATAGTTATTGTTTTTTTATAAATTGAATTATAATCATTGCCTATATTTATAGTTACCGTTTTTTTTTAATTTATTCATTACATATAGTTATGATTGTTTTTTTAATTCATTACAGCCCCAACAATCATCACCATGAGTTCTTCTTCTAAGTATGGTTATGAATCAAAGGAGGAGAGGGTTGAACTTGAGATAGGTGGAAGTGTTGGTGATGACATAATTGGGGGAGGTGGAGAAGAGAGACAAAATAAAGTGCCAACGGCAACTGGTAGTTCAGTTGGTAGTGCTACTAATTGTCCTCAAATGTTGTCCAGATTTGCCATTGGACCATTTGATAAGAAGAAGCCATTGCAACAATTTGTTGAGATACTTGAGAACCCCAAGTTTGGAGGGGGAGTAAACTATGGAAGTGCAACATATGTGCACTAACTTGGCATGGCAGCATCACCAGGACCAATGCACACTTGTTGCACCTTACAAGAAGGGGGTTGGTCTTTGTAAGGCTCTTTCACTAGAGCAGAGAGCAGAGATGGTGAGACTTTTTAATGGAAATACCACAGACAACGTTCCAAAGTTCGTGGTATTAGCAATGCGGCTAACGCTCCTTTCAGCTCTCATAGGAGTGGCAAAATACTTTGGCTAGTTCTAGTTTTGGAATGACAAAAGTGGAAAGTAGAGTGAAGAGAAAGGTCGCGGGGCCCCCAATCCAATTGTAGACATGTTTGATTCAAAAGCAAGGGAAGAGGCGGATGATGCTATCGAGAACTTTCTCTATGTTGATGGGATCCCATTTCATGTTGTTCGCTCTCCTTATTACAAGGAGGCTATGGCCAAGGTAGCAAAAGCAAGTACAAGTTATGTGCCTCCTGGAGACACCAAACTTAGGACAACAATCTTGGATAGAAATTATTCCAAGGTTCATTTGTTGATGGAGAAGATGAAGGTCGCATGGGTGTCACATGGATGCAGCATTATCATGGATGGGTGGACGGATATTATACATCATCCTCTCATCAATATCATTGTCTCTTGCAAAGATGGACCGTATTTCTTGAGAGCAATTGATTGTTCTGGTAGCGGAAAGATGTTGAGATCCAATTTCATATTTTGATGGATGACATTAATGAGGTTGGACCTTCAAATGTTGTATAGGTCATCACGGATGTAGCTTAAGTGTGCAGAGCAACAGGCAAGCTAGTGGAGCATGCCTACAATCATATTTATTGTACCCCATGTTGTGTGCATGCCATGAACAATGCACTGAAAGACATAGAGAAGATTCAATGGGTCAACAAGATAGTGAATGAGGCTAGGGACATGCAAAAGTTCATATGCAATCACCACACATCATTGGCACTCTTTCGAAAAATTTCGAAGGAATTCCTAAAACCAGTTGACACATGTTTTGCATCCTATTTTATTTTGTTGGAGAGGATGTTTGAGTTATAGGAGCCCCTGCCAATCATGATTATAACATAGGATCAGACTAGGTGGCGTGAGTCGAAGACAACGCAAGGGAAAGAGAGTGAAGGAAGTGGTGTTGAGGGAAACATTTTGGGTTGATATGAAATACATCACATCAATTATAACTCCAATTTTTAGCATCATCAAATATGGGGATTCTAACAGCCCCAATCTTGGTGAGATCTATGAGTGCATTGACAACATGCTTGGGCAAATGAAGGAAGCTATTCGGGTGAGGGACCCCACTTTGGAGTTCTACAATGAACATATTCAGCCCATCATTCAACATAGATGGGAGAAGTTGAACACCCCACTTCATATGGTTGCATATGCACTGAATCCCAAATGGTATGTGGAGAGGCCAAGTAGAGTTATCCCTTTGGATGACGATGAGGTGAAAAAGGGCCTTATGAAGGTCTTTGAAAATGCAGTCCACAAGAGGCTTCACAGATCAGGTTGGAGTGGCTCGACTTCACTGAACTTGATGGGTACAAAACTTTAGCAAAGGTGGACAAGGTAACATTGGCACATGACAAGCCGGTGAGTTGGTGGCGACTATATGGGCGTCCAAGACTATTGCGAACACTTGCAATTCACCTCCTTTCCCAAGTTTCTAGCTCCTTTGCCTCTGAGAGGAATTGGTCTACATATGGTTGGATCCACTCTATTAAGAGGAATAGGCTTACCTCTGCGAGAGCGGAGAAGCTTGTAGTTGTACACAGTGTTTTGCGTCTTATGGATCGCAAGACAACTGAGTACAAGCAAACCCCAACATTACGGTGGGATGTAGATCCCGAGGAGACGAGGTAGGTAGAAGAGGACAATATTATGTAATGGGGATTGATTGGGCTTTCCTTTGAGGACAAGGATGATAGTTCCAGTGAGGAGTTCATGGATGTTGCTTCAGATGTTGATTCTGATTTTTAGGCTGATACTTGTCCTCTTCTTTTTGTAATATTGACAAGTGTTGGTGTATTTGACTTTGAGATTAATGATATGAATATCAGCTATTGTCACTTGATCAACCAGAATGGTTTTATAATTTATTTCAACTTATTTAATTTTAAGTCTAGAATTGAAATGGTTTTATTAAATTATGTATAACTATATTTAATATTTCTATTTCTAACTAATAATTTAAATG
The DNA here is from genome assembly GCA_018340775.1 of Taxus wallichiana var. yunnanensis. NCBI lineage: Eukaryota > Viridiplantae > Streptophyta > Pinopsida > Cupressales > Taxaceae > Taxus > Taxus wallichiana. The sequence goes on from CM031238.1 coordinate 121,800,774, forward strand.
TATTTGATATTTATGATTTCAAGTTTCAATTTATTTAAATCTCAAATGGTTTTATTTCCGCTTATTTATATAGTTTAGTCACTATATTTTTATATTTTAAATATTTATATTTTTTCAAATCAGCCCCCTCACCGTCCCCAAAATTTAGAAATTTTTTGTCATCCCGGAGTCTTAGGTAAGACTGTTCAATTATCAATTGAATTTGGCAAAGGCTATACACCCCCTGGTCCACAAGCTCTAAGGACCATTTTTTTGAAGACATCAAGAGACAAGGTGGCTGATATATGGGCGGATGTCAAAGATCTTAGAAATAAGTTATATCAGATTTATGTATTAAGTTAAATAATAGGAGACATCAACAACAAAAAACAACCAAATGAGAGATATGTTTGTTTGTGTAGGAATGTACAAACCCAAATATACTTATCCTTACCTGAGTTTAATAACGCATCCAAGAGAAACCTAGGTAAAGGTATGGAGGAGTACATCTGGCATTAACAACTCAGAAAACTGATTTAAGTTATCTATAGCAAACGGTGGAACAAATCCTAAAAAGAAGCTGAGATTTGAGTTTAAATTCAAGTCTAACAAAAACTTGATACAAATGGCCAAAATAGTCGTATTCAAGTGGAAGTTTAATGGAGTTGATTTAGATACCACTAGCAACATTTAAATTGTCAAGGGAGCCCACTTTAGAATACTCGTGCCAAAGAGTATTCTACTGAACAAAGAATCCCAAAAGATTTGACAGATAAGACTGCAAAATTCAGGGTAGCCAATGCAGAGGGCCTAGCAACCAATCAATAGATTCAGGAAGCATTTCCAAAGACTTGGGATCCATGTTGGTTTTTCCCCTGTTGTGACGATGCAGATAATTTCAGACTCTATATCTTGATGCTTTTTAAAAGATATTGATTTTTGTAAGACAGTTATCAAACCGGGTAATCAAAGTTGTATCAACAAGACTTGTTCTAAAATTGACATTTCAAGAAACATTTGTTTCGATTTGAAAAATATTAAATATTTAAAATAATACATGTTTCTTAAAAAACACAAAATAAGTTTGAAATATTTTTTAAAATAGCGTTATGAGGTTGCTGGGCCTGCAAATTTATTATAAATATATGCTATCTTCTTTAATCTTGCAAAGTTCTTGCAGATCTTTATCAAATATATTACATACATGCGAAAAAATTTAATATATAACACTAAATACAAATGTTTATAACTTCATAAAATACAAAGTTATATTAGCATTTAAAAAAATGGCCACCAGAATATACTAAACTTTAGGTTTAAATATTTATGAATATAGACTATTCTGAATATTTTTGTTGTTTCAACTGACATAAACTATCTGCTAAGCAAGCCACAATTCATTTGTAATTTACTAATAAAATGAATTAAGGTATGAATGTCAAGGTTAAAATGGTATATAATATTTAATGCAAGACCAAGAAACACCATGCAACTCGAACAATCCCTAACGCACACTGCGGCATGTCTCACACAAAGACAAGGCTGGAAAAAAACCACCAAAAAAAAAAAAATTAAAGCAGCCTATAGCAACAAATCCAGCAGTGCGAAATTCATCCACCATGTGCTTCCAGCTTCTTTAGATTTAAACAGCACAACAGAAGGGTGGGTTGACAACAGTCAGTGTCGTTTAAGAGCTCAATTTCTTACACTTTGACATTCATAGTCATGGATTATTTGTTTAACAAATTTCCTTATAAACTTCAAGTTTCCACGATCCATAATGTTTATGAAACAAGCTTCCATAAAAATTGAATAGAAAGATTTTAATTCATGTTTCAGGCCTTTGTTTGTGGCCCGTCATTGGGATAATTAATTCAGATTACAGATTGGAGCACCTTATATAGATAGACTCCATATACAATTAGAGAATCATGGGTTCTTCCCTAGGTAGTCAGTGCAACCCGCCCCTCCCCCAGCCTTGAACCCAACCTGGGTATGTCCCCGGCATGTGGTACGGGTACAGTACCCCTTGGGTGCATTCTGGATGTACAGGTACACCCAGGTACATCTGCAGGATGTACCCAAGGGATACCCACAGTCTAAAATATGTTTTTTAATTATTTTTTCAATTTTTCATTGAAAATTCAGCATAAAAATATAATTAAAAACTTTGGAGTATTGTTACTGGAGCTTCTCACGGGCAAAATATCATTGCAATCCTTCCTCAATGGACAAGCCATGGATCTACAGAGATGGTTCCGTTCTGTAAGGGAAGAAGAAATTGCATTAGGGGTTAATATTGATAGTTCTGTTTCTGCAAGCGAGAACTTTGAGGAAAGATTGGTCCTTCTAAACATATCAATGGCATGTGTAAACTAGAATTGCTGGAGCCAGACTTGCAGCATCATATATAAACATCTACATTGCAAACAAAGGGATTGTTGCTCCTGTATTTGGAGATGAGTAAAGGGATAAGGAAGCCTTTGATGTCCTTTCTGCAGCTTTTCCTGATTAAAAAAGTTGTAATGATATCAGGTGCAAGGGAATTTGTACTCAGCAGTGGTAATATTAAAATTATGCACCACATGATGTTGATATTGATGCTCTCAATGAAGAGCAAGATGGCTGTGAATATTAATTTTGATGTAATTAATTATGATCAGCACATGACATTTGAGATATTTGATTATTATGACATTTGGCATTCAGATAATATTTTCATTTTTGTGGTTATTTTGTTTTTTATATGCATACTATATGGTTAATGTCTCTAATTTCTGATTTATTAGGCTATAATTTCTATATTTTTATTTAGGTACCCAAGGCAAAAAAACAAAATCATCATACCTGTGTGCCGGTTACTTCATACCCATACCCAAATCGCACCGGAACCAGCTACTTAGGTTCTTCCTTGTCACCTGTGGTGGCTGATCTGTTCACCAAGAAATTTGAGGAACAAGCCTTAAACTAATACCACTTACAACCAAAAGTGTCGAAGAGGTGTCTTTGATAGCATTAATTACACTAAGAAGTTGGAAGAATACAGTTTCCTATTTTTCTTGGACATGTTACTTACAAGGGAAGAAGACGACTCCCTAGCGAGACACATATTAAAAAAGAATCCCAATAAGTGAGACCTCCAAACCCATCCTATGACACTGGTGTTAAAAAAACCTTTGCCAACAAGGTCATTGGAATTGCAGATAAAGAACACATAGAACAAGAATTACAGCATTTGAGGAAGGTACTTAAGAAGAATGGATAAATAAGATGCAGATATCTAGAGACCTAACATAAAGAAAATTCAACCACGCACCAAGATCAAGATGAGATAGCTTAGCTTCCTAAGGCATGTTTTCCATATTGCAAAGGGATTTCTAACAAGATACCAAGAATATTGAGAAGAAACAACATGACGCCCATCTTATTGTTTAATTACGTGATTGAGAAGATGCTAGACCCCCAAAGATCCACTAAATCCAAAATCTAGTAGACGGGTATACCATGTCCGTTGCTCATGTGGCTTGTCTCACGTTTGTGAAACAAGAAGGTCCATTCAAAAAAAAACAAGGAACACAACTCAGGCAATCATCATTGTCATGTACGACTCTTGGTGCTAGCAAAACATTCACATAAAACCACACACGTAATCCACATAGGGGGCATAAAAGTTTTAGTGACAGAAAATAATTTCAAGCAGAGAAAATTAAGAGAAGAAATGGAAATTGGGAAGCAAGCAAATAGTTTAAATGGAGATGGAAGTTTAGATCCTAGTGACTCTTGGGATACAATTATTCACAAACGTAGAAGGTAAAATAATCCTCTATCAAAATTTTATTACTTATGTGATTAATTGGTATATTCCTTTTAAGTGCTAGCAGAACATTCGGGTAAAACCACACATGTAATCCAAGTGGAAGACAGAAGTTTTAGTTAAAAAAATCATTTCATGAAGAGAAAATTTAGAGAAAAAATAGAAATTGAAAGCCTGCTAATATTGAAAGTTTAGATCTTAGCAACTCTTGGAAGACACTTATTCACAAACTTCGCAGGTAAAATGATTCTCCATCAAAATTTTATTGCTTATGTGATTAACTGTTAAATTTAAAATCATGTAAAAAACATTGAAAGACTGAAATTTATTTATGAAGACTCAATTGTGTTTATTGTATTCAACATAGACTTGTAAGAACTCCCTACCTCTAATTGCAGATGCAGTTATCTATGTAAGATGCTCTGATCTGTAATCTGAATCAACAATCTGATGAAGGGCCATAAAGAGTGGCCTGAAACATCAATTTAAATCTTTCTACACATTTTCTTCCTGAAGCTTTGTACTTAACAATATTTCTTGTTCGAATTAACAATTGGAAACTAAAAACATCCAGAACAAACAAGTTCAGTCAGGATGAAAAGTTCAGTCCAAACCAAAAGCCCAACCAAAAATGGTAACTATGCTAAGTACACACTCAATATAATAGAAGAGATCTGTGATAATGCATATGCCTCTGCCCAGTTCTATTTTATTTCCTTCAGATTTTCTGTCAGCTTTATAAATTATGTTCGATGCCACAAACTAGAAGAGCCATAATTGGTTTTGGCCAAGCTTGTTTACTGTGAAACACTACACTACCAAAACAAGTCAGAGTCCCTCGCAACACAATCCAAAGAAAATATCACAAAGTAGGTAGACCATGGGAAGAAGAAAACATAGCTGGAGGTACAGTTGCCATAGCTGATTGGGATTCAGAAGAGCCTGACTCACTTGACTTCAGCTCTCCGTGCATATGCTTCCTTAATATGTTTCTTCAAATGGCTCTCTGCTATAAGTTTGCACTATTTGGAACATTTCACCATATGAACAGCCTCCTACATTCTTCTTGCAATTGATCACCTTCAGTTTTCACCATCTCAAGTCAGCCACCCAAGATTTTGGTTGTGCCAACTCTAGCTCACATTCATCAACTATATTAGTTGGTTCTGAGTAAGCTGGGTCTGCTGGCAAAGCTGCTCTTGAAATATTTATTGCATGCTGATCCTCCATCTGATTACACAAACCCTCATTTGTGAGTGTGACTTTGGCCTCCTCATTTTATAGTCGGCATATTGTTCGGCTTGCTCATCACACCAATGGTTTTATACAGATGTTGACAAATAGAGAAAATTAAAAACCTTTAATCACAAGCAGCCTCAAAAACTTTCCCATTGGAGGCATCGGCAATGATTGGGACAATAAGTTATTTATAAAAGACACGAAGTGTAAGACCCATCAATGACCCAAATTGGTGGATAGTGGATAGAGGAAGAGCTAAGCAAAAGGAAGAACACATGGATGAAACAAAACAATTAGTACATGGGACATTAACATGCAAGAGAGTATGTGTGCAAGAAATTCAGAAAGCGATGTGGACAAAGCAACTTGGGCGGAAGAAGGCATACTATATCAAAGTGTTGAACTCCAAATGGGACCATGACGAAACGACCTACATAGAAGGTGAAATCAAGTGGAAGGAAAAAATATCAAAGGCCTAGATATGAATCCGAAATTTCGCGAGACTAGTAGGGCAGCCCTTGGGGCAAGTGTATGTATTAGTGCAGAATACTTCTACATCAGCTCTTTGTCCCATAGACTACTTGGCCCGGATGTTATTAAAATCTTTCATTCATTCAATTATTGCTAGAAAAAATAAGCAGTGTAGAGAGAAACAATCACAGTGAAAGCAATAAGAAATAAACAGATCCAAAACACATACACAGATATTACGTGGAAAACCCGGTAATGTACCAAGTAAAAACCATAGGCAAAGGTCTCTCAGTATTTTATTACTCAGGAATAAATTTGTTGTTACATCAATGGCAGTCACCACGCACTAGCTCTAATGATTACAATCCTGTACAATCATACAACTTTACTATTCATGGGTTCCTTTTATAGAAAGAACTCGTAGTACAATACCGTGTGTAGTACAAATTGTGTGTAGTATAAACCGTGTACTGTATTGTACAGACTCCCCAAAGACGTGTCATATGCTCGGGTCAACCTGCCAGCTTGGTCGCTACCTGCTCACTCAATGCTGACTTCACATACCAACAATCTCCCACTTGAAGTCAGATTTCTTCCCTGCAAATTACTCCTCCTGAAAACCAATGCCTCATGTTGCCACTCAATTAATAAGCAAGCCAAGAGAAGTTCTGCACCAAATGAACTTCTCTCTTCCAATGGGTTTTGTCAACATATCTGTTGGGTTTATATGTGTGTATCTTGGCTAAAGAGATTTGACCTTCTTCCACCACATCACGTACAAAGTGATATTGCACATCTATATGCTTCGTTTTGGCATGGTATGTTGGGTTTCGTGCTAAGTGCAAAGCACTCTAGCTGTCACAATGCAACACCATTTTATCCTGCTTGACCTACAACTCACCCAAAAGCCTATGAAGCCAAACCCTTCTCACAAGCCTTTATAGCTATCATATATTCAGCCTCAATAATGGACAAAGCTACCACTAACTGGAGCTTAGAGACCCAACTGCACTTCTGCTAAGGAGAAAACAAACCCTGTAGTGGACTTTCTCCTATCTCTGTCACCACCAAAATTTGCATCCACATAACCATTTACCTAAAGACTACTCCCACGCAAATAGCAACATCGAAGTGTCTCTCAAATATCTAAGAATCCACTTCACAGTCGTCCAATGATCATATCCAGATTCGCCATGTAACGATTGACTACTCCCACTGCTTGTGCAATGCCTGGTCTGGTGCACACCATGGGGAACCCAAGACTTCCTACCGTTGATGAGTACGGTACATGGGACATATGAGTTTTCTCTACTTCAATGCTAGGGGATTACTCCAAAGACAATTTAATATGAACAGGAAATGGGGTACTAATTGGCTAGGCATTCTACATATTGAAGTGTTGCAAAACCTTTTCCACATAAGTCTTTTGTGACAGGAGCTTCCTATTCTTTCTATCTCTATGTATCCTCATCCCAAGAATCTAATTCGCACCTCTTAAGTCCTTCATTCCAAACTCCCTAGCAATTTGAGCTTTCAATCAGATGATTTTGTGCATGTTGGGACCTAGCTACCAACATATCATCAACATACAAAAGTAAAATAATGAAACTACCATCTTCATACCTTTGAAAGTAGGCACAATGATCAGCCTCACATCTACTAAACCCCAAGCTCATCATGAAGGAGTCAAATCGTTTGTACCAACATCTTGGCATTTGTTTTAGACCATACAACAATTTTTTCAACTTGCAAACAAGATTCTCTTTGCCTCTTTCCTCAAAACATTCCGGTTGCTGCATATAAATTTCCTTAGAAAGATCGGCGTGCAAGAAGGCTGTTTTAACATCTAACTGTTCTAACTCTAAATCAAGACTAGCAACAAGAGCCAAAACAACTCTAATTGTACTTGAGTCATACAACAGGTGAAAAATTTCATCAAAATCAATACCAAATTTCTGCACATACCCCTTGGCCACCAACGAGCTTTATACCGCTCCATGTTATCATTTATGTCCTTTTTCAGTTTGAAGACCCACTTGTTCCCAATAGCTTTTCGCCCCTTAGGCAATGGCACAAGCTCCCATGTCTTATTTTTATGTAGAGCTTCCATCTCTTCCTCCATGGCAGCTCTCCATTTGCTTGCATCTTCAACTTTGCAAGCCTCCTGATATGAGCTAGGCTCACCAACATCAGTAACTAATGCATAAGCTGAATTACAACTAGGAGAGTACCTTTCTGGTGGTCTGGTTACTCTAGTGGATCTCCTCACAAAGTGTGATGTGTCACCTTGTGGCTCATCTGGTTGTTGTTCTTCCTCATCATATTCCTGATTTTGATCGTTATCTTGCTGATTTTCATGAACAAGTGGCTGATTTTCATCCTGCACCTCCATATCAACATCATATGTTTCCACCTCTACTGGAACAAATTCTGAACTTTGTTGTTCTTCACTTCTTTGCACTGATATTTCATTAAATTTGACATCTCAGCTAATCACTAGTTTGTGGGCAGCAGCATCCCACAACCTGTACCCCTTTGTACCATCTGCATAGCCAAGAAAAATACATTTTACTGAGACATTACGTCCAACTTATTCCTCTTTTCTTTAGGAATGTGAACATAAGCATCAAAACCAAAAACACGAAGAAAGGAATAATCAACAAGTTTCCCTGTCCACACTTCTTCAGGAATTTTAAGATCTAGAGTTGTAGTAGGTGACCTGTTGATCAAAAAACAGGTTGTATTAACAGCCTCACCCCAAAATTTCTGCTCCAAACCAGCAGTGCTCAACATACATCTAGCTTGCTCCATGATTGTACGGTTCATCCTTTCAGCAACACCATTTTGTTGTGGTGTTCTAGGAACTGTCAATTGTCTTGCTATGCCATGCTCACTACAGAATCCATTAAACTCCTTTGAACAAAATTCCCCTCTATCAGTTCTTAGACATTTTATTGTTTTACTCTTTTGGTTTTCTACTAGAGCTTTAAACTTCTTGAAACAAGAAAAAACTTCTGATTTCTTCTTTAAAAGATAAATCCACACCTTACGGGAACAATCATCTATAAATGAAACAAAATATGACGCCACTTGGTCGCCCAACAATAAGGGCTCAAATATAGGTTCATTCTTATGGGTTTTGCTCTACACATTGTCTAACACTATATTATCACTAGGTGCATTGTCACATGCTCCACATATGGACCGTTGTCGCACAACAATGGTTATCACAATCTTGGGTTTCAAATGGTTAGCAATAAATCAGCTAATTTTATTAAGCACCGTAGTTTACAAGTCATTTCTTGCAATTGCTTTGTCTAATTCAATTCATATGGTTAACGTCGTACTTGTTTTCTTGTAGGATTGCCCTCATTCTTCAACTATGACCCACCATCTACGATAATGGTTATCAAGTTTCTTCGAGCATTTCCATGTGTACTATTGCCTAAAAGGAACAATAACCAAATCGTACCAAGCCAAGAACACGATGCTAATCAAACACCACGATCAATAAGATGAAAGCAATTCGCCAAAATAACTTTACATAAAACCTTTGCAAACAAATGAGCAACAATATCATATATTATTATGGAACTCAATGAAATACAATGAGAATGGGCCTTGCTTATATAGGCAAGAAATAACAATCTAAGAACCAGTCAAGGTCGTAGATCAAGCCATAAATCAAGGAAATAACTAGTCATCAAAGAACTAGTCAAGACCATAGATTTAGGAGAGAACTAGACATCAAGATCTAGTCAATACCATAGATCAAGGAAAGAACTAGTCAATATCATAGATCAAGGAAAGAACTATACCTAACTAGATAATATCTCCTAATATCTAAATAAGATAAAAGAAATATCTACACACATAAGTGGGTGAAGATAAATACAATAAAGGTAAATAAAGTACCTAGGTGAACATGAGCTAAGGCAAATACCTACTTTAACACCCCCTCTCAAGTGAAGCTATGGGCCAAAATAGAAGTGGCATGTCCACGGATGAGTCCCTGAACTAGGCACGATGAGGTACTCATGTACAATAACTGGGAAAAAGGGACACCGTAAGGTACCCAAAACCAGTAACAAAGTAAAGAGAGTAAAAACCCATTGCAAGGCATCCCAAGAAGCTCGGCTCAAAAAAATCATACAATCTTGAAGAAGTTTGGTGTGCACTGTGGTCTGAATCCACTGCTCGATCACAAAACTCAAAAACAACTGACACTGGGCTTCACCAAAATAGCTCCATACAAAGAGACTATCAACGGAGTGATGTCGAAAGTGCAAAAACAAACACCAAACATAATGTGATCAACTGCTACAAATAGGTGTGTCACGATCCAAGAACAATAACCAAAGCAACAAGGAAAGGACACAAACTCCAAAGTGTCACGATCTAAGAAAATCCAAGGTAACAAGGCAAGGACACAAAACCCGAAGAAGTAGGATCAACACCACACCCTCCCATACTGCTGAATGGGTGGAGTGAAGCTACAAATCTGTATGAGTTGCCCAAAATCAACTACTCGAACACTGACAAAATGACACTGGATTTCACCAGAATAGATCCCCCACAAGAAATACATCAACATGTCGAAGTGTCGAAAATACGAGATACAAAATCTCTCAACCAACAAGAGAGATACACTACACTCAAGCTAAAGAAAAATGCTCAAAACAAAGAGCATTACAATGCGAAGGTATAAAAGTGGAGCAAGAGGCCGAATGGTGGAAGAGCCACGCTTGTAGAGTCCTCTCAATGAATGTCTATGTCGCCGCCACGAATGATCGGGATATCCACCCCAAATAAACATACGGATGGATGAAGAAGATGTCCGAATATGACTTGGTGCAAAATGCATAATGGGTGCATGTAAAAGAACATCGAATGTGTGTCGGGTTGATTATGTCTCGCATACTGAAATCTTAGGTTTCTCAAGCCCGAGTGAAGATGCAGAACTCATGTGTTGCTCATGATCCTTGGAAATAGTCAAGCGAACAAAAAAATGAGCTTTGTCATTTGTGATCCCAATAAAGTATCTCGCTCAAAAACCAATGTCATGACGAGAATTCCACTTAACATGTGGAATATGGGAAACAATACCTTGTGAATGTCTCACAATACCTCTCACAGTGAAACCCATAGAACAGAGCATGCGAGAACTGATTGCAGTGGTATGCTTCTCAAAAAATCCATGCGATTGAGCAAAAGTAGGATACACAACATGTGGTACTTGTAATAGGCACAATGTGGAAGAACATGCGAAAGAATAAGCCTCGCAGATTAGGAGCATCAAGAGCGAGAAACAGGCTCAAAGACCGCGGCGGATCAATGTCAGTGGGTACAAGAGCAACAACTGCAAGTGGACTAGGAGCATGGATATGACTGTGCACAATATGATGGTGATGTTGTAGGCTAGCAAGTTTCTGCTATAGGGAGTGTAATATTGTATCCTTATCGTGAATGAGTGATCAGTAGACAAGAATTTCGCTTCTTAAGCGATCTATTTTCTTCCACAAATTTTACAATATCCTCTTGAAGTCCACACACTTCAGAGAAAACATATCATTCTCAAAATCCATGATAGATACAAGAATGCAACTCCCAAAAGTTTAGGACATCGGGCTCAGCCGAAATTGCGTCCACAATTGATTACAACACTCCTCCATATTTAGCATTTTATAATTATAGTGCAATTCTCAAAATAAATATTTCCAATGGAAAGAGCACAAAAAAATAAGAACTTTTGCAAAAAACGACACTCAAAACCGAGTTACCGATCAAAAGATACAAACTTTTCAATATTATGCTCTGCTATTTATTTTAGTTGCCACTAAAACAAAATAAAATACTCTTGCCTTCACCACAAAAAAATTAAAGCGGGTAGGAGTTAAGCACCTACTAGTAGGAATCACAAGCTTTAAGCCCTCATATGACCATACCATATGACCAAGAGCTAAAGATTTCAATGGGTTTCAAGACCTGTGTGGATAGTGACATGTGGTTGTGAAAATAGCAGATATCTGAAATTACCCAAAATGGCAAATTCCATTCACGGCCGTCGTGGTACCCTCGCTAAAAAAGTAAAGTTCCAAATCCTTCACATGCAATGCCAAAAAAGCTCGCCACACTTGAGAAAAAACCCACCGTAGATCTCGCGAAATCCAAAAAACCCAGAAAATGAATTCCTCGGTTTCTTAACCGTCTGGCACAAATCCTGAGGCAAACCATGTGCATTTCATTGCAACCACAATAAAAACCAAAAAAACAATCGCCCTTAGAAATGGCCGAGTTTACAATCAATCTTAGGGTTTTCCCCGCCTTCCGGATCCAATAGAAGCCTTTGTTTTGCATAAAAGCATACGCGAAACAAAATACGACCTAATCCCAAATATATGAATATAAAAGAATTTATTTGCAAAATAAAACTTACGAGATTTAATGTCAACAACAATCTCCTGCTCTGATACCATAAAAAGAACGATAACCAGATCGTACCAAACCAAGAACACAGATGATAATCAAACACCATGATCAATAAGATGAAAGCAATTCGCCAGAATAACTTTACATAAAATCTTTGCAAACAAATGAGCAAAGAATATCATATATTATTATGGAACTCAATGAAATACTATGAGAATGGGCCTTGCTTATATAGGCGAAGGAATAACAATCTAAGAACCACCAAAGTCGTAGATCAAGCCATAAATCAAGGAAATAACTAGTCATCAAAGAACTAATCAAGACCATAGATTTAGGAGAGAACTAGACATCAAGGTATAGTCAATACCATAGATCAAGGAAAGAACTAGTCAATACCATAAATCAAGGAAGAACTATACCTAACTATATAATATCTCTAATATCTAAATAAGATAAAAGAAATATCCACACACATAAGTGGGTGAGGATAAATACAATAAAGGTAAATAAAGTACCTAGGTGAACATGAGCTAAGGTAAATACCTACTCTAACATTGCCAACCTTCCTACTACATCAATTATCGGTAACATTGGGTCAATCACTTGGTTCATGCAACAATAAGGGCTCGAATATAGGTTCATTCTTATGGGTTTTGCTCTACACATTGTCCTAACACTATATTATCACATGCTCCACATATGGACCATTGTCGAGTACAATAGTGGTTATCGCAATCTAGGGTTTCAAATGGTTAGCAATAAATCAGCTAACTTTATTAAGCACCATAGTTTACAAGCCATTTCTTTGATCGCTTTGTCTAATTCAATTCATATGGTTAACACCATACTTGTTAGCTCGTAGGATTGCCTTCATTCTTCAACTATGACCCTCTTGACTTTCACCCAAGCTTCACCAAGTCTTTCTTACTTCGTTCTTGGGTCAAGTACATGGATTTCTTCAATTGTCTTTGAAGTGATCACCATTAGTTTTTGTCCTCGCCTAAGACAATAATGTTGAGATCCACCCTAAACACTTGCTTCAATTGTTGGCATCATTATTATCCCTAAGCCCTCACCATCTAATGAGAAGTCCTAGATTATTCATGTTTGTGGGACAATCTCTTGCGTAATGTCTCAAATCATTACACTAATGTCTTTGCACGATTGATCAACCTTGGGAGTGATACTAAATTAACTACTACCTTCACCACTATTAATGTAGCATCTATTGTTAATTTTTATTACGATAACCACTACGAGACAATCCCCCATTGCTTTGATATGATTATTTTGGGGCTTGACCGGAGTAGTATGTGGTGTTGATGGCTCCCATTGTTGGAAGCATACTTGGGAACTCTTGTTTCGTAAATTGTATAGGAAATCCTTGACTGAATACACTATAACTTGGAAATGTCATAGAAAATTTTCTTTCAACAATCAGCCTTGTTGTGACCTTTTGTGTTGTAGTCAATTTACCAAAGATCCTTGCTTCTTTCTTGGTGTCCTTTAGCTTGTTCATAATTCAACACATGTCCCTTTTGAGAGGTTGGCACTAATTTTTGTTCATTGTCATCATTGAACTCCAAATCATCATCGTTGCTCCTCTTTCTCGAATGTGAGGAAGTCTTATTTCCACTCTCAATATCCATTGCTCTATTATATGCATCTTCTTAAAACAAAGGTGGAACCACCTTCATTTTCCTCCACACTAAGGGGTTTAACTACCTCGATGAACTGCCACTTTTTTGAGCCCTCAGTTGGTTTCTTGCTAAGTTTTGCAAAACATCTTTAGAACTTCTATTATAGGCCCATACAATTTCATGTTTAACTTGTCCGGTGTTGTAAATCTCTTCAAAACTTTCATTCTCATCTCTCGAGAACTTGCATTCTTTTTCGAATGCTTTTACAAATTGTCCCGTAAGGAATTGTCACTTGGTGCATCCCTAAATCTATAGTCACCCCTCATGAGTGGTTGGAAACAACCACATTCTGTGACATTCATGTCTGCACATTTGTAGTCTAGATGGTAGTATGTGTTGTTCTGCAATGCTGCACTGGGTCTTCAATCCATCACAAATAAACTTCTGTGTTTTTCTCTCTGAATTTGGACTTGGTGGAGTGCTCATAATCTATGTCACAGAATTCCCTGAATATCAAACAATAAATTCAGATTTGGAGAAACCCTAAAAAAATTACAATTTTACAATCAAAATCTCCAAAATAATCGATGAAATAGTTGGTTACATTTTTAAACCTCGTCTTCAATGTCGGCCACAATCTCTGGGGGCTTTTATTTGTCTTTATGGGGCCTCCATCTCCATTATTTGGCAATCACAAACAATTTGCAGCAAGTTGTAGCAGGTCAATGATTTGCAACAAGATGTGAAGATTTTTGTTAACTGTGATTCAATGAAATGCAAATAAATTTGTAGTTGCTGGCTAAAACTTGAGGTGTCACTTATTCTATGACATGCACAGTGATTTTTTTGCTGCATTGAAAACCTGTGTTCCTGCACTGCATTCAGTTTTAGACTTCCCTCATCCTTAAGTTTGTTTTTAATTACTTTATAAACATGCAACCTCCTCAAAAGTTTAAAATTTAATTGTAGTTTTATTTATTATTGTTGTTGTTTGGATATTGTTATAGTTTTAACTCTTATCAAATAGTTGTGTTAAATATATTCACTTTTAGGGTTTTCATTTAGCTATAGTTTTAATTTTTAGTTTTATTTTCCTAAAATTAAAGTTTTATTATACTGGAATGTGTTAGTAAAATTAGGGTTTACGTTGAGTGATGGAAGCGGTGAATGGCTCTGGCAATGGCTCTAGAGGCTTACGAACCGGAGAACACACACAAAGCAAGCCTTGCCCCGAAATCAAGAGTGGATTCATGACCGGCACAGGCATCAAGGAGGATCAGAAGATCCTTCATGCCTTCAACTCCTTGCATAGAGAGGATCGGTTGGCCTATATTGACAATTTGAAGGCTAAAGGACTGTTGAAACCTGACCCTAACCCTGGTCCGTCCCCCTGCCGTAGAAAATAATAAGACCTCTCCAGGTCTCATTTGGCGGTTCGGCGCGGTGTCCTTAGTTGGGTGCAAGGCGTTCACGGCAAGCAGTGTGGTGGAGAGGAGCCTTCTCAAGTCATCACCACCAAACTTGCTTCCTTGAAGGATGTCGTGCAGCAAAAAAAGACTTCAACTAGATCAACCCGCAAGCGTATATCGTCGATCTTGCAGAGGAGATGCCGCTATTAAGCTTGGAAAACCCTGAGGTAGATGCCCACCTTCAATTGTTGTCTCAACTGGTAGTTATTGGAAGATTCAATGGATTGTGGCCGGCCTCCTCAGCCCTCTCTCTGTGGGTTTCAGAAAATTGGTCTAAAAACTACGAAATATCTTTTTGCTCCAAGGGTTTCTTTGTGGTGCAGTTCAAGGAGGCAAAAGAATATCGAAATGATTATCAAATGGCTTGTGGTTCTAGGGCAATGCGGGATTGTTTCTCACACCTTGGTTCCCAGAGTTTGATCTAAATACTTTATTCGTCACAAAAATGCTTGTGTGTGTTCGGCTCCCAAACCTTCCACTGCATTTTTGGTATGCTCTCAAAGATATCGGTAATGTTCTGGGTAGATTCTTAAAGGTGGATCATGTCAGTCAACGGCAAGACTTCGTACCTACGCTAGATTTTGCGCAGATTAATTTAAGCGAAGGCTTGCCTGATAAGATTTTAATGAAATTGGGGAATCTTCATCACGTCCAATCCCTAGATTATGAGAATACAGCTTTCCAGTGTCATATTTGCAAGTCTCCTGGTCATTTGCGGGTGTCTTGCCCTGCAAGGCCAAAAGAACACCCAACGGAGAAGAAATATGTCGTCTCCTAGTGGTTGGGACAATCCCTCCTTGATTCAAGCACATGATACAGACCTGTATGGCGGTCCCGGAGAGCCTCGTCAATCAGATTTAGAGAAAGGATTTGAGCGTCCTGACGAAAGGACCTTCGTGGACGGGCCAAGGGGTTGTCCGATCGCAACAGGTGGTGTGAAGAGGGGTCATGAATCTGATAAATTGGACTCAGACCGGGAGGGTGTTTCTGGTAGTTTTGAGTCCCGGTTGGGCTCAAATAATCTTATATTAGTGGTGGCCTCGATCCGGGTCAGTGGCAAGAGGTCAGAAAGAAAAAGCTTGACTATTATCCCTCGCTCGAAGAGCAATATTATTTGGGGTTTGTCTTGTATCGCGTTTGTTTGTTTGGTTCTATTGTTGTGTTGGGGTCGGCTTGTTGGCCCCTTCTTGTGTTTGTACTCCAGTTTATAGCTCCAAATAACAAGACATTTATCTATCAAAAAAATAGGGTTTACGTTTAGTTATACACTTGTACTTTTTATTTTTTATTTTCTTAAAATTAAAGTTTTATTATATTGGAATGTGTTTTTAAAATTAAAGTTCTAGTTTAAGATTTTTAAAAAGCTCTAATTTAAGATTTTTAACTATTTAAAACACATTATTTATCATTTTAGATTTTATTTTTTTGTAACCTATGTTAAATTCAAGGCTTTAAGGAGTGATGTAATTAGATTAGTGTTTTATGATATTACATTAATATTTTTTTATTTTTTACTTTTTATTTAAATTAATTTGTATTGGATTAAAATAGATTTTATTTTTCGTTAAATTTTTTTGTTTATTTGATTTTAGATTCTCATTTTTGGTTTTCATTTAAGTTTTAATTAATTTTCAAAAAGTTTTTATTGTTTTATCACTAATATTAATTTGAACTTATTGATGATAATTTTATTATTATTAATTAAAAATAAAATAATAAATGAAGTTTTCTATACTTTGAACTTATTGACGATTTTTTCCCCAAATTTTATTGGGCGACGAACTTATTTCGGATTTTATCCTCGCCAAACACAAACCTAGTGACTTAGGTCATAATTGTCGGCCTTATGTAGCTTTGATGCGGCTCTACTGGTATAAACATCCTCCTTAGAAATCTCTATTGCAAGTTTTCCTCTACTCTCTCTGCAATGTCGGACACATCTCAAATCCTCGACCCTTGTTTTAACCTGAGCGATTTGTACACTTTGCTTTTTTTGTTGCTAGATGCCTCTCTTGCATTGCTCACTCCAATTTGTCCCATGCTCTTCCCTGGTCTTCTTGGTTCAACCTCTTCATTAATAGATCTTGAATGCACCATATAATTCTTTCGTAGCGGTCTCTCTTCTCATGTGAGGAAGTCATTTTAGTATAACTTTGACTCAAGATAAAGAGTTCCTTCAAAGCGAGGGGACTTTGGTAGGGTTCTTGTTCGAAAACTTTGTTGATTCTTCTCTATGTTGCCAGGAAATGCCCGCCACCCCCCCCGTATCCAGGCCTAAACGTTTCCGGTATGGAAACAAGTACAAAACGTCCCAAAAACAAGCGTTTCGGAAACATCCCCGGCGTTTCAGACATTTTGCAGCTTATATATTATAAGGAAGAGTTTATTCCAGTTTGTTGTTGTGTTACTCCACTTAATCTTTTCAAATATAGCCTATATTTTTGCTCGAGAGAATTTTCCAAACCCAAGAATAAGTTACAGCGTGCTCAATCAGTAAAGTCTTATAACATTGAAACTATACTAACAAGGAGGCACATTAAACAAGCCTAAAGATGGTTTGGGTCAGAATAGTAATCCAAGGAAAGCAGGAAGAATTTAGCAGAAACCAAGAAATGTCAGGCTAGAAAACAAGATTTGACTAAGTATATTACTGCTCCTTAGACTAGAATTTTCCATTGGAATCCTCAATCAAATGAATACAAAGAAGTAGGTTACAACTATAATCTTTGAAACATGGATGCATGACAGATGATTATGAAGAAAATCTAGATGATATATTCTAAAATCTAGATTATAATCATGTCTATATAAAACATTGAAATTGTAACCTTGTTGAATGATGAATCTTTAGAATTTCAATGAATCCAAAATATTTTGAGTGCTTTATCTCTTATGGTCCATGGACTAAAATTTTGAAAATGAGTACTATGCATATGTGTGTGTGTGCGATATATATATATATATATTTTTATAATATATTGTATGGATGTTTGTATAATGTTTCGTACCCAAGGTTTTTTTGAAAATCGGCGTTTCCGTGTTTCGAACCCGTACCCGTACCCGTTTCCTGGCAACATAGATTCTTATACATCACCCACAAACCCAAACTAGTGGACAAGTTTTGCACTTCCTCCAAATGGGGTAGTTGTCTCTATTCACTCCTCATCCATGAGTGGCACATGATCTCTAGTTCTGGCTGAACCCTTAGTTTCGACTCCGGCACCAACTTCTACTCATGCTTCAGCTTCAGCTTTCACTACAGCTCTAAACATGTCTTGATGGATTTCTAGAAATGGTTGCCTCTGGCAGCATTTGCCTTCTCCCTCTTTCCACCAATCAAGTAGACCATCTAATTCCTTGGTCCACACCCCAGTCACGTTGTCTCCTTCTACCAGCTTTGTTTGATTTTAATGGCATTTATTCCTTCGTGTTTGGCATCAGACTGTCGGTTTTCAGGTCTTTCCTCATCTTCTTGACGACACCTCTCATACCATTGTAAATCTTTTGTCGTGCTTCATGGTCACATTCGGCATAGAGATCTTACAAGATAAGATAATTCCTTGCAAGGAGTCTAGGAAAATTATCCAGCTATCGATCAACTTCTTTAGTCATGGCCAAGTTGCCCCGGATACAATATGCAAGGACTAGGGTTCCTCTTGGATTCTTGTTTGATGTGGTCATGTACCGAAAATTCCCACAAACAGAAGTCTCTCTAGCTAATTCATCTTCTCTTTATTTCTTAGTCTCTAATGCTTCTTGAATCGGCTGAACCATTCACTCATTTGTTAGACTTCCATCCTTTAATGTGTCACCACCAATGGTTATTGTCAACCAACTTTAGCCTGAACCAACTTTGCAAAGGCAACGCCACCAGAAATGTTTACTATCAAATGCTACACTAACAAAGGACACTGCTTTGCATAAATATGAATACATACCGTCAACATAACACAGCAGAAGAGGAGAAAAGATCTTTATTGCATAGGTGGTATAAAGTCAAATGCTTGGTACAGCAAGGACATATCAACTTGTTATTTATAAGACCAATAGTACAAATAATCGTCTTTTAAAACACAAACATCGACCTGATCATTCATAACTACGGATTAACTAAAACAATACCAAAGTAACAATACAATCATCAACAACAGAATTAAGTCCGCTACCAAAACATAGAGTTTACTAATAAAAATGATGATGGTCTACAAAGTTGAAAAGGTGTTTCATTAAAAAAGATATAGATTTGAAAAGTATACCTTCAAATTCTCATAGTAGTAAAAGAACAAAATCTATATATAAATTATTCTTGGGGTTGGTAAAAACCTTTGCTCTAAGATTTAAGATTTGCCATTACTCTCATGCTTCATTTCCATTTGCATGCATTTCTATAATAAAGAATCCTCTAAAATTGTAAATGATGGATTTAAAAAGCATACCCATCACAGAAATGAATCGTATGCAACTCATGACCACTAAGCATGCCTATCTTGTCAACAACTGTATCGAATTGAAATGGCCAATAGACTCATTCAGTTTTACATACACCTCTAAATAACCACCATATTATCTACATAAATTTACATTATAAAGTACCTTGTCTCTACCAGCACTCAAAAGAATCCATCCGTTTTCAGAGATTGCCAAGCTAGTCACGGCAGAAAAATGTTTTTGCAGCACAGCAACACACTTCTTAGCTTCAAGATCCCATATTCGAACCGTTGTATCATCACTTCCAGAAATCAGCTGCAAACCACATAATCAACGATTTCAACTTCTAACTTCCCATATTGTAAATAGCTCGTTGTTTAACAATAAATAGAAGAATACTTTAAAGAAAATACATATCAAACTCGCATTTCAATCCACACAATATTTACATTTAAGAAGGTTCTCCTACTCCTCCACTCAACAAAGTAAAGCTACCGAAACAAAAGCTTCATGAATAACTCAATAATAAGTTAATAATGCCTTACCAAAAGGCGACCACAAGGATCTAGATGAAATACAACCGTTTTAACAACCGCTTGGTGCCCTCGAAATGAATGTGTGCAGAAACCTCCATCCACATCCCACACAAGAATTTTTCTGTCAGTACCAGCAGTAGCAAGCAATCCTCCAGAAGCATCACAGGTCATGTCTTCCACAGGGCCATTATGTGCCTACAAAATTAATAAAAGCAATTTCAATATAGTACATAAAATATATTTTTTTAAATATCAATTAGGTCAAAAACTCATAGTACGACAAGCTTACAATGTTAAGAATCCCCACCTTTTTCTGTATATGACTATAGTTTGACATTGGCATTCAGGAATCATGAGGGATTAATTTCAGATGTTGCTCGTTAATGATAAAATCTATATGCCTAAAACTGAGTTTTGTATACTTCCAACATAGATAAACAAATAAAAACACACGTAAATCAAGGAATCCAGTGAAAACTGTGACCAACTCTTAATTCACTCATTGAAAAGCAATGGTGAAAGGATAAAATCTTGTGAGGGTTTTGTAGGCACCCCGAATTTACATTATGCAGTGTCACATCCATGTCAGTGATTTCAAAACCTCCAATTATATGCATAAAACTGAGTAACTTTCGTATACTTCCAACATGGATAAACAAATAAAAAACACACATAAATCAAGGAATCCATTGAAAACTGTGACCAATTGTTAGTTCACTCATTGACAAGCACTGGTGGAAGGATAAAATCTTGTGGGGGTTTTGTACACACCCAGAATTTACATTATGCAGTGTCACATCCATGCCAATGATTTTAAAACCTCCAATTATATAGTCACGTAGTGTCCCATTAAGCAGTCTCCAATTATGGTTGATTTTCAATAGTCCCTTTTTTGCATCCTTCGCACACAATTGATATCTTCTTGACCATACCCATAATTTGATCAGCCCTTGTTCGAAGGAAATAATAGTGTATTTGATAGAACTCTTTATAATGTCATGCAATGTAATGTGAACCTTGATTCCTTTGAGAGATGTTATGTGAGTTCGAGTAGTTAATGGGCAGTTTCGCCAGCCTGTACAGGATTATATGATGTATTTAAAAATTTGTAATAGAAGAGAAAAGGATTAGAGGGTAAAAGAGTGTGAGACCCATGTACTGTCTGATCTGAATCAATGGAATACTCATTTTTTGATCCATTATGTTGCCTTGCATGGTTATATATTCAAGATCGGGCAATGGTTGGCATCAATGGATTTATCATTTATCTATTCCAGATATATTTATTTGCTTATTTGCAGCTGTCTTGAAAAGTAAATGGGAATAATCAATTCAATTCTATTTCAATTATACTCTGTTATATTCTCTTTAATTCTACAATTGATTTGCACCAAGTAGAGAAACTACAACACCTTAGTATGACTTTGCTACATAGCCAAAGTATAGCTAGCAATAGTTTCATTGCCGAATAAGTATACTTGAGTCATTGCAGAATTACAGTGGTTACCAAAAAAGTTGCACAGTGAAAATCAAGTGCAAAGGAATCAAATATTTCGAACAAACCCAGCAAAGATAATATATGATAACCATACAAGGAATTTTCAAAGATTAAATAAAGAGTTTGATTGATTGATGTTGCAGGAGCCTTCACAAAGAAATGGTTCGCAGGTCAGGGAGGAAAAGAAAAGTCAAGTCAGTTTGGCAAAATATGCAGTGGTAGTAAGACCGGATGCGAATCACGTGTGAAACCTAGCAAAAAATCCGATAGAAGCAATAACAGCGCACCAGACTATTCTTATGATGGTATTTTACATATTAACCCCATATGATTTCATTGCAAATCGGAAAACTATTTTTTCAGTTGCAAAAAGCGATGCAAGTTAAAAGAAATAACAGATATGGGCCAACAATTATGCGAATTGATTGGATCTCGGCAAGGAAGAGCTTTAGAGTTCTATTGTTCGATCAAGGATCAAAAATTGGCACTCCCAAGTGTCAAACAAAAGATAACTATAGAATTTCAGAAATACAAATCAGACAGTGATACAATTCAGCAGCTAAAAAAGATTGCACAAGAAAATGGTGAATCGGTCAAAGACTATGGTAAGAGATTTACAGAGCTTATGAATCAGATGGAAGTTTAAGTTTGATGATAAGGAAGTAAACCTGGATTGAAGAATGACTCAAGCAAAGAATTGGCTTGAGTTTAGCACAAAATTAATATGCGAATAGGGTAGAAGCATGAACTGCTGCTATGAGACGAAAGAATAGGAGATGCGAGCAGAGTAAATTCATCTAATGCAGCCACGAATGCAAAGTTGGAAGCAGAATTAAGGAGGATGGATGAGATGCAAGAAGCAAGAAGGCCAAGGTCAGAAATATGATGCACCAAATGCAACTTGGAGAGGCTTCTCACAATGAATGCCCAAAGTTGGTTAGATTTCGACCACCATTAATACAATTAAGAGATAGCTGCAAAGAGCATCATGACATCTATAGTATGGGGCCCCTCTCCTGCGAAGTGTCACCTCATGACAAGGTATACAAGGCAGCCTCATGTTAATGTGGGATTCACGAGAACACAACTAATTTTATGGAAGGTTGTAAAGCTTTAAGAGATAAGGAAAGGCATCAAAAGGGATGTTTTTGCAGTTCAAGCTTGAACCTACACAATGCCACAACAACAAGAATAACAACATATACCTTAGCAGCAGATGCAACAACAGATGTCTCCATAAGAAAATCAGCAGCAAGGAGGATGGAATCAAGAAGGCCAAGGAGGCTAGAATAATCAGCAACATGGCAAATGGAATAATCAAAGGAGACATAACAATCCTAGGCAATGGAATCAAGGGAAAAGCAACCTAGAATCTTTATACGAGTGGTCAGGCAGGGGATATGGAATCAGATTGATGAATCCCCAAAGATCTATTTTCTGCTCATACTGAAAAGTTCCAGGTTTTGCAAAAGATGTGAGAAGTTAAACAACCACCTATGTTGCCAGGAAATGGGTACGGATACAAGTCCAAAATGCAGAAACGCCGATTTTCAAAAAAAAAACATTAGGTACAAAACGTTATGGAAACATCCATAAAATATATTATCAAAATATTCATGGTTCTCATTTTCAAAATTTTAGTCCATAACATATAAAGGATCATAAAGCACTCAAAATATTTTGTATTCATTGAAGTTCAAAAGATTCAACATGGTTACAATTTCATATATAAATGATTATATAGCTTTTCGGAAGTGTCTTTAGGAAGGTTGGGTGGGTAGTTTAGGGTTTGAAACAATAAATGCAAAAAAAGAGTGCTTTTTTTTTGTTTTGCTTTTAAAATACATATTGCTGCGTGGTTGTCTTTTTTTCTCAGGCCTGTATAACACCCGGTAAATTTAGAAAGATGTATTTTGCTTTTAAAATACATAGAAACGTTTTGGAAATGGGTACGTGTATGCGTTGGAACCATTTCAGCTCCAAAATGCATGTACCCCTGGTACCTGTTTCCAACACCCCTGCATGGGGTCCAGGGGGCATTTCCCCATGCAAACGTTTTAAACATATGGGGCATGGACATTGCATTTTGAAATGGCTCAAGCCTTCGTATGCCCCGGATGCCCCATTTGAAATGTACCCGGGTGTTTCCAGGCCTTTCCAACTTGCAGCAATATTATTTTGGCATATGGGCACTCTTTTTTGCATTTCCATGCAAACCCTAAAACTACGAATGGTAAATATGACAAGTGTAAGGATGTAAATGGAGGAAGAATTGGAGAGAGAATTGGTGCGAAAAGCACATGTCAAAGCACTTACAAAGATTCGAAGGAGGGAACAAAGATTGCCTATTCCAAAGATACCTACAAAAGGAAGAGGCAAAGGGCACAACAAAGTTGATATCCAAAGGCTGGTCATGAGAAGATGCAGAAAATAGTAGAATTGTTGAGATCAATTTAGAATGAGGTGCAAAAAGATAGTCCCCAACTGCAGTCAAGACTGAGGCCCAGATATATGGGGAAGTGATAGACAATATAAGAGAAAATGGAGTTCTTGCAGCATTGAATAGACTTTTAGAGTTAATCAACATATTGAAGAAGCAAGATATTTCACAGACTCTTGCAAACTTGCAGAAGTGTTGAGATTGCAAGTAGCAAAAGGGGGCAGAGCGCTGAATAAACCTGTTTAATTTTAAAACAGTGAAGCGCTAGGATGTGGATGCAAAGATTGACATAGTCTTTGTTGGCTACGAGATAGATGATAAAATAATTAACTTTGGAACAACCGTGAATATCTTACCTAAACCAACTTGGGAGGCAATTGAGAAACATAACTCGCAGGTAAGTCCAATAGTGTTGAGTTTGGCAGACTATGCTACAATGAATACCATAGAAAGATTGGAAGCTGTGGAGATCCAAGTGGGAGATCTCACAGTCAGGGAGCTTTGAGGTGATAGATTTGAAGAACCTTGGAAGTCATTATACAGCATTAATTGAGAAAAAATAGACATATGATAGCAGGATGTACATCAATACAAATGAAACTTGGTTGGAGTCACATCAGCCCAATGCTGTAAAAGATCCATATGAGTAAGGACTAAGGAAGACTTTAAAGTTTACACCATTCCAAGAGAACCAGATTCTTCAAGAGAGTGAATGCGGGAGAACCTATTCAAAGCCATAATGCAAAAGAGAAATAGGGAACAAGAGCATAACTAGTATAAATATCTTAAATACATTTATTTGAAAAATGCCGATAGATATCAATTTTGGCTCTTATCATTGATTTTACACATATCAAATTGATTAATAATTTTATTGCATTCTCTTCATATTTCTCACTCACTGGTGACAAAAAAAAATGTTTTTTGAAAAAAGAGCCCCAAACTCTACCATATGGTCAAGATATTATTATTTTTGACTGACTTCTCAAAGTTGAAAAAACTTAAAGTGACAGCCATATAGACATGTCAAAATTAATGCTGAAAATTAAAAGTTGACAAGGTCACACCATTAGATCCCACCCCTTGCTGCTATTGTAGAATGCCTATCGGCATAATAAGGAGCAGTAGAGAGTGTTGTAAATTCCCTCAAAGATGCAGGAAAAAGGTTAGAACCAAGCTATACTCCTGAGGTAAGATCGCATACCTACTCTAATACTGAAACAATTTCTAGCTCAGGAGTGGGAATGGAAGATAACATCCAAGTATAGCAAGATGGACAAGTACCTTGGTCTTATACACCACCAGTGATTGGGGATTCAGATGCTGTTATGACAGGTTGGATGAGGAGTGATTATACAATAAAACCACTGCAAATGGACTTCACAAGGGAAAAAAAGATCCCTCAGCACTATGGGTTGGAAGATTTGGAGGAATTATTGAGAAAGATTGAAAAATAAATGCCAAATATGATATGAGGATAAGTGCATTGGATTTTGAACCAAAAGAAATAAATGTAAATTGGTGGGCAAAAACATAAAGAAGAATCGCAGATATGAACAGAAGTAAGAGCAGTACTTTAAGAAAGGTTTGGACCACAGCCAATAAAGATCAGGATTCAAAAATTCAAAGGTGGTAAAAGACCTAAACAACATGTAGATTCTTGTAAACGAAAATGGAAATAGAATGATATTTCAGTCATTCTTTGGGTCCAACTATTCCCAGCCACATAGAATACAATAATTATTAATCTATCATGGTATATTCACATGAATGAAGAAGAGAAACAAGATTATGGGGACAAGTCTAATATAGATTCGGATAAACATTTCTATTTGATGATTGTGACCCAGAAGTAAATATCACCTTACTGGGTTCTGGAGGATCTACACAGAGACAAGGAGCTGCACAGTATGCTGCTAGGTGCTTCAAGGCATTCAAGGGTACTGTGAGGGAAGTGGGAGCTGCCACAAAGGTTGGGATGTACAGGATCCTTAGGAGAGGAGCGTAGGCCAATGCGGCTGCACTCAGATCATTCACCCATTCTCGAGGAGAGATGGTTACTGCCACGTCTTTGGTTAGTTGTAGAAACTGAACCCAAAGTTGTTGAGGGTTATACCACTTTGCCTAGTTGGTGTCTAGGTAGTCAGATACGGCTCTTCAAGTAGGGGGAATGGGTACGTGGCCGGGTATGCTGGGAAATGGGTATGTGTTTCAGTGGCGTGGCGGGTAAGGTGGGAGAGTGCAGGATATGTGTTTCAGTACCCGGTACTGAAACACATACCTGGCGCATTTCCCCAGCATACCTGCTAATTTTAGGCATTAAAAAAAATTCTCCCTTTTTGGGCCAAAATAAAGTCAAAAGCGACTTTTCAGGCATAAAAAACAAACTACATGATGGTTCTAATGATGCTCTCGCTGAATACGCTGGAGAGCATCATATGACTGAAAATAATGAATATGCTGATTTTTCTTGATATTTGTGTATACATTGTAACATTTGCACAATATATTTTTTCTAAGTTCGACCAATGAATATCATGACATGTGGCATTGAATTATCGTTATGTTATGGTTTAGTTTTTTTTACTCCATGCATATATGGCTAATTTGATTATTTAGCTATATATTTTTATATTTTATATATTTTTTGTACTGACATACCCAAGTCCCCAATAAGAACTGTCGTACCAGGTTGTCATCCCCATATCCATACCCGTACTGGATACCTAGATCAGCGTATAGTCTAGCCTTGACCACTCTAGACAACTAATGTTTGTCTTCGCAGATGCATGTTCTTGTGACTTCATCAATCTGATCCGTTGGCACCGTTTACAAGTGTTCAGCATCCAAGTCTGATGGATGTCGAGTTGTTGTTGGTTCAAGAAAAAGTGAGAGCTTGAAAGATCCCCAAATGGGTCTCTCTTGTTCTCCAACAATTTTAGATCAATTAAAAACACCAAAGGCTGATTTATGACTATTATGGCAAAAATCAGATTTTTCAACAGCTGGAAAATAATTTAAATTTGAAGCCCTAACTGCTGCAATTTTCAAGATAGCATAACTTTCTCTACACAACTCCGATCTAGGCAAATGACATATGCCCGAACTTGGAAAAATACAAGGAACAAGATGATGTAAACCAAATTATAACAGCAACTACCAAACATGCAAATCTGACCCTCCTACTATTTCGGCCCACACATTTAGGGCATCAAATGAGCCCCAAAAATTATTTTCTCTATCCCGGATGATTGTTTATATTTTTAGGAACTCATTCATATAAAAATCAGAATTTGCGGATGCCAAATCAACTCAGAAATCAGATCTGAAATCTGATTATAAAACTGGTAAAAAACCCTTTGAAAAATTATGAAACTAATTGGCTTATTTCCCAAAAATATGTAGATGGTTTAGCAATTAAAATCAGATCTAAATACCTCCAAAATACAAAGCCAAATCTGCCCCAACTGGGTCGATCCAATAGAAGATGAACTGCTGTAATTTTATTCCTCAAATGCCTTCAAATTACACTGCTGGAAATGACTGAAAATAACACTGAAAATCTGATTACCATCAATGGGAATTTCTGAGTGAAAAACCCTCTCAATCCCTTGGGGTTTTCGTCCACAAGAGAACTCTTGGGGTTTTCGTCCACAAGAGGTATAAACTAAGGTTTTTCGTCCTTAGAATATAATTTGCAAAAGCTCAAAGCTCAAATGCAAAGAAAATATCATATAAAAATCTGGAATATAGAAGAGGCAAGTCGACTTCCCTTTTAAAGGAAAAGAGCCAACAACCAACCTCCAAATCAGCCAATGAGCTCACATGATTTTTCCTATGCAAACATTTAATATTTTCCCATATTAAATGTTTTTCCCAACAATATTTCCCTCCTAGTGCAAGTTGCATTTCTCTAGGGAAATACATAAATTAATTATGTTTTTATCTTCCCTAGGCTTCATTACTCTCCTTTGGCCCAAGTCGCCATTATCCTTTCTAGGAGGAATAAAATATAATAAATCCCTTTACAATGACTTTTGCCCCTTAAGGCAAATCGTATTTTCCATAGGGATTACAATTTATTTTTATTAAGCTAAATAAATTAATATAAGTGCTTTAATAATTTTATTTTATTTTTTTATAGCACTTTATAATAATTTATTATAACTTAAGTCACCCTTATATTTTTCCTTTGGCCGTCGGGTTGACAAAATGGGCCAAAGGTCTTCGATTGGAAAAAGGGGACATTACAGTCCTCCCTTCCCAAAATTGCTTGCCCTCAAGCAATTCTGATCTTGTTTTGTTCAAGTGTAATGCACAAGAGACAAAACATGCTGAAGTGATCCGCAAGCCTGGCACTTGTTCCTGTCAAGTGAACTAAAACTTGCCACCATATATCATCCACAAAATGCTCACATACATATACTTGGAGAAATGGTTCAACAAACTCCAAAATGAAGACTTCATCTTCTACCATATCATGCATCTCATGATGAAAATAGATTGGGCTAGGCAACAATAAATAAGATGTATTATTATGTTCATCATACCTTGGAGTATCGCCAACATCGACGTCAATCTTGGTCTTCAAAATGTCTTGACTTTGCTGCCCCAAAATCTGAGTATTAGTGTCTACAATGGGCTGAAATTCCTCATAAATCAGCTGCTGCGATAAATGAGATGGCATACTTTCTTCCACACCATCTTTAATCTGTGCAATCAATCCTCCTTTGAAAGGTATTTCCATGCTCCCAGCTGCCCTCTCTTGAGGAATGACATTCCTCATACCCTGCTGCCCACTAAGCGAAGACATCTTTTCCTTGAACTCTTGTAGGTGTTGTCTTGCTTGAGCGGCTACCAACCTAGAAGCTCTAGCTCTGCTATTCCATTCCTCACACCTCTTAAGAGTTTCCATTACATCATCCTTGCTTGCATATACAAATTTAATCTCCTGAGATGGAATAATTTCTCTAGCAAGCAAAGTTCTACTAACACAATTATTTTGTTCAATGGAAATCATACCTTTTGAAGCTTCTTCTTCTTCCTTTGGTTGCAGATCTAATTTATCTTCATGTGTTAAATCAACATGTCTATCAAATTCATCACATAAATTTTTGCATACCTCATTAGAATTTGAAGACACCAAAGCGCTCTCATGAAGAGTTGTATCATCCATCTGTGAAGATTCTCTGTTCCTTCCACGTATCAACCATTCGGAAGCTATAGTGTGATATTCCTCTTTTGCCTGCTCAGTCTTGTAGCCAATCTTCGGGTGCATGTCCATGTAGTCCATGAAAGGAAAATTCTCCTTAACATCTTGAGGAAGAATGCTATACTCCTCAAATATGCTAATCACTTCTGCTTCCTTGTCTTGCGGTGTTAGAACTTTGTGAATAGAAAATGATGATGATGATCTAGGCCTCCGATCTTGTTTGGCTCTCAAACTGTCTCTCCTATCTCTTGGCCTATCCAAAGCCATCCTCTGCATCAACTGTTGCATGGATTGTATCATCTGCTGATGGGTGTCTACCATTTCCCTAAGAAGATCTCTATCCATATCCATGGAAAGTTTTTCTGTCTACCTCCCATGATTTCAGCTCTATCACCAACCTCTCTGTGGCTACATCAAATCAAAAACCCTCCAAGTGGGAGGAACATTGCTCTGATACCACTGAAAAGATCCCCAAATGGGTCTCTCTTGTTCTCCAACAAT
Source organism: Taxus wallichiana var. yunnanensis (assembly GCA_018340775.1). Taxonomy (NCBI): domain Eukaryota; kingdom Viridiplantae; phylum Streptophyta; class Pinopsida; order Cupressales; family Taxaceae; genus Taxus; species Taxus wallichiana. The sequence continues at coordinate 121,830,430 of CM031238.1, forward strand.
TTTAGATCAATTAAAAACACCAAAGGCTGATTTATGACTATTATGGCAAAAATCAGATTTTTCAACAGCTGGAAAATAATTTATATTTGAAACCCTAACTGCTGCAATCTTCAAGATAGCATAACTTTCTCTACACAACTCCGATCTAGGCAAATGACATATGCCCGAACTTGGAAAAATACAAGGAACAAGATGATGTAAACCAAATTATAACAACTACCAAACATGCAGATCTGACCCTCCTACTATTTCGGCCCACACATTTAGGGCATCAAATGAGCCCCAAAAATTATTTTCTCTATCCCGGATGATTGTTTATATTTTTAGGAACTCATTCATATAAGAATCAGAATTTGCGGATGCCAAATCAACTCAGAAATCAGATCTGAAATCTGATTATAAAACTGGTAAAAACCCTTTGAAAAATTATGAAACTAATTGGCTTATTTCCCAAAAATATGTAGATGGTTTAGCAATTAAAATCAGATCTAAATACCTCCAAAATACAAAGCCAAATCTGCCCCAAGGTCGATCCAATAGAATATGAAATGCTGTAATTTTATTCCTCAAATGCCTTCAAATTACACTGCTGGAAATGACTGAAAATAACACTGAAAATCTGATTACCATCAATGGGAATTTAAGTGAAAAACCCTCTCAATCCCTTGGGGTTTTCGTCCACAAGAGAACTCTTGGGGTTTTCGTCCTGAAGAGGTATAAACTAAGGTTTTTCGTCCTTAGAATATAATTTGCAAAAGCTCAAAGCTCAAATGCAAAGAAAATATCATATAAAAATCTGGAATATAGAAGAGGCAAGTCGACTTCCCTTTTAAAGGAAAAGAGCCAACAACCAACCTCCAAATCAGCCAATGAGCTCACATGATTTTTCCCATGCAAACATTTAATATTTTCCCATATTAAATGTTTTTCCCAACAATATTTCCCTCCTAGTGCAAGTTGCATTTCTCTAGGGAAAATACATAAATTAATTATGTTTTTATCTTCCCTAGGCTTCATTACTCTCCTTTGGCCCAAGTCGCCATTATCCTTTCTAGGAGGAATAAAATATAATAAATCCCTTTACAATGACTTTTGCCCCTTAAGGCAAATCGTATTTTCCATAGGGATTACAATTTATTTTTATTAAGCTAAATAAATTAATATAAGTGCTTTAATAATTTTATTTTATTTTTTTATAGCACTTTATAATAATTTATTATAACTTAAGTCACCCTTATATTTTTCCTTTGGTAGGGTTGACAAAATAGGCCAAAGGTCTTATAATATAGAGTTAAGGAGTTCCACATTGCTTACTAGGTGAAGACCCTAGTATTGTGCAAGAGCAAGAAAGAAAACTTCTATCCGATAAGCGCAATAAAGTGTAAGACCCATATCGCATTGGCTTGATCTCCTTATGAGGACCCTTAAAGTGTTCCTTCTAAGATCCAACTAGACTACAAGAAGGAAAAGAGTTTGGCCTAATCTTGTCTTGATCAAGGAGCTCTTGGATCTGACAATTGATTTTGTCATAATCCTAAATGGACTTGTGGTACAATGGACGGTTTGAAAGAGTGGATCCGGGAGCCAAACGGATATGGTGTTTTACCACACAATGTGTTGGAAGGCCTTTCCTATCTTCAAAGGAATCTCTAAATTGTTGCAATAACTCATCGAGTTGTTAAGACAATGGCATAATAGGGTGCGTTGTCAATGCTTGTTTGCTCAACTATACAGATGCTTCCGGACAAACCATGAGTAGCATAAACATCACCATGTGTGAAATAAACTTGTGGCATTGTTTGGCAGAGACAAAAGCAAGGTCTGTCTTTCTAGGTGACTCTTGAATGTTGAAGATGCAACATACAGCCTAGATGGCCCATTGTTTTGCCTTGGCTTGATATGTACCATCAAAGTCATACATATACGGCCCTCCACATAGAATGTTGTTGATCTCCAGTGGCGCGACATTACAAGTGACTGGGTCCTCCATTAGCTTGACTACATATTTGAAAGTGCATCATTGCCGAATTTGGATTTCTTTCCTTTGTTGCATACATCCCAGAGAATATGGTCGAGGATGTGCTTAAGTGGTAAGGCTAGGCATTGGACTACATCTTGTGCGATGATGTTCTTTTGGCTCCCACTAGCAATAATGACATGGTGTTGACCCTTGACCCAACACTTGGTGTGAAAGAAGCATTCGTATTCCTTTTAAGTATCAACGACAATGATGTTGGTGTTTTTAGAAGTAGCATTTGGATTAATTCTTCCATTTGCATTGGAACTAGTGTAGATTGCATAATCGAAGATTGTTGTGCATGGCACTCAAAATCTTTATGCAAGTTTGTGCAATGTCTTCGAAACCACTTGTAGCCTTGGTTCTTCTTGCCTATGTATGATGTGGAAGGTGTTAAGAGCCTTTTCATGATGCACACCCTTTCTAGGCTGCTCTCCCGTGCACAGCATGTTCTTCCGCAACTCAAGAAGGTTTGTTGGTGCACTGGGCACAAGATAGCTTTTGCACGTAGCACCAAATGAAGAGGAAAACTTTTTTTCATCTTTGCCTTAGCTTTGATCTTGGTGGCGTTGAAGTATGCCTGCCCCAATGTGTTAGAAGTGAAGAACTCCATTTTTGTAATTATATAAGGGGAGAGTTCATTGATGTGCTTTAGCACCTTATGTTGCTTTGTCATGTCCTCACAAAAGCATGAAATTTAGCCATGGAATTCGTAGGTGTAATCTTCAACCGAATGCTCCTTACACTAGTGCAACTACTTGAGCTTTATGTGCTCATCTCTCTAATGCTTGACAAAGTAATACTCCTACATAGCACTAACAAATGAACTCCAAGTCTCTATGGGCTTGAGGTCTTTCTCACATTGTAAGTTTCCCACAAGTGAAACACTCAATTGGACATCCTCAATGCTACAAAGGTAATCTTCTCTTAGTCAGTGAAGCAGTTTTCAAAGAATTAGGCCAGAGAAGTAGACCTCCAACTATTGAATCCAAATATCCAATGTTGTGGCGATGATTTAACCTTCGAACACTGGAATGTCAATATTTTCTTGTACTTTGAAAGGGATTTTATGTTAGAGTTGTGGGTTGACAAGTTGCACAAAAGAACGAGATGTTGAGTTCGCAAAATAGGCCAAAGAGTTTGGTGCATTGCTTTTAGAGTGTAAGTTGAATGAGCTTTCGGACGCTTGGGGATGCCTTAAAGAATTATTTTTGGGTGTCGGCCATCTTGCTTTTGCAATGACATTCTTCTGAATACTCTGAAACAGATCTGAGTAGATGTATTTTTTGCTATTGTGCTCACGTATTTACAAGGATGTGAAAGCTCTTGCTCTGATACCAATGATCTGCACCACAAGGCGTAGGACGTCGATGTAGGGAACAACCCTATAACCAGGCTAGAAAACTATGGGTTATTGAACATGCAATGGGAAACTTAACATCAGTAAAACAAAACATGTTCATACACAAAATATTTGCAGAATAATGCATCTTCTATTCAACGAGGAAAAACTTCTAATTGTTTTGCCTAGACTGCCATGAAAATACAGATGACCATCCGATATTTGATACTCAAGGCATGTTGTCTCGTGAATGTTAGCATGCCTTGCGTATCTATTATCAGATGATCATTTGCATTTTCATGGCAACCTAGGAAAATCAGTTAGGATTAAAGCTAGATTTAATTTTTTTCCAAGGAAAACGTATGAAATAAAAAACAGTTAAAGCTTTAAACTACCTTCCAAGAGCGAATACAGGATAACGATGATAAATCCCAGAGTTTAACTTGCGAGCTGCGATTGGTGGCGAAGAGTAATTTGTCATTGGGAGTGAGTGCGAGTGCCTTTGTAGGCTCCGAGTCTCCTTCGAGCGTGCTTCTGACAGAGCCATTGGCCACCTCTATGATTTTTACTTCGTCGTCGCAAGCACACACTAGGAAAGAGCCGTCCGAAGAAAGCCTGAAGGGGCCCCCTGTGTAGAATTTCTAGAGAGACGGTGTGCATTGAAAGTTTTTCTTAAAATTTACAGAACCGGCCATGAGTGGAATAAGCTAATGCTAAATGATATCAGCGTTGCACTGTTGTTTTCTCTGTTGAGTGCTGTGCTTTGATGCCTCTCTGCATTTCGGTAGCTAGGGTTTTCTCCGGGTTTGAGGCATATTTAGTGAAACACATTTTCCGCTGCCCAAACACAAAGGAAAAATGAAGGTTATTATTGAATTGTTTTGAAGTACTTAATATTTAATTGTTTTAAAGTAAGTATAGTTTTTAAAATTGTTTTAAAGTAATTATAGTTTTTAAAATTGTTCAAAACTTATGTGGTGAATTTTTGTATTCTTGTACAACTTTCACATATCATTTACAATTCTATGTATAGGTTCTATATTATTTTATTTGATGTCAATTGTTGCTTTGTTGTTATTCACGTTTCTTAGTGTTACTGCAATCTAGAATTTTAGGTAGTTTTAAAATTACAAAATACTTGATTCTTTTGTGTGACATTTACTATGATTACCATTAGTACTTATTTGTTTATTACTATTGTAGATGTCAAACCCAGATGCTATCCTTTCTGAAATGTTGACATCAACTCAAACAGATAGATATCACTCCCATCAAACTATGGTCAGCCAAATCGATCCAACTAATATCATTACATGTTACAACGATGCAAACTGCATTAACATTCCTCGAAACCATTTGCATAGTGACCAACAATGTGTGTGCAACCTCGAACCCATGAAACTACTGTGACCCAACCTCAACAACAAAAAAATGTTACTCAACAGACACTTTATGCAGAAAGGCGTGAAGAAATAAACAGACGAAGAAGACAAAGATATCAAGAGCAAAAAGAAGAGATAAACAAAAGAAAAGAGAAAGGTATCATGCACGAAGAGAATAAATAAATAGGAGAAGAAGACAACTATATGCATCAAGGACTGAGTTGTTTGACATTAATTTCATGCCGACACAAGTCGAAGGGCAACAAAATGACTTTGCAGTGGCGCCTCCCTTGCATCCACAGGTGGCAACGTGTCATAATGCTTCCATTCATTCCTTGACTACCCAACATAATGTTGGCATTAACAATGAAGAATACATTTCTCGAGAGGCAAAGGGTAGTATAATTTCCAACATGTGTATAGCCGTCCATGCCCTCATCAAATTGGTCGTGGTTCTTCAAGTGCAGAAAATCTACACTCCCTTTTGTTGTAATGCCCTCAAACACATCCTCATGTTCCCATTAACAACCTTCCAAATCCCACATTCACGGAAAGGAATTTTGAGCTACAAGACATCACGATGACTCATAACACATGTGATTTTTCCAATTCTCAAGAATCACGAGTAAGATTATCGTCTGACCTTATGTCTATTCAAAGGTCATTCCGCCTGAGACTGGATAACCTCATGCAAACATGCCTGTGTGCACTATTTGTAAAGAGGCATACCCAGGAATCAAAGTCAAACTCATAGCCACAAGACCAATTTGTACAAGATGTTACTCTGAACGTAATGGTCATCTCTTTTCATCATGGAATAATATGGACCCTGGTGTCCAACCTCATGTCTTGGGCATTCTCACACAAGTTGAAGAGATGCTTATTTCTCGTGTCAATCCCATAATGCAAGTAAGCCATGCATGAGGAGGCCAATATAAGTATAGGGGGCACACTATAACCTTTCCACAAGACATAACTTCAATTTACGCTTATCTTCCTTGGCGTGTTTGGGACCTCGATATTCTTATTGTTAGAAGACATGGAAGTCATTCAAAACACTATGATTATCTGGTAAAGAGATCTCATGTATTGGATGCTCTCCGATATAAAATATGCAATGATAGGTACTACAAGGATGTTCAATTATGTAATATTTCCATTTCTGAACTGCCTGAAGAAGAAATAGACATATCTCAGAGCCTCCAATTTGTTGAGTCAAACATTGACGACAATCACAATGTCGATCACTTTGTTGAAGACCCCACTACATCAAATTTTGAATAACTTCAAGCAAACAACCATCGTCTTTTGCAATAAGAATGGGAAACACATGCCATGAAATGGAAGAGGTAAGAAACATTATTGAAAATGAAGGACCAGGTGCCATTGATAGAATTGATTGGCCTGTTATTGGGCTATCTCTAGTTAATGAATACAATACTGAAGGTTTGTTTGACATGGCCTTCCCTACATTATTTCCAAATGGTGAAGTTGAATGGTTGCAACCTTGAATAAAAAAGTTACGTATACATGAATATGCTCTACATTTGATGAAATACCATGACAACAGATTTGGTGCCCATCCAAGATTCAGGTATTTCTTGTTGAACCTTATGTTGAGGCACCGAATACGATCCACTACATCGTTGTTTGTGAAGAAAAATGTGGGTGAAAACATACCGACTACTATTCAAGATCTCCGCCACCACCTTCGAGATATGCCAGATGACAAGCTTCTGAGCAAGTAATGTGTTATGTAGCCAACATTAGAGGTACTAGGGCCTATTGGACAACATGTAAGAATGAGTTGATGGACATGATTACACAATTAGGGTGTCCAACATTCTTCATTACATTAAGTGTCATGCAGATACCAAATGGCCAGACCTGCATCAAGTCATGCCTGGCTCACATCCAACTAATGTTGCAGAGGGCTACCACTAGAGGAGTAAAAACATAATTACCAATCCACACATTGTTGCTATGTATATGCATCACCACTTCAAGATTTTCATTGATGAGGTCCTCATCAAGAACTTTCAACATTGTCATTACCTTAGATGTAATATTTCGACAACAAGGAAGTGATCCACAACAAATCATCTTCCGCACGATCTTGAAAAACATTAGAAATGTTGAACCTATTTTCCATGATTGGGAAACACTCATGAAATAGATAAATGCTTGCTTCAGCTAGGGCACAAGAGAATCCTTTGATTCAGAATCCACTTATATGCAACTAACAAATTTGTTCATCTGCATAACAAACACATGCTTAAGTCTTTATCCAGGCCGATCACCTAGAGTGTTGCCGAATATACGAGGCACTCAGGATTAGAAGATGCAGACGATGACCAGTTGGAAAATGAAGTCCTCCTCTGTACAGATCAACGTGTTATGTTACTTTGTAACCTTTGCATTGAAGTTGGATTAGTTAACGGTTCTATTGGTACTATACAGAAATTATCTACACCGCTGGCTCCAAACCGCCCAGCTTGCCCATGTCTGTAATAGTACAATTTGATAACTACACAGGTCCTACATGGGACCCCATAAATCCTAAATCCATTCCTATATTACCAGTAATAAGAGGCAATCGCAAACAGGTGCCGCTAAAAATGGCTTGGGCCCTTACCATACACAAGTCTCAAGGATTAACTTTACCTAAAGCAACTATTGATATTGGAGATGATGAGAAACCAGGGTTGACTTTCATGACATTATCCCGAGTTAGGTCCATTGACCATTTGAGAATATCTCCCCCTTTTAGTTTTGAGCGCTACTCAGAAATCAAAACAGCAAGGAATGTAAAACAAAGATTGCTAGAAGAGAAATGCCTACGGATGTTGTCAGCAATTGATGCTAACAGGTATCTCTCTCCTCATTATAAGTAAATTACGTTTTCCCATTCTTTGTGAGAAATCTCTTCATCTTTAAGTTACTTTACACGAATGTCTGTGAAACTAATTACAAATTACATTTTCATCCAGTGCACGACATCAACAATAGATGCAGCCAGTTCTTAAGCCTTTTTTGACATTCAAATACAGGTTATCACCATCTACTTACCCACAATGTAATTATATTTCCATTTATTAAGCATCCACACTATGATGTTAACTACACACTTTTTCATTGCAGGAACTCTCTATCACATACAACCTCTAACAACTTTAATTGTTGCCTAAACCTTTCAAAGCCAACATATTTTGCATGCTACCTCATGGATTGTTGTCTCTTAAAACTTTACCAATATTTCACAACTCCAAACCTCTTAAAATTACTAATTTACTGCATTCAAATACTCCTCCAATCTGCCTATCGGCCTCTCACAAGCACTGTGGATGCTTTTGCTAGTTAATTGATTTAAAGTAAGTATAGTTTTTAAAATTGTTTTAAAGTAATTATAGTTTTAAAATTGTTTTAAAGTAAATAGAAATTTGTTAAAGTGTTTTAAAGTGGTTAGTGGGTCGCTTAAATGATTTTAATGTAATCATGTCTTAAATAAGTGTGAATGAAGATTAATAATTTTCTTGGTTGTAAGTGTGTTCGAGTATAATAATTCCATATTCATCTTGGGTCCTTCCGATAATAATTAGATAAAAAGTTGAGATGCTTAAAGTATCTCTGTGATAAATATATTTATTAATAAGTTATAATTATTTGTAAAAAAAGATAACTTCTTATGTTGTCGTCGCTTTAAAATGTATTCACAATGAAATTTTAATTCACGAGAGACAAGTTAGTTAAGGTATTATTTACACATGCTCATTCTACAATTTAAAATTGTTTACGTTCAAGATGAACAAAATAGTAATGATGTATCTAAGAAATGAAGTGAAATGTTGATTTGAATTGTATTATAACTAGCAAATGTATGTGGAATGTATGATGAAAATGACAAAGGGGATGCATCGAAGAAGTTAATCTTAAGGGAACAAAATGGGGGAGAGGAACAACGGCAGTGAAGAAGGGGTTAGAGGGAGGAGAAGTCGAAAAGAGGGGAAATGGAAAGAGTGTAGGGTGTGCAAACAAGCGAGGTGCCATATTTTGGAGATATATGGAAATGCAAGGAGTGGTCAATCAATATTGGCGATCTATCAATAGTTGTTTGCAATTTCAACCCTTGTGTTTAATGGGTAGTTAGAACATATGTAAATGTAAGGGGAATTCGATTGAACATATATCACGAGACATTTAAGAGAAGGGATATATGGAGTGGACCTGACATCCCAGAGTAGTGATTTCATGCACATTTGTGATTAGGGTTTCTCTCTAGCTATCATGGTAATGATTAGGGTTTCCCTCATCGATAGTCTTCTCGGTGTTATTCGTTAATGACCAAAGTTGTCAAGGCTTTTGATTGTATGGCGTCTAATTTGTTAGATAAGACAAAGACATGAATGGAAAGTTACGAATAAAAGGTGGCAATTAAATACTTGCATGTCCCACACCTATTTCATGGCTCAGATTGTTCATGTCATCATTCCTACCAAAATAATATCTGATATTTGTGCTCCATAATATAGTCTCTAGTTCACTTGTATTATTCGCATGAGTGTAATTTGTGCTTAACGAGGTCAAAATAAAAAATGGGAAAAATCCAATAGGTTCCAAGCTTGAAACCCATATGTAATGTTCCCTTATTGTAGCAGTTTGTAGCCCCTTTCAATGTTAAGCTTGAGTAATTGCGATTAAGAAGGAGATGTGCAACAAACCATCTTTGATCAAAACTTACAAATTATGTTTCATGGGCTATCTGGTGGCGACGACATAGTGACTACCATAAAATGGGTTGATCTATATGTTTGTGTGTGTCGTAAGTGTGTGTGTGTGTGTGTACTACATATACATATACATAAAATGGGTGTGTGTATGTATACATATACATATACATATACGTATGTGTGTATGTATGTGTATGTGTGTGTGTGTGTATACATATATATATAATACATACATGTATGCATATATCATATATCTATATATACACATGTATATATATATATATATATATATATATATATATATATATATGTATGTATGTATGTATGTATGTATGTATGTATGTATGTATGTATGTATGTATGTATGCATACATGTATATGTATATGTGTATATATGTGTGTGTGTGTGTACATATGTGTATACATATATATCTATACACATATAAATATATACATGTATGTATATATCTATATATACATGTGTGTGTACATGTATACATGCACATATATGTATATACACACATACACATATATATACACACACACACACACACACACACACACACACACACATATCACACAAATGTATACATACATACACATACATATACATATACATTTACATGCATACATACATGTGTTTGTGTGTGTGACGTTAAGGATTTCAATTGACAATGTTTAATTTGTTATATATGGTGAAGACATGAATGGAAAATTTGAAATAAGGTGGGAATCAAATACTTTATGTCCTACACCTATTCCACGACTCAAATTGTTCCTATCCAAATAATATATGCTATTTGTTCTCCATTTTATCGTCTCAATCTCGCTTGCATTATTCATGTGAGTGCACTTTTGCACTTAAATGTTATTTCATCATCCTTGGGTAGAGTGCAAGTATTGGAATTAGAGTCATTAAGATAATTGTTCTCTTTATATGTATCAATGAAAGTAGTGGAGATGATATTAGAAAAGACTAAATCAATAGGGTACATGTAGGTATAAGTATTATAAATAATATCCGTATAAGTGGCATATGTGTAATCACACTCATAATAAGAAGAGGTATAAAATCGATATAAATATCTCCATGCACACCAATATTGGTGAGAGAGTCGATGTGGACACACCACTATATGAATAAGTAAAAGGTACCATGGAGTAAGACATGAAAGCACAAAAGATAAAAAAGCCTAGGGCCATCAAGAGAATCATACACCAATAATAGAAGGATAATCCTTAAGAATGCATGGGGTTCAAACAATAATTTGATTCACCAAATGTTTACACCCTAAATAAATAAATAAGGCTTTGGTGTTAGGTTTTTCCTAATTTATTAAAAGTCACAAGGGTTGTACATGTTGTATATTTTGGATTAATTAATAAACATTAATTTGCAAAACATAATATAGATTTAAAGATAATGTGTGATATAGAAAAATGGAAATGGATGTTTAAAACAAAAAGCGGAAGATAAATTTGTTGAATAGAGAGGTACAAATATGATTTGCATGTGTAGAATAGGTGTGTAGAAGTGCTTAGCATTTGGAATTGTGACAATAACCTACACTAGTACATAACCATACAACTTATCCTAAGGAACAATATGGTTTAGTTCTAGGTTGGATGGTATTGGACGTATATATATTCTTGAGCTCTATAACTTTTAGTGGTTTTGGTGGCTCATAAATATATTTCATTATCTAATGTTAAGGTCTCTAATTGTGTGAATCTTTCTTATAGTGACTTGAAATGGAAAAAACCATAAATAACTGTTAGGAATATTAATGTTCACATGGGTATTAATATTTATGTTTGGTAAATATTACGGTTATATGTAGAATATATTGTTATAACAACAATATATTCATATAGTTTGGTTGTGCCCATAAAGCTATTAATGGGTTATTTGTTTGTATGGATTCCTATTTTATAGGATGTTGGTTTTCTATTTCGATGGCTATATAATAGCCTTTGTAAATGGTCTGAAGAAGATAATACAATATATTATTTTCGTTGTACGAATTGCTCATACCCAAGATTTGGTATCAGCGATGTCATGGTTTTGAATTATGAAGGGGGAAACTTGATTGGATTGGTTTCCCTTATGAAATTTAAGAAGCTAAAAAGATTTGGCATTGTATGCTTTGCTGGAGATTTTCATTGCCACTCCCTATAATTTTTGTACACACGTTGTTACATTAAATGTGGTTCTACTGACGCCACATATTATTCTATAGCTCTTGTGAAATTACATTAGTTTTAACAATAACTTGTGGTTCACAATAGTCGAGAGCTAGTTTTATCTCCACGTCACATGTGGTCCTTCAAGCCACACATCCAAAATCCCTTCACAGAAATATTTCTGTTTCTTTGCTCATACGTGGGAGATTTGGCAATGTGAGCGACTAGAATTTGCATAAGAAATATATCATTTGGCGGGCATTGTTTCATTGGTTAGACACAGCTAGACGAGGCATTCAATACATGAATAGATTGTCGTGACGTGTAACATTGAAAGCCTGATACAAATTCTCAGTCAACACGTCTCAGACTGTCTCATACATTCTGTACGTGGCCACTCAAATGATTCCCAAAATGGTGTGTTGAGTTTTATATTTCATTTATTTTTAGTGTCATCGCTACATCGATGCCAACAAATCCAACTAACTAGATTTGAGTGTCCATCAAAATTATCAAATTATTCAAGCATTTGGAGGAATAACGTCATCAAAGATTTCAATGCACCAGTTATCAGTGGTTGCACATGTGAGAAGTCCAACATTTTTATTTTGATAGAGATTATTTGGCTTATTACTCTACTCAAGAAACAACATGTGGCAACTTTGAATCCTTCGGTGTTATCTTCAACTGTGGTCTACCTCCATTCAACACTCTAGCAATCTCTTTCGATTGGGACACATTTACCGAGTATTTTCCTGCATATTCCAAAATTTGTAGTTGTAGTTTGATTGGTTATCTTGTGAGGACCTGTCATGCATGCCGACATGCATACAACATTTTAGAGTCAACAAGCTCAACATTTATTTGCATGAAAATTAAACCTTTTATAGAATCGGAATCTAATATCCCTCCTCACTATAGCGGGAATGTGATCCACTTTGAGCTCCAACTCGCACCCTCCAAGACACAATGGCCCCTAGTCTCAAGATTGACATGATCCACGTGTTCATTGGAACTCATAAAATTTGCATGCATCGTTGTCAAGGTTCGGTGTTTATTGATTTTGATAACAACTTTAGCACAAGTCTTGTCATTGAGTCACTAAGTCTAGACTTGTTATGTATTAAAAGTCATTAAATTTCTATTTAGTAGTGTTAGGCCTGTTTCAAGTCAATAATAGTATTGGTCTTCATTATAGTAGTTTGGCATTTATTTACTTAGAGGAAGGCACAAGGCAAAGTACTTCGGTGCATGGAAGCGCTGGGAAAGGAGGTCCGTTTCCAAGAAGTAGAAGGCGTGTTAGAAGGTTATGACATGTGGCACGTAAATGTATAACATAAAGGTTGGTAAATGACAAGTTAGAATGAGAATCGGTGGTAGGTGGGGGAACAATAAATGTGATAAATTTTTCAATATATATATATATAAGGATGGGATGTGGGTTCAATTTTACCTTTGCGATTACAAGTATTTGAGCAAGCTATTTGAGAATGATCCAAGAGAGACATGTTGAAGTGTAGAGAGGTGAGAAACCAAATGAGGATAACAGAATTGTGCATGAAATTGGCTCGCGTTCCAAATGTAGAATGGTTTGAGCGAATAAAGGTATGCGAAAGAAGAAATAGACCACTGTGGTTTGAGAAGAAGCTAGGGCATGAGAGTTTGGATCACATAGCTCGACAGAAGTAAAAAGGCACACCCTTTTCTTACTATGGCACCAAGGAGAGAACCTGGAGTAGGGACAAAGGGGAAGAAGAAGGTAGAGACCAAAGTCGAGATAGAGGATGCCCCTTAGAAGTAAATTTTCTAAGATGCAATATCCAGAAGAAGTAATAATGGGATGGGATTGGGATTCTCATATCCGCCATAGAAAAGTGAGTGACTATAATCATCGAACAATTGATAACAAGGAGGAGTTAGATGTGTTGCTGAACAAGAAGACCAATAAATGAATAGTTGATGATATACCCATCTACGACAATGCTTTGGAGAGAAGTTGTTTGAAGAAGGTAGGGGTCTACCAGTTGTATGAACTCCCTTATTTTGGAAAACCTAAAAACTCTACCAATGGCTCATGAGCAGAGTCCATGAGGACTTATTTTATTTTTTGGGCAACAGAGATGAGGATCATAGTGCCCTTAATTACTATCCTGATAGGATTAAAGGGTACATGTATAGAAATTAGTAGTGATTTAACTGACAAGGCAACTATTTTGGCCACCAACAAGGAGCTGGGTTATTCAAAGGGTCTATGCGGCATGGACATCTACAAACTGAGGAAGTATCCTGTTGTGCAGGTGGCCGCACACCTACTTACAAAATTGAATGACCAAGAGAGATGGTCACAAGTGAAAACCATGTGGCTCCACATTGCTAAGAAGATCTCATAGGGAGATATATACAATCTAGTGGGATACACAGCTGATACAATAATTGAGGAGGTGTAAAAGGTGAGAGGATAAGATTTGGCACTATTTTATTATCTCTTGTATTTGTGGAAATTGGAGTGCACGATGGGATAAAGAATAATATTTGGGAGTATCCTATAGAGAAGAAATCTCTCGCAGAAAGGTTTGAGAAATATTTATGTGAAGGATCTATGAGTGGCCCGCTTGAAGAAAGGGAAGAGATGTGGTATGATTGACTTTGCGCATGACATTCAAAGAGGAATGGAGAATTCCTAAGGAGCTACCCTCAGTGGTAGGTAAGTCGGTACATTTGCGGTGGACCAACACTTTTGCATCATGTAATTTGTGATGAAGGATGAGACATGGAGTCCCTGGTACAAACTACCATACGCCTTCACAACATGGTTCTTCCATGCCATAGTTCATAGGTTTACTGAGATGCGCACCTTTCTTGCTATGAATGTAGATAAGATAGACCGTGACTACCATACCTTGAGAAATACTTGCACTTACTTGGTAGGTCTCAACTTTACATTGAAAGGTTCATCTTAAATGATATAACCATGAGGTTAGTAAGCTTGGCCATTGGCAACAATGGGGCCACACTAATCTACATTCAACTTAAGCCTAGGTTGGAAAATGATAAGTATGTGGAGAACAAATTCATCCTACCAGCCCACCTAAGGGGAAGCATACAATTGGAAATTTGGCAGTTGAGAAGCCCACCTTGGCCCTAGAAGAAGAAGAGGAAGAAGACCTACATGAGGCCAATGGTGGCTTAGTGTGTAGGGGTTAGAGATAACCCATTGACAAGAAGGAAAGTGAACGCGCAGTTACTAATCCACAACAACAGGAAGAGGAGGAATAATTGGAAACAAACGCGCAGGACTTGGACACATAACCAAATAATGAGGAGCACAAATTCAAAAGGGTGTTAAGAATAACTAGAACTCAGGGCACATGATCATCACAACATTTACGAAGGTCAACTTGGCTCTCCCCTCATAAGGAAGCACCTGAGAAGAAGGAAGTTGAAGCTCAAAGATGACGAGGGAGATGAGTCCAGGAGAGTGCACTAGGAACCCCGCGGCCCGAGGATATAGAGGAGCCTCGTGAAGAGGAGATGAAGAATGATGAGGATGGGTTAAAGTAAATAGAAGAGGACATGGGCGAGCCATCTAGCGCGCCCCACACTGCTCTTCGGGAAGGTGAAGGACCAACTCTAGACTCTGGTGCCCAGGTTCTTAAGGGGAAAAAATTGAAGAAGGGGAAGGAAAGCAAAGAATACATGGCTCCTACTATGGGGTATGTAGAAGACCTAAGAAAAATTATATGCACCTAATTTCAGAGCACTGTGGGGCCAAAGGACTTATATGGTTGGGAGTTGATGGATCCAGAGATGGCCAATGCGTGTACTAGAAAGTAATTGTCCTGGTCCATGCAAACACATATGGATGAACCATATTTTGATGTATGAGTGGAATCATGTGTCTCGCACGCAGAGTGAAGAAGGCACCACAATTTAGGCATGTATGAATATCAAACCTCTTGTGATGTCTGATGAACAAGTGAGCAATGCCTTGGTCAAATTATCTGCCGAGGTTGTGCGGAGGAATGTGGATAAAGAGGAAATAATTAGAGCACTATTGGAAGACAATAAGGATAAGACTACATAAATAAAGTGCCTAAAAGCATAGAAGGAACATGAAGAGGAAAAAAATGAGGCTTTTGTTAGCATGGTTGAGGAACTTGGTGACCATATTCTTAAGGTAAGGCATCATTTAGAATCTCGGTTCCTCAGAAGTTTCCATCTATAATGTATTATTTGCGCACACTGGTAAATCTGGTTTTAAATGAAGGACTCATTCGAATGAACCGCACCAAAAGATCCTACAGAGGAAACAATAAGAGCAAAGGAAATTGTTGCGAGAAAAATTTTAAGCTATGAGGCTTTGCTCCAAACCTTGAAATATGAGCTGAAGAATGCAGATCAAACTCTGAACATGTGTGTGACACCAGACACAATAATAAGGATCAGAACTATAGCAGAAGATAATGAAGTTCTGAAGGCAATGAAGGATGAGACACTTGGGCGTGCAAAAAGGCTAGCTCGGTGAAACAAAAGTGCGAGCCCATCACAACAACCCAAGATCCACACAAGGATCGGATCAATGAAATTGGGAAACTTATAGCGTAAAAATGGATTTCATGGAAGGAATGGTGTCAGGTATGACCGATATTGTCCAAGTGCTACAAAATAAAAAAGAAAATATAACTCAAGATGAATTAGATGCCATAGTGACAGACATTTCAAAGAAAACAAGGGACGCGTCGAGTGACTGGAAAACATTGGAAGCCGAGCTTAAGAATGAATATCCAGAGTTGATCCTGCATATAGAAGAGGGGACCGAAGAGTAAAAATTCATTCTTTCATTTCCTTATTCTTTGTTTTCAGAGAAATAAGAGGGAATTACCCATTGCTAGGGCGATAATGTACTTTAGTGTGGGGTAATGTTGATAAGATGAAATATTGCTCTAAAGTGAAGACACATAAAGGATGCACGCGTGAGAGCAAGGCACATTTTAAGGCGCAAAAGAATAACAAAACAAACACACGCTAAACACTTTGAATTGTAACTTAGTTGTTTTGCATGTCCAGCTATTTTTGGAGTTAGTGTGCTGAGCACAAAAAGACATGAAGACTTGCAGTCCACACAATGGTATTTTGGGAACAAGCATCAACCGAGCGCCATGCATAGTTTAGGCTAGGATTTCTACTCGTGAGTTAACTATAGGAAGTCTATTGTTAGAGCACTTACATGGTTTTGTATCCTTTTGTAAAGGCACATGGCTATTATTAGCATGTGGCCTATTTTGAGAAAGTGCATGGGCGGTGAAGGGAAAGTCCCCACCCCTATATATATATGAATTGATTTACACGGTTTGTGTGTGTGCAAATTATCAGAGAGTTATCTTTGCCGTGATTTTGTCGCGCGCATGACTCGTGGAGATACTTTTGTTATGTAATAAGCTTTATGTGTTTTACAAAGATTTAATGCAATGGAACATATTGGCTAGATAATGGTGTTAAACATGATGAATCTAGTTCTTGCATGGTAAATCTTGTTATAGTCATTGTTTAGTTCATCTTTCATATATTCTAATATCTAGATTTGGTTTGTGCACTTGTGAATTGTTTATATTGGTTATGAATCAATATACATATGCATCGTCATGCTAACATTTTGAACAAGCAACTCTAAAGAGAGACTGACACCTTTGCGAGCTTCGAGTAAGCGCTCACTTCAGCTAAGTGATGTGTCATCGCACCTCAATCATTTACAATGAATTCTAGACTACATCATATATAAACACACACACACATAAATATATACATACATGTGTGTGAGAAAATATAATTGATACATTTTTAAACATACAAATTATAACAAGTATTTTAAAATCGCAAATTATTTATAAATAAAATATATTAATACCAAAACAATAAATTATATATTAATTTTAAATTAAAAAAAGATAGAAGAATACTAATTTAAAATTTTGAAAATAATAATAATTAAATTATTACATATTAATTTAATACCGAGAAAGAATGTATTGAAATTATTCTTAAATAAAAATATTATTATCAATTTTCTTAATTTATACCAATGGAAGGGTTATGTTATCAATACCAAACTTTTATCTTTCCTTTAAAAAAATTTTTTGTCAAAATGTTTCTTGGTTTCATTTTGAAATGTTTGATGTTTGAAGGATGTTAAAATATATATTCCTATATTTTTAAAGTTTTGTTCTTTCCATTGTGGATCGTAAGGGT
This sequence comes from Taxus wallichiana var. yunnanensis, assembly GCA_018340775.1. Taxonomy (NCBI): domain Eukaryota; kingdom Viridiplantae; phylum Streptophyta; class Pinopsida; order Cupressales; family Taxaceae; genus Taxus; species Taxus wallichiana. The sequence continues at coordinate 121,848,328 of CM031238.1, forward strand.
GGTTTTAATATTCTTGTTTTTCTTCATTTTCTAAAAGGAAATTTTAATTTTTGTTTTTTTTTTTAAAATGTGTTTTACTTTTCAAATATTATATTTGTTTTTATATTATTTTCAAAATTATTGACTATTAAATATAAGTTACATTTTTTAAAGGGTGTTTTATTTCTACAAATTTATATATTGAATTTTCAAATTTATATATGAGAAGATTATTTTTACAAATATTATAGATTGAGTCTTCATAAAGAAATTAAACAAAATTGATATAGAAAAAAACAAAAAATGATATGAATCATACATATCTTAATATTCATCATATTATTTAAGAGAGATAAAAGTAATATCCAAGTACATATCTATAAAATTATTATATTATTTTAATTTTTTTGGTAAATTTTAAAAAATAACAATGATAATAAAAAAAATCCTATAAATGCATGTCATGTAACTCTTCAATATTATTTTAGAAAAAGATAGTTATAATTTCGATTCTAAAAATAACCTCGCCTACTATTTTCACTTATATTATAAAACTTAAAACTCGATATAAAAATAAATGCAATGAAATAGCCAAATAACAATGTTCTAACATTCCTATAAGGCCTTTTCTTAGACTCGCCTCCACATGTATACGGGCACATTTGTCTTCATAACTAGTCAAAAGTAAATATACTTCCCAATAAAATTTCTAAATTTGTAAAGATTGAAGGCATTAAAACAGAATTTTTTTTTTTTATAACTTAATCCATATTGTACTAAAATGGATGAATAGGAAACAACCACAGGGTTAATATATTAATATTATGATTTAATAAATACCCTAACCTTCTTATGAAAACCATGATCCCTATGTCTAATTTTTAAAATCAAAATATCTTAAATTTCTCTAAGCTCAATTTAACCCCTCGTCTTTACTCAAACTAAAATGATCAACTCAAAAACAATAGAACCTACAAATTAATTCTTGTTCATCAAGGATAAAAACATTCGGTCCACGTTAGAATATAAATGGAATTTGAGTGAGATAAATGGAATATAATTGATCCTTATGGTCAATTTTTTTTTGCGAGAAGGCTTAATTTCGCTTTGTTCGTAGTATTGGGTCATGATTTCATTCCGCTTTATTTTTTTTTGAATTATCTTGTATTATCTTATTTGTTAATTTAATATAAGATCTTATTCATAAAAAAAAAAAAAAAAGTGTGATAAAGCAAAATATCTTAATTTTTCTTTTCAATTTTTTTTTTAATAACATCACTTATTCATATAATTTTGTGGAAATCATATACAATAGTAAGTAACCACTTGAAAGGGGCTTTGGAATAAATGTTCAAGATTTTTTAAAGAATAAGTGTATATTATATTGGCTAAAGATAAAAAGTGGATTATTGAGAAAATGTTGTATATAGGCTTGAGTAAAGTTGTTGGGTGTATTCTAATTCAAAAGAAAGTTTTGAATAAAATTATAATAAGAACAAGTTATATTTTCCACATATGATCTAAAGATTATGTGTTTGTAAGTTGAATAATTAAACAACCAATAAAAACATATTATCTAAAAATAGTAAACCAATAAAAACATATTATCTAAAAATAGTAAACCATCTCTTACTTAGTCAACAATTCAACTTACAAATACATGTATATTCAGATTTTTATAACAACAAAAACTAATTCACAAACTAAACAAAACAATGAATTAAATGAAAACTCATCAATAAAATACATAAATTTAATTTAAAAAATTGTAAGCTATTACAGACTGAGAATTTCCCTTGTATGTTGGGAATAGAAAGTGAGCAACCAGCATTTAGGAACATTGAGAAAACCTCAAGCATAACAAAAAAAGTTTAACTGTCTTCCAATGACAAAGCTGAATTTCCCTGTGGGGAATAGATAATGAACATCCAACATCTAAGGACGTTGAGAAAACTTCAAGCATAACAAGAAAAGCTTAGCCAAGCTCAAGCACAACAAGAAAAGCTTAGCTGTTCTCCAATGGCAAAGCTGAACTTCCTTGTATGAAAGTGAGCATCCAACATCTAAGGACGTTGAGAAAACCTCAAGCATAATGAGAAAAGCTTAGCAGTCCTCCAATGGCAACATGGCGGCGGAGGACATGACCACCTTTCACAAGATTTATCATCCACATTCAAACAAGCCAACGAATTTTTCCCAGAAAAGCATTTAATCCAAATACTATCATCCCCACCACAGCTAACTGCTACCGCACCAGGCCAGGGACTATCCAGAAGGCCTGTAGAAGAATATATGGACTGTGCATGACCAAGTTTCCAGCAGGGAATTTCAATACTGTCATCCAACTCAAAAAAGCATATACATTTTCACTGTGGTTTTGTATGGCCATCATGATGCGCCCACTGTAACAAAAAAATACCCTCACAAACAACATCTTTCGATCCGGCCCAACCCAGATTTCGTTTCCCATCCATCAAATTAGTCTTCTCACTATTGTTCCAGAATGATCTCCGCCATTGAGACTGCAACAGGCCCAATATTGTCCATCAGGAGAAAAACAATAGAGTTTTTCTTGAGATAAAAATACTTGTGAAAAATCATCCAGTTTAAAATTGTCACAATGAGGAATCCTAATCTCCCATGAACGTTGAATCGAGCTGTAAACCAGAATATGTAATTTGTTGCCTGTAAATTTTCCTGTCACTATTACCCTGTATGTTTTTAATCTTGAATCAACTTTAATGGCGACTGCAACCTTCTGCTCCGGGAAATGCTTCATGTAAAAAGACAGACTATATCCTTCGCTATCATTTTCGTCCAAAATAACTTCGTCGGGAAGATAACGAGATTGCAGAGTGAGTGGATTGATGAACCTTTGAGCATTCCACATTCTTTATTTACGAACAGTAAAAGACCACCATCTGCAGATCTGAGAATCCAATCTGAACTTATTTTCCACCGACAGTGGAGATTCTGAAGCCATCGCCCTTCGTTCTTGTCGAATAATGAAATGGATTCATCATGATGCATGACCAGAACGTCATCCTTCCTCATATGATCCACCAGATCAGATGTGGAGATTGTTGCTCGCCAGTTTTTGCAAACCCTCTTCATTTGCACAACTTTCCGAAGGGGAGTTTGCTAAATATTTCCGCCATGACATCTCCAGGAATACCTCCACCTGCCTTCCTGTCTTTATGTGCCACCATTTTCAGGTCAAAGAAAGTTACAGATCTAACTGTATCGAGCCTAATTTATTGCGTTGTGAACATATCTAAATCGTGAATCCCAAGAAAGTGAAACAACTTAATAAAAATCGACAGACTAAGAATAGTACTTTCAGATCTACGCTCGAGTTCCTTAACCGTTTTAAGATTGCATGCGGTTGATTATATATGTTGTTATTGCTGTCAAAGACGATTTTTCCCTATTTTATTTCCGAAATTAAAAAAGCCTACTTTTCTTTTTATAGTTTAAAAATAATTATAGAACTTTACTTTTCTTTTAATAGAAGTTTGTTGTAATGATAGCTTTTTCGTATTCATGTTGGATTTTGTAAGGCATTTACACGTTTTAAATTATTTTAAATGTAAACATACTGCCATATAATTTATTCGTTAAAATAATATGATAATCATCCTATATGTGTATATCGCTATATATTTCTATATTTATGCGTATATATATTTATATATTTACGTGTATATACATATATATGGATAATTTTGACATATTTTAAATTTTATTATATTAAATTAAAAATAATTAAGAAAATCACTAAATTAAATATTATATTACATATTGTGAATTTGTGAGATTTATGACCGTTAATATTGATCAAAATTGAAACTTTAGAATATAAATAAAAGAAATATATGAATATTTTATTAACAAAGTCATGATATGGCAAATCGTGAAGGTAATGTATTTTGTAGTGAAATATAGGTCAAGTAGAAAGGAAATAGGAATTAATTAGTATAGTCATTGCAAATGAATAAATAAAATACGTTTGAACATTTGACCCATAAAAAAATTGAATTGGAATTTATTAGACAATAATGTGGAATTTAGGTGAAATGTCTTTCATGTTCATTGCCATTAGGTAAGCTAACTAAACCAAACCATTATCATATTAGATATGATATAATTTTAATAAATGTTTTAAAATAATTTTACCCCACCATTTCCATTTTTTAGCATTATTATTTTAATAATGATATAATGATTGTATACACATTACTCCCTCACAAAAATAATGAAACAAGGATGGTATATGTTTTAAGTCCCTCACTAAAAATAATGATTGTGAGACAAGGATGGTATATGTTTTAAGTCATTAAAAAATATTGATTTAATCTATTAATTTAGATTTCCCACCTTCTAGCCTTGTTCTCAATTAACTAACATTTTAATAATTTTTATATAATTAATTACCAATGTGGGATTAAATCCATTACAATTGCTAGTAAATTCATCAATAAAAATAAAAATAGAGAAGTAGTGGACACTCCTAACTTGGTAACCCAATGAACACAATATTCAACCTTCCATAATGATAAGTCTAGTGGTGCTAGCATTTCATTTTCCCTTAAATTTTCCCCTTATTTGTTACATTAGGAGAATACCCATCACATCAGTTGTTTGGGAGACCATTGAGTCATGACATTGATGGGAACTACCATGATCTCAATATTATATACACTCCTAATTATGTGTTTAAAAGAGTGGCATTATGGTGATGGTTAGATGATAATTTTCATATGCTCTATTGCCTCATTTGAGAAAAAAAGTGTTCTTCCAAAGCAATACTTCCTAGAGAGCATCAAGCACAATTCTATTTTTAAAATGTTGACAATTGTTTGATTCCCTATCCTAGTGGAATTCATTAACTTCATAACCATGGTTTATGTAGTCCAAAATTTTATTCATTTATAAGTGAGTTCTCAAACTTGATCACATCATGTTTAATGAGGAACTTGTGTTATCCTTTCACCTTTCTAGTAAACAAGATATCACCATCCATGCATCCACAAGTTTTTAATTTTCAACATAGTTCAATCACCTTCCATGTAGGATATGAAGGTGGCTTTCAATTCCTTTCACGTAATTATTCCTCAAAGATGTCACTCACTTGACCACAAGGGATTCATATCATTTGCATAATTTAAACTTGGTACCATGCCAACCTACTACTAAATGGATTAAGTGGTGGAATGATGTTATTAGCCACACTACCTCTTTCTTTTTCTTTTTTTGTAAGAAAGTGGATAGATTTGAAAGTGGGTCATTTTTAAATTAGATAAAAATTATAGAGTGTCGCTTTGCATAATTTCAAACATAACCTATTTTATATCCTACTAAAAATTATGGTTTCCAAGCTTAAGCTTGTAGAATATCATTTTTCTAGAGGTGATCAAATTCTGGGCCTTCGTTATTGGCTCAAGATTGGTATCAAGCCTTGAAATGTTTTTTTAAATATCATTGAACCAAGAAATAAATATAGAAGATTAAATCCATCCAAATGATTGGTCCACACCATAAATCCTAGGACCATATGTAGGGAACAAGTTTTTTCTAGTGGGATCTACAAGGATTATAAGAGTGTGTGCATGTTTACAATGCAATAAACCATGTATACAATAATGGTGTGGATGAATTATTTGTGAGAAATGCAACTTCTATTCATTAATAGACTATATGTAAATACATATGTAGTTTTATAAGGGCTTAGTAAGGTGAAGAGATAAATATCTTATGATAAGTAAGGGAATTCTTCTTGACAAATTTTCCTAGAGTAGAAGCAAATACAATGTTTTGTGAGGATAAACAAAATGTAAACCATAAGTATTATTAGTGTTTAGGATGAATAATAAACAATAGATCAACAACCTTGGGTTGTTGTGTGTGTTACATATTTATGTACATTAATTCTAGGAGGTAAGTTGCAATAATATTCCATAATGATAAGGAGTGGTTACACTTCCTTTCATATTCCATGTTTGATGGATGAACTTCCTCTAGAATGTTTTCTTATGGATTCATCACTTACACAATTAGATATTTTTGAGCACAAAAATTCTTGAAAGGTTCTACAAGTGGTAAATCTCTCATAACTTGAGATGCTCTATGTGGATGCTAATAAGAAGAGACGTTGTAAAAATGTTGGGATTATTTAAGATTAAGCCATGAAGTTAGCACAAGACAGGGTTAGAAAAACTTGGTGCAAAAAATAATGTTGCGAAGGTCCTAGAGGCTTCTCATAAAACAAGAGATTGAGATCATACAAGAATTTTAGAAGACCAAAACTATTTTTCATGCATAAGTTCTACATAGGATTACGAGAAAGTCACAATCTAACTAGATAAGGCTTGGGATCTTTTCGATGTGTTGAGAAGAGTACAATGTAAAAACTTGTCTATATCATCATATTTCTTGAATTTAACCACTCTTAAAATATCATGTGTTCCTTGGTGGTATCATGTGTATGTTACTTCAACAATCTAGTCCTTATCTATGGGGTGGAACTTTCAATATCTAGATTTGAAGGATTTTTTTCACTTCTAGCTTAAAAGTGGGGGTAATAAGGCATAATAAGATACACATTAAATATTTGGTATATGCCCAAGTATGGAGGAAGATGAATACTAAGGAAATTCTCACCAAATACTTCAAGGTGTAAAAATATAGTACACCCATTTGATCTTTCCATGTTCACCCTTGAAACATTCCTTCTAAAGATTCAACCATACTTTATTGCTAATTCAGGTATGTGTGAGGTGTGTAATGTGTATTATGTAAATACTTGTACTTATAATGGAAGTATGAAACACATTTTTAACTCCAAATGAAAAAATTGTATGTGTTGTATGATTTATCATCTCTTTATCTGTTTCATTTTCATGTATGTGTGACTTAGTTCCCATTAGCACATGATAGAATGTGTATAGAGGTACCATTGGTGGAACCAAAAACATGTATGGAATTTGACAGAGGGAGGAAGGATGAATACCTGGAGGGAATCCATGCACATCAAGGAGTTACACTCAACTATGGAATGGTGTAGCTTCAAGATTCAAAAGTAGAACTCAACCATGAGAGCAAATGTGCATGCAACAAGGGAAAACAAGACTCAAACCCATTATCATCGATCAAGAAGTAAGTACATATAGGGGAGTGATGAGTAACTCCCATGTATAAAAATTGATGCCTCCATGATGGAGAAGAGGCATTACTTTCTGAAAGGGGAATGTAACTCCTATGACACAAACTTACACATATGACAAATTCCATAAGGGAATCTGTCATAATTAATATGACACCTATGATCCATGTTCACCTAGGTACATTTAAACCTAATAAATAACTAAAAGATGAAAATTACCACCTACACCAACACCCCCCTTCATCGAAACTTAGGATGAGACAAGGAAAGTCGGAAAACACACAAAGAGTGAAAAATGGGTCCCAAAAATTAAGCTTGATGAGGTACCCATGCACACCAAAAATCTCAAGTAGTGAAGGAAAACCCATTGGGAAAAACATCCACTTACAAGAGATAGAAAAACTCCCCTAAAAACTAAGAAGAAGGAGAGAAGAAGTGTTATCCACCTCCCAAGAAGATGAACCAATCACGATCCACCCTGTACTAAGTGAAAAAGAAGAGAAGACCCTTGAAGTGATAAGGTGTTGTTCCAATCCAATGAAAAATACTATGTATATTAATTGGAAGTGCTAGCTACCCCATGAAGTAATGGTGAATCTAAAGCAGTGAAGAAGAAGTAAGGTGGAATGTCTTGAAACTGTGAAGAAGTGTGCCTAATGCCTTATGAGTCCTGAATCATAGTACCTGCTCCCTAAAGACTTAACAGAGACCAAAATTAGGTGGATCAAGAGACAAATCCTCAGATGTGGCAAGTGATAAGTAGATGGTGGAGGTGGGTCCCCATCATCATGACAATCAACTATGCTAGAAGATATGTCCTCAACATCAGAAGTGGGCTCAAAAGTATCATCAAGTCCAGGTGAGTCGGATGAAGAATCTAAAGGAGGATCAAAGTGAGAGAAAGAGTACAACCGAGTGTGATGATCAGATATACCAACTAAAAAAATAGTGTCACTTGTGAATCTCTCTGACATAAACTGAATCCAGAGTGAACTCAACCCGCATGCCCTGTCCAAGGTGAGTGATCTGATAAACTGAAAGGAGATTAGTTGAAAGTGAAGGGATACTTAACACATTGTTGAAAGTACCACCACTCACTTCAACAAACCCTCTCCTGAAAACCTGTGTATTAGTGTTGTCACCAAGCTAAATAGAAGACATGTCACATGGCTCCAATGAAGCAAAATCAATGTTTGATGAGGCCATATGATGAGTTGCACCCGAATCAATGATCCATGTAGGAGTAGGTGGCACAATTGTCACTAGAGCTCTTCCCTTTGGTTTCTCCTTGTTTGATTCTTTTTATTTTTCTTTCTCTTTCACTTGTCCATTTTCACTATCTTTCTCCTTATAACTTTCATGAGTTGATGAAGATGATTTGAGAGAATATGGAACTCCTATGTTGTGCTTCTCAAGAAGACTGGTGAGGAGATCAATCTTTTTCTTCAAACATTTTTCTTCATCATACCTACTATTACATACCCACATTTGATTTGTTCTTTAGGAGGTTTGGAAGAGGAAGTGGAAGAGTTGGTTTTTGTTGGTCCTTTTTCTCATGATCCTTATTATGTTTCTTCTCTTTTGAATCCTTTTGTTTTCCTTTCCAATAATGAGAGCATGGGATTTTGTGGATTTTAGAGTGCCCATATGAATTATCTTATCATGTTCCCTAATCAAATCAACAATAAACTCATCAAGTGAGGGCATAGTCCAACTTTTACTAAGTTCCCTTTTTGTTGCATGGAAGGTGGAGATGAAAACAGAGTATTTGGGACCAAGTTTTGCAAGGACTGAAAGAATGAGTTGTGGTTCATTTTTGTCTATTCCACAAGATTCCAACTGCAATATGAGTGATTTGAATTTGGTGAAGAAGTCCTGAAGGGTGTCAAAACTACTAGGATTGAGGTTGATCAATTCATTTTCTAGTTCATGCCCTCTCATTTCATCCTATTTCCCAAAAAGTTTTCTTAAGGCATCTAAAACTTCCTTGGGTGTTTTTGCAGAGGAAATATGGAAGTACAGTTCTAGAGACATAGAAAGAGATAAAAACCCAATGGCTTCATCACATTTATCAAGAAACTTTTATTTTTCTTGCATCTATGGGTTTGGCTTGTAATCTCATGGTTATCTAGAAGAGTTGTTTCTTTTTCAAGGAAAAGTACATATCATCTAACCATTCTTGATAATTGAAAGGGGTAAGAAAGGGAATTGCATTGGGATCCGTGGTAAACAAATGTGTGCAAAGGAGAATGTAGAAAGAAAGGAACCACAAAAATTAAACACCCCCTAAATGTGGAATGGGGCTCTCTTGCCATAAGGTTGTGGTGGACGTGCTCACTAACTCGTAAGAAAAGAAGATCATTTTACAATGAGATGAAGGGGGCAAAAGATGAGGCCCACAAAGCTAATAAACACCCAAAAGGAGGATAAATTTTCCCTTAAAATTTTCCTATTTTCAGTTAATTATGAGATCAAAAAGATAATTAATCTGCAGCAAGAAAAATAAAAAAAATTGAGAAGAGAAAATAAATTTGCCTTTAGGTGAGGAGGAGCTAGCTCAGCTCGATGAGCTGGATGGTGAGCTAGGTGTTGATCCGAGTTGGAATGGTTAATTGAGCCACTAGGTTTACACCGAGCTGATAGGTTCTACACAAGTTGGGATTTGGATGGGCTTGTCGAGCCAATGGGCGAGTTGAGCTCCGATGTTAGCTCGAATGGTGTCGTGAGTTAGGGTGTTACACTGCAAGCTATGCATCAATGTTCTTGAGTTGAGGTTGTAGGTGCATGTAGAGTTATGTCAAGAAATGTAAAAAGTGTCCATCGGTGAGCGTTGATTCAGGCGAGTTGACACAGGCAGCATGCGGTTATAAAACGAAGGCGTGTAAACATAGACATTGCAGAGTGGTTGCCGAGTTAAGCAAGGTAGACTAGCCGAGTTGGGAAAAATGAATCGTTTTGACAATGCTATAAAATGGAAGGTATAATGCCGAGTTGAGTGGTGTAATAATCATGAGATGTAGAGCCCAAGTTCCAAGCCAAGTTAAGAATAGTGCTTGCCTGCGGGGTAACGACGTGTGCGAGTTGGAGGATTCCTGCAGTAACGAACCGAGCTAGATAGAATCCACTTCAAGTCGATTGATACGAACATGTCCAAGAGAAAGTTGAACGAGAGAAGAGATCACAATGAGAAGGTTTGAGTTTACATTGGTTCGGAGGTGTGAAGCATGAGGGTACCAAGAACAATGCATAGGTAATTGTTTAATACAAAGAGTGAATAGTGAAACACCTCACAGACTTGCAAACCATTGCCCATCGAGTCAAAACGATGTAACAAAGACCTTGGAAAAAAATTGAGCTAGCCGAGGGATGGTGCATAGACAAGATCGAGTAATAGGAAGGGTTGGTTTGGCCAATGGTCGAGGATATTAAGCATGAGCAACATAGAATCAGGAGTACGAGAAACCCAAGTTTAGCAGAGTCAGATCAAGCAACTCTGAGAAAACAAACTTGGATCAAAATACATAGTGTAACGCCAATTTAAAACCAAGCATGAGTCTGTTATGTGAGTCAAAGATCAAACAAACCCGAGATTCAAGGAGCAAGGAACATAGTTGCACACAAAACTAGAGGTGAGACAAGTTGAGTGAGTTTCCAAACGAGCTCGTTAACCAATGTAAGGCACGATCTACCAATGAGATGGGGAAGCTTGGTTCCTAGCTTGGAAAGAGGGGCCAATTTGGACCCTTAAGAGGCTCTTGGAATTGTTTTAAAACTTAAAACCAACACCTCAAACCTTTTTTTTTTTTGCATGAGCTTGAATACTGCAAACACTAACAAGGCCAAAAATCAAGCACAAAAACCCTTAAAAAGATGCAAGTAGAGAAAAATCAAGGTGTTAGAGCTTACAGTGAAAATAAAATGTGGAGAGTGGCAAACAACACCTTTAGCAAGAAACATGATTATGATCCTTGAGCTCGATATAATGGCAGAGGGAGGAAGGACGAAGACTTGGAGGGAATCCGTGTACATCAAGGAGTTGCACTCAACCATGGAATGGTGTAGCTTCAAGATTCAACAAGAAAGAACTCAACCATGAGAGCAATGTGTATACAACAAGGGAAAACAAGACTCAAACCAATGCTCATAGATCAAGAAGTAAGGTGTACATATAGGGGAGTGATGAGTAACTCCCATGTAGAGAACAATGATGCCTCCATGATGGAGAAGAGGAGTTACTTTCCAAAAGGGGAATGTAACTCCTATGACACACACTTACACATATGATAGATTCCATGAGGGAATCTATCATAACTAATATGACACCTATGATCCATGCTCACCTAAGTGAGATGACTCACCTAGTGAGGTGGAATTACACCTAATAAATAAATAAAAGATGAAAATTACCACCTACACCAATAGAATTTACTATGCCTTATAGATTTTGAATAGATCTATTGTAGACATGTTGGATGTAAAGTAATTTATCATCATGTAGTGCAAACATTCACACAATATTACATACATAGAAGATACATGAGAGTGCAATTTAAATTTTTTTGTCCATCTTAGGGATGAAATTTTATTGATCAATCAAGCTACATATTGACCAATTCCCATGCCTAGGTTTTCTAGAAATGAAAAAATGAGAATCTCATATATACAATGGATGTTGGGAGTCGAATGTGGAGACATGCATGTGTGAAGAAAGCATAAATGATGACATCTAATTCAATGTTTTTTTGGAAAGACACCATGATGACCATCTTAGAAAACCTATCCACTACCCAAAAACTACATTATTTTGGAGCTTTATCATAGGAATTCTAGTAATGAAATCCACGGTGATGGAATTTCCATTGCTAGGTTAGAAACAATAGATATGTGTATAGTCTTAGAGTTTCACTATCATTAGTTTGGTGGTGCGAAGGAATGCAATACTTGATGTGGAACTCCATGTTTGTCCATATGTGTGGACATTATAAATGTCACTATAATATGTCTGAAGTCTTTCTAACATTGAGCTATCCTAATGTATTGACATATTGTTCCTCCTAAATAATTCTCCACTAAGGTGCAACATTAGGTACACAAAAATTGAAAAATTTGTAGGGAATATTGTCACCTATATAGAACTCTCAAACTTGTTCACCATGCACAAGGGTGGTATAGGAATCTATAAAATACATATAAGTCAAGTAGAGGGATACCCAATCTAAAACTTCATGGTTATGTGTTTCCAACATTGTGATGAATGCGTATAATAACAATCAAATCAATCTATATTATTTTTATCATTTCCCTTATTATACTTGATCACAAGATGAAATTGTTTGAAAGTAAATAATGCACTTCATGTGTCACACATTCTCTTCCTTGCTTTGTGTTTATAAAAACTAAATTGGTTTATGATCAAAATAAAAATTTATCTCCTTACTAAAAATATCTTGGCTCTATTGTTTAAATTCTTACACATTAGCATACACTTATTTTTCTTATGTGGAATATATATGCACTATTTTTTTGAATGTTTATGAGTGGTATGTGGACATATTCTATGTTGCATAATTATTTCACTCCATGAATATCCAGATGCATTACTATGAAGTTCAAACAAGGTAACTATTTACCATGTTTACTAATCCTTGTGTTGGGATCCTTCTAAGATGGATTGATTACCTTAAGCATTCCACAATATTTATTGATGAAGACTAAAATACCACCATCTAAAATCTAAAATTCCAATCTAAATTTATTTTCCACTTTGGAAATGTAGATGCTAAAACCATCTCCCTTCATTCTTGTTGAATAATGTAAGGGTTTCCTCATGATGCTTAACCAAAACATTGTACTTCCTCATATAAAAGCTCATAAGTGGAGATTATTGCTTTCCAAAATTTTCAAACCCTCTTCATTTCCACAACTTTATGAAGGTAAAATTTTCTTAATATTAATTGCTTAATATTTCCACCATGATATCTACGAATGGACTCCTTGGTGTGGCCAACTTGCTTCCTGTCTTTATGTGACACCATTTTTAGGTCCAAGAAATATAATGATCTAATTATGGAAAGTGTTATCCTATTGGTATGTTCTGGAAACATTCGGTTGGTTTAATGCATCGGGAAAAGTGATTAGCACATTAATCGTGCGACAGCAATTGGTAAAGGATTAATAGTCTAATTTTTCTAGTAATAGGTTTAATCCTTTTGCGGTAACTTACATGAAATTACTAGCAAGTTACTATCATCCATCTAATTGTATATAACACTAGAAATCACATGTAAAATGTGTGATGTGAACTCCAAAGGGGAAATCTAAAATGAGGTTGATTTTGAGGAACAAAAAAATAAAAGGAGGAAGAGGGTTGTAGAAGAGGGGGTTAGAGGGAGGAGAAGGAATTGGGAGAGGATAATGTTGGGGGGACCATTTTTTGGAAGCTATCTTTCTTACGAGGAGGAACATATGTATTATGTGTATTTTTTCAATTGTTTGATAGAGAAAGGGGATACGATGTGCAAGGCATCATGAAAATATAGTCTAGAGATATCTTAGAAAGAAAGGTGTTGTCAATGAATATTTCAAAGGAAAACTTGCATTTTTTGTTCAATCTCAAAGTCAACATATGTTAAAACAATGCAATTTTGCATTGAGGATTCATTATGTTGTTGATTTCATGATCATGTATGATTATGGTTTCTCTTTAGATTTCAAGAATGTGATTAAGGTTCCCCTCATAAACATTCATACTGAGCCGCTGGAATAGGTGTGGGACATGATGAAAGAAGTAATGAGTAACATGAGACATGAAAATAAAAGAAGTATCGATCTTATGAATAGCGGTGTATTGTGTTAATTCTAAGGCATATAGAGGGGCCACCCAGTAAGTGTCAATAACTTGTCCATAAGTTTTATGGCACCATAAAATCAATCATACACAACTAAACACAATGGAACATTTCGGAAGGGAAAATGGAAAAGGGGATTTTCTATTAATTTATTTTATCTTTTAAAGTGTTAAATTTTTGGTTGGACAACATTTAATATGTTAGATAAGCTGAAAAACATGAATGGAAAGTTAGAAATAAAAACTACAGGAATTAAATTCTTGCGTGGCTCACACCTATTCCAAACTCAGATTGTTTGCATCCAAATAATTTTTTTAATGTGTTCCATTGTATCATCTCATTCTTGGTTGCATTATTTAGGTGAATGCAATTTTTTCTTAAAGGGGCCAAAATATAAAAGAGGAAAAATGTAATAGGTGACAAGGTTAAAAGCATTGCATATTGGGTTTCTTATGTCGTCAATTCCATTCACATTTGCGTTTAGGTTTTCTTTGTAGATAATAAGATAGTGAATAGGCTTTCCCCTCATCAACAATCATATTGATGTATGGAACAAGTGTGGGGCATGATGAAATGACTATATAAAAAATAGGAGTGAGCTTAAGAATAACATTGTACTACATCTATGTTAAGCCATATGGAGGGCTCACTTAGCAAAGGTCAATAAATTTCTATTTACACTAACAACCGGCATAGACATTAAAAAATTGGAAAAAATGGGGAAAATGGGATTTCCTATTTTTTTTATCCAAAAGTAAGGTTCAACATTGTGCAAACATGTTTACCAAAGCATTCACAACAACAATCTGAAAAATTCATCTATCCTTTATGATTTGATGTATGGTTTCCTTTTAGCTAATAAGATATTGATTAGGGTTTCCCCTCATCAACATTCCACTTGATCTATGGAAAAGGTGGGACATGATGAATTAAGTATTGAGTAACACAAGCCGATCATATAAAAAAGTAGCAATCTTAAGAATAACATTGTATTGCATCTATGTTAAGCCATATGGAGGGTTCATTTCATAAATGCAATAAATAAAAAAATTTTCTGCATGTTTTAGGGCACAAACAGCTGGACCGAATACTATATAAATGTTGAGTGTGGAGCTTAATTGCTTCACAAAAATCTTGTTTTTACATGTTTTTGGATTTGATAGTGACCAACATTGGTCGTCAGGATCGAGATCGACATCGACTCGACGACACGTGCGGCAGTGCTTTGTTTTTGGCCAAGAATTAGAATAAATATTTTTATTTAAAGATGATTTCTTGATTGTAAAAGCATAGTTAGTTGCCTAGAATAGATATATATGCATGTATGCATTGTATGAGGGTATGAGAGAAGAAAATAACAATTGTTTGCATGTTATTTTTCTTGGTGAGCAAGAAAGAGTAGCTGAGTGAGGGAAAAATATTGAACATCCTGTGAGGTGTTGGAAGACAAAAATCTTCATTGTATTTCCTCTGTAAAGCACTGAATAATAATTTTGGCCATTTTCTTGGTGGATGTAGCCCACACTAGGTGAACCACATTAAATCTAGTGTTATCTTTCTCTTGTTTATTTTATCTTCTAGTTTATTTCCATTCATTGTTTGTATGCTTTATCTAATTTTAGATATGTGCAACATTGTTATATGGTTAAATCCCAAAATCGGCATCAAATATTTGTTTGGAGGTTTTGTGTGTTGACAAGATTTACTCACAAAGGGTTTTCTGATTGAGTGGGAGCATAACAATGGTAGAAGATAGTAAATACTAGAGTAGAGAAATTTGATAGTCATAATTATCAACTATGGAAGATGCAGGTGGAGGATTATTTGTATTAGAAGGATCTATACTTACCGTTGGATGAGCATGCACAGCCGGACATGATGACTGATGAAGAATGGAAGGTTCTTGATAGAAAGGCTCTGGGATCTATAAGATTGAGCCTGGTAGCATCGGTGGCTTCAAATTTTACAGATGCAAAAACCATGGTAGAGTTGATGAAATCTTTAGCAAATTTGTATGAAAATCCTAGTGCTTCGAATAAGGTTTATTTGATGAAAAAAATGTTTAATTCTAAGATGCAAGAAGGTGGATCTATATCTAATCATTTGAATGATTTATGGTCTATTGTAAATCAATTAAAATCGGTAGAAATTCCATTTGATGATGAAGTGAAAGCACTTTTATTCTTATGCTCTTTGCCAGATAGTTGGGATAACTTGGTAATGGTTGTTAGTAATACAATGTCTGCTTCTAAAGGTTTGAAATTTGATGATGTGGTTAGTGTAATCCTTAATGAGGAAATATGTAGGAAAATCTCAGAGAAGCATCATCTGGAAACAATTTAAATGTAGAAAGCAGGGAAGATCTAAGGAGAGATCATCAAAGAGAAAGAAGAATGGGAGATCAAAGTCAAAAATGGAAGATCTAGATCCAAGTACAGAGATTTACTTTGTTGGAATTATGGAAAGAGAGGACATGTAAAGAAGAGTGTTGGTCCAAGGAAAACAAAGAGAATACATCAAACAAAGGTAAAGAAAAAGGTAAAGAGGAAAATGTTGCAAGTGAGGTAAAGCAAGATTCCATTATTCTCTCCTTAGATAATAAATTAGAATCTTGGGTTTTAAATTCTAGAGCTTCTTTCCTTGCTACCTGTAATAAGGGTTATTGCAGAAATTATGTTCAGGGTGATTTTGGACAAGTTTATTTAGGAGATGATGAGTCATGCAATATTATTGGTAAAGGTGATGTTCATCTAAAGCTGCAAAATGGAAATCCATGGGTATTGAAAGATGTGAGGCATGTGCCAAGCCTCAAGAGAAATCTAATATCTGCAGGGCAACTAGGTGAATCGGATGCGTGGTTACATTCATAGCTGATTCTTGGAAGGTTACCAAGGGATCTCTTGTTGTGGAAAGAGGTAAGAAGGTAGGAACTTTATATCTATCTACCTGTGTTACTAATTCCTTTTATGTGTTATCTACTATAGATTCAGATGCAACCATGTGGCATAATCGGCTAGGCCATATGAGTGAAAAAGGAATGTAGATCTTAAAGGCTAATGGTAAGTTATCATATTTGAAACAATTAGATCTTGAATTTTGTGAGCATTGCATATTTGGAAAGCAAACGAGAGTGGGATTTCTCAAGGTTGGGTCAACAAAGAAGGACAAAAAATTTGAGCTTGTACACTCAGATGTGTGGGGACCAGCTCAGGTAGCTTCTATTGGAGGATCCCAATATTATGTGACTTTCATTGATGATGCCACAAGGAAGGTATGGATTTATTGTATTAAGCGTAAATATGATGTTTTTGAGACTTTTAAAAGGTGGAAATCCCTTGTGAAAATGAAAAAACTTAAAATTAAAGTGCCTTAGATCTGACAATGGTGGTGAGTACTGGCAAAAGGCTTTCAATGATTATTGTTCAGTGAATGGAATATGAAGAGAAAGAATGGTTCCTAGAACTCCACATGAGAATGGAGTTGTAGAAAGAATGAACAAACAATCATGGAATGTGTTAGAAGCATGAAGGATACATGCCGGTTTACCTTTGAAGTTTTGGGAAGAAGCAGTGGATACAACAATGTACTTGATCACCGTGGGCCTTCAACAACACTTGGATGGTGGAATACCAAAAGAAGCTTGGTATGGAAAAGAGGTAGATTTTTATTTTCTTATAGTTTTTGGATCAGAATATTTTATGCATGTTGATAGGAAAATAGGAAGAAGTTGGATGCTAAATCTAAGATATGTAATTTCATTGGTTATGGCTCTGGTGATTTCGGATATCATTTTTGGGATTTAGAAGATTATAAGATTGTTAAGATTCGTGACGTTGATTGGAATGAAAAGAGAATGTACAGGGATCAGGTTTTGGTGCCTAAACATGAATAGGTTGATGAGATTTTGAAGGAAAATCAACTTTTGGATCTAAAAGACATCAATCGATAGACATCAATGTCGGTTCTACGAAGCTTGATCTTGGACATGCTAACCGATTCGAAGAAGACATGATCAATCAGTTCGAAACATACAACTACTACTCAAACCGGTGGTGGTGAGACAACCGCATTCGGTAGGTAGATAAGATAGAGGAACCACGATCTGTTACAGAACCATGGTTGGTATCAGGAGACTGACATCGATCACTAATAAAGATTGACATGAATGTGCAACATGAACAGAAATGAGCCCTAGACACCCCAAATCTCAGTGAGAAGGTCACAAAGAGTAAGTAGACCTCCAAAGATATTTTCACCTTCCTTTTCTTATTTATTATTGACTGATAGTGGTGAACCAGAAAGCTTTGAAGAAGCAATGCAAGTAGATACCCACAAGCAGTGGGAGCATGACATGGATGAGGAGATGGACTCCTTGGAACAAAATCAGACATGGGATTTGGTCAAGTTTCTAGTAGGTAAGAAAAACTACAGAACAAATGGTTTACTAGGATCAAGGAAGAAGAGGGTGGACTGAAAAGGTACAAGGTGAGGCTTGTGGTAAAGGGATTTGCACAGAAAGTAGGTATTGAATTTGATGATATTTTTCTCCTAGTTAAGATGAATTCTATTTGTATTGTTCTAAGTTTGGTTGCAACAAAAGATTTACATTTAGAAAAACTTGATGTTAAGATAACTTTTCTTCATGGTGATTTGGAGGAAGATATTTATATGTAGTAGCCACTTGGTTATGAAGTCAAGGGTAAGGAGAAACTTGTGTGTAAATTGAAAAAGAGCCTATATGGGCTCAAGAAAGCTCCAAGGCAATGGTATTTGAGATTTGACAGTTTTATGCATGAGCATGGTTATATGAGATGTGAATCGACCATTGTGTTTATTTTAAAGCTTGAAAATGGGGCTATGTTATTTTGTTATTATATGTGGATGATATGTTGATTGCAGATCTAGTATGCAAGACATTAGTAAACTTAAAGGAAGGCTAACTCACACATTTTAAATGAAGGATTTGGGAGCTGCAAAGAAAATCCTTGGCATGCAAATTCACCGAGACAGAAAAAAAAGAATTTGTATTTGTCTCAGGAGGCTTATATCAATAAGGTGTTGGAAAGGTTTAACATGTAGAATTAAAACCTATTAGTACACCTATGGCTGGACACTTCAAATTGAGTAAAGATCAATGTCCTTCATCACACGAGGAGGTTGAGTACATGGTACATGTTCCCTATGCTTCAATGTAGGAAGTCTTATGTATGCCATGGTTTGTACTAGACCAGACATTGCACAGGCAGTGGGAGTTGTGAGAAGGTTTATGGCTAATCCAGGTAAAGAACATTGAAAACAATCTAATGGATTCTCGGGTATTTGAGAGGGACATTTGGCATGGAGTTATGCTATGGAGGGTAGATAATTATTTATGTGGCTATGTTGATTCAGATATGGTTGGAGATTTGGATGGCAGGAGGAACACCAATGGATATGTTTTCACAGTGAAGGAATGACAATTAGTTAGATTTTGAGATTGTAGAAGGTTGTGGCTTTGTCTACTACAGAGGTAGAGTAGTATGTTGCTATATAAAGAAGCTAGCAAGGAGATGATATGGATGAGTAGGTTCATGGAAGAGTTGGGTAAGGAGCAAGAGGAATGAAGATTATACAATGATAGTAAGAGCGTGATCCATCTGGTAAATAACTCAACATTTCATTTAAGAATGAAACACATTTAGTTGAGGTATCACTTCATATGATAGGTGTTGGAGGATGGGAAGCTAAAGTTAGAGAAAATCCATATGGATGAGAACCTTGTGGATATGGTGACAAATCTATTAATAAAGGAGAAGTTGAAGCTTCAATCCACTTATTGGTCTTCGAGTTTGAGACTTGAAGAGGAAGAAACGGGCCAAGGAAAAGGATCCAAGGATGGTGATGTACAGTATAAAGTGCAAAATTGATCTCCAAGTGGGAGATTGTTGAGTGTGGAGCTTAATTGCTTCACAAAAGCTTATTTTTACATGTTGCTAGATTTGATAGTGATCGACATCGGTCGATAAGTAATCGACATCGATCGACACGACATGTGACGGTGCTTTTTTTTGGCTGAGAATTAGAATAAATATTTTTATTTAAAGATGATTTCTTGATTGTAAAAGCATAGTTAGTTAGAATATATATATATATATATATATATATATATATATATATATATATATATATATATATGCATGTATGCATTGTATGAGGGTATGAGAGAAGAAAATAGCAATTGTTTGCATGTTAGTTTTCTTGGTGAGAAAGAAAGAGTAGTTGAGTGAGGGAAAAATATTGAACATCTTGTGAGGTGTTGGAAGACAATAGATCTTCATTGTATTTCCTCTGTAAAGCACTGAATAATAATTTTGGCCATTTCTTGGTGGACGTAGCCCACACTGAGTGAACCACGTTAAATCTAGTGTTATATTTCTCTTATTTATTTTATCTTCTGGTTTATTTCCGCATTCATTGCTTGTATGCTTTATCTGATTTTTAGATATGTGCAACACTATTATATAGTTAAATCCCTATAGTTGGACCAAATACTATAAAAATAAATAAAATAATTTGAAATAAATACGGGGAAAATGGGCTTTGTTAATATTTTGTTTTGTTTATGTGTCAAAGTTTTTGATTTGATGTTGTTTAATTTGTTACGTAAGATGTGTTAGCTTAGTTAATACATTGTTATTTATAAATAGACCTAGTTAGTTATGCCATTATGGCATATCCATCCCTCTAATTATTTGATGGTTCCTTCTCCATTGAACCATTTTTGCTTGTATTTATTGGCTTGCTTTGGTTTGAAGAAATCAATTCATTCTGCTCCAAAATATACCTTAGTATTAGAGCCCTTTGAACCAGCGATCTATGAACGATCCAACATGTTTTGGCATTTAGATATTATCTTATCTTGTTGATGCATAAAATGTCGATGTGGTTTTATATTTTTTAACGTGGATATTTGATTCATGTTTGGTGTATGAATATGTTTATTTCTAGAGCGTGATATTTCTTATTAAAGGATTCTCCTTTGGTGTTTTGTTGGAAGATTGGTATTTTACTTTCTTAATATGTTTGGCGTAGAAAAGGATTTTGGCATTTGTTAGACTGTTCTAAGAATTTTCATTGAATACATGGAAAAATAAGGGCATATGTGTCTAGAGTAGGTATTTTATGTGAGAAAATGACCCGAGAGACTGTGTGGATCAACGAGAAGGAGAGCATCCATTTTACACTATATCGAGCATAAGCGAAACATTATAAATAGTATGGTGAAACCAAAAACAAGGTGAAGTGGAAGCAAAAATTCTTTGAAATCCTAGACATTGGCATGGTGGTGAATTTTGAAGCACATACCTACATGAAGGAGGACACGTTAGACCAATATTTTCCAGCGTGGATAGTCAGTAACACCTTACTATTAAAGCATTTTGGAGACCAATTTTCCAACTTGTTGTATAAAGACAAAAAATAATGTCTACTCCCAAGATATTATTATCCGATGCTCAACTCTTGGAAGGGTCTAATTATGCCACATGGAAGATGAATATGCACACAATTCTCCTATTTGAAGATATTTGGGATCTCATCACCAAAAATGTTTCTTGCCCCACATATGTAGATGAGAAAATGAAGTATGAAAAGGTTGATGAAAAATCCTTGATGTTGATCACTCTCAATATTTTTCGATGAGGTGCAATCACACATACAAGATGTGAAAACATTAAAGGATTCTTGGGATACTCTCTCCACCATCTACGAATCAAAGAACTTGGAAAATATCATCCATTTCCAATCAAAGCTTCATACACCAAGTATTAAATAAGGTGAGAAAGTAGAGGAATTATTACATCATGTGTCAAAACTATGAGTAGATCTTGTAGCGCTTGGAGAAAAGGTAGTAGATAAATTGTTTGTCCCTCTCACACAAATGCGAGATTTGCCTTCCTAGTTTAGGACATTCATCATCATATTAACCATCACAAAAAAAGAGGTGACCCTTTTTGAAGTGGTGAAATTTCTACAACATGAATAAGCCATCCAAACAAAGCGGGATAAGTTTGAGGAAAAATCACCGATCTTGTAAAACGGAAGATTCATATGAATCACAAGGGACAACAAGAGAAGCAGTAAAGAAGCAGCCTTAGAAGTAACAACAGAAGTAGGAGTCTCAAAAATTGAATTAATGGTGTCACATCTAAACCATGAATACATATGACACTATGAAATGTTGGTATAATGACCACACACAATGTAATTCTAGAGAAGAGAGCACATTGGGCCATGGTGATTCAAAGAAATCCAAGTGGTATCCTCTCCAAAAGAAGGAGAAAGGACATGTCGCCCTCATCCGTAAGATGAATCGAGATGAATATGTACTAGAATCATAAAATTTTGGTGCACACAAAGATGATGTTGTTATAGTCTCCCAAATATTGCTCATAAATATTTTTACGTCTCTCAACGAAGGTGCTCTATGTTCGGGATTGAGCATAAATATATATTTTTGTGTCTTAGCTATTTATTCACAAGCTCAAGGTGGAGTTCATGGTCTAAAAAGGCATCAAATCATGTTTGATATCACGAGAAGGTATGATACTTGCTAGAGATTTTTTGAAGGATCATTTATTTACATTAGATGTAGTTTCATCCACTACAATTTCTTTATCTTCCTCCACAATGGAGTCTACTGCACTATGGCATTATCGATATGGGAACCATTCTACTGGCTCCCTTTATTAGCTTAGTTTTAATAAGATGGTATGAGAACTTCCTACCCTCTGCCATTCATTACCTTTTCGATGGGACAACAACATTGATATCCACTCAATTTGAGTACCTTCCATGCTAAGAACTATCTCGAGGTCATGCATACCGATCTTTGCGGACCCTTTCTTACTTCATTTCAGGGATTTTAGTACTTTTAGTTATTCACTAATGACTATTCTCATAAGACATGGGTGTTCTTTCTCTGAAAGAAGAGTGAAGCATTTGTCAATTTTTAGATCTTCTATAAGAAAGTTGGTTAAGAGCAAACCCGACAACCCCTTTTATCCTCTCGCCAAGCTCAAGTTGAGGGGAAATACATGTCAAATAAATTCTTAGCATTCTTGAAGGAGAAATACATCACATAGAACTTCATTCCCCTATACTCCCCACTATAAAGGCATTTCAGAAGTTCACAATTGGATTGTCATGGAGATGGCTCATTGCATTCTTTCCACTTCAAGTTGGATAACAATTTTTGGGAAGAAGCAATCTAGAAAGTTGTATATCTTTTGAACTGTGCACCTACAAATATCTGTAGGAAAAGACACCGAAAGAGGTATGGAGTAATCATAAACCTTCAGGTTTCAATTTGAGAGTATTTGGTTGTATGCAACACATATGCTTTTATTAGATAAGAAGAGGAATAATATTGATGAAAAGACACTCCAGTGCATATTTTTGGGTACAATACTACCTCAAAAGCATATCATCTCATGGATCTTGAGACAAAGAAGATATATGAGAGTAGAGATGTGGTTTGTGACAAGTCATCATTTGACTCATTCCAAAGAAAGAAGAGTCAGTACCAACCTCCTCTCATATATTTCTCTCACATTCAGATGATGAGCATGAGGATTCTTCATAGAAGAAAGATGAGGCTGCAAGGAGAATTGTTTGTTGTGAAAGGAAAAATCAGAAGATTGTTCCATTACCGTTTGTGAAGATCTTAGATGATAATAGCACACCACATTAGATTTGTAAAACAAAAGAGCTAAAATATCATATATGGAAATCCATCATAATCCATTATTCTCAATACATTAGAATTGAATTACATTACATTGCTCAATAAGAAGGATGTACATATAGGAGGAGGGAACTACAACTACTACTTAGATTAGTGGTGAAGAACTCCCACTAACTGATACTAAGTAGTTAAGTTAATTCCAAAAGACTAAAAAGCTAACCCCACATAACTAGAAAGTTAACTCATAAGCTAACTCCACATAACTAGTACACCTAAGTAATCTAACCCAACAAGTGTAAGGCTAATACAAGTGTAATAATTATCCTAATAAACAAATAAAAGGATAAATAATAACCTACACTAACACCCCCTCATAAGCATAACTTAGGTGGGTAGAAAAGAAGGTGGGTCCCAAAAAAAATGCCTAATGAGGTACCCACGCACAATAACTAGGAAAAAGGGACATCGCAAGGTACCCAAAACCAGTAATAATAAAGTAGAGAGAGTGAAATCCCACTGCAAGGCATCCCAAGAAGCTTGGCTCCAAAAATTGTATAATGCTGAATTTGTTTGGTGTGCATTGTGGTTTGTATCCACTATTCTATCATAGAACTAAAAACAACTAATACTTAGGCTTCACTAGAATAACTACATGCAAGGAGATCACAATGGAGTGATGTCGAAAGTGTAAAAAAAACTAAACATAATTCAATCAACTGCTACAAATAGGTGTGCCATGATCTAAGAACAATAACCAAGCCAACAAGGCAAGGACACAAGATCTAAAGAAATATGAGTGCCACAATCTAAGAAAAGCCAAGGTAACAAGGCAAAGACACAAAACCCAAAGAAGCAAGATCAATAGCTACAAATAGGTGTGTCACGATCCAAGAAAAATAACCAAGGCAACACAACAAGGACACAACATCCAAAAAAATTGGAGTGCCATGATCCAAGAAAAGCTAAGGTAATAAGGCAAGAACACGAAACTCGAAGAAGCGATATCAACATGTAATAAGGCAAGGACATGAAACCCAAAGAAGCAATATCAATACCACACCCTCCCATACTACTTGAATGGGTAGAGTGATGCTAAAAATCTATATGAGTTATCAAAACAATTACTCAAAAATGAAAAACTAACACTTGTACTTCACCGGAATAGCTCACCCACAAGAGAAACTATCAACATGCCAAAAAAGTGTCGAAAATATAGATATAAAATCTCTCAACAAACAAGAGAGATATACATTTGGCACTTTATAATTAAGTGTGTGTTACAATAATGAAATTTTACAATTTTTTTGTTTCTCAAAATAAATAGTTCTAATGGAACAAACACGAAAAAACAAGAACTTTTTGCAAAAAATGACACTCAAATCCGAGTTACTGATCAAAAGATACAAACTTTTGAAGTTTATGCTCTAATATTTATTTTAACAAACATAAAATGTCTTTTTCCTTCACTTTATTTGATTAATTTTTTTGGAAAGATCTGCAAAATGGAAGAAGAAAAAAAAACCATTACCAAATGTGAAAAACCCAGAAATTGTTTTTCTAGATTTTCTGCTTCATCGACATGAATTTTTAAAATCCCCAAGGGTAGCATAGATCTACAAGATCCTCAAATCCTCCACACACAAGAAATCTACAAAGTGAAAGAAAAAACCATTACCAAACGCAAAAAAACCCAAAAAAACCCGAAAGTATTTCTCTAGACTTTCTACCTCCTCGACACAGATTTCCCAATAGCACGGATATTTAAGATTTCCACATATTTGTGAAATAGAACTCTTTAAAGTGAAAGAAAAAAACCCATTACTGAGAACACACAAAACCCATAAACTTTTTTTTTTGAATTTCTACTTCCCCAACACAAATTTCTTCCTTTGTCACATATTTATATGATTTCCACATCCTCATCAAACATGAACTCTATAAAGTGGAAGAAGAAAACTCATTACGTAACGTAGAAAACCTAGAAACCATTTTTCTGGAATCTCTACTTCCTCATCAAAGATTTCTTCCTCAACATGAATTTATAAAATTTCTAGATCCTCACCAAATAGGAACCTACAAAGCGGAAGACAAAAACATAGTATTGAACATGTTGGTGATAATTTTTTTTAGCGAAAAATTGGTGAATTTTTTTCCAACGCTCTGGAGTTTAAGTCCCTCTACTTAACTGTAGTTCCGTATATACATGCACTAGTGAAATAGGATAACTAATGTTGTAAGTCGAAAAATTAGATTCCTGCACACACTAGTCATAAATTTCAACACATGCATTTATGAGAAGAAATAACTCTGTAAATAACAACAAGACCAAATAGAATTTATTGATCACAAAGTATCAAGAAACCCCTTAGTCAAAGAAAGCTAGAAAACTCCTTCTTCTTATATTGATTGCTTAAACAAAAGTTGTACATAGTGTGGGAATGGAGGAAAACTAGTGAGGGGAAAATGGAAGAAAATGGCTATCTCCTTTGTTTTCTCAAAGTACAATACACTCTTGAGTTTACAAAATCAATCACCAACCCTTTGAAATGGGAATGGCTTTACAATTTATAGAATGAGAGGTGACTCATCATCTACCCCCAATGCCTTTTCATATGTCCTCACACAACTTAAAACTTTTCAACTTCTAGGAAACTTTTAAGTCCCTTTTTATAACATAAAGGTGACTTATTACATTAGAAACATTAAGACATATGAAAAAGTGCAACCCCAATGCAAAAAATAGAACATTGAGAAGAGAGAGAAAGTTGGGGGTATGAAGAGAAGAGAGAGAGAGAAGAAGAAGAAGATGTTGCCCTTGATGAATTCCGATGATCCTCGTTGATGGAAATCTCCAATGTGATGAAACTATGATTCTTCAAACTCATGGGAAACTCCTTCAAATTGGCTCACAGATGCTTTGGAATGAGTGTTTAAAAACACTGCTGAATGGTTCTGCCGATGACCTGACTTCCACCCCGCACAAGATACTCCTACAACTCGAGCCATGAAGTGAGTGTCGGAGACACTGTTGAATTATATGAGATGAATCTTGAATTCCCTATGAGAAATGCCCATGGATGATCCTAAATGATGGTGTGGACTTGAATGATCATCCCTCTATGTCCCATTGTTCCAAAACTTCCCCTTGAGTATGACTTACCATTAATAGTGAGTACCCACATGGGAGACTTACTATTTATAGTAAGAGGTGATTCTTGCTTCTTCTTGACCATCTTGATGTGGTGAAATTATTCATTCAATCTTGTGCACACTACCTTCACCTCGGCCACTTCTTGGGTTGACTTACTATTTTTAGTAAGCACCCATATAGGGAGCTTACTATTTTTAGTAAGTGGTCATTTTCACTATTTTCTACTCTTGGAAAATCATTCTGACTTCTGGTGACCTTCGGTGCACACTTGCTTTTTGCCACAACTACTTTTGATGATGACTTTCCAAACATAACAAGTTTGTATAGGAAAACTTACTATTTTTAGAAAGTGGATTTCAATGCTTGGTTTGTGATGAAACATATTTTTTTGGACTCGTCTCATCATCATGATCACATCCTCCAAATTTCACATAATTTTGCCCACTAGAATGCTGGAAATAAAATTTAAAATTTTCACCTGGCAGTGGCTTCGAGCACGGAGCTGCCATGGTGGCCATTAATGGAGCTCAAAATTTGTAGGTCTTGTTTTTGTCTCTATTTCATGATGAAAACAACTCCATTGTGATAGGTTTTTCATTTGGAGTCTGTGGGCAAGTTTTTAGCTTGTTTCCATTGTTGGATTGATGGGAAATCTGAAAAATGTGAGCTAAGGCATGAAATGGGATTTTGTTGGAACAAATGATTTAGGGCACCATTTGACCTCCCATTTTTTACATCTTGATCATTGAAAAATGTGGAAGTATGCAAATATGGCACCTCGATCTCGAATCTTGTATCTTTTGAAGATATGAAGATTTTTTGATTGGGTGACTTCATGGTTATCTGCAAAAATCTTCATTTTCTCCTTGTTCTTCATTTCTTCAACACTTTTGATCAATCCTTCCCTAAGACCTATGTATTTTCATGGATTTGAGTGTTTATTTGTTGTGGTAGAGCTGGTTCGAAAGCATCAATGGTGGAGGGTGTGAGAAAGCAAAATGGTGGACAAGTTACGAGCAAAATGGCAAGGTGAATGTGAAGTTGTGAAGAAGAAATGGGGGAAAATAACGACTAAGTGCCAAATTTAAATTATTAAAAAAATGCACAATAGGGGATGGGGTGCATTTTTTTCATGTTTGATGTCCCTCACCTCAAAGGGATGTGAGGGACATCAAATTCCATGGTGATCAAGGTGATGACACGTGGCGGAGATCCGACGATTGAGAATGAAGGCTTGACAAACACTGGGGCTGGAAAATTCACTCTTGAAGAGGTCACATGAGTGACCAGGAGTCTCCTTAGGGGTTGGGAAATTTTTCCATGTTTTATGTCCCTCACCTCAAAGGGACATGAGGGACATCAAAATTCCATGACTCACTCAGTGATGACACGTGGCGAGATCTAATGGGTGAAGGCTTTGAGCTCCCACAAGCACTTGGGGCTGAACTGGTGATCTTGGAGGTCATATGTGGGTTTAGAGGGATTCATGGGGGCTAGGAGAATTTTCCAACCTTGATGTCCCTGACCTTGAGGGACATCAGGGACACAAAATCCCGCTCAAGCTCACGAGAGCTAAAAATTTGACTAACTCCCAACCTTGAGGACAACTTGAAACGACGATAATATCTTGAGCTCCCGATGGACTTTTTGATGAAATTTTATATGATATTGACTGAAATTTCCTTTTGAATCCAATGGTGGGGGTATCATGTCTTGATTCATCCATTTTATCCCTAAAAAATTGGATTTTTTATCTGGTACTCCACTTGTGCATGAGAAAAATTACTTGCAAACCCATTGCGCCAAAGTGTTGTGAAAAAATAATTTCACCATCTTGTAGGTCTTGGAATTCCATTTCTAAAGATGTTTTTTTTTCTCCTAACTCCATCCGAGCTCCCAATCACCTTTGGAAGCTCAAAACTTTTTTGGCATGTGCACTGCCTAGGCCTGTGAACCCTATGATCAAAACTACTCCCAAACTTCCAAATCTTCCTTGAATCTTCCTAAATCACTTCCATGATGTTTATAGGCCTTTGAATTCACCTCCACATCTATTTTGGATTTTTCTTCTTCCATGGGGGTTGCTCCATCCTAGGAAGGCCAGTGATAGCCCTTCCCACACACTGCCCAGAGATAGCATTTTTCAAGAACTCCTAAAATCACCTAGGGGAATGAATTGAATTTCCTAAATCACCTAGGGGATGAGATTAACATTAATTGGGAGGTCATTTGGACTAATTGGGGAAGACCAGGGGTGCCTTGAATGGTAAAACATGAAAAATTTCACATGGGTATCGTTGTCATGCTTGGAAATTGTCAATTTCCTTGTTGCACATTTGCACATGACAATAGATGGCTCTAGCTTGGGGACATGACATGGATTGAAATGCAATGAAGACATGACATGGAGAATCTAGAATCTCAACTTTAGACCATATGATCCATTGACCAGTTCCTTATCCATTGGGCCTATGAGTCATGTACAACTTACAACAAGAGAGAGAGAGAGAGAGAAGAAGAAAAAAAACACACACACAAAAAAAAAAAGGAAACACACACACACAACAAAAAAGAAACACACACACACAAAAAAAGGAAACACACCTAGAAATCACCTATGGTATAAGGTGGGGGACAACCCACTTTCATTGAAGCACTTTTCATTCCTCAAAAGTTACCCTTGAGTGGGCAACACTTGAGTGATGTTGTTCTGCTGAAGCCATTGAATAGTTCCAGAAAGTAGCCTCCTCTCCTTAACTATTTATGAAAGTTGGGTGCTTTCATGACCATCTATGTTTTTTTGTAGGAGTGAGTCCATGTGAGCTTCTTGATGCTCAGGCCTTCGCTTAGAAATTCCATTTCCTTCATGTTCTTTGAAATTGGTTTCATAGTGCCAATTGCCTTCCGTGTTTATCCACATAGTTGATTCTTCATTGAGCATCTCATCATCTTTGCCCCAAAGCTGATTTCATTCAAATTTCTTGAATATTCTGAGTTACTTTCTTTCCCAGTCTATGCTCATTGATATCTTCTCCATGAGAAACCTTAGATTCATCCTTTATCTCTACTCCACTGTGAGGTGTTTGAGTAGATGGAGAGGATTAGAGTAACCTCATACTTGTCTTGTATGGCCATGACATGAGTTAAGAGATCAAGAATCAGCTCAGGGTCTTCCACAACTTCTATTGCATCTAATAGTTCTTGCACAAAGATCTCCTTTGTTACTTCCTGCAACTCATCTTTGTATGCCTTTGAAGGATCTTTATTTTGCAGCTCAAGGTAACTATCTAGGAGGGATTACTTCATCATCTTGGGAATCGCTTTGCATTCTATCACTCCTTCATTCAAGGAGCTTTCAACTTCAAAGGCCTCAAAACTCCTTGCTTCAATTTCTTCATCATGGAAAGAGTCTTCCTCTTCAAATGGGAAAGAAAATACCTCCATTTCATCATTGCATCCATCAATCATTGCTCGGGAGGGACATCATATTTCTCATCTTGCTTTGTTTCAACATGGCCAACCTTCACACTAGTTAAGGCTTTCAAATCAGATTCACACTTGTCTTGCATAGATTCATGGCTTGCATCAGAGTTCAGAATGAGCTCGAGCTCAGGTCTTTTTTTCTTTCCACGCTCTTAGCGCTTCTTGTTTTATAGATGGTTCTTTCCCAACCTTTCATGGGCTCATCACAAGCTGGTATTGTCTCTTCTTGGGTGACATGATCAAGGGAGCCCTCATCTTCGAATGGGAATGAGAATATCTCTTCATCATGGATAAGCACATAAGCTGATTTTTCTATTTGAAAATCATCAAGAACCATTTCCTCTTCTTCATGGTTTGCATCATCTGGAAATTCAGGGCTGCCCTCTTGTAACTCAAATCTCCTCAATGCTTCTTCAAGGTCCATGCCTCTCTGGGAAGGCATGTTGTTTGCCCTATATCAAGATGGGAATATCATCTTCCTCCTCGGTTTTCACAAAGTGATTCATCCACTACTATCTTGATACAAGATGTTGGTTCTGGACTTCTAGACTTTCACACTTGTGTACCTCATCTTCTTCTCTGGAAGAATTTCTCCATGTCTCCCTTCACTTGGTATGGTTGTGGAAGACCAATTCATCTAATTTTCCCTCCCAACTTGGTAGAAATTTGACTTAGCAACATTCCAAATGAAGTCGGAATGTCTGCTACCAAAATCATCACTGAAACTTCTTGTCTATGAAATTTGGCGAGAGCCACTTGTGCATCTTTGACCTTCCCTACAAGTGGGACCTCTTTTGACTCCAAGAGTAACAAGAGCCACCGGTGGAGTCATGGTGAGTTTGAGAGCCTTGCGACCTTTAAAGGCATCACATTGTCTAAGGGCACCAAAATCTATTATGTAATTGTTCAATACATATTCTCCAACAAGAAGGGAGATGTAGAAAGGATCAACCTTGTCGGTCTTGGATGCACTCAAGGAAAGCATGTTCTATGAGGGAGGTGTAGGTGGGTTTGGTAGTATCCTTTAGAATTAGGTGTTACAACATTGGGTGTTAAACTACCACTCCTGATGTATTGAACAAATCTCTCAAATTGTTCAGGGTGAGTCCAAATATTCAGTTTCAGTAATCTGCACTTTGGCTTTGTTCACATATTCTATGAAGTCAAAAGGAGAAGATGTGGAAAAGGTGAGGTGATGAAGGGACTGATTTTGGATTTAGGATAGGTTTGGAAGTAGGAGTATATTTTGGGAATAGAGGGGATATTGAAAGGTACACTAGGAGCTTTTGAAAGTACTAGATTTTATAGGAGAAGATTTAGATTTAGAATTAGAAGAGGCATCGGAAGACTTACTTGGAATTGTTGGGACTTCTTATTGCTACAGATCATAGCTTCAACAATGCAGACTCCATGGAGGGTGGGAGTGGAGATCCTCCTCGATTGATTTTTTTTGTTTTTGAGTCACCACGGGAGGATCTTGACCTTATTTTTCTTTACAAATAGTGGAGGGAGATGTTCCTTTCTCATACTGAGAATGAGTGAATACCACATGAGAAACTAGGTGCATCTTCTTTGTCATCTTCATCACCTCCAGAATACTCACAAAATCTGATTTGTGTATCATTTTCAAGCTCATCAAATTCTAGGAGATCATCACCTTCACTTTCTTGTTCAAGCTCTTCTTCACTTTCCTGAATCCTACAATTTGCATTCATGGGTGGGGCTTCCAAGGCAAGCCTTCGGGGTGCTCTTGCAATTTGATTTCTGTGGTTTCTTTGAGAAGATACTCATTCAAAAATTCCCTCTTCAACGATGCCATCTCATTCACCAATTTTTGCAGAAATGGATATGTTCTCTCGTCTCTCAGGATGTTGGGCCTTACCCTTTGATGGATTCTTGATCTTTCTAGAGAGGATGAGATCATCATCAAGTTCAATGGCCATCCTTTGTGCTTCTACAATGTTCCTTGGTTGAACTCTTCATAGGAAAAATCCTACCTCGGTGATTGAGCATTGATGAAGAATCTCTTGACATTGTTTTCAGATGGTGAATCCTCTTCGGTATCTATGAAGAAACCATTTGAAATGAGCCACAAAGTCTCATAGTTTCACCTTCTCCTTTCTTCATTTGAGCCAACTGCACCAAGAGGTCTTGACAATCTTTAGTTGATTTAAATATTTCCTCAAAGGTAGTCTTGATGTCATTCCAACCAAGTGATGGATCAGGAAGGCAGGAGGTAGAACCATTATGTTATTTTTCTTGGAGATATTCCATGAACAATCTTACAACAACATCTTCATGTTCAACTCCAAGAATCCCACATGATGTGGTGAAAGTGGCGATGTGTTCTTCAGTATTTGTGTGCCATCACCTTTGAACTTTGGAAAGTTCTTGTGGGAACCTGTTGGTAGATCATGAAGAGGGGTTCAAGAGAAAGTGGGCATGTATTTCTTCCCCATGGAACAATGGGTTGGGGTCTTTCTACTTCATCTTCCATTGTCATTTCTACTTTTTTCTTCAATCTTTCTTTTAAAAATTCTTCTTCTTCTTCTTCTTCGGGAACTCAATGCTTAATGGTGGTTGAAAAATGGGAGAATTTGAAGGGGGAGTATCAACAAGAGTTTGGATAGGATTTCCAGGTGAACTGCTTGAAGAGCTAGATGGAGAGGAGGCTTGAGAGAAGAAGTATGGATTATCTCTAATTCATTCTTGCTGATTTTACAAAGCCTCAAATTGGAATCAACAACACCTCTCGACCTATTCAACCTGTGTATCTTCCTTTAGCTAGATTTTGGAAACTCTTGTAGTGGGAACACAAAAGGACACTATGGAATATGAAAGGTCACATGCAGAGAATTTGACAATGTATCTTTCAACAATGGATT
The DNA here is from genome assembly GCA_018340775.1 of Taxus wallichiana var. yunnanensis. NCBI lineage: Eukaryota > Viridiplantae > Streptophyta > Pinopsida > Cupressales > Taxaceae > Taxus > Taxus wallichiana. The sequence continues at coordinate 121,881,560 of CM031238.1, forward strand.
TTCATGAACTCTTTTTTTTTTTTTTTTTCAATATTTGATTTTTTTTTGAATTTTGGACCTTGTGGTTCATATTTTGGGTGCAGATGTGCTAAATCTACCCCACGGTGGGTGCCAAAAATTGTTGGTGAAAAAATTTTTGGGGACAAATTGGTGGATTTCTTGCCAATGCTCTCAGGAGTCTAAGTCCCTCTACTTAACCAGTGCAACTTTCATATATGCATGCAGCGAGTGAAAGTGAGTTTTCTCTGGGTGGCCTTATGGTTGGGGATCCAATAAGGGCACTCCACTGACCTGCGGAAAAGCTAGCAATTTCTTGCTAGAGAAGACTTTTTCTATAAAAGGGAAAGGGAGTGAGAAATGAGGTAGGAGAACTAATGTTGCAGGTAGAAAATCATATTCCTACACACACTAGTTAGAAATTTCAACACATGCATTTATGAGAAGAAACAACTCTACAAATAATAAACAAGACCAAATAGAATTTATTGATCACAAAGTATCAAGAAACCCCTTAGTCAAAGAAAGCTAGAAACTCCTTCTTCTTGTATTGATTGCTTAAACAAAAGTTGTACATAGTGTGGGAATGGAGGAAAACTAGTGAGGGGGAAAATGGAAGAAAATGGCTATCTCCTTTGTTCTCTCAAAGTACAATACACTCTTGAGTTTACAAAATCAATCACCAACCCTTTGAAATGGGAATGGATTTACAATTTATAGAATGAGAGGTGACTCATCATCTACCCCCAATGCCTTTTCATATGTCCTCACACAACTTAAAAATTTTCAACTTCCTAGGAAACTTTTAAGTCCCTTTTTATAACATAAAGGTGACTTATTACATTAGAAACATTAAGACATATGAAAAAGTGCAACCCCAACACAAAATTAGAACATTGAGAAGAGAGAAAGTTGGGGGTATGAAGAGAAGAGAGAGAGAGAAGAAGAGAAGATGTTGCCCCTGATGAATTCTGATGATCCTCATTGATGGAAATCTCCAATGCGATGAAACTTTGATTCTTCAAACTCATGGGAAACTCCTTCAAATTGGCTCACAGATGCTTTGGAATGAGTGTTTAAAAACATTGTTGAATGGTTTCTACGATGACTACAACTTCCACCCCACAGATATATCCTACAACTCGAGCCATGAAGTGAGTGTCGGGAGACACTATTGTTGAATTCTATGAGATGAATCTTGAATTCCCTATGAGAATGCCCATGGATGATCTCAAATGATGGTGTGGACTGAATGATCATCCCTCTATGTCCCATTGTTCCAAAAATACCCCTTGAGTATGACTTACCATTAATAACGAGTACCCACATGGGAGACTTACTATTTATAGTAAAAGGTGATTATTGCTTCTTCTTAACCATCTTGATGTGGTGAAATTATTCATTCAATCTTTTGCACACTACCTTCGCCTCAGGATGCTTCTTGGGTTGACTTACTATTTTTAGTAAGCACCCATATAAGGAACTTACTATTTTTAGTAAGTGGTCATTTTCACTGTTTTCTGCTCTAAACACTCATTCTGACTTCCTGGTGACCTTCGGTGTACACTTCTTTCGCCATAAATAATTTTGATGATGACTTTCTAAACATAACAAGTTGTATAGGAAAACTTACTATTTTTAGAAAGTGGATTTTCAGCACTCATTTTTTGTGAAACAACATATTTTTTTGGACTCATCTCATCGTCATGATCACATCCTCCGAATTTCACATAATTTTGTCCCACTAGAAATGCTGGAAATAAAATTTAAAATTTTCATCTAGGAGTGGCTTTGAGCACGGAGCTACCATGGCAGCCATTAATGGAGCTCAAAATTTGTAGATCTGGTTTTTGTCTCCATTTGTGATGAAAAAAACTCCATTGTTATAGGTTTTTCATTTGGAGTTGTGTGTGAAGTTTTTAGCTCTGTTTCCATTAGATTGATGGGAAATCCAATAAATGTGAGTCTAGGGCATGAAATGGGAATTTTTTTGGAAATAATGATTCAGGGCACCATTTGACCTCCCATTTGTTGCATCTTGATCATCTTGAAAAATGTGGAAGTATGTAAAAGATGGAACACTCGATCCGACTTGTATATTTGGAAATATGAATTTTTTTCGATTGGGTGACTTCATGGTTATCTGGCAAAAAATCTTCATTTTCTCCTCATTCTTTTTCTTCAACACTTTTCATCAATCCTTCCCCTAATACCTATGTATTTTCATGGATTTAGTGTTTATTTGTTGTGGTAGAGCTGGTTTGAGCATTTGGCAATGGTGGACTGGTGTGAGAAAGCAATGGTGGAAAAGTTATAGAGCAATGCGATGGTGGTGAAGTTGTGAAAGAAGAAATGGGGGAAATAATGGCTAAGTTCGGATTTAAATTATTCAAAAAAATGCACAAAAGGGTGGGGTGAATTTTTTCATGTTTGATGTCCCTCACCTTAAAGGGACATGAGGGACATCAAATTCCATGGTGAGCAAGGTGATGACACATGGCGGAGATCCGATAGGAGAAATGAAGGCTTGACAAGCTTTCACCTTAAATTTGGAAAATTCACTCTTGAAGAGGTCACATGAGTGACCAGAGTCTCCTTAGGGGGGTGCATTTTTCCATGTTTTATGTCCCTCACCTCAAAGGGACATGAGGGACATCAAATTCCATGGTGCTCTCAGGTGATGACACATGTGGCAGTAGATCTAATGATGAAGGCTTTGAGCTCCCGCAAGCACCTGGGGCTGAACTGGCGATCTAGAGGTCATATGTGGGTTTAGAGGGATTCATGGGGGCTAGGTGCATTTTCCCAACCTTGATGTCCCTAACTTGAGGGACGTTAGGGACACAAAATCCCCAAGCTCCTGGAAAAAAATTTGACTAACTCCCGAACCTTGAGGACAACTTGCAATGACAATATCTTGAGCTCTTGATGGAATTTTTTGATGAAATTTTATATGATATTGATTGAAATGGCCTTTTAAATCTAATGGTGGGGGTTTCAGGTCTTGATTCATCCATTTGATCCCTAAAAATGTGGATTTTGATCTGGTACTCCACATGTGCATGAGAAAAACTACTTTAAAACCATTGCGCCAAAGTGTTGTGAAAAAAATAATTTCACCATCTTGTAGGGATTGGAATTTCCTTTCCAAAGATGTTTTTTTTATCCTAAATCCATCTCGGAGCTCCCAGAATCACCTTGGAAGCTTCAACAATTGTTTTGGCACTGTGCATTACCTAGGCCTGTGAACCCTAATTTTGGTGAAACTACCCCAACTTCTCCAAATCCTTCCAAAATCTTCCAAATCACTTCCATGATGTCCCAAGGCCTTTGAATTGCCTCCACATATGTTTTGGATTTTCTTCTCCTCCATGGGGTTGCTCCATTCCTAGGAAAGCCAGTGATAACCCTTCCCACAACTACCTAAAGCTTGTAACTTTTAATGAACTCCTAAAATCACCTAGGGGAATGAATGGAATTTCCTAAATCACCTAGGGGATGAGATTCATGCTCGAAATTGTTAATTTCCTTATTGCACATTTGTATGGCACTCACTCCCACACAAACCCATATCTGCTCCTCCCTCTCAAATTTCTTGAATCCCACACTATGTATAACTTCACATTTAAGCATCAATACTATAAGAAGGAGTTTGTATCCTTTTTGATGAGGAGATTTTAGAAACTTTGAGTTCGCAATCTTATCTCATCTTGTTGCCATTTGCAGGGTTGTTTCTTCTCATAAATGCATGTGTTTAAGTTTCTAACTAGTGTGTACATGCATCTTATTTCCTACTGCTAACATTAGTTCCCCTGTCTCATTTATCACTCCTCTTTCCCACTTTACAAACAAAGTCCTCCCTAGTAAGAAATTACTAGCTTTATTGCAAGTTCAGTGGAGTGCCTTTATTGGATCCCGGTCGAAAGGCCACCATAGAAATCCACATTTTCTCACGCATGCATATACATAAACTGCACCGGTTAAGTAGAGGGACTTTAATTCCTAGAGCATTGGCAAGAAACCCACAAATTTTTCCCCTTAAAATACTTTCTCGCCAATAGTTTTTCTTGGGACAAATTGGTGGATTTCTTGCAAATGCTCTAGGAGTCTAAGTCCCTCTACTTAACCAGTGTAACTACTACATATGCATGCGTGAGTGAAAGTGAGTTTTCTCTAGGTGACCTTATGGCTAGGGATCCAACAGGGGTAGTCCACTGACCCTACAACAAAGCTAGTAATCTCTTGCTAGGGAAAACTTTGTGTGTAAAGAGGGAAAGGGGAGTGAGAAATGAGGTAGGAGAACTAACGTCATCAAGTATAAAATCCTATTTATGCACACACTAGTTAGAAATTTCAACACATGCATTTATGCGAAGATATAACTCTGCAAATAACAACAAGACCAAATAGAATTTATTGATAAAAAAGTATCAAGAAACCCCTTAGTTAAAGAAATCTAGAAACTCCTTATATTAATTGATTGCTTAAAAAAATTTGTACATAGTGTGGGAAAGGATGAAAACTAGTGAGGGGGAAGTGGAAGAAAATGGCTATCTCCTTTGTTCTTTCAAATTACAATACACTCTTGAGCTTACAAAATCAATCACCAAATTCATCAAAGTGGGGTCTCGAAGACACTATTGAATTCTCGAGATGAATCTTGAATTCCCTATGAGTATGCTAATATTGCCTATTACCTAACATATGCATAACACCTTTCTCATCTTGATTATAAGAAATGAGAACACTCAGATGAAGGCAAAAATTTTGTAATTTGGAACCACACACTTTACAAGAGAGGTCTTGATGGATGCTTCCTCAAATGTGTAGACAAAGAGCAATAAGAAAAATTGCTTAAAGCATACCATGACCAAACATGTGGTGGACATTTCTCGGTGATGGTCACTGCACACAAGATCCTCCAGGAAGGTAATATTAGCCCATCCTCTTTGCATAAAATCAAGAATGTGTTTCCAACTGTGAAGCATGCCAACAATTCGTTGGGAGATCCCAACTTGTAGCACTACCACTCAAGCCAATTGTTATTGAAGAACTATTTCAGCAGTGGGGACTAGATTTCATCGGTGTTCTAGAATCCTCACTCAAGCACGGGCCACACCTATGTGCTCACAGTGATAGATTACTTCAAAAAATTGGTGGAAGCTATTTTGGCCAAACAAGCCACCACCAAAATAGTCGTAACTTCATCAAGGAGAATATCATAGTACGTTTCGAGTGCCACAAAAGATTAGAATGTGCAATGATACCTATTTCTCTTGAGTGAATTGGTGAGTTTTTATGGCTACAAAATCTCTTGATCTCATTCATCGGACTACTATCCATAGGGAAATGAACAGGCCAAATCAAGAAACAAGAACATTGTAACCATCGTCCGTAAGCTCGAGATGAAAACCAAAGGAATTGTCACAAAAATTTGTATGATGCATTATGGGTGGATAGGATCACTCCCAAGAAGGAATAGGTATTTCACCATTCCAACCGCTTTGTATAGGGTCAAAGCAAAATTCCCATCATGGTTGAGATGCTTTAGCTCTCAAGTTGCGATAGGGAATAAAAAAAGGATTTGATTGAGAAGAGGATCCTTTTTCTTGAGAAGATAGAAGAAAATAGACTTCGAGTGGTGTACCGTATTAAAGATCACTAGTTGAAAGTAAGGAAGATTTTTGACAAGAAAGCCAAAGTGAGAGAATTCAAAGTTAGACACCTCGTTCTACTACGAGATAAGAGAAGAGAACCAAAATGTAACCATGGAAATTTTGATTCATTATGGCTCGGCCCATCCCAAGTTTTGAAGATTGCGGTGAGAATGTTTTTCTACTCTCATATTTGGATGGAACACCACTGGAATTACCTCGCGAGGGCAATACCTAAAATTGTGTCATCAATGAAAGCGGGTTGTCCCTCTTCTTGTACCATATATGATTGCTAGTTGTATTTCCCTTTATGTTGCACGTGTTTCCCTTCTTTTGTTGTGTGTGTGTGTCCTTGTTCGTTATCTCTCTCTTGTGAATTGTACATGACTCCATAGGGCCCAATGGATAAGGCATTGGTCAATGGATCATATGGTCTAAAGTTGAGATTCTGGATTCCCCATGTCATTTCTTCACTGCACTCAGTCCATGTCATGTCCCCAAGCTAAAGTCAACTGTTGTCATGTGAATGTGCAAAAATAAAATTAACAATTTCCAAGTATGAAAACTATGTTCATGTGTTAATGTTTTCAAGTATTACCATTCCAAGGCACCCGGTTTGTCTAATCGATCCAGTGTGACCTCCCAATTAACATTATCTCATCCCCTAGGTGATTTAGGAAAGTCCATTCATTCCCCTAGGTGATTTTAGGAGTTCATTAAAAGTTGCAAGCTTTAGGTAGTTGTGGGAATGACTATCACGGCCTTAGGGGGAAAAATTGGTGGTTATATTGCCAACGCTATGGGAGTCTAAGTCCCTTTAATTAACTAGTGCAACTTTTGTACCTACATGCGTGAGTAAAAATTGAGTTTTATCCTAGTGTCCTTTCACTGGGGATCCAACAGGGCACTCCATTGACCCTGCGGAAAAAGCTTGCATATATCTGCAAGAGAGGAATTTTCTAGGAAAGCGGGAAAGGGAGTGAGAAAGTTAGAAAAGAGAAACTAATGCTACAAGTAGAAATTAGAGACTTGCATACACCAACCAAAAATTTCATTACATGCACTTGAATTTAGAAGAAATCAAATCTGCGTAACAAGACTAAATAATGTTTAATGAGCAAAAAGTACTACTAAACTCCTCAATCAAAAAAGGATAAAGTTCCTTGTTCCTTTATTAAATCTCAAGAAGAAATTATACATAACATAGAAATAGAAGACATTTTTAGTAGGGAAAATGGAAGAAATTTGCTATCTCTTTTCTCTCTTCACAAGGATATCTAACTCATGAATTCACAAAAACATCCAATTCTAAGAAGTCTAAGAAGTTTTGAAAAGAATAAGTTCAAATGAGGAGCTTGTTAAAATTTATAGAAAGAATCAACACTTCATCTTCTCGAAGACTTTTCAAATAATTTAATTTGACTTTAGATTGTTCATATTCCACTTAAATATTTAAGTCCCTTTATAAAATCAAGGCGACTTAAAGTTTACATTATGTTTCTAAAGTCACTTAAAGTTATATTAAAAGTGCAAACTTCAACACAAAAATATAACATTGATGAGAGAGAGTGTTGGGTGAGAAAAGAAGAGAGAAAGAGAAAGAAGAGGAAGAAGAAGAAGAGAGAGAAAGGAAGAATTATGCGGAAGAATGAGCTACTTTGCAGGTGGATTTGATCTCGCTTCTTGATTAGTTTCCACTTCATGCTCTTGAGAAGGCCTCTGTCCCTCCAAGCTCCTTATTGAAACAAGCTATTGTAGGTTCCACTTTGTCAGCATGAGGAATGCGAACGCAACTCAAGGTATTTGTCCATCCATCAGCCACACTGTTGATGTCTTTGCACTTCTGAACCATGATGAATGTTTCTTTGCGATAAGTGCAATAGAGGCCCGATCTCTGAGAGGAAGTCGAGGGTATCCTTAGTGAAGGAAAATGGGTTTCCTACCTCTTTGTTGATGTATTATTCAAATGTACCAATCAATTCATTAGCAGTTGTATCCTTTCCAATTACAGGTACTCCAAGTTTCTTTTTTTTGATTTACACTATCCTGCAATTTATATGTTTGTTCAGGTATTTTCCTCCACTTTCTGTGAGTCCAAAAAAAAGCTGTTGGCGAGAAAATTTGTGGGGGGAAATTTTTTGGGTTTCTTGCTAATGCTCTGGGAGTGTAAGTCCCTCTACTTAACTAGTGTAACTATCATATATGCATGTGCAAGTGAAAGTGAGTTTTCTCCGGGTTGCCTTATGGTCGGGGTTCCAACAAGGGCACTCCATCGACCTGTGCGCAAAAGATATCAATCTTTTCTAGGGAATTTTTTTCTAAAGAGTGAGAAAGAGGAGTGAGAAATGATATGGGAGAACTAACATTGTAGGTAGAAAATCATATTCTTGCACACACTAGTTAGAAATTTCAACACATGCATTTATGAGAAGAAACAACTTTGCAAATAAGCAACAAGACCAAATAGAATTTATTGATCACAAAGTATCAAGAAACCCCTTAGTCAAAGAAAGCTAGAAACTCCTTCTTATATTGACTTCTTAAACAAAAGTTGTACATAGTGTGGGAATGGAGGAAAACTAGTGAGGGGAAAATGGAAGAAAATGGCTATCTTCTTTGTTCTCTCAAAGTACAATACACTCTTGAGTTCACAAAATCAATCACCAACCCTTTGAAATGAGAATGGATTTACAATTAATAGAATGAGAGGTGATTTATCATCTACCCCCGATGCCTTTTCATATGCCTCACACAACTTAAAAATTTTTAACTTCCTAGGAAAATTTTAAGTCCCTTTTTATAAAATAAAGGTGACTTATTACATTAGAAACATTAAGACATGAAAAAGTGCAACCCCAACACAAAATTAGAACATTGAGAAGAGAGAGCAAATTTGGGGTATGAAGAGAAGAGAGAGAAACAAGCGAGAATATGTCACCCCCGAATGAATTTTGATGATCCTCATTGATGGAAATCTTTAATGTGATGAAACTCGATTCTTCAAACTCGTGGGAAACTCCTTCAAATTGCATCACAAATGCTTTGGAATGAGGTGTTTAAAAACACTGCTTTGAATGGTTTTTCATCGATGACCAAAACTTCTACCCCGCACAAAATACTCCCGTATCTCGAACCATGAAGTGAGTGTTGGGAGACATTATTGAATTATATGAGATGAATTTTGAATTCTCTATGAGAAATCCCCATGGATGATCCCGAATGATGGTGTGGACCTAAATGATCATCCCTCTGTGTCCCATTGTTCCAAAACTACCCCTTGAGTATGACTTACCATTAATAGTGAGTACCCACATGGGAGACTTACTATTTATAGTAAGAGGTGATTCTTGCTTCTTCTTGATCATCTTGATGTGGTGAAATTATTCATTCAATCTTGTGCACACTACCTTCATCCTCGACCGCTTTTTGGGTTGACTTACTATTTTTAGTAAGCACCCATATAGGGAACTTACTATTTTTAGTAAGTGGTCATTTTCACTATTTTCTGCTCTGAACACTCATTCTGAATTCCTGGTGACCTTTGGTGCACACTGCTTTCACCACTTCTTTTGATGATGATTTTCCAAACATAACAAGTATGTATAGGAAAACTTAATATTTTTAGAAAGTGGATTTCTAGCTTATCGGTTGGCGATGGAACATATTTTTTTTTTGGACTTGTCTCGTCGTCATGATCACATCCTCCGAATTTCACATAAATTTTCCCACTAGAATTCCTAGAAATAAAATTTAAAATTTTCACCTGGAAATGGCTTCGAGCATGGAGTTGCCATGGCGGCCATTAATGGAGCTCAAAATTTGTAGGTTTGGTTTTTGTCTCTGTTCATGATGAAAACAACTCCATTGTGATAGTTTTTCATTTGGAGTATGTGGGAAAGTTTTTAGCTTGATCGGACCATCAAATTGTTGAGAAATCCAACAAACGTGAGCTAGGGCATGAAATGGGATTTTGTTGGAATAAATGATTTAGGGCACCATTTGACCTCCCGTTTGTTGCATCTTGATCATCTTGAAAAATGTGGAAGTCTGAAAAGATGACACCTCTATCCGACTTCTATCTTGCGAGATATGAAGATTTTTCAATTGGGTGACTTTATGGTTATCTGGCAAAAAATCTACATTTTCTCCTCATTCTTTGTTTCTTAAACACTTTTGATCAATCCTTCCCCTAATACCTATGTATTTTCATGGATTTGAGTGTTTATTTGTTATGTTAGATCTATTTTAAAGCATCAATGGCGGATTTGGGTATGAGGAAGCAATGGTGGACAAATTACTGAGAGAAATGGTAGGGTGAACGTGAAGAAGAAATGAAGGAAATAACGGCTAAGTGCCAGATTTAAATTATTAAAAAAATGCACAAAAAGGGACGTGAGGACATCAATTCCACGTGAAGCAAGGTGATGACATGTGGTGGAGATCGACGGTTGAGAATGAAGTCTTGACAAACACCTAGGGGCTGGAAATTCACTCTTGAAGAGGTCATATGGGTGACCAAGAGTCTCCTTAGGGATGGGAACATTTTTCCATGTTTGATGTCCATCACCTCAAAGGGGCATCTAATTCCATTGCGCTCAGGGTGATGACACGTGGTAGCGATCCAATGGTGAAGGCTTTGAGCTCCCATAAGCACCTAGGGGATGAACTGGCGATCATAAAGGTCATATGTGGGTTTAGAGGGATTCATGGGGGCTGGGAACATTTTCCCAACCTTGATTTCCCTAACCTTGAGGGATGTCAGGGACAAAAAATCCTGCCAAGCTCCTAGAATTGAAAATTTGACTAACTCCCGAACCTTGAGGACAACTTACGACGACAATATCTTGAGCTCCCGATGGAAGTTTTTGATGAAATTTTATATTATATTGATTGAAAATGGCCTTATGAAGTCAATGAGGGAGTTTATTAGGTCTTGATTCATCCATTTGATCCCTAAAAAAGTAGATTTGGATTTGGTACTCCACCTGTGCATGAGAAAAGCGCTTGCAGAGACCAATGCGCTAAAGAGTTGTTAAAAAATAATTTCACCATATTGTAGGGATTAGAATTAAATTTTTGATGATGTTATTTTTTCTCCTAACTCCATTTGGATCTCCCAGAATCATGTTCGAAAGTTTAGCAACTGGTTTGGCCTATGCACTGCCTAGGCACTGTGAACCCTAATTTTGTTGAAACTACCCCAACTTCTCCAAGTCCTTTTAGAATCTTCCTGAACTGCTTCCATGATTTCCCAAGGCCTTTTAATTTCCTCCAAATCTATTTTGGATTTTCTTCTTTTCTCCATGGGGTTGCTCCATTCTTAGGAAATCCATTGATAGCCCTTCCCATAACTTCCTGAAGCTTGCAACTTTTAATGAACTCCTAAAATCACCTAGGGGAATGAATGGAATTTCCTAAATCACCTAGGGGATGAGATAAAATTAATTAGGAGGTCACTTGGACTAATTGGGCAGACCCGGGGTGCCTTGGAATGGTAAGACTTGAAAAAATTAACACGGGGTATAGTTGTCATGCTCGAAAATTGTTATTTTCCTTGTTGCACATTTGCATGACAACAAAACATAAAAAACTCAAAAACCATTTTTTGGACTTTCTACTTCCATGAAAATATTTCTTCCCCAGCACAAATTTTCAAGTGGATTTGTATGTATCAATGTCTACCTCCGTAAAACAAAAATGAACTTTTTTCTTCAATATCCAACTTTACGGTTTTTTCTAGGGTTTTTCCGCCTTCCGAATCCAATAAAGCCCTTTGTTTTGTGTAAAAATGGATGTTACAACAAAGTGCTAACAAATTCCAAAATATATGAAAACAAATAAACTCTTGCTTGTAAAAAAACTTATAGATGGATGTCTACATCATCTATCACTCTGATACCATGAAAGGAACAATAAGAAGATTGTTTCATGTTGCGAAAGATCAAAGATGATAATAGCATACCACATTATATTTTTAAAATAGAAGAGCTAAAATATCATATATGGAAATCCATCATAATCATTCTTCTTAATATATTAGAATTGCATTATATTACATTATTCAATAAGAAGGATGTACATATAGGAGGAGGGAAGTGCAACTACTACCTAGATTAGTGGTGAAGAACTCCCACTAACTAATACTGGTAGTTAAGTTAACTCCACAAGACTAGCAAGCTAACTCCACATAACTGGAAAGATAACTCAACACAACTAGTAAGCTAACTCCACATAACTAGTACACCTAAGAAAGCTAACCCAACAAGTGTAGGGATAACACAAGTGTAAGAATTATCCTAATAAATAAATAAAAGGATAAATAATAACCTACACTAACATGTTGATCTTTGTAATTTTGAAAATAATTTTTCACATAAGCGAAATGTCAACGTTTGAAGTGGGTCCAAAGCACCACGAGTAAATCCCACCTAAACTCTCTTCCAAATACTTCATTAGGAGTTAGAATGAGAATACAAGTGAGAAATGAGGTTAATATCACACTCATGAGTTTACTAGTTTATAGCATAAAACCTGATATAGTTCATGAGACTCTCGGTCATCTAGAGTATAATAATTCCATGGATGCTTAATATGACTCCTTGATTCAGAATCGGACATGGGAACTTGTTGATCTTCATGTAGGAAATAATTTTATTGGCTCTGAGTGTATTTTTAAAACACAATATAGGGCATATGGATCTATCAACAAGTACAAAGAATGACTAGTTATAAGGGATATGCTCAAAGTGAGAAGGAATTTACTATGAGGAGACCTTTTCACCCACTAAAAGATAAAAACCATCCAAGTTGACTATGCACTAACAACACTAAAAGGATGGAAACTTTAGAAGATAGACGTAAAAGTGCTTTCTTGAATGGTGATCTCAAATAAGAAATATAAATGACCCAACTAGAAGGATCTGTTGATGAGCACCATCCTCATAAGGTATGTCATCTAATCAAGTCTCTTTATATAATAAAACAAGCACATAGGAAATGGTAAATTAAAATAGATGATCACCTATTGTAGCATGGATTCACTCATAGCCCCTCTTTTTAAAATATGTATAAAAAAATATAGGTACAAATATTTTCATTTTGGTTTTTTATGTGGATGATCTTGTGATCACATGGATTTTAGAAAATCTCTTCAAAGATGTTAAGAATGATTTGAAAAAATAATTTGAAATGAAAAATTTGGGGCTACTTCACTATTGTCTTAGCTTAGAGATATGGCAGAAGAAGAATCATATTTTTATCTCCCAGATGAAATATGTCAAGACACTCTGAAATGTATGACATGTCTGATTGTAAACCTATGTCCACTCCAATGGAAAAAGGTTTGCAACTTTCTATATTCCAAGATTCACCTCAAGTAGATGGTACTCACTACAGATAGCTTGTTGGGAGTCTCATTTATTTGACCTATACCATGCTAGACCTTTGAATCTAAATCCATGTAGGAGCTATCTTTCCAGATCCATGTAGGAGTTGAAGAAATTTCATTGGGTAGCAATGAAGCATGTGCTGAGATTATGTCTAAGGTACAATTGACAATGATCTGGAGTATTAAAAGAACTCTCAGTTCTTCTTGCAGGGATATATAGACTCAAACTATGTTGGATCTATTGATGACAAGAAATCAACTTCAGGTTATATTTTTCATCTTGGGTTTGGACCTATCTCATGGATTAACAAGAAGAAAATTGTTTTTTCTCTCTCATCCATTGAGGCAAAGTATCACATCGTACAAGGAGTTGTGTGCGAAGCAATTTGGTTACATCACATTTAGGATGATATGGGCATTCTTGAAGAAAATCCACCCATCATTCATTGTGATAATCAAGGTGTGTTAAAGCTTGTGAAAAAATAGTTTTCCATGAGAGAACAAAGCACATTGAGTTCAAATGTCACTACATTTGGGAACAAGTCTTGAACCACCACATCCAGATTTTGTCTTTTAACAAATTCTCAAATAGAAAATATATTCACTAAGACTCTTGGCAAGGTGAAATTTGAATTTTTTTGGGGGTACATTTGTGAAAAAAATGTATTAAGGGGGGATGTTAACATAATTAATAAATTTCTATCTATAAATTGACCTAGTTGGTTATGTATTCGTGGCATATCCATCCCTCCAACATTGTTTGATGGTTCCTTCTCCAATCAACCATTTTTGTTTGTATTTATTGGCTTACTTTGGTTTGAATAAATCAATTATTTCTGATCCAAAACCTACAAGACAAAGTCATGAATGAAAATTTGGAGAAAATAACATTGGAATTAAATACATTCATGTTCAACATCTATTCCATGATTGATTGTTCCCTACCAAAATATGTTTGCTATTTGTGTTATAATTCATCATCTTAATTTCACTTGCATTATTTACATGAATGCAATTCACCCTTAAAAATCTAAAATAAAATATAGGGAAAATATATACTTGCAATGTTAACTTCTTGTCACACTTTGCACCCACACTTTGCAGTTGGTCATATGAGTGTTTGTGGCAATGATTCTCAGACACTTCATTTTTGTTAGCAGGCTTGATACAATTTAGAGCTATAAGATTTTATTTTAGGCTCTTGTATATAATAAAAGGGTCTTATGAGATCTCGCCATGTTATGAACACCAAGGAAAACAAACAACTAATGCCCAACGAGTTTTAATATATAAAACATTAGTGTGAAAATCAAGATATTTCAAAAACCTTCCACGCTTCCACAATGGGTAGTTTGATCAACAATATCGCCAACGGCAGGTGTTAATTTAGATGGCCATTTACAATTTTTAAAAATGGTTTTAGGCATTTAATATTTACAAATATTTGAATTTACTATCACACGTGACTTTCATAGTTTAAGTATGCTTGTCATTTTAAAATGGATGTATATATAAAATATACTAATATATATTAACAATAGTTAAATATAAAAACAATAATTGTTTATATATTGAGTGTGCATGCATCTCCATACAATGTTTCAAATCTTGTATTTTGACATAGGCTAGAGTACACTTTGGAAAATGTAAGTTGACTGGGTTGGGGATCTGTTTGTTGTATATGGTGAAACAATGTATGTTTTGAGAGAAATCCCATGTCTTCTGTACGCTGCCATAATTATTTCCATGACAAGTTTTCTCATTCTTTCATTTGGTGAAATGCTTTACTACGAGAACCTATTAATGCGGAACATTTGGTAGAACCAAGAAATAAAGAGCGTGGAAAAGGCATCCGAGATTCATTTTTACATGTAAAATGTGTTGTCCAAAAATTAAGGTGTAGTATATTTTACATAACACTTTATAATATAAATGATGATGTTCTCGCTACAACTAAGCAAACTATTACCAGGATATAATATATTTTATATTTTAATAAAATTTAAGTAACTTTCCCTGAGGTCCTTGATTTGTGTTTAGCTCGACTGCAATTTTCAAAACATCTTTTGAAATTGTCAGGTAAATTTACTAAACTTCAATGTTGATGTTGACGTGGTCCCATTTCATCTTTGTGGAACTTCTATCCTTGCAAACATTTGGAACTTCCATTTCATTCCACTAGGTTTATGTGAAAGTGTTGGGCACTATAGTGAGACACTAAATATAATGACAAAATATGGACATTTTAGTGACGACGTGGAGAATCTTCTCTTCTTAATTTAAATGTTTGTAAAAGCCTATTTTTCATAGCTCTATTTTACAATAAAAAATAATAATCCCTGAGTCAGATTACCTAGTTTCTACACCTATGGGGACTCAAACCAATGAACACCCGTAATGTAATTAAGAATATCCTCCAAGGTTTATTCCACTTTGACATTTAAAGCAAAGCATTATTCTGAAGTGCCGTTGTTAGTCGACAGGGAATCTTTCACTAACATGCACTCATCTTGTTCATGTTCATCCTTTTTGAAAGAAATTGCAACTGCGAACACTACTAGTGAAAAATAGTGCTAACATGAATATAAGTATTTGGAAACTTTTGTGGTTCGGATAGGAGAAGACACACATTGTGTTTCATGAAGGTGACATCAACGAGTATGCGGATTTGTGAAGTGGAAGGCTAAGATTATTTTTTTCAACATCCATGTATAGACAATAACAACAAAAGTTATCTCTTCCCTTGAATGTCTAGCACCTTTTAGCCGCTAACTAGGTGTTTCCCTTAGTTAAAATACATAAACACCCGCTTAATTTTCTTGTTGCTTAAGATATTCTATTTCATCCCATCATAAAAAATCTATCTTTGTTTTTCTACACACTTAAAAACCCCCAATTTTAGTCGAAGGAAAATAGATACATCCAGTGGAAGTGGAGTGGGATTTTGAAATTTGGACATAACTATAAAATTGATGACCTTTTAACATTCAAGATTACTTTGAAGTAACTTCTCTTAGAATTTTTTTCTCTTACCATGGAAAGTTTAATTTCTTGACCTTAGCATGGGCCCACAAAGGACATCAATGTTTAAATTAGAGTAAATGAAAATCATTAAATCCAATCAGTCATACTCATCTACGCTTATAAAAGGATTGAATGAACATTGCCAATTTCAAGAAACCGAAGATACAATACATGTAGATCAAGGTCTCAGGGGGATCCATGGAGGATGTCAACATACTTTGAACTTTGGGCCATCAAATTACTTGTTAGAGCCCCCACCCCAACTCACATGTGACACACTTTTGGCTTAAATATATATATTTATAACCTTTACATTTATGATCAAACAATAATAATTTCATCATCAACACTAGACAATAAAAATATTTAAACAGTGGGTGGGAATTCAAAATAATGGTCACATGTGACTGTCATCTAAAATAATAGTGATGGGAACGGATTTACATCTACTGACTGGAAAATTAAACAATATTAATTTAGGTTATATAGATTCAAATTCAATAAAACAACATTGGCATATATGAAATACCCCAATATGGCATGAAAACGTCCCAATAAAAGATTACATTTGAAGTAAATGGTGAAGATGTGTGTTCAATAAATTAGAATAAATATGCTAACATTCACTTGGTCTCTTTGATTGCATGAAAGATACTATAAACATGTTATTTAGAATGGATATATTCGTGAATAACATAGTGACTTCCTACCAATGTTTTATGCTAGAAAGAGGGGAGGATCATTCTCGTAAGGTGTGTTATGCATTTGAAGTGAGAATGTAGACAATGGGGTCCACGTTTATTTGCGGCTTTTAACCTTGGTCGACCGAGAGGGTAAAAACGGAAAGTGGTAAAAAAAACAGAGGGCTAAAATAAAAATAGAAAAGTACATGCCCATGCCCTACAACGGTTGGTGGTATTCACAAGGCTTACCATGGATTTCTAGTTTTTGGGTATACGGACAACTATTTCCCCAAATCTACGTTCTCGATGGATTCATAGTGGAGGATGTCTAAGTACTTCGAACTACGGACCTCCGATCATCCTATCACCTATAAGAGCCCCTCCCTCCTAACCCACATGCACCTAACCTCCTTATACCTAGGAGGAGACATGTGAAACACCTTGTTAAATTCAACCCCACCCATGTGAAACACCTTTGTAATATATATATATATATATATATATATATATATATATATATATATATATACTTCTATATAAAATGAGGGTTATATTTCAAATCTAGGAGGAGAAGTTGATTTTAAAAAAATTCAAGGTTTTTTGGAGCTAAAAACATGATTAACGTGTAAATAGATGTTAAATTCAACCCCAACCCCAAGTTTTTAGTATTTTGCTTTCATAATGCATTCAACAACATAAATATCACAAATAAAAGTAAATAAATATCCATTTTTAATATATAAATATTAACAAAAATGACGGCTATATTTAACATCCAGAAGTTTTGAGGGACATGGGTGTTAAATTTTACAAGTATTATAGGGTTGTTGTCACTTTGAAATGCACCCTTTGGAGAATGGTGTGATAACTCTCCTTTCAATTGAAAAAATGGAAACACTCCTAGGTTGTGGGTGACCTATATGTTGGAGTGAATCTCTAGAGAGGGTTGGTTCCCCTAGTGCAACACCTAAACTAATTCTATCTCCTAAGGCTAACTCTACTCTACCAAACCCAGAATAGAAAAAGGGAGAAAGGAGGGACAAAAAAAAAAAAGGGTGGTGATACACCAAAATTTTTGAGAACTTCAGACTTATTTGGATCACACAAATGAAGTAAGGAAGCCACACACACCATACACAAACTACAAGTAATTGAGTCAAATTGAAAGTGATTCAAAAAAGGGTTCTAGAATTGATTGTCACTGGACAAGAAGGGGCAACAGTTGGTACCACAACAAAATATTACAAACAACCTGTCAAACACAATTTATGACCTATAAAATTGACACAAGACTATAAAGGCATGAGAGATTAAACTAATAAGACAAGGATAGACAAGTATCACAAAATAAAATCAGTTTAAAACAGAGTATGCACAAAATACATATTGTAGAAGGTAAAACACAACTCCTTTATTGCTCCAAGAGGTGGAATAAGCACAAATAGTCACTCATGACCCTTGCTTTCTCACTCAGAAATACTAAATTTCTCTAGAAATATGAATGAATAAGCAGAGATAATTTTACAATGTTTTTTGAAGTTTTTATAGAAATTTGAGAGAGAAGGATAGGAAAATCCTAGACATGCAAGTTTGTCTTAAAAATAGAATAAAATCAATGCAATTTTTTTCTTGCTCCAAAAGTAACTCCTTCTAAGTAAAAGCATGCATTATACCTTATCTTTATCATTTTTGCTAAAAATAAACTCTGCATGTTTTAAAAAAATTTCCCTTTGTTTGCATGCTTTGTTTTGCTTTATTTAACTTCTAGATGACAAAATAATATTTTCTTGCATGTTTTCATATATTTTTAAACTTCCTTACGTGACCCTTTATTTTTTGCATGGATTTTCCTCTAAATGTATTCAATCCCTAAAATAAATGATGCTAAATTGTAGGGATGGATGAGAGATTTCCAACGAGACCAATTTTATAAAATTTGGAGTTGTAGAACACAAGTTATGGCCTTCTAAAGTTTTCTTGTCGTGATGCACAGAAGATGACACGTTTGAACTCTTAATTGGCTCATTGGAATAGTCCCTTGCTTACATGTCTATGGATTTGATCTTTTGAAACGTGAACCAATGAAAATACGCCACATATGGTTTAGGTTTTGTAGTGTTAGGTTTTATGAATATTTTAATTATGAAGTATGAACCAATAAAAACACTCCTGAATCATTTGCAATGTCAGTCCTTTGATTCACTTTGACCGAGATTTGCAAAACTTGAACTAATAGGATAACACCATGTATCTCCACTTTTTCTTAACTTACCACTATGAAATTTTGACAAATAGAAAAGCACCGCGTATCTTTGTATCAACTTGAATGATTTTTGTGAAAGATGAGCCAATAGAAAGGTTCCAAAAACTTTTTCAATTCACTTAACTAGCCATTACAAAGCTTAGAGCAATAAAACTACTCCACACTTTCACAAATTAGACTTCTGATTGGGTTTTACAAAATTCGAGCCAAGAAAACAACTCCACGATCATATCCTTGGTGTCAACCTATCCTTAGCCCTCTTGAAAAAACTCGTGAAACGTGAAAAAGAGGGAAGTTCCACGCATTTGCAACATTAGTTTTTTCTAAAGGAACCTTGTCGGTTTGCGAAGGTGAACCAATAAAAATATCCCACATTTTCATGTGGTGCTAGTCTCTTTTGATTGTTGGCTCCATAGGATGTCACCAAATGTCCTCACTGACCACGTTGACCTCGCGGACCCGAAAGATTTTAAATTGCAGCTCATTCCATGACTTTGACATTCACCAGCGTCCATCACTATGAAAATGGCCAGAATCCCACCACACATCTCTACATGGACCATTGATCTACCGCCATGTGACCCCTTTCTTTCGGATTCTAAAATTTGATAGCCACTTGAATGTCTATCGACTTTTATAGAACCCACTAATGATTTAAAATTGGTTTCCTATGGATTTTTAAAAATATAACGACCAATTCTATTAAGAGATGGAAATTGATGAGAGTTTGAACATATTTTTCTCTTTAAAAATGATTGAGTCCATTTCAAAAGATTGATTTTTTCTCTTTTAAAATATGTTTCTATTCTCAATGTTTTCTAACATGACCTTTACAATTATCATCTTCAGCTCACGCAATCCATCCATATAATTCATTCCCAGGAACTCGTTCTTTAATTAATGGCCTGTATGTCTTTCCCAAAGCTCTGTCCATTTGAGAAACAAATTTTGAGTTTCCTTCTTGCACATGTGCAAGAAATGTCAACAATTTTGGTGATTATGTGGGGTCAACTTCTGCTAGTTGAAATGATCTAGTGCCTTGATACATCCATTGGGTGTAAAGTTGAGTATTGAGTATTAAAACTTCTTATAACTATAAGGTAATTGAAAATACCTTATAAAAAATGAAAACATGTGCATGCAAGCACTTATTAGACAACACACCAATAAATTACAAGGCACACAAGAAAAGAAACTACAAACAACAATGTGCATGAAGCACTTGGAGGAAAATAAACACAACAATCTACTACAAAGGAAAAACATCCCTAGTAACAAGGTTTGAGATACATCCCATTAATTGGGATGGGAAGTTCATCACCATTCAGTTTAGAGAGCTGAAAGCATTGTGTTGTTTGCAACCTATAATCAAGTATGGTCCACTCCAAAAAGCATCAAACTTTGTGTGTCTTTCGGTTTTTTCTGTCTTCATCCCACTTAAGCACAATGTCTCCCTCTCTGAATGTTCTAGCAGATGATTTCTTATCAAAGTAACTCTTGACTTGTGCTTGATGAAGTTCCATCATTGTCATTGCCTTGTTCCTTATTTCTTCCAATTCCATCAATTCTACAAATCTAATTTCCATTGAATCTACTTCCATCATATCCATTTGTTTAATGAGGTCCAGAGTTGGAAATTCATTAGAGATAGGCAACCTTGATTCTCTGCCATAAATAATAATGAAAGGAGAATTGCCAATTGACCTTTAGGGTAATCCTATCAGCCCATAAGGCTGATTTCAGTTTTGTATACCATGATCTCTGGTTTTCTGCCATAGTATGTTTGATGATTATGAGAATATTCTTGTTTATTGATTCAACCAAGCCATTCCCTTGAGGATAATAATTAGAAGAGATTGATAGATGAATTCTAAGATTGAATTGCTCATGCATTGATTCTTGCTCTAAGGAAATATAATGCATTATTTGATATGATTTTTGTTGGAACACCAGAACCTTGTGACAAGACCTTCATAAAAGTCTAAAACTGATGTCTCATTTGCTTCCTTTAAAACCATTGCTTCTGTCCATCTTGTGAAGTAGTATGTAGCTATGAGAATCCATTTATGACCTGCACTAGAAGGTGGATTAATCATGCCAATAAAATCCAATCCCCATTGCATGAAAGGTTGATTTACCTAATGGGTTGAAGAGGAAGAGCTACTAGCTTTTGTTTTTCTACAAAAATTACACACTTTGCACACTTCCTTACCCATGTATGAGCATATTTGAATAAGTTTGGCTAGTAATAACCAACTCTCATGATCTTCAAGTTGTATCTCTTGGTGAAAAATGGCCACTAGATGAACCATCATGAAATTCCTCCAAAACATGCTCAATTTGATCTGAGTCAATGCATCTTAAAATAACTCCATTCACATATTTTTTAAAAGTATATTATCAACAAGAACATAAGGAATGGAATGTAATCTGAAATACCTCATTTTTTCTTTGTCCAATCCCTATGAGCATTGTCTAGTATTAATAAAATAGATCATTTCCTGGGTAAACTCGAGGAAATGAAGGAAATGAGGATTTGGGCCATCTTGAATGACTAAAACTTGATCTTTATCATCATGAAATTCTAAAGCTAACTATTCACACAATCCTCTTCCTCTGATTAACTTAGTGACTTTAATATCAAATATTTTCTCAAAAGAAATTCTTTAACACTTGGGTGAGAAACCATTAAATGAATCTTGCTATTATTAGAAATTAGATGTCTAAATTTCTTGAGGCTCCTAATTACTGAAAGAACTTGTTTCTCAACAAAGGAATAATTCACCTCATATTCTTGTAGCCCTTGACTGAAAAAGGAAATTGGCTGCTCCATTCCCTCATCATTCTATTGCACCAACATAGCTGAGATTGTATCAATTGACCCAAAAGCATAAAGAATGAAGTCTTTTCTAAAATATGGATTAGTGAGAGTTGGAGCTTGTGAGATGGCATGTTTGATTGCTTCAAATTCTTTCTTTCCTTCTGTTTTCCAACTGAAAAACCATATTCTTCTTGAGCATTAAGTTAGTGGATTTACAAGATTTGCAAAATTTGGAATGAATCTTCTGATAAAATTAATCCTACCCAGAAAAATTTGTAATGCCTTCTTATGATTTGGAAAAGATAAGGACAAAATTGCACTTACTCATTCAGGATCAATTGTGAGACCTTTCTTGGAAATAATGTGACCAAGTAACTTACCCTCATGGATTGAAAATACACACTTCTTTGGATTGATCTCCATATTTCTGATGTCTAAGATGTATGATGTGATCTACAACATGTTTTGAAAAAATAGTTATATCATCCAAGTAAACAAGAACACAAGTATTGATTAATCCTTGAAATTCCAAGTCCATTGCATGTTGAAAAGTAGCTCCTACATTTGACAGTCCAAAAGGCATTTTCCTATATGCATAAGTGCCCCATTTTGTGGTGAATGTTGTCTTAAATTGATCTGAATCTTGTACCAAAATCTGATTGTAGCCTGAATAGCCATCAAGTAATGAGAAAATTCTTGAGCCACTTACTCTGCAAAATTTTCTCCATGGATGGTAGAGGGTAATGATCTTTTAAAGAATCTCTATTCAGATCTCTGAAATCTACACACAACCATATTTCTCCACTCTTTTTCCTTATAGGAACCAAATTGGTGACCCATGATGAGTGTTTGATAGGAAAAATGATGTTAGCCTTGATTAACTTGTCCAACTCTTGTTTCATCAATGGTTAAATTTTGGGATTGACTGGTCTTTGATTTTGTCTAATTGGCTTGGTTTTTTATCCAATTCTATGGTGTGTTGAGCTAGATTTGGATTAAAAATTTTAAATCACCATAGTTCCATGCAAAAACATCATCAAATTCTTGAGCAAGTTGAACAAAAGCAAGCCTTTCATCATCATTACATACCTTTCCTACTTTGAGTGCTTTGTCATTTCCAATACTGATTGCTTCATAATCCTCTTGTTTGATCATCATATTGGATTTTTATTTTCTGACCTAATCATTTGTGTTGAATATAGACTCAAGAGTAATCAATCCTTGAGGAATTTTGTTATATTTTAGCTGAATAATTTGATTATCATATTATTATTGACCTTTCCCGATTTACCGAAAACTCTACTTCATCTTCTAGAAGTTAACAATTTTCTCATCTTGTTCAAACACTTGCTAATTAATGTTGTTATCTAGAATAAAATGCCTTACCACTATTTGACATATTTCTGATCTCTTTCCTTTTTGTTTAATTTGGAATATCAACTTGAGCACCAATGGCTAGCCAACCTATCTACATGTTTGTTCTTCACTCTAGGAATAGACTAAATATTAAAAATATCAAAGTCTTCAATTAAATCCCATACCCTATTTTTGTAAGATCTCAATAAATTGTTCTTAGTGGCAGCTTGTTCTCTGATTTGGTTAACCACTAACTCACTATCACCAAAAACTTGCAACTATTTTTCTCCTTTCTTCCTTACCCACTAAAGACCATGCACAAGAGCTTCATACTCGATGTATTGTTTATGCAAGAAAACTGAAATCTCGAATTGAAAAATACTTTTTCTTTGTTGGGGAAATTAGCATGATTCCTCCACCTACTCCATTTTTCTTCTTGATCCATCAAAGTATAATTCCCACAAACCTTCTTCTTGATGATATATTTTGACAAGGTTAGGAACCATAACATTTTATTCATGCAAACAATATGTTCCAAGCTCAACTTCTTCAATATGGTGGTATGGATCAATAGAATATTTTTGATAAGCCCACTCATCTAGTAATAAATCAGGAACTCCCTCTAGAAGTGTGGTTGGTTGATGGTCAATTGACTGGTCTTCTTCATCTATGATCATGCAATTTGAGTTAATGACACTAGGAACATAAGGCTCAAGGTGGTGTTCTAATATTGGTTTAGATCTTATGGTAACCTTGGTACCATATCTTGTTTTGAATAACATATGAGACTGGTATAATGATAATTACCCTCCAATTTTGGATGTGAAATCTCTAGAAAGGCATAAGGTAAAAATAGGAGGAAGATCAATAATGAAAACATCTTGAGGAATGGAGAAGTTGGGGCATGCATGCAAGGTTAAGCTCATATTTATAATGAATCCAATAGTGGTTACTAGTGTTCCATCAAGCTAAACTACTCCCTTAGAAAGAGGCTCATAATCTAAACCAAGTTTTTCAACAACCTGTTTGGGCATAACTGAGCTAGAGGCTCTAGAATCAATCATGCAATTGTGAACTAGATTCTAACCTATGATCAATGAAACATAGAAGGGAGGTGGCTTGACACTCTTATTTTCTTAAGCTTCCTTTGGATCAGATGTATTGGTGAGTACAACCCTAGATGGTTCTTTGGATGGTTGGATAGAAATATTGATATTTGACAAAGCTTCTTGCAAAGGTCCTTTTGTCCCGGAAGTGACAATGTTGTAGACACCAAAATTAGGTCACAACCCTCTAAGCCCCTTCCAATTAATTAATTTGACACATACCCTCTACCATGAGCCCTCCACATTATTATTAATTTAATTACTCATATTAAGTTAATAGTTATCTCACTCCTCCACCTCACCATGGACCCATTCCAATCCTATTTATTAACTAGAACTAAGTCACCACTCCCCTTAACTAACTAAGACTCATTCTAACCCTAACATTCATTACCTATTATCCCTCCTACTAATTTCTTACTTCATTTAGCGCCAACCTAGACTCCTAGTCCATAAAAACCTTGACTAATGCCAAAAATGGAGAGAAAAGGATATTTTTGGAAAATATGACCTTTTCTCCCCCTAACGATGCCGATTATTCCTTGTGACATCGAGTTACCTAACCGCCATCATTTCCCTTAAATAAGGAATTCCAATCCTTCACTCGGGTTCCTCCATCTTGGCCTTTGGAGTTTTGGCATTCTTATCTCTTGCATCCAGGCATTCAAAACAAGATTCCGAAAACCAAAACATAGATACCGAGCACTCACATTCTTCATCAGTAATTAGTCTATTGCTCCAAGCTTTAGATCATTCACATAGGGTGGCATTGAGCCTTCATTGCTGCTACAGTGGATCTAGACCTATTTCTTCTCCAAGCACCTACCAACAACCATCATCTATCAACCTCCAATCTCCAGGTAAGTAATTTAATCTGGTTGTTAAGTTTCATTAGCTTTTGGTATTAAATCATTTATTTTCTAGATTGTTTCCCTCCCAGATATCTCCTACACCCACTCCCGAAAAACCTTCTATTTGAACCTCTTTATCCCACCAACCACCTAATTTACCATCTCTGAGTCTTCACATAAATCCTAATACCTATCCTAAGCCTTCCCAACTCTCTCGTGCAATCACAAAGAGCTCCCAACCATCCCATTTAAACCTTTTTATCTAATTTCCCCTACCGACATCGGTCACCCAACCAACGTGTCGGCTATTACAGTACAGTACTACATCGGTCACCTAACTGATACTCGGTCACTATGTCAGTAATTTCCCTAGACTAGCAAGCTATTAACCTCACCCAAAACCTCTTAAAACCCCACCAAACTTCACCCAGACCTCCCTAACACCCTCTGCTACACTGCAGGCCCTAACAACCAACCACCCTTTCTAGATTAAGTCTTATATGCATTATTAGATTAAATCTAGCTTATTGTATTTGTGTGAGACACCTAAATCATACAACTATAGTAGGATTTCCTTCTTTCATGTTATTTCTCTGCATTAAGTTGTATTTGAACGTGGATTGATAGCCTTCTAGGAAGCACCTCACTTCCACGGATCTAGCTCCCACTAGGCAGTCCACCGACCTATATTATTAATGCTATCTTGTGGTCTTGTTTTGTATTATTGAAGTAGTCCTTCCTAGCCAAAAAGAGCTCTTCACGACCAGCCTGGTCTTCTACATAATGTGACAACCTTCTTTGACTTCACAGGTATTTCTCCTCACCTTACCTCACTTTATCTATTTTATATGCAACATTGTGGTGAAACATTTTGGCACGCCCGGTGGGACCCTCATTTGTGGGTTCCTTTCTATTCATATAGGTTGCATCTTGTGTGTTTTCTTTCTAAATTGTTATTCACTAAATCTTCTTCTCTGTAATCTACTCCTTATTTCTAATTGCTCTAAATGAAACACTTCTTTTGGTGCATTTAAAAATAATCCTTCTTCTTTCTTTTGTTCTTGCATTAGTGAAATTCATCCTTCTTCCTATTCACTCTTGTTTACATCGAATATCATATTTTGATTTGGGCTTAAAACACTTGCATTTCATCCCTATATGTTTGCATATTTAGCTCACATAGTTAAGTAGCAATCATACGATGAGGTCATGATTGTTTTGTGATTGATTAATAAAGCGTAGTTCACATTTGTGCACACACTCCTTTTTGAATCACTTAACACAATTTACACATTTCTTAAACATTCCCTTCCAGGAAGAAGCCATCAAGGATTTAAAAACCCATTGATGGTGGGCCCCACCCGAGTGTTCTAGATGGTTTATCATATCAGAGCTCGGACCTCACGTACCACAAGGTATATCGAGGAATCCTTCACCAAAACAAAACCTAAACCATCCATAGATTAATTTTTAGGTACCTTTGTTATCAAAAATTCTATTTCATTCACAGTCAGTTCTTAAGGCATAAGCCAAACAAAAATAAAATCTATCCTAGGATAACATGTTTATTTAGTTTTTTCTTGTTCAATTGTCACCTTTATTTCTTGTCTTCTAGTTTGAGTTGTGAGGATGTATTCACCACTTTTTCTTCTTTTTTCACACTCAACAATCACAACTAGTTAATTTTGGTTTTCCTTAGTGTGTTAAATCATCTTTGTCATACACAACCTCTTTCGGGGCTTCTTTTCATCAATTTTAACTAAAACAATCTTAATTTCTTCACTTCCCATTTTTATCGAATCAAGCATCGGTCCAGTCGAGGTCCCGACATTTGGTTCTTTCATTATACCACCGCCAATTAACCTACTTAATATATCGGTCTCTTTGGTTTTTTATTTTCTATCAAAACAACAATCTATTCTTACATACCATCTTTTGTTTTTGATTCTTTCAATTAACCATTTTTTGAGTCTCTATCACCCTAATAGAACCTAGAATACCCATATTTCACTTTTCTTCCCCATATTTTCCAATTTCTTCATTTTCACAATAATTTTATCGGTTACCTTCCTACTAAACATCGATCTAAAGCAATGGCATTGGTCTTTCTTCCTAACCTGCACACCGGTTTTACTTGGCCGGTATTGGTCTCTTTTTTTATTTTTATCAAAAACAACAACCTATTTATATCTTCCAGACTTCACCAAACATATGTTTTTGAGTTCTATTAGTTCTGCAGAGCCTAGAATACCTATCTTCCAACTTTCTTATGGTTTGGACTCACCAACAGGCGTGAGCACTTTCCTTTCATGCTAGTTGCATACCATTACTTGTTTCACCTTTTCCATCATTTATTTCTTCTTCCAATGGACCCCAACGTTCCTATAACTATACCTACAAGGTGACGAGGAATTCATTAAATTCCTCGATCATAATATCATAGCCTTACAACATTACCTCACCCACTCTTTTACCCATGACTCATCAAGGCTACCATTGTTTGGTATGCCTACCTCCATGCCCCCTACCATATCCATGAATGCTACTTTAGCATTACCTACTCCCACATCAACACCACCTACTACACCATTACGTACCTCGACACCCATCGCACCTTTGACATCACACCCTCACACTCGATCACTCACTCCCCCGACCTCTCAAATGCATCTCTACATCTACCATATCCTCATCCATGGATCCTAGTACAAGAGTCCCTTCATCATCGAAGTACTATTACTTTACTTGCAACCACCGATTGCGTACGACAACATCCTATACGCCTTATCAAAATTTGGTGGTCTTGATTCCTCCTACTCTGCCACACTATTACCATGAGGATCTTCCCACAAGCTCCTCCCACCTACACCCACCTCAATCACATCCTATAACATCCACCTCGTATTTAGGGTACATGCCCTCATCATCTATTCCTGCCTACATACTATTTCTCATTTCACATATTTGGCACCACCATACACTAGCATGCCTTCTATGACCTATTCATCTCATCCACCCCCTTATACCATAAGGGGTGCTCCTCAATCTAATCCTACCATGGATCTTATCAAGATGATGATGGATAAGATGCAAACACTCAATGCTTCCATTTTTGGATCTCATAATGTCTTCACTTATGATGAAATCATGTAACGAGCCCATCCACCCATCCATACCTATCCATCCTTATCCCACTTAATGGGAGTTACCAAATTTCAACCATTTTAATAGAAAGGAATACCTCAACAACATTTACAATCATTTAAACACGTGTGTTATTTGATCTCCCATAATGATGCCTTGCTCTTCTGCGAATTTTCCCATGTCACTTGTTAGGACCTGCCCTAGATTGGTATAGTGCTTTGCCTAGGCACTCGATCTTCTCCTTCAACCAATTGGCCTAGATCTTCCTTGATCATTTCTCAATCAACATCACTAAGAAGGTCTCTATGACTAATCTTTATTCTATTCACCAATACGAGGATGAATCTATCACATATTTTGTCACACGTTGGTGGGGCCTCATTAATCAAATCACCTTCCAACTACCACAATCAAAGCTCATAGAGTTTTTCACAAGGGCATGTGCTAGAAACATTTCCCCAACTCTCTAGGTTCAAATGTTTCACACATTTGATGAAGCCTTCACCATGGCCTAGAAACTAGAGATCCATGCCCTTGAAGAAGAGAAACTTAAGTTGCGTAACAAGAATGCTAACTTTAAATCGAATGAATCTTCTTCTAAACTACCAAACAACCACTCTAATAACCATTCCAAGGCCAAAGGATCTACCAACGCAGTGATTTTGAAATCGACCCCCTCATCCATCTAATCAATCAAAACCACCTACCAACCTCTCTCCTATTCAAAACTTCCAATACAAGTATGAATAGGGCTTACACTCCTATCAGAGAACCATATTCTTCTATGTTGGAAAATATTTTAAAAGTTGGAGCCATCACCCTTCCACCTATCAAACCAAAACTTGTTTTGATCCTTCTCATCTACACTGTCATGGTATAAAGAAAACAACTTCTATAACTATCACCGAGTTAGGGGATATAACGATGGCAATTGTAAAAAACTTTCAATAATATTGTCCAAGGAATGCTAGATAATGGTGATCTCATCTTGGAAAACCCTAATGCACTGCCAATGCCAATATGGGTGTGTTTAAGAAACCTTTTCCTAATCATACTCCATCATCAAACTAGGCTTCAAAGACCTCTACTAGTGACACCCATGTGCATGAGGTTCATGCCGTTTTCAACACAACACCTGTTCCATCTAGCCAGTTTCCTCCCATAGCGTTTATTGAGGAAATTCTTGCATGAACTCCTCTACCCACCGAGAGGAGCCTACCCCTCCTCTACCTATCTCACTCTTCCCCTACCCAGGAGGAGCTAACCTATTTCCCTATCCACCTTTCCACCTTCCTCTAAGAGGAGTAAACATCCACCTTCCACCTAAAGGGGAGTCCATCTTGCTCTCTCTCTCGACCCATAGAGGATCCACTCTTATCTCCTCTTCCTATAGGTGATGCTTCTCCTAGGGTCTTCCAAGATCCTGTCAACCTTCTTACATCACTCTTACCTATTGAATCAGAGGAAAAAACCTTCCTTGTATCACAAGACTTATATTTTGGATGGGTCTCACCACTAGTTTGTCATCTTCTAAACCAAAACTATTCTCATGTTTGGTGGACTGATTAGAGTATGTTGATTACTCCACACTTTGGGGGCACTGCGACTCCCAATATCTACCCAAATGCAGATTTTGTCCCCAGATACCTCAACTATCTATCCTAAGGTATTCAAGGCAACTAAAACCATGACACTTGAGCCATCATATCAGCCCCTTCTTCTTCAACCTCACCTTCACCCAAACCCCTATCCACACCTAAACCTACCACTTCCTTAGGGTTCCTACCAACACCTAGCCTACTACATCCCATAGTGAAACTAGACTTTTCTACTCAACCACCACCCATCACAAAACTGATTCCCACACCTAAGAGGAAGACCCAACCTCCTAGGCCTCACACCCCAATCTCTCCCATGCCTTCTCTTTCACCTTCACCTCTACCTTCGATTTTAGGCCCATACCCTTCCACCTTGGTCAAGTTACCTCTTCACCAAGGCAAAATCCAAGGCACAAAACTTGCACCCGCACCTTTACCTTCTTCTCTTTTTCCCACACCTTCACCTTCATCACCTCTTCTTCCTACATCTTCTCCATTACCTACAAACCCACTATTTCCAACACCACCACTCTCACCTTGGATTTCTAAGGTATCCTCGTCTCCTACATCTCCTTTTACCTCACACATCCCTCCTACACCTTTACCCAAGAAGGTGCAACCTAAATCAAAACTAAAACCTTCACTACCTACCAAAAAGGTAGTCACCTACACCACCTCCAACAACACTCTCCATGAAAATCACCTGCTTCATCCAAGACAACTTTGAATTCTCATTGTGATCCATTGGTAGGATCTTATTCTAACATCCTCACTAGGTTGTTAAAAACTTCCACTATCTCACTGCCACTTATTAAGCCTCATGTCCTGCTCAAACCCAAACCAAAAGGGTTTGATGACACCAAAATCTACACATATCATCACTCACCAAGGCATGATGTCGAAGGTTGTAAGGCCCTAAAAACATTCTCCTTCAACTTTGTACTTTGGATGGTCTCTTTGATGAAGATGACATGTTGGAAGAGAATTCCATTCCCCTTCACCTAACCGCCACACACACCTAGCCCTATATTTATTCAACCTTTTCTTGACTCTCCAAAACCCTCTTTTCCTCCTTTGATCTTTGAAATAAATATGGTCCGAGTAGCCACTCGATCGCAAAAAGATAAAGGAAAAGAGAAAACTAGTAGCCCATCCAGTGCACCTTCACCTACCATTCCACCTACACCTACCCCCAAGGTAACCATCCATGGGCCAACTTATCCTATTTCTAATGGATTCCACATCGATCTATGATTAAACAACTTCATCAATCTCCTCTAAGATGTCCTTGTATGACCTAATTCAAACCTCTGAGTCTCATTTTTAGGCCCTCATTAAGGTCTTAATATATAAGGTTCCACCAAATGATCCTACACCTATGGCCACCATCTTTACCCCTCATCATGTGGCCACCCTCACCACTTCACCTCAAAATTCTCCCCCATTACCTCTCCTCAGGTTTCCACCATTTTTGATGATTCAGAGATTTCCCTCTCTATAATCGGATGATCCCGATCCTACCCTCTTCATCACCACCTACATCAATGATACTTGTGTTTGACATGTTATGATTGATGGAGGTGCTAACATTAATATCATTTCTTCCCATGCGTATGAACAATTGCATGCATACCTACCAACTGCATGCATAATAACCTTGTTATGTTGTGTTATTTCAATGATTCCATGACTTCTACCCTTGGCACCATCATCCTCCACATCCGCATGGGTCCCACACTAGTCCCTAAACTATTCTATGTTCTTGAGGGGAATTTAATATAACCTACTATTTATTGGCCAACTTTGGATTCATGCCATGGGTGTGTACCTTCAACCCTTCACCGTTGCTTAAAATTTGAATATGAAGGGCACCCTACACCATTCGGTGGATCCTTCACCTTTTAAAACCTATAACATGCTTTACTAAAAAAAAATGATGTCCTTGTTCATAGTCAAGGTATCTACCACCCCTACCACTTCATCTTCTTCTGCTACCTCATATACCACTTCTACCACTTCATATTCTTCCATTGCCTCATCTACCACTTCTTCCACTATACATTCCATATCCAACCCATCTATCCCCATTGCTTCCATAACTTCCATAACTATCCCATCTACCAACCCACCTATTTCATTGACAATTGATGCCCCACCTTCATAGGCTTCAAGTAGCTCATCCATCCAAGCTACCCAAGTACTCGACCTCTAACCCCTTGGTAGGTGTTTTTCAACACCTTTCCCTGGGAGTACTGCTTATACAACATATACACTTTCCTTACTCCTCAAGAGTATGGAAGCCTTCACCAACATCCACATTATGATTGTCATGTAGGAGAAGTTTTCCATATGGTCCTCCCCACCTTCACACCAACCTGACATATGGGGGACTCGATACTTCTTCTTATTCTCTGAACCACCTACCCAAACCCGAACTTTCTCATCTAACTTCCAATACCTCACCAATCACCACTTCACCCACACTTTTCTTCATCGATGTGCTTGGAAGGGCTTTGGATTTCATCTTTATGAGCAAAGGTCATCACATAGTCATACCTTACACCACAAAAACACAAAGACCATTGTGGTCTTGGATTTTCTTCATAACCTCCTCCTAAGAAGACTCGCATCACCCTTGTCGAGGAAGATAAGCCTTCCCCACCTATCTCACCTACTACACCACCTTCACCCACAGAGTCCATGGATCTAGAATCCATCCCATTTTTTTTCATGAACACCATTTATTTGGGACCTCTTGACCTATCATCGTGATGGAAAGGCACCCTCTTCCCTTCCTCTTCTTTATCCTAACATGTTAGATGATGACACACCTTCTATCAATGTCATTTTCAATGTCAAGATGATGATTTTATTCTCACCTATTTAGGTGCAGATGAATTCTTACATTCACTAGTTGTTACCTTCTGAGACACAAACCATGCTAAATGAATCAACCATAGAGATCAACATTCACACTCAGGATGACCCTCAAATTCTAAAGATAGGCCAATCTTTAGATTCTTTTGAATAGAAGCCTTCACCTCTTTCCTTTGAGATCATAACAACAATTTTTCTTGGTCTTATGCCAATATATGCTATTGACCCTAATATCATGGTCCATAATATCGTGACTATCCCCGATGCCAAACCTATGAAACAGAAGCTGTGAAAAATGCATCCACACATTTCCCTTCTTGTGAAAGAAGAACTCTAGTGCCTTCTTTTGTTTCCTTCATTCTACCCATTGACTATCCACAATGGATTCTAACATTGTTCATGTCACCAAAGCGATAGGGGGACTCCGCATCTATATGGACTTCCATGACCTTAACTTGCTTGCCCTAAGGATGACATTTCTCTACCTAACATCGACCAACTTATTGATCTTATACCGATCATGAGATGTTATCTCTTATGGATGGATTCTCGGGTTATAATAAAATATTACTCACTTCGGAAGATCAACACAAAACACCTTCATCACCCTTGGGGAACCTTTTATTATCACATCATGCCCTTTGGCTTGAAAAATGTTGGTGCCACTTATCAAACGTGCTATGACCTATATCTTCCATGATATCATGCATGACATATTGGAAGATTATGTTGAAAACCTTCTTGGTAAGTCCAAAATTCATGCTGAACACCTCGCAGTTCTTAAAGTCATCTTTGATCATCTCATCCAATATTGTGTTTTCCTTGACCAAAGAAGTGCATCTTTGTCATTCTCTCTGAAAAATCCTTGGTTTCATTGTCTCTTTGCGGGGCATCAAATCGATCCCACCAAAATCAAGGCTATTCTCAAATGCCTTTGTCTACTAACCTTTGACAACTTCGTAGTTTGCAAGGAAAATTGTAATCCATTCGACACTTTATTTCCCAAATTTTGACCGATGTCACCATTTTCATCATCTCCTTAAAAAGGATGTCTCCTTCAATTGGGACGATGAGTGCCACAAATCCTTTGAATTGTTGAAGAAATACCTTCTTCAACCACCTCTGCTCATCCCACTAAAGATGACAAACCTTTTTTACCTCTACATTTCTACCACTTGACCATTCCTTGGGTGCCATGCTCACTCATCACAATGAGAAACATGGGGAAGCAAGTGGTTTATTACATAAGTCATACTCTTTTAGACTATGAGACTAGGTATACTCACGCTTGAAAATATTTTACTAGCCTTGGTCTTTGTGGCCACCAAACTTTGCCACTACCTACTTAACCACAAAACCTTTGTTGTCACCAACACCGACCCTCTACATTACATGTATGATAAACCTTACCAACACCAATGTACCACACATTGGCTCATGCTCCTTGCAGACCTAGACCTAGAATTCATTCATCAAAAGTATGTCAAGGGACAAACCATTACAGATCAACTTGCAGATGCTCCTCTTCCTAGAAATCAATCTTCTAACTTTGATTTTCTTGATGAATCTATTGCTACCCTCTCCCTCGATGATATTGTCTACCAAATGACCTTATTCTTCGATGGTTCTAAATGTCAATGCGGGGTGGTACAGGGGTCATCCTCATTCCTCTTGATGGTGAGCCTATGCCTTTATCCTTCAAACTTGACTTTGATTGCACCAACAACATTCTTTGAGTATGAAGCACTTGTCTTGGGTCTTCAAACTTCCATAGCCCTAGATGTTAAATCCATTAATATCTTTGGTGACTCTCAACTGGTTGTGAACCAAGTCATGGTTTGTATGATTTTCATAATGAGGAAATGATTTGTACCACTTGCCTTAAAACTGCCATAGCCCTAGTGTCATAATGAGGTGCTTCAAAAGTATAAACATCATGTCGATATACTTTTGACCATGTTTGACCACTTCCTCATTCAAACCTCTGCGATCCACTAACAAATTCATGAATACCATGGCTTGTCTTGCTTCTCAAATACCAGCCTCACCTTCGGACTCCAAAATCTTTCACAGTACAATGGTTGTAGTCACCCTCTTATATTATCCATGTAATAAATTTTTGGGAAGAATTGAAAACCGACCCATGTGACATTTGGTATAAATAGTTCGTTGACTACCTCTCCCTTTCAATTCTACCTCTTGATCTCACTCATGCAATGGATGACGAGCCTTCCTCAAAAGTGTCTCTCATTACGTCATCATGGGGGTATTCTCTACAAATGTGGCTTTGATGGTATCCTCTCAGTAGTGCCTCACCAATTTTGAAATCCCATACACCATTAAAGAAATTCATGATGGGATTTGTGGGGGACATTTTAGTGTCCTCATTGTTAAAAATGTATCCTTCACCTCAACTATTATTGTCCAACCCTTAACCAAGACTATTGTGACTACATTAAACATTATGTGAAGTGTTAGTAGCATGCTAACCTTCATCATACCCCTAGTCACGCCTTACAAGTCACCAAAGACTTTTCACCCTTCTCTCAATGGGGTTTGGATCTCATCGGAGAGATTAACCCTCATTCTTCTCAATGTCATAGTTGGATCATCACAACAACTAAATATTACACTAAATGGGTGGAATCCATCCCTCTCATTTCTACTAAAGCCGAGAAGATAATTGACTTCATTAACCACCATATCATTTTTTGCTTTTGGTTTTCCTCATTACCTCATCACTAACAATGACAAAAATTCAAAAAAACAAAACCCTACGTAAACTGTGTGACAACTTTGGCATTCAACTCAGTTTCTCTTCACCCTATTACCCACAGAAAATGGTCAAGCCAAATCTTCTAACAAAACCCTCAACAAAATTCTTATGAAATTTTTGAAGACACTTGGTAAGGATTGACATACACACATTCCTTTTTCCTTATGGGCTTATCGTACCAGCATTCACACCTCTACCAATGCCACACCTTTCTCTTTGGTCTACGATATAGAGGTTATCCTACCTCTCAAAGTCCAAATTCCATCTCTTTGTATATCACTCAAAGATATGATCTCTAATGATGATTTTTTAAGAACAATTTGCCACAACTTGAGCTATTGGACAAATATTGTTTAAATGCTCTCAACCATCTCCAAATCTACCAAAAATGCATCAAGCGTGCCTACAAAAATGTGTTCATGAGCAAACTTTCAATATCGACAACCTTTTCTTGAAGGAAAACCAACATGTGACCAAAGCGGAGAAAAGTAAACAAGGAAATTTTTCTCCTAATTGGCTTGGACCTTACATTGTCACCCATACCTATGGATCAGGAACTTATCGTTTATCTTCTCTTGAAGGTAAACCTAAACCTGAGCCTCTTAATGCCTTGCATCTTCGACCATTATACTATTGAATAAAGTACTACATCACTTTATGTCACTTATATGCTCATCCCTTGAGCAAACCTTTCCTTCCACCTACCTCTTTTAAGGACCAACGACTAAACTAGAATTGTGTGATTATCCGTCACCATTCATCCTTATCTTGAATATGAGTACCATGACTCTACTCATGGCATGATTCTCATGGATAATTTTTCATCCTTTTCGGATGGAATCCCATGGTTTTTCGTCACTTAAAACCCCTCTTTCATAGCTAACCTTTTCATGTGTATGGTTTTGACTTCATAAAAAGGCCTATACTCCTTTATAGTCTTGTCCATGACTTCAAGTCCAAAATAAAGCACAAAAATAAGATAACAAAAACTCTCCTCCTTGAGTCAAAATTATTACAAATAGATGATTCCCTCAAAAGGACATCTATGTCTCTCTCTTGCTTCTATAAGTAGATTTCTCCCTCAAAGGACAACTATAAAAAGTGAGCCACTTATTGCACTTAGTCTATCCCCAAAAGAAGACTAATCTTATATCTCTCAAATAAAATAATTTTGGACCTTCCCGCATCAATCAACTTCACGAAGACCTTGAGGAGAATATATTTATCCTGATATAGACTTCCCACATCAATAAATCTATACATGAAAAAAGAAAAAAGAAAATAAAAATTGAAAAAATAAAAATATAAAATTTTGGTCATGGACTTACCTATTCTGGTTTTGGGTATCTTGCAGAAGGGCATGTTGTCCCACAACAAGGTTACCCTTAAAAAACCACTCCAAACTACCTTCATTTATTTACTCCTATCTACTCAAGGGACGTGTGTGTATTCTACACATTGTGATCACACAAATTCTTTCAACTCTAGACCCATCGCTCATGTAGTGTATCTAGTGACTTACATTCAATAAGTCTAGGGGTATGACAATTATGGTCCTTTCCAAATATGGGTATGCGCTTCTTTTGGTTTCTTATATGTTTACTTATTGTTTCTTCAACAGGACAAGACCATTAAAATTGAATCAACCATAACACCTCATCTATGCCTTTGCCTAATTCACCTTGCCTATTACCTATTCAACATTCGACCTTGCATATTTTCAAACATGCCTTACCCAACCAATTTACCTATCCAACCTATCTACTCAACTTACCTAACCCAATCTCATTCTTCCCTAGTTTATGGGATAACTAAATCGGCACAGGCCCCTTTTGCAAGGGCTATGTAGGCAACACTCCGAGGGCATGGGGCCTCGGAGGTTAGCTCACCACTCTTTTCCCCACCATTTTCCCCCAATAAAAAAACATAATTAGTTTTCATAAAAAAATAACTTGGAAATTAACCCAAAACAAACCATACATCACCCATACACATCATCAT
This sequence comes from Taxus wallichiana var. yunnanensis, assembly GCA_018340775.1. Taxonomy (NCBI): domain Eukaryota; kingdom Viridiplantae; phylum Streptophyta; class Pinopsida; order Cupressales; family Taxaceae; genus Taxus; species Taxus wallichiana. The sequence goes on from CM031238.1 coordinate 121,919,098, forward strand.
TTATTTTCCATAATACCAATAATTTAGAAATTAAATTGAAACAAACATAACCAAAACCATGCCTACATATAATTTTCATAACATCAATACATTGAAATTAACCATTCAATCAACTCATACATTAAACACAACCATGCCTAATCATCTAATTTCCATGACATCAATATAATGGAAATAAAATTACATCATATAACCATAACACTAACCATGTCTATCATCTAGTTTCCATAATATCAATAACTTGGAAATTAAACCAAACCATGCCTACACACCTAAATTTCCATAATATCAATACATTGGGAATAAAAAACAAACCATCACATCAATCATGCCTACACATCTAGTTTCCATGATAACAATACAATGAAAATTGAAATAACACACAACACATATCAATGTCATCATATATATACTTGAAAGTTTGTATGTCAATACATTGTATATACAAATATAAATAAAGTCTCTCAAAAAATCTCATGTACATCTCGCATCTTTGGCATGCAGGCCGGTATATATAAGTCAAAAATAAAAAATAAATAACATCTCCATCTCCATATCATCCTTAGGAGGTTCTAAACACTCTCTACTACTCTCTCTTATACCCTCTCCAGGCCTCTTCGCTATGAATTGGTCACCTCTCTCGACCACTTTACCCCATGGGAATGGTGGCTCCCTAAATTTTGCGTACTACGGGTCCATGTTGAACTGGACCTCTCACTGCTTCTTTGTTGGGCTCTATGGGTGGCATAACTAAAAAAATGGGATACCACTCTCTATAAGCCGATCCTCATAATACCTTACCTCCACCAAGACCTCCTTGTATATGTCCATAGATATCACCTATGGAGGTTCCATCACTCTAACACTAATTTGTGGGCCATGTCCCAATAATAGGGGCCCATGTCCCACAATGTGGGTACTGGACCTATCTCGATGGACCCTATCCCTATATTTGCACTCCATCATATGTCTTAGAATGTGAAGGAGGGGCAACCACATGTCCCTCACTTTTGCCACATGTTTCTTATGTCATTGCTTTTTGCATATAGTAGGGTGGCCACATGTGCACACTGTAACATGTGAAACATGGGCTGTGGGCTCTATCCACGCAACCTGCCCCATCTCCGGCCTATGCCTGGAAACCTCTAACTACCCCTGTAAGGTAGTCACTGTGCACTGAGCTGCTATAGCTTCCATTTGTAATGTCGTGACTGGACCTAAAATGTAGTCACATGTCCTGTAATATGTCCCTCTCAACAGTAATGGTAGTCAAATCAGGTTGTCCTGGCCTCGGAGGTGCTACATGTATCTGGCTATCCACCACTACCTATATTCATTCATATAGCCTACATCATCAATCCTCCTATTGTCAACCTTCTCCTCTTGTCCTGTTGGATCTACTAGATGTGGTGGAGATAATGGTCTCTCCATGTCATCCCATGGTACTGTGGGAAGGGTAAAGGCAAATCTCTTGTAGCCTCGAAATGTCATTTGACCCGATTCGACCGGTATCATCTCATGTTCTCTAGGTCTACATCCATGTATCCATCACACTAGCTATGTACCTTCCAACTCCTCCACCATACCTCCAAATGAAGGGTAACCAAGATATGACCTCCACAAAATATCAACTATTGATATGCCATCCAACACACACTTGTAATATGTCACATCCTATGATGTCACGTCCACCCTCACATGTGCCCTATCTGAACCCATCATCTCAAAATCCTTCTCTGTAGAATCCTCTGTACCAATCCTTGTTGTGGAAGTCCTGGTGGATGCATAGACATACTATATGCTCATAGGCCCAATAGTGAAGAAGATAGGTATAACACAAACCTAACATCAATCCTCCTATATGCGCACATCTCCTGTATAGTTATACTAGGTAAGTTGGCACCCATGCAAAGAAGACCCTATCCTCAATCATGTCCTCTAATACTCCCATCAATTCATGAAAACCTACCACCCTCATGAGTCTAGGAATGTAAAACAACCAATCCCCACCATCATCAACACTGCAAGTTGGGTCTCCTGTGGATGTGTGGCATACATATCTCCGTAGCTAATGCTTGCACTATGATAAGAAAAATCTATCATGGCCTCTCCAAAAAATGTAACCATAGGATCAAATGAATCATCCGAAGAGATCTGATATAGCGACTCCCCAACAATAGGTAGCCTCAAGATCTTGTAGACATCCTCCAGGTAATAGTCATCTCCCTAGTAGGTAGGTGGAATGTGTTGGTCACGGGTCCCATCTATCGATGAGGGAAACCATCATGTTATGATCTCAAAAAATCCATTTGTACCATCTAACAACACCCAACCCAACATCCCTCATGTGAGCCCACTCATCCTCTGTAACGTTGGGTCTCATCTCGACTAATAGGGGTGATAGTCTATCTCTCATCATCGATGTATTTACCATCGTTCCTACATCATCAACATTCACACTGATTAATCATTTACCCTTTCCTACCTAGGATTTACATTCTACCTTGCCTTACTATTTATTCAACCATACCTAGCCCAATACCTACCTACACCTTTCCTAGCCTACCCACCTTTACCTAACCTGTTTGCTGAAATCCATTCTACCTAGCCTAAACATCTACACTTTTTTATTTCATCTATTCCCCCTTTCACCTATTAACCTAACTTACCTCATCCACCTTGCGCCCATTCTCAATTATTGACCTATACCTTTGATCTATCCCTACACCTTCTCATTTCTTCCTACCCACCCTTACCTATCCTAAACCCATCCTTACCTAGCCTAAACCCACCCTTTTCCTACCTTGGACAACCCTACCCAACCTTCCCTACCTTTTGACCTCCCCAACTACCTTTTTTCACACTTGGTCACTTTTCACAGTGACCAAATCAGTCCCCAACCGATATCGATGCCCTTTTTCACCCACCGACGTTGGTTAGCCTACCGACATTGGTCGATCACCGATCGACGTCGATTATTAGTTCGGCCCTAGGGTGAACCCCACGTCCCCCAATTCCCCAAAAATTGAAAAGCAACCTACCTACACAACCCACCCATCAACCCCCAAACTTCCCCACATTCATTTTCACCCCTAATTAAACTAATTTCACCCTCCCTATACCCAATTTCACCCGATTTTAACCAAATTTCAAGTCAAATTTCAAAAACCAAAATTTTAATTATTCTACCTTATTTATCACCAAAAACAATAATGGCACTCGAATCCTACCTCTACTCGATGCTGCCAACATGGGGGGATATCTGGAATAGGAATTTGACCTCCACCTGCACCCTCTCCTACCTCTTCCATGTCTAAATCCACCTCCCATCTCTCAACCAATTAACTCAACCACGAAGATCTTGTGGCCCACAAACTACACTTCAACAACCACTAACTTCTCACTAACTCACCTCTCTCAATCTCCCTGTCATTTTCCATGAGAATATGCTCTCTCCCAGTCATTTTCAACAAGTCAAAAGGTTCAAATGAACCTTTTCCACAAAAATTTTACATTTTAACCCAAAATTAGGATGACCGACGTCGATCTGGTCATGCCCTAGGTGACCGGCATCGGTCACCCTTACTGGCATCGGTTACCTCTCAACCGGTATCAGGTCACCCTACCTAAACCATTTTTCCTAATTTGACCAAATTTTTGCTGTAGGATGTCATTTTCTTGCCGCCATACCACCACCCTACAAGCTCACCTAATATCCCTACTAGCCTAGTCACCTCCCTAATTATACTTAGGGGCACATTTTTTCCTACACCTCATCCTTACCCACAACCTTACCTATACACCCACACTAACCTTGCCTATTTGAAACTCAAATTTTCTTACTCATTATACCTTGCGATGATGTTACTCGTGTTGTTTAGCCTACTGACCTTGCCTTGCCTTATGCCATGATGTTTATCTCAACTAGACCAAACCTTTTGGTGCTTGGAACACACCTATACCCATTCCTACACCTCACCTCATTATGTTTCTAGGAAGAACTTCCTATACCTTGGATACATGGACCATATCACCCTTGTTTGGATAAACTATCGACATTTGACGATGTAGATTTTGTGAGATCTTCATCCTAGTGCCTTATTACATTCTAGACGTGTGTGTGCATTTGAATGCCACCACCTATTACCCACAATATCACCATTTCCTATATCCTTACCATTTTTCTATACCCATCAAATTTTGACCGCTCCTTCATCAGTTCTTGGTTTGAGGGGATCACCTCCACCCATACCTAGGATAACTTAACCTTCACCCATACCTAGGGCAACCACCTCCTATTTTTGTCATCATCACTTATCAATACAAGCTACATGACAAAAGGGGGAAAATGTAGACACCAAAATTAGGTCACAACCCTCTAAGCCCCTTCCAATTAATTAATTCGACACATACCCCCTACCATGACCCCTCCACACATTATTATTAATTTAATTACTCATATTAAGTTAATAATTCTCTCACTCCTCCACCTCACCTCTCCACCTCACCATGGACCCATTCCAAGCCTATTTATTAACCTAAACTAAGTCACCACTCCCCTTAACTAACTAAGACTCATTCTAACCCTAACATTCATTACCTATTATCCCTCCTACCAATTTCCCACTTCATTTAGCACTAACCTAGACTCCTAGTCCATAAAAAACCTTGACCAACAAAAAATGGAGAGAAAAGGATATTTTTAGAAAATATGACCTTTTCTCCCTAACCGACGCCGGTTATTCCTCGGTCGGCGCTAGTCACCTAACCACCATTGGTTCCTTAAATAAGGAATTCCAATCCTTTACCTAGGTTCCTCCATCTTTGCTTTTGGAGTTCGGCATTCTTAGCTCTTGCATCTAGGCATTCAAAACAAGATTCCAACGACCAACACAATACCTTGAGCACTCACATTCTTCATCAATAATCAACTTGTTGATCAAGAGCTTCAGATCATTCACACGGAGGCATAGCCTTCAGCACCGAGCCTTCATTTCTACTATAGTGGATCTAAGGTAAGTACTTTAATCTGTTTGTTAAGTTTCATTAGCTTCTAGTATTAAATCATTTATTTTCTAGATTGTTTCCCTTCTGATATCTCCTACAAATCACCTACCTGATAACCTACCCCATTTGAACCTCTATGTCCCCCTAACCACCTATTTTACCATCTCTCGAGTCTTCACATAAATCCTAGCACCTAGCCTAAGCCTTCCCAACTCTCTATGCAATCACAAGAGCTCCCAACCAGCCCATTTTAACCTTTTTATCTAATTTCCCCTACCGGTGTCGATCACCCAACCGACATCGGCTATTACAGGTACCAACATCGGTCACCTAACGATACCGATCACTATGTCAGTAATTTTCCTAAACCAGCAAAGCCATTAACCTCACCCAAAACCTCTTAAAACCTCACCAAACTTCACCTGACCTCCCTAACACCCTCTGCTACACCTGTAAGCCCTAATAACCAACCACCCTTTCTAGATTAAGTCTTATATGCATTATTAGATCAAATCTATCTTATTGTATTTGTTTGAGACACCTAAATCGTAGAACTACAGTAGGATTTCCTTCTTCCATGTTATTTCTCTCCATTAAGTGGTATTTGAACGTGGATTGATAACCTTCTAGGAAGGACCTCACTTCCTGGATCTAGTTCCCATATGTAGTCCACCGACCTATATTATTAATGCTATCTGGTAGTCTTCTTTTGTATTACGGTGTATTCCTTCCTAGTAAAAAGGAGATCTTCATGATCAGCCTGGTCTTCTACATTACGCGCAACCTTCTTCGACTTCACAGGTATTCCTCCTCACCTTACCTTACCTTATCTGTTTTATATGCAACATTGTGGTGAAACAAATGTATCCCATACATACTAGCTTTAGTTTGATTTATATGATCAAGGAAATTCAAAGATGGGGTAATAACCTTCTACTATAACTTGTTAACAAAATCATCTTTATTGTGTTGGAGGAGCGGAATTGGAACCTCTTGCTAATTTGGAGACTTTGTAGGCTGATTTTTTTATTTCTTTGTTGATTTGAGACTAAAAATCAACATGCAAAAATGGAGAATATTGAGAACTACTCTTACCAGTAGGCTACTCCACTTCTAATGATCTTTTCTTAGACTTGTGTTGGCTTCCATTGAAGTAGAGTTATGATTTTGAAGCTGATTTATCCCATATAAGTCATTGTCTTGCCAATTAAGGAATGTAGTATCTCTTTGCACTAATTATTTTGAAACTTACTACTATGTTCTAGCTTCGACTGTTGGACCTTGTGACATAACAATTGGTTACACCATAAGTGCCTAATTCTAAATACCATTAAATCATGAATTCTAATTATGAGGCTAATTACTTGGATAACACCACTCATAATCGTGAATCAAATTATGCTAGACTGGAGTAATTTCTTTGGACGTGCTAGTAGCTTTGGGATTAATTGTTTGTTTGATTAAAAATTGATTTGAGCCTTGTAAATTTGGTTGGAAAGGGGGTCTATTATGTTGATTAGGAGGATAGTAAGGTCTGAAACTCTGACTTTGTTACCTTTGAGAGAAACTATCTCATTCCCATAATCTTTTAAAATTCCTTTTATCTCTTACAAATCACTTGCTTGGACTGGGATAACACTGGTTTGGATCAAAGGATGAGAATTAGATGTTAGAATTGGGGCTATTGTAGGTACTTGATGATAAGTGGGAGGGGAAATATCTAGAAAGATGGGCATAAGAGGCCTTGGAGATATATTCACTTCTTGTATAAGACTATTTTTAGCTCTAACTACTATATCATAAGCATCATGGAGTGTCTCTCCACCCATTGATTGTATCATCATTGAAATATCAAAATTCAAATCCCTTAGATAATACAAGAAATAATTCTAAGTAGTAGGCCTTACCACTTGTGGAATTTTATCCCAATTCCTTTGGAACATGTAGTTGAAATCAGTCATGAACTCTTGTGGTGTTCTCTTGATAGTAGTAAATTTCTCAACCAACGAAAGATGATCTGATTTATCCTCAAAGTTCTTACAAAATACTTCTCCCACTGATCCCAAGTAGTAATAGAATTTAGTGTGAGTCCTCTATACCACTGCAATGCTTTTCCCTTGAAAGAAGCTGTTAATAATCTGACTGCAACATCATCCTGAGTTATGTGATAAATAGAGCATATATTGGCAACATCCTTTACATGTTATATGGGTGTAATATGATTCTCACTAGTAAAAATGGAATTCTCTTAAGGGCATTAGCTAGAATGTCATTATGTTGGGCTAGCAACAATGGGCTACCAACATTGAAGGGAACAAAAACCTAATTTCTTGGAAGGGCCATATTCAAAATGGAACTAGTTATGGAAACTTTGGGAGATAATATTGGCTTTTGTGGAGTGGGAGGAGATTTAAGATATGGTTTGGAACTTGAAAATCTGCTCCTCTTAGTTGAATTCAAAGGTAATTCAATGAAATCAAAAGGAATACCTTTTGTAGATGATCTGGTTGTAACCTTTGGCATGAAATATTTGTTGATCTACTACCAAGATGTGCTTAAACTAATGGAGTCACCAGATGCTAGATGAATTTGTTTTAAACACTAATGTTTTTCAAAAATAACATCAAATTATTGACAAATTATTTGTTCTTGTCCCACTGGCATGTCAAAAATTGTTGTCAGTTTGAAATGTACCTTTTGGAGAATGGTGTGATAAATCTCCTTTCAAATGAAAAAATGGAAACAATTCTAGGTTGTGGGTGACCCATATGTTGGAGTGAATCTCTAGAGATGGTTGTTTCCCCTAGTAAAACACCTAAACTAATTCGATCTTCTAAGGACAACTCTTCTCTAACAAACCGACTAGAAAAAGGGAGAAAGGAGGAAATAAAAATGAAAATGGTGGTGATACACCATAAAGTTTTGAGAACTTCACATTATTTGGATCACACATGAGTTTAAGAAAGGAAGCCACACACACCATACAAAAACTACAAGTAATTGATTCAAATTGAAAGTGATTCACAAAAGGGTTTTGGAATTGATTATCACTAAGACAAGAAGGGGCAACAATTGGCACCACAACAAAATCTTGCAAACAACTTGTCAAACACAATTTATGACCTGCAAAATTGACACAATACTACAAAAGGCATGAGAGATTAAACTGATAAGACAAGGATAAACAAGTATCACAAAATAAAATTCAGATTTAAAACAGAGTATGCACTAAATACAAATTGTAGAAGGTAAAACACAACTCCTTTATTGCTCCAAGAGGTGGAATAAGCACAAATAATCACTCATGACCCTTTCTTTCTCACTCAGAAAGATTGAATTGATCTACAAATATGAATGAAGAAGTAGATATAATTTTACAATGTTTCTAAATTTTTTATATAAATTTGAGAGAGAAGAAGGATAGGAAAATCCTAGACATGTAAGTTTGTCTTAAAAATAGAATAAAAGCAATGGAGTTTGTTTTCTTGCTTTGAAAGTAATTCCTTCTAAGTAAAAAGAATGTGTTCTACCTTATCTTTATTTTTTTTTCTCAAAAATAAACTTTACATGTTTTAAAATAGATTTTCCTTTGTTTACATGCTTTGTTCTACTTTATTTAACTTCTAGATGACAAAATAAGATTTTCCTGCATGCTTTCATCTATTTTAAAACTTCCTTACACAACCCTTTATTTTGTTGCATGGATTTTCCTCTAAATGTCTTCAATCCCTAAAATAAATGATGCCAAATTGTAGGACTAGACAAGATATTTCCAAAGATACCAATTTTATAAAATTTGGAGTTGTAGAACACAAGTTATGGTCTTCTAAAGTTCTACTTATCATGATGCATAGGAAGATGACACGTTTCAGCTCTTAATTAGCTCAAGGTAATATCCCCTACTTACGTGTTTGTAGATTTGACCTTTTAAAATGCAATCTAATGAAAATACGCCACATATGCTTCGGGTTTCGTAGTGTCAGGTTCTATGAAGCTTTTAATTATGAAGTACAAACCAATCAAAACACTCCACGATCTTTTACAATGTCAGTCCTTTGATTTACTTTAATCGAGCTTTGTGAAACTCAAACCAATAGGATAACACCACATATCTCTAGATTTTTCTTGACCAACCACCGTGTGAAATGTTGACAAGTAGAAAAGCACCATGTATCTTTGGTGTTATCCCAACCGAGTTTTGTGAAAGTCAAACCAATAGAAGGGTTCCACGAACTTTAACAATTCACTTGATCAACACTTTGAAATTTAGACCATTAAAACAATCCATGCTTTCACAAATTAGACTTCTAACTTGGTTTTGAAATTCAAGCCAATAAAATAGCTCCATGAACATATCCTTTGTGTCGGCTATCCTTAGCCCTACTAACAACCGTGAAATGTGAAAAATAAGGAAGTTCCACGCATTCGCAACATCAGTCTTTTCTAAAGGAACCTCGTCAGTTTACAAGGCATGAACCAATAAAAATATCCCATGTTTCAACGCGTTGTCGGTATTTTTTTATTGTTGGCTCCATAGGATGTTGCCACATGTCCTATTGACCTCGCTCACTACGCTGCCTGGACACAAAGCTTATAAATTATAGCTCATTCGTGGATTTGACATCCATCAAGGCCCATCACTATAAAAATAACCGAATCCCACCACATGTATCTACCCCGACCGTTGATCTCTTGCCACGTGACCCATTGTCTTTCCGATGCTGAAATTTGACATCCATTTGAATGTCTATCAACTTTTATAGAACCCACCAATGATTTAAACTTGGTTTCCCTTAGATTTTTAAAAATCTAACGAATTGTGTTGTTAAGAGATGGAAATTGATGACCATTTGAATGTATTTTGATATTTAAAAATGGATAATTCCATTTCAAAATATTGATATGTGATATGTTGAGAGATGGAAATTGATGACCTTTTGAAAGTATTTTTCTCTTTAAAAGTGGATAAGTTCATTTCTAAAGACCAATCTACTGGGACCATTTTGGGAAACATAGGGACATAATAGCTAAGGATTAGTTCACCTGTTAGATTCTTGCGATCTTCTAAATAAAATTATGGGAATGTCTACCTTCCTATTCACATCGCAATATCTAAGGTCTAATTGATCAGACAGTTGATAAAATAATAATAGGAAAGATATAGGAAAGATATCTAATTAAATTCATCCTAGTTTCTTTGTTTTATCTATGCCAAAATTGATGTTATTTTCCGACCGAATCATTACAATGGGAAAGTAATAATACAAAACCCTTCTCCTTTCTCGTTGTTACATGTTGTTGTTCTGATTCCATTGAAATCATTTTTTTTAGTTATTCTATTTGTTCGATGGTAAAGATACTTCCGTTCTTAATGTTTTCTAACATGACCTTTATAAGTATAGTCTTCACTTGCACAATCCATCCATATAAATCATTCCTAGGAACTCATTCTTCCATTAACAATCAGATGTCTTTCCAAAATATCTTTTATCGAGAAACAAATTTTCGAGTTTCCTTCTTGTACATGTGCAAAAATGTTAACAAGGGCTATAAACGATAAAAATGTGTTCTCAAACATTTTGCATTTTTGCCATGAATTTAACATTTTTCCCATAAATTTAACAAATATTTCAAAACTAAACCCTAAGAAAAATCATCGATCATTATTTTCGATAAAAATATAAGGAAGACACTAACTTGAATACTTTTGGGGGATTGTGTTTTCAAGTCCTTGGAAAAGTGTACTAAGTAGGATAGGGAACCCATTCTCCGAAATCCTCCTTCTTGGGTTCTCTTGATGTTGGTGTCATTAAAGAGGTGAATCTGATTCATTTCTAAATCTTTCTTAGCTACTGAGAGGAGTTCCGGACTTGTATCCAACATTCACCATTTCAAATGTCTCTACTAGCACGACTAATCTCGCTCTCCCTCTTTGTCATGCCCAAGCTCTTCTTTCTATTTTACTAATTAATTCTCATCGAAGGCTTCTCTTTTCAATAAGTTTGAAAATATTGTAATTAAGACGTTGATGTGATGACATAGTGCCACGTTCATCCCTATGTTTTTTACGTTATAAGTATTTGTAAGAGACATGTTACCCCAAATCGACGGTCTTAGATGGATCAATGGAGGACATTTCCTTACTTCCAACTGCATCACTGCTGATCAACTGTCACTATCGATTCCCCTGCTCCAACCCATCCATGAAACGCCTTCAACGTAATTATTTATATATATTTATATATTTAAATATAAATTATATATACATCTATATACAAATGAGAGTTATATTTCAAATATATGAGGAGAAGTTGATTTCAAAATTTTGCAAGGTATTTTAGAGCTAAAAACATGATTAACGTGTAAATGGTCGTTAAATTCAACCCCAACTGCAAGTTTTCATTATTGTGCTTTCATAATGCACTCAACAACACAAATATCACTAATAAAAAGTAAATAAATATCCATCTATAATATATAAATATCAACAAAAAATGACGGCTATATTTTACATCCGGAAGTTCTAAGGACATAGGTGTTAAATTTTACAAGTATTGTAGGGCTAAAAATAAGAAAAATATGTTCTCAAATGTTTTACATTTTTTCACCATAAATTTAATGATTTTCCCCATAAATTATGTAGTTTTCTCCATAAATTTTACATTTTTTCAAAACCAAACCCTAAGAAAAATCATCGATGATTGTTTCCGATCAAAAAATAAGGAAGAAACTAACCTAAATACTTTCAGAGGATTGTCTTCTCAAGTCCCGAACATTGTAATGAGTAGGATGGGAACCCATTCTTTGGATTGATGAGCAACATGATCTTCATTAGAATCTAGAAATCCTCCTTATTGGGTTCTCTTGATGTTGATGTTATTGAAGAGGTGAATGTGATCTGTTTTGGAGATCTTTCCTACATGTAGAGGAGATCCAACCTATATGCAACATTCACCGTTTCGTTTGTCTCTGTGCGCACTCAATCTCACTCTCCCTCTTCACCATGCCCAAGATCTACTTTTATTTTACTAGTTAATTCTGCCTCGGAAGGTTTCCTTTTAATAGATTTGAAAAATTATAGTTAAGACTGTTGCTGTGACGACATAGTGCCACGTTTGTCCCTACATGTTTTTCATTTTAAGTGTTTGTAAAAGATGGGTTTCCCTAAATAGATGGTATCAATGGATCAAAGGATGACATCTACGTACTTTCAATCGTATCCATCAATCAACTTGTCACTTTTTAGAGCCCCCGCCTAATCCACATATGAAATGCCTTCGATGTAATAACTAAATCGTGAATCCAAGAAAGTGAAGTAACTTAACAAAAATCAATAGTATGGGAATAGTATTCTTAACACCACATCCTTAACCATTTTTAGTTTGCATGGTTAATTATATATGTAATTATTGGCATAGACGAATTTATTTTTCTTTTTCCAAAATTAAAAAGTTTAGTTTCTTTTTATAGTTTTTAAATAATTATAGACTTGTTTCTTTTCGTAGGGTCACAAAATTTCTTAGTAAGGAATTGAAAAAGTATTTGTTGACTATATTGAATAACCATATGTTAGTAGAAGAGAGGAATGGTGAAAACCATTCATCACTTTAGACTTTACACCATGGTTCTTTCCCACTTTAGTATACCAAAAATACATCAATAAAAAATAATTATGAGACAAGGGTGGTATGTTTTTTAATCATTAAAGGAATGGTGATTTAATCCATCAATTTGGATGTATTACCCTCTAGCCTCGTTCACATTTAACTAAACTTTTTATAAGAGTATATATATATATATATATATATATATATATATATATATATATATATATATATATATTATTATGTATCACAATTATTACTAATGTGGGATTAAGTCAATTACAATTCAATCCTATATTTATGTTATTAAAAAATTATACGATCAAATTTATAATAAGAAATTCATCAATAAAAATAAAAATTATAAATGTTTAGTAAAATTATATTTTCAATTTTATGTTTAACAAGATATTTATTTTTAAATCTTATGTTAATAAATTCATCAATAAAAAAAAAATATATAAGTGAAGTAGTGGCGCCCCTAACTTGGCATCCCCGTAACACCTCAATGATGTCACATTAGCACTTGAAATTTATTCTATAGTTGATTTAACATGTATTTAACATATTTATTAGTGTTTTTAATTGGAGGGAAAGCCACATTTTGACTTCATTTAAAATTGAAAAAAATGAAATGCATTAAAATCATGGTGGAATCAAATTGTATGCATGACGTAAGTTGTTGTACATTATACATTTAATAGTTTTGAGTCTTACATATCATAATTTTTTAATAAGTAAAAAGGCATGAAGCCTAGCTATATTAATATATAGCAAAACTCGAAAAACATGCTTATGGTTTTGAAGTTTAAGCAACCGAAAATTTGCTTACATATTATCAAAATTATGTAATAGTCGAAATATACATAGTAAAGAAACTAAACAACTTCCTCAGAGGAATTGGAAATCACCATATCGTAAGTAGTAGCATTAGGTTTCATCCTTAGACGAGCATTTTCTTCCATAACTAGAGTGGAAAGTGACTCCTCAAGCTTTGAACTCTCAAACTTGTTGGTCGGTATCCCTAGTATGAAGATAACATCTAACTTACACCCCTAATTGATGCTTTCTAGGATTGAGCTTTAAAAGAGTCAAGATTTGTCCTAGGGAAAGACTTAAATAAAATCCAATCTACTCAATTTCTTCACACAAAGTGAAGGAATTACTAGGCATCGAGTAACACAGATTTGGATGCCAACGATCGGTGCAAATTTTAGGGTGTCCAGCCTAGAATTAGATTTCCCAGTGTCACCCATCACTCTAACCACTTCCTCTAACTCTGCATCATCCCCAAGTCAAAACGAGATTTGTGCTCATAAAAATTGGTTGTCATCTAGGTCAAAAGCAAGAGTCGAGGGTCTTCAACACCCTTAATAAGTGTACTCTACTAAATTTCATTGCCTCTTTGGCAGTGACACGAGTCCCTTTATCCAGTAGATTTCCAACATTCAACAACTCCTTTAGCTTCATATCGTTAACCAAAACCAAGAAGGAATGATGCACATCATCTAAGGATAAGTAATGTACTAGCTCATCATCTATGGCTTTCACAAATTTTCCCACAATGGATTTCCCTAGATTAAGGCTAGTGCGCTTGTAGGTCCCGAAACCCATTTCCCTTTCTCCATACAAGAGAGTGAACCCAAGATAGCTCCGTGAAAGCAACAATCATGTTCCACCAAAAATGCATATCCCCTTTAAAATTTCATTCACATGTGTGAGCTATTATGTGACAATGTGCGTGACACAATTGGAAATATGCCAATAAATCATGGGGTGGGTGAGTTAAAGTTGCGGAAGAGTGGTTGTATTGTCCTTTCCACCGCCGGTAGCCTCTTAATATCTTGATTAATTAAGTTCCCCATAAGCTTAAATAATTCATTGGGTTGAAATATGATTAGGATTTGGGGGTCTTTTCTAATGCTTCTATCAACACCAAAGTTGGCAAGTTTATCGGCCCCTTTATTAGCACTGCGAAAGATGTGTGATATTGAGAGATGCTCACACAAGGTGTAAAATCGACCACAATACCGGTAATTTTCTAGTTATTAAGATGGCTTTTATGTACTTGCATTAATTATGACCTGTGAATCGCCTTCAATAAGGAGTTTTTCCCATTTTCTCTACTTTGCAATTGTGAGACCATGTCAAATTACCTTAGCTTCAACCAAGTTATTTGAACACTTCCCAAGAGCTTCAACAAAACCCAAGATAGGTTGTCCGGAGGAGTCTCAAAAATTTCTCCATTTCCATCCCATTCAAGATTTCACTTGGTATCTTTGTCAAAATTAAATTTGATGCAATCCTTATATGGAGCCTCCCAAGTAGAGGCATTGCACTTGAGACTTTTAAAACCAACTCCTTTATCAAGGATCTTACGTATCATAATTGGTGTAAAATGTACAAAATTATTATATGAAAATTATAAAATTAGTGGAAAATACCATGACAATTATTAGGATGTACTATGCCATCTATTGGACCATATTCAACTAGTAGCCCTATAACTTAAGCATGTGCTAAAAGTATACTTTCAATTTCATTCTTTAAAATATTTATGTTTTAAATCTAATATGTATGATGACCTAGCCACATAATTATTTGGTAAAAGTATATTTTTAATTTTATGTTTTAAAAAGTCTAGCAATAAAAACAAGGCCACAAATTGGCATAGTACTTGCAGTAGTACCTAAAAACAAATCACAAATATTTGTTGTCTAGTTTACTAAAAAAAATTAGTCTTGTAATGCAAATCTCTCTAAGAATTTAATTATATACTTCTGTAAAATGTATTTCATGGAATACCAGACAATATTCAACATTGCATGATGAGAGATGTGATACATTTTTATTTCCCTTGAATTCAACCCTTTATTTGTTATTAGAGCCAAATTAAACATTGGGAGCGCCCTAAGGAATAATTGTAGTGCACACCCTTTTCACAATTTTAGTTAAGTTTTTTCCCATCAAGTAAATAAATAAAATATTCTTGCATTCTCATATTTTGAAATTTGTGTCAGGGTCATAATAAATCACAAATTTAGAGAAATTGTTATTTAAAAATATTATAAATATCTTACGAAATTATCACAAAAGGACGATAAATATTTCATGGATAGAAAAAACTAATTATATGAGGTGCTCAAAATACAACAAATACAATCCTACTTACAAGTCCAAATTACCAACATCAAGTAGGTGATGGGACTCGAACCTAAATAGAGCACCATTATTTCACAAAAATATTAATAAATTCTTATGTAACTCTAATGATTTTGTGAAGATTGGTATTTGGACCACGTTTATCAACTCCTCCATAAAAAGTAATATACATTTCCACCAAAAAATTAGGAATAGAGAATTAAATACTTCTTTCCTTAAATTATACTCACATCTACAGGATACACTGGTGACATTATTAGAAATACACAAATGTTTTACTAGAAAAAATTACAGCCATTCATGATCTTGAGCTAGAGTATGAGAAACAATACCAAAAAAATCACATGATCTCATAAATATGTCATATTTGTTTTTACATACAAAAACATCATAATATATTTTAATGTGTATACATGTCATTTATGTTACTATGTAATATTATCATTAAATGAGTAAATTAATATCGAACTAATATTGAATCTTTAACTAATTTTTAAAATATTTATATTTAAATAACTTATAACAAAAATATTAGAATTTAGATACCCCTAACTATTGGCGCCCTAGGAAACTACATAGGTTTCCTAAGTCTTAATCCCCCTTGTTTGTTATATTAGGAGAATACCCATCACATTAGTTGTTTGTGTTACCGTTGAGTCTTGACATTGATGGCTACTCCCTTGATTTCATTATCGTCTACACTCCTAATTACATCTTTAAAAGAGTTACATTATGATTATGATTCTAGATAATTTTCCTATGCCCTATTGGATTATATGAGGAAAGTTTGAGATGATTAAATATACTAAGGATAAAGAGGGTGTGCTTCCAAAGTAGTGATGCCTAGGAGAATGCCGGACATGGTTCATTGGGTGTTGTTTGATTCCTTATGTAAGTGGAATTCATTAACTTCATAACCCTATTTTATGTGGTCCAAATTTTGATTCAACAATAAGTAATTTCTTAAAAGGATTGATCGTATCATGTTCAATGATGAACATATGTTATCATTTCACATTTCTAGTAAGTAAGATGTCATCATCCATCCATGAATTTTTCTCTCTCACCATAGTTCCATCACCTTCTAGCTAGGATATAGGGAGGTGGCTTGCAAAACATTCCTTGCGTAATTATTCCTTGACATGTCACCTATCAATCACAAAGGGATCCATCTCATTTACATAATTTTGAACTTTCTTCCATGTGTAATGATGTGGTGCAATGATGTTATTAGCCACACTCCCTTTTTCTTCTTGATTTTTTTGCAATCATTGTAGCCAAATTTGAAAGTGGGATATTTTTACATTTCAAACATAATCTATTTTATATCCTACTAAAAATTATGGTTCCCAAACTTAAGTTTATATAATGGCATGTTGTTAGAGGTGATCAAATTTAAGGTCTTCTTAATTGGATCAAGATTAGTGATCAAGCATTGAAATATATATTTTTAAAGAGAATATTAAATCAACCTAGATTATTGATCCACACCACATATCCTAGGACCATATTTTGGGAACTTGGTTCCATGTCAACCTAGTAATTTGTCAAGTATTAAGTTAGTGAACCAATGATGATGGATTAAAACTCCCTTTTTATAACTTCTTGATTTTTGTAAATAATCATTGTGGCCAAATTTGAAAGTGGGATATTTTTACATTAGATATAAATTATAGTGAGTTTTCCTTTACATTTCAAGCATAATCTATTTTATATCCTACTAAAAATTATGGTTGCCAAACTTAAGTTTTTATAATGGCATGTTATTAGAGGTGATCAAATTTAGGGACTTCTTAATTGGATCAAGATTGGTGATCAAGAATTGAAATATATATTTTTAAAGAGAATATTAAATCAACTTGGATTATTGATCCACACCACATATCCTAGGACCATATTTTGGGAACAAAGTTTTTCTAGTGGGAAGCTACATGGATTGTAAGAGTTTGTTGCAGAAAAATTCAAAAGTAGTGAACCAAACATACAATGATGAGAATGCAAAACTTATTTGTAAAAAAGAAATGTAACTTCTACTCATTAATAATTAATATGTAAATAAGTACATAGTTGTAAAAATTAATTAATAAGGTAAAGAGAGCAAGATCTTATGATAAGTAAGGAAATGTTTCTGGTTAGTTTTCCTCATGTTGGAAATACAAAGTTTTGTAAGAATCAAAAGATACACACACCATACAAGTATTCTTGTTATAAGGGATGAATAATAAACAATATATCGAAAAACCTTGGGATGTTATGTCTTTTACATATTTATACATTAATTATAGGAGGTAATTTGCAACAATATGTTATCTCACCAAATACATGAGGGGGTGTAGTGGTTACACTTCCTTTCATATTCCATTTTGATGGATGGAATTTCTCTAAAATGTGTATAGAGGTTGTGATTCTAGATTTCACGATTACACAAATAGATTTTTTAGTGCAACAAAATTTTGGGAAGGTTCTACTTGGTAATCCTCTCACATGATAACTTGGGAAGATCCATGTGGATGCTTACTAGAAGAAGGACCTTGCACAAAAAATTGCAGTTATCATTCACACAACTACATTAAGATTTTTCCATGAAGTTAGAAAATTTGCCGATGATTTACTCCTTTTAGTGAGAAAATGCAAGACACAAGGGAATCCATTTTACAAGGTCCTGAGGCTTTTCATATGGAAAAAGAGTGATGTCAAGGAATGATTCTAGATAATACCGCAAGTAGTTTTCATGCATAAATTGTACACAGAGCTTATGAGAAGGCATAATCTAACACCCGTTAATGATTTATATGATTTTCATGTACTTCCGAGAAGGATACAATGCAAAAATAAGTTAAAATAAGGGTAACTACATGGTAATAGGTGAATTATTTTATTGTTATTGAATAAAATTGACAATCATTACGTTGATGTTGATTATGGAAACTACACTTTAATTTATTGACATATTACCACTTATCTTGATCATCATATTGCTTGGTATTAACCACTCTTAAAATATGATGTGTTCTTTTCAAATTGGGATCATGTGTCTATTACTTGAATAATCTATTCCTTATATATGGGGTGGAAATATTCAAGATCTATATTTGAAGGATTTTGTGTGGGATATCCCACATTAGCTCCATTAAATTTGGGTGTAAGGGGTCAAGAAACTCCACATTGAATATTTGGTATATGCCTCAATCATGGAGGAATATGATGAATGAATACATTCTCATCAAATACATGTTGTATGGTGTAGTTAATATAGTACACACATTAAGTCTTTCCATGTGCACCCTTGAAGAAATTCCTTATGAGGATGCAACCATAATTTATTACTAAATTGGTGTGTATAAGGTGTGCAATGTGCATTATGAAACTCTTTGTACTTATAATGGAAGCATGAGATAATATGATAGACCTTTTTATGAATAAATTTTATGTGTTGTGTGAACATTTTCTCTTTATCTACCTCATTTTCATGTGTGTGCACTCATATCCCATCATCACATGATAGAATATGTCTAGAGGTACATTTGGTTAGAACCAAAAACATGTATAGAATTTACTATGCCATATATAATGTGAATAACTCTATCTGATACACATTGGATGTAAATTAAGCTATCATTCACACAATTATACATACACACAAGATGAATGAGAGTGTAATTGAAAACTTCTACTTTTCCATCTATCTTGGGATGAAACGTATTTAATCAATTAAGATACGTATCCACCAAGTCCCATAGGGTTTGCTAATGAAAAATGACAAATAATATCTAAAACAACTACAATGGATTTTATGAGTCCAATGTGGAGTCATACATGTGTGAAGAATATACAAACAACATAATCTTCATCAATGTTTTTCTTATGAGATAAAATTATGGACATATTTGAAAACATATCCACTACTAATTAATTCTATATTGAGGTGCACCAATAGGTACAAAAATATGGAAAAGTTACAATAGATTCACAAGGCATAATGAACCTTATAAATAATTCACTTTTGAGGTGCACCAATAGTGTTGGCTAGAAAATTTGTCTTGTGGACAAATTTGTGGATTTCAGGCCAACGCTATGGGAATCTAAGTCCCTCTACATTTTAATGGTGCAGCTCCCATTGTTTAGCATGTAAAACCGAAGGATTTTAATGGTGGTTTTTCAACCAGAGATCCATAGGGGCACTCCACTGACCCTATGGCAAAGCCTGCAATTTCTTGCTAGGGGAAATTAATCTAAGTATGGGAAAGGGAGTGGG
Source organism: Taxus wallichiana var. yunnanensis (assembly GCA_018340775.1). Lineage (NCBI taxonomy): Eukaryota > Viridiplantae > Streptophyta > Pinopsida > Cupressales > Taxaceae > Taxus > Taxus wallichiana. Next base: position 121,939,126 of record CM031238.1, read on the forward strand.
AAAGAAGGAAAGAAGGTCAATGATACAGGTAGAATATCAGATGCCTATATGCATTGATTAGAAAGTTCATAACATGCATTAACTAATAGAAGAAAGAAAAATTTGTAATTTTTGAGCACAAGACAAAATAAAACACGCTGGTCACAAAGCACCAATCAATTTTTCCATCGAGGGGGACATAAAATTCCTTCCTTTTTTATTGATCTCAGAGTTGAAACTTGTACACAAGTGGGAATAGAAGAAAAATGTAGAGGAGGAGAATAGAAGAAGACTGACTATCATTTTTGTCCATCTATTTGCAAAAACGTGCTTCCAGTTTTCAAATTTGATTTCCAACCCCACGAATGACATTGAAGGGTCATTATATTCCCCAAATTCAAATGGTTACAAACCTACAAATTATCCATGCCTCTTTGAATTCCATCCTTGCAAAGAAAAACACCCATGTCATGTCAAAAACCAAACCCTGCGAGCAAATGTTACACCTGATTTTCTAGTTTGAATATAAGATGTTAGATTTTCTCCATGCATTTGGATCTTGGGCCGTTGTAAACAAATTTGATCATTTCCCCTCTTCTAGATTCCTCTGTAGCAAAGAAAACGCTTCTGACGAGCCAAAAATGAGCTTCATGTGCAAAAATGTGTCATATTTCAATTTTCCAGTTTGCATATGAATCGTTCAATCCTTTGCCCTAATTGCTTTGAAATCGGGCCATCCACATGGCAGGAGAACATTGGAGCGAAGTCGGGAGGAATTTTTTTGCATGCTAGAGACGTTTTCTCGATTTTCTCCCACAAAAATCCATCAAAATTTAAAATTGAAGTGTCCATCATGTAGAGAATTTCAACAGCTTTCCATTGATATCAAAAATGCAAAAAATGAGCTCTGGTTCAAAAGATATGGCCCTCTGAAGATTTAGGGAAAAACTGACAAAATACAGAGTCAAAATTAGGGTTGGCGGGGTCAAACTTTAAATTTTTCCTTTTGGAAAAATTTCCCAAAAAACTCCGCAGGTCCGCCACTCTGATGACACGTGGCACCTGTTGGTTGATCCGCGGCTAAAGACCTTTTATTTCCTTTTAAATTTCACATTGGGAAAAATTCCCAACTTACCTCAGTGTGCCCCGCCACTCTGCCAACTTCCCCCACGGGCTTTTGGGCCAATTTTTGACTTTGAGTTTTTTAACCCAAAAAGGCTAAGTGGCAAAATTTCCTCCGCGCCTCCGCCAATGTTCTCCCTTCCTCCACGGGCCTACGGGCCGCTTTGTAACTTTTGCACCTTTTAGCCAAAGGGCTAAGTGCCGAATTCCTCCCCATGCCTCCGCTCCGCCTTGACACGTGGCACTCTCTAATTGGCTATGGGCCTACCTAGGGAAAATTTCCCCTCCAAACTCCGTCGAGCCATAACTCAAAAACTACAAGGAGTTAGGAGGACTACCATACCTTTCTGGAAAGGGGAAAGAATTCTCTATTTGATGAAGGTGTTTCTAAGAATCCTTGATCCCTTGGGAAGTGCCGATTTCAAAAAACTCAGACTGGACCATTTTCAAAGGGTAACAACTCAAAAATTTCTAAGTCTAGACTTGGAAAAGAAGGAAAATTTTGAGGGGACAATGCAAGTAGGTAGAAAATATGGAAAATCTTGTAATAAATATTGTCACCGAGATAAAAATATCAAACTTTTCACTATGCACAAGGTTGGTATAGGTTCTATACAATCCTTATCGGTCAAGTAGAGGGATACCTAATCTAAAACTTTATGGTTGTGTGTTTCCAACGTTTTAGCACATGTACCATAATTCAACTCAATCTATTTCCTTTTTATCCTTTCCATTATTATACTTTATCACAAGATGGAATTGTTGAAGGAGTTTTATCCACTTCATGTGTCACACATTTTCTAACTTGATTTGTGTTTGTAGAAACTCAAGTGGTTTACATGATCAAAATGAATAAATATATCCTTACCAAATATATAGTGGCTCCATTTCTTAAATTATTTCACAATAGGATACAACTCTTTTTCATATGTGGAGTACCTCTGCACCATTTCATTAAAATTTTGTGAGTGGTATGTGACCTGGATTTCCATTTTGCAAAATTATTGTAATGCATGAATATCTAGATTCATTAGTGTGAAGTTTGAAGGAGGTGACTATTTCCCATGTTTACACACACACACATGCGCACATGCACGTGCATACACACACTTATACATACATACATACATACATACACATACATACATACATACACACACACACACATATTGATAATAAGAACATATAATTTCAACAAGTGCCCTAGGAATTTTATTGTCTTCTATATGATAAGGTATAAACATCAATGAAATTTGTAGTAAAATCATAGCTCTATATTCTAAATTGGTAGTCCATACTATTGAAGAAAAAAACACTTGGAATATTATATTGATACATTGTATCTCTATAGGACCACCCTATGGAAAATATTGCTATAAAAATATGAAGTTTCAAACATTTCCCGTAACCATCACTCCGGGAAAATAGAGGGTTCCTTCATTGTTAAAATCATTTGTGGATATTTTGAATTTATTAAACCTTAGCTTGAATGGGTGGGAGCAAGGTTTTGATCTAAGATATCATTTAATGGCCATAATTTATGATAGTCTCCTATTATTTCTAGTAGTTCTATACCACTTGCAAAGACTTTAGGAATTAAATACAATTTTTTTCAAAAGATGATGTACCTCTATTTGTGATCTTAAATCCTCCATGGATGAAGTGGGAGACTTCATGTTCACAAGAAATCCTATATCAGCCAAAAATAGTTGAAAAGTTTGAGTTTATTGGGTTTACATTTTTGGAGCATTATGTATGTCATACATCGAATAAGTTTGTTGATGACGTGATGTGGAGTACATAATGCATTCTATTGAGTTTGCAAGTCTATTACATATTTTTGTGGAAGTGTGTAATTTTATTGTGTAATGTCTAGTTTATTGTATAATTGTCCAGTGTGTATTATTCCCCACACAATCCTATTCAATCCATAAACTTGGAATAATTGAATGTTTTAAGGAATGCTTTTTAGAGAAGAATGAATAGTTATGTTTGGGTGTTTTGACGGGTCTTTTGATCCTTATATTTGAATTCCATAAAATCAGGATTCTTATGAGCCATTACAAGTTCCTTAGAAATGTAGTTCAAGTTTTGGGATGTTGATAGTTCCTAAGAGAAGAGTATGGGTTCAATCCTAATGCTTACCAAATCATGATGATATATAAGTAACCATAATAATATTGTAAAAACTATGAGAGTATCAAAATGATTTCAGGTTTGACACAAGTGTTGAGTTGTAGTATATAGAGTATTTACCATGTCCTTATTTTTATAGAAGGATAAATCATTGATGATTAGTATGATGGTGTTATTTATCTTAATAATATATCCCAAATCTTTGTTTTTTCAAAATCTATGTTTATTTAATTTTTTTGGCATTCCATGTTATATTTATGTTTGAATTTTTCTTCTACTTGTATTCTCTTCGTTGTGAGGTGTAAAGAGGATCTTCATTGGGCTTCATCACTCCATATATGTCATTTGGTATCAAATAAGGATTTATATTCTTGAAAGTAGATGCATGACAAATATTTGTGTTTTTCTGCATTTACGAGTGTGGGTAGAAACTTTTGCGACATCTTTGAGTGGCTCACTATTGGGCAAAATGTGTGAGAGAGAATGGCATGGTAAGTTTACATATTTCTATAATACAAATTATGGGTAGAATTTGTTATAAGCATATTCCAACAAAAAGAATTTGGGGTAGAATACTATACTGATTTTGGTCACAAATTACAAATAAAAAAATGGCAAAAATGGCACACCATAGGAATGCATGATGAAAAAATTAGGGAGTGATAGTTAAGGACTTGGTTAAAATGGTGTGAAATATGAAAGATCATTTGGAGGCCATAGAATCCACACAATGTTGAGGTGTTATTACGAAGAGAATATTAATGATGAAGGCATAATCAAACAATATGGAGCACATATTGAATTATTCTAATGTAAATGTAAATCTAAAAGAAGAGGAAGCACAACATGGTCTTGAGGAAAAATTTCTTCGCACGATTATTAGGATGGGAGTAATCCTAAGTTAGATAACCATTTTATTCTAGTAGTTCGTAACTAGTGGAGATCATGGATTGGATAATAGTGATGGAGAAATATTTTTATTTTTTAAGATATGGAAGATCCCAAAATTTTTACGTTTTCATGTACAAAGTTGAAAATTTATATATCTCTTTGGTGGGAACATATTCATACCAACCTAGAGTAGCAAAAAAAGAATAAGACGGGCATGGGATAGGATAGTGGAGAATCTCAAATCAGTTTTACCTACATATTATCATATCATTTTATTTAGAATATTCTTACACATATAAAACTTAGTGTAAAAGAATACACTGTCTTACATTTTATCATATAGAACTTAGTGTAAAATATTTCTGGTATACATTTTTACATGTAGATTTAGGATAAGATTAATATGTTTTAATTTTCCATGGCATAATCCTATCTTATGATATTGTTATCCAAAATTCACCCTCAAGGTAACCAACATGAGCAAATTAAATGTGGATAATGATGCCCGAGATCATGTTTCTAACTCTCCCCCAGGCTTTCTAGGTATATGATTGGGTTACAAAATGAAAAAATCGTAGTGATTTAGGATAAGATTAGTATGTTTTAATTCCATTTTCCATGGAAGATAATCCTATCATTATGATATGAAGGAAGAGGAGAAGATGAGGCATAAAAAAGTGCTAATTGGGGTAAAGGAAAGGCCATCCTCTACGTAAGTTCATGGACAAAGTAAAGGTAGATATTTGTTTAAGGTAAAAGCCCGCTGAGCCATGTTCAACTATGTAGAAATGAAGGAACATATTGAGGATGTGGAAGCACTACTCAAGGATGAGATCATGGAAGAGGTCACAATATTTGGTGGCACATGTTACATGTGTGGAGAAATAGAGTCATAGATAATATGAATGCCTATGACCCAAGTAATGGTGATAAGAAAAGTGCACATATATTACAAGGAGAGTCGGATAAATTTTTAGGTCATGAAGAATAACTAGATATGGGAGAATCTCTAATTTTCAAGCATGTATTGCTGAACCCCAAGAAGGAATACATTATTCCTAAGAAGAAAGAATTTTGTTTAGGATGTCATTCTAGTTAGGGGGTAATTTTTTTCAAGGTGATATTGGATATTGAAAGAACTAATAATTTAGTGGTAGAAGAAATGGTGGAAATTTTGAAGTTGAATATAATTGAGCATCCAAATTAGATAGTACAAGGTTTCATGGTTGTAGAAAATATAAGGACACTAACTATATTGTGAAGAAGGAACACTATCTAGTTAAGTTCTAGAATGGGAGATATTTAGGTTGAAGTAATGTGCAACATCATTCCCGTGGATGAATGTGATGGGATACTTAGTATGAATTGTAAGCTAGACTAGAAGGAACAACATAATGACCAAACTAAACATGGGAGAATCTTTTCAAGCATGTATTCTGAAGGTGGAGGATAATGGAAATAAGTATACTTTGAACTGATTACGTGTGAAGGGTGAAAAAACACCAAAAGTGTTGTTACTCTTGATTAATAAGTTCTCGAGTGAGGTTAAGAAGGACATCATGCCCGTTTAATGTGATGGTTTTCACTCATGGTGTAGACCACAAAAAGAGAATGCATAGTGAAATTGGTTGAGGAGGAAACAATATCGACATAAGTGAAAGGAATGTTGGATTTTTTTTTGGAATTTGTGTCTAGTGATTGACTAAAGGGTAACCACATATGAGAGACAATATTCACCATATGGATTTAATTCCAAGATCAATTTTTCTAAAAAATTAACTTACATAATGACACCGTAAGATAATATAGAGATATAAAGGAAAGAGAGAGTTATTGATAAAGGAATCATCAAAGAGCGTTTGAGTCTTTGCACAATGCTAGTAGTATTAGATCCAAAGAAAGGAGGTGAAGATGTATGTGTACAAATTCAAGAACTCTACATATAGTGCAAATATTGTCATAAATTATATCAAATTTTCATCATTTTTTTTTTGTTTTTATCGAATTGTGATGTGAAAATGATGCTAATATGTGGACAAAATTCCAGATACAAATTTTACATCACACTTGCACCACCTTTTCACCATGGGATCCAAAAAGGTAACTTCCATTTCCCATTTACATTCAATATTAATTTATGGTGCATCTATTTTTCAATATTTTTAAATTCTCGTGATACAAAATTATGGCATATTCAACCATTTAATAAGAAATTAGGGTTTGTGGAAAACACATTTTTCTCTTGCTATCACACTTTGCATTTTTGGAGAAAAAATATTGCTAAAATTCATTTTTAAAAGTGCATTGGATAATAAGATGAGGACTTTATTGTTTTAATATGATTTCTTAAAGAGATGTTTTTTTCAAAGCTTACATAGTTGAATGGAAAATAGATATATTATTTTTGTGTAAACCTACCATTACGTAGATATACTAGCAAGAAAATATTTTACATTCACCTTGAAATGCTAATGAGCCTATAAATTTATCTTTTATATATATCTTGCATGCAATTTTATGTGCATAGTCTTAGTAAATATCCAACAATACATCTTAGACATTTTAAAGGCCTCATGTCTTTGTTACTTTGGATGCTTTCATTCTTTCAAGATCTTTGTCTAGAGTGTGCCTAACATTTTAAGGTTATTGAAATATTTTTATACAAATGACTTCTTTTGTGTCCATGATGCATGCAAATGGTGTTCTTTTAGAAAAATATGCATATAATAGGAAATGTTAATCTCTTATAATTGCATGTATAAACCATTGTAACCAAATAATACTTGCAAATGATGAATATAGAGTTTGGTGCTCTCCCACATTCTAGCCAACTATATTTATAATTTTCTCTTATTTTCACATTTATATTTTATATTAAATTATGGCTCATCCCTTTTTCATTATTGTAAAACCACATAATACAAAATTAGGGCATATTTATCCGCATAATAAGAAAGTAGGGTTTGTAGAAGACATAAATTTCACTTGCTAATACACTTTACATTTTTGGAGAAAATATATTGCTAAAATATAGATTAAAACGTGCGTCAAGTTTTGGACAATAAAGTGAGGAATTTATTGTTTTGACATGATTTATTAAAGAAGATGTTATTCCCAAATATTACAACTTTGAATTGAATAATAGAAATATTATTTTCATGTAAACATATAATTTTTTAAATAATTGGTTTACTATTTTAAAGATAATATGTCATCATCCAAAGAGGTATAGATCATTCCCTCTACATAGGTCTACTTTAGTAGATTTAAATTCTTCATTTGTATTGAGATCTACTTCCCCACAACACATCTCTTCATCGAGAGTATAAATGTTTCATATGAGTTGGTAATAATCATAACTTTGCGTAAAAATATTATTTTTAAGTTAATATAGTTTATTTTTATTTCTTTCATGGCTGAAAAAATATACATAGAGTCATCACAATCTCATGGTTAAGGTAGGGGTAAAAATTAAATAAGCGAAGAAGAGGGGGCATATTGAAAAGTGATAATGAACCACACATATATTTCTACGAGGTAAATTTAATTTTAATGTGTTGATTCAAATGAATCATTATAATATTAATGCAATCTATATCGATATTGCACTACTATTAACTTAATGCGCAGACATTTGAGATTAAAAATTCAAATAGTGGCTCTAATGTTGAACAAGTTTGACCAAAGAAAAATCCAAAGTACATCTTCCCATTATTCCACCCCAATGATGAAAGGCATCCAAACAACATCACATGGGCTCATATATCTCATTTGAAAAAAATATTCAATAGAAAATGATGGGGTGTTGGGTGAAATAAATATCTTCTCCTAGTACTTCTAATGAATATATTCCAATGGAAGACGGGATTGGGATTAAAACACGACTCACCATTTATTTTATCATGATCATTCTCATTCTCATCATGATAATGAGTATGATGATGAACAACAAATGATGGTGATAATGATGATGATGATGATGATGATGATGATGATGATGATGAGTAGGATCGGGGAAAAAAGATGGTGATTTTGAAATTTGCTAAAAATCCTTTGTTTATGCCAAAAGAGTCTAGAAAATATTTCGAGTGTCATATTGGTGTTGATGGAATTGAAAGTAAGGTTCGATTAGTCAAACATCAATGTGAATTCTTTATTGAAGTTAGATAATTGTTTCGTATATATTTTATATATTTTATATGTTTTACATTATTGTTGATTTTCCTTTTGTTTCTTTTTTATTACAGCCTAATCAAAATTAGTTTGTTCCCTAAAATAACACACTTCCTCATTATTAAAAAAGGCACAAAAATATCATCAAATTTAGGGGTTATTTATGTCAATTATGATGCATGCATAAATGATTGCATTCTATTTAGGAAGGACTATGAGAATGAGGTTGGTGCTACCAATTACGAGGCACTATGATTTCAACAAGGAGTGAGAGGCCTCACCATTCCAAATAAAGCATTGTAAAAATTTTAGTAATTCATTTTTTTGTTACAAATAACTTGAAGAGTTGATGTCATGGCATCACAAGAAGAGAAGCAATGTTGGATTTTTGTGTGTTCCTTTGGATTCAAATGTAATGAGACACATTGAACAATTATAGCCTATAATGACCATTTCAAGGGTGTAGTATAAAAGAAAATGAATTTAACAAAACACCAAAATGATTCAAATCTGATTTTTATTGCGCAAAGATTGAAAATAAGAAATCAACGAACTGTATCCTCACAAAAATATGCCAAACACCATGAAATACTTCAAATAAACTTGCCAAAATTTAGATATATATTTTATGCATCCACAAGAGCCAAAAACAATGAAAAATATGAAGAAACACACTCATTGGAAATTAATTAATGTCCAGCCAATAACAACCACAAGAAAATTATAGATTATGGGTCTAAAAACCCCCAAAAATCATGAAACTTTAGATTCCAACATTATAAATTAGAACAAATCATATTATCAATTGAAAATGCACATATGAATTCACCAAACCCTCAAAACCCTACTCAAGGTAGGTCGCTCCACTAGAAAGAAGCCAATAACAATCTGAAAATGATAGATATCTCCTTAAATCTGCCTTATACTTCAATCCCAAGTCAAGATGAAGGGTTTTCATCCTTCACTCAACCTCTAGAAGGGTTTTTGTCCTCCTAGGAAAGCCACACATGAGGGTTTTCATCCTCAAGTGTAAGAACAAGGAGCCACTAGCTCACAATGCTCAAGTAAGATAAAATGCGCCAAAGTTTAGATCTCAAATGATGCTTAGCTCTCCTTTAATAATCCTCCATTGGCACCAAAGCATAAAAAGGTAAGGCATGCCCCTTAGAGATGTTATTTTCCTTCATTAGCTTCCATTAATTCATTAAAACCCAGTTGACCTGATATAAGATACAAAACACTAAAATAAAATATTAAAAATTAGTAAAAACATATCATACGGAAGCTCAATGTTCTCCTCCATCTTCTTTACTTCATAACCATGGAGAATAAATGGCAAGAAGACAAAATAATATCTCTAAAGTGGGAAAAAGGGACATTACAGTCCTCCCTTTCCAAAATTACTCGTCCCCAAGAAATTGTAATTGTGGATGTTCCCATATTGTTGCAATTCCTCATGTAGTGTCTTCTAGTGGTAAATCCTTCCAACTGACCAAATACTCTTTGATGCTTCTATTGCTTAATTTCCTTTCAATAACTTCTATGATATCTTTGGAATTAGGACCAATTTAACCTCTTCATATAATGGTGGAAACACATGTGAAGGGGCAAGATGCTGCCCAAGTTCCTTCTTGAGGCATGAGACATGAAAAACATCATGTATTATACTATTTTCTGGAAGCTCAAGTTCTTGTGCAACCTTACCCACGTTTCTTATCACCTTATAAGGGCCACAAAAACCTAGGGTTTTAATTTCTCCACACCCTTTTGTTTGATGGAATATTTCCTATAGCATTGAAATCTCAAGAGTACCATGTCTCCCACTTAAAATTTCCTTTCTTTTCTATGTTGATCGCATATAGATTCTATTGATTTTAGGCACAAAGATGGATCTCCTTAATATATTTTAAGATGTCTTGACTTTTCTAACTTAAATCTTGAGCCTTATGTACTCTACTATTTGTCATAACCAAATCAACAAAAGAGGAAGCATCATACCCATACAAGGCCTTGAAAGGAGACATACCAATTGATATTTGGAAGGTAATGTTATAGAAAAACTCAGCCATATGCAACCACTTAATAAAAGTTGATATTTTCCAATCAATGTAGATCCATAGGTATTCTTCCACCCATTTATTTACCATTTTAATTTACCCATCCGTTTGGGGATGGTAACTAGTGCTTTGAGCAAGTTGAGTACCCATCAATTGAAATAATTCTTGCTAAAACATACTCAAGAACTAGTTGTCCCTATCACTTATTATTTCCTTGGGCGGCCCATGAATTTTGAATATTTCTTTGAAAAACACATCAGGCACCATAAGAGCATTGAATTTATCTTTAAGGGGGAAAATGAGCATACTTAGTAAGTCTATCAACCACAACATACAAGAAATTATTACCTTGGACCATGGGCAGCCCCATAATGAAGTCCATAGAGATGCTTTCCCATTTTTGAGTGGGAATGGGAAGAGGTTGAAGAAAACCATCTGAAAATGAATTCTATTCCTTGTTTTGTTGACATGTGAGGCACTCTCGGATGTATTGGAGCACTTCCCCTTTAATAACCTTCCAATAGAACCTTTCTCTTATGTGCTTATAGGTCTTAAAATAACTTGGATGACTAGCTGATGGGTCATCATGAGAAGCCCTCAAAATATTATTCTTTATCTTGGATTCTGGCCAAATAGACTTAGATTTTGTAGAGGATCATCCCATCCACCACCTTGTACCTATCATCACTTATTTCTCCTTCAATGACATCATTAGAGAAATTATTTTTTGCATACTCAACTGAAATTAATAATCTCCTATCCATTGTAATTTTAGATAAAGAACATAAATATGACTCACATGAAATGGTTTCTTCCACCAAATAATTAATTTGGGGTGTGTCTGGAAGTATACCTTGCAAGATGACCTTTTTCCCTTGGTCCATGAAGCTTATCTCCATGCTTTGATAGTTGAGAGTGAGCTCTCCCAACAAACACAACCATTGAACTCCAAGTATGATGTCCAAATCAGCCATGTTAATCACAAAAAAATCAGCACATACCTCATATGGTCCCAAGGTAATATGGAGTTGAGGACACTTCTTGGTACATTGCATAGAGTGGCCATCCGCTATCCTCACAATGAAACCTTTGAAGTCTTCAACTTTCAATTTCAGATTGGAAACCAAACATGCATCTATGAAATTGTGAGTGGCTCCTCCATCAATCAAAATTGTGACCTTGTGCCCTTGTAGATCACCCTTAATGTGAAAAGAGTTGTAACTTGGTGCTCCCATCAAGGTAGCAAGAGTGCTATTCACTTCTTCCGGATCTTCTTTCAACATACTATCATGCCTAGCTTCATCCTCATTGCTATCATCATCATCACAATCAGAAATTACTTCAATGTAATGAACTTTACCTTTTCCCAAACAATGATGTCTTGAGTCCATGGATCCTTGCAAGAAAAGCACAAATTCTTCCTTCTTAGCTCATTTTTGCCTCCTTATCATGGTTGGTTTTCTATAGATCTATGTGACTATTGGGAACTTTTTGGAGAGGTCTCTTTGGTTGGTCCAAAGGGATGCTTTGTTTTCTACAGATTTGTGTGAGTATTGGGAGATTTTTGGAGAGGTCTCTTTGGTTGGTCCAAAGGGGTGCTTCTTAGCTGCTTGGTGGGTTGTTCTCCCACTTAAATTCACCTTAAGAGTGCTACTGATTTTAGGGCAAAACCTTCAAGATCAAGAGCCTTATTAATTTCCTCTTGTAGAGACAAAGGAGAAAATGCACGAACAAATCCCTTGAGGGTCTTAATCAAGCCGTAAAAAAAAGCACTATGAGCCTTCTTTCAAATACATTTGTGATCATGATGGAAATCCTCTAAAATTTATTCACATATTCTTCTACACTACCTTGTGGTCTCAAGTGTACAAGCTCATGAAAATGCACCTCCATATTCACTCTATCAAATCGATCAATTAGTCTTTGTAAAAACTCATCATAGGTATGTATCTCACTATCCCTTGTGTCAAGCCCATGGAACCACCATTTATGATAAATTCACTCAAGATGTAAAATGGAAAATTTGATTGCATCTTCCTCCATCAGTAGGCTTTAAAGATAAATATGTCTTCAATTTTTTAATATTATCCCTAGTAGTACCCTTAATAGATCCATCAAATATAGAAAAATCCAACTCACCCAACACATTTTGGACCTCTCTTTGTGGCATGACATATCTAAGCTCGGGCCTAGGTCTTCCTTTATTCACTCATGTGAAATATGTAAGAGAAATATCCTCACGCATCTCCCTTAGTAAGGCCTTGTACTCTTCATAACTCAATGCAATATTCCTTCCACCCATAGGTCTTTCTTCTTCTTCCCGAATGGCCTCCTCTCTAGGAAGAAAATTGGGTTTCCAACTCAATCCTCGGGTTGATCCAATAGGTCGCTTGGAATTATTGGCTCCATTCAAACTACCTTCACCATTTTGAACCCTAGGTTCAAATATTATTTGGAGGGAAATAGATAGAAGATAAATAGTATTGGTGGGTCTCTCGTGGTCGGTAATTAATTTTTCCTTTTCTTATTAGGAGTCATGATTATATATTCTTCCTTCTTCTCTTGGCCAGTCCTCTTTGTCTTCCTTCTTTCTTCTTTAGTAGTAGATGTAACACTTGTTTCCTTCTTCCATAAACCCTAGGTCCTTTGAAGATCTGAGCTCTGATACCACTGTAATGACCCTTTCAAGGGTTTAGACCAAAAGCAAAGGAATTTAACCAAACACCAAAATTATTCAGATCTGATTTTTATTACAACAGATCAAAATTATAGATTATGGGTCTCGAAACCCCCAAAAATCATGAAACTTTAGATTCCGACCTTAGAAATTAGGGAAAATAATATTATCAACTGAAAATGCACATTTGAGTTCACTAAACCCTAAAACCCTACAAAAGGTAGGTCACTCCACTAGAAAGAATCCAATAACAATATGAAAATGATAGATATCTCCTTAAATCTACCTTATACTTCAATCCCAAGTCAAGATGAAGGGTTTTCATCCTTCACTCAACCTCTAGAAGGGTTTTCATCCTCCTAGGAAAGCCACACATGAGGTTTTCATTCTCAAGTGTAAGAACAAGGAGCCACTAGCTCACAATGCTCAAGTAAGATAAAATGTGCCAAAATCTAGATCTGAAATGATGCCTTAGCTCTCCTTTTATAACCCTCCATTGGCACCAAAGCATAAAAAGGTAAGGCCGACCCCTTAGATATGTTATTTTCCTTCATTAGCTTCCATTAATTCATTAAAAACCAGCCAACCTAATATAAGAGACAAACCACTAAAGGAAAATATTAAAAACTAGTAAAAACATATCATGCAGAAGCTCAATGTTCTCCTCCATCTTATTCACTTCTTTGCCATGGAGAAGAAATGGCAAGAAGACCAAATAATAGCTCTCAAGTGGGAATAAGGGACATTACAATTATATTGGTGTTGATGGACTTGAAAGAAAGGTTTGGTTAGTCAAACATCAATGTTAAAATTCTTTATTGAAGTTAGATAATAGTTTTGTATATATTTTATATTTGATATATTTGATATGTTTTACATTATTATTGATTTTGCTGTTGTTTATTTTTTATTACAACCTACTCAAAAGTAGTTTGTTTCCTCAAAATAACACACTTCCCTCATCATATAGAGAGGCATAAAAAATATCATCAAATTTAGGGGTTGTTTATGTCAATTATGATGCATGCATAAATGATTGCATTCTATTTAGGAAGGAATATGAGAATGAGGTTAGTTGTCCCAATTATGGGGCACCATGATTTCAACAAGGAGTGAGAGGCCTCACCATTCCAAATAAGGTATTGTAAAATTTTCTCGATAATTCATTTTTTCTCTGCAAATAACTTTAAGAGTTGATGTTATGGAATCACAAGAAGTGAAGAAGTGTTGGATTTTTGTGTGTTTCATTGAATTCAAATGCAATGAGGTACGTTGAAAAAATATAGCGTGAAAAATTTAGAGAGAGTTCATGCAGTGGATAGTTTGGTTTGGAAATGGATGGTGTTAACCCCTTTTCCAGTATGTCAACTAACTACTCTATTTGGCTAATATTGTTGATAAAATATAATATTCCTCCATGGTTGATGATTCATGAGTATAATTTAATGTTGCCATTATTGATGCCTAGTAAGCATAAATTAAAAAATGTGGATTTCTACCTTGAACCTTTAATTCATTATCTGCAAGAATTATGAGATGACATTATAGGGTATGACCTTTCAAAACCCATTGGTTAGAGATAGTTCACATGTTATGGTATATTATGTTAGACTATTCATGATTTTCCTAGCATAGTTATTTGTTTAGGTATTTCTCATATGTTAAATTTTGAAAAAAATATCATGTGTGTGTGTGTGTGTGTGTGTGTTTCAATTCATTATACACTTAGTTTTTTATTTCTTCTATATGTAGGTCTCTTAATAAAAGTAAGGTACACTTTTATAATGTGCAATGATAAACTATGTGGAAGGTCATACAAAGATCTCAAAAAGGTATTATACAAAGGTAATTGAAGGTTATTACCAATGGATCATGAGTACGATTTTAAAAAGAAATAAAAGTTTAATGGAAAATCTAATATTAGACAACCTCCTAAACAAATATCACTTGGGATTGGTATAAATCCTTCACACGAGCATGCATAACATCAAATGTGGATATTCCTCCGTATTGGTGGAGAGTTTGGGTAAGGATTTATGAATTTATCCATAGATTTGAAATGCTTGCAGAATGAGGAAACTATCTATATTCTATAATTTCCCATATTGGGAGAATTTATTAGTTGGGCATATTTTGGATCCAATGCATATATTTAAGAATGTAGTGGTTTTTATATGGAATCACATCTTTATTAAAGAGACAGAAACTCCAAGTTCTAGATCTGATCTAAAAATTAGTGAAAAAATAAGAGTCTTAAATAGGAAGAGAGGGATCCATGGATCATATATAAAGAGAAATTTGATTTGGTGAATCAAAAAAAACAAGAGATTCACACATTAAATGGTTTTGGGTCCTCCACAAAGTGTGCATTTACCACGATGGGAGAATCATAGGCCTCAAAACACATGATTGACATAATATTTTGAAGGTAATTCACAAGTTTTTTGTTTTACATTATAAAGTATGTTTTTATCTTCATATTTAACTTTATTTATTTATGAATCATATATTTCCCTTGACATTAAGGGGTTCATTTTTTAATCTTCCCTCCGAACTACTACATGCATGATTTATATATGTAGGTTTACTTTTTCATGAATTATTTTGTTGAACTATGTTTATCTAGTTCTTCTTCTATTTTGATATATAGAGAGAAGTTACTTGATAGTTTGTATTAAATTACGAGCCAAGGATGTGTTAAAATATGATGAAACTTATTGATGTGTTCTTTCATACTATCATCATCTTCAATCTTAATCTGAATAACTTCTTCTTGAGTGTCACTACTACGCCCATGTTTGCGACCCCAATAGCTTGTTCAATGTAGTACAAATGAAATGTGATGTCTTTGTTAGATTTATATGATGCAAGTGACATTATATAATCCTAGGCTGATAATCTTCATTGCTTTTCAATCCTTACTTTCTCATTTGGAGGCTTTATTTGTATTGTTTAGTTTCTTAGTTTTTCTTTCCATGATATCCCATAGATCTTTGTTGATTAAAAATAACTAGGTTCTCACTTGCTATGTATGGAAATATATTTGTTTGAACTTTTCAATATGACCCAACTTATCCATTATTATACTTTTGACAATGAAAAAATTACACAACAATATTTATGATGACTTAAAGTGACTTTTTTTGACAACACATTTCTGCAATTAAAATGACACAAAGACACTTTTGTTGACAAGACGATTACAATAAATTTTTGTACTTTAAACAAATAATGTAAATGATTTTGACAATACTAGTAGAATATTTAAAACAAAACTAAAATCTAAATATGGGATTTTAAAAATAGAACTCACTATTACTCACACCTAATAGGGGAGATACCAAATGGTGCGGGGACCAATACTTGAGATAGTATTGGATAAAATAAATCCCTTTTAAAAGAATTGTTGGGTGCCAAAAGTGAAACTTAAAATATTCAATTTTAATATATGATATTATTATTATTCAAACATGGTCTCTTTTTAAACCAGCCAACCTGATCTTATTCATTAATACATTTTGATATTTACAATAACTCATTTAGGAGTATAACTAGTTTATATGTACAACATATTTAAAACATCCACTGTAGCAAGTCACTTCAAAAGGCTTTGTGCACCAAATTGCAATAATAACATGCTCCTTCATTGATATAAAAGTGTTCAATCCCCAATAACTACCTACGCATAAAAATCAATCACATAATGGTCAGACTCACCTTACTTAGCATTTAAAAACTCACTACCATGGGAGAAAAAAATTATACAATCAATTCAATTGAAGTATTGATTTCTTCAAAAAAATTATTTAAATAAACAAAAAAACTATCCATTGGATTAAATTTCAAATCATTTGGATCCATTCGATCTAACTTCATGTTTGGATCCATGTCAACCAAAATTAACCAATCAAAATTGAAGATCATATTATAAAAAGGTCAGTGACCTATTACAACTCTAATGGTTCTAGCAAATTTACCTTGCATCTTCATAGTAGAATTTGTGTGCAACTCAAGTAGGGAGATTATGCTCAACTCCATAAGTTTCCTAGTTTTATGCTATCAATTGATAATGATTTTTATTTTGTATTCATTTTAGTAGATTTAAAATTGCTTCAAAAAACTTTATTTTAATTGATTTAAACTGTAAAAACTAAGTGTTGCATATTGTATTTCAGAATTTACTTGAACGCAAACATTGGTGATTGGAGCTAAAAGAGATCAAGGTTTACAAAACTAAAAGGTAAGATAAAGTAGCCCTTTTTGTTTGCTAAATAACTTGAACATAGAAAAAATTACAATGAACTCTGGTCTTGTTTGATAGAAGTGTAATGATGTTGTAACCATTTAAAAATTTCTGCATGATAATCATTCACATCCCGTAATAACTTAAAATAAGATATGTGTGAAAGAATCTTGGTAAAAAAAAAAAAATCATTGTTGTGTTATATCTCCTTTGATTCACCTCATTAAGTCATTCTCATCTTAATGATGAGTCTCAAAGGAGACGTAAACCATCAACAATTTTTGTATTTTTACAGCTCCTTTCAAACAAATCATATTTATTTTTAAAAATTGTTAACTTTTTGCAAATAAAAAACCTCTTTCATTTAAGATTTTTTTCTTTTCATATCCCTCTTCACACTTCAAGTGACCAAAATTTAGACATATTATACATTAGATATTTTCTTGGCATAACACGTATATGAAAAATTCATAATTGAGTTGGTTGCCATGTACTTATCTCATATTTGTCATGTCTTGTTGTGAAACAGGTCTTTCCTTTCAGTCATGACTAGGGGTGGTGTTGTTAGAAGGTCAAGGAGGCCCAAAGTGAGAGGTGCACAATTATCACATAATGCAATTGATGAAGATGATATTCCTGCACCTATTGATAATGAGCCAGAATGTAGAAATCCACCATCTGTCTCAGTTCAAAGAACATCCACAACAAAGAAGCTCAGTATCATCAGAGGCTGGACAAAAGAAGATATGGAAAAAGCAATAGATGATGTCGAGTTTAATGGGTTCTCAGTTAGAGCAACAACGAAGAAGTATTCAATTCCACCCACATCATTACACTATTGGTTAAATGGTCTTACCCACACAAAGAGAAGGGGTCCTCCAACAATTCTAACTAAAGAAGAAGAGGAGGAAATTGTTGAATGGTGTAAAGAAATGGCTGAGATGGGTCATGGTTTGGAGTTAATGCAACTAAAGGTGAATGTTTCTCATATTTGTGAAACAAGACAAAACCCTTTCAAAGATGGGTTTCCTAGTAAGTCATGGTGGGCTGGATTCAAAAAATCCATCCCGACCTTGCAATTCAAACAACCGAGGGACTTGATAGGGATAGAGCTTTAAACTTGCGCCCTGCAATAGTAACAAAATTTTATGACAATTTGTCCAAATGTTATGAGACATATGCATATGGTGCTCATAAAATTTGGAATTGTGATGAAACTGGTTTGCAGGCTGGGAGAAATTGTGGAATGTGTGTTATTGCCAAGAGGGGAAGCCGAAATGTGCCAAAGGTAATACCTAAGAGTAGGGAGTGGATCACTATATTATGTTGTGTCAATGTAGCAGTTTGTCAATACCAGGGTTTTATTTATTCAAGGGAAAGAGAATGCTTAAGAACTATATTAAAAATTGTGAACCAGGAGCATGCATGGCTGCACATCCAAATGCATGGATGACAAAGGAGTTGTTTTTGAATTGGCTTTGTCATTTTGCATGATCTGTACTAAGTGGTGTTTCTCCAAATAATAGACATTTATTAATATTTGATGGCCATGGCAGCCATGTGGCATTGCAGACTATGGAGGAGGCCAATAAATTGGGCATTGATCTGATAACACTACCAACACATACTATTCATAAGTTGCAACCTCTTGATGTAAGTGTGTTCAGCCCTTTCAAAACATATTTTAGAGCTGAGAGAACCAAATGGATGACAGAGAATAGAAATGTAGATGTCAAAAGGTTTGAGATGGTTGAGCTTGCAAGTAGAGCCTTACGAAAGGCTCTAACACCATCTAACATAATTGCAAGCTTCAAAAGGATTGGTATTTGGCCATTGAATTATGATGCTCTTATAAATGACATGGCATGTAGCCAAGCATTTGACATACAAGGTGAAGAAGATGTTGATGTTGTCACAAACATCTTGAGCCTCTCTCAAGGAATGAATCAACAATTAACAAATAATGAAGAAGTAGTACCTGAAACTCAAATCATGCAAAGTGTTGAATCAAGAGAGGATGCAGAGGCAACTATAATACATAGAGTGGAGATAAATGGTGATTTTGGAAATGCAAATAACATAACTAGCAACAATGAATGTTCTGCATATTTTCTAAGTAGTAATGACTTATCCTTGCCAAGTCAAGTTAACCCCCTCAATGTTTAGAGGATGCCATGAAAATTTTGGGTTATTGAATCGAGCTTGAATCTTTCCTTTCCTACTAGGATGGAACAACAAGGAATAATTCATTACTATGTTGATGTTGGAGAAGAGGATGATCATAATGGAGTTGAATTTGAAGAGGATTCCCAAGCACCTGAAGTAAACTCAGAACTTCTACATCAATCCTCAAGCACTGAATCTAAACTCAAAATCAGCATGGGCATGGTAAGTTGCTTTCTCAATTTCTGAGGCTTCCAATGGAGATCATAAGAAAAAAGGGAGTAGATGATTTATAAAGTTCTATTAGCTAAGTAGGCATTCACAAATTTTGACTGCATCCGAATACATGGAGCTATTGGTTGATAATGAAAGAAAGAAGGAGGAACAAGTAAAATTGAAGTTAAAAAAAAAAGAAATGGCACAAGAAAAAAAGGTTGCTAGACTTGCAAAAAAGAAAAAAATATTACAAGAGAAGATTGAAAGAGAAAGGGAGAAGAGGGCTAGGGAGCAACAAAAAGAGATTGAGAAGGCACTGAAGCAACAAAGGAAAGAGCAAGAGAAGAGGGAGAGAGATCTTGAACACCAATTAAAGGAATATGAAAAGAGGATGTGCATAAGATCTCCAATGGAGCTTGAGAATCGAATGATTTTTCAAGATCTGATAAATATTCAAGTCCCGGGTTATGCTCAAATTGGAACACCTCCATCTCTTCCTAATAACTCTTGTGCAATTCCCTCTTGGTATGTATCACCTCATTTACTTCACACAAGCTCAGATAGTCCTAGTAACTCCTTTCCAATGCCACCATGGATGCAAGCATCAACAGGGAAACCAAATCCTTTAACAACAGGGGGACCAAATTCCTTTTCAACAGGGCAGTTAAATCCTTTGTCAGCAAGGAAAGAAAATTCAACATCAACAGGGAAAGAAAATCCAACATCAACAAGGAAACCAAATTAAAAATCAATAGTATCAGAGGACAATACAATGTAGTTTTTTGTTCCATCCAAATATGATAGTAATTTTTTGTTCCATAAACCATTCAACTTATGTATTGAATGGTCTTCGTATGTAGTTTTTTACTTATGTTTGTAATCCAAAATATATACACTAATATATATGTATATCTTATTTTGCCATGTTTCCTCTTTTTCAATTTCAATTTATTGTTGACTGTGAGCATGTTTGTGCAAGATTACAAAATGCAATGACTGAACCTTATGTATAATAGCTGTAAACATTGAAAATAAATAATATAAATGTCATTGGAAAAATATATTCAATAGAAATGGAAACAAACAAATTTCCATAAATATACAGTGTTGATAAACATTGAAGGTTCATTGTCTGAGTGAGGCTCTAATCCTCACCTTCCTCAACAATCACGTGTCTTTACTCATTTTTGAGATGTTTAGAAATCGTATCCTTGAATGCCTCTCTGATCCTGTAAAATATTCACATAAGATATATAAGAAACAAATATTTCAAAAATACTGTAAACACCTACACTTTCAAACAATCCCTAAAACAAACTGCTTTATATCCAATCCAAAGAAATAGTCGTGGAGTATACACTTTCAAATCCAGAAGTGTAGTATTGGTCCCCGATTATTTCATCTTCAAATCCAGGACTCCAAAGAAATAGTCGTGTATATTAATCTTCAATTCAAATAAATTTCAAATCCAATCGTGTATATTCTCATGAACTCTGCGACTCCAAATCAGCAAAAATTCAAGTGCGTCTGCAAGCATTCACAAGAGCAAGGATTCACATATTGAGTGCTCAAGTGCTAGAAAACTTGAGAAATGAAAAATGCAAGCACGAATGGCGATTTGTAATGTTGGGTTGATTCCCAAGTGGTTTACAAATGTCCTTACTTTGGTGGTGGAGAAATTAAAAATCAACAACATTGTTATTAATCATGCATGGGATAGGATTTAATGAAAGATTTAATGGAAGGAGGTGGAGTATGCAGTATTGATGCCACTGCGGTTCACAAAGGATGTTTTAAATATTCCATTAAGGGTCCCAACTAACATCCTATACAATTTTCAAACATGAAATTAAATCGTTTAAACACGTGGCATATCTAAACAGCTGGAAGCCCATATGACATTTGCAATGAGTACAAAGACCAAACTATATGATGCTGCATTTTTTAATGTCTATGTGGTAGTGACGTGGCATATGCTGCACTGAACATCTCCTGCACCACTAATGGTGTATCTCCCTAAGTCTCGTCTCATTGATGGAGACTAATGAAGTCAAATAAAATGAGAATGTATAAGACCTAGGTAGTTGTGCACCAATGTGAATACAAGAATTGATTTCTATGTGAGTAAAAATCATACTTAGCATCAATGCATGTGTTGTAATCCTAAAAAAATTGTTGATGTGGTTGTGCTACTAATTGCAGAATCAATGTTTAACTCAATGCAGAGACCAAACATTCATAATATAGGGTACAAGAAATAACTCATAAGCTAGGATATTCGACATAGGATGAGTTATATTGAGGATAATTAAAGGCTTGTGATGTCCTATGGACATGCATAATCAAATCAGGCTAAAGTGTGCTTCAGGTTATGAACAACATAATCGTACCAAGCTTCACTTCAAGCCTTAGTGCGATCGGGGTCGGGGCACAGTGAATGTGCTTGGTATTTTTGACTGTACTGAATGAGTATTTAATGTATGATGTGGCCCAAATTTATTATTTTTAATATATCTGCAATAAAATATTCATAGAATCTGTATAAATTTAAATATAATCATTTTTTTGCCTTTGTATTGATGATGTGACATGAAGCTGGTTTGAGGCTGTTGTGTCTTCATGTGTGTAAACCAAGGGTTGAGGGCCATTGACTCACATAGACTGATCCCTGACCCTAGGCTTGGCTCTTGTCAATGTGCATAGGGCATGAGTCTCTCAAATATTGACGTAGCATGCCTACCAAACCCAATGTGAAAATTGACTATTATCCACGTGGAAGCAAGTGAGGGATCTCAAACCCAATGCACGGATTTGTACCAATGTTTCTAGAAGATTCAACCCGAAAAAATACATGAGTTTGAAGGTATATGATTAATAAACTATTAATGAATTTTTACAGGATATATAAAATCATTCACTAACTTTGTAGCATGTAAGATCAATGAAGATTTTGTGATCTCGACCTTTGAATTGTCAATCTTGGATTGAGGAATGAGCGAGCACAAAACTCCTTTGTAATGTAACCCTTCTACCATAATCTTGTTTCAAATACTAATCATATATCTACAAGCTCTTGGATTTCATGGTTAATCTGTTCTAAAGCCAAATGATAAATTTGGATCAGCTTTGCATAAATTTAACACAATAATAGTAATCTAATCTTTTCAACTCATGCAAATTATAAAATTATATAGGATAAGTTTATCCCGCATTCAAGGAGAAAAAAATTCACAAATTTCTCCAACACACCATCCCATGGGTGTTCCGACACCAACCCAATATTTCTCCAAACCTATTTACATAAGTTGTTTAAACTACTAAACAACTTTACAAATATAATCTATAAAGCAAACATATAGTCTCATAATGTGAACACTAATATGAATATTCCTAACAATTTTTACATTAGTTTTCTCAGTAGGTGAAATGTGATGTTTTCCTATAATCGGTGGATGCACACCTCAAAATTTCAATAGGAGTATAAAGACTATTAGGATTCTTCTAGTAATGCTTCATCTAATGGAGATGGTTCAGAAGGTTTTAGTGATACCGTAGTTCAAAGTGATGCTACAAAGTTAGTTGAGATCAAGAGTGGGGAGTAATGTAGATGTCAAGATGTAGGCCCTAATGTGCGGGGTCAATCATGCTATTATGACATGTGATTTTAGTATTGACCCAAATGTACATAGTGAAAAATGATATCATGACTTTATAACTATTTTTTAATTAATATAATTATAAGACTTTTAGTTTATTATTATTCTTTTTCTAACTTGTTTAACTTAATAGTATTCTATTAAATGTTTTAATTAAATAATTTTAATTTATTATTAAACTTTCTTATCAATAATATGTGTAATCAATTTTTAACACAACATAATTTAGTTTATGTAATCTATAGTGTTATAATTAAGATTACCATCATGATTATATAACTAAAATTATATAATTGGTAATATTAAATAACTAAAATTAGTAAAAATAATAATAATTTCATTATAATGATTAAAAAACAACTAGTTTCATAGTTATAGTTGTACTCAAAGTCATAATCAATTCGTAATTATTGCTAATAACAAATTTGCATCTAAATATGAAATTTAATTTGTAATTAAATTCATCGTTTAACTCAAAGTTGAAAGATACTTCTAACATCAAATTTTAAGTTGTAGTTTAAGTAAAATTCATAGCCACAATAGTATTTTATATTTATGTTGACATTTATTTACAGATTTACATGATGCGGGAGCATCATCATGATGTGGGAGCATCATCATGATGTGGGAGCATCATCATGATGCTTGAAAGATCATGAAAAAGTTTGAATAAGCCTTCCTGAGGCATGCAACCATGTACTAGGTGTTAGTCAAGTTTCCCTCATAGTTTCAAGTTTGAAAATTTTGAATTTGTGATGTAATGGTTCTTACCATGAGTGTAAAAGTAGAAAATAAGTGTTTTAGATGTGAAAGTCAAGTTTCTTGTGAGGTATGGTACGTTGGCAAGAGGTTGCACAATTCTAGGAAGCCAACCTAACCTTATCTAGATTGTTTCTAAGTTGGAAAACCAATCTCCTTCTTTATAGCATGCATGGTTGAGAAAAGATCTCACATAATTTGGAATTCTAGGGAAAATAAGAGTAATACAACTAAGTCTAGCAAGATACGAGGAGATGAGCTTGAATATCATCAAGAGATATCATGAAACATGACTAATGAGAGTAGAGGAAGTGGAGTTTTGAGTAGTAGTAAAATATCGGTGTGGGACACTATGTAACAATGTGAAATACTATGTTGCAAAGTATGTTTGAGTGTGAAATGAATGGAATTGAACTTTTAACTTCATATACCTCTCAATCTTCCTTAATTGTATGTGTGTACTTGATTATAGTAGAAAATTACATGATTCAGGATGATATAAATCCATTATTCATTATAGACTACAGATGATTCTTTTGAGAAAATGTGACTAGATAGTGTGTACAAAACCCTCCATGGTGTATAATAGGTGAATTTCTCTTGGTTGTTAGTATGAAGAGGTTCTTGAGGTTGAATTATGAAGAGTAAAGATATGTATGGTGGTATGAAGTTGTAATATGCCTCTATTTGAATGAATTTTGCATGGTTTAGTGGATTGTATTGATGGCCTATGACAAGACATTGGGTAAAAACCCTCAATAGAATTTATTTTCTTGAATTCTCATGATTTTTAACATGGAAAGGTCCTTCAAGTGTCAAGGAACGTCACTATAATTTTTATCATCTTTGAAATGCTTGCAAAGGAAATATATTGCATCTTGTTCTCTCTCGGGCCTGATTTAGGGCATCGATGATCTCGTGGTAGAACTGATGGAATTGTCTAAAAATTTCAAATCATTTATGTCTCCATGTGAACTAGAGATTCCCAAATCTTGTAATGATTGGTTTTTATGGGGAGATACTTGACAATATTTTCAAGCTAGAATTCAAGAACATAGTGTATAGGAGAATGAGCAAAGTTTGCATGTTGCTTCAAATCCTTGATCCTAGACTAAAAATAAGGTGATAATAGGTGTGATTGATGTGTATGAAAGAGATTTGGGAGAGATATATTAAGAATGTCTTCATTTCATTAGAAACTTGGTGTGTAGGGTCTAGAACTCCATTTGATCACTAAGGTGGGCTACAAATGAAGGGACTTAAGTATAATATGATGAAAACCTAATGCATGCATGATTGAAAGACCTATATCCAAGTTAGTTTGATGTCTTTTATTTCTTCTAAGGTCTTGAATTTGTCTTCGATTGAGTATAGTAATACTATATGAGGTAGTAAACTGAAATAAGTCACTAAAGAAGGTTACAAGAAAGTTCAAAAGGCAAATTAGCTCTGACCAACTTATGGAGGACATTGGACACCTTGATCATGATGAAAAAGGTTTTTAAACAATTAATCATTCTATGGAACCCCCAACGATTGCATACAAGCCTTGAGCTGAGCATAGATGGGCTATATGAGCCTTGAGGGAAGAATATCAAGAATCTACATTGAAGACCAATATTAGAGCACCGGTAAGCAAGTTGAGAGATGTAGTTGGGTGTCTTGAACTTGCTGAAATAGGTAGAAGAGGTATTGTGAATCCATTTGAGGAAAGACTCCATTTGAGGTATTAATTATTAAGAGACATCAAGAGGTATGTATTGCTAAAGACCTTATAGTGGATTTGTAACTTGAAGTTATTTTGCATGTGTAAAAGGAAGTCTTGTACATCTATTATGCATTGACTCTGTGATCACACAATGATCACCTTAGATTATTTTATATCTAGAGAGATCTTCAACTATTGGTCTCTTTGTATGAGTATGCTCTAGTCCTAAATAGACCTCAAGGAGTTAGAAGCATGCAAATGTTGCTACAAGACCTCATTTAGTGATCCTCAAGCAAGGGTTTGGTTAGTCATTTGAGAAAGTGTAACCTCTTAGTATTAAAACCAACATTTTGAATGATAAACCTTCAAGCTAAAACATATAAGGATCAAATAGCAAGCATATACAAGGATGAAACATTTCGAATTTCAAGCACAAGAAAAAGTTGGTATTGACCCTTGCACCATTTTTGGTATTAGAGCAAGATACCTCATTCATACATTTGTGCAATATTAGATGATTGAGTTTTTTCTTTGTTCTAATGATTGGATGGTGAGGTGAATATACGAATAATTACAGGTTTGTAGAGAAGGAAAAGAATCCAAGTGAGGCTTATGAAGAGCTAGTCAAGCTCAAGTGAAGGAAGAAGAAATAATGGAGATAGGAATAGTCCAAGAGCTAGTTAAGTTCCTAAACTGTAAAAAGGAACATGAAGAAATAAAAAGGAGAGAGAAAGGGAGAGAGAATAAGTAGAGAGAGGAGAAAATCTAGAGAGAAGAGGAGGAGATAATGTAGATAAAATAAAGAATTGAAGAGATAGAAGCAATGATGGAGGAAAGAGTTGAAGAGATAGGAGAAATGATGGAGGCCATGATGCAAATTCTAACCCAAGGAGTTGGGTGGAAAATGAAGAAAAGAGTGAAGTGGCCATGGAAGCTACTTATGAGGAAAGAGAAGAGAAGCATATCATCTAGTGAAGAAAGAGAGGTGGTGAAATAAGTTCTCATTGTTGAGAACAAGGAATAAGGAAAATTGATGAACAAACACTTAAGGAAGGAAAGAAGGATGAGAGAAGAGTGCCAAGGAAAGGAGCACTCATGGAGACACTATGGTCTCTTGTTTTTATATCTAATGTTTTCTTTGAATGGGTAATTGCAGGTATAGGAAGCCTTGTGGAGAAGATCAAGAAAAGGATCTTAATGTTAGCAAGAAGTGGATCAAACCAAGAGTTTGAGAAGAGAGATGGAGAAGTGAAAGAAATTGTGATAGTTAAAGAATAAGAAGTACATCCTAATGCACTTAAAGAAGAGGAAGAAGCTGATAAATTGCAGCAGTATACAAGTGAAGAGGTCGAAGAAGAACTAGACTTCTATGATGCTTCAGAACATGATCTAGAAGAAACCAAACAAATGTATCAAGATGAGAAATTGGTGAACAATGAGGACTTGAAGGATAATGTCATCAAAGGCCAGCCTATGAGAATAATGGAAGAGAATATAGAAACTGATTTCATTCATGCAATCAAGAAGGAAAATGCAAGAACACAAGCCATGAAGAAGCATGCATCAAAGCAACAGGTTCACAAGAATGAAAATTTTGTTTCAAAGTCTGATTTTACTCATAAATCTAATGCATATGCAAGTGTGCCATATGGTGAAAGGAGAGATAAGGTTTACATCTCAGAATTGGCTCATAAGTATGGCTACATAGTCCCTAGATGGCTTAAGAAGCCAAATCTTCTAGTAAAGAATCAGGTATGGGTGGTCAAGAATACAAAGAATGATGAAATTACATCTCAAGAAGATGCAGTTGGTAATGATGGGCTTGAAAGATGATAGTGGCACCAAGGATTCTATGGAAGAAATTGGAAGGAAAGGCAAGCAAATAGGAAAATCAAGATGAAATAGAAAATAAGCAAGAAGCAATTAATGAGAACAAGAGGTACACAAAGGAGATGAAAGGTAAAGAAGTTTTTTATAATGATTTGAATAATGATGATTTTGAATATACCTCTGATTTATCATATCAATTTAGTTTAAATGAAGAAGAAGATTCAATGTTGAAGAGCATGCCTATGATGACTAATATGCAACAGGGTGAAAGTTCTAGATTGACTAGTGAAGGTCATAGTTGTGATCAAAGACTGATGCAAAGTGAAAATAGGTTGAATGAAGGTGATGAAAGCTTCTTGAAACAAGAGGGAATGGAAGAATATGTTGCTGAAAACCAGAGATTTGAGAATGAGAACAATGATTTAGCACCTAGATTTGATGAAATCTATGATGACATGGATGATGAAGCTTTGAATGAAGAGTTTGAAAAGATAGAGGAGTTGTTAAATCCTCCTAAGGGGTTATTTTTAAGCTCGTTTAAACTGAGAATAGTATTTATTAGGTTGAGGAAGAGGCAAAGCAAGGGAGAGAAAGAAATAAACTGACCAAGTTAAACATGGTCAATGAAAAAAATGGAGAAAAAAATCACTTTGTGGGCATTCAAGAACTTTAATGGCCTCAAAATTTTACTTCTAATATTGCTTTTGATGCTATGAATATAGATTTGGAAGGCCTTGAGGTGAATCTAGTACATAATTTAATGAGAAATCTCATAATACAATAAGAACTAGAATATTTTGAAGGTATGCATGATGATGAAGCATGGACATTTGAAGATGAAAAGAAGATAAGAATGGGCATGTATAAGAAAAGAGAAATGAGCAAGAAGATAAAGGACAAACATATCATAGAGACTCAAGCACTAGCATTGAAAAGAAGACCATGGGACCCAAGTATATAATGAAGACTAGAAGATGGTGAAGACATCTCATTTGAACTGGAGTTCAAATCCTTTCTAGGGGGGAAGTATGATGCAGGAGCATCATCATGATACTTTAAAGAGCATGAAAAAGTTTGAATAATCCTTCTTGAGGCATGCAACTATGTACTAGGTGTTAGTCAAGTTTCCCTCTAAGTTTCAAGTTTTAAACTTTTGAATTTGTGATGTAATGGTTATTACCATAAGTGTAAAAGTGGAAAATAAGTGTTTTAGATGTGAAGGTCAAATTTCTTGTGAGATATGGTACATTGGCAAGAGGTTGCACAATTCTAGGAAGCCAACCTAGCCTTATCTAGATTGTTTCTAAGTTGGAAAACCATTCTCCTTATTTATAGCATGCATGGTTGAGAAAATATCTCACTTAATTTGGAATTCTAAGCAAAAATAAGAGTAATAAAACTAAGTATAGCAAGATACAAGGATATGAGCTCGAATATCATCAAGAGAGATTATGAAACATGACTAATGAGAGTAGAGGAAGTGGAGTTTTGAGTAGTAGTAAAATATCAGTGTGGGACACTATGTATCAATGTGAAATACTATGTTGCAGAGTATGTTTGAGTGTGAAATGAATGGAATTGAACTCCTTGAACTTCATATACTTTTGAATCTTCCTTTATTGTATGTATGTACTTGATTATAGTGAAAATTACATGATTCATGGATGATCTAAATCCACTATTACAGATTACAAATGAATGTATTGAGAAAATGTGACCAAGATAGTGTGTATAAAACCCTCCATGGTGTATAATAGGTGAATTTATCTTGGATTTTAGTATGAAGAGGTTCTTGAGGTTGAATTATGAAGATTAAAGATATGTATGGTGGTATGAAGTTGTAATATGCCTCTATTTGAATGAATTTTGCATGATTTAGTGGGTATATTGATGTCCCGTAACAGACAATGGTAAAAACCCTCAATAGCATTTATTTTCTAGAATTCTCCTAACTGTTAACATGGACATCTCCTACGGGTGTCGAGGAACTTCACTATAATTTTTATAAGCTTTGAAATTCTTACAAAGGAAATATATTACATTTTTCTCTCTGGGACTGATTTATGGCATCGATGATAACGTGACTGAATTGATGGAATTGTCTAAAAATTTCAAATCATCTATGTCTTCATGTGAACTAGAGATTCACCAAATCTTGTAATGATTGGTTTTTATGGGGAGATACTTCGACAATATTTTCGAGCTAAAATTCAAGAACATAGTGAAGCAGGAGAGAATGAGCGAGTTTGCATGTTGCTTCAAATCCTTTATCCTAGACTAAAAAAGAAGCTGATAATAGGTGTGATTGTTGTGTATGAAAGAGATTTGGGAGATATATATTAAGGAATGTCTTCATTTCATTAGAAACTTGACTGCAAAAGGGGTCTAGAACTCCATTTGATCACTAAGGTGGGCTACAAATGAAGGGAGTTGAGTTTAATATGATGAAAACCTAATGCATGCATGATTGAAAGACCTATATCCAGGTTAGTTTGATGTATTTGATTGCTTCTAAGGTCTTGAATTTGTCTTCATTTGAGCATAGTAAGATTGTATGAGCTGGTAAACCGAAATAAGTCACTAAAGAAGGTTACTGAAAGTTCAAAAGGTAAAGTAGCTCTAGACCAACTTATGGAGGACATTGGACACCTTGATCATGATGAAAAAGGTTTGTTAAACAATTAATCATTCTATGGAACCCCCTACGATTGCATACAAGCCTTGAACGAGTATAGATGGGATATATGAGCCTTGAGGGTAGAATATCAAGAATCTACATTGAAGACCAATATCGAGCACCTTTGGTAAGCAAGTTGAGAGCTGTAGTTGGGTGTCTTGAACTTGTTGAAACAGGTAGAAGAGGTATTGTGAATCCATTGGAGGAAAGACTCTATTTGAGGTATAAAGTATTAAGAGACATCAAGAGGTATGCATTGCTAAAGACCTTATAGTGAATTTGTAACTTGAAGTTATCTTGCATGTGTAAAAGGTAGTCTTGTACATCTGTTATGCATCAACTTTTTGATCACACAGTGATCACCTTAGATTAGTTACTATCTAGAGAGATTTTAAATTATTGGTCTCTTATGTATGAGTATGCTCTAGGCCTAAATATAACTCAAGGAGTTAGAAGCATGGAAATGGTGTTATAAGACCTCGATTAGTGATCCTCAAGCAGGGGTTTGGTTAATCATTTAAGAAAGTGTAAGCTCTTGGTATTAGAAACCAACATTTTGAATTATAAACCTTCAAGCTAAAATAGATAAGGATCAAATAGCAAGCATATACCAGAAAGATACATTTCAAAGTTCAAGCATAAGCAAAAATTGGTATTGACCCTTGCACCATTACATCATAGTTCAAGGAACAATTTTAGTCACAATTATAAATTAATGTATGCATGTAGTCGCTAATAATTCATTTTTCGAACCGCATTTTACGTCAAGTTTGATAGTCAAAGAAATGGAATTTTTTAATATGAAGTTTAAAGACATATCTAACATCACTTTTTAATTTAAATTTTGTAGTCACAATTATAGTTGATTGCTAGTTGTAGTATGTGTTACCTACTAACTCAACATTATAGTCCCATTTGTAGCTGAAATTGTTTTATTAATTTCACCCTAATGTTGCGTGTAGGTTTTATGTCGATGTTGGTATACCATTTTTCTATGTTAGGTAGACATCCAAATAATGTGTTAAAAATGCAAAACAACATCGCATTTTTAGTTGTCCTTAAGTGACATGCATGACTTAAACTACATATTTGGCCCTAAGATTTGGAATTGTAAAATATTATTTTTGGAGACTTAAATGTGACTTAAGGGTAATGTAAATGGTGGCTTAATTCCATCAAAATGTTTTAATGTAGTAAAGGTGTTAAAATTGTGAGAGTGTCACAATGATATGAGGTGTGACATTGTTGAGTCAGTAGTACATGAAATATTTTCCAATTCCATATGTTGTATAGAAGGATGAATAATTTTTATCATTACATAATAGTGTTATTTCTTTGAATAATATATCCCAAAGCTTTGTTTTGTTCAAAATATGTGTTCATTTTATCTTTATTTCATTGCATGTTTTCCTTCTTTTTGAGTTGTTCTTTCACACATGTTTTGCAGGTTGTGAGGTGTAAGACATGATCTTCATTGGGCTCCCTCACCCCGTATGCATAAAATGATTGAGCTCCATGGCCTATAATTCAAATGAAATTCAATCTTATTTCCTTAGATGTAGCCTCACTTATTCACATTCAATAACTTTTATCAAATGCCATGTCACACAAGCTTGGTCTATAATCTCCACTTTCTTAGTAGAGGGATTGGCGATGGAATTATGACACCACCTTCGCACATAACACCGTAGGTCTTCTCTACCATGTAATGATCCCCTTCTATCGGGAAGCTTAACAATAATTAGGGTTTAAATTCCTTCGCCTATATTTAATTTTCTCGCCTTAATCAAATTTGGAATTCCATTTTATTGCCAAAAATCCCATTTTATTTGGTGGTTGGTGCACTAGCTAGGTCCACTTCTTGGGAAAGACTAAAACATATATATGAGTTGCTAGTCATAAGCATCCTTCTTGTTCTCGACACGAGTCTTTCAAATATCTCTTCTAGATTTTTTCTCAGGCTCATAAGGTTTGGCAATGGACTCACTCTTTATTCAAACCATACTACCTAGAACCCCTCAATTCCAAAGAGTGGCTTTAATAGGGGAAAACTCTCACTAGACAACATATACAATATATTTTATGCAATTTTTTAAGATTTCATTATTTTTTGGCTTTTAAAGATTTAAATTTGTGTATCTTAAAAAATAATATGCTCAAAGTAATTTGAAGTAAACGATAAAGTTGTTATCTCTTCAACTTGTCTACAAATATAAACTCGATAGGAAAAATTTCCCTCGAGTGTCAACATCTCCACAAGTTACTCAATTTCGGGGAATTGTGCCCTACACTATGAGACATGTACATTTAGGTCTTCTATTTCAAGGCTCCTCCTTTAGTTGCTAGGTGATGGAAAAGTCTATCACATAGCCGATTATCTAATCCTCTTGATTATGAATCCAATTATCCACCCCTCCTCCTCAACAGGGGCCGGTGTTCATCGCCTTACAAAAAATATTTATCATGTCCTTTTGGTGGTCTTCTGTCAATGTAGGGTGGTGATGTGTCCTCTTCCTAGAAGGGGAACTTGGTGCCTATGCCTACTTTGGATATTTCTTAGGACAAATGGGTTGTCCCTAATCCTTCCCGAAGAAAGTCTTCTTGTTGGATTGTTCTTCCTCCAAAGGATCATCCACCCCCATATCTACTCATAACTTCTTGTGTTTGATTATCATATTTGTAGTTTCACTATATATTTTGGAGTGTTATTGTAAATTTTTCTTTTTCAACTTATAGTCTTATTTTGTAGAAATTTAAAATGTGATTTTTTCAACATAAATTTTGGGTCATGAATGCCAACCACGCACCCTTTTATTATAATCATTCGCTCACACACGCGCGTGTGTGTTCCATAAAACAAAAACAAAAACTTTTCAATATTATAGTTATATTTTAATTACTATTTACACATTTCTAATTATTTTAGTCATTTTCACAATTTGAAAGAGTTAAGAATATATTATTAGTAAACATTGTCATGATTATTATTTGAAGTTTTGTAATTTATATTCTTGTCTACGCAAAAAGCTTTCCTCCTTTAATGAATTCCAAGGATTTTCATCCAAACAAAACAAAGCTAACAATAAGTCTACATATATAAAAAAATTAAAAAAATTACAACAGTAAAAATTTACTATTTTATTAATATTCTCTTAAAATATTAAATTATTACAAAATGCGTAGATTTAAACTATATAACCATATGATTCATATTGTCACGAAAAACCACATTACAAGCTCTTAAGGGCAAGTAACTGGAACTTCCTCACCAATTCTGTCGCAGGGTACTGAGAATCAAATTCTGCACACCAAAACAAAAACACAAACCAAAATAGAGATTAATTAAAATCTAAGACCTTAATGCTACACATAAAATTCCAGTGCCATAATTATAAATAATAATAAAGCTTACTGGTCATATTCGATGTTAATTTTGCGAGCAGAGGGATGAGCGATGTGAGCAAAAGCATCGGTAGATAAATGGAAAGTGGCATCGCCATTGTCGCAACCAGAGGAAGAACAATAATCAACAATCTTCACAACAAGAGATCTTTCTCTGCATGGATTCTTTACTTCACTGCGTGTTCCGCTCAAACATCTGACTCTGTACTTTCTTCCGCAGGCAGCCTGGTTATCCCAAATTGCATCATTCACCGCTGCAAATCGATTGCCCGCTGGAAACTGCCCCCTATCGTTTCCATAGCACGCCGTTGCTGGCAAAGAAAAAAATTGATTAGTGATGATTACATGCTTTTGCACTCCATAACATTAGAACTAAACTTTTTGAAAATTTTGCATGAAAATTCCTTAACCAGCAACGTTTCGGAACACCTCAAGTGATCCATTATGAGCATAGGTTGTCTACATCCTTGTGATGGGTCATTTGATGTGATCCGATTATATATCTTCATTCCAATGATGGGTCGCTTGAGGTGATCTGATTATTTATCTACATTCTGCTGACGAACTATTTGAAGTGATCTTGACTATATCCCTACATCTTGATGATGGGTCATTTGAGTCGATCTGATTTTGTATCTACATCTTGAAAATGAATATCTATCTACATTGTGACGATGAGTTATTTGAAGTGATCCCATTATCTATCTAAATCTTGATAATGGGTCATTTAAAGTGATCTGATAATTTATTTACTTTCTAATGATGGGTCATTTGAGCTGATCTGATTATTTATCTGCATTCTGATGATGAATTATTTGAGGTGATAGACTATTTACCTATATCCTGATGATAGGGCATTTGAGGCATTCCCATTATCTACCTGCAGTGTGATGATGGGTTATTAAAGTGATCTAATTATTTACTTACATTCTAATGATGGGTTATTAGAGCTGATCTGATTATCTACCTCCTAATGATGGATCACTAGGATAATCGAAAATGTTGGTGGTTATAAGAATTTTCAATCGCTTTTTCCCAAAAGTTTAATTATACTTAATGATTAGTGGAATTTTTCCAAAAGAAACAGGATAGACACAAGAAATTGAATGAATCGTGGTAGTGGTGATTTATAAAGTATTAAGAATAACATTCCCTTTGTTTAAAGCGATCATACTCTGTAAATATTTGCACTAAGGATTAGAAATGGTAAACCCAATTTTTAATAAATAAAAATAAAGAGAAGTCATGGTGAATTTGTTTTCAAATGATGATACTTACGGACATATGGAGGACCGTAAGAGGTTGCTGTGCCCACGTCTGCTGCACAGAAATCAGCCAAGAATATCAAACTTATTGAAATTGTGGCGAATATGATTTCATCTGCTTTCATGGTTGCGTTGAATCGGTGGAGTTTTGATTGTATTTGATAAGCGTCGAGAAAGTCTGACAAGTATTTTAAAGGCTCTTGGCAGTATTTGTGTGTGAGAAGCAAGGAATCCAATGCGATCCCTCAAAATGTGTTGTGTAATGCTTATCTTGTTAACCATATCAACGATACAATCGGACGTAACAAGCGACATGCAAGTAAGACAGGTTACAGATTACAGATCGTATCGCCAGTTGGCCTATTAGCCCAGAATTTCTGTTCTCGTCATACGATTTGATTTTTGCAGTGGTACGATATATATATATATATATATATATATATATATATATCTAAAAACTCCAATAAGACCTTTCACCAAGTCAAAGGAGTGAAAGCTATATCGATTGGAATGAATGCATATTTCCAAGCTCCTTTCTGTTAAACTAGCAATTGCACGCGCGAAGTGTGCGATGAAAACGTCGAAGGAGATGCATCGGAAAAGCTAAATTGGAGGGAGTGAAAAATCAAGGGAGGAGGATGTCTATTCAAAAAGGGTATTAAGGGAGGATAAGTGAAAGTGTGGGGAAAATGCTAGGGGGTAGCAAATAAAAACTCTTCTTTCTTACACCATGCACATATGAAACATATGTCATATGTGTCAATTATTTAAAGGAGAAAATGGAGAGTTGTGTAGGTGGTCAACACATGGTGCAGAACAAAAGATTGGCCTACATGGTGTTTCTACCGATAGTGCTCACAACTACATCTACAAAATATTCTTTCCATTAAGCATCAATGTTTTCCTATGTCTCACTCTAAACTCCTATTATGGCGCAATCTTGATTCGTGTCCCCTGTGAGGAGTATATACCATGTTTTCACTTGTGCTTACCTTTTTCTTTGTTTACCTTCCATGATTACATTTTTAAAATGCATAAAAATGTGATTGCAATTATCTTTAAAAGATACAAAACCAATAAAAACATTGCATTAAATAAACAGTGCAATTTTATGGTTAAACTAAATAATTAAAATTATCTTTTCTTGCATGCCACATTAGAGCGGAACAATTTTTTTTCATGAAATCCTTGTTATGAAGGGAACAACCCGAGGTAGATTTTGTCCTCAAAAGACAACTACAAGGCCTAAAACATAGTCATGAGATGTTACAAAATGGGAAGGCATGTTAAACAAGAGCAATGTTGTAAAAATTTAGATGTCCATGTCGCGATACCGCAAAAAGAATTCTCGGCTTATAGATGAAATTTGGAATGTGGCATCACAAATTCCAACGACTAGTAATACATTGCAGTGAGAAAACATGAAAAATTCCTTCATATATTTGTCTCAGTATCGTCTTATTCCCAATGCATAGTGCACCAATTACTTGAAGAATGCGGGTTCATGATTTCCCTATGGAAAGAATAGGGACCAAAAAAATAGTATGGGAAAAATTATATAATAGCCGAGTAAACGTGCTCATTAGATGCCAAATCGCCACTAAATAAACATAGGGAAAGACATGGCATAATCACAAGCACAAAAAAATATATGCACCAACAGATATGATTGTGCAGAGAAATTTAAAAAAATCGTGTTAGTTTTGGTAAGGGCATTCACTGCAGATTGAAATACACATCATGTTCTTCCCTTCCCATTGCATATGACTATACTTAGGTGGTGGTGGTTGTCTTTTATTGTTTACTTCGACATGGGCTCTACGTCGATGCCCCATTTTCATTTGGTGTTTTGTTTTTTTGCATCAACTTGTGGTAAGATTCATCATCACCATGTTGTTACAACACAAATAATCATAAACATCGTACCTCATATCACCATTTTTTTAGAAATTAGGGTTTACTCCTGACCAGAGAGACTACACTATAAATAATTGACATCACATCAATAAATGGTTGCATACGTCCCCATCGACGTCGACCATGCGGTGCCGATCGTGGGCTACGGATCCGAGAGGGGTGAGGACTACTAGATTGTAAGCAACTCTTGGGGCACAAACTGGGGAATAAACAAATATTTTTACCTCAAAAGAAAAACAGAGCTACCATATGGTATCTGGATATCATAATGTGACGTTTTTCTTTTTATTCCTTTAATGAGACATGTTGTTGCATATTTGAGACGACAGACGTTTGCCTTATTTATGGATGTTGTGAGCTAGAGAATTTTGTGTGTTGTACTGGCACCCTTTTAACCCTGGATTAATATTTAATTATAATGAGTGATAATGTTATTAAATCAAGATACCGCCATGTATTTTAGTCATAGCATTTGTTGATGGTCAAGGCAAG
Organism: Taxus wallichiana var. yunnanensis; assembly: GCA_018340775.1. Taxonomy (NCBI): domain Eukaryota; kingdom Viridiplantae; phylum Streptophyta; class Pinopsida; order Cupressales; family Taxaceae; genus Taxus; species Taxus wallichiana. The sequence goes on from CM031238.1 coordinate 121,976,489, forward strand.
TTTTTTTAAACACCGAAATTATGATATACAAAAGATTATTCTATATATATTTAACTATTTTTAATATATATTAGTATAATTCACCTATTAATCTATATAACAAATAACAACCATACTTAAAATTTGCAAATCACATGTGATGGTTAGTTCAAATATTTGTAAGTATTTTACTATTAAAATCTTGGAAAAAGTCTAAACGATGACAAATTTAACCCTTGTTGAGAGGGTTTAAGCCAACCTTCTATTCCAAATAAACAAAAAATAATGGCAAATATCAAGGCAGTGTGCATAGATTTTGTGGTCTTAAGCCCCGTAAGCGTAACCCCACAATCCACCATATGACCTCCTTCGGAGTTACTCTATAGTGCAACCACAAGGCCTGTGTTTTGTTTGGAAAAAAGCTAGCGATTTTGCGATGCTTGGTTCCTTCTCCAGCACGAGCTATATTTTTCGATGACTCGAAAGAGTGTCTTTTCAACTGGGAGAGTATTAAGTCTAGCGCGGACGGAAATCCTGACGTGGATAACGGCCATTCCTCTAAGTGGAGAGCACCAGGTGGTGAAGTAGATGGTGAGAGCTTGTGATCGAATATGGTGTTGAGCACAAAGGTGTTGTGTGATGAACGGTTTAGAATGTCGTGTGCTATACTAGTACCCTTTTAACCCCTGGATTAATATTTAGCTATACCGAGCGATAATGTTGTTAAATTGAGATACCAAATATTTCAAGGGTTTCATTTGACATCAAAGATACTAGCCATGTATTTTACTTGCACTTTTAGTGACGCTGACATCAAGTTTTTTTAACGCCAAAATTATACTATATATATATATATATATAACTAACTATTTTTAATATATATTAGTATAATGTATTTATTAATCTATATAAAAATAACAGCTATGCTTAAAAGTTGTAAATCACATGTGGTGGGTATTTCAAATATTTGCAAGTCTTTTAAAATCATGAAAAAACTCTAAACACGTCAAATTCAACTTCCAAAAGGGTTTAAGCCAACCTTCTACTCTCCCAAAAATACATATAAACAGAAAAAATGGCAAATATCAGCAGTAGTGTGCAAAGATTCTTCCATCTTGAGCCCCGTGAGCGTAAACGTGGGTCCACAATGTGACCGCATGTAGAGTCACTCGCAAAGATAACCACCAAGCCCATGTTTCTTTTCGGGAAAGAAGCTAATGATATTCGAGTGGTTTCCAATGTGCCCTCGTTATTATCCAAATCATGAAGCATATTTTGTTCCTTGTTTGGGCAACTTCAGTCGGCCTCTCCCACACACTGTAGAGCTCCAAGACGGTGACATTTAATTGCCAAATTTTTTCCCACAACCTTTAATGAATGAAAAACAAATGACAAATAGACTATATATAAGCAAAGGATCGCCAATCAACTTCTTGTTGATGTCATATCAAACCAGGGGTGTGTCTAAAGCTATATGCAACAAGAGTAATTTTATCGATCTAGTAGTTGACTGTAGTTATTTTTGTATTTTCTAGGGGATCTCTTTAATGTCTTAAGGACTTCTTGGTAAAACCTTATTTAAATCAAACTATGAAAACTTCTTTGAAAGTAAACACACTAAAAGCTTTTCTGAAAGGAAACACACTATGCAGAATGGAAACACACTTGCTTTGTTGGAAAATAAACACACTTGCTTCGAAAATAAACACACTTTTTTGAAATAAACACACTCAATTTAGAATGCTTGAAAACAATTGCAAGAAATATAAGAATCTATCTAAACACCTGCAGGAACAAGTATACAACAAAGTTTAACTAAAAGAATTAAAACAATACAAAATTAACAGATCTAAGCTATTTTCTGAAGAAATATAAATACCAAATAAATGAATATCCTGGTCCTTGGGGGAGTGGGCCCTTGCTCCTCCTCGAATCAAGATTTAACAACTCAAAATTCTCTCAAATAGGAATGGCTATTTTATTGATAAAACATTCGGTATTACAAATGTATTGGATCTGAGTACTTAGTCTATTTCTCTTCTCTATTCTATTTCTATCTCATTCTATATCTATATATTATATATATCTATCTACTGCAGTCTACTTTTATATACATTTTACAATCACAACTTGTCTCAATGATTCTGATGAAATCAAATCATGCCCAAAATAGATGTTGAGTCGGATTGTGGTTGATCATATAGATAGTTGTAGGATAACTCTCCCTGGATCTGCGTTCAGAAATCTTCTCATCCTTTCTGATTGAAAGGGTCGTAGATGCAAAATCTCCGGATGTGGTTAAAATAGATAACTCCCATCGGTTCCAAACTTTGGAGAAGTTCCAAACCATAGGAATTTGTTAAGGATCAAAACCATGAGAGTTTCGGAGCTATCCCCAGGAGTTCGAACTAAGTCCGAAAATTCTGGAACTAAATACTAGGAGTTCCAAAACTAAGTCCAAAAGGTTTCAGAAACTAAATGATGACTGTGTGATGGAGTTCGGAACTAGCTTGGAAGTTCTGGAACTAAGTTGTGTGGGAACAGATGTTGCTGAAAACATATTGAACACTTCCTGCTTCATTTCCTCGACTGATTAGACCTACTTTATTACAAAACTAAATTCAAACACACACTTCAAGAATTCTAGAGATTTTAAACATTAGAATCACAATCAATCAAAAGACAAACAATTACATCCTAACTCATATCAGATTAACTAAAAGTCACACAATGCAATCAAACTTAATAAAAAGGAGAGTAAGATGAGATCATATATTATACATTAATCGGACATATTCTAGCCTCATCATTTCCCCCAAACTTACTTGTTTGTAAGTCCCTTTACAAACTTCATTCTTCAAAAGTGGGGTTATAAGTTCTACATTCCATTTGATTGCTCAGATCAAATGGCTGAAACTAGATTTTCCAATGTTTAAACTTAGATGTACTTGTACCCTGCTCCTTCTTCTATTTTCCTCTCCCACTGTTCAAATTCAGTAGGGTCTTGAGGTTCTCTATTTTTCCAAGGAGACATGGGGGTGAGAAGTAGAGGGGGCCTTGTTCACATTCCCATCCATATTTTCCCATAGGTTTCATTGACTTGGGGAATTATTGTAAATGCTTTTGCCCTTTCTAAACTCCAGATCAGATTTGTTGGGAAATTACTTCCCTTCTTCTCAAGGAAATAGTAAGGAGTTCCCACCTCTTTGAGCATCCTTCATAAATATCTTCAAAATTTTCCTCCTCATAGGAGGTGAAGGCATCAATACTCTTTTGCAAAATGGCAAGATAGTGTGTCTTGAATCTCTCATCAAAGGCATGAGTTCTAAAATGTGTGAGGAAGGTAGAGGGTTTACCATAATGAGCTCTCATACAAAGACCTATTGAGCTAGCTTTCAATAAAAATTCAGATTCCCTTTCCTTCCATGCAATTTGGTTTTGCAAAAACAGAGACAAATGCATTGAGTTGGCTCTCCCCTACATACAAATTGATCATAAATCCTGTGTTTTTCTCTAGCATAAAATTACAAAGATAAAATTCACACAGAAGATTTTTTTACTCAGGGAGAGAGAGAGTAAGCTGCCATGAATTCAGATTCATCTTTTAGTTCATGTGGAAGTCCACATGCAATTCTTGATAGTTGCCAGTGAATGAATGAACTGCTCTTCCAAAAACACACTATATGCAGGAGAGGGCCTCTGCAGGAAAGCAATTTCTCACTCATAATACAGACCATATGAATTTTTGCAAGGCATTTATATTTATTTCCTTCCTCCTTATAAAAATTTTCTTCCCATTCCTTTCTTGCCTTCATCTCTTCCTCCATCTTGGTCTTTAATTCTTCATTTAATGTTTTGGCTTCTCTGAGCTCCTTACAAGTATCATTCCATAGTTGTTTGAGTGGAAAATAGGTCAACTCAGTCTATGTGTGAGAGCTGTGGACACAACACTCTATTTTTTGGAAGTCTGAAATTCTTCCTCTTTTTCTATCAATTGCTTCTTGGTTGTTGATAATTCCTCAATCTTGGCTGCAAGCTGAGTTGTTAGCTCATCAATGAGCATTTCCCTTTGTTCTAACTTAAGTTTGAGGAAATCCAATTCCTCATCTTTTTCTCTGATAATGAGCTCTTCTCTAGACAAGAACAGAGCTCTGTTTAACTTGTTGTCTTTCTTCTTCCTCTAAAATTACTTGAGGAGTTGGGCATTCTTCCTCTATCAAAGGAAATTTTCCTTTTCTTATCCTGGATGCCAACTCTTCTTCTTCATGTGGCAATGTTGATGGTTCAGCCAATTCTTGAAAATCTTGCTCTTCAAATCTCTCTCTCCTCTATCCATTTCAGCTTGACTTGGCTCAGGAGGAGTCATGGCCATGCTGCCCAAAATGTCAGTAGCTTCTTCTTCCATCCTTTCCTGCTCACTCCTTCCTTCTAGGGTTTCCCTTGACCTCTTATGAATTTTTCTTATCTAGGGAAGTTCAACATGCCCAGCAGTGAATTTCCTTCTAGAGCTTCTTCTTACTATTCTTTCTTGCTCTTGTGTGGGTGAGCTATCACCATCAGAGATAGATATTGGCTCCCCTGAAGCTGCTGCAGAAGAAGGAATTTCCTTCACAGGTACAAAAGGCTCTATTGTTTTTATCTTTCTCACCGACCTTCTTCTTTTTGGTATATTTTCTCTTTCCATTTCCCTCTGTCCTTCTTACAGGGGCATCAATTTCTAGATTAGTGAAGGAGAGAATGGGGCTGGAATTGTTCCTTATGATAATATTAGGGTTTTTCTTGAACTTGCCAAGAAACTTGTCCCAAATTTCTTCTCCATTCTTCTTTGACAGAAAATGGTGTTGGCATATTAAATGAATTAGACCATGATGCCTAATTGTCCCAACACCCCAGGAATACCTCTGAGCCATGGTCTGGATAGAATAAAAAAGAAACCTGGAAGGTTTATTATGTACTCAGGTTTGGTGGCTCCATACTTCAGATATATGAGCATTTTTAAGACTTCTTTTCCCACATGACCCAAATTGACCATCACAGGTTAAATATTTTACTATCCAAAATGCTACCCTATCAAAGGGTTTGGGAAAACTGGCCCTTCTGACCCCTTTTATGATTTTCTTTGTATTATAGATGTACTGGGGTTCAATTTCTCCTTCTTGCAGTAAGACTTCAACCAGTTCTTTCAAAGTCCCTTTGGCAGGTTGTGGGACATGCACAATTGGCACTCCAGACACATTACTTACAGTATTTACAGAAAAAGGAATAAATATATTTCTCACCTTTGTTTTAGATTGTTCTAGGTTTATGATGAATTCTCTTACCAATTCATCATTATGCCTTGAAAATTTCTTCAGGAACTCTAGCCATCCTGCATGCTCAAAGATGGATGCCACTTCTTCATCTGCGAGTAGTTGGGAATCATCCTCTGGTTCTGATTTCTTCTTAATCCCCATATCGGCTTGAGTTCTGTCTCTTTTGATTTTGTGAATTGGTTGTAGGCCCTTTTTCTTAGCTATTAGCTTGGGCCCGATGAATTTGGCTTGAAACCTCTTGTTGCTTAGTTATTAGCTTGGAACCTCAGTTCTTAGCTGTGAAACTTATGATTCTCTTGTTCTTTGTTGTGGAATACAAACTTAATTCAATGCTCCTTCCTCAAAATATCTCTGCAACTTATTTCACTTGATTTTTGCAATAATGATTACTAATGATAACCATGCCACCACTTATTCCATCCAAATCAATTTCATGATTACACACTTGTAATCATAATGTATAAATAGATGACTCATCATACCTACTTTTAAATTAAGTCAAATCACACATGCAAACATTTAATCAACCCTAAATAAGTTAAAAGACATAATTACCATCCTTGATGATGTAATCCTTTTGCTATGATGACTCATCATTCCTACAAGTGGAACAAAACATGATTAGATAAGACAACTGGAATTCAAAAGAATTCCTTTATTTGAACTAGCCAAAAGAGGTCAACCGCCATTTGCTTGGTTTTCAATTGACCTTTGAGAGAATTTTTTTTTTTTTTTTTTTTTTTTTATTTTTTTTTTTTTTTTTGGGAAGAAAATGCCATTTGCTTGGTTTTCATCTTCTTCCCTTTATTAGATCTATCATCTAGTTATTTGATCATTTTGGAAGAACTAGGTTCTTCCATATGATCAAATTCTTTATCTGCTTCAATCTTCCTCAAGAATTCATCCTTAGTGGGAGGCTTCCTATAGAGTTTCAGCCTATGTCCATTGACCAAGAGTGTTCTACTTTGCTGCCATCAATGGGAAGTAACTGAATAGAACCATTGTCAAATATATCTTTCTCAATCTGATAGGGTCCCAACCATCTGGTTCTCAATTTTCCCTTGAATTGTTGGTACTTAGAATCAAACAACAATGCCCAGTCTCCTACTTTGAATTGTCCTTTTCTTGATATGTGTGTCATGCCATTGCTTCCTTTGCTCTTGAATCATCTCTGTCTGCTGAAGTGCTTCCAACCTTAATTCATCCAACTCATTGAGTTGAAGGATTCTTTCTTTTTGAGTTGCATTCAACTCAATTCCCACCTTCACTTTGTCCTCAATGTCTGAAGTTCAAACTCTATAGGCAACAAGGGATTTTCCCATAGACTAATTCATATGGTGAAAACCCTGTTGTAGTTTTCCAAGTTGTATTATAAGCCCAGACAACTTCAGGTAGTCTCTTTACCCAATCTTTTCTCCTAGCTTCAACTATTTTGGTAAGGATGTTCTCCAATTCTCTGTTTGTTACTTCAGCTTGTCCATTTGACTATGGGTGGTAAGGAGATGACTTCCTATGATTGATTTGGTAATACCTTGTGAAATCTTGGATCATATTAGACATGAATTGTGGTCCCTGATCTGAAACTATGCTCCTTGGTGCTCCAAACTTTATCATAATTTTGTTCCAAAGGAAATCAACAACTGCTTCCTCAGTGGCATTTGTCAATGCCTGCACTTCTGCCCATTTTGTCACATAGTCAGTACACACAAGAATATATTCCTTCCCTTGTGAAGGAGGATTAAAGGGACCAACAAAATCCAATCCCCATCTCTCAAATGGTTCAACCACAACTTGAGGTTGAAGAGGCATTTCATTGGTGAAAGTTGGTTGTCCCATCCTTTGACAAGGATCACACCTCTTGATATATCTCTTCACATCCTTGTACAGAGATGGCCAATAATAACTAGTGCCAAGTATCTTATGAGTTGTTCTTTTCACTGAATAGTGTCCTCCACTTGGTTCATCATGACATGCTCTGAGGATGTCAAATATTTCATCCTCTCTTACACACCTGCGTAAGACAAAATCAGGACCACACTTAAATAGCATTCCATTTAACCATTTGAATTGTGCACTGGTTTTAATTAACTTCTTTATTTGTTTCTTAGTGAAAGAAGGAGGAAACTTCCCTGTTGCAAGATAATTTTCCATATCAGCAAACCATGGTGTACTTGCTTGAGATTGCAAATAGTTGTTCATCTGGAAAGTTATCCTTGACTGGATCTTGCTCCCCTGTGGTGGTTAGTCTTGACAAAAAATCAGCTACCACATTAGATTTACCTGATTGTCCACAATGGTAATATCAAATTCTTGCAAAAGTAATAACCATCTAATTATTCTTCCTCCAACCACTGGTTTGTTCATTAAATACTTAATTGTTGAATGATCTGTGTGTACAAATATCTTGTACCCTATAATGTAATGTCTGAATTTATTGATTGCATAAATCACAACAAGAAATTCCTTTTCAGTGGTGGTGTAATTATTTTCAGTGGGAGTAAGATTCTTGCTAAGATAATAAATGGCATACATCTTTCCTTCCTCATCTTTCTGTCCCAATACTACACCAATGGAATAATTTGAGGCATCTGTTTGGATATGAAATGGATTTTCCCAATTAGGACCTCTCAATATTGGGGCACTGATTAATTTGTCTTTAATTTCTTCAAAAGCATGCTGACACTTTTCATCCCAAAGAAATTCACAGTCCTTGGTTAGAAAATTAAACATGGGGGCAGAAATTTTACTGAAATCTTTTATAAAGCACCTATAGTACCCAACATGCCCTAGAAATGATTTGATATCTGTGGGGGTCTAAGGAATAGGTAAATCTGAAATGATCCTAATTTTGTTTTGATCCACCTGAATTCCTTTTTTTGAAATATGGTGTCCTAATACAATCCCCTCATCCACCATCATCAAACACTTTTCATCACTAAGAGACAGGTTGTGTTGTTCACATCTTGTTAACACTCTGTCCATATTTCTCAAAGCATCTTCAAATGTATCTCCATGTATAGTGAAGTCATCCATATATACTTCAACACAATCATTTGTTAGATCAGCAAAAGATTGCAAGTACAACTCTCTGGAAAGTTGTAGGAGCATTGCATAAACCAAATGGTAACACCCTATAGGAAAAGGTTCCCCATGGACATGTAAATGTAGTTTTGTCTGATCTTCAGTAGCAAACTACTATGATCTGATTGTACCCACTAAAGCCATCCAAGAAAGAAAAGTATTGTTTACCTAAAAGGTTATCTAGGACTTGATCTATGAATGGTAAGGGAAAATAATCTCTCATTGTGGCTTTGTTTAGTTCCCTATAGTCAACACATATTCTCCATTTTCCATTCTTTTTGGGAACAATTACAAGAGGAGATACCCACTGGCTATCTGAGATAGGGTAGATGAAACCTACTTGTAATAGTTTTTCAATTTCTTGTTTGACTATATCCCTTAAAGTTGGGTTAATCCTTCTTTGAGGCTGCCTAACTAGTTTAATGTTTTTAGTATAGATGTGATGAGTGCAGATACTTGGATGAATCCCCTTCATGTCTTTGTAATCCCAAGAAAAATTTAGTATGATTTTTTAGAACATCAAACAATTTAGCTTCTTCATCCTCCTTCACCAATTTTAATGTTTAAAGTTTTACCCGGTTGAATTTCAACATGCTTGGTTCCAATATGTGATGAAATGATTTGTGGAAAGGGTTTCATTAAAGTATTTAATGGACATGCATGTGGTAACAACATATGGTATGTAGCAACATCTCCAAAAGTTCCTTGAGACAAAATACTGGAAAAAGGACAGTAATGAGAATTATGATACTTATCTCTTTGCAGGCCAAATTCTTCATCACTGCTACTTTCCAGAAATTCTTCACCACTTCCTGATGTACTTGAAACTGAAGCTACTGATTCATCCTCTCCCCACGAGAAATCTCATTCCTCTGGAGTGAAATCATTTTCAATCAAAGAGAACTTGTTGTTGTTGTGGTTCCAGAACTAAATGTGGTGGTTCTGGAACTATAGCCACAGGTTCCGAAACTAAGTTTGTGGGTTCCAGAACTAAGTTTGGGGTTCGAAACTAAGTTCATGGGTTCTGAAAACTAAGTTCATGGGTTCTAGAACTATTTCTGATTGCTTTGAGGACAACAGTTCTCATCCAATGGTGGATTAATCATCTCTTCTACTTCTCTTACATGATCTTCTGATGTGATCATAGCCAAAGAAGACAAATTTTGCTTATTAGTTTCAGGAGAATCAACCCATAATTGTTCATGATTGTCAGTAAAAGGTTGTGTAGTAGGATATAAGGAAATTTGTTTAGAGTTCTTACCATTCGAGATTGTCATATCACCTGACCTGCAATCTATCAAAGCAGCAACTGTAGCTAACCATGGTCTACCCAAAATAATGGGATAACCCAATGTTTTACCTTTTGGCTGCAGTATAAGGAAGTCAACTGGATATTCCCATGACTCCACCATAACTGCCACGTCTTCAATAATTCCTTCTGGTTTTGCTACAGATGATCTTGCCATCTGCAATATGGTATTAGTAGGTTGTATACCCATTAATGGTAATGTTTTCAGAGTATCCACTTGTCATTACATTGATAGCAGCTCCCAAATCTATCAAAACATTATGTACATCCTTATTTCCTATAGAGACAAAAATAACAAGACTTCCAGGATCTCCGTATTTGGGAAGTAAAAGTTTTCCTGCTAATAAATCAACAAGTTTCCCATCTACTTTGATAGTCTTGGGGTATTGTTTCTTCCTTCCAGGATTTTTCATACATAACATTTTGATTAATTTGTTCAATTCTGGAATGTCCTTAATTTCTTGTAATAGTGGTATTTCAATATTCAATTTCCTTAGTTCCTGTACCAATTCAGACTCCTTGATTTCTATAGCTTCTTTGAATCTCTCTGGAAATGGAGTCTCAGTAGTGTTGTTATCTGGCTCCTTTTCTTTTCTTTCTATATCCTCTTTTGGAACAACAGTACTAGGGATTTCATTTTCTTTTGTCATTTCAGTGATTATAAGGGGTGGACTATTAATGATTTTCCCAGATCTAGTTTGAATATCCTTATAATCCATAGCATGTAAATCAACTGATTTTTCTAGTTCTGTTCCATAAACAGGAGTTGTTTGTTTGTTTCTTGGATTTTCTACTGGTTGTGCTTGGCATTTGTGTTTGGACTACATTCTCAGTTTGTGAATTTTGTGCAGGAGATCCCATGATGGCATGTTGATTCTGATTTGGATATGTTCTTCCTTGAGAATAATTACTAGGGTTCCATCTAGGTTGTGACCAAGCATAAGGATTTCCTTGACCAGCCCATGGTTGTTGATGTCCCTGAGCATACCAAGCTTGATTTTCCCAATCTTGAGGGTTCCAAGTTGGTTGAGGTACCCAAGGTGGTTGTCCCCAATTTTGTGGTACTGATTGAGCAGCCCATGGCATCGTCCAGGATTAGGAACTGATCTTGGCATAAACTACCCTTGGTTAGGTTGTCTCTAAACAAAATTCAATTCTTCTATTGTAGATGAGGCACTGGTTTGTTTAAGCTGATTCTTAATAACAGGAAGTAAAGAACAAACATCAGTATCATGTTCTTTAGATTCACAGATAAGACACATTTCTATTTTATCCAAAGGACAGTCTCTTAATGCATGCTTCTTCCTACATCTAGGACAATACATAGCCAATGGTTCAGTTTTGGAATTTTCTTTAGCTTGTAATCCATCCATAGTAGAGGTTAATTGCACTAAAATGTCTATTTTAAAGTTTGCTAACTCATCCATTAGTTTGTTCATATCTGGATTCAGACTTTTCATTGATTTTCCTTTTCTAGGTCCACCTCTCATTCTAGAATAGCTTCTACAAATCTCTTTAATTCCATTCATTCTTATCTGATCAATGTCTCCACCTCCTATCAAGTTAAGGGCTTCTCTAGATTCATCATCCAAACCTTTAAGAAAAATGGTTTTACTTAACTCCTCTGAAAGCACAAATCCACATCTTTTGCTAACAAAGAGGAATCTATCTAAATAGTCTTCTATGTTTTCATCATCCTCCTACTTGATTTTGAAGAATTCTTCCTTCCTATTTCTCCCTCTATAATAATCTTGGTATTTATCTAGGAAGGTAGTCTCCATTTGTGCCCAAGTGCTAATAGAGTTGGATGGTAATCCCATGAACCACCTCATTGTTGCATCCTTCAAAGTGGATGGAAACAACTTGAGTTTTTGATTATCTATTTTATAATCATAGGTCTGACATAGTACCTTGAACTCAAACATAAAATTGGTCAGGATCTTCAGATGACATCCCTCTAAATGGTGGGTAAATGTGCAGGTGAGATATTTTTCATTGATGTATCATCATCTCCCAATTGGATTGGATAGGTAAAGGTCCTATCAGGTTCTCTCTCAACTTCTCGTGCCATTTTAAAAATATTTTCTAAATTTTCCTCCCAATCAATGTGGTAAGTGGTATGCCTTGGGGAAGGTGAAAAATCAGGAGTAGGAGGTTGACTACTCAATTGAGAATCAAAACTCACCCTAAATGGATCTTGAGTAATAAGCCTTCTCCTAAAAGTTCCACTTCCTTCAGGTGACTGATCTAAGAATTCCAAAAATGGCAATTTTGTTTCTTGTCTGATAGGGGATGATGGTGCTTCCAATTCTTGATCAATTTCCTTACTTTGACTAGAGGATGTTATGAATTCTTGTGAAGATGTTTTTGGGAGGAATCTACCCTGTGAGTCTCTTGGTCTACTCATATATTTTGTGATATAGTAGGGAAGATCCTTCAACTACTAGATGTATGATTTGTTGCTCTTTAACAACACTTAATTAGAAAGTTCCAACTAGTGTTCCTAGAAATGGCACCAAAAATGATGGGTGTCATCATTCCCTTCATTTAATCAACTTCTTGTTGATGTCATATCAAACTAGGGGTGTGTCTAAAGCTATATGCAACAAGAGTAATTTTCGATCTAGTAGTTGATTGTAGTTATTTTTGTATTTTCTAGGGGATCTCTTTAATGTCTTAAGGACTTCTTGGTAAAACCTTATTTAAATCAAACTATGAAAACTTGTTGAAAGTAAACACACTGAAAGCTTTGCTAAAAGGAAACACACTATGCAGAATGGAAACACACTTGCTTTGTTGGAAAATAAACACACTTGCTTCTAAAAGTAAACACACTTGCTTTTGGAAATAAACACTCAATTTAGAATGCTTGAAAACAATTGCAAGAAATATAAGAATCTATCTAAACACCTGCAGGAACAAGTATACAACAAAGTTTAACTAAAAGAATTAAAACAATACAAAATTAACAGATCTAAGCTATTTCTTTGAAGAAATATAAATACCAAATAAATGAATATCTTGGTCCTTGGGGAGTGGGCCCTTGCTCCTCCTCGAATCAGGATTTAACAACTCAGAATTCTCTCAAATAGGAATGGCTATTTTATTGATAAAACATTCGGTATTACAAAATGTATTGGATCTGAGTACTTAGTCTATTTCTCTTCTCTATTCTATTTCTATCTCATTCTATATATTATATATATATATATCTATCTATACTACTGCAGGTCTACTTTTATATACATTTTACAATCACAGTTGTCTCAATGATTCTAATGAAATCAATCATGCCCAGAATAGATGTTGAGTCGGATTGTGGTTGATCAGATAGCTTGTAGGATAACTCTCCTGGATCTGCGTTCAGAAATCTTCTCATCCTTTCTGATTGAAAGGGTCGTAGATGTAAAATCTCTAGGATGTGGTTAAAATAGATAACTCCCATCGGTTCCAGAAACTTTGAGAGAAGTTCCAGAGAACCATAGGAATTTGTTAAGGATCAAAACCGTGAGAGTTCTGGAGCTATCCCCAGGAGTTCGGAACTAAGTCCAAAAATTCGGAACTAAATACTAGAGTTCGGAACTAAGTCTGAAAGTTAGAAAATAAATGATGACTATGTGATGGAGTTCGAACTAGCTTGGAAGTTTTGAAAACTAAGTTGTGTGGAACAGATGTTGCTAAAAACATACTGAATGCTTCTGCTTCATTTCCTCAACTGATTAGACCTGCTTTATTACAAAACTGAATTCAAACACACACTTGTTAGGAATTCTAGAGCTTTTAACATTAGAATCACAATCAATCAAAAGACAAACAATTACATCCTAACTCATATCAGATCAACTAAAAGTCACACAATGCAATCAAACTTAATAAAAGGAGAGTAAGATGAGATCATATATTATACATTAATCGGAATTTAGCGCTTCCATCCTTCTGTCTCAAATTATCTCAAATTCTCCCCTCTGCAAGTTGTTCTACTTCTTTGATTTTCTAATCCTTGTCCTTCAAATTCGTTGTTTGTTGTTGCACCAATATTTTGGGTTCCTTCTCCTTTTTCACTATTTTCAAATGACATTATATCCAGACTGCAACATCAATTTTCATGGAGAAGAGGAACGTTTCTCTGAGTATGAGTTTTGGGTATGCAGTGACCATGGCGGGGAACAATGCTTTCGAAGGAATTGCACCGCAGGCATCTCTGCCATCATCAAATCTAACAAACAAGGTGCCCTATGATGTGTTTATTAATCATCGCGGTTGTGATGTTCAACACAAATTAGCCAACACTATCTATCATACACTTGATCTGGTTGGATTGAGGGCTTTTCTTGATGTGATTCCATAACAGTGGAAATATTTTCAGAAAACTATGCACAATCCCCCTGGTGTTTGGCCGAGCTATCCTTTATGCTCAAAACTGGAACTCCAATTCTTCTTTTTTCTATCATGTTAACCCTAATGATCTTCGATGGGTGACTCAAGGGAAAGGAATATATGCACATGCTCTTTCCCAGCATGTAGAGAAGGCTAGGTACTCCTCAAGTAAGCTCGAGGAGTGGAAAACGGCCTTACTGCAAAGCATCTCATATCTTTCTCGGGTATATATTGAATGATAATAGTGAGTAAGTATTTGAATACCCAATCTCTCGCATTCATTAAATATTATCTGGAATGCTCATGTCTACAGATGTCCGATTCAATCCGTTTTTTCAATTGTTTAGCAATGAAGGGAAGATGTTGAAGGGCATAGTGAAGTCTGTTTTGAATGGAATTAAAAAAGTTCCTTTAGAGGTAGCTAAATATCTAGTTGCAATGGACGAAACCCTAGAGGACTTTGAACGTCATACAATTGAATATTTTGAGAGTGAGCAACATGTCCAAATTGTGGGGATCGTTGGCATTGGAAGCTCTGGTAAAACCACCCTTGCAACAAAATTATACAACAGGAAATGTTCTTTCTTCAATGGCTCCAGTTTTCTATGTGACATGTAAGATGCTGCAAGCAAAAATGTTTTGCATACGAAGCAGAAAAAATTCCTCGACGACCAGGACCTACCTGTCAAAGATTGGTGCCACATTTAAAGTTAGACCTACGTTGTGGATTGAAGGGATGGGTTAAAATGATGCATGCGGTCTCGCGTCAGGGCATTGATTATTTCTCTTTCACCACGTGGCAGGATCGTGCTTTTCCATACATCGTCGACCATTAAATCCCACGCGTTGATGTCATTTTCAGTGTCAGAGACCCCAAGGGTCTTCCCCATCAGTAGAAAATGACTTTGGCATAATAAATAGGCATAGATAATATTTTATTGGTGAAGAGTTTATATTCCTACAAAAGAGCTCATATTTTCTTATTTATTTATAGTAGAGCATATATAGAGTGAAATTCCATAACACCTTTCAATAAACTATTTCAAAATAGTAAAGGAGTAATTTGGATCTTTCTTTTATCATTTTGAACACATCAATTGAAAGAAGACAACATTCTAAGCTCTTTTCTTTTCTTTTCTTGATCTCAATCCACTATATGTGGAAAACACCATGGCATCCATCTAAGCTCCTTTTTCTTGATCTTGGTCTACCATGTATCAAAAACACGATATTAGGTCCTCTAAAAGGTAAGCTTTCGCGAGTTGAGTTTGTTAACTAATGAAGAAAATTCAAAGAGTAATCCTTCATAAGACGAGTTTCAAAACTAAGGTAAAATCATATAATAGCCATAAGTACTCCGACCAAACCTTTACAATAATATTTGAAAGAAGAGTGAAAAACTCTAAAGCACCCTTCGCGATAATGACACTAACTCGCATCAAAGTGAGAACTAACAAGGGAAGACTTTAGTGCTTTAAAATGGAGACAATATTTTCGGGAGTAGACAAATTTAATGATCATTTATAATTGTTAAACAATTTTTTAATGACAATAATTGTATAAAAATTTTTAATTATATAAATAAATAATATTAAAATACTAGCAATCATACATGAAATGTACGATGTGAACGCCGAAAGGGATATAGTGAAGAAGCAAAACTAGATGGAGAGGAACAATGGGAAAGGAAGATGGGTGTAGCAAATGGCGTATGAGGGTGGAGAAGTGCATTGGAAAGGAAACATGAATTGAGGAGCCGATGTAAATAAACTATTTGTGTGGAGCATGACTTGTTTGCAATCAAAAGAAGGAGAAAACTCACGTCGGGAAGACGTAGATGAAACAACAGAGGGAGATATCTCAAAATGAAAGTAGTGGTTGGAAAATGATACCTAGGAGAATACATGTTTGAATTTGCAGCTCTTGAATTTATTGGGTTGTTAGAAAAAAGTAAATGTAAGGGGAATTTGAATGCATGTTTCACAGGACACATCGTGGGATAGGAAGACGTAGAGTGTACTTAGAATTCTCAGCTAGCGATTTCATGCAAAATTTAGATTGGTTTTTTTCTCCAACTATCAAGTTAACGATTAGGGTAGTGTAGTATTCATGCGAGTGTAATTTACATCTAAAGGGGAAAAATAAAAAAGGGAAAATCTAGAATGTTTGATTAACTAAAATATGAATATTTTAGAGTTCATCTAAGAAGTACAATAATAAATAAAAGCTAAACTAAATAAGGAAAAGTGACCCAAGCAATCTAAGCTATGAAAATATGAAACCCTAAAGTGCAAAAAGGGTTAGATAGAGCTTAGCTGATTCGATAAGCTTGCTAGATTGTGTCACAAAGATGGATGGAGAAATAAGAGGAGGAAACGACTATGCTAAGGTCCAAAAATTTTATATTTGAGAAATCTGGGGTGGACTCGGGGCGCTATAAGAGGATCGAGCACTGCGGGCACCCTAGTTTGAGTTTTGGGTGTCTCTGGTCTATAAAGGAGGTCCGTAAAACTAGATTTGTAAGGTTGCAAGGTGATGCAAATCCTTCATTGTCTATCGCATCAATATCACCGAGCTGCGTTGTATGTCGCTAATAATCCTTGATAAAGAAGAGACCTCCAAAACCCAAAACAAACATCAAACCCTAAAAAGAAAAATGCAAATGAAGGGGTCGAACTATCCTTAGTGGCCACAATGGTGGACTTACTAATTGAGTGTTGCACTACATCTCAAACCTGATGTAATTTTGTGTGTGTGTGCAATCATGCCCTAGGTTCTTTTGTGCCAGTCACACTTTGTGAAAGTAACAAGTAATAACTATGTGTAGAAAATGTAATAAAATGGTAAATGGAATAGAATAGACTTCCCTTCTATGATGTGTAGTGTAGATGAATCATCCTTGACCCTTATGATGGAGCTAGATGGATGCAAATGAAACCTTGAATGGATGCAACCTTAGGTGATGATAATAATGCTTAGTGTTTTGTCCCTCATTATGGTATCATGACTTTATATTTATATGGTTCTCTTGATCTAATTTTGTAATTAACCCCAAAGAGGCCTACCACCAAAAATATAGAATGCTAAAATGGCTAGAATGTGCTCAAAAATGGAAGTAAAGTGGGAAAAGGATCATGGTGCCTTGACTAGGACCATTGCGCTTATAAGTGCCCCAGATAGCCTGTGTGCCCCGAGCTTAGAACTAAAATGATGCAAATGAAAAAAGCATACTAGGCATGCATGTGCGGGAGTTCGGCAAAGGTGATAGAAAGTAAAGTAAAATTTCCAAAAGATAAGGTTTAATTAGTAATTTCTTGACTCAAAAACCATACAAATAGTAGTATGATACCGAGACTAAATAATACCCAAATTTCATGATTTAGTGTCTACATTTCCCCCACTTTATGTTGGTGAGTGGAAGGCTCGGTAATAGAAAGTAGATAGAGATGTGTACTTGATGTCCATGTAGAGTGATGTAGGAAATGCTCCAAAGGACTAGAAAAAGTGTGGAGTGAAAAAAATAATATGGAGAGTGGAAACTAATGATGCAAAAGAGTAAAAAGTGGTGAGAGTGAACCTAGGGTGGAAACACGTGTGTAGGTTCCGATGTGTGTGATGTACCTACATGTTAGTATGAGGTGTGTGATGCCACAAAATGTTGTTTTTGACACCATTGTTGTTGTTGATGATGATGACTGCTTGTTCTCATATGGTCGACCTGTAAGGAGAATATGATCAAGTAGTAAAATACGCATGTATATATGTCAAAACGTAAAGACACATGTATATAGTAAAATCATGTAATGGAAATTAAAATGTAAAAGGAACATGTGCATGTATGAGAGAGAAAGGGTATAGAGAGGATATCCTATACTGCGAGTTTTATGGGTGATCTCATGCCACCCTGACCAAAGAAGTGTAGGGAGAAAGATGCATTATTCTCCAACCTGTAACTACTTCCCGAAAGTTTTGTCAAGAGATCTCTTTACTGCCTATTTTTATGGGTGATCCGATGCCACTTGCTGAAGTAGTGTAGAGAGGAAATCCAAATTATCCTCTAACCTATAACTGCTCCTCAAAATGCTAAGGATAACCATGTCTTGTAAAATTTTTTGTGTATTGGGTTTGTTGACTGTCTCGAACCCACTCACTGTATGACCCACAATGCCAAGGGCGGAAACAGATTTAACTGAACCAGTGTAGAAGCATTGTGTAGTATGTAAAACCCCAAATGATGCCCCCTCTTTGGGGGCACATGTGACATCACTGATAGGAGAATGTTTCCCCAAAAAGGACCAACCATATAAATTGTGCCCTACATGAGGAAGGAAATTTTCTTGGTAGATACCAAGGCATACGTAAACAAGTGGCTAGAAACAAGTGTTATTATGAAAAAGCGTGTATATAGAAAACATGTGTAAGCTATCAAACAATGCGTAAGCTAGAAATCAAGTAAACATGTAAATAAACTGCAAAAGTAGGTTGTAAACATGGGACACCATTCATGATGTTAGCAAGTCACTCAAGGCCATAATGGACACATACAACAAACAAGTGTGCACAAAAAAAAGAGCAAAGCCCGCATACAATAGAAATCAAAACAAATAAGTACAAAACAAAAATAGCCATGGAAGCAAGTAATCCAAAAAAACAAATGCTTCACATGAAGCACCCAAACATGTTAGAAAGATAACTAGTATGTCAAAAGCATGTATAACCAAGTAAATGAAAAGTGATAAGTACAAAATGAAATAATAAAGCACCTATAGTGTACAAATGTTGATGTCCCCAAAGATTGTTGTAGGGGTGGTAGAAGGCAAGCATCCATGTTGGATGTAAGAGACATGTCTATGCGATCATAACTAGAAAAATATTAGAACACACATATTTGTATGGTATAGATAGATGACATACAATAAATCTAACTATCATGTGTAATAAAGTGAACATGTATACGCAAATGCAAGTAATACTAAAAGCTACCAAGATATGAAATATGTTTGGATGGATGGAATGGAATGTAAGATGGATAATAGGAGCCGCGTGCCCCTCGAGCTCATGGATTTGTATGCATGAGGGTTCATTTGGTTTTCCCCTTAGCACTCAAGAATGAACCGTAAACGAGAGTGCGTCATCGGGAAATGTTCAAAGTGTGTGTTTTGTCTAATGGTTTTTGATGAGTGTGTATATGTAGTGATGATATGTGACCTATCGATGAAGTATGTGTGATACTTATAGCCAAGAGTATATCACGAAAGATGATTGAGAGAGTGATGATGTAGCCTAAAGCATATATCACTACTAGATGAACAATAGAGAATGTTGATGTAGCATAAAGTGTATACCACTACAAGATGAAGGGATAGGTGACCATTTATCCTATATCGTATGTCACTAACCTAGTAATTTCGCATGATAGAAGGTCAAATGATGAACGCATGAGTATGATAAGGTCCATTTGATTTGTAAACCCTCGGTAGTCGAGTATGGACCGAGGAACTAAAGTGCATCATAGGGTGGCGAGTGTAGCGAATAAAGTAAATGTAGTGTGTATGAGGAGAATAAATGACCATATGATGAGCTAAATGTATAAATATGATATGTGTAAGATGTCATGCAAGATGTGCAGATATACTAATAATGTGATTTTGCGTGATATTTAGTAGGCATGATGAGTAGTATGTAATGCTAGATGGAAGGACAATAGCAGTGTGGCACATGTATGATGAAAATTAGTACGATGTATGACATGTAGATGTGTAAATATAAAAATGATGTAGACTAACTATAGGATGTGTGATGTAAGATGCGCAATGTTTGAATAAATTCAGTGCGTAGTAACTATTGTGCAGTGTGTGGGGTTCATGTGTATATTAAGCCCTCAAAATCGAAGTGTGAACCAAGCACAAGAGTGTGTCATCGGGTAATGATGACACTAAAGTGTAGATGAAGATGCCTATGCGAGGAGATTGACGTATGTAAGGATGAGAGATATATTGGTGATAATATGAAGAGGGGAAGAATGTGTGAATGTTATGCCCCCCAAATATGTAAAATGAAAAATAAAATCATGTAATGTCCTCTAAAAGATCATTACTTTCAGTGTCATAGTCGAATGGATAAGCATTTATTACTTGGTAAGCTATAGTATCTAGTTGATCATGTAATGAGCCATTGAGGTGTAATTTGTACATACCCATGACATATTCCTCATCAGTAAATGGAGGAAGTGGACAACCATGTGCATACCAATGAGTGATATTTTGTGTATAACCTAGAAAAGAGCTATTGCAAATGAAGATATGTCTAAAAGGCATAGGGAATGAGATATCAATATGATCAAGATCCAATGTGCCCCTATATAAGTAAGCCAAGACTCTCCTAATGTGAGTGGAGAAGAGTGAGGAGTGCACAATAGATAGACCGTAAGATGAAAGACACATAAACCATAAGCAACAATAATAGTGATGAAGCCATAATATAGATGAGGATCATGAGTAGGAGGATAAAGGTCCTCAAAATCGAAACCAAGTCGAGCTAGACCATCATGTGAACATATAGTGACATCACAAGTAGGATCAAATGGAATATGTTCCCAATATGAATCATTCATGAAAATTGTGCAAGTAAATGGTGGGTGTGCTAACGTAGGTGGTACATGTGAAGGTGTAGGTGATATAATGATGTCCATAGATTACACAGCCCTCGATAAGGAATCGTAGCAATATAGTAATAGTAGGTGGTGTAGAAGAAATTACATCTATCACACAAATAAAACCTTCAAGTGGTGGCAAGTGAGGTGGTTCATCCATAGGTTGAGGATCATCTATAGTATCAGTGTGTGGAATAGGAAGACTAGTATTAGGAGCTCGGTCACAATATTGGAATGGATCGTGGTCACGAAAAATAGTATACTCAATGCCTTCATGGAGAAATTTGACACAATGATGTACAATAGAAGTGTCACTTGCATGACATGAAGCCATGGCCTACCAAGTAAATAATTGTAGGAGACTGGGAAATCAATAATGAAAAACACAATGGGGATAATTTTTGGCCCTACAGTGATAGGTAGTGTAATGTGACCAACACATGGACGAACAAAACCATCATAAGCATGCAAAAAGAAAGAAAAGATGGACTAACATCATGAGATGAAAGACCTAGGACTTCAAGGAATGACATGGGACACAAGTTAAGCTCATATCCATTGTCAATTAAAGTGTGTTTGATACCCAAATTATTAATACGACACATGATATGCAAAGGTGGGTCATTGTCAAAAGTATGAATATCAATGAAAGGATTAGACTTGAATGTTATGTGTTGAGAAAATGCATCAAAAAATGTTTCATAGACTGAATCAGGATGCATGTTAGTACAAATATGAGTAGTAGAAAGAAGATGTTGGACTTTATGCCTTAGATCAGGATTTGCAAGAAAATAATCATTGATTGAGATACTCATGATGAATAAACCCTAGGATGATAAGCAATGAATGAAGATCCTATAAGCGTGAAAAGAGTTAGGTTCACCAAAATTATTAACTAAAATTTGAATATTTTAGAGTTAATCTAAGAAGTATAGCAGAAGATAAAATCTAAACTAAATAAGGAAAAGTGACTCAAGCAATCTAAGCTACGAAAATATGAAACCCTAAAGTGCAAGAAGGGTTAGATAGAGCTTAGTTGATTTGACGATCTTGTTGGACTATATTG
This sequence comes from Taxus wallichiana var. yunnanensis, assembly GCA_018340775.1. NCBI lineage: Eukaryota > Viridiplantae > Streptophyta > Pinopsida > Cupressales > Taxaceae > Taxus > Taxus wallichiana. Next base: position 121,998,265 of record CM031238.1, read on the forward strand.
CAAAGATGGTTGGAGAAACAAGAGGAGAAAATGATTTTCCAAGGTCCCAAAAAGTGCAGATCTAAGAAATCTAGGTGGACTGGGGCACTTGGGAAAGGATCAGGGCACCTATGGGCACCCTAGTCTAATTTTTGGGCACCTTGGTCTATACAGGAGGTCCAAAACCATATTTGTAGGGTTGCAAGGTGATGTGAATCCTTCATTGTTTGTCACGTCAATATCATTGAGCTGCATTGTATGTCACTAATAATCCTTGATGAAGAAGAGACCTACAAAACCCCAAAACAAGCATCAAACCCTAAAAAATAAAAATGCAAATGAAGGGGTTGGACTATCCTCACCGCATATAATGGTGAACTTACTAATTGATTGTTGCACTACATTTCAGATCCGATATAGTTCTATCTGTGTATATACAATCATTCCCTAGGTGTTCTTGTGCAATCGAACTTTGTGAAAGTAGCGAGCAATAACTATGTGTAAAAATGTAATGAAATGGTGGATGGAATAGAATAAATTTCCCTCCTATGATGTGTGATGTAGATGAACTAGCCTTGTCCCTTATGATGGAGCTATATGGATGTAAATGAAGCCTTAGATGGATGTAACCTTAGGTGATGATAGTAGTGTTTAGTGCCCGGTCCCTCATTATGGTCTCATAACTTTATATTTATATGGTTATCTTGATCTAATTTCGTAATTAACCCTAAAGAGGCCGACCACCAAAAATATAGATTGTTAAAATAGATAGAAAGTTCCAAAAACTATGGAATTAAAGTGGGAAAAGGATCAAGGCACCCGATCGGGGACCACGACACTGTGGGTGCCACTGTCGAGACTAAAATGATGTAAAACTACAAAAAATGAATGCGCATGCATGTGCGGGAGGTTGGTAGTGATGATAGAAAGAAAATAAAATGGCCAAAAGATGGGGGTTAAGTAGTATTTTCTTCACTAAAAAACCATATGAATAGTAGTATGAGACCAAGACTAAATAATACCCAACGTGTGTGATTTAGTGTCTACATTTGCCCCCACTTTATGTTAGTGAGTGGAATGCTTGGTAACATAAAGTAGATAGAGATGTGTACCTGATGTCCATGTAGAGTGATGTATGTTGGGAACTAAATCTGCGAATAGTGCTATGACTCAATAAAAAATCAAATCATGCAAATACGGAAGTAGACAATTCCCCAAAATCTACATCAATGGAAGCATATACTAGAAAATCCAAATAAAAACAAAGTACACACGCATAACACAACATGTACCGTGGTTCACCCAATGTGGGCTACGTCCACCAAAGATAGAGATCTCAATATATTATAATGAACAACAATATAAACCAACTCTTCCATACAAGAGTATAATGCATCTCTCCCTGAGTATATCCTCCTCCAGATCTCTAAATAGATCTACATGAGTGCACTACAACCATTCCTCCAAACCACCACCAAATCTCACATAACCAAGAACTACAAACATCTCCAAACCATGCAACCAATCTCCCTTGTGAATATGTAATTAAGAACTCTCAAATGGGTCTACCAATGTGCAACCATAATTGTGCACCAAGAAGTAAGTCTTTCCTCCATCACTGCATCAACCTATGCAAACAAGAAGACAACATCTTCTACAATATCTGGATACTATCACGTACCCACAAGTTATCCAATGAGCTACAATACTAGATCTCTATGGACCAATAATACAACATGATCTCATGGATCTATAATACAAGACCTCACAACAACATATGGATCTACATGAAGAAACCCTATGTGCTTTGTTTATCATGCAAGCCATTACATTGAGACAGAATAATAAAAAAGGAAATATAGTAGAAGACATTACCCTCTTCTCACCATTCAGATGTACCTATTATTTCCTTATGTCCAGCTTCTCTCCATGGAAGCTTTGTCTTCATGTAACTTTTTTCTCTTTTTCTTCTTCTTCATCATCTCAACTAAGGAGAATCAATATTCTTTCTCAATTATACTTCTAACCCTAGTTTTATAGCTTATATAAGCATATACAAACCTAGGGCAACTTAGAAATACATTTACAAGCCTTAGATCACCCTTATAATAAAATGTTAGATCTAATCCCGTGAATTAAGTAAAAATAATCACGTACAGGAGACCGATGTTGGTTACTCCGATATATGTCGGTTCCTATTAGCTGACCAATGTTGGTTCCTAGGTCACCAATGGAGGTTACCCCACCGACGTCGATTCTTGTATAAACCTACAAGTTGTAAAACATGCTATTTGTGAAGCAATTCAGCTCCACAACTCAACAATCTCCCACTTGGAGATAAATTGTTGAACCTATACCTATACATTACCATCCTCTACATACCGTGAAGACCAACTATTCTTTACTTTAACAATTCTCTCAAAAATAGGAAGATTAAACCATCTTCTAAAAACAAGAAGATAACAAACCATGACTTACCATATACTATCACGAAGCTACTATTGATCCATGATACATGAGCTATCCATACATCAAGCTCCCACTGAATCATAACACCAAACCTCTCATGCAACCAAGCCACCATGACTAACACACCTGCAAGAGCTCCCACTCAAACTGAAATATTGAGCTTCAATCCCAACCATAGCCATACCTATAAAACCAACCATGTTCTCCAATAATCTATCTATGTCTCCATCTAACCACCAATGTAACTAACTAAAGACAAGTCGATCGGATTATGCATAAGAAAAACAAGATTCTCGGTAAAGATAGCCCAAATGAGTTCTACATGTAACTAATGGGTGATCAATCCACAACACCTACATAACTCAAAGAATCAAAACACTGCATTCTGCAAATCCAACCTTGCATAAACAAATTACATGTCCAAGATAACCATCTATAGAAAACATATCTATCATGGAGCAACATATTAATAAGATGAAATACAAACATCCCCCACTCATGCTCAAGGGAATCTAAACCATGCTCATAGGCATCCATGTGCAAAACAAATATCTACATCATCATAGACTCACAAAACAAAATCTATCCATAAAATCACCATGTACATCCATCCATATCACCAGGCTCTCCAGAAGCTCCAAGTCTTTCATTGACTAACTCCAAGGCCACACATGAATCCTGTGTTAATCAATGTCAACAACAACAACCATGCTAACCATGCTACTAATAACTAGTGCAAATACCAGAAAAAATGTCATCAACATACTGCACAACCATCCAAGATGAAAGAAAACAAGGGAAACATCAATAAACTATAAATACACACTATTATCACACCTGTAACTTCGGCTGACCACGGAAGATCTTGTCGACACCGGTTAATCGCCTCTCCGACACCAAAGTGACTATAACAAACAGATTTTCCTTCTTTCACCCTTCAAACTCTAAAACATTGCTCTCTTTCTTAACCCAATTGAACAACCATCAACCTGTCATCCCATAAGGATATCCAGGCACTACAAAATAAAACTAGAAGTGATGTCACCATGCACTAAACATAAAATACCTGCAAAAACCATGACTATCCTCCAAAAAAACTTGTGCCTCATGCCACTCTGAATAATAGCATTCTCCTCTCACTCCACATGTGCATATGTGTCCAACCTGCAATGCCAACAACCATGGCTTTCTCCCACTCAACATGAACTCCCATGCACTACCTCTAATCACCAAGCTCAAAATCTCCAATATATATCAGTGAGAAATAAAATAGATGAAATAAAATATAAAATTGATTCCCTTATTATCAAATAATACTTCTACATCACAGAATTTTGGACTTCTTGTGAAGTAGGTTAAACCACCTTATTTTTATCCATGTATACTCAACATCTTTCATTACCTATAACTGTGTCTAAACATGAATTTTTATTGAGGATCTCATCCTTAGACTAGATACCCTTGTCCTCAAGATTCCAACACATCCTGAAATAAAATTCAAACTCACCAAATATCCATGGTGCATATTTTACTTGTGCACACAATCTAAACATAATACCAATTTCTTCAAATGAAAGAAATAAAACATGAACCATATAGAGATACCTAAATTTGACCCAAGTCTCACTAGACTCAACGAGCCAACTCTGTCCTCTTTCTGATTCAAACATTGAAGTGATCTACTTTATTTCTTCCTGTACACTTTGTGTAAGAAACCTAATCCTCTAAACTAGACACTAAACCTTTCATGCCCTCTTTTGCTGCAAAAACCCAATACAGACTTGTTGTCATAGAGACCGACCTTGGTGTTGTTGGAATGATCACAACACTAAAAATTGGCATAGTACACCAAATTAGGTGCCTACTCCGACCAAAGCCGATAGTTGTGTTGAGTCAATCATTTTAAGAAGCACCCAAATCTTGCACAAAAAACTTTACAACAATAATACATGCAATAAAACTTCACCAAGATGAAATACATCACCTTACCAACACTAAGACACTCACCCACATCTTCAACCGAAGTACTTGCCTCTCTGATGGAAGCCCCATTTTCATTTTGTGTTATTATATTTTTCCTCTCTAACAAATCTCATACATCTAACTACACCAAAGATGCATAATTTCTCCTCTATCTCTTACTCATATCTACAATCCTAAACATGCACATGTGTAACCAAACCCTACATCACTACAATACCAAGATAACAAAACCATACCTCTATAATCTAGATTTACAATCTGACCAACATGTATGTGCCTCCAAGAACTAAGGACACCTCAACAATCAAGACACATTCACTACATCTTCTCAAATTACTTCATATATGTGATTTATGTTTAACAGAGTTACCAACACCAATGTCCAACTAACTGACCATAGCTACTCACACCCGCCAACATCGGCTAAGGAATAGTGCTGACATTGGTATAGCATGCCAATGTCGATCCACCGTCATTTTCTAGCAATCTTACATTTCCATCTCCCACTTGATATTAAATCTCTCCCTGTGATTTACACATCAGAAAAACAAAACCCTGCTCTCATATAGTTGTCAGTAATACCACTAACAAAACCCTGAAGCAAACCCTTGCTCTGAAAACTAAATTCATCGCTCTGATACTAATTTTTGGGAACTAAACTATGGAATAGTGCTATGATTAATAATAATCTAACTCATGCAAATACGGAAGTAGAAAATTTCCCAAAATCTACAGCAGTGGAAGCATATACTAGAAAATCCAAATAAAAACAAAGTACACACACATAACACAACATGTACCATAGTTCACCCAATGTGGACTACATCCACCAAAGATAGATATCTCAATATATTATAATTAACAAGAGTACAAACCAACTCTTTCATATAAGATTGCAATGCCTCTCTCCCGAGTAACTCCTCATCAAGATCTCTAAATAGATCTACATGAGCGCACTACAACCGTGCCTCCAAACCACCACTAGATCTCACATAACCAAGAACTACTGCACATCCAAACTATGCAACCAAGTTCTCCTCTGAATCTACAAACAAGACCTCTCAAATGGTTCTACCAATTTTCAACCATAACTGTGCACCAAGAAGTAAGTCTCTCCTCCATCACCGCATAAACTCGCAAACAAACAAGAAGACAACCTCCTCTATAATATCTGGATACTATCACGTACCCACAAGCTATCCAATGAGCTACAATACTATATCTCTATGGACCAACAATACAACATGATCTCATGGATCTACAATACAATATATCACAACAACATGTTGATCTACATGAAGAAACCCTATGTGTTTTGCATACTATACAAGCCATTACATTGAGACAGAAATAATACAAAGGAAATACAGTAGAAGACATTACCCTCTTCTCACCATTCAGATGTACCTACCATTTCCTTCTATCCATCTTCTCTTTATGGAAGCTTTGTCTTCATGTAACCCTTTTTCTCTTTTTTCTTCTTTTCACCATCTTAACCAAGGAGAATCAATATTCTTTCTCAATTATACTTCTAACCCTAGTTTTATAGCTTATATAAGCATATACAAACTTATGGAAACTTAGCAATACATTTACAACCCTTAGATCACCTTTATAATAAAATGTTAGATCTAATCCTATGACTTAAATAAAAACAATCACACAAAGGAGACCGATGCCAGTTCACCGATCGATGTCATTTCCTACTAGCCGATCGATGTCGGTTCCTAGGTGACCGCGGTGGCTACCCCACCTACATCGGTTACTATGTATACATGCGAGTTGTAAAACATGCTATTTGTGAAGAAATTCATCTCCACAACTCAACTATGTAGTAAATGCGCTAAAGGACTAAACAAAGTGTGGAATGACAAAAAATGATGGAGCATGGAAACTAATGATGCAAAAGAGCAAAAAGTGATGAGAGTGAACCTAGGGTGTAAACATGTGTGTAGTCATCGATGTGTGTGATGTACCTACATGTTAGTATGAGGTGTTTGTTGCCGCAATATGGTGTTGTTGATGTCATTGTTGTTTTTGTTGTTGGTGACTGCTTGCTTCTCATATACTCGACTGAAGGGGAAGACAATCAAGTAGTCAAATACACATGTATATATGTCAAAAATTTATGTAGAGATGCATGTATATAGTAAAAGCATGTAATGGAAATGAAAAATGTAAAAGGAACATGTGCACCTAATATGTGATGAGAGAAAGGGTGTAGAGAGGATATCTTGTACTATGAGATTTTTTGGTGATCTCATGCCATCATGGCCGAAGAAGTGTAAGGAGAAAGCTGCATTATTCTCCAACCTATAATTACTTCTCGAAGTTTTGTGAAGACATATTTGATCTTGCTTGGTTTTTTAGGACATCCAACGCCACTTGTTGAAGTAGTGTATAGGGAAATCTATTGTATCCTCTAACTTGTAACTTCTCCCCATAATGCTAAAGACAACCATGTCCCGTAAAATACATTGTGTATGGGGTTCATAGGACTGTCCGAACCCACTCATTGTATATAACCCACAATGCCAAGGGCGAAAATTGATTTGAACCGAGCCGATGTAGAAGCGTTGTGTGGTATGTAAACCCCAAATGATTCCCCCCTCTTTGCATGTGCATGCGATGTCATTTGGTAGGATAATGCGGCCCAAAAGAGACCAAACACATATATTGTGCCTGCATGGGGAAAGGAATGTGCTTGGTAGAAACCAAGGTGCACACAAACATGTGGCTATAAATAAGTGTTATTATGAAAAATCTTTGATATAGAAAACATGTGTAAGCTAGAAATAAAGTAAACACAAAATAGACCACCACAAATGGTTCAAACATGGGACACCACTCACGATGTCACAAGATACTCAAGGCCATAATGGTCGTATACAAAAACAAGTGTGCACACCAAACAAAGGGCAAGGCCCACATATAATAGCAATAAAAAAACAAGTACAAACAACAGATAGCCATGGAAGAAATTAATTCAGAAACAATTGTTACACATGAAGCACCCGTTAGCATGTAAAAATATAACCATTGTGTCAAAAGCGTGTATAACCAAGTAAAGGAAAAGTGCTAAGTACAAAATAAAAATATCACCTATAGTATACAAATGTGGATTCCCCCGATCAGCTTATAGGAGTTTGTACGAGGAAATCATCCATGTTGCATGTAAGAGACCTCTATCTGCGATCACGACTAGAAAAATTTGTGAACATGCATGTGTGTATGTATAGATAGATGACATACAAGAAATCTAACTAGCATGTCTAATAAATTGAACATGTATACGCAAATGTAAGCAAGAGTTAAAGCTACTAAGATATGTAATATGTTTTGGATGGATGGAATGGAATGCAAGATGGATTATGGGATCCATGTGCCCCCAAGTGAATGCAGCTTATATGAAGTGAGGTACATTTGATTTACCCCCTCAACAATTAAGAATGAACCATAAATGAGAGTGTCTCATTGGGAAATGGTCGAAGTGCATGTTGTGTCTAACGTGTTGTGATGAGTGTGTATTATTAGTGATGATATGCGACCTATCGATGAAGTATGTGTGACCATTATAGACAAATTTAATATCATGAAAAGATGATCGAAAGAATGATGATGTAGCCTAAATTGTATATCACTACTAGATGAATAAAGAGATTGGTGATGTAGCCTAAATTATATACCACTACAATGTGAAGGGATATGTGACCATTTAGCCTATAGCGTATGTTACTAACCTAGTAATGTGCATGATAGGAGATCGAATGATGAACTCATGAGTATGATAAGGTCCATTTGATTTGTAAACCCTCGACAAAGTATGGATTGAGGAACTAAAGTGCGTCATAGGGTGATGAGTGCAGCGTGTAGAAGTAAATGTAGTGTGTATGAGGAGAATAAATGACCATATGATGAGCTAAATGTATAAATATTCTATGTGTAATATGTCATGCAAGATGTGTAGATAGACTAATAATGAGTATGTGTGCGATGTAGTAGGCATGATGAGTAGTATCTAATGCTAGATGGAATGACAATAGTAGTGTGGCACATGTATGATGAAGATTAGTACGATGTATGACATGTAGATGTGTAAGAGTCAAATGATGTAGACTAACTACATGATGTGTGATGTAAGATGTATGATGTGTGAATAGACATAGTGTGTAGTAACTACTAAGCAGCGTGTGTGGGGGTTCATGTATAGTAAGCCCTCAATAGTCGAGTGTGAACCAAACACAAGAGTGTATCATTAGGTAATGATGATGCTAAAGTGTAGATGAAGATGCCTACGTAAGGATGTTGATGTATGTAAGGATGAGAGATGTACCGGTGTTAATATGAAGGAGGGAAGAATGTGTGAATTCTATTCCCCTAAAGTGTGTGAAATGAAAATGTAATCATGTTATTTTGTCTAAAATATCATCACTTTCAGGGTCATAGTTGAATGGATAAGCATTGTTTACTTGATAAATTATAGTATCTGGTTAATCACGTAATGATCCATTGAGGTGTAAGTTGTACATATCCATGGTATATTCCTCATCAATAACTAGAGGAAGTTTACAACCGTGCACGTACTAATGAGTGAGATTTTGTGTATAACCTAGAAAAGAGCTATTGCAAATGAAGATGCATCCAAAAGGCATACGAAAAGATATATCAATATGATTAGGATCCAATGTACCCCCTATATAAGTAAGCCAAGACTCTCCTAATGTGAGTGGAGAAGAGTGAGGAATACATGATAGATATACCATAAGATGAAATACATGTAAACCATAAGCATCGATAATAGTGATGAAGCCATAATATAGATGAGGATCATGAGTAGGAGGATAAAGGTCCTCAAAAGTGAAACCAAGTTGAGCTAGACCATCATGTGAACATATAGTGACATCGCAAGTAGGATCAAATGGAATATGTTCCCAATATGAATCATTCATGAAAAGTGTGCAAGTAAATGGTGGGCATGCTAATGTAGGTGGTACATGTGAAGGTGAAGGTGATAGTACAACGTCCACATAATGTATAGGACCCGATAAGGAATCATAGCCGTAGTAGTGGTAGTAGTAGTAGTAGGTGGCGTACAAGAAACTGCATCTATCACACAAATAACACCCTCAAGTGGTGGAAAGTGAGGTGGTTCATTCATAGGTTGAGGATCATTTGTAGTATCAGTGCGTGGAATAGGTAGACTAGTATTAGGATCTCATCCTGATATTTGAATGCATTGTGGTCACGAAAAATAGTATACTCAATGCCTTCCTGGAGAAATTTGACATAATGATGTACAATAGAAGTGACAACTTGTATGGCATGAAACCATGGCCTACTAAGTAAACAGTTGTAGGAGACTGAGAAATAAATAACGAAAAAAAGTGGGGATAGTTTTTGGCGCTACAATGATAGGTAGTGTAATGTGACCAACACATAGAAAAACATAACCATCATAAGCACGTAGTAAAACACAAGATGGACTAACATCACGAGTTGAAAGACCTAGGGATTCGTGGAATGACATGGGACACAAGTTAAGCTCATATCCATTTTCAATTAAAGTGTGTATGATATACAAAGGTGGCTCATTTTCAAATGTATGAATATCAATGGGAGGATTAGACTTGAATGCTATGTGTTGAGAAAATGCATCAAAAAATGTTTGATAGAATAAATCAAGATGCATGTAAGAATGAATATGAGTAGAGCAATAATATCTTGAACTATATGCCTTAGATTATGATTTAGAAGCAAACAATCATTGATTGAGATACTCGTGATGAATAAACCCTAGGATGGTATGGATTGAATGAAGATCCTATCAACGTGAAGAGATTCGGGTTCACCAAAATGATTAACTAAAATCTAAATATTTTAGAGTTAATCTAAGAAGTAGAACAGTAAATAAAAGCTAAAATAAATAAGGAAAAGTGAACCAAGAAATCTAAGCTATGAAAATATGAAACCCTAAAGTGCAAGAAGGGTTAGATGGAGCTTAGCTGATTCTATGAGTTTGTTGGACTATGTCGCATAGATTGATAGAGAAACAAGAAGAGGAAATGACTGTGCTAAGGTCCCAAAATCCCAAAATCGTAGATCCGAACAAACCGGGTAGACTGGGGTGCCTGGGAGAGGATCGGAGCGCCTTTGGACACCATAGTCTAAGTTTTGGGCTCCCCGGTCTCAGTGCAGAGGTCCAGAAACCATATTTGTAGGGTTACAAGGTGATGTGAAGCCTTCATTATCTGTCGTGTCAATATCGCTAAGTTGTGCTATATGTCGCTAAGAATCTTTGATGAAGAAGAGACCTGCAAAACCCCAAAACAACCATCAAACCCTAAAAAATAAAAATGCAAATGAAGGGGTCTGATTGTCCTTAGCAGACACAATGGTGGAATTACTAACTGAGTGTTGCATTACATTTCAGACCTGACGTAGTTCTATGTATGTGTGTGAAATCATGACCTAGGTGCTCTTTTTCCAATCGCACTTTGTGAAAGTAACGAGCAATAATTATGTGTAGAAAATGTAATAAAATAGTGGATGGAATAGAATAGACTTCCCTCCTATGATGTGTGATGTAGATGAACAAGCCTTGTCCCTTATGATGGAGCTAGATTGATGTAAATGAAGCCTTGTATGGATGCAACCTTAGGTGATGATAGTATTGCTTAGTGTTTGGTCCCTCATTATGGTCTCATAACTTTATATTTATATGGTTCTCTTGATCTAATTTCGTAATTAACCCCGAAGAGGTCAAACACCAAAAATATAAAATGTTAAAATGGCTAGAAAGTGCCCAAAATATGGAAGTAAAGTGGGAAAAGGATCAAGGCATCCTAATCGGGACCAGGGCACTGTGGGTGCCCAAGGCAGGACTAAAATGACGCAAAATGACAAAAAAATATTGGGCATGCATGTGTGGGAGGTTGGTCGTGACGATAGAAATCAAAGTAAAATGTCCAAATGACGGGGTTAATCAGTATTTTCTTCACTCAAAAACCATATGAATAGTAGGATGATACCGGGACTAAATAATACCCAAAGTGTGTGATTTAGTGTCTACAATGTTCTAACTATAGAACATGAAAATAAAAACTACGGTGTGAAAGAGGTTGAGGAAACATATTTTTGGAGATATCTAAAAAATAAAAGAGTGATCAATCAATACTGTCAATGTCAATAGTTGTTTGCAATTTTAGCTCTTGCACTTTACAGGTAGTTAGAACACAAATAAATGCAAGGGGAATTCACTTATGTGTTTCAAGGGTTAATTTAGAAACAAGGATATGTGGTGTGAACCTAAAATTCTAGGGTAGGGGTTGCATACACAATTACAATTAGGGTTTCTCTGTAGCTATTAGGGAATTGAACAGGGTTTGTCTCTAGCCATGAGGCATGTAGTTTTCTAGGTGTGGACGATGGAGACCTGAAGTATAGTACGAAGTGTGAAGGGTGATAGAATGTGTTTCTAGACATGGTGATGCTTTCAAATGGGAGGGAGGTTTGCTAAGATTGCAACCCTATAGTTTGCATTACTCCCTTGAATGTTTTAATAAATAATTTATAGAAAAGGATATGTCAATTAGACCTTAAACTAAAGGGTTGGGGCTTTATGCAAAATTGTGATTAGGGTTTCTATATAGCTATTAGAAAAACAAAATATAGTTTTCCTCTAAGAACGACGCACGTCATTGTTTGTAGATGTGAAAGATGTAGGTGAAGCACACCTTAGAAGTGTGAAGGGAAATGTGATGTGTTTTTAGCATTGGAGTTTCTCGCTTAAGAGGTGTGCTAAGATGAAACCCAAAATTGATTTGACTTCCTAGGATCAAGTAGGAAGGACACATAAAAGGAATGTTTAAGGAAGACAAAGACATGAATTAAAGACAAAGACAAAGACATGCATGCCCCACGATTATTCCACAAGTTAGAGTGTTCCCCCAAATAATATATGCTATGTGCTCCACATATTTTTCTCGATATCTCTTGCATCATGCACATGAATGCAATTCTTATTTAAAGGGCCCAAAATTTAAAAATGAGGAAGACCTAGTAAATGTTCATTTTTGGTTTTAAACTCAAGAACTTAAAGGGGAATAGGTGATGTCTTAGTAAAAACATGGGAATTAAACACCTACATGTCCCTCACCAATTACCCGACATAGAATTTTCTTACCTAAACAATATATGATATGTGTTCTACTCTATCATCTTGATCTCGCCCATATTATTAACATGAATGCAATTTGTGTTTAAAGGGACCAAAATTAAAAATGAGAAAAACCCAACAAACTTCCCTTTTCATTTTCAAGCTCGAGAAAGTACATGAGAAAAGTTGATGCACAAAAATTCATCGATATTCAAGTCCTTCAAGCAATTGGAAAAATGAGAGAAAGGTGGCTTTTATTTTCCATTTGAAAGAGGGATTTGAACTAATAAAACCATCAAAGTGTACCATGCAATGTATAGGTGGAAAGAGGTTGCTTGTTTTCTTAATTTAAGATCTAATGTGTTTAGTCTATGTTTTAAAGAGTCATGTCTTACAAATTACAAATCATGAAATAATTAGTTACTAAAAATATGCACTCTATTAATAATATTCAAATTTAAATTTGTGTTAAAATGTGTTAAAAATGTGACTATTTTTAGGAGAGAATAATACAATATCATAATTAAATGAACAGGAGCGGATAGATGAATTTTAAATTATTGATGGACGAAAGGAGAGACCAGAAATGTGCGTGGAGTTTCGAGAGGGTAACAACAATCGGTCTTGGGTTGGGGAATTGGTGAATGGCTCACACACATGGACCATTAATTCCACTACTTTTTCCCCTTCTGGGTGAATGACATCCCCAATCTCTATGTGCCTGATCAGATCTTGGATAAATCCACCAAGAGGTATGGGTTAAGTCTAGTTGGGTTTTTATCTAGTGTCGGACCAAAAATAGACCAAGTTAGGGAATAGACCAAAAGGAAATGGAATACCAAGGGTTCCTCGGAAGCCATTTCCTTGGCTAATGAAACTTTTTTATTCATTTTTTGTTTAGATCTTAATCTTTTAGATGTGTTATAGGGGGGCCTCAATTTTTTGGAAAACCCACCATTAATCTATGTCATTGAAGTCGGTGCCTCTATGGAATATTTGGTTCCCTCTTGGCGAAAAAGACACCGAACCAATATGGAAGGATAAATTCTCTCGGAATAAATAGGGCATGTTGAGGTGAGGCCTAGGGACCCTATCACGATTGGGTTGGATGTTAATATGGAATCGTATATCCCTATTCAAACCGGTGGTCCTAGGTTGGGGCCTCAATGGTATGTGTTGCTATTGAGGGAATCGATTTGGTTGGTGGATAGGGGTACCATAACAAGGACTCAAATTTGGGCCAAATGGGAAACTCGATGATGAATGCGAAGATAGATCGGAGGAGGACTTAGATGCTGCAAATGGGTTATAGGAATTTCTTTGAAGGTTTAGATGAGGATGTTGAGGAGTTGGGCGAGATTCAATCCACGTCTTCAATAAATTATATGGCGGTGATAGAGGTAGTAATAAAGGTCATTTGGGTCATGTTGAGGGACCGAGAAATAATGTGCCACTTTAAATGATATAAAAATAGTAATTGTTAGGAAATAAGGATAAAATATGCGCCACTTTGAATGATATAAAAATAAAAGTTAGAATAAATAACACAACATAGGGAAATTTAACGGGTTCACCCATAAACGCCCATGAATCACTTGCTCGAATTAATCCACTCTCTCAATACAATACCCGGCTCAACAAACTCTATAGAATTCACACCCGAATTCAAAACACATATGTAATACATTTACTTGTAACAATTGCTTAAGCAATTTGATCAAAACCGTGGGTATCAAAACCATGGGCAAAAACCATGGGTATCAAAACAATGGGCAAAAACCAAAAACCATGGGCCCAAAAACTTGAGAAACTAATTATGTTAGAAAATGATTTGCTTGGGGCTTCACCCTCAATCCCTCGACCCGCTCACCGGCGAGCGGGACTGCTGCTGTAAAATACCCGAGTGTAACACATGAAGGTGTATCTCAAATAAAAGTCCACAAACATAGAATAAATAACACAACTAAAGCACCCAGTGACCACCTTGGTCATCATGTCTCAGGATTCTCGACCGGTATGAATCTTCTCCAACTTCAACTTATCTTCCTCCAAAGATGTCCTAATGAAGTGATATCTCAACTATATGCTTCGTCCTGGAGTGGAAAGCAGATTTCTTAGCTAGGTGTAGACTATGCAGCTTTACATTCCTCTCGCTTTTGCCCCAACTCCTCAAGTACAATATTTAATGTGGTTCACCCTCTTTACCTGATCACTCATAAATCTACTCACACCTCCCACTACATGGGCAATATCATTGTTTAGCCTAGACACCATAAAGATACATCAAATCACAATCGTATGAGTAATTGCTTAGTGCTTTCTCGTTTCCTAATAGCTACGCCCACTAAGAATCACTTGTTCATATTTTATTACAAATACCTTCTTAATGCATCCACTCTAGTATTCTTTCCTGGGGCAGATTCTTCCCTATTTTCCTACAATTTTACTCGCAACCAACATGTCATCAACATACAAACATAGGATAATTAACTTCCATCCTCAAATTCTTTGGATTATACATGACTTTCTCAATATAAAGACCACATCCAAACTAGACCGAAGCTTGTAATTTTCTTTCCTTAATACTCCAAACATTTAAACCCAAAGTCATCACCACCATAACCAGATGAAAGTACATTTTTCCTGATTTAGCCTCTAGCTTTTCCTCCTCCTATCATCCTTGTCTATATGAACAAACACCTCACATCCAAAGACTCCTAAGAAATGAATAATCAACTTTCCACTACCATACCATGCCTCCCTCCTCACCGTAGGAAGTATGCCTCCCGGATCCAAGGCACTTTTTCTTGGATGAGGGTCCTCTATTTTTTGTCAAGTATCATATAAACCCAAAGCTCACCGCTTCTACCCAAAAAAAGAAAGAAAGACTCTAAGAAATGATGTAACCTCATGCTCCTAAGGCACGCTCCATTATTCACTCACCGCTTCCCAAAAAAAGAAAGAGGTAGTCTCAAGCATGTAACCTCGTTCATCCTTGCATCCTTCTCGCTGTGCTTCCATAAGCTTCCTGAATCCGCAATGTTTCATACCCCATTCTCATGCGGAGTTCCCGAACTATCTTTTCTCGCGGATTCCATTCTTAGAACAATAATCATTAAATTCATCACTATAATACTCCTCCATTATCTAACCCGAGACATTTTAGCTTAAGACTTGTTTCATTCTCTACCAAGGCTTTCCATTTAACAAAAGTGTCAAATACATCGATTTTGTTTCTAATACAATAAACCCAAACTTTCCTTATCAGCATCATCAATAAAATTAACATAATAACTTGAACCCCCAAGAGATGATACATCCGAGCTGCCCCCACACATCGAATGTACCACTCTTAACTTACTCTTTTCTTCGTAGGTCCAACCTTGAGAAACCTTACTCACTTCTATTTCCCATATATGTATTTCTCATAAATCCAAACTTGTTTCGTATATCCAGAAAATTCTTCTTTATCATGTTCATGCCCTTATGGCTCATATGACCGAGCCTATAGTGCCATAATGTTGTATTTGTATCTCGATGCCATGCCACAAGATTACAATCATTAGTACTATCGTTGATTAAATACAAGGTTCCAACCTTCTTACCTCTTGCCACCACAAGAGCACCCTTGGTAACCTTCCAAGAGTCAGCTATAAATATCACAGTACAACCATTACTTCCCAATTGCCCCGCCGATATCAAATTTCTCCTTAATGTAGGCACATGTCTGACATCCTTCAATATCCATGTATTCCCATTCTGCATCTTAACATGAACAAAACCTTTTCCAACTATACTGCAAGGCTCATCATCACCAAGAAAAACATGCCCAAAATCCCCTTGAACATAATCAACAAAATAATGCCTATGTGGAGTAGCATGAAAAGAACCCTCGAATCTAAAACCCAAGATTCAATAATATTATGCAAAGAAAGAATCAAAGCATCCTAACATACATTACCCGATACACATTTGCCTCCTTTTTTTCTTCCTTTGTTTCTTCTTATCCCGAAGCTCCCAACATTCCTTCTTTCGCATGCCTGCTTTCCACAATTCCAACATACAATCTTGTTCTTAGATTTTGACCTTTCCGATCTTTTGATTTTCCATGGTTTCCTCTATTCTTCTGTCTCCCTCTAGTTTCCACTTTCAAAGCATTCCTCAAGTAGAAGATTCCTCTGAGATTTTTCTTTGCATTTCCTCGCTTAGAATCACCCTACAACATCCTCAAAATTCAACTTTGAGTTAGGCTGAACCGAGTTACTTACCGCCATTACTGTGCTATTCCAACTCTTAGGTAAAGAGCACAAAAGTAATAAAGCCCTAACTTCTTCATCAAATTCTATTGAAACAAGCTAGCATATTCACAATCAGTATTGAAATCATTTAAATGATCTCTACTAAACTATTCTCGACATCTTCATATTAAACAACTTTTCATTAAAAATATCTTGTTAGAGGCAGAGGGTTTTTCATAGAACTTCCTAATGCATCCATTAGATATTTTGTAGTCTTTTCCTTTGAAACATTAAATAATACCGAAGATGCAAGACACAAATGGATTGTCCCAAGTGCCTTCCGATCCAACAAATCCCATTCTCGCATCTCTGTCATACTCAAGGGTTTTTCACCTTCTCGAGATAACTGAGTATAAAGAACCTTCGATAAAGGTAATCTTCCATCTACATCTTCCAAAGACTCAAATTCTACCCGTTGAATTTATCAACCCTAGATCTTCCATCATCTACCATAGCTCCCACTCAAGTTAAAAAAATTTCCCTACATTCAACACTTCAAAGCAAACCAAACCAGGATCGATACCAATTGTTAGGAAATAAGGGATAAAATATGCGAATAATCCCTTACGTAATCGCAACAGAGAAACTAATATATAGAAAATATTACATATCTCAAATAAAAGTGCGAATAAATAACACAACACAGAGAGACAAGATTTAATGTGGTTAACCCAATTTGGGCTATGTCCACCAAGAATCACTTGCTCGATTTTATTACAAGCCTCCACTCTCTCAATACAATACCTAGATCCGTTTGGAGCTATGCTCAACAAACTCTCTGAAATTCACACCCGAATTCAAAACACATCTGTAATACATTTACTTGTATATCTATCATATGCATAAGACCATATATATAGACAATTGCTTAAGCAATTTGATACAAAACCATGGGTATCAAAACCATGGGCAAAAACCGTGGGTATCAAAACAATGGGAAAAAAACTGAAAAACCATGGGTCCAAAAACAACCCATAATGGTTATCCATTACCCATGGGTTAATAAACCACCCATGAAAATTTGCTTCGGGGGCTTCAACCCCTCGAGCCCCCTTCCATCGGGGGGCTTCACCCCGAACCCCCGACCCGCTCACCGGCGAGCGGACCGCCGTAAAAATACCCGAGTGTAACACATAGAAGGTGTACCACACTTTACATGAAAATAGGCTCCACAAACATAATACAAGTAACTCTAAATGGCTATGATCGGATGGACCAAGCGGTGCCTAATGCTTTGGTTAGGAAGGAGATGTAGAAACAAAATTGTGCACTTTGGGTAATTATCTAGTCTTGATTACATATTACTATTCATATGATTCCTAAGTAAGAAAAGTACTAATTAACCCATGTCTTTGGACATATTTTCTTTCTTTCTACTGCCATTTTTGGTCTTGCTTGGTTTGATCTCTCGACCCTTCGCTTCTTTGAGTTTGGACATCAACGCCCATCCAGATGTCGGCGTCAGTTCCTCATCCCCTCTAGACACCCCATACCTCTTTGTACTTTACTCACATATTTTAGGTCCTTTCTAGCCATTTGAGCATCTTATATTTTTGGTATTCATCACTTTCGGTGTTAATTACAAAATTCAAGAAAGGGAATCATATAAATATAAAGTTATGTGATCACAATTAAGGACCAAGCACTAAGCATTAGCTTTCACCACCTAAGGTTGCATCCAAAGGTTATTCAAGAGCATCAAAGCATGCATTCTAAAGCATCCATTCAAGGGAAAGGGACTACATTATCCTACATAAAATTCATAGGAGGGGATTCTATTCTATTTCATGTACACATCTATTACATTTATTTACATCTAGCTACTTTTCTTTCTATCAAGTGTGACACGCACAAGAGCCACCTAGGACACGATTCTCGCATAGACACACACATAAAACTACATTGGAGTGTCCGAGATGTAGTGTAATTATCATTCATAAGATCATGAAAATCGAGGAAAATTCAACCCCTCATTTTGCATCTTTTTTTAGGATTTGATGTTTATTTCGTGGTTTTGTAGGTCAATACTTAATTGCAGGTTTCCAGCGAGCTTGGTGATCATTGTGTGATCTCATAAGCGACTAAAGGAAAAGGACAACGAACAACTCGCAACTTGGAAAAGATTATTTTATGACCTTTTTCACATCACATGTGCCTATTTATGGTCAGTGATGCCCGTAGGTTCCCTTGCCCTTTACGGCACCCCGATCAAGCTTGTTCCTCCATATCTGCACTTTCATGTGTCTTTATGTAATTATCGTACCTCTTTTTCATTAGATCAACACTTTAGCACAGTCCATATTTCACTACAAATTAGCTAAGGATCTTCTTACCCTCTTTGTAACTAGGGTTTCAATTTTTATCGCTTAGCTTTCTTGAGTTAATTTTTATACTTAGTTGTAGTATTGATTTACCGCTACAATAGCAATCAGATTAGGCATATTATCCACATTTTGCTTAATCATTTTGGTGAACCCGACGATCAAGTCCACCTCCTCTCTAGGGATTTTTCTTTTCTTATCAATATGGCTTAATCTTATGGTGAATTCACTGAATCCCATCTCAAATACCTTAATGATCATATCGATAAGCATCCGCAGGATTTATACTTGATTTTATTCTTTGCTCATGAGAAAGCCACTAATCTCGTGGAGCTTAATGCTTCTGCCACTATCCACACTTCCATTGTTCCTCAACCACCTGCCTCTACTCTTCCGCATACTTCTTTTGTTATTTTTATATTCCTAATCCCACTAATCATTTCACTCCACCTCTTATTTCTCATGCATGCCAAGTCTCTTCCACTAGTAATCAAGATTTATCCTCTCTTTACCAAGATCTCCAAGTTCAAATCCATCAATCGTAATAATAGGTTACTTCTCGTGCTTCTCCATCTTTGGATTTCATTTATTACTTCACACCCCATCCGTGCCCATTATTTCCTCTTGCCCACTTCCTCCTAATTTTTCACCCCCAAGCTTCCCATTTTCAATGGGCATGGTGACCCACAAGAGCATCTACGATCATTTCATGTGGCATGTCTAGATTTTGTGGATGATCATATTCTCTTAGCTAAGCTCTTTCCCCGTAGTCTTCAAGATTATGCAATGCATTGGTTTTATGACCTACACTGTCCACTTAGTAACATATTTCATGCATCTAGCCGATGCTTTTCTCACTCATTTCTCTATCAATATCAGCTTTAAGATCTCATATGCTCAACTCGCACAACTTAAACAAGGATCTAATAAAAATTTAGCATATTATGTCTTATAATACAAAAACAACATAGCTAAGATGTCTAATGTTCTTGTGGACTCTAAACTTCAATATTTATTCATTCAAATTCTATTACTGCCTCTTCAGAAGAATGTTCTCTTTGAGACATCTCCATCATTTGATCAACTATGCCATACTCTTAAGCTACGTGAAACTAAACTCTTATCTATAGGAAAGATTAAGTATCAAGAACAAGCTTCATCTTCTATGCGCTTTCAAAGTAAATCAAATTTCAAGCCATCAACCAAACTTGTTGAAACAAAAATCACCATCAATTTTGTCTCTAATACTAGGGAACTTCAATGGCAAGCGCCTAAGCGCACATATACAAAGCTAACTATTTCTCCCCATATTCTACTATCGTAGCTTATTGAAAGAAATCTTATCACAATTCCTTTGCCACTTAATTTAGATCCATATCATCCTAAAGGTCACAATTATGATGAAAACATCAAATGTGACTATCATCGCAGTGTTGGGAGTTCTACTGATCGATGTTTCAAACTTTGAAATCTCATTCAAGATCTTCTCGATAATAATGCACTTGAGCTTCTAGAACCTACGGATTATGTGCCTATCAATGACAATCAAAATATTAATATCTTTAACAATATTCTATCAAACATGACAAACAAGTGGTTGATTCCTCAGCTAATCATACATATCGCGTAGTGCCTCCTCTTGCATCGGGGCTCTTGATTTCCTAGTTTCTCATACTGACATTTCTCCACCAATTATTTCTTTCTCTGATCATGATTATCATGTTACATTCTCTTCTAATCACTTGCACATTAGTGCTTCTATCGATCCATTTCTATCAATAACACTAAATTTGATCCATCATGGCTCATCATCGTGTGTTATACTACACGTCTTGTCACTATCGATATCCATTCTCACAAATTTCATATCCAATCCCTAACTCATATGGGGTTGTCAAGCTTTAATTCATTTTCAGTCCTCTCACCATGTTTTTACATTTTCTTGTGGCACCAACAATTCAAGGGTGTGACATGCTCTTAGGTCTCAATTAGATTCACATATCTCAATCCATCATATCCATGAATCACTTACATCTGAAATTCATTCACAATAACCAAGTCATCTCTATCAATGGTGTGCCACCATCCACTCCATAGTCGTATCCTCCTTTTGAGGTTATTATTTCATCACCTAGAGTATCTAGGGCCTCATTGCCTCTCGAAACTAAAGCACGACCACTTCTAGCTCACATATTTGTAAAACAACCTACATGGTCTCATTGATCTACTAGTCCATCACATTAATCTAGATCCATCACTAGGAAATCTCCCTCATCTAGTCATACTTCACCACTTTTTCACTCCACGAGGGTGTCCATCACCTCCAAACTCGCTTCACATAGGTCTCCATCACCTCCACATTTTATTACACAAATATTCCCACCATATACTCATCGGTTGCATGCATATAGGCTTCATTCACTTGCACAACATCTATCTCATATACCACCACTCTTAGAGCATGATCACACGCCTTTATCTCCACAAGCATCGGGTGGAGGACCCTCATCTTTCACTTTTATCGATAGCACATTCATCATCACACACTTGGGGGCATCACACCTATTTCTCCCCCTAACATCAACAAGTATCTTATTTTCTCATCACTTCACATCTAGTCTATCACATACACATTTTACATCTTATACACGCTAGTATCATCATTTTCTAATGACACATGCTTATGCTATGGTTCACACTTAATTGTTGAGGGTATCTTATACACATGAGCCTCAAACACTACACACTACATGCTTCACACATCACGTGTTCATCTCCTTCTCGTAACATCTATTGTGAACTATACATAATGCACACTCTACACATTTATGATATATCTTCTTGACATCTACTTTCACACGTTGCGGTCATTACCCTATGATGCACTCTAGTTCCATGGTCTATATTTGATTGTTGAGGGTCTACATCTTAAATGGACCTCATTAGAATCATGTATTTCATAACTCACTCATCTACTCACACTCTTACACTCTACACTTTGCACTTTGATGATCACATCTTTCTAGTACACATTTCATACCATTTCCCAATGACACACTCTCATTTACAGTTCACTTGACTACTGAGGGGGCATAAATAAATGAATCTCATCTCATACATCCACACTCAATCTAGGGGCACGTTGCTTCTATCACTCACTTTATGTGAGCTAGGAAATACACCGATAACAATAAATTAAAAGCAACTAGCCGAAACCTCCTCCTTCACGATTCCTTAGCAAACCTTAGAATGGGTAATGAAGTATGGATGAGCCTCGATTCCATGAAATTTGGTTGCTTCCCTCAATCGAAAGCAATTCCTTCTCTGCAACAAGATCAACTTACTTTGCACCAATGGATAAAGGGGATAATGGATTTGGGATGATCAAAATGGGGCTATTTGGGCATTAGAGGATGAGTTAGAGGGATGTTCTATGCTCAAAGGATGCAAGAACTCTAACAGGATATTCAAGCTTATTCTGAAAGAGGGGGGTGAGGCTCTATTTATAGCCTAGAAGTGGGATTAATTCGGGGGTTTAGAGTAATCATGATTATGGAAAGTAAGCATGATTAGGTGAGTGGGAGCATGATTAGGTGGGTGGGAGACATGAGGAATATTTGTCTTGTGGGAAAGATTGGGTTTAGTTTAGGGGTTAAAATAGATTAATTAATCGATTAACATCGATTAATTCAATGTGCATTTTGTGGGAAATGGAATGGTGAAATTAATTGATTTAGGATAGGTGTGAAATTGGGGTGTCTACATTTTCCCCTCTTTGGAAGGGTACTATGAAAGTAGTGTCCTTTCAAAGAAAGTAGACGAGATGGATGAATATGCCTTAGGTAGAAGGATTAAATATTTTGAAGAGATTCTTCTTAAGGAAGGTGTTCCTTCGATAAGAAGTTATTAGAGGAAGAAAAGAGAAAGCATTCTCTAAGAAAGAAGTAGAACAAAATTTCACTTGTAAGAATGGGGGAAGAATTCAATCTACTTTTGCTAAGAAAAAGTAGAGAAAATGTTTGTTGGGGAGAGTAGAAGGTGGTAGGTGATGGATGTCATGGTATCCTCAAAGAAAAAAAAATTATGGGAAGAGGTGATTAGGGATAGATGTGATGATTCCCCCTTAAGAGGGTTGACAAGGATGGAAGATAAGATAGAGCTCTCAAAAGGAGGAGAGGTTAATTATGCAGAGTGGATGACAAGAATGGGGTGGAAGAGAAGGGAATGACTGCATTGCACAAATGGGGAAAGGATTAAATCAACCTTGAATGCTAGGTTTTAGGATGTGTTGAAATACGTAATGAGTAAGAGTGGAAAGAGAAAGAGGAATGGACAGGAGTAGTGGTTGATTATGAGAAGAGCAAGAAAAGTCAAAGGTGAAGTAGAAAAGGGTATGGAATAGAGCGGATAGAGACAGAGGAGGAGAAAAAATAAATGAAAGAGGTAGAAGGGAATAAGAGAGAGTGATGATAGGGGAAGAAGGTAATGATGAAGGATAATAAAGAAGAAGACAAGAAAATTACAGAGCAGAGGGTGAAATTATGAAAAAAAGGGGGAGAGAGATTCAAAATTAAGGGAGTGGAAAAATGAAGAAGGGTGAAGGAGATGAAGTGAGATAAATTATGGAAAACGAAAGATATGATAAAGCTAAGAAAATTAATAAACTATAGAAGTAGAGGTGAAGAATAAAAGGGTATGGAGAATGAGGAAAGACAAACAAGAAGGAGAAGATGAGATGAGAGTAGGGGGTAAAATTAGGAAAAATGGAGAGAAGGATGGAAAAATGAAGGAGATGAGGATGATGAAGAATTTAAAGAAGACGAAAGAGGAGGTAGAATAGAGAAAAGAAAGAAACTATGAGGGACCAGAAAGTGTGGAGAAGATTAGAGAAAAGAAGAGAAACTAGTATAGAATGATTGAAAAGGTAGGGGTGATAGAGAAAGGAAGGGGAGGGTAGGAGGGAGGTGAAAATGATGGGGGAAGAAGAGATGATAGAGTGGATACAAGGAGAATATTGAAGGAACTCGGTCATCATGAGGAAGACCAAGGTAAATAATATGGAACAGATCACATGGAAATGCATGTGGAGGGTGGGATGATAAAAAAGATGGGATAACACCGAAGATTCAGTTATCAATGGGGAAGTAAGAAGGAAGCACGAGGGAAAAGGGGGAAGAATATGATATAGAGGAAGTGAAATAAAATGAGGAGTGGGAAGGAGGGGAGGACAACATAGAAAATGATGTAGAAGGAAGGAAACCAAGAATGGAGATATTTGGTGAAGAGTGAGAAGTATCAGGAATGTAAAGAGAAGAAAGAGGGGAGGAATGACACGGATTGGAAAAGATGTGGAGATGCGTGAAATGAGGATAAGAGGATGATGAGAAAATAGACAGAGGGTGTATGATGAAGACAATAAAGATATTGAAGAGGGAGAAGGGAAGATGGAGAGGTGGGGAAGAAGTGACAAGAAAGGGTGGGAGTGGAGAAAAGGGAGGGGAGGGAAGAGATAATGGGGGATAGAAGAGGCGCCCAGTGAAGGGACATTAGGGAAATTCCACCGATAATTATCAGCGTGGACAAGGGAAATGGAGAGATGAAGAGGAAAAAGAGAATGGAAAGAGAGAAGAGGTAATGCCAATGAAGGGACATTAGGGGAATTCCACCAATAATGATTGGTGGGGAAAGATGAGAGGAAAAGTGAAGAAAGGTAAAAATTAAATGAGGAATGGAAAAGGCAACACCAATGAAGGGACATTAGGGAAATTCCACCGATAATGATCAGTGTGCCCAGAGGAAGGAAGGAATGAAGAAAAATGGAGAAGTTCAAAGAGAGTGAACAAGGCCGTGCAAAATGAGGATGAGTGAATTTTAGGAAAGTCCACCAATAATTATTAGCATGGAAATAGAATATGATGATGAAAGAATGTTAGGGAATACCAAAATGGTGGTGGGTAAGCATGAGGGTAGATATGTGGGAGAACTCAAGAAGATGAAATGAGAAGAGTGAAGAAAATGTGAGTGATAAGTTTGTGACAAGGTGAAGGCGAGGAGAGGATGTGGAGGATGAGGATGAATGGGGTGAAGATGAAGAAACAAGACATGAAAATAATGGCAAAAATGGTATGAAGGATGATGGATCAAGAAGGAGAAAATGGGGAAAGGAACATGATTACATGTGGAAGATAGTAGATGCACTCTGATATGATAGGTTGAGAAAGGATAATGGTAGGAGGAAAATGTGGTTGGTAGGGGAGACCAGAGGAAGAAATGATCAATGGAGGGAACGAATAATGAGGTGAGGGAGAAGTCTAGAATGACAAGTTCAACTTAAGGAGGACCCTTAAGTAAGATTGTCATGTGATGGAAGTGGTTAAGTAATATTTCCAAGCGAGGGATGATGGAGATGAAAAGTGGGAAAGTAGGAGGTGGTGTTTGCAAGAATGAAAGAGGAGGTGAGAGGATGTGATGATGGGGACTGACGAGAAAATGTGGATGGTGAGAATGTGGAGTGATGGGGGAGTGTAAGATGTAGATCATCCTTAAGAGGGACTCTTAAGTAAGATCACCATGCCACAAGAGTTTTTAAGTAAGATCACCAAAATGACAAAGTGATGATATGGAAGGGGAAAGATAAGAATGTATTGGGTACAGGGGTGGAATGGTTGGTTGGAGAAGATGATTATGATGAGGGGTGGGAGAAATAATATGGAGGAAATATTATGGGATGGGGAGGTCCAGAGGGCATATCAACCTTAAGATGGACTCTTAAGTAAGATTTCCATGTGACAGGGGATGGTTAAGTAGGATCACCAAGCCAAGAAGAAGAATGATGGGAAGAAGTAAGTGATTGATGGAGTTGGTGGGAAGAGGGTATGACAAGATGGACTAAAGGGGAACCCTCAAGTGAATTTTTCATACTGTGAGAGTGTGTAAGTAAGATTACCAAGTAGAATATGGATACTAGAAAGAATGAGAAAGGGGTGCATGGTGGAAGCGATAATGGAACAAGAGGTGAAAGGAGGTGATAACAAGGAAGGAAGGAAGGAAACAAAGGAGTGTGACTTAAATGGATGGAGGAACATATGCGGTGTAGGATGGAGAGTGTGAAGGGAATCCTTAATTGGGATGCCCACGTGGTGAGAGGGATGAGGCAGAAATGATAAGTGGAAGAGGCGGAGCGGAAAGATGTGTGTGGTGGTGATTGTTGTCTGATGAAAGAAGAGATGGTGGAGAAGTTTCTACAACGGGAAGATCTTAGGAAGAGGGTATACCTCAACCAAGAGTCCCACATGGAAGGGGTGATTAAGTAATATTTTCAAGATGAAAGTGGAAGAGTGAAAGGGAAGAACACAAAGTGGTGAAAGGGGACAGGAATGGTGATAAGGGTGATGTGGGGATAAGTGGCGGATGAGTAGAAATGAGGAGTGAGGATGAATGGATCAAATATAGGGTGACCATGGTGGGGGATGAGGATTTACTTGGATAGTGAATGCTACTTGAGAAAGATCCTCAAGTAGGATTCCCAAATTGGGGAATGTATTAGCACTGGTGAATGGATGGGGTGAAAAGTAAGATTTTGATCATGTAGGAAGATACTCACGTGACGAAAGCATATTAATTTTAATATAGCACATAACAGGATGCATCATGAGATAAAAGATCAAGATGAATACACTGTAATATGCATGAGAGCATGTGACAGAGGCCATCAACAAGGTATGATGCCCCGTATGATATACAAGTGTAAGAGAACATAGACAAAGGCCATAAAGAAGGTATGATGCCCCGGTATGATATGCAATCACATAATAGAAGTATATTAGAGAAACACTAGGATACATAAAATCAAGATGCCCCCGGTAATATATCAAGATGCAAAAAAAAACATTTAATAACTTGTAACTAGTAATGCAACACAAGAACCAGTAGACATGTCCTAATTTTTTCCACATTTATGATTGATCGATGTGCCCCCAAGCATGGGTACAAGGGTGTAGAATGGATTGGGTCATTGTCCTCAAACAAGGAAACAATGAGACCTGATTTTCCCAAACGAGGATTCACGCGAGGGGAAGTGGTTTGAATTTGATAGTCATAAGGTGGTTGGAACATTTGTTGGGGATAATAGTTCAAAGGATGAATTGTGTTGATTATTAATTTTTGGGGTTTTGATGGTTTTACATTTTTTAGAATTTTGTGATTTTTATATGTTTTTGGGATTTTGAAGAGTTTTCAAATGTTTTTGTATTTTGGAGATTTTCTAATGTTTTTGGATTTTGAGATTTTCTAATGTTTTTTTGGATTTTATACTATTTTGGAGATTTTTTTGGAAATTTATGGACCAAAATGCAAACTTCTTATGAGAGGTGATAAACCAAGGTATCATCCGTATGTACCGTGTTCCTCATGGTAACTCATGCTTCGAATAATACAAAAATTCTCACTCCATTGGCAAGATATGTTGGTGATGATAAGATGAAAATAATTCCAGCTCCATTCTTGACTCCACGCAACTAGTAAGATGTGAGGGCTCATCACCAAGAATCAAGAAGGACACAAGATGTAGATAATGAATATAGAGACAAGTGTTAATAATAATCCATTTGGGAAATTGTGACTCAATTCTTCTTAAGGTTACTGAACCATTTTCAAAATGAATTTCACTTTATAGGTCACGTACTAGACTTAGATAGTTACATGGCCTACTGATTGGTAAGATATGAGGTGAAGGGATAGTTCTCTCTTCACTTAGGCATATAAATTACTTCTTTGGGGATTTAATAATTATAAGCACTTTCAGATTTATAATATTTTTATTTTTAATGAATCCCTATGCCTTTCCCCATGCTACTAGTAAGAAGCAAGGGCTCATCACCAAAGGCAAAACATAGGTGAGTAAATAAATTGATTTCTTTGTTTTTTTAAGTTTTGAATTTTTGAATGTTTTTGTAACATTTTTATGCTTTGTAATTTATGAATGACCCTCTACGCTTTGCCCCATGCCACCAATAAGAGGCAAGGGTTTATCACTGAAGACAAGACATAGATGAGTAAGGGCACCTCACTCTATTCCCGAAATCGACACTACTAATAAGAAGTATGGGCTCAACACCAAAGACTATGAAGGAAGAAAGGTGTGACGATGAATTATTCACAATTTATTTACTTTTACAATAGTGCTTTTTATTTTGGAAGGAACGTCTGCCCCCAATCTCATCCCCACATGACTAATAGGACGCGAGGGTTCAACACCAAAACCGAGTTGGGCATCAATCGAATTGGGTAAAGAAGTTTAGAGCTTTGTTGTGAAAGAGAGAATTTATTTGAAGGGGATATATTACCATCAGTAAGCTTCTAGGTATGACCATAGGTGAAAGCAGCTGAAAGTGGGAGACATTATAAAAAGTATGATACTCACAAAACTTAATAGGATCTATATTAACACTTGTCTCATGATGATGAATATGAAGATGTGATTTTGATAATGAAAATATTTGCCAATGGAATGAATGATTTTAAATTATTCGAGATGAGTAAGACAAGGAACAATGTACAAGTAGTTATCTCCTGAGAATAGAGAGTGCCTCAAGAATAGAATTTCTTTAAATGTACTTTGCATTCATCGGTTCGTCAAGTTCTTGACCATCTTTAGTGGCCAATTTATAGGCTCCAGCCAAATTTAGTTGTAATTACATAGGGTCCTAACCAATTAGGTTCAAATTTTCCTTTTTCTCACTCTTTAGTGGTATTATTTTGATTTTCTTTGAGAATGAGATCACCAACCTCAAACTCTCTGGGTTTTAATTTTTTATGATAATTGTGTTGTAGCCGGTTTTGATAGACTTGAAGATGATTGAGGGCGTTAAGTCATTTTTCATCAAGAAAATCAAGCTCATTAAGTCGTGATTGTTGATATTCATCTTCATTAATTACATCTTTAAGGGATATTCTCAAGGATGGGAGTTCAACCTCAACAGTAAAATGGCTTCACAACCATAAACAAGGGAGAATGGGGTGGCTCCTATAGGTGTGCGGTAAGCCCAAAGAGCAGGGTAAATTTGAGTGTGCCAATTTCATCCATGTGTATTGACAATTTTTTCCATGATGGATTTTAAAGTCTTATTGGTTGCCTTTGCTTGGTCATTACCTTGGGGTAGTATGGAGTAGACCACTTAAGTTTGATGTGGAAACATTTGGCAAGGTATTTTACATCCTGTTTTTAAATGATTTCCCATTATCTGTGACAATAGAGGATGGAATGCCAAATCGACAGATGATATTGTTAAAAATGAACTTTGATATTTGGCTTCTAGTAACATAGGTGAGAGGCATAGCTTCTACCCATTTAGTGAAGTAATCGGTAGCGGTAATAATGAACTTATGTTCGTTGGATGATGTTGGTATGCTTTTATCGATGATATCGAGCCCCATTGAGAGAAGGGTCATGGTGTGGTGATCAATTGTAATGCTTGAAAAGGTGCATGGATAAGGTTTCCATGTTTTTGACAAGCTTGACATCATTTGACAAAATGAAATGCACCATTTTCCATGGTGGGCCAATAATACCCAACACCAAGATTTTCTTGGCTAAAGCCATATCATTTGTGTGCGCTCCACAGATACCAAAGTGGAATTTGGTTAAAATGCTAGAGGCCTCCTCCTGATTAAGAAATTGGAGTAGGGTGCCATCGTAACCTCGTCTATAGAGAGTGTATGCTAAAATGGTGTAACGAGAGGTATATTGTGCTAAAATATGTTTATGAATTGGTTTCATGTTGGTAGGAAACGATTTGTCACAGATGAAGGTGTAAATATCATGGTACCAAGGGTTATTTGGACCCACAATTTCACATATCATAGTAGTTTCAGGTAGATTATAGGTAGGCATTAAGAGGTGTTCTATAAGAAAATGTGCTTGGGGTTGATTAGATGTGATTTCTAACAAAGATCCAATAGTTTCCATGGCATCAATGGATTTGTTACGAATTCTAGGGATTTGATCAAAACTAATCAATCGAAAATAGCTTTGGAGGCTATCTACCATGCACTTATATGGAATAATTTTTTCATCCTTGACCTGGTATTCATCAGTAACTTGTTTAATGATAAGTAAAGAGTCACCAAATATAGCCAACTCTTTAAGGTTCCAAGATATAGCGAGTTTTAATCTTGTTATGAGAGCTTCATACTTTGTGATATTATTGGTACATGGGAATGCTAATCGAAATGACTTGGGGATAACATGTTTGCCAGGTGTGATAAGAAAAATATCAGCTCCTGATCCATTAAGGTTACAAAATCCATCAAATAATAAAGTCCAAGCTAGTACGATGTCTATGTACAAAATATCTTCGTCAGAAAGGTAAAATGAAGGGGTTCTGTTTCGGGAAGAGGTGCCTTAACAAGTTGGTCTGTGAGGGCTTGTCCTTTAATTTATTTCTAAGGAATGAACTTGACATCAAATTCACTAAGTAGGATGACCCAACTAGACATTCTTCTTGTGAGAATAGGTCGAGACAAGATATACTTGAGGGGATCAACCTTAGCGATCAATTTAGTTGTGTGATTAAGCAAGTAATGACATAACTTATGGAATGCTGAAAGTGACTACCAAGCATACTTTTTCAACTTGGGAATATCATACCTCATGTTCAATAAGTGTTCGAATAAGGTAATAAATAGCATGTTCTTTTTCTTGATCATTGTGTTGTGCTAGAAAAGCTCCTATGGCATGCTTAGTGGTAGATGTATAAAGTAGCATGGGTTTATCTGCGATTGGTGACATAAGGACAAGTGGGATGGAAAGGTATTCTTTGAGTTTAGTGAAAGAATCTTGGAAATCTTGGTTCCATTGAAACTACGCATCTATTTTAAGTAATTGTGTAAAATGATGACACTTATCCTCTAGTTGTGATATGAAGCATCGAATGGATTGGATTTTTCCTTGGAGACTACGTAATTGTTTGAGATTTTGGGAGGAGGAATTTCCATGATGGCTTTGACCTTTATGGGATCAACTTCAATACCTCTTTTCAAAACAATAAACCCTAATAGCTTTCCAGAAGTTACCCCGAATACACATTTCTTTGGATTAAAAAGAACTTTATGTTGATCTACGTTTCCAGCTTAATGTCCAGATGATTGTATGAGTAATCAAGAAACATGAGACCATGTTGAGTATATAATGGCTTAGTACCTTGGAGATGGAGATGGATGATACGGGCGCAAAGAAAGCAAATGCATGATATCAAGAAGCTAGATCTACAAAACTAAACTAGATAAGATTAGAACACAATATGCGGGGTTTCCCAGACGGTGCCGGTTCCAAGAGGATTTCAACTCCCTTGGAGGATGTCAACCCCGTGTCAGACAAGATAATAATAGATCGTGAATAGTAGTAAAAATGACAAGCAAATGGAATAACAAGAGTACTTAGCTCATGTCCTGCTATGGAAATGAACCGGGCATCAAGATGGCAAGATAAGAGACACTGTCAGAGATTTCTTCTTCTTTTGTCTAAAAATATATCCTTCTTTTCTAAGTCTTCTCGTTCTCTTCTTTTGAAAAATGTCTCTCTCAAATATGGGGAAAACCCCATATTTATAGCTTAGATATGAGACTAAACTGTAGGTTAGATGATACCCAGGGTGTAGTAAAGTAACCTGAGTTAGGGATGTGATGTGATCATGTGGGTCCCATATTTTGACTTATTAGGAAAAGTGGGGGACATGATTTGAATGGGAGGGTGAGATAAAGATTTCATTTTAAAAAGAAGGTGTCGGATGGGTGCATTTTGAATTAAATAATTTGTGAGAGATGGGGGATGATTCCAAAAATTGAATTATCAAATGGGTCCATACAGAGCCCATTGATAATCAATCAAATAATATGAACAAATAGATAATATTTTATTTAACTTAAGATAAAGAGAAACATGGATGGAAATTACGTGCATGTAAAGATTACTGAGAGGAGTTATACCGAAAATAGGTGTCTACATTTGCCCCTTTTGTTGAGTGGTTTGCGATAGCAAGCCACGAGACAAAAACAAAAAGGGTTAGATGAAAGATGTGTCTGAGGATGGATGAAGACATGACCAAAGGCAAGATTCCCTGGCAAAAAAGAATCACAATAAATAAAAAAGGTATGGCGGTGACTTCAATATCACATCGGTAGAGGACAATTGCGGTCTCAACGAGACAGATGACATTGTTTTACATACTAGTGAGTGGGTGAAGACCATGCAGCAGATGGATGTAAACCAAGATGACCATTGGTCATAGGAAAACATCAAAATATGTGCAACTAAATGCGAAAGATGTGTGCAATCCTTTGTCTGTGAGGAATCATGCAAAAAAATCATGCGTCCACAAAAGGGACGAAGATGAAGATAAAGATTCCCTAACACAGGGCACGAGAAAGACAAAAAGTGAGTTATATGTGTTGATAAGTACAAGGATGAAAAGGGTGCACCATGATAGGGCACGAAGATGACATAATGGGAGATATGTGTAAATAAAATTCCTCATGGGAAAAATCATAAATGTGCACATGATGAGAAGATAGGATAGAAAGTTGGGATAAAATGACCTAAAGGTGTGATAAATATGATGATAATCATGTTTTATAGGAACGATGCATAAGTGTTAGCAAATTAGAAGGTGAAGAAGACAAAAAAGTCTCATTTCTTTGGTAAGTGTGATAGAGATACTTTTGTGACAAAACAAAAGCAGAGAAAATATTCAAGGAAGAGAACAAGATTAGATAGGTGATGGTTGTTATGGTATCTTCCAAGACAAAAATGTCAAAAGAAGATGGGGAGAGATTCTTAGAAATGGATATGATGATGTCCCTGCGAGAGGAATGACGAAGATAAAAGATATGATAGGGTTCTTAAAAAGAGAAGAGGTCAATGTGGAAAAGAGAAGAAAAAGAATAGTAATGAAAGGGATGGATAATGATACATAAATCGAGAAACATCGGTATTGATTGTGAATGCCGATGTAAGGGATATCAAGAAAGAGAAAAGGGAATAGACAAGAGTATTGGTTGATTATGAGAAGAACAAGAAAAATTGAATATGAAGGTGACAAGTACATGAATAGAGGGATAGAGACGGAAGAGGAGAAAATAAAGAGTGAAAGGGGAGGAAGAAGATAACAAAGAAGGATTATAAAGAAGGACAAATAAAGAGAAGACAAGAAAAGAACAGAGCAGAGGATGAAATCATGAAAAAGGGAGAGAGTTATTTAAAATGAAATATGTGATGAAGATTGGAGTAGAGGAAAATAGAGAGGTAATGGAAAACGAAAGAGATGATAGAGCAAAGAAAATTGAAGGAAATAGATCATAGTGAGGAAATCCAAGGCAAAAGAATATGGAACTAACCGCATGGAAATGCATGTGGATGATGAGATGATAAAGGAAATGGGATAACACTGAAGAGTCAGGTTTTCAACGGGGAAGTAAGGAGGAAGTGTGAGGTAAAATGAGAAGGAGGACGATAAAGAGGAAGTAAAATAAGATGAAGATCAGAAAGGAGGAGAAGACAACGAAGAAAATTATGTTGAAGGAAGTGAACCAAGAATGAAGATATTTGGTAAAGAGTGGGAAGCATAAGGAATGTAAAGAGAAACTTGAGGGAAGGAATGACATCGATTGGAAAAGAAATGGAGATGCATGAGATGAGGATATGTTGATGATGAGAAAATAGAGAGAAGGTGTATGATGAAGACAGTGAAGAAATTGGCAAGGAAGAATGGAAAATAGAGAGGTGGCGAGGAAAAAGAAAGGATGGGATAGGAGAGGTAATGCCAGTGAATGGATGTTAGGAGAAATCCACCAAATGATGATCAAAAAGAACGAAGAACGGGAGGGGAACGCCAATGAAGGGACGTTAGGAGAAGTCCTCTGATAATGATCAGAGGACACAGAGGAAGGAAGGAATGAAGATAGAATGGAGGAGGTCAAAGAAAAGGATTCAGGCTGTGCAGAATGGGGATGAGTGATTTTTAGGAGAATTCCACCGATAATTACTCAAAAGTGAAACAAGGATATGATGAAAGAATGTTAGGAGAAGATCAATGAAAATGATGTGTAAGTATGGGGGTAGATATGTGGGAGAACTCTAGAAGATGGAGTGAAAAGAGTAAATAAAGGAGGGATAACGATGTGTAGGAAGATGAAGATGAGGAGAGGATGTAGTGGATGAGAATGGATGAGAGATAAATGAAGAAACAAGACATGAAATGAATGGAGAAGCAATGGTTAAGTAAGATTACCCAACTGATAGATGATGGAGATGAACAAGGGACCAGTAGGAAGTGGTGTTTGCGAGAATGAAAGAGGAGGTGAGAGGATGTGATGATGGGGAATGTCGAGAAAATGTAGATGGAGAGAATGTGGGGTAGTGGGGGAGTGCAAGATGACAAATCATGCTTAAGAGAGACTCTTAAGTAAGATCGCCATGCCGCAGGAGGATTTAAGTAAGATCACCAAACCGGCAGTGATGATATGGAAGGAGAAAGACAACATTGTATCGGATGTAGGTGTGGAAGGGTTGGTTGGAATGGATGAGTATGATGAGAGGCGAGAAGATAGAAGATGAGGAAGTGATGATGGGAGGTGGAAGGATCAGACGGCCAACCATTCTTAAGAGAAACTCTTAAGTAAGATTTCCCTGCAACGAGAGATGGTTAAGTAGGATCGCCAAACCGAAGAAGAAGAAGAATGATGAAAATACTAAGCAGTGTATACCAAAATGGAACAAGAGATGAAAGGAGGTGATAACAATGTGATAACAAGGAAACAGAGGAGTGTGACATGAATGGATGGAGGAACATATGTAGTTTAGATGGAGAGTGTAAGGGCAATCCTTAACTAGGATGCCCACGTGGTGGTAGTGATGATGCAAGAGTGTTAAGTGGAAAAGGAGGAGTGGAAAGACGTTTGTGGTGGTGATTTTTGTTTGTTGAAAGAGGAAATGGTGGAGAATTTTTTACAACGGGAGGATCCAAGGAAGAAGATATACCTTAACTAAGGTTCTCTAGTGAATATGGATGATTAAGCAAGATTTTCAAACCGAAAGCGTAAGAGTAGAAGAGAAACTCAAGAGGAAAGACGAGTAAGATATCCGGCATCGTGCAAGCGACAAAAAAGGTGATAAGGATGATGTGGAGACAAATGGTAATGAATGGACATGGAGATCAAGGATCAATGGATCAAAGATGGTGTTGAACATATTGAGAGATAAGGAGTGCATGAGATAAGTAGGATTTGTAAACTCAACAACGGTGATCAAGTAGAATTCACAAACCAACAAGTGTATTTGCAAACACATTCATGGAGATGATGGATAGAGATAAAATTCATAGTGTGAAATTTGATGTGATTTTTATAAAAGATGATTTGGATGAGATGAATGGAACATATCTATAGAAAGGGTGTACAAGAAACTTGTACATGGGAAGAGGGATCTCCAAAATTGGTGTTCCTTAAATCTATGCCTCAACTCGGGAAAGGAAAGAATAATAGCAAAAAAGCTGATCAATCCGGAAGCTTTCGGAAAATATTGATAAAGGAAGGCTAATCAATGTGGAAAACCTTCCAGATGCCATAATAACAGAGTAGCCATCCTTCGAGGGTATGGTCTACTTTATACATAATATGGATGGCAAGAATAATATGATAGCCATCCTTCAAGGGATCGGTCTATTTCTTTTTATTTTGCTTGGATTTTGATTTGTATACTTTTCTTTTCTTTTTTTGTATGAACAATTGTCCTTCGAGGGATCACTCTATCTTTTTTTATAACTTTGATTTTCCTTTTACATACATGAAGTTTAGCTTCACATGGGGGAGAGTTGGGAATAGCTAAGTAAACCACTTAAGAGGGGATAAGGAATGTACAAGAGACATCCTAGACCCTTCGCATGGCTGTAATAGGAGAACGAGAAGGTAATGGATGTAATGGTTATGGGATCACATCAAAGTAGTGAAGGCGGACCGCATAAGTCAGATTATTACAATGATAAATGGAAG
Source organism: Taxus wallichiana var. yunnanensis (assembly GCA_018340775.1). Taxonomy (NCBI): domain Eukaryota; kingdom Viridiplantae; phylum Streptophyta; class Pinopsida; order Cupressales; family Taxaceae; genus Taxus; species Taxus wallichiana. The sequence continues at coordinate 122,034,513 of CM031238.1, forward strand.
AGGCTAGTGATGGCGAACAATCTAAGGATGTAACTAAGTTTTCATTGGTAGATATGCTAACAATAGATTGGTCGCAAGTGCAATGCATTAAGAGATTCCATCTCTGGTTTACCACCACGAGAGAGAAGATAGTGTAGTTGCAATAAGATGAGATGATAGCCAAGTAGGAAATAAAACTAACATATGACCACAATGGTGGATTTAGATGAAAATGAATGATGATGCCCCAAGAGAGACATAAACATAGAAGGAAAATCATGTCCTCAAAGGAGGGCTTGATGCAATAAACGGTGTCCCAAAAGAAACACACATATAACCAAAATGATGGACTTCAAAATAGATGGTGCCCCAGAAGAGACACAAATATAGCCACAAAGGTGGACTTAGAAATAGATAGTGTCCCAGAAGAGACAAAAATATAGCCACAAAGGTGGACTTAGAGAAAAAGGTCCCTCAATGGAGAGACAAACATGGCCTCAAAGGAGGGCTTCAATGAAAAAGATGATACTCCCAAAAGGAGCATAAAAAGAACAAATATGGCCTCAAAGGAGGACTTAGAATGAAATGAGAAATTGGATATAATTAATTTAGATTGAATGGATGTGAATAAGGTAGATAAAACAATGTCAAAGAGCAAAGTCCCCTAGTAACAAAGGGATTATACATATGAGATGTTCAAGGGTGAGGGAAGGTTGTTCCCCCAATGAGTTAAATGTGAAGGAGGTAAAGGATGTTGAAAGAGATTGGATGAGATTGTTTTAGATTTGGATGGGGTAAATGATTGGGGACCACTAGTGTGATTAGTAAGATAAGCGGCATTGATAAACAATGGAGGACATTCCTTAGGAGGAATGACATGGGCTGGATGGATATTAAGGGATGATGTGGATGAAAGGATCACGGGAGATCCGACAGAGGGGATATGGATTAGATTCAAGGTAGATGGAGAAATAACTTTCCCCTGAATGAGTAAATCATCTTTCTCTATAAGATTTTGGATTATTGACCAAATTCCTTACAATGTTTGATGTCGTGGCCTGTGGCAGTATGATGATAAGCGCAACTACAATTAGATTGAACCATGATGGCTTGGGACCATATGGATTGAAGGCTTTAATAGGAGGTAGTTTGATGGCGAGATGTTTGAATTAAAAGTTGAAAGATGTTTGCATATGGCCCTATTGAATTGTTATGGGAAGGTAGCTTTTGTGGCTTTTGATAGGATGTCTCAACTTAGTGTTAGGAGAAAACGTGGATGTAGATTGGATGTGTGAATTTCATGTTTTGGAGGACAAATCAAATTTGGTTGAAGGATGATATTGTTTGGATGTGGATTGATTATTGCAAGATGTCGTAGATGGAAAAACTGATCCTAACATGGATGTTGTGGCATTGGATTGTTGAGAAGAGGGAAAACTTGAATGTTTCCGTGGATGCGCAGGGGACTGTGAGGATGTTTTCCCCAAGCCTTAGACTTTAACCGAGAAGATTTACCTCTAGCAGGGATGACAATAATTTCAACTGGAGGATCTGATAGTGGTGTGTGGTTATCAATGGAGAAACTGTTCTAAAACAAGATGAAGATGTTAATGAAGATATAGGTGTTTGTATGATGTGATTAATGATATCTATGTGAGACATGGATTGTTTCAATTTGGGCATGGAAAGAGATGATTTTTTAGAGGGAGAAGGTAAAACATATTTATTTGATCGAGGTGGATGTGTTGGTTCAATAGGTGATTCAAGGGGTATATTTGATAGGGTTACAGATCGAGAGGATTTGATTGATGTGATAGGAGGATTGGGTAAAGAATATTGGGGTAGACTGGGTGATGTGGCCATGGGCAAGGTTGTCAAGGTAGAGCTAGGTGGATTTGTTGATATGATAGGTATAGGGGTAGCTGGGATAGATAAAGATGTAGGCATTTTTGGAATCATGTGGAGACGTGAGTGATGTGATAACCGATGGAGTAGACCTTATAGGTATGGGTAATGCAAAAAATGCAGGAGCATTTTCGGGCGTAGAAGTAGAAGGACTGGTTGTTTCATTAAGACAGATATGGGTGAAGAAATATATGGGAGAGATGTAGGGATATGTGGGGATACAAGTGGGGCGAAATAAGTGTTGAAGATGAATCTAATGTGATAGATTGGGGTATGTTTGAAGTGGCGAAAAATGGATGATATAGTTGAATTTGATGTGGATGTAAGCAAGGATAGGAGAAGGTACAAAGTTTAACATAAGTTGTGAAATTTGATGTAGGTGTGACAGTTCTAAATAAGGGATGGGAATAGTGTCCACCGTGGGAAGATTTGGAGTTGGTGATAAGATGGGATCTTTATTGATGTCAACCATATATGCATTTGATAGTTGAGATGTAAAGGGGGCAATGTGATTTGTTGGTGGTTGATTAGTACGTAGTGGAGGTATTAATTTGGATGTCCCCGATTTACGAGTTTTTGGACACGATCTTTGAAGGAATGACATCTCTCAATATCATGACCTTTGACTCGATGATATTTACAAAAGTGGGCCTCGTGATACCAAATAGGCTTGGCTTGTGAGTTGTCTATGGGTCATATGAGAGGTAGTTGGATAGATTTTACGCTCATCAACTTATCAAATACAAAACTGTATGATTCTCCTAAAGGAGTGTAGTTGGTTGTTGATTGAGGAGATCGTTGTTGAGACCATGTGCTTGGTGTAGATGGGGATGAGGGTTCAATGACCACAGTGTTGGTCATAGTCTTGAACTCGCATTATGTGTGAATGGTTTGGTGGATTCAATTTTTTATTTAATTGAACTTAGTTTAAGATGACCCTGCTCAATGGCACGGGTTTCGAGCTTGTGAGCCATTGTGAAAGCTTCATCAAAGGTTCAGAATGATTGGATTTGTAACATAGATGATATATGTTTGGCACATGAACATGAGAATAAGTTGATGAGTTTGGTTTGCGGGATAGTGAAGGATAGTTGGTTTATAATAGCATGCCATCGTGTGACGAAGTTGGTGATGGACTCATTTTCATATTGTCGAATGGTATATAGATCAGCAATAGTGGTCTTGCGTGTGATATTGATAGAAAAGTGTTCTAAGAACAACTGTGCAAGTTGGGTGAAAGAGAATAAGGAATGTCGTGGATATTATTAGACCAAATTCAATGCGGGACCAGAAAAAAGACATGGGGAAAGTGTGAAGAAGTAGATCGTGATCATGCGCAATAAGACAACATGCGTGTTTAAATGTGAGGAGATGTTGTTGGGGATCTTATTTATTGTTGAACTTATTAAATGCAAGAAGCTTCCAATGAGGGGGATAGGGTTTAATTGGAATCGATGGATGAATCGGTTCATTACAGATTTGTTCATAGGATAAGGTATTCTTGGGTGGTATGGTAAGGGTTTCTAAACTGGCTAACCGATTCATTAAGGTGTGAATTGAATCACTCGAGGTGTTATAAGGTTGATATTGGATCACCGTGTGTGGTTTGAAAAGTAGTTTGATAAGGCGAATGATAAGTTTGTGGGTGTGTGGGTGTTGGGTGAAGTGTCTGATAAGATGGTTGATAAGTTTGTGGATAGGATGTTTGCGGAATGGTTTGATAAGACAGTTGATTAATTTGTGGATATGTGGGTGTTTGGGGAGTTGTTTGGTAAGGATGAACATGTGTCATGGGTTGAGATTGTTGCATAGGTTGACTTTAAATAATAGGAATATGGTGTGTTCATTGAAGCACAGGTAGTTGTTGTGGTAGATGCCGGTAGGGATATGAGTGTTAAGGGGTTGAGACTGTTGGAGCATAGGATGGGTAGGGATGTAGGTATTCAAAGGCTGAGATTGTTTGATGGGCATACTAGTGGCGGATGAAATAGAATTGAAAAAAAGGGATGTGGGTGGAATGCGATCCACCAATTGAGGAGATTGGGAGGATTTAGAGATTATAGGATATTTTTGGAGTAAGAAGTCATATATGGGGTTAGGAGGAGATTTAGATGTATCTAGAGGAGCAGGAGATGGTGGTACGATTGATTTAGGAAGACTGGCTTGACGGGGGATATGAGGGTTGGTGTCAAGGTGGGGAGAATTTTGTATGACATGGTTCTCATGAGGTGAGACCATGGAGACTGGAGATGGGTGACCAAGGCGTGGTTTTGAATTTAGAATCATGTTGAGTGAGATTATCAAAAGAAGTAACTTTATTGGATAGAGCAGGTTGTTTGTTTGTCTCGATTTGGGAGAGAGCGACAATAGGTGTGAAGTAAAGAAACATCTGTTTATGTATGTTGTTGACAAATAAATCAAGCAGAATATTTTTTAGCATCATGATTAATTTAGAGGATGTGAATAGAAAATAAAAGTAGGTAATGAAGGTGCCTAAAGGAATCTAAAGTTGGTTTCAGGTAGTTATGGATTTGGGAGATGTCTGAGACAGTTTCCTGTTGGGTGTTTAAGTCCCAAACAGTTAACCAGGTGAGAGGAATGTTTGGATGTGTTAATTATGTTTGTGCAGTCTAAGGCAGTGTGTGATAAGTGAAATGCAAAGAGTTAAATCCTTTTACTTAAGCTATGTGATCAGGCAGGATGCAGAAGGTTCATTTTAGACCAAAATGAAATGTGATATTCGATGCAGAAAAACACTCAGGAAAGGGAAATTTTGATGTAGAAAAGAGAAAATAGAGAAAAATGAGAAATACCTAGAGAATCACTTATCGTGGTTATTTAAGTGCATTTGATAGTGATGTATTTTAAAAGTGCTAGTTAGTGGTCCGAATGCCCGGTACCCTGAAATGGCACCGTTTAATGGAGAAATGATTTTCCCGGGTTATTTAAGTGCATTTGATAGTGATGTATTTAGAAGCACAGGTTTAATGGCCAAGAACATCTGAGAACCTTAAATTTGTATGATTCACGATAGCGGATGGGTTTGTGAAAGGATACTTACAGCGCGGTTTGGTTTAGCAATTGATCTTTGACAGCATAATTTAGGGGTTGCAAGTTCATAAACTTTTCCTACAAAATCAAATAAGACAATTAGTTAAAAAGGTACAAGAAAGACAATAAAAAAACATTTTATGCAAAAAGAAATCCCTACGCATAGAAAATTACTTTTATAAAAATTAGTTCGACGTTCGTATGTATTTATAATGTACAAGATATGAAAATGAATCAACTAGAAGATCAACTAAACGATGAAATAACTATGAATAAATAATAAAATAAATAATGAACTAATGACGACCGTAATTCCCAAATAAATACTTAATGCAAATCGTAACACCAAATGACAAACACTACATTCAAAATTACAACTTGTAGTAGGCAATTAACAAACCAAACCTAAAACTTATACAAATAAATGATAAATGGATAAAATAATAATTAAGCTCCTTATACAATAAACAACGTTTATCAAAGTAATATGAACATATAGGTTGCATTTATTTATGTAGTGAACTATCGATAAGAGTACTTCTAAATTAAATGATTTATTAATGTCTTATATTCTACAATAGTCGACCGACAAGATATGAAAATGATAAGATATCTACAATAATGGGACGAGAAAAAGAAGTGAGGAGCAATATCTAATCAAACTTTCTCATTGACAGAGCTTTGTTCACTTTTAGGTATGCCCAAGGTGGTCCTACTACACATGGATGTGGCTTTTTATATGGATGATGACATGAAGCGAATCACAAAAAAGAATAAAATAAATAATAATAATAATAATAAATTAAACGGGAAATATGCAATTAACTATGGTGTTTTGTATACGTGATGGATTGTATATGTGATCAAAAGGATTGGAAGCTAATTATTATAACAAGACTATATAGTCATTACCACAAAGCTTGTGTGAATTTAAACTTGAGCTGGTTAACGTGGCTCGATGACATAAGGAAAACCACAAAACACTGAATGGGAAATATATAATTGGCACGAGCACTGTTTTTCTATAAAGAGATTATGCAATTATTACGCACAAAAGACTACCTGCAAGTATTGTTGAAAAACGTGGAGATGTATATTCTAAAACAAAATTTACAAGACAATCATCAAAAAAATGACTTGACAGTCATTATCACAAAGCCAGCGTGGATTTGAAGCTGAGTTGTAGAAAGTTGGATGAACCGAACATCACTATCTGGATAGGGACAATCACTATCCAAAAATCTTGCATGAATTTGACGCTAAGTCAGAAACAATGGAATGAATTATTGAGCAGAATCTTGTTAGTCTGCGTGAAATGAATTATGGCTCGATGTAGGTCTGCGTGGGATGGAAGATGGGATCAGCTCATGGCAGAGTGGAGCGGTGTGGACTGTGGGGAGAGAGAGGAGAGGGAGGTCGGTGGTGAAGTGGAGAGAAGGGACGGTGGTGAAGTGGAGAGAAGGGACAGTGATGAAGAGAAGGAAGATGGGACATGTGATGTGGTTGAGCTAACCGAGTGGAGGAGGATCAAAGAGCTCTACGTGGGTGACAGGGAATGGGAGGTGCAGGTCAGTGGAGCTCGGTGGAGAGGAAGTGGAGTAAGCTGAGGAGTGGAGAGAGGTGGGTGTGGTGAATGGTTTGAGAGGAAGGTGGGCTCGAGAGGAGAGAAGGGAAGGGGTGTGGGAAGAGAGAGTCGAGGATCGGCCAAGGGGAGCGTGGGCGCGGCTCAACGCAGGATGGAGGATGGATATGGGATTGTGTGGGTCTAAGGTGGCGGGGAAGGATTATGGTATGTGCGTGGAGTGGGATGGAGGAGAGGTAGGCACAAGAGAGAAGGGAGAAATGGAGGTCATTGGTGAAGTGGAGAGGGACGGTGGTGAAGTGGGGAGAAGGGACGGTGATGGAGATGGGGAGTGGAGAGGAGTTCGGAGTAGGGAAGGGAGACAGGCAAGTGAGAAGGTTGGCAGGATGGCAAGATGGAGAGGAGTCCGGGATAGGGAAGAGAGACGTTAGAGATGGGGAATTGCAAGGAAGGGGAGATGGAGGAGGGGAGATGTGGGTGGCGGTGAGAATTGAAGTTTCGAGGGGAGTGGTAGGAGGAATGGTGATTGGGAGGATGCGGGAGAATAAGGGAAGAGTGGAGAGGTGAGAGATAGTTAGGGGGAAGGGGTGTGTCGACGGAAGGAGCTCATGGAGTGAGACAAGATTGGGGATGTGGAGTATGGCTCGGGATAGAGGAGTAAGGGTAACGGAGTTCTGTAAGTGGGAGATGGAGTGGGTGGAAGGGAGATGGAGTGAGTGGAGAGATGGGTGGAGAGAAGAGAGAGGTGTGTGAGGAGAGAAGAAGATGGCGAACTCGGTGTGTGGGATGTAGGATAATAACAACAACAAAAATTAATTTTTTTTGATTTTATTTTAATTTTTTAATCATTTATTTAATTAAAGATAAAAAATGAATTCTATAGTACTCGTAAAACAAGAACAAAACTATAAATATTTTGTTTAAAAATCAAATGAATATGGACTATTTACAAAGATTATAGATTCTTATAATTGCGAAAAATGAGATCTATATCTATGGTACAACTAAGACCGCAAATGAAAAGTCAGAGAATACGATTATTTTCTGGATTTTTTTCCCATGCGAGTGAAACTTAGTACCAAGTTGGTAAAAACACTAGAAGAATAATTACCTTGAAGATGACACAAATCTCTGCTATTGAGAAAAGATAAAACCAAACCTGCACAAGAAAATAAAAGGACAAAACAAACAAATATGACCAGATCTTGGATTTGGTCCCACCGGGCATGCCAAATGTTGATATGCATTTCTAGCTTCCTGTCCAGATGAGTGTACGAGTAATCAAGAAACACAAGACCACATCGAGTATACAAGGGCTTAGTACCTTGGAGATGGAGATGGATGATACGGGCACAAAGAAAGCAGATGCATGATATCAAGAAGCTAGATCTGCAAAACTAAACTAGATAAGATTAGAACACAATATGCGGGGGTTGCCCAGATGGTGCCGGTTCCAAGAGGATTTCAACTCCCTTGGAGGATGTCAACCCCCATGTCAGACAAGATAATAATAGATCGTGAACAGTAGTAAAAATGACAAGCAAATGGAATAACAAGAGTACTTAGCTCATGTCCTGCTATGGAAATGAACCGGGCATCAAGATGGCAAGATAAGAGACACTTGTCAAAGCTTTCTTCTTCTTTTTCTAAAAATATATCCTCCTTTTCTAAGTCTTTTGTCCTCTTCTTTTGAAAAATGTCTCTCTAAAATATGGGGAAAACCCCATATTTATAGCTTAGATATGAGACTAAACTACAGGTTAGATGATACCCAGGGTGTAGTAAAGTAACTTGAGTTAGGGATGTGATGTGATCATGTGGGTCCCATATTTTGACTTATTAGGCAAAGTGGGGGACATGATTTGAATGGGAGGGTGAGATAAAGATTTCATTTTAAAAAGAAGGTGTCGATGGGTGCATTTTGAATTAAATAATTTGTGAGAGATGGGGGATGATTCCAAAAATTGAATTATCAAATGGGTCCATACGGAGCCCATTGATAATCAATCAAATAATATGAACAAATAGATAAGATTTTATTTAATTTAAGATAAAGAGAAGTGGGGATGGAAATTGCATGCATGCAAGATTATTTATATTCACGCAACCTGCACAAAGATTTATACCAAAATAGGTGTCTACACTTTATATTCACGCAACTTTTTAGTCAAAGATGTCCCTCTCAACACACCGAATTTCCTATATGTGTTTTAGATTTTGCTAATATGTCATCAACATAATCTTCAATGATATCATGTAATAATATATCGTGAAAGATGATTATCGTGATGGTGAATCGTTGATATGTAACCTTCTTTAGATTCATTAATCAAGCACCTTATACATTTTTCAATCCGAAAGGCATGACTTTATAGCGAATGAAGGTGCCCCATGGTGTAGTAAATGTTGTTTTGTGTTGATCCTCTTTAGCGATCGTATTTGATTATAGCTTACAATTCAAGCTTACTCTTCAAAATCCATCCATTAGGAGAGCATTTCATGGCCTACTTATAGAATAATGTCTATTTTTGGTAAGGGAAAGTCATCCTTTGGGTAAACTTTGTTGTTATTGCGGAAATTTGTGCATAACATAATGGTAGGAGTTTTCTTCACTATAGGAATGATGTTGGATATCCATTCATAATAGTCGATGGGTCGGCAGATAAATTCTTCTTCTAATAGTTTCCGAAAGTTCGCAGATTTTTACGAATAGAATGTACGCGCTACCAAAATGGAGTGCACTTTAAGTTTGAACTGCATTTTGCGTAATTTTTGTTCTGGGTCATTTGCATCCAAATGTACCAAAAGGTGATGTACTATGAGAGATGGATCTAATTCTGGCATATCTTTATAGGTCCACACAAAAATGTATTGAAATGAGGAGGATTGGTATGAACTCTACACATTCTGGCGAAAAGGCGATGTCAAGTTATAAAAATTTTGGCTTCTTGGGAGTACCAATGTTAATATATTTGGTTTCCTCAATCAACATTTTGGATGTATCCTTTTCGAAAACATCCCAACATGGTTTTTCAATTTCACGACTTAGTGATGTTGGGGCCTTTTATTGACATGTTTTTTTATAACGTGGCGAGTGACAACATCATCAGATAATTTTGAATATGGGAAATTTTGTGTTTTGCTTCTTATCTAAGGTTTCCAAAGGTAAAGGATCCTAATATTCTATTTCTTTGTTGAAGTAGGAAAATTCATCAAGGTTAATCTCAAATCCTTTTTTAAGGTCGGAAAGGGGAATTTGATCATGAGTTCTAAGGAAATATTCAATGGCTTTGTTATTTTGAAACATGTCCATGGCTACGTGATGATATAGTTGGTCATGAGTCTATGAGAGTTGGATGAAGAATCTCAAAATCGATGACATTAATGGATAAATGTTCAAAGTAGATATTTTTTTCTTCGTTGCAAGATCTTCAAAAAGGATATCACGAGTTCCAAGGTAGACCTAACATCATTTATGAGAGTTGGATGAAAAATCTCAAAATCGATGACAAATGGATAAGAGTGTCATCATTGTCACTCGAGATTAATATAGGAGTTGCATTAAGTATCTTGAAACCAAGTCCGTGTTTACCATGATGTTTGGTGCAAGTGATTGGGTCTAAACAACCTTGTCCATTTGGATGAGTCCTTTACTCTTCCATCGCATGTTTTTCATCATTCGATGAGCTTTGGTAAATTGAGGGGACTCATAATAGGGAGCAAATTCATCATCGTATAACCAAGATCCTAAAGAACTTGGAATATGTTCATTGTCTAGATAACTGAACCTCTTCCAAATGGACCGACCCAATTTATAAGTAGGACGGACTCTAAGATGAGGAGTGTTGGGTTTTCCATAGTTTTTTGGGGATTTTCTGATGTAAAAATAAGTCGTAATGTCTTGGAATTGGTATTCACCACAGCCTTTGTCAATGATTTTGAATGTGTGTGATGGGGGACCAGTAGGTACCTCACATGGCGGGAAGGTAGTTTGGTAGTTTTGAAAGATGGAGAGAATGGGTTATAAGAAGAGGAGGTGGATTAGAGGATGAAGCTTGGTTAACCGAAGGGAAGGTATCTTAACGGAAGAGGTATTGTTAGAAGAGGAAGGTTGGTTAGATGAAGAAGATGATTGGTTAGTGGAAGGGGGATTGGTTTTAGATGAAGAGGGTTGATTAGTAGAAGAGAATGGATTGGGAGGCATTGGTTGATTAGAAGATGATGGTTGACCAGAAGATGATGGTTTTAGAGTATGTTTGGGAAGTGTATCTGGATCGACACATGTTTCATTAGGGATTACATGAGGTGGAGCGTATTTATCTACCGATGGACAATAGTGAGCATTTTTATATCACCCTTCAAGGAATCTACAATACTCAAAGGGTTGGGTATTGGCACGTAATGTAAATTCTTTGTCTAAGTGGGGAATTTAATACATTGGTGGAACATGGATGGGACAACTTTCATGGCATGAATCCATGGTCGACCAATGAGAATATTATATGCAACTTCTACGTCCACCACATGACATAGTGTGTCTAAAGTGACTAGTCCAACCTTGAGAGGTAATGTGATTGTGCCTTCGAGACTTTCTTTCACTATTATCATACCCACAATGGTTATGATGTCATCTTATAAATATTTTTAGTGTAACCTAGATAGTGTAGGAGTTTCATGGAGAAAATATTCAATGTGGCTCCATTTTCAACTAATACACACTTGACTTTGTGATGAGTTATATAAGCCTCGACGTATAAAGAATGGTTGTTAGCAATGTTAGGATTAAGAAGGTCAGTGGGACCAAATGATAGGATAGGATTGGGTGTTGCAAGATTGCTATTAAATCCTAGAATTTTTGTGCATTGATGTCCTTTGGGACACAAGCGTTAATCAATGTTTCTATAAGGATGCGTTGTAGAGCAGAGAAGAATTAAGTAATTCCATGATGGAAATTTTTGTTGTGGTCTTTTCCAATTGTTTGACAATGTTGAATGATGGTGTAGGTTGTGGAGTGGAAGTGGTGGTGGAGTTAGACATTGGATTAGGAGGTGGTGTGGGGGATGAAGTAGTAGATTTTTTGTGGTGGGGACCCACACTTTTTCTATCTAGTGTTGATCATACATTCACTTCTGATCTTTATTGTAGCCACTAGATCTTGGTCATAGTCTATTGTCAAGATGACTGAGTCGTATTCAACGTTGTTTGATGATTGGCCCTTTTCCTTCAAATTATCATCGTGGTTAGGGAAGGGGTTTTTGAACATGTTGATTTTTTCATTGGGGGTCTTTGTATTAGAGGTATTTTCAACCTCTATGTCTCCACATTCGATCAAGTCTTGGACATAATGGTGGAGTTGCATGCATTGATATGTAGAGTGTCCTTTTATGTGATGGTAATCACAATATTCATTGTCTTTATACCAATTCGGTTTGGGTTTCCCTTCTTCGAATGGTTTGACGATGGGGTATGAGATCATGTTGGCATTTGCTAAGTGACGGAAGATGCTAGATAGGATTTCTCCAAGTGGAGTGAACTATCTTCACCTATCACGAGAAGGAGCTTCCTTTCTAGGGATGACAATCGGTTGTTTGTTGGATTTAATTGTGTTGGGTGGATTATTTTGAATGTTTTAAACATGGTGAAAATAAGTAACCTTGTCATTGATTATGTCTTGGTTCCATTAAAGAATTTAGATTTATCCTGTTCTAAGGGGCATCCCTATGAGGTTGGTCCCTAAAGGGTGTTTTAAGTAAGCCCTTAGAAATGAGGGCTTTCTTGATTTGTGTCCCCTTTTCAATGAATTCTTTGAAATTACTTAAACAGTGCATCTTCATGTGGAATGATAATTCTGCAATGAGGTTTGGGACAAAGATGCTAACCAATTGTCTTTACTGGTATTGAGTATGGAAATCTGCGTACAAATACTCACAAGCATTGTAAGAAAGATGAAAAATTATCATTAGGACTTTTCTTGGTGTTGCAAAGGTCGAGCATGGTTACTTCGAGTCTAGGTTGAAGGAAAAATGTTTAACAAATTTTTTCTGATAAGTCTACGAATGTCATGATTGACCCTTTGGGAAGATGAAGGAACCAGTCTAAGGCATGTCCTCCTAAAATTTTAGGAAATAATCATAAAATATATATGTCACGATAAGCTACTTCCTGACATTGCATGTAAAATTCCTTGACATGTTCATGGGGTCACCCTTGCCTTTGTATTTATCAAATTTTGGAGTTTCGAAGGATGACGGAAATGGTAAGTGTAACATTTCCGTATCAAATGGGTAGGGGCATAGTTCTTCAAAGTTGAACTATTTTGATTGCTTTTGTAGCCCCTAAATGGTGTCTTTCATATGTTTCCATTCTTGTGTGAATGGAATCGGTCAAGGGTGGGTTATCAAGGACTTCGTGAGTATGTGGTTCTAGATTGGGGTCTTTTAACCTTTCAGCTCTAGCAGTTGCTTCCTCAAGTTTCCTTGTTAACTCTTGGATTTTGGTAAATAACTCATTGGTTGAAGAGTTATTCAGGTTATTTGGTATTTCATTGTGGTGACTCAATTCACCATTTTCTATAAGTTTGTTTATATTTTTAGTCCCAAGTCAAGGGGTAGTTTTTCCCCCATGGCTAGGATGCGTAGTAGGTATTCATTCTTGTTTTTCTCTATCACCTTATCTACTTGTTCTTATTCTTCATTGGTGAGTTCTGGTTGTGAGACTTCTTCATCATCATTTTCATGGTTATGACTATGTGTGACTACCATGATGAGATAGGTGTGTGCCTGATTAAGCTATAAAAGAGGCTATGAAGTTTGAGCAAACATGATTAAGCATAAGCTAGAATGGGTTTTCTTTGGATTTGGCTTGAATAAGCTCGTGATTGTTGATAGGGAGAGTAACTCAAGAAAGTTAACTCAATATGATTGTGATATAACTCAAAACAAGCTATTAGGGGATTTGTGTCGTGTTGTGTAGATTTGCTTGAACAAGCTCTTGATTATTGATAGGAAGAGTAACTCAAACAAGTTGACTCAACATAGTTGTGATATAACTCAAAACAATCTATGAAGGGATTTGCGTCATGTTGTGTAGATTTGGCTTGAACAAGCTCTTGATTGTTGATATGAAGAGTAACTCAAACAAGTTTCTCAACATAGTTATGATATAACTCAAAACGAGCTATGAAGGGATTTGTGTCGGATGTGGTTTAGATAAACTCGATACTGATTGACGAAATAAGGAGTGAACTCAAACAAGTCACTCAATGTCAATTTGATATAGCTTGAAACAAGCTATGAAGGATGTTTTGACAATTGATGAGATAAGGAGTGAACGCAAGTCACTCAATATCAGTTTGATATAGCTTGAAACAAGCTATGAAGGATTTTTTGTTGGCTAAAGCAAGCTAATGAAATCAATGTAACATTTTGATCTTCGTTGTTTGATTGATTCAGTGTTTTGTTTGGTATTGAATCTGTTGAGAAATGGTTTTGTGGAACACAACTAGGATTTGAAATTTACAATGAACACATTGATATCAACCAAGTTTTACGATGCTAAACTAATTTGTTTACAAACAACTTGTAGTCATGTGTATCAATTTTTTTTTGCTCAAGAGGTAGATCCTTTGAGAATAATCATTATTTCATGAAATCATACAATATGTTGTGGAATGGTGGATACAAGCTCTTATCACTCCAAAAATACTCACCAATTCTTACTTACCTGCTTTGGAGTGAATCACCACGTCCAAGGTAGGTGTTGGGAAAAGACGAAAGGTGATGGGGGATGAATGTGTGTATGGTGTCCTTATTACTCCCCAAAGATTGATAGGGATGATGTCTAGAATTCATTGTTACAGTTGTATTAGGCATTAAGTGCAGTAGTAGTCATGATGGCTTCACCCGTAAATGCTTCCCAGAGGCACTATAAATACCGAACGCTATGATGAGACTAGGTCTCAGAGTGCAATGCAAATACAAATCTTGGTGGTGTGTGGTAGTGAAGTCCACGTCACTGGTGTAGCGTTAGTGGTGATGAAATCCACCTCTACTACATGCAAAAAACAAAATGATGATATGATTATAAGAAGAGTTCTTTTCGAATTGAAATAAGTCACTGGAAAAAAATGACAAATGTTGCGTACCTGAGCGTGTTAATTTATTTTTTTGTTTCAACAATTTTCTTTTAATGGTGGTACTTTTGTGGGAAGGTTAAAAAAATTGTGTTTTGTGCTTTTGACAAAATTCCAACGACACGTCTGCGAAAAACAAATTAGTAGTTGTCCTGCAAACAAATTATTAGGAACACAATGTGGTTGCTTTTGATTTTCTAGATCACTCGAAGGCAAAAGAAAAGAGCATACATAACCAATGACTAGACAAATTTTAATAATGTAACGAAACAAAATAATGATGAAGAAGATAGTTAAAGACAACAAATAAAGCTAGAGGATATTGTAGACAAAGTTAGCAATTGAAAATGATTAAAGTTCAAATGACATGGTCCTACACGACAAAGGTTAGTAGTTTCGATTTTCAAATGCAAAAAAAAATATAATGATAAAAGACAACATTGTTGTGTTTTACGTTCTCAAGGTCGCTTTGACAAGCGTGAGAGAAGAGCATATGCGTGGGAGGGTTGCGATTAACAACTAGCTTCATAAAAAAGAAAAAAAATAACGATGACAATACATTGAAAAGATTCACCAAAAAGTGTTAGACAACAGTGCAAGGTGCTTAGATAATGATGAAATGATTAGGAGGCACTTGAGGTGTTTTGAAACGTCTGGTGACCCTAAATTCACAACTGGCGTAAGTGGCGAAAAAAGTTCGAAAATGTCGGGTGAAAGACGTGTGTGTTGTTTATGGGTTTTGAAATTTAGTCTTTGACAACGTGTATGAAGTTGGTCAAAGCGTCGTGAAATCCTACAAAAATTAAACAATATGATTAGCGCACATGGTTAGAAAATACGAAAATAATTGAAGGTCTTAATTGTTGGAAAAGTTTCTAATTAGATAATGAATCTAATTAATGAACAAAAACTTGTGTTGCGAAAAAGGTTGAAAAGAACAAATGGGATGATTAATTTTGAATTGACGAAATAGTGATGACTTGGTAAATGAAGGGGAACTAATTGATCGATCGCAAATAACTATACTAATTAAGTAACGAAATTAGTCAAATTACCAAAGTAAATATTATTTAAGTGTAAAAAAGAAAATATTAACAAATTAACTAAAGAATGCACTAAAATAAGCTAAGTGACTTACAAAAAAACTAAGTTTTTAATTGAACTAAATAAAGATTAACTAATAAAAACAAATAAAAACAAACTAATTATCAAACTTAATAAACTAAGCATGTAATTAGATTAAAAAAGAAATATTAGGACATAACTTTAAGTGTGAAACTAAAAATAATAGGAAGTAAATACTTAAACAAATATGATTCAAAGCTAAACCTTATATATATATATATATATATATATATACACATGGTAGTCATTGGTATTGTGGGGTGTTCAGTGACTTTTGGAGGAGTGGGTGATGGTGGGGCTAGGAATCCCGAATGGAGAAAGATTTGAATGGAGTGGATGGTGTGAGAGCTCGTGGTTCGGGATGATGACGTGAGGGAGACTATGTGTGCAAGGTGAGTGTCTAGGGTTTGGGAAGGTTATGTGTATTCAAGAGAGGTTGAGTGGGGATCACGGGATGAGTATTGGGAAGGGACGAGTTTTGTGGATCTAGAAGCATAGTGGTTCGTGTTTATGGGGATGGGGGTGTTGAGCTCCGGTGAGAGGAGAGGTTGAGACTAATTTGGGATAGGGGTTAGGTATCTTCGTGGATGGGAGATGGGTTGTGGACGGGTCGGAAGAAGGGTTATGAGGGAGTTGGGTATGGGGAGTTATAGATCGTGTGTGTGTCGAGGGGATCGGGATGGGGTGACTCGAGGGAGGATCTATGAGTTAGTGGGTCCCGAGGTAGGGGCGAGTTAAAAGTGGAGCCGAGTTGGACGTGGAGAGGGTAGAGGGGGAGAGAATAGAGTCGAGGAAGGAGATGGTCGGGGATGGTTGAGAGGAGAAGACTACGAGCGATGATGGCTCGGCCGAGTGTAAAAAGGGAGGTGGGAGCTTGGGTATGGGTTAAGGGAAACATTAGGCTTAGGGGTCGGGATAGGAGATGGTCGGGGATGGGTGATAGGTCTATCAACTCGATCGAGTTGGTACGAGGGGGAAAAGGAAAGGGGGTAGGATTTAGGATAAGGGTTGTAATAAAAATGTTTTTGATTTATTTAATATTAATGATTTTTTTATTTTTGCAGGTTTAGACAGAGAACATTAGAAAATGACAGACCGAATTAGAATAAGCCATGAAAAAATACTAAATTTGGACGATATTACTAGTATAACCAAGATCAGTATGAACCACTGAATCTGAGTATTAAATCAAACTAAACAGAGACAATATTAAAATGATTATTTTTTTTTTTAGAAATCTAGATTGATATCTCTTGTAACATTAAGATCTAAATTTTTGGACCGGTTTCCCATAACAGTAGAACTTAGAGTATGATTTTTTATATCGTCAAAATAAAATAAATTTACAATGTGAATTAATGAAAAGTTAACCCCTTACAACCTACAACCAAGTTAGAAATCAAAAGTGAAATATTCTAAAAAATATCACACTAAATGACAACTATAAATCAAGATGTTTTGGATTTTTAGATTGTGGAAATCTGCATGGTTAGCAAAATGGAGAACAAAAATTTAGTCGATTCTTGTTTTTGGGTACCCGATACCTACACAAAGTAGAATAATGCAACGAGAAACAGAACAACAAGAAACAAACCAACATGTGAATACCAATGGATCCCAAAATAGATGCACAAAAGAGGTTATTAAGACATGTGACAAAAAATAAATGCCGGATGAATGGCACCCTTGAATAGCTTCACGATGTGGCAAGTGAGTATCCATAACCATTAGAACTGCATGAATAGCATAGGACACCACAAAGCAATACTATCTCCCATAATGTAAACATTAGCCATAGAATGCCATATGGAATAGAAAATGAAAGAATAATGAAAAATACCAATAGGGAAAATGATGGATAAAGCAACAAGTTGTGACACTAAAAATAATAAGTCGTGGGTAAGTCCCACCGGGCATGCCAGAATATGAGCTAGGAAAATACATTGATAAAAAGAAAGTAAAAACAACTAGCCATATACCTCATCCTTCATGATTCCTTAGAAAACCTCATAATGGGAAATGAAGTGTGGATGAGCCTTGATTGTGTGAAATGTAGGTGCTTCCCTCGAACCGGAGCAAGGCCTTCTCTGCAACAAGATCAACTTACTTTGCACCAATGGATAAAGGGGATAATGGATTTGGGATGATCAAAATGGGGCTATTTGGGCATTAGGATGAGGTGGAGGGATGTTCTATGCTCAAAGGATGCAAGAACTCTAATAGGATATTCAAGCTTATTCTGAAAGAGGGGTGAGGCTCTATTTATAGCCTAGAAGTGAGATTAATTCAGGGGTTTAGAATAATCATGATTATGGAAAGTAAGCATGATTAGGTGAGTGGGAGACATGAGGAATGGCCCAGAATTAAAGTTGAATATTTAATTCACAAGTGGGGGACATGAGGAATATTTGGCATGTGGGGAAGATTGGGTTTAGTTTAGGGGTTGAAACAAATTAATTAATCGATTAACATCGATTAATTCAATGTGCATTTTTGTGGGAAATGGAATGGTGAAATTAATTGATTTAGGATAGGTGTGAAATTGGGTGTCTACACTTTACATTCCATTCCATCTCATCCACGACATATTGCATATCTTGGTCACATTTAATATTGCTCTCTTATGCTTATATGTATATTTTATTACACATGCTAGATAGATATCTTGTATATCATTATGTTTCCATACACACATGCACGTTTACTTGCTTTCTAGTTTTGATCACAGATTGCACATATCCATACACACAAAGACGGATGTTTTGCGCATACTATTACCATTCCCACAAAGGGGCTTCTAGGGGTATCCACTTTCGTACATTATATGTGTTATTGTTTCATAGCACATTATTTTATCGATTCTACGCGTCTAACATACTTTTTATCTTTATAACATGATAATGGGTGTTTCATGTGCAACATTTGTCTTACGAGTGTTTATTTTCTTCCATGGTTATTTGTTACATTGCTTGTCATTTTCTACAACTTTTTTTGGGCTTTAGATTTTATCTTGTGTGCACATTTGTCTTCTTTTGGCCTATTTGGCCTTGATTGTCTTGCGACATCGTGATTGGTGTCCAATGTTTGTAACCCACTCTTCATGGTCTACATTGTCTTCTTGCATCTTAGATTACATATTGTCTACTCGTTTACTAGCTTACATTTTATATGCATGTTTGCTTATATTAACACTCGTCTCCTAGCCACTTGGTTTATACCAAGCACACTCCCTCCCCCTGCAAGGCACAACTTTAGCATAGAATTCGGTCCTCCTTTGGTTCGCATACTCCTCAGTGATGTCGCATGTACCCCAAACAAGGAGGGGGCATCATTTGGGTGAATAAGTCCCCATACGTATTATATAGTCATCACACAAAGACAATACATGCACTCAAAGATAACACAATCATCACCATTAGATAGGGCTCATATCCTGACTTGGGTCCTTGAAATAGCACGAACACCAATTTCCAGACTCGGACACTAGTTCTTGGGTGCCCCTGACCCTTCCTAGACACCTATGACCAAGGGAAGTTATACATAATTCTTCAGTGCAACACAGTCTATAGCACTCCACACAACGAATTTTATAGGGAAAATAGTCCTTAACACCCACCATACATACAACATTCAGCATTGGATCGGAATTGGTCGAACAGATCGTATTTTTACACACCATCTGTAATGGTGTTCTACATTACGGGAAGTAGTTAAAAGATGGAGAATAACTCCAGAATTTTCTCCCTACACTTCTTCCATATCATTGGTGTGAGATCACCCCAAAACTTGCAGCCGGCACAACTTGCGTGAGATTGCCCAAAAACTCAGTCTTCTACAACATCTATATGATCCTTTCTACACTCTTTTCCTCATCATGGATCAGGTGCACATGTTCCTTTTTCACATTTTTCATTTTACATACTTCTTTACATGCTTTTTACACATATACATGTGTATTTGACTACTTGTTCGTTCTTCTCTTTTGTAGGTCCATTTGTATGGGAAGCGGTAGTCAACATCATTCATCACCATCCTACATCAACAAACAACATCAATAACATCAAACACACAAGCATCAACATCAACAACAGGTACAACGGTGACCTCTACAACATGCATTTCAAACCCGTGGTCATTATCTCATCATTTTTTTGCACTTTCTCATCTTTAATCTCCATGCTCCATCTTTTTATCACTCCATGCTTTTCCTTGTCTCTCGACACGTTTTTTCACCATTGATCTACATGGTTATCAAGTATGCATCTCTTATCTACTTTATGTTATCAAGATTTCTCTCAAAAACATAAAGTGGGGGAAAATGAAGACAGAAAATCACGCACTTTGGGTAATTATCTAGTCCTGATCACATAATATTATTCCTATGATTCCTAAGTAATAAAATTGCTAATTAACACGTCTTTGGCCATCTTTGCTTTCTTTCTACTACCATTTTGGTCTTTCTCATTCTAACCTTCGACCCTTCGGTTTCTCAAAGTCTAGACACCAAATACCCATCTAGTATGTCATTATCGTGTCCCCATCCCCTTTGGGCACCCCATACCTATTTGTAATTTACTCACATCTTTGGGTCCTTTCTAGTCATTTGAACATCTTATCTTTTTGGATCTCATCCTTTTCGGGTTAATTACAAAATTCAAGTAAGGGAATCATATAAATATAAATTTATATGATCATAATAAAGTACCAAGCACTAAGCATTAGTTATCACCACCTAAGGTTGCATCCAAAGACTATTCAAGAGCATCAAAGAATCCATTATAACATCCATTCAAGGGTAAGAGACTACATTATTCTCCATACACTTCATAGGAGGGTCTATTCTATGTCATGCACACATATATTACATTTCTTTACATCTATCTAATATACTGCTATCAAGTGTGACACACACAAGAGCCACCTAGGGCATGATTCCACACACACACACATAGAACTACATTGGGTATAAGATGTAGTGCAACACTTAGTCATAAGATCACCATTGTGATTTGTTTGAGATAATCGACCCCTTATTTTACATCTTTCATTTTTAGGATTTGATGTTTATTTGAGGCTTTTGCAGGTCAATACTTCATTTCAGGTTTTTAGCAAGTTTGGTTATCATTGTGCAGCCTCATAGTGACTAAAGATAAAGGACAATGAACAACTTGCGACCTAGAAAAGATTAGTTTCTAACCTTTTTCAAAATCATAGGCACCTATTTCTAGTTTGTGGCACCCATGAGTGCACTGCCCTTTCTAGGCATTTTCCATCTTGTTCCTCATGATATGCACTTTCTTGGTCTCTGTGTGATGCTTCTACCTCTTTGTTCATCGGGTCAACACTTGGCACACGTCTAGATTTCACTACAAATCGCTAAGGCTCTTCTTAGCCTCTTTGCAACTAGGGTTTATTAGCTATATTTTATGCATTGATACATGCACAAACTTAGGTAGTCATGGGATAAATCCCATTCATTTAATGGTGAAGCTCCCATGTAATTTATTTATTTATTCTACAGCTTATTAATTTATATTATGGGTATTACTTTAATTACAGGGCTCATGAACCATAGCCAGACAATTCTACAACAAGTAAGCAGTTGTGTGGGGAAAGTGGTGGTAAATATAAGTGGAAAGGAAATGTGAGAGAATAGCAGCAAACTATATAAAATAAATGTGCTTCATAACAAGTAGATTACATAGCTTTCTACATGACCACATGGAATAAATAAATACTTGATGATTTTCACAATTTTCAGCAAATAAAAAGAAATGTGTTCAAATGAGAATTCAAGATAAAACAAATTTTACCGTAAACTATCACAATGTGCACAACAAGACTTTATAAGACACAAAGTTCCACAAAATCTTCCTCCTTATTCAAGTTTAAGCAGTTTACAAAATGAACATGCAAATATTCCAACACAAAATTTGAAATAACAATGCACGAAGTATCACGTTTTCTACCAAAATTTTCCGATGCCTACGGCCTATAGGCCTCTCTTGCTATTTATAGCCTACGGAAAGAAAATACAAATAGGAGTCATTAATTACATTCAATTCATGCACCTAGCTACAAAATTGCAAGAAGTTGAGCATTTTCCTCCTCAAAATTCTCAATGTTTGGCACGCATATCATTGGAATGTTCCATAGTCCTAACTAACTTCAACTACTTCTCATGTTATGCCACATATTCATAAGTAATTGAATTTTTCAAACAACTTGAAGTAATGGTGTTCAACCAAATTACTTAAGTTTTACAATGAAGTTTCATTACTTTATAACATTATCAAATCGTGAGAAGGAGGAGAAGAAAGAAAGAAGAAGAAGAAGAAGAAGAAAGAGTTATTCCAATTGTAGGACTTCGGTTTCAGTTTGGCCTTCCTCTTTAGTCTCAACCTTGTTCTTTTCTGATATTTGGCATATTGATCCAACATATATTTTATCATCTTTCATCATCTGGCAATGGCTTGCATTTCTATTTCAAATCTGAGTAACTCCCTTGCCAAGATGTTTCCAAACCTCTTATTGTCCCTATACTAGACGTAAGATAATGTTAGGAAATAAGGGATAAAATATGTAGAAAAATCCCACTCAGAATCGCAATAATAGAAACTAATATGTAGAAAATATTACAGATCTGAAATAAAAGTGCAAAAAATAAAAGAACACAATATAGAGATAGTATTTAACGTGGTTCACCCAATTTGGGCTACGTCCACCAAGAATCACTTGCTCATATTTTATTACAAACCACCTCTCTCTCAATACAATACCCAGATCTGTTTGGAGCTATACTCAACAAACTCTCCTAAATTCACACTCGAACTCACACACACCTATAATGATATGTCTCACCTATCAAAAGTACATTAATACATAACTGCTTAACCAATTTTACAATATCATGGGTACCAAAATCATGGGCCAAAATCACCCCATAAACCTATGGGTCAAAAACCCGCCCATATGAGAAGATCACATTTCCCGAACCACGATGAGAAAACTATGGATAGTGCATAGTAATTTAGTATATAGTATTCAACACTTCCACACATGAAAATAAGCTCCACAACTTAACGATCTCCTAGTTGGAGACTAGTTTTCCTCGAAGAAAGATTCTCAACCCTTCACTATCATCCATGAAGACCAACCAAAGCTAAACACAACTTCATTTTCTCCCTTATGACTACCTTGGTCATCATATTTGTAGGATTATGACTGGTATGAATCTTCTCCACTTCAAATTCTCTTCCTCCATTTTTTCCTAATGAAATGGTACCTAAGTTGTATATGCTTCGTCTAGAGAGTGGAAATTTCTTAGCTAGGTGTATAGCACTTTGACTATCACTATGCAGACTTCCTTCCTCTCTCTTATGCCCCAATTCCTCAAGCATTTGTTGTAACCAAATCATCTCTTTACTTTCCTCTGTGGTTGACATACTCCAATCCCACGAGCTTTTGTAGTCATGAAATCCAGTTCACCGTTGTCTTACCTACATTGAAAATATAACATGTTGTGTTCCTCTTATTATCTACATCTCTAGCCATATCTAAATCTACATAACCACAAAAAGTGGTGTCTGATCCATTGTAGAAAAAAATTGTCCCCATGGTCCCTCTCAAGTACCGAAGGATCCACTTTATTGCATGTCGATGATATTTATATGGATCACTCATAAATCTACTCACATATCCCACTATGCATGGGAAATATCATGCCTAGTGCACACCATGGCATACATCAAAATATCAACCATTGATGAGTAAGGTACCTTGGACATCTGGTTTCTCTCCTACTCTGTCTTGGGACACAACTCCTTTGATAACTTGAAATATCATGCCAAAGGAGTCATAATCGGTATAACATCCCGCATATTAAACCTCCCCAAGAACTTAATATACTCTTCATGAGATAAAGTGATCTTTTTTCCTTCCTATCACGAGATATCCTCATACCAAGGATTTTTTTGGTTGCCCCAAATCCTTTAGAGGAAAGGATTCATTTAGTTGATTCTTGAGTACTTTTATTTCCTACATGTTTTTTCCTGCAACCAACATGTCATTCATATACAAGCACAGGATGATATAACTAACATCTTCAAATTTCTTTGTATACACGCAATGGTTAGAATGGCATATAATATAACCTTGCTCCATCATAAAACTATCAAATGTCTTATACCATTGATGTGGAGCTTGTTTCAGGCCATACAATCTCTTCTTCAATTTTCACACCATCTCCTCTTTACCTTTGACCTCATATCCCTCTAACTACTACATACATATCCTCCTCCAAATCACCATGGAAAATGCGGTCTTTACATATGGCTGCTCTAAGTGCAAGTATTTTGTTGCCACTATTCCAAGAACAGTTCTAATAGAAGTCATTTTTGCTACAGATAAAAAAATCTCATCAAAATCTATACATTTTTTTATGCAAACCCCTTGACCACCAATTAGGCCTTATATCTTTTCTTTACTCCTTCCTCTTTAACTTTGTACACCCACTTGTTCTACAATACTATTTTTTCTTTGGGTAGCTTCACCAAATCCCAAGTCTAGTTCTCCATGAGAGATTGATGCTCCTCATTCATGGCTTTCTCCCACTTCTTCCTGGAATCTATCTGCATTGCTTCATCAAATCTCTCTAGCTCTCCACTGTCAATGAGTAATAAATAATAAGGAGAAGGAGAAAAATGTTCGGTTCTCTTCTTACCCTAGAATACCTACTCAATTTATGAGTTTGGGGTTCTTGTTGAGTAGGTTCCTAAACTTGATTCATATACCACTTTCCCATCCGGAAGATCCTCTACCACTGCATATTATTTCTTGGATTCTTCCCTATTTTCCTACAACTATTTCTTATACATAACTTTCTCATTAAATACCACATCCCTAGATCAAATTATTTTCTTTTCCTTTATACTCCATCATTTAAATCCAAAGTCATCACCATCATAACCAATGAAATTGATTTTTTTTTATTTAGCCTCTAGTTTGGTCCTATCATCCTTGTCAATATGAATAAACACCTCACATCCAAAGACTCTAAGAAATGTGTAATCAACTTTATTACCATCAAGCCTCCTCGGGTATGCCTCCATCCAAGACACTTAAGGCTCTCTATGTTTATCAAGTACACAGTTTTACTCACCGCTTCGCCCAAAAAGAAAGAGACAATCTTGCATGTAACCTCATGCTCTGGAATGCTTCATTATCATCATGTTCATCCTTTCTAACACCCCATTCTACTACGAGTTCTGAAAGTGCCATTTTCCTACATATTCCATTCTTAGAACAATAATCATCAAACTCATTGTTGTAATACTCCCTCCATTATTTGACCTAAGACATTTTAGTTTAACACTTGTTTCTTTCTCTACCAAGGCTTTTAATTTAACAAAAGTTTCAAATACATCAAACTTATTTCTAATACAATATACCCAAACTTTCCTTGTTGCATCATCAATAAATAATAAATAATTTGAACCCCCAAGAGATGATACAGCTAGCACCACACATCGAATATACCATCTCTAAATTACTCTCTTTCTTCGTAGGTCTAACCTTGAGAAACCTTACTCTCTTATGTTTCCCATGTATGCAGCCTCACATAACTCCAAACCCATTTCTATATATTCGGGAAAATTATTCTTTATGATCTTCATGCCCTTATGGCTCATATGACCAAGCCTATAGTGCCACAATGTTGTATTATGCATCCGAAACCACAATATTACAAACATTAATGCTATTAGTGGTTAAATACAAGGTTCTGACAACCTTCTTACCTCTTTCCACCACAAGAGCACCCTTGGTAACCTTCCAAGAGTCCTTGTAAATATCACAATCAACCATCACTTCCCATCTTCCCCCGTCGATATAAAATTTCTTCTTAATGTAGGCACATGGTGACATCCTTCAATAGCCATGTATTCCCATTTTTCATATTAACCGAACATAACCTTTTCCAACTATGTTTCAAGGCTCATCATAACCAATAAAAACATGCCCAAAATCCCCTTGAACGTAATCAACAAAATAATTCCTATGTGGAGTAGCATGGAAAGAAGCACCTAAATCTAAAACCCAAAATTTAGCAATATTATGCAAAGAAAGAATCAAATCATCCTAACATACATTACATTTTTCCACATTTGCCTTTTTGTTTTCTTCGTGTTGTTTATTCTTATCATGAAGCTCCCAACAGTCCTTCTTTACATGCCCAAACTTTCCACAGTGCCAACATACCATCTTGATTTTGGAATTTGACCTTTCCCGATCTTTCGATTTTCCACAGCTTCCTCTATTCTTCTGTCTCCCTCTAGTTTCCACTGTCAAATAATTCTCTGAAGTAGAAGATTCCCCAATGATTTTTCTTCGCATTTCCTCACTTAGAATCACCCCTACAACATCCTCAAACTTCAACTCCAAGTTAGTTGGAACCGAGTTGTTTTCCACCATTACTACGTTATTCGAACTCTCGGGTAAAGAGCACGGAATTAATAAATCCCTAACTTCTTCATCAAATTCTATTGTAACCAAAGCTAGCATATTCACAACCATATTGAAATCATTCAAATGATCTACTACTAAACTATACTCAAACACCTTCATATTAAACAATTTTTTCATTAAAAATATGTTTTTAGAGGCAGAGTTTTTTCATATAGCTTCCCTAATGCATCCATAAGTTATTTTGTAGTCTTTTCCTTTGAAACATTAAATAATACCAAAGATGCAAGACATAGCCGGATTTTCCAAGTGCTTTCCTATCTAGAAAATCCCACTCTGCATCCTTCACACTCAAGGGTTTGTTCCTTTCTCGAGACAAAGGAATATAAAGATCAATCGATAAAGGTAATCTTCCATCTGCATCTTCCAAAGACTAAAATTATGCTTTTTGAATTTATCAACCCTTGATCTTCCATCATCTTCCATAGCTCTCACTCAAGATAAAACTTTCCCTATGATTCAACACTTCAGCAAACCAAATTAGGATTTGATACCAATTTTCGGAAATAAGGGATAAAATATGCGGAACAATCCCACTCATAATCGTAATAATAGAAACTAATATGCAAAAAATATTATAGATCTGAAATAAAAGTGCAGAAAATAAAAAGAACACAATATATAGACAATATTTAACGTGGTTCACCCAATTTGGGCTACATCCACTAAGAATCACTTGCTCAATTTTTATTACAAGCCACCTCTCTCTCAGGATACAATGCCCAGATCCGTTTAGAGCTATACTCAACAAACTCTTCTAAATGCACACTCGCACTCACACATGCCTACAATGATATGCCTCACCTATCAAAAATACATTAATATGCAATTTCTTAAGCATTTTTACAATACCGTGGTACCAAAACCATGGGCCAAAACCACCCCATAAAGCTATGGGTCAAAAATCCCACCCATATGAGAAGATCACATTTCCTGAAATATCAGGCACATTTTTTCTAAACCCCGACGAGAAAATTATGGATAATGTACAGTAATTTTAGTGTACAATCTTTAACACTTCCACACATGAAAACAGTCTCCACAACATAACAAATAATTGACATCCTAGTGAAGCTTTGACAATTTTTCCATTGAATCACATGTGAAGGGAGTAATAGCATTATTAATTTCTTGTTGAAAAAGCTGAAGGAATTCTTCCATATCTTTTGGTGGCTTGGCAACATTGTATTTTGTGACATCATAAATGCAATCATCGAGCTCATCCATAACTTGCTCTACCTCTCCTTCTAGCAGCTTCATCTCTTCCATCATTCCATTAAGTATCTTCTTGCAGAAAGAGAGAGTCAACTCTTCTTGTTTACCCTTCTTTATTGATCCTTTCGGTACAATTTTTCTTCAATCAACATGTTTTCTAGCAGTAAGCTTATTTCTTTGAGACTTTCTAATTGAAGCTCTACAATCCCACACTCATTGTCATCCTCAAGTCTTATACTCTTTAATTTATCCCACTCATCCTGAAAATCTTTCATCTTGATTAAAACCTCTACATATTCTTCCTTAGCTATTTTAGAGATCCTTGTTATCCATTCATCTACGGATTTGGCCTTGTCACCTGTTTCTTCCATTATTGTGATGACTTGGGGATTGACCTTCTCCCCTGATAGCACATGTTGAGAGGAAGACCTAGCAACCTTCATAATAATTTCACACAACTTAGATATTTTCTCCTTCAACTTAGCTTTCTCATCCTTTTCTTCATCAAGCTTAAGGAAGAGAGAATCAATCATGGTCTGAGTATCCTTCTTAAGCCCTTCAGTAGTTACTTCACCTAGAGGCACTCTTGTCATAGTGACATCCTCTTTAGTTAATTCTCCTTTTTTCTTGCCCGTTGTTGGGGTGGAAACTTCAACGAATTTCTATCTTGATGACTCAATTATCATCTTAGAAGTAACTTTAGCAGCCTTGGATTTCTTGCCTCTTTTATCAATACTCTTAAGCAACTGTAAATCCATTTCCTCTAGATTTATAATCTCTTTGGCACTTGGGACTGTCTGCAATGCTAACCATGATGATAAATCTTGTCCCAAAGATACTGGAGTACCTGAATGGACCACCATCTCTTGACTGGTCACAGTTTTGATAGAGTGTAGAACCATTTCTTGTTGTGCTTCAGGGGCTTCAACTATAACACCTTGTAACAACACCTTTTCCAATTCATCCATCTTCTAATTCACCAACTAATTTTCAATATCCTTCTCCTCAAAAGTTTTGCTTTACTAGAATCTAATTCAATTTCTTTTCCCTTTTGACCCTCTTGGTGAGATCCTACATGGTCTCTCGGTTGAGTGTGCTCTTTGCTTTATTTCTCAATTTATCCTTCTCCCATTTCAGCTTTACCTTTCTCTTGTGATTGTGATACTTCATGAAGTGAAGATATCTCCATTGTAGTATCATGTCCCTCCTCATGCTAAGTACTAGATTGATCATCTGATGGTGAAGGAGGAGGATTTCTTGGTGGAGAGAAAGGAGGGGATGAGGAGATGGAGTATCTAACCTTATGTAGGGAGAATGAAGGTGGTTAGATACAAGGGTGGTATGATAACCCCCACTTGTGTAGAAGGAATTTGTATTAAAGGGACAACAATAGATGAGGATACCATTTTTGCTGATGAGTGATAGACTTCACTCAAAGTGACTTCAGGGGTTGATGTTTGCTTGGATGATGAGTGTTATGTTCTAGGCTTCTTGGTTGGTTGTGACCTCTTAGGTCCCTTGTTAATTTCACCGGTCCTTCTTTCCTTTTCGTGATCTTTTCACTCATCTGCTTCATTATTGATTCTTCAAGACAATAACCTCTATCAAGGAGCCAATTTGAGGTGTAAACCAGGACCCTTGATGTTTTATCCTCAACTGTTTTAGCTTTATTTCTTATGGATGGGAGTGGAGCATTATCTCCTCCCATTTGATTGTAGGAATCAAAAATTACATTCCCATCATCTAGGAGGTCCTTGGGAATATTTTCCAAGCCAAAAATAGTAATATGTTGTACTGTCATCTTGTTATAATCTCTCCTTATGACTTCAATTCATCCTCGATAATTTATCCATAAATCTTCTAGTGTTGGAAGATGCATGTAGTCTAATGAGATTGTCTTTTGTGCAATATTCCTGAAGTCAAAATTTTCTCTAGACTCATAGGAATCCTGGTGATAATTATGAAACATCTCTTTTGAAACATTATGAGCCTTATGTATGTTATCACAATGATAATGGCCAATGAAAATTGGGAAGCTAACTACTTTGGTCTATGAAGTGTTGATTGTAGGTCATGTAGCTCCACTAGTTATCTGCATAGTTCCATAGTATCCACTTATCATTAGGATATCTTGTGAGTTTAAGTGGTTGACCTGAAAAGCCACAGACTCTGAGATAAGTGAAAGTAGATAATTGAATGAAGATACACCCATATTGAGTAATTGTGTTCCATGTTGCATCAGTCACTCTTTTTTCTCTTACCTCAGTATTGAGCTGGAAAATAATGTCATAGAATAAGAAATCATTTACTTTCATGTATTTCTTAAAATATTTTTTCAATACCAACTGAGGGTAATACCATAGACAAGTTCTAAAGCAAAAATTCCTTTGTTATGAAACCTAGAAAAAGTGCCATTTGTTGCTGCAACATACACTAGATAAGAGGTCATCTTGAAATTGAAAGTTTTTCTAACCTCTTTTAGTTGACAATCAATGTTGAAACTTATCAAATCAGCCCAATTAATCATTGCATTGGTCTTATTAGTCTCAATTGTTCTGATGAAATAATACATCCAAGTGAAGAAATTATTTTCTCCATTAATTCTACATAACAATTGTGTTATGTCATCATCCTCCTGTATAAGATCTGATCTCACAATGGTTTTAGGAAACCTGGAAGCTTGCTTAGGTTTCTTCAAATAGTTAATATTCATGATCTTAATATAGTCACCTGGATTGTCCTCCCATTTCTTAATGGCCTTCTCCATATCTATATCAAACACTTTTTCCTTTGTGGGGATCTTTAAGCTATAATTGAAAAATTGAGTGTCAAGTCTCACCACTAGGTTGCCTGAGGTATCTTTGACCTTGTTAGAGGATCATAATATTTGGCACATTCCATAACAAACTCAGGTAACTGGGTAGCACTAGGAAATGTAGTTGCCTATATCAATCCATTGTTAGTCAGGGATTGCATAAGACGTGTATGCCTTATATAGCCTTGGATCTTTCTATGAGCTCAATTGTGGACACATGCCCCATATCTATGTCACTGATCTCAACAATATTATATGCAACACAAGATTCAACTAGATAACCTTTATATTCATACTTCATTTTACCCCCTTGTGTTTCACTAACTGGCATGGATCTAGCTTTTCCTTTTCCCTTCCTAGCCTTGGAAGTTTCTTCAATCACAAGATTAGGATCTTCTGAATAATGGAAACTTCCTCAACTTCTGATGACTTTTCCCTTGCTTCAGGTGATCCCTCTCTTTCCTCAAACATTTTCTTTATTTTTCTTCAAGTGAACAATGTGTGTCAACTATTGTAATATTAACAACAATCACTCCTTACAATGTATAATTCAAGTTAAGCTAAGTGGCTTCAAGCCACAAAATTCCTTTTAGAAGTGAATTTTACAAGCAAGTAAGTTTAGTAAAACATCTTGTTTTCATAGTGTAGTGCGGGCTTGCAAGCTGCTCTTGCTTGCAATTTTAAGTAAACAAGTAGGATAAGTTTGGTTCCCCACAAGGAAGGCACAAAGTAACAGTGTTTCAAACACCGCAATACAGGGTTAGTAATGGTCATTCAAAACCCGCAAAGCACAATTCATAAGTAATGAGGGTTTTATTTAGTGCATAACACAGTTGAAGCAGTGAGTTGTTGAAATCCCATAAAGCATAAAGGAGTAATAAGTAATCGGAAACACATGAAACACTAGAAATTAATGGCAAAGGAGAATCTGCAAAGCATGGAGAACTAAGCGTGGGTCGGTTTCCCACAATGATTGGGGATTAAAAGTAGTTGGGAAACCCGTAATGCACTAAGGAAGTAACTAGGGGTCGGGTTCCCACAACACTAAGGCTAGGTTTCAAGTTGTACAGGTCAAATCTCTCGTTAATCATGGGAAGCAAATGCATTTTGGTTCTTTGATCAAACTAGGGAAAAATTAGGGCTTATTCCATGGATGAGATTTAGAGCACTTTGGTACAAGACAACCATGAATTCAATTATGTTATTCAAACCCTAGTTCTCTTTCAATAAAAAAGACCTAAATACCAAGTGATTTCTCAAAATGCAGACCATGCAGAAAGAAGAAAACATCCACACGAAGGAGAAACAAAATTGGAAAAATAACACAAAAGAGGGAAGACAAAAATTTGCAAATAAGGAAGAAAAAACAACATACCTTTCCTACAAATGGGTTGAGGTCGAATTGCTCAAAAACCTCTGCAATCGGAAAGCACGAGGTTAGTTAGGGTTCATAAGGTGAATTACTTCTCTCTAAGTGAATAGGATGTGTAAAAATGATGTGGATTCACTTAGCATTTTAAATATTCCACCTCATTAATACCACTGTACGGATGCCACGTCATCATGAACTTGAATGCGGGTTTGGTGAATGACTTAGCTTGTTTTAGATTTTTGAAGTAATGAGTATTCGTAAATCGACTAGGTCATAAAGTAGAAATTACACAGGGATTTTTGGTTTGCTTAACTTGCTTACTTATCTTTGCATTGAGGAGTAAATTAGTTGGGAAAACCCAATAAGCAAGATCCTTATTTGTTAGTTTTTGCATTAGCTTTACTTCTTTATTGTGAAGCAAGCAAAAGTAAGTCCAAAAGACCAATAAACCGAAGGTCTTAGTTCTTTGGGTTTTAGCATTAGCTTTACTTCTCTAATTTCATAAGTAAAGTAGGGTTGATTTAGTGTAAAAAGGTAAGTTCAAGCCACATCTATTTAATGCAGAGAAGGGATGGGAAGTAGCTAGTTCTATGGGTTTTACCAACTACTTAGCTTATTTTCTTTTAGATAAGTAGAGTGATATTGTTTTAGTTCGAATAAGGCAATTAGTGCAAATCGAGGTCCTGGAGGGAAACTTACTGCAACTTTTAAGTAAAGTAATTTGACAAACACGATTACTTAATAGGGTAAGTACTTGGGTTTGTAGGAAATTCTGGATATTTTGGGAAAATGGGTATTTTCCAACTACTTCCAAGCAACCTCTTGCAACCTTTTGGAGAAATCTAGAGCAATCCTGCAATCCAAATGAGTTAAGGTAATAACCTAAACAAACTAATACCTATTCTAGAGAACACAAGCAACATGAACACAAATCTTCACAAGGCAAGAAAACTTAAAATTTTAAAGGGGTACCCCAAAATTTCTAAGTGAAATATTGGGGACACCGATTTCACATTTTAACGCTTAGCTTACTTGAGTTAATTTTTATACTTAATTGTTGTATTTATTTACCGCTAAAATAACAATCAGATTAGGAATATTATCCACATTTCTCTTAATTAGGAGATGTTCGAGGTATCTTTTGAAGAAATTCGATGGAAGTGGACTTTTGAACACTCACCAAAGGGAAGGATAGAATTTTTTTAACCTGTTAAGAAGATGAATCATTCCTAGATTAATCCTAATTCACTTAAGATCCTAGAATTTTGGGACGGCGAGTGTTATCGTGAATATGTCAATTCAACATATGGTGGTGGAGTAGTGAAGAATTGGATGACGGGTGGAACACGATGTGATACAAAAAGAGATAAATGAAAGAATGCGGTTTCACTCTTTGGTAGAATCACTAGGAGCGAGTATAAAGGGTATCTATATCTTGTGCTCCCATGATTTTTAATTTTTCTACTACTTTTTCATTGTTGTTGTGAAGTGTTCTTGCTATAGTTGTTTTGCGTTACGACTTTCATTCTATGGGTTTTCCACGGTTGTTCTTGTTTTGTTCCTTCGTGTCCTATTTTGTACTTGTTTGTTCATCCGGGTGTTCAATGCCCTTCTTTTGTATGTCCATAGGTAGGGTACCAACCAAAAAACCTTTGTCCTTAATTAAAAAAATGTTAAAAAATCTCAAAATTCAATTACAACAAATCTTAAAAATCAATTCCAATTAAACAATTAAATTCGCACCTTAAAAATTAATTGAGTTGGATGTGGGTCTTATTGAAGATGATTTGATGAGCTTTATGTCCTATTTCTTGGAAAATGTATGCTCATTGTTTTTATTTTCTAATATTATTTACAATTTGGAATTACAAAATGAATAAGAAACATTTACAAATCTAACTAAATGGAAAGGAAATGATATATAAGCTCTAAGTTATATATATTCAATGCAGATCTGGAACGATTACTTTGTTCTCACAGTTTTCATTGGAACTCACAAAGGTAAGGTACTTTCAATAACCAATCATGAAGAACGCGTAATATATCTTCAAAAAATATATATATATATATATATATGATTCAAACCAAGCACTTTTCACCCTATAACAAACAAACTCCCTCTTTTTTGGTGCATGCAGGGTCCCCATATCGATGAAGGAATGGAGCCCGGGATATCCATGCAAAATTTATCCCCTCAACAAGTAAGAAAGATGACATCTTAAAAAAATTGTTGTAGCCCATCTTCAAGACATTAGTTTAATCCATGTTGAAGCTCTGTGTTCCACTTGCAGGCATATAAAAATCATTTGATTAATATGCTCAACGAATTGGTGATGTGCACGATGATGCTACTAGTCTGCAGCCACATGCATGCAAGAGTTGGTCACCGGTTGATTATCGACGCCACTTGTTCATTTCAATTTTTGAGCACATTTGTGTGCTTGGATTTGGCTCTGAAAGCCAAGACTTTGAGTTGGGAGTGATGGACGGTATAGTGGAAGCATTACACCATGTTAAACAATGATTCATAAGCTCGTTGAAGGTGAAACAAGAAACATGATATCTTGACTTGGACTTCTATATGGTTGATGACATGGACGGTGAAGATTTCGTTAGTACATGGACGCTCGATACGGAAGACCATGTCGATGGAAAGAATTAAAATTTGTTGTTAGAGCCCCCCTCGGGATTTTCCATTATAAACACGCCTTCCGGCATAAATATTTTAAAATAATATATTAGTTGGACCATTATAATTTCATACATTATAATACTCATACTTATCATGTAATTATGTTTGTAGGAGGACTACTTTCATAATGACATCAACCTACCTCGACAAAAATACGTAGAAATCACAATCCATTAAATTTATATATTCCACAAACTAGGGGAAAGGACCCTATAACTGAGCACAGACCAAAACATGTACATCTCTTTTCACCATAGGTTGTTGACAAAAGCACCACTAATTGTTCACTTTTTGGTTAACTACACTTTTGAAGAGTTAATGAGAATGTGACACATAGGGCGCTCGATCATTGGTCCCTCTTTCAAATGCTTTATATTAATTTTCTTCATATTAAATCAATTCAAAAACTAATTTTCCCTCCAAATAAACACGCGAAACAAAAATTTTGATATGGCACGATCATATGCTACACGATGATATAATTTTTTTACCGACATACCTACATATATCTACATGCCCCTAAAGTTAGGTGCATGGTTATAGGGTCCTCTCCCCTAAACCAAGGTAAAATCAATCAAAATCATAAATTATATATATAATTCGATACGCCCAATTTACCCACTATAGGTTCATGTGATTCAACCAATATAACTCATTGCATAACGAATCGTTAGCCACATAACATACCCCATATCTACTTAAATTAGATTAAATGCCCCTAAATAAAAGCGTATCAAAATTAAGCTACCACTACCCAAACAAGATGAACACATGAATTTGGGAACCATGGAAAGTGGTGTGATGCTAGTAGATATTTTGAATTCTTTCTCGAGTTCTTCCTCCTGGTCTCAAGATATTTAATGAAAATATTTTCGTGGCAAATTTTTCTCCATGATTGTGCAAAATAAATGGTTTCGTATTTTTGTTTTTGGTAGTGCTTTTTCATTGTAATTTTCATGACATACAGTCATGCAATTTCAAATGTTAGTGAGAGAAGATGTGCAAAAACCTCAAAAGACTTTCCTATCATAGTTGACCATGGAAATAATCTCAATATAAATGCTTTTTCATTGTAATTTTGATGACAGATACCATGCAATTTCAAATGTCAAGTGAGAGAAGAAGTGCGGAAACCTCAAAAGACTTTCCTATCATAGTTGACCATGGAAATAATCCCAAAACATGAAAGCGTCTCGATATAAATGAAGATCTTCCTATGGATGCAACTTTTATGCATCCTTCCAAACCCTTGTAATAATTTCTCTGTAGATTATGAAAGCGTTACACCTATCAAACAATGATTCGACAGGTTGTCCAAGGTCAAACATGAAAATGATAATTGACTTGATGTTGCAGTATTTAGTTAGTACACGTGCATTAATATGAAAGACCACATCAACGGCCAAGATTAAAATATGTTGGCATATCCCTCTCGGGATTTCCCATTGTAAACACACCTTTCTAAGTAATTCAAACGAACTTTTATTCAATATAATATTTTTTATATAAATTTATATATATCAATATAATTTTTCTATAATTACACACCCAGTATCAAGGTGTTCCCCCATATGGTAAAGGACCTCCTCCGAACGCTTTCTACACCTATATTAAAGTTGACGGTTTGATGGCAGTCTGGACGTTTTCACATTTTTAGCAAAGTTTTTTTACCCTGCTTTGTTACATAAAATATCACAATTGATTGCATCTCGAATTCATCCCGTCCGCAACTCACCGATCAATTTTTATTTGGTTCAATATATACTGTACATGCATGCTATAATCATGTTTCTATGAGGATCTCCATACCCACTAGCATAAACACCGCCTTGTTCTGTTTGTTCACCAAGTGATTTCTCCTTTAGTATTATAACTTAGAGTCATGCCTCCATGGCCGTGACTACCATTGCTCCCCAATATGCCGCACCATTATTGTATGACCCATCGTTATTGGCATAGCCATATGCATAATTCGCGTTTGCATAACCATTACCACCATCGGGGAAACTCCACCAAGCAAGTTTCTGGACTCTAGAATGCATTGCTGATTGTTTCTAGATTAACAGACTGTAAGGACGTAATTTTCATGACGTAAATGTCAAGGTCCAAAGAGTCACGAGACCAAACCTAAAAAGCATTTGTTCCATAGCTTGAAGAGTTACCCTGAGATCCGTAGCCAGCGGATGCTGCATTGCCCCATGGGCTTCTAGGAGCTCCGACAGGACCATTTCCAAAACCAGAGTTTGGCACAGGAGCACTTCCATAACCACCTGAAGCACCAACGCATATCCAGGAGCTCCAGGAGGAGCACCACCATAGCTGTTCATGCCATAACTTCCATAACCATACCCACCAGTATTAACTGCCCCATAACTACCACTCCCATAGTTTGGGGCACCATAACCAATGGGTGGATAAAAATGAAACCCGCCTCTCGCCATCTACGAGGAGGCCTGCCCATACCGCTATTATCCATCTTGCCTTCATAACCACTCATGTTTGAGTTAGAATTATTATACCCTTGATAGCCTCCTCCAAATCTGCCTCCACTTCCACCTCACTCATCTTTGGGCAATGCTCACTTGACTTCTACAAGCTTTCCATTCAATTCATGAAAAAAATTCTGCAAAACATTTTCCACAGCATCTTCTATATCAAAAGTGATAAATCCAAACCCTCTTGCCCTCTGAAAGTGCTTGGATGATCATACATAACAACAACACTAGTAATATTGCCAAACCGCTGAAAATAATTCTTGAACTCCTCTTCGCTTAAAATTGCAAAAGGAGAATCTGAAATCGATAAGGAAGAGATAGTAGGGGTAATCCACATTGCTCATCTATGCACGCAAAGCACTCCAGAGACGAGACCATTAATGTCGAATGTTGTGTCGATGTTAACTAAGCGATAAAGATTTTGGTTCAGATGTCCACTCCACCGCCTTTATTATTGATGTTGGATCCAATTTCACTCCATTAATATCGGTGGATGGATTCTTCGATGGTCAGATCAACAGCGAACCCTCCCTTTCCGCTTTCTCGAGGCGCGTTAGGGGAAAAGTGGTTTTACATATTATTCTCACAGGACATTTAGTGCATGGTTTTAGTAATTTTATGGAGGCATCACTTTATGCATGCATTATTAAGTAGACGTAACTTTTTACGCGAAGGCGTTCCTCCTATGGGAAAGCCCTTTCTGGTCGTTTCGCCAATATGTTAAATTTGATGG
Source organism: Taxus wallichiana var. yunnanensis (assembly GCA_018340775.1). NCBI lineage: Eukaryota > Viridiplantae > Streptophyta > Pinopsida > Cupressales > Taxaceae > Taxus > Taxus wallichiana. The sequence goes on from CM031238.1 coordinate 122,072,129, forward strand.
TCGTTTGAACGTTTTTAAACACGATTAAATTTCTTCTTGGCAAACCTTTTTTCATAATCTGCTTTGCAACGAGTTTAATGTCATTTATGGTAGTTGGTGGTCTCATGATAGTTAAGGCACATGGGGACACTATGGAATTTGCGACTGAAGTCATTATAAGCCCGAAAAGAGGCGCACTCCATGATCCTTTTGACACGTAGACGACTCCTGAGATAAAATTCAAACATTTCAGACAAATTTTCAATCAAAGCCACATAAAATTCAAACATTTCATATATTTTCAATCAAAGCCATGGTAGTGGATCATTGGAAGATTATTCGTCGGAGGTGTCCATTGTCTGCCATCTATATTTCTAGTTCTCATGTCCTCCATCACACAAAGTGGTGCCAAGAAAATTGTTTGACTAAATGCCTAAAAAAAAAAATTATGTGACCTCATGGACTTCATTTATCGCAGGAGATGAACAAAATGGTTGTGTTCGAAAGGCCTTGACACCTTTCTGAAAAATGCAAGCAGCAGGGGTACAGGCGGACTCCACAATCTTTTCCAGCATCCTCCTACTTTCTGCTAGAATGGGAGATTTAGAGCAAAAGGGGCACCAGACGTGTTTGATGGAATGCCTCCTTTTCACTAGCCATATTCAATAGTTTTAAAATACAATCATAAAATAATTAAGAACTTTTGTTTCCCAACCTAATGGTAAAAGAAAGCTTGTGTGAAACCTATACCAGTGATAATAGCACCATTTATTTATCAATATTTTGATGGGAAACATTTGTCTATACAATAAACGGAGCATAAGTCACCTTCTTTTATAGTTCTATGTAATTTTCTGAGTTTCTCTTTTTATTTCGTATGCAGTGGACCAACTTATTGGTCTTGGTGTTTGAATAATCCTTCTTCTATTTCCTAATACTTCATTAGCAAATATGAAGACCTTTTCTCAAAGAAGTGTCATGATCTTTTCAATGTTTTCTTCAAAATCAAGGCTTATCTTTCAAAAACAACTAGATACAATTATGATGGTAGTGTGTTGATTTGTAAGGGTGGGTTTCATAAGCACCTAAGACCTAATTTGTTCTCTATCGCATCTAAGAGGATTCCTCCATTTTCCGATTCTTAGAAAATATCTAACTTGTTAACAACATGCTCACCTTCACTTCCCATTACCTACCGTTAAAGTGATTTAGTGTAAAAAAAGTTTTGGAATATATAAATTATTATAAAAGATTATAAAAGTAAAATTTGGATTATAATATATTTGATTATGTGAATTTTGAGATAGTTATCATCACATGATAGGTTATAAGTTATGATAGGATTCGCCCATTGTTCTCTCCCTCCCCTTTTCCTTCTTCACTGAGATGCCTTTCGACATTTCATTACAATGTTATCCAATAGGATAAATTGAGCATTATAAAATAGGTCTACAAAATTACATTGGATAGATTCGTAATAGTATTGAATTTGGTTAAGCATTATTACGATGTCAATGAAAATAGCATTTTGTGACACACCAATAGAAATTGATCCTACAAATGCAATTATCCAATCTTTGTCATCGAAACCTCACCCGCTTTTTTGGTTTTCTTTCAAATCAATAATAATTTGCTTTCCTTTGTCAAAAACTAATATGGCCTCAACACCTTACAAAACCCATAAAATTAGGGGATATTTGTGGTGGCATGTCTTATTAAGATCCTTTTCTATCAAGCCTACATGTCTTGAACAAAATTGCACTCAACACTCAATGCAAATTTCAATAGCAATATGATGTGTCATAAGTGTCACATCCCTTGTCTTTCAATGTATACGACAACAAATAATATCAACTAGAATTGTCTTCGAATTTTGAATTCACCTTTTGACATGTGGATGCTCTTTAAAAATAAAGTATGCTCTCACAACTTCAATATATAACTTTTACAAAAAAATTCTCTATACAAATTTAATTTTTTGTTTCCTCATTTTTTCTCTAAATGCATGTTGACTTCTTGAAGTCAAATATGGACCATATGATGCTCAAGACAACACAAGACTAGAAATAAAGCCAACAATAAAACTGCAGATCAATTTTCAACTATATCAAGATGATGACTTATCCTTAGTGGAAAGTGAAACATGTGAAACTCACCAAATTTGTTATAATATTATTTATGGGACGTTATAGTTCCCCATGATGATTTGGATATCTAGGGTTAGGATCCTTGTAATAGAAATGTTTGCACTTGTCATATGGGACACTCACAAGGGTTGTTAATTACTTGAGTCATTTCTCAAGTTATTATTTGTTTGTATGACCAAAACGTGAGTACGAATAAGAGTTCTACTAATATAAGTTGTGATTGGGATTCCTTGAACAAATACGTGTATATGAGATACAAGGTGATTTGTTGGGTTAGGTTAAAGATTACCTAAATTAGTTTCACATATGATAAGTGGTAGGGGTTGGGGTAGATTTTGAATAGAATCTAAGTATTCCCTCACATATTATTAATGTAGGATGCATTGTTCCCTAATTCATTATTGTATCTCATTAGGTATGTGTACCTAATGTTATCCTAAGACTCTTAGCCAAGAGCATATTCATTAACTATTGTTATTTTCTATGAGATATTTACCCCCACCATGTTCATAATTCTACCAATTTTTGGGTGACTATATTACACATGGTAATATCCCTTTCCTTATTTATTATTTGCATCTTCCCTCTCATGAAAGGCGGGCCACTCTCATTTTGTGAGAGGTGTGGAGGTATTTGTAAAGTTCGTGATTGAAGGTAAAGCACTTCTATGATACTCTTTCTCTCATGTCCATGGATTCAATGTTGGATGGATTTCTAACAAAAGATGACATGGTGTTGTGATTGTAGTTGTGATGTATTGTACACATGTTATGTATTGTATTATTATATTTGGGATAAATAAATGTAGACATTGTATACTTTTATCCTATAGATATTTGAACACCTATTGTGATGTAAGTAATTGTACTATTTGATTGTGGGTGACGAATATTTATGTACATTGTGACAAAGGGAATGTAAGCATATGGAATATTCAATGTTTGTAAGCCAATTGTGTATTGAGAGTCATGCATCTAGGAAACATTATTTCATACTTGTCTATGAACCTTGTATTAATGCAATGATTGATCATTAAGTCCATATGGAATCTTACACTTAGTATATATCATTAATTAACAAACATGATGGAAACCATAAATCATTAGATAGAAGATTTAAGATTAAGTGAATGAATGAGAATACACATTGTAGTCATCATGCTTAAGTGAATAAATGGATCATGCATACTCAAAACAAAGATTGCAAAGTAAAGGATGAGCATACATAAGTATGAGGCACAATAGGGGGAGCCACTCATTTATACAACTTCTAAATATTTGGGACTTGTTGCTACTTCCAAAAATGTGATACAAAGGGCACCCTCAAAATAATTAAATTTTTCCTTACCTAAAGAAAACATGTAACACAAGTACTCCTCGGAAGAGAAAAATTAAACAGATAGACGGTGAAATGACTCATTGTGCACTTGGGGTAAATGATGTTGATTTAAAAGAACTAGTTAGGAAATATCTTATATGATAGTGCACATAAGAATTTTATGTAGAGTTGTGTTTAATTAGAATAGGCTATGGAAAGTGAAATAATGGAAATTTCATAGATAAAATCATAATATTGAGTAGATCCTACCTAGGCAATTTATAAAAATGTAGTATTAGATGTCTCAAGGAGTAAAATATTTGGGATGACATGGTGGAAAATTTCAAAGTATTTAAAGTGATCCCATTCAATAAATAAAATGTGTTATATAAAGAGAGAATATAAAGGTAAAAGTACAATTATTAATGGTAGGATTAGGGAATGTAGAAACATAGTTTACCTATTTAGTTATATGGTCAACCGCTACTCAACAATGCCCAAGGGAATGAATTGAATAAATCTTTGTCACATATGATGTCAATAATGATCCTATATTTGCATAGTGAAGGATATTGATTTATCTAGGTGATGAATAGATAACAACACATGTTACAAGGAACATGTGATAAATGACATGGATTCATACAACAGGTTTTTAAATGACCAAATGGTGAAGTTGGAATGTATTTCCTTGGAGTTTGAATTTTACTTTGCAAAATCGTAATGAATTGAATAAATTCTTTGTCACATATGATGTCAAGAATGATCCTACATTTGCATAGTGAAGGATATTGATTTATTTAGGTGATGAATAGATAACAATACATATTCAAGGGAACATGTGATCAATGACATGGATTCATACAACAAGTTTTAAATGACCAAATGGGGAAGTTGGAATGTGTTTCCTCAAGTTTGAACGTTATTGCAAAATCGTTGATGGAAAAGCGACACCCTCCAAAAGTGTTGAAATACATGAGAATAAGGTGATTGATTAATAGGTATATCAAGATTATACCTTAAGGTGTGTCAAATTTTGTTGAAAGACCAAATGTTGAAGGAATGACACTACCTTCCCACAATTCTAGTCTGGTATGTCCAATGAAGGTAGAACCTTGTTACCTTACGCCTTATGTATATAATTTTCTAATCGGCTTATTGTAACTTTTTATTTCTTGGTTTCAATGGACAACCAAACGTTAAGTTTGAATGGAGTTCTTGGGATGTGGACACATCATTAACTGTAATGAAATCTAGTTAAAGGAAGATGGATTCGGTATTTCTCTATCAAAAATGTTGTTCCCGATGTTGAATCATGGATTATGATTTGAAACGCGTCAATCAAAAAAATCCACACAATTAATCGCAAAAATCATTGCTTAAATTTCATAAACTATGGAAATATCAGTTTATGGTTATGTTGTTGCCTTGAATTGGTGGATAAATACAAAGAAATAAGAGCTAGTACAAAATTTTCCAATCCAAGATTAAGGTTTTTATTAAAGTTTTCTCAAGGTTGAGATAAGAGTTTAAGGCCAAGGATAAAATGTTACTAGGTTTCTTCATCAAAGTGAGCTAAATATAGTCGACTTTTCAATTCCTCAAGTTACTCACCCTAATGGATTTGTGCAATATTGGAAGGCACTTTGTGGAAAACATTGAAGACTCTAGATGCATCATAGACATGATTAATAGACGTGTCCTTTGATAAATTGTAACGGATGTATTTTTAATTTATGTACAAGAAGAATTAGTATGAGAGAAGTATAAGACCTATGTGAGTGAATGTAGTTTAAGAGAGTGAGTATAAAGATGCATGTGATACAAAATATATATCTAGTGTATAAGATGAATAGTAATAGAGTATTATAATGTATTTGAGTTGTATATGAATGAAGTAGAGATAATTTATTAAAATATTTGTCTTTTGTATATTATGTTGAATTATGTGTGATGTGTTAAAATTGTAAACCCGCTTTATTTTTAATTTTAGAATATATTAATATCTCGTTGTATATGAATAAAGTAGAGATAATTTATAAAAATATTTGTATTATGTATATTATGTTGAGTTATATGTGATGTGTTAAAATTGTAAACTCGTTTTATTTTTAATTTTTGAATATGTTAATACCTTGTCGTATATGAATAAAGTAGAGATAATTTTATAGAAATATTTGTATTTTGTATATTATATTGAATTATATGTGATGTGTTAAAATTGTAAACTGCTTTATTTTTAATTTTTGAATATGTTAATACCTCGTTGTATATGAACAAAGTAGAGATAATTTATAGAAATATTTGTGTTATGTATATTATATTGAATTATGTATGATGTGTTAAAAATATAAACCCGTTTTATTTTTAATTTTTGAATATGTTAATACCTCATTATATATGAATTAAGTAGAGATAATTTATAGAAATATTTGTATTTTGTATATTATATTGAATTATGTGTGATGTGTTAAAATTGTAAACCCGCTTTATTTTTAATTTTTGAATGTGTTAATACCTGGTACAAATAAAAAAAAAGGTAGTCCCAAACTAACAACAAGTCTACATATGTAAAATGAATATTTTATAAAATATTAACCATTAACCCTTAATATATCCAATTACAAAGTGTGCAGATTTACACTATATAACCATATGATTCATAATGTCATTAAAACCACATTACAAGCCAAATGAGGAGTAGCTTTTAAGGGCACCTAACTGGAACTTCCTCGCCAATTCTGATGCATGAATCAGACTCTGTAAACCAAAAAAAAAACGCAAAGATTAATTTTAAAAGGCCTTAATGCAAAACACAAATTATTAATTCCATTGCCATAATAATAAAGCTTACTGGTCATATTCGATGTTAATTTTGCGAGCAGAGGGATGAGCGATGTGGGCAAATGCATCACTAGATAAATGGAAAGTGGCATCGCCATTGTCGCAACCAGAGGAAGAACAATAATCAACAATCTTCACAACAAGAGATCTTCTTCTGCATGGATTTTTACTTCACTGCTTGTTCCGCTCAAACATCTGACTCTGTATTTTCTTCCGCAGGCAGCCTGGTTATCCCAAATCGCATCATTCGCCGCTGCAAATCGATTGCCCGCCGGAAACTGCCCCCTGTCGTTTCCATAGCACGACGATGCTGCCAAAAAAATGGATTAGTTATGAATGCTGGCTTTTGCACTCCATAGCATTAGAATTAAACTTTTGGAAAAAATTTAAGGAAATTCTGTAACCATCAACGTTTCGGAACAGCTCAGGTAACCTATTATGATGATAAGTTGTCCACATCTCATTTGCTGTGATCCCATTATATACCTACATTATGGGGTCCTTTGAGGTGGTCTGATTATCTACTTACTTTCTGATGATGGACCACTGAGGTGGATCTTGACTATTTATTTATATCTTGATGATGGGTTATTTGAGGTGATCATTGTCTACTTAAATCTTGATGATGGGTTGTTTGAGGTAATCCCATAATTTATCCATTGTTTGAAACAACCCATCCTCAAGATGATATGATGGGTCAAGGAATTCCTTCGCTATTAATGGTTAAGGAATTTTTAATGGGGTTTTAACTAAAACTTTAATTCTAATTGATTAGTAAAAATTTTCTAAAAGAAGAGGATAGACACAGGGATTGAATGAGTCCTTGTGACCAAGGGGAGATTAAGCCTTAGATAAATTAGGCAATTGTCTACGACACCAACAATTAGAGGGTGCTAGATTTTTTGAATTTTTACTAGATCGTTGTCTTACTTCTTGTCAATTATTATTATATATAATATATTAATTTTAGGCACAATACATATCATAGATAATATAATATTACAAATTATTCCATGTAAGATTAGCACTATGGTAGAGTCTCTAAAAGACAAAAATTAGCCTCACGAAACTACGAAACTAATTGCCTAGAGTGAAAACAATAATATATTAATATTTGTCATACCCATTAATGATAATATAATATTAAAAATTATTTACGTGTCTTTGGTTTAATAGAGATGTCTTATATAGAAAGAAAATGTAATGGTTGTTCTTGGTGAGTTTTTTGTTTAAAATAATTAAAGAATCTATGTATTTGGTATGATTATTTAATGTGCCTACATTCTTTTGTAAATATCAATATTTAGGGGTCAATTTTAGATTCCTTTCTTTATATATGATTTATAAGATACAAAAAAAAATCTTTCAGTTCTATTTTCAGAAAATGATGATTCAAAAAAAAAACCAAAAGAATTCAAATCTTGTGAGTTTTTCAACTCTAATATTTAAGTTGAAGTGTTTCCAAAGATTTTTTTTTACTTTTATGTTGAACCCTAATGTTTTGATAAAGAATCATTCTTAACCCTAATTATGTGTTGTTTAAAAATCTAGTATATAGCATTTTTACAAATTAAATAAAGTTATCTGGCTTTAAGTATTGCCTAAGACGGTCAGACGTCTTCATTCGGCCCTCCTTGTGACCCATAATTCAGATAAGCGATGAAGAATTATATATAAGATACCTTATGTAATCAAATGCACAGCAGAACCAGAGGGGAACTTTTTTACTGATCGTCCTCTCTAAATATCAGCAGTAATGCTTTTTCTTAAATAAAGTTAAACAAAAGGCATGGTGAATCTGTTTTCAAATGATGATACTTACGGACATATGGAGGACCATAAGAGGTTGCTGTGCCCACATCTGCCACACTAAAACGAAGCAGGAATATCAAACTCATTGAAATTGTAGCAAATATGATTTTATCTGCGTTCATGGTTGCGTTGAGTCAGCAGGGTTTGGATTGTAATTGATAACCGTGAAGAAAGTGTGAGGAGTATTTAAAGGCTGTAGCGTATATGAAACTTATTGTATGTCTTAAGCAAGGTATCCGATGCGATCGCTCAAAATTTGTTGTATAGTGGTTATCATTCAATTCAACAACGACGTAACAAGCGACTTGCAAGCAAAGCCATGGTATATCCTACGTTGCTTTATTGGTGAAGAGTTCCATATTCTTGGAAAAAGGTTGTATGTCCAATTTAGTTGCACTAGTGGTGTTGGATTTTGACCTTCAATGTTACATGTCATAATAATAAAATTATTTGACGGTTTAGAAAATTATATGGATGTCATTTGGCGTTCAAAATTTAATATGCACCTTAAATTTGTTTTTATAATAATTATTACAAAAACATAAACTGACTTAAATTTTATATGATGTTTTTTTGTAGGATTCCCAAAGTTCTGTGTCTTCTATTTAATTCTATAAAATAGATTGGAGTAAATTTAATTTCATAGTTTCTAGTAATATGTAGTGTTTGTGTAATATTTGATTTTATATATAGGACGGCTAAATTTTGAATATACATCTCATTTTGATGTTTAAATTATATATTTACCTATCAATCATGACAATCATGTTTCAAAAATGGTCATATGTTAACATCTAAACACCTTGCAAAATCCAACACTCATACTATTTAACAAATTAAAAAAAAAAAAAAAAGTAAAAAGGCTTAATTTAGACATTCCTTATGCAAGCTCCTTTCGCTTCTTGATCTCAATCCACAAGAAGTCAAAAAGATCCTTCCAAGTTCCTTGTGATCTTAATTTACCATACATTAAACATATTACATTGGGTATTTCAAAGGGTGGGCTTTCATGAGTTAGGTTTCCTAACTAACTAGTAAGCCTTCACAAAATACATTTCAAAACTAATGAGATAAAAATCTATAATAGCCATCTATCACTCCGACCAAACCTTTAGAAAAAAAAGTGTAAAGGAGTCTTCCCCATAACTGCCCCAACACCACCAAAGCGAGAATTAATAAGGTTTTATTGCTCTAGAGGAGAGACAATAGAAGACATCTTAAAAATAAACAAATTTGACGTCTATTTATATCTGTAAACCAATTTTTAATGGTAATATTTTTTTAATATCTTTTTTAAATTATGTAAAATAATAATACTAAAATATAAAGACATTTGTTATATTTTAATATTTTATGATAATATTAATATATATCAATAAAATTTATTTATAAAATTATATAAAATATAATGATTATATTGAATGGATTGCGTCTATCAATATGTATGATGGTGTAAAAGTGTTGTCTTACTATCTACCAAGATTCTAAATTTGTTTGGTGCTTGTCACATTATTGGTAATATTGATATTGTTTGTTTGCAAGAGGTTAAGATTACTGGTTTTTTGCTTCAGACTTCCTTATCATGTATTGCTCCGAATTTTCTACATTTTTATTCCTCTCATTTGGAAGGAAAAGGTGGTGTTTCTATTTTTGTGTCACCTATATTTTCTATCATGATCTCTACCACGAGGTATGATCCTGAAAACATAGCAGCTTTTGGGTGTTTTTAATGATAATGGCTTTTCTTTTGTATTGTTAATCTTTATGCCTCTAATAATGGTCCGGAAAGGACGAGTGTTATGGCGATGGTTAGGGGATAATCTTCCTTTCTCTTATTGGCTATTTTGTAATGACTTTAATATGGTGGAACATCCCGATGAAAATTGGGTCTTCTTGCCAATGAGATGGTGTGTTGGAGAGCGTGAAGCTTGGTTCTATTTCAAAATAAGGTGGGGCATTAAAGACCCTCTATTTAAAAGGTGGCAGACTTTACTTCTCAAAATTGTTTTACTTGGTACAATTTTTGAGAAGGCTTAGCGCCTGTGCTTAAATGGCTTGATTATGTCATGCTTTCTCAAAGACATGGGTTTCAGACTGATCAAGGCCCAACAATCAACTATCACCACGTGGCTTGATATTCTTCTGTCAGATCACAGTCTAATATCTTTCACGCTTACTTGGGATGGGGCCTCTATTAAAACTCCTAGCACGTAATTTTATATGAATGTATCCTTATTGCATCATCCGGGGGTTCTGGCGTACATTTCCCAAGTCTATAATATGGTGCCACGTCCTCTTTATGCTACTAGCTAGATTTCTTGGTGGAATGACGCTATTCAACGCACTACCAAGTTTCTTCGCCACTTTGGAAAACAAGTGGCATGGGTCCATAAGCATGCTAATGAGGCTCTCCAACAGGAGTTCCAACGCACAACTCGATTGCTCGAGCTCCAACCATTTGACACCGTTGTTCAATTCAAGCTGTTAAGCTTCGACATCAGCTCAAGGTTATTGAACAACATAGAGCCAAAGGAGCCCGATCCGGGCTCACTTGCAGTGGTTGAAGACTGGTGATAGGGCCTCAAAAGGGTTCTTCAAAATTCTCGAGCTCAAAATGTGAGAGAGTAAATCAAAGTTGTCCAGCTTGCCCATGCTCGTGTCACTTCCCTACCGAAAATTTCTTCTACCTTTGTTGACCATTATACTCTTGTCTTTCAAGTGCAGGAGCCTTCTGTTGAAAGTATTACTACTCTACATCAATGTATTGAAGTGGTTCCCTATAAGCTTAGCCCGCATGATCAAAAGCATTGTGATGCTTCTCTTTCTCTAGAGGAGCTTCATAATTCCCTTCTTTTTCTTGTGGATGACAAATCTCCAGGTTTGGATGGGTTTCCTTGTGAATTTTACAAGGCAGCATGACACATTGTTGGGCCCAATCTCTTACAGGTTTATCAAGAAGCCCTGCAATTGTGATCCCTTAGGAACTATATTAATAAAGGTAATATCAAATTCATCCCCAAGGTTGGTAATCTGGAGCTCATTACCAATTGCATCCCATAACGCTTCTTAATGTTTCTTATAAGATTCTAGCGAAGGCTCTTGCTCTTCGGGTGGCTTCTTTGCTACCCAAAATTATTCGACTTAAACAATCTAGTTTTGTCAAAGGTCGTTTCATTTTGGATAATCTTATTGCTATTTGGGAAGGGCTGGAATGGGCTCACGCTTCTCTTCAGAAGGTGGTTTTTCTCAAAATTGATTTTGAAAAATCTTATGACCGTATAGAATGGCCTTTCATTCTTGCCATGCTTAAAGCTTTGGGGTTTGGTAATTTCTTCCTCAATGTGGTTAGCACTCTCTTCATTGATGCCTCATCTTGTCTCACCATCAATGGACACTAGTCTTCTCGTCGTTGGGTTATTTCGATCGATAAGGAAAGGTTTCCCTTTGGCTCCGTGACTTTTTTTCCTGGCAATGGATGCTTTTGGTTACCTCCTTTCCAACAGAGCTGCTCAAGGGAGATTAAGAGGCATTTATTTTCCTGATCATCAATCTCAACTCATCAATGGCCACTTTGTGGATGACTCTTTTCTCACTCTAGTTGAATCAAAACAAAATGTGTAGGAGGCACTTTCTTGCTTGGATATTTTTTTGTAAAGTGTCCGACTCTTAAATTTATTTTTCCAAATCACCGGTTTCCACAAAGTCCTCGCCTAAGCCCGACCGGTTTGTGGCCTATCCTGGAATCGGATTCAACAAGGAGAATGATTCTACTTTCTGGGAATTCCTTTTGCCTTCGACAATGAGTCTTCCACCTTGTGGCAATTTGTGGTTGATCGGGTTGAGCAGAAAGTGTAGAAATGGATCTCTCGTCCGTTATCTTTGGCCGGGAAGTTCCAGGTTTGCACTAAAATTCTTGTTGCCACTCAGGTCTATTATGCACTCTCTTGCATCCTTTGAAAATTTGGCTAAGCTTTTGTGGGATTTTCTTTGGTCTAGCTCTAAGCAGGGTGGTTTTCATCGTGTTTCCTGGGAGGTTTACACTCTTCCCAGGGATCAGGGTGGCATGGGCGTTGTTGATGTCTACAGGAAAAGTATCTCTATGCGCTAAGTGGGTTGTTCATTGTATCTAGGGAAACCAAGCTTGGCAGGTTTTGTTACAACATTGTATCTCTTCAAGAGCGCCATATGGTAAAAATGCTAGAAAAACATCAGATTTCATACTCTAATTACTAAAGTTCCAGTTAAAATACTTGGCACCTTTGTGGTCAAAAGCATCTGGAAATATTTTGAGATGGTCAAACCCTTCATGCGGTGGGTTGGTGATGGATTCCAAACAAGTCTCTCTTTCAATGAGCACAATCTGTGGTGGTCACCTATTTTCTCTCCTAACGATCTCCCGCTTGCACAACCCAACATCAAAGTAGTGTGGTTATCTTGTAAAGGCATCTCTACCATCTGGGACCTGGTTTCCTAGGATTGGCTTCCTTAGCCAGTCTGAAATAGAAATACAACCTGGCTAATTCTGATTTGCCTTCAATTTTGGCTATTCAATCTTTTTTTTCCTGATGTTATGCTACACAAGTTGGGCCTTCAACCACCCAAGGCTTGGTGGAAGGACTGGCATTGGAACGTGGACATTCCATTGTTACAATACAATTTAGAATTATCTACTCCTTGTTATCTCCTATGTCATCGGCTTTAGATAAGCTCAATACCAGATGGTCATTACATTCTTCTCATGTCACCTGGTTAAAGCATCTCCAACGGACCTGGAACCTCTTATATTTTCTGAAGCTCAATATATTTCTTTGGTGTTTGATCTATCAGGTATCCCTTTAGGGGAAATATTAAGTCATATTGGTATTCCTAATCCGGTTTGTAGTTGTTGTGGTCACCGAGTCCTTCAAACATGTCTTTTGGTTTTTCCCTCGTGCGCAACATGCTTGGAATTGGATTCACTCCCTTTTTCAGCCATTTCACCCTGATTTTTATTGGAAAATTGCTTTGTTTGGTGACCATACTACTTGTCCTTCCTACATTTCTCTGGAAAGCTAGGAATACTACCTTATTTCAGCATTGTACTCTTTCTATTGAACTAACCATTAATGAAAAGGTGGCTATCTTGTCTTCTATTCACATACATATTCAGCACAAGTGCAAAAGGTGGTGTTGGAGTTTTCTCATCTCTAGCAGCTGCTTGATCACTAGGGTAGTGCACCCTGTACTATGAGTCGGGTTCCTCCGATGATGATGATTGGCAGCCCCAGCCACCTCATAGATGTCGTGGTCGATCCCGTAGTCACTCTAGAAGCGCCCGGCCATCTCCGTCGTCGACTCGCCCACAACCCTCTTCTTCTAGCCCTAGCTGAGCCCGTCGGCATGTGGCAAGGCAGTGGTTGGCTCTTCCAACTAGGACTCTCCACCTGGTGGGGCCTCCCAGTTTAGTGGCTTGCCACCCCCTGGTGGGGAATTATGGTTCCGATCAACGTTAAGATGCCTGAACAGGATGGTTGGCTACTCAATCTACCTTTCGACGAGTAGTGCTCCCTCGGCTTTCTTTTTTCGTGGGATGATCCACCTCCTCTTCCAGGTGCAACAACTCATTGTGCCTAATCCTATTTTCTCTTGATGTAGTTTTTGGGGCTCTCTCTTCGCTTGTTGGCCATTTTTGTAGCCCTTTGTGGCTTGTTTTTGTTCACCCTCGTGGCTTGTCTTTTGTCTACCCACATGGCTTTCGTTCTTTTTTGAGGTTGTGAACACTGCCAGCCGCCCCCTTACTATGTAACACTTTGTATTATTTTGTCTATAATTTAATATAAAGGTGGTTCCAATAGTAAGTATGCAAGTTAAAAGAATAATGGTTACATAAGCTTGAAAACATTTTATAGTTAAAATCATTTTAATTACACCTAGGGGCATTCCTACAAAGGGAGCTAGGGCTGTAATGGCATGAGTGGTTCATTTTTGGGGCCGAAAAAAAAATTTAATTAAAAACCACCGATACAAAAAGTAATCCGGTGACACATATCTATGTATTCATTGGAGGGAGTAGATACCACTTGGATTCCTTCACATTATAAATCATCACTTCCATACATTTATTATTATCTTTGTCCACTCTTCCAGCTAACCGAGTCCAGCGTAATGGTGCAAAACCGCCGACCCGCACACATGCTTTTCCCTAGCTACCATTTCCCAAAGAATAAATTATATATATACACAGAAGCCACTCATTTGTCTATGTCAAAACCCCCATCACAATCAATTTTCCATCGTCGATGGAAACACAGTGAGAAGAGCCATCGAAAAAGTATTGCGACTTCAATTCTGTTGGGATGGGAGGGGGTCTCTCGCATAAATTTGTTGGAGGATCGTACATAATTATTTTACAACCAAATCTAAAACGGAGTAATGGTACTGCTTTCACTATAGCTAACAATTCTTTTCACAAGTTCAATCGCTTCCTTTCTTGATAAAAAAGTGGGTTGCTCACCGTATTTCTCCAGCTTTTGCAAACAGCTCTGAGATAATGATAAGATGTGTATGGCACCCTCACTAAACACTCTCTCTTGATTTCATCTGGAAGACACAAAAATATCTCCCCTGTCATTCTCTCCTCTGCAATTCTCTTTCACATTACTTGAAAATTGTTTAATTGTTGAACACTTCCCTACTTATAGTTTCACCTTTTCTAAATATGTTAGATTATTATTATTTTTAAAAAAAAAGTCTAATTATATAAACATTACCCAATTTAAATTAATTTTTAAATTTTTAAAAATAAATGACTCCTTTTAATTTTTTCCAAAAAAAAATCATAATAATTACATCCACGTAAAAAAATTTGCTATTTTTAAAAGGATTGATATTTCTTGACCATTTTTTATGATATATATGGTAGGTTTATATGAAAAATTTTGTCAAACAATTGGTAACAAATTAAAGAAAAAAATTCCTTCTATAACTTTAATTTTGAATGACTCAAAATTAATATAAAACTAGCATACCTATTTTAGAAAATCTATGTAAAAAACGACGAGAGGTATCAAATATAGACGCCTCGAGAATGATACCTTCAACATATTTTACATAGATTTTCTAAGATAGGTATGGTAGTTTTAATCCATCAAAAATAACTCTATAAAAGTTGAAAAGTCCCCAAAGATATTGGAATTCTAGAAAGTTACCTCTACCACATAGTGCTTTTACGAACATTGTAATAGGAAGAATGAAGGAATCGGAATTACGATAGTGGGAAGATCCTCGAACCTTTGCGACATCATCAACGTGACAGAAATGGAAACTTTGAGTATAACTATGTCAATTTTATACTCCACCATAGATAAAGTTTTGGTTTTCTCTTTAAAATAAAAATAAGGGCTCCTAACTAAGTCGTATATGTGAAAAAAGTATGAGGATATAATTTTATATGTTGGCTTTCATTTGACATGTTTACTATAGAGGTGACCTCTAGAATAGTGGTTGCTCCTAGGGGAGCAAGTCTACACCCGATAGTAGTGGTGCAGGTTGGGGTAGTCTTATAGTTTGGGATTTGTGGTTATGTACATTATTGGTGGATATGTTTTAGATTTTTTTATGGGCATGGTGTAAATCATGTCACTTTGTAGGTTGTTGATGGAATGAGGGATTGTATTTGTTAGCTAGTTTATTTTTGTTATAATCGGGTTTGAATGGGTATTGTCATTATTTTTGTTGGTGTATGTGTTTATAGTTGGTATGATGATTCCGTGAGCATTGAATGTGGCACTGGGTGCAAAAATTATAGTGGCGTGGGCATATAGAAATAGGAAGACGTTGAATATTTGTTTTTAAAAAAGGGGTATTATAATGTGTGTCATGCTCGTGTTAGTATAAGGAAGTTACAAATCTTCATGATTATAATCGATTAGTGTCAAGAATTGGAGGAAGTGTGTTTACTTACTTGTAGTTATAATTTGTAACATTTTGTACATAATGATTATACAAGGTAATTAACTATCTCACTGGAATATAGAGATGTTTATAAAGGCAAAGTTATAAACCAGTTGTAGGAAAACATAATGTTTTTAAGTTAGTGCGAGGAATTGAATCAAACGCATTTGCTTATCAGAGCCATTAGTTGTAACGATTTTTATATATATAGTCTCACTTGAAAAAAATGGTATATACATGTGGAGGGTAGGAGGTTTCTACATTGGTTGTTGCTGGTTTTTTTAGGGGGTGGGGTTATAGTATTGTTTGTAGTATTGTTCCCCAAGGATCTAGATGGTATCTTTGCTTGTAATGGTTGGCTAATGCAAAGTTATTTTTGTTCTTGTTCTATTTTTTCTAAGTAACTTGAAGATTGTGTAAATCGTATCTCCGTATACATGTGTGCCTCATTTTTAGTGGTCTTGTATGCATTCCGTTAGCAGTGTTGTATGTGATTACAATCATTGTTAATACGGATCGCTATGGTGGTGAAATTGTTCACCATATTTAGAGTGCATGCATGGGGATGGAAATAAGTTGTATATTAAAGGCATACATTGTTGGAAGAAAAGAAGATAATGGTTTTTAAAAGCTTATATATGAGAACAAGGAAGACATATTGAGCTATAGGAGAGTGAAAAGTAGAGAAATGTTAGCAATAATTTCAAATCCAGTGATAGTTGTTTCTTTACATGTATCCCAAGCTACATAGGAAGTACATGTCCAAGCATGCAGAGTGTAGTAGAAATCATGTCGCTAAAAGGAGTATGTTTCGATCCATGGGTTAAAAAATTAAATAGTATATGTATGAGTAGATAAGGATGTGAGAGTAAGAGATTAGATATGTTGTTTGCTACCAAAAATTAGTTATTGCAATATGTTTCATAAAAGTAGGACAATCATGTGTTATGGTTTGTTATGAAAATTACTCTGTATTTGTTGTAGTTTAGAAGTTTTCTTATGGCTACATAACAAACATATCTTTTCAAAAATTAGATTCGTTGCATTTTTTAAAACGGAATTACATTAAAGGAATAGAATTCCATAAGTTGTTTTCTCTAGGACCTCAGCAAAGCATAGAAAACAGAGATTATGTTTTATTTAAAAGGGGGGAAAGTTATAGTTAGGCAGTGTTTAATGTGAGAAATCATTCCAGAATAATGGTGGGTCTATTTATGGTAATTATCTAGAATCAAATGTAAGGCATTGGTTTAGGTTGTAAATGCATGCAACATTTTGTATGAGAGGTGTAAAGAATTAGTGACAACCATGAGTTCATTTTTTGTACAAAAGAAACAAGTTTACCTATGTTTAATCAGAAATATTTGTTGCATTTGCAAATTGTAAGCTGAAACATAAGCCAAAATGTATATGTCGGCCTACAAAATACTATTTATTGCTATGTTGGCATATTGGGTTACTGTAAAATCTGGTGATGATTCAATACAAAGTATAGCAACATATTCTGGAAGTCAATATGATATGGCTTGGGGAATATATGTTGTGTATATGTTTTATTAAAAATGTAGTCTCCCCCATCTAGATGATGATTACGGTTTGAGGGCCATTGTCATTTTCATCAAATGTTGATTAGTTAGCATGATTTTTAAAGTAATTGGCTTATTGTTACTGAATCTTTTGCACTTAGTCTCGTTGGAATTGTCTATGATGTTTATCTAATTTGCTGAAGGTGGAAATGAGGCATTATTTCTCAACACAATTCGTGGGCATGTTCACTTTTGAGGAATTGGACCATTTATAGTGAAAATATTTTGTTAGTAACCATCTTATTTGGCATATTTTTTCGCAATTTCAAAAGTCTTCTCAATATGGTCATTTTTTTAATAGTCAAAGTGTGTATGCAACTATGCACTATGATTTGATGTTTGTAGGGGTTTTTTAAAATTTCATTATTTTATTGAAACGTTTATATTTGCACCATATTATCTTGTCTATATATTTTGAATATTTTGTCAACAATATCGACATGTGTGCAATTATAATCGTAGTGGGGAGGAGATGGGTATTGGTACTTAGAGATGGAGAAACAAGATACATATGGTGTGTGGAATAACCAAAATTAGCAATATATGATGTAAGAGAATTAAAAACAGCAAGAAGACAAGCTTAAATGTGAAAACAACACCTAGGCAAACAAGAGCAGCAATGGAAGAGAGAGATAATGAGATAAGAATGAATGGGATATTGTGATGAGCTTAGAAGAAGAGATATAGAGCTTAGAACACCAAATAATGTGATACACATGGTGTGTGGAATAACCAAAATTAGCAAGATATGATGTAAGAGAATCAAAAACAGCAAGAAGACTAGGTTCTATCAAAAAGATGAAAAGAGGGTGCAGGGAAAGGAAAACAAGGTTAAATATGAAAACAACACCCGTAAAACAAGAGCAGTAATGGAAGAGAGAGATAGAAAGATAAGAATGAATGGGATATTGTGATGAACTTAGAAGAAGAGATATAGAGCTTAACACAACAAAGAATGTGAAGAGTGGAGCAATCAACCAAAAATGTGAAGAGTGGTGCAATCAAGCAAAAATGTGAAGGCAAAAATTTTGTCAAACAATTGAAAAATAAGCTATCCAAGACTGAAATTCACCCAAAAAGCAAGTAAGACATTTGAAAGTAAAGAAATAAATGTCATATATGAGTCTTTAGAGAGTCTAGGGTAGTCAAAGTGGAGGTACACTACTTATTAATAGATCAAGCTGAAAATGAAAGTGTCATGCAAGTTAACTCCAAACAAACCTATAATCCTCAAAACATTTTGCTAGAGATGCTTTAGCTGAAGATAAATTGTATCTAAACTTACAACAACCTCTTGTCCAATTTTTCCCCTCAGGAGAAATTGAACAAACATGACCTCACACAAAGAAAATAGAAGGATTGATTTGGCCATGGGAGCTCACATTTCAGATCACAAGCTAAGTGAGTTGAAGTGGCGAGACACCGAAAGTCGGTGGGATGCACGTTTGAAGAGACACTTTAAAGTTCAAAGAATTTGAATTTTGGACATATAAGAATTTGAGCTTGGCAAATCGAAACTATGAAATGGTGAGCTCAAAGTCTAAAGGACATCAAAATCAAAGTCCTAAATTCAAACTTCGGACATTTGAGGTTCGGAGTCGATGTGAGGGGTCAAGCAATAAACAGTGCCATGCAGGGAGGAAACTTGAAGTCCGAAACACAAAGTCTGAAATTCAAACTTCGGGATTTTAGGATTTTGGAGATATGCGATGACCAGATGGATAAATAACCCCGAAACCTAAACCCCCGAAATCCCGAAACCCAAAGTCCAAATTTTAGACTTAGGGATTTCAACATTTCAAAACATTGAAGTCCTAGTGCACACAAATCATAACTTGAATCCCAAACCCGAAGTCTGAATTTTAGACTTCAAGTTTCAAATTTTGAGGTTTCACAAACTAAGGTAGATGAATAGTAACAACGACCTCCAAAGTCAAAATACCTAAAGCTCTGAATCCTAAAAGTCTGAAATTTCAGATTTTCAAATAGTGAGATGCATGGTCTAAGTCTGAAAAAACAAAACCAACCACTTGCATTTATTGTAGTATGGCACCCTCATCTTCAGATGGCCATAACATTTTACTAGAGCTCAAATTTGCACAAAATAGGACTTTTTGGAAAGCTCTTAGTGTCCTCTACACAACAAAACTAGTTTTCTTAATTTTAGTGAGACTAAGTATTTCAAAATGGGAAATACATTCTTTCATTTTAGAGGAATGTTTCCAGATTTCTCACCTACCAAAATGATGAAGGTATGGGCTTCCTTTCTTCCCCAACAAGGAAAAGTACATGGAGGTATGGGTTTTGCAGTGGCACCCATCATTGTTGCAGGTGATTTTAATGCATTTTTGGGTGGTTGAAAAGATTTTGAATTCCTTCTCTCTCCTTCTCTCATTCTTCCTATATATTGTAAGGAGGGGCTCATTTTAAAAGGTTGGACACCTTGTATATGCCCTCCCTTATTTCTTTTCTATAAGATATTTGTGGAGATTTCAAACCTCCCTACTAGACATTATATTGTAATGCAAAATCTGTGCCTTTGGCCCTAAATGTGATGTATTGTATCAACTTTGAGAGCAATAAAATCATATATGTGGATGTTTCAAACCTTTGTGTTTATGTTTTATTGCATCTTTCTTATCTTTCATTACATGTAAGGTTATTGTGTATTTTTGTTGTTTTCATTACAAGGTTCTAGTAATGCTATGTTTATTGTGTAAGGTTGTTCAACATCCTTCTTGGTGCATCACCTTCCCTTAGAGTAGGTTTTAATTTTCATGCATTTTCTCTAACTCTATCTCCTTGGGAAAACATTAGATTAGGTTAGATCTGCAACTCTCTACACTTTGGAGTAGTTGGCACTAGGATAGGATAGGAAGTTGGCCTTCTCCAGAGGGTTATCCCGATTGTAAAAGTCCCACACTTTGGGATAACTCCATGTTTGACGAATCACACTGACTGCCTCAACCATTCACTTGCGAGCAATCAAGGGTGTTGTGATTTTGCCATAATAGTTTTGGCACACCTAGTGGGGACTGAGTTAGATTTCCATATTTCGAGGTGTCTCACTATCAAATAAAGAAATCTTAAGCCACCATGTGACCACACATAATCATTTTGGCACACCTAATGGGACCAAGAAGTCATTCCATGAGCTTTGAAGGCATTTTCAAGAAATTTGGACTTAGAAAACTACAAATTTCCAATTTTAGACTTTTCACCTCTCAGATGAACTTCAAATCAATTTTCAAGGGCTTAACTTGGTCAAAACAAGTCCAAATTTCACCAATAGATAGATCGAGGATAATCTTCAAAAGGGTATTTTTAGTTTTTGAAATTTTGATTTTCAAAATTTTGGAGTTTTTTAAATTTCAGGGATTTCGGATTTTAGACATCTCAGATTTTAGAATTTTGAGGTTTCAGGATTTCGAGGTTCTCCAAACTTTAGATTTCGGGGTTTTAGACATTCGGAAGTCTTACATTTTCAGTTTTTGGGACTGTCATTTCAAAACAATTTTCAACCTCCAAAATATCAAATATACAGTCCTTCAAAGTTTTCATTTTAATTTTGTTGAGTTTGGTGTGTGACTTGGCAAAACCTTGCCTTTTGAGGCTAATTCCCCAACACATCTGGTGACTCCAAGGGATAGAATTCAGTGGTGTAGCAACATAGGTTTCCCAAGTACATGAGAAGAATTCGAACTAGGTCTGATACTAGAGAAGAGGGACTATTTTTCTACCTACAATTATCACCAGTAGAGGAAGGAGGAGAGGAAGAAGACCACAAATATCACCATCTCCACCTAATAGGACTTTGTCTACACCTCCACCTGGTAGACCTTTTCTCCAATCAACCAAGGTCCTTAAACCAATCATAATGGCACATCACAACAACAACCACCTCAAGGACCACCTAATCCCTTTGTCAACTTCACGGGTAGTAGTCCACTTGCCCTAAATGCTCAAAATCAAATCCTAGTTACAACATTAAAGAACATTCCCTATTTCACAGGAGAAAATCATACTACCCTATTGACCACATCCAAGACATTACAAATGTCTGTGTATTCACAAAATCAATGAAATGGATGTTGCAGTCAAGTTGTTAGCTTCATCTTTCAAGGGTAAGGCCTTACAATGGTTTAGGATCCTAATAATAGGGTCTATTCAAAATTGGAATCAATTGTGTTCAGCTCTTTGTAATCAATTTGAGAGAGGGAAAATCTATCTTTATTAACAATTGATAACAATCAAAAGGGCTCCTAACGAGAAAATGGTAGATTTTAATTTCCATTTCCAATGGACATGGGACAAGATTCGATAGTTGTGAGGCCAACTTGAAGGAGCATTCCTTTACTTCTTAAAGGCCCTAAATTCTGATATAGCTATGATGATCCAATCAATGGGAGGAACAACGCTTCCAGGGGCCTACAACATAGCTATCAGGGTAGAAAATTGCTTGATTCAAGCTAGTAAGCTTACACCAAGGCCACCAATGCCTCTCTATCCGAACATGGGAACTCCTACAACTAGTCAAACACCTAAGTTAAATCCCATTCCAGCTCCTAGAAATCAAAGCAACAATGAAGTGAGGCTTCTACCTCTTCTAAGTAACTTCAAAGAACTACATGAGGTTATGAAATAACTCAAAGAACCTAGGAAATGAGCTAGTAACTATCAAGAGACAACAAGCTCAGAGTTCTAGACCGTATCAACCTCAAACTCAATATCAAGCCAAGCCCCCATATCAACAAAATAGACCACCAACTCAAGGCTATGAATCAAAATCCAACCAAGGACAACCTCAAGCTACTCAGGCCATTCCACCATATGATCCAAATGTAGTTTTCAACATCAAGAGCCTTGGTTCCAACTCAAAACAACATGGCACAGAGTACGAATGGTGTTATCCCTACAATCTACCTCACAATCAATCAACATGTTTCAATGGTGCATTGAATCAAGATTTAATGGTGCAGACCATTGGTGTGTCCCAAGAACCAAGTAAGGAGGGAAATCAGCAACAAGAAACTCAATAAGAGGCACCTCCAATGGAAACTACGTTGGTCAATTGGAAAACAAAAGACTTCTGGAGTTAATCAACCTCCTTTCCAGGGTGTGGCTACCAACACACGGTCAAAGAAGAGAACATAGAGGAAGGAAACCATCTAATCTAGTTTTTCTCAACCCACTCACACACAAGGAGTTAGTAGACCAAATGCAGCTCCAAATGTATCAAATCAACCTAAGGCACCTATTACAACAGCACATGTGCCTATTCAAGCTCCAGAAAGGTTGTGCCAAGTAAGGGGAAAAAAAGATAATCCATCCCCTTTCAACATCATCGATCAGATGAAGAAAACACATGTGAGCATTTCCATGTGGGAGTCACTAAAATCCCAGGAGACAACGAGATTTGTTACAAGTTGTAATGGCCAATTGGTCTGCCTCAAATGGATCAAACCAAAGACAGGAGAAAGTTCTCACTAATGCAGTGCAACAAGATGGGGGTCAACCAAGAAAAAATTTGAAGCCTCCACCATTCTATGTGTCATTATTTTTCGAAACACTTGGTACACAATTGCATGATCAATTCATGGGCAAGTAGCTTAGTATGCATGCCTAAGCAAATAAAGAAATCAATTGGGTCTAAAGTATGAGCCAGTTGAGTGTTTGAAAGGAGTGGTGCAACTAGATGGAACATATTGATAGAATAGTTGGGATCATCAAAGGGTTAATCCTAACACTACATGCATGTCCCAAATGTCACCGTTTTTGCAGATGTTTCATGATTGACTTACCACCACTCTTTGCACTATGTTTATGTTTATCAAGGGACTTCACTACCAAAATTGGTGGATATCTATCTACAGACTGGTCACACATGTTATTCAGAACAAGATATGGAGCTAAGGCTACAATCAAGTCAAAACCAATTGCAAACTTTCACATTGAGCCTCATGTGCCAAGCCCAATCAATGCAAATTTCTCAACCTTTGATCAAGAAGAATGTTCAAATGATCTAGAAATAAGTACTAAGGTTGAGGGCATTCCAGATTTGACACTCGATGAATGGGAAAACAAAAGGCATGCATTTTATCCATACAAAGAAATGGAAGAATTTGAATTAGGGTGTATATTGTGTACATGAAGAAAATTCACCCATTCCTAATATCACCAAGCCAAAAATAAGGATGACAATGAAATGAAGTTTGGAACTATTTTTGATGGTTCAAGAAGAAAACAAGGTGTTGAGGGGGTGCAATGTTGGTTTCACCATAGAACATCAAGTATTATTCATATTTTTGTTTCCAGTTTTCCTGTTCAAACAACACAACTAAATATGAGGCTTTGATTCATGGACTTCATTGGGCTAGGAAAAGAGGCATAAAGAATTTGCAAGTATTTGGGGATAGCGAGCTAATTGTTAATCAAGTCAAAGGACAACATGCCACAAAAAATGACCTACTCAAGAGCTACAAAAATAGGTATGGGATATCATTGAGGACTTTGAAGCTTTCAACATCGATTCCATACCTAGAAGAAGAATGAAGCCACAGATAGACTTGCAGCCATTGGGGAAACATTTGATGTAGTTGATAGTATCAAAAGAGATAAAACACACCACATATCCATGTGATTGTAAGACCAGTAGTTCCAGATAACAACACAAGCTGGAAGGTGTTTGAGAAATGATCAACAATCATCAATTTATTACAAGAAGAGGTTGAATTCTCAGCTAGGAATCAAGATAAATTAGAGCAGCAGTATGGGGATCAAGTAGTGTAGTTGTGAACAAACAAGATTCCCAAAGGATTGGTGACGTTGGAGTCCATTTTCAATCCTAATGATCAATTTCAGTAAAGAGAAAGCCAACATACATGTCAAAGGAGAGGATTTAGAACCAATTTTTGGATAGTAGAAGGCAAAAACACTCCAAATTGAAAAGTGGCCACTAAGCAAGAAAGATATGAGTTTCATACAACTTTTCCAAGAGTTTTAGATGTTTTCACCTAGAGCTATGAGGAATTGAGAGGATTCAATCCAAAGTTGGCACAACATATGATAGAACTAGATCTAGATGCTAAACCCATCAAGAAAAAAAGCAAAGACCGCTTAACCCATACATGATCCTCTAATGAAGAAAGAGCTAAACAAGTTGATAGAGGAAAGCATTATATTCCCAATCAAACACTCAAGTTGGGTTGAAAACTTGGTGTCGGTCAGGAAAAGAAGAATGGAGAAATCAGGTTGTGCATGGAATTTTGGGACCTGAATAGGGCATCTCTCAAAGACCATTATCCACTCCTTCAATGGAGTAAATCTTGCAGGTGGTAGCCATTTTGGAAATATTTTCTCTCCTAGATGGATATTCAAGATATAATCAGATAATGGTGAAAGAAGATGATCAGTTCAAAATGGCTTTCACCACCAAGTGGGGGACCTATGCCTATCAAAAGATGTCATTTGGACTATCAAATGTTGGAGCCACTTTCCAAAGGGAAATGGATATGGCATTCAAGGGGTTGATCAACAAAATAGTTCTAGTGTATCTTGATGATATCATTGTGTTCTCTAAAATGTAGCAGATCACCTCTTTCATCTAAGACAAATCTTTCAGAGGTGTAGGAGATTTGGGGTATCATTGAATCCCAAAAATGCATATTCCTAGCTCATGAAGGCAAGCTCCTAGGCCATATTGTGTCAAAGGAAGGATTGATGATTGACCCAGAGAGAGTTGAAGTAATTTGAAGCATTACCCTTGCCAAGCCATAAGAAGGCTCTTCAAAGCTTCTTAGGAAGGATCAACTTTGTTCGCATATTTATACCAAAATTTTTCACTCTTGTGAACCAATAACATTGATGTTGAAGAAGAGCATGGTTTAAGTGAGGACTAGTTGAGAAGGTAAAGAAAGTTTCAAGGCTATCAAAGAGGCTATATCTCAAGCCCCAACCCTCATCAATCTAGAATTTGCTAAGGATTTCATGTTATATGCCTTTGGTGGTCCGATACAATCTCCGCAATCTAAGTACAAAAAAATAAAGAATGGATCTAAATATTCAATTTCCTTCTTTATTCAAAGTTTGGAAGACTATGAAGTGAGGTACTCCTTCATCGAGAAGCATGTCCTCATGGTAATCAAGAGTTTAAAGAAGTTCAAACACCTAGTCTCAAACAACAAGATCCAATTGCTAGTTTCCCATGCAGAGTCAAGGACTTCCTTTTAAAAAGGATTTAAATGAGAAACGTGCAAGATGGATCACTCGTGTCATGGAATATGACATTGAAATTAAAGTCACTAAGTTGGTCCATGGAAAAGGATTGTGTGAACAACTAGCCTTAAGTCAACAGGATGAAGCAGGTGATGGAAAAGACATTATCTTGGTACTACAGGATAGTCAAGAGAAAGAAAATGATAATGTACATATTCCTTGTTGGACTCAAGACATGATACACTTCCTACAAATAGGATTATACCCTCCAGAAATGAGCAAAGCTAAGAGAAGGTACTTCAAATTTCAAGTTGTTTCCATATGTGCTTATTGATGGTGTTTTGTTCAAGAAAGACATCAATGGCATTCTATTGAGATGCATTGGATAGGTCAAATTGAGAAAGTGTTACAGGAGTTTCATGATGGAGAGGTCATAGGTCATTTTTCTCCATGGGTAACAACTCTCAAAATAATGAAGGCAAGGTACTATTGGCCCACAGTGTTTAATGACTACTACACTTGGATCAAGAAGTGTAAAAATGTGGTGCTTCTTCACAAGCAAAAAAAGGCTAGCAGCACTTCCATTGCACCTAATTTCAAGTTGACAACCATTC
Organism: Taxus wallichiana var. yunnanensis; assembly: GCA_018340775.1. Taxonomy (NCBI): domain Eukaryota; kingdom Viridiplantae; phylum Streptophyta; class Pinopsida; order Cupressales; family Taxaceae; genus Taxus; species Taxus wallichiana. Next base: position 122,098,574 of record CM031238.1, read on the forward strand.
ATGCAATGGGGATTATATTTCATTGGGGTTATCAATCTAAATTTGAGCCAAGGCCACAAGTGGATTCTCACGGCAACAGATTATTTCACCAAGTGGGCCAAGGCGATAGCACTCAATGAAGAAAATGAGTCTAGCATACTATACTTCTATGAAGGAATAGTCACAAGGTTCGGAGTACCAACCACTATCATATCAGACAATGCATTGGTGTTCTTAGGTTCCAAGATCACATAATGGGTTGTTAGGAATGGATCTACTTGAGCACCTCTTCTAACTATTACCCCCATGGTAATGGACAAGTAGAGTCCACAAACAAGAATTTTCTAAAAATCATTAGAAGGACTCTAGATGAAAACCAAAGGACATGGCATACCAAGCTAAAATCAGCCTTGTGGGCTGACAGGATCACACCAAAGGTGTCGACAGGATAATTCCCCTTACAAGCTAGTCTATGGGAAAGAGGCAGTGTTTCCTATATCATTAGATTTGTCGGCATTAGAAACTCATGAAACAGCTAGAATTGTTTGAGTTTGAACCTATGGAAGCTAGGTATGTGGAATTGACGGAATTGGAAGAAATAAGAAGACATGTGCATGTAAACATGGAAAAGGATCAGGCCATTATCAATAAGACATTTGATAAGAAGGCCAAGGCAAGAACCTTCTAGAAGGGAACTTAGTTCTAAAATGGGATGCAGATCGGGAAAAACCGAGAAAGCATTCCAAGTTTGATGTCATTTGAGTGGCCCCTACATGGTCACAAGATGTAAGAACAGCAATGCCTTCCAACTATCTACTTTGGAGGGAGAGGAACTTCCATTCTAGTTAATGGAATCTATCTTAAACATTTCTACTGAAAAGAAAATTCTCACCCTTATACATATTAGTTTAGGATTTTAATTCCTCTAAGTGTACATGCACATTTGTCTTTTTGTAGATTAGGTTTCAATTTCCTAAGTGCCTTGGCACAGGTTTTGTTTCTCCCAAGTTGTATCATTGTGCATTTAGTTGTGCCTCTCAAGGTGAATGTTGTAATAGGGAGAAGTTCATACTTGTATGGAATAGTTGCTAATTTCAAAGGAAAACAAATGCAGAGCAACTAAAATCAATTTCAGAACAGTGAAAATTCATCAAGACAATTTTCTACTCTCAAAATCTTAACTTCAAGATTTCTTATGAAAATTGAGAGTCAGCGGAGAATGTTCACAAGCATTCAAGTAGAGAAAGTTTCAAGTACAAGATTAGTATCAAGATATCATTTATGACTCCATGCCCAATGGATACTTCAAGGCAACTGATCTTTCACCTAGCAGGTAGGTGACCCCGCAAGTCGCCAAATTGTTATCCAATTTTTCCCTCGGTGAAATTGAACAAACATGACCTCGCATAGAGAAAATAGAAGGATTGATTCGGCCATGGGAGCTCACATTTTGGCATGAGTTGAGTGAGTTGAAGTGGTGAGATAGTGAGATTTGAGAGGGATGCACATTTAAAGAGACACTTCAGAGTCCGAAGAATTCAAATTTTGGACATAGAAGCATTCAGGATCAAATCAAACTCTAAAATGGTGAGCTCAAAAGGTCCGAAGGACATCAAAATATGAAGTCCAAAATTTAGACTTTGGAAATTCGGGAGTTCAGAGTTAACAGCAAGGTTGAGCAATGAACAGTGTCATGTAGGGAGGAAACTTGAATTCTAAAACCCAATGTCCAAAATTCATACTTTGGGATTTTGGGATTTCAGAGATATGCGATGACCAGATGGATAAACAACCCCCCAAAAATGAACCCCCAAAAAAACCTAAAATCCAAACCCAAATTTCAAACTTGAATTCCAAACATTTCGAACATTGAAGCCCCAATCACAAAACCCAAAATCATAATACTTGAATCCCGTCTAAACCTAAAGTCTAAATTTCAGACTTCATAGTTTCGCATTTCGAGGTTTCATGAACTCAGGCAAGGAATGAACAGTGAATAATGTTTCATGAACTCCAAAGTCAAAATACCCGAAGCTCTGAATCTTGAAAGTCTGAAATTTTAGATTTCAAAGAGTGTGATGCATGGTCGTAAGTCTCGAAAAACCACTAATTTATTGCAGTATGGCACCCTCATCTTCAAATGGCCATAACTTTTGACTGGGAGCTCAATTTACACAAAATATGACTTTTTGGAAAGCTCTTAGTGTCCTCTACACAACAAAGTGACTAGTTTTCTTAATTTTAGTGATACTAAGTATTTCAAAATGAAGGAAATAAATTCCATCATTTTAGAGGAATGTTTCCAGATTTCTCACCTACCAAAATGATGAAGGTATGGGCTTCCTTTCTTCCCCAACAAGGCAAAGTACATGGAGGTATGGGTTTTGCAATGGCACCCATCATTGTTGTAGGAGATTTTTAATGCATTTTGGGTGGTTGAAGCAAGATTTTGAATTCCTTTTCTCTCCCTTTCTCTCATTCTTCCTATATATTGTAAGGAGGGGCTCATTTTAAAAGGTTAGACACCTTGTATATGCCCCTCCCTTATTTCTTGTCTATAAGAGATTTGTGGAGATTTCAAACCTCCTTACTTAGACATTGTAATATAAAATATATGCCTTTAGCCCTAAATGTGATGTATTGTATCAACTTTGAGAGCAATAAAATCATATATGTGGATGTTTTACACCCTCTTCTATGTTCTATTGCATCTTTCTAATCTTTCATTGCATGTAAGGTTATTTTGTATTGTTGTTGTTTTCATTGCAAGGTTCTAGTAGTGCTATGTTTATTGTGTAGGTTATTCAACATCCTTCTTGGTGCATCACCTTCCCTTAGAGTAGGTTTTAATTTTCATGCATTTTCTCTAACTCTGTCTCCTTGGGAAAACATTAGATTAGGGTTAGATCTACAACTCTCTGCACTTTGGAGTAGTTGGCACTAGGATAGGATAGGAAGTCATCCTTCTCCGGAGGGTTATCCCGATTGTAAAGTCCCACACTTTGGGATAACTCCATGTTTGATGAATCACACCGATCGCAACCATTCACTTTGTGAGAAATCGGGGTGTTGTTATTTCGCCAAAACACAACCTAAATATGCAAGTTTAAGTTAGTGATGAGATGCTATAAGTTGGAAAGTATGATGTAAATGATGATCAAGCATCATATTATATACAGGAATGGCATAGTGAATTGACCAAATACACTACAAGAAGTTAAAAACAAGCAAGAGAAGAGCCAAAAGTGATGAAGACACAAAAACCTCTCAAGAAAGCCTCAAAACAACAAGAATAGCACTAAAACACATCAAATTGATTCAAAATGTTAAATTATGTTGAGGCAATATGAAACCATGTATAAGAAAACTTGAGGAACCTGAAACCAATTTTAAATTGTAAATAAAAATGGTAGAATCACTCTCAAGACAACAAGAATCAACAAATTGTACAACCCGTCAAAGTGTTTGACATGTTTCCACTTTTGCCAAGCAAAGGGTAGGTAATTTATGTTGTTGCGTACCATACCCATATCAAAACCCATGGACCGCCTTATTCAGAAAAGCAACCCAATCAATAATGGATATGAGATAGAGCATTCACTGTTTCAGTCTTGAGCAAAACAAGTGAAAGCAAGTTACCAATAACGTAGAAAAGAATCCAGAGGCAATTTCAATATATAATTTACAAAATAGTGAATATATATATATATATATATATATCACATTATTCTATACATGAAATTTATGAAGGAATAATTTATGTTTTTGATAAACTTGAATACTGGTAAATGCTCCCCAAAATTCTGCGTTGAAGTTTCCAAGAACTGCGCCTTCTAGAAGGTTGCATTCGATGCATGGCTCCTTGCAGCAAAAGTAAGGTATGTTCCCTGTAAAAAGAATAAGAGGATCATGAAAGTTCCTAACCAAATCCTATATGGAATCAATTATCTAATATTTTTAATTTTTTGTGACATTTTATGATCAAAAGGGTTGTATTCCAATTGGCACAGATGATGGTGAATGAGGTATTCAAAAATACCATTCACATAGGTACAAATCCATGGTGGAATGGACACCCCTCAGCCCTTGGCACCTAAGTCACAAGGTTTGAGTTTGAGTTCATGTTAGATGAGGATAAGGTTCATTTCAAGTTCGCTGCGATAAATTTCTAAAAAAACATCTTTAAGTTCAAGTAAAATACTTCTTTCTATTTTTTTATTTTCCAAAAAAATGCATAAATATGTCAGAGGGATATATTGGAGAGAGATTTTTTTCCTCTGCTTTGATCAAGTATGTGTATATATACACACACTTAGACAATAATGAAAAATCATGTGAAAAACTTCCCGTGCAAAAATAATGGATAACATTTGAGTTCATGTTCAATAAGAATAGAGTTTGGGAAACTCAAACATTTTTGATAAAATTTAGTGTAGCTTGTGACATAGCTTGGCACTAAGCCAAAGAAGGTTGATTAATCATGCACCCAAATTGGGATGTTTATCTTTCAAACAAGAAAAGAAAACTTGGACTTATATTCCCAAAAATCATATATAGAGAGCACAAATATAACATGGTGAATTACCTCTGCCACCTAGATTATTGAAGCAGTAAATCCAAGATACAAGACATGTTGGTACCATGGTATATATACATGTTACATGTAACACCAAAATTAGGATCATTTTCCACCTACTGACAAGCCCTACCATAATTTATATATTCTAGTAGCAACTCTATACCTCATACTACTTTTCATAGAGAACATTCACCTCTCAGCTTAGTTGAGTTGCAACTATTCAAGCTAGGCTAGTTGCAGCCATTCAAACAGGACTTGGTTTTGATTGTCAAAGTTAAATTCAAGTGTTTTGGCAAGGCATTGTCTCTTAGGGATCAAATATTGGCTTTTCTAAATGTAACCATATTGTTCATTAAGGTAATATAAGATGCACTACTAATTCCTTGCATTTTCGTTATTACTCCCTAAAATGCTTGTTACTGAAATGCTTCAAGATCCGAGCAAGTATTTTCTCTTGTGTACTTGCCCGAAATTAATTCTTGATTATTAAATGATGTTCAAAGTCAAACCCACCATTCACCAAATTAGGTCTATAAAATAACACTTTGTAAAGACCTTCTGTAGTATTTATCATTATTATTCATTAACAATCTTATTCAAGGCCCCAAAGATTGTAAACAAAGTCAATATGATTAAAAATTTATAATAAAAAACATATTTAAGTTCAAATAAAGTATTTCTTTCTATTTTTTTATTTTCTAAAAAAATGCATAAATATGTGAGAGGGATAAATTGGAGAGAGCTTTCAATCGGTATGTGTATATATACACACACTCATGCAATAATGATAAATCATGTGAAAAACTTCTCGTGCAAAAATAATGGATAACTATACGATAGAAAAGTGACATGCGAGTATGAGAATCTACAAGTAGCTCTTCTTCATACCCGACCTCCCGAGGTTGTGCTGAGACAACTGGTGGAAATGGAATATATGTGGATATAGACAAACTAGTTGGCAATCTTATATCCTCAACACGCAATAAAGGGATCTGTGAATCTAAGGAAAAGAAAGCTCTCCTAACCTAAATTGGTGTAATGGATCGTTCAGATATAATAGTTGCTCGGAGGCTCCAATCAATGTCAAGCTCTGCCAAGATCCTATCTATTGGTTGTTGGATACGTGGAAAGTGACCTGTAGGTGCTTCATGTATATTTCCAAACAAGGTCATGGAAAATGGTAGTGAGAGGTGTAGTGGATTTATAATAAACTATGGGTGGTTTTCTGGTCTAGCCCAAAAATATTAGCTTGATTGACTTCTATGTTTAATGCGAAAAATTCGTTATGATATCTAGTGGGAGTGGTGAGGATCTAAATACCAGCGTACGTAAACTGGTGTCAATATTTAACTGACTTACAGCCCATTGGGTTGTGGGACCTGGGGATCACAACCATGAGTTCGTGGTTGTTGTGGACCTGTTATGGTCATGTGAAGAATCAATCTCTTCTTCTGACTATCCAATGGTCTTAATCCTTTTCGGCTTCCATGTTTAATATCGGGAGTTGTACGATCTTCTCGTAATACCTTACGGTGTTTTGGCAACTTGTATATGTAATCCTATGTCTATGTCGATGAGAAGGTCTCCTGCATTTGGCTACAGAACTAATGGATCACAACCAAATATTTGTTCTCTTTCAGGTTCTTGTATGGTCATGCGGATATCCTATCAAGGAAATCTATAGTTGGGTTGACTCGACCATAATGTATATGCTTTGTCGTCTTCAATATTCAATTTTCTCAATTGTTCACTAACTGCTTGTAAGTTTATTTTCATTTGAAAGACTTGAATCCTAAGCCCTTGATCTATATCCGTTAATGTTGTGAAGAGATTTGGCACTGAGGTACTATTGGTTCAACCACGTAATCCCCGGCTCTCTAGGTCCCATAATTGTCATGCAAAAGATGATTCAACCTTAACTGAAATGAGTAAACTAACTATGAAATATATATCTACACTATGCTTATATTCCTTTTATTTTTGTATTTTCATGATGTATATTTGAACAAATTTAAACAAAGATCTATTCTAATATATTCAGAAAATGGAAAATTAATCTAATAACAAATTAAAACAAACAAGTTAACTTTGATATAGTTATTTACCTATGCACTTGTGAATTTATCTTAAACATTTAAATAACTAACTAATCTAATCGAAATGCCTTCAATCTTACCTCAGAAGTGAGGAATAAATCACAGCTTCTCAAAAACTATCATTCCCCACAACGTCCCTGGTAATACTTTGAAAGTGAGCTTAACTGAAATAAAATGATTTGCTACTCTATTTGATATATTATAACTACAACTTTGATAGCTCAAACCTGGAGTTTTACATAACAGTGGTAAATCCAGTTGTGTCGTGACTTGTCCCCTCAGTGTGATCTCTTTGTTCCTTCGTGTTCTCGTGAATCCAGAAAAGTGTGAATGTGATAGCATCAGTAGAAGAAGATACTCAAACAATGGCAGCTTTGGATATAAACCGAATAAAATGCAAGTAAGAGAGGGATAGTGCAAGTGAACAGAGCTTGACTATGTGATTCCTAGCAGATTTATTGTGGGGATACAACGCAAATATACCGAGAATTCTAGGATCTATTTCTTGTGACAAAACAACCTACAACTCTAAGATTATCAAAATGAATTCTAATCTAGAACTGAAACTATCTTATGCTAAGCTAACTGTGTAGGATAGCAATGGAGCAAAATGAAAGTGTGAAGATCAAATGATCTCTAAAGTAGAAAGGAGAGGCTGAGAATTCATGCAAAATCTAAACCTATTGAAACTTATGGGAGAACTTCAAAACACACTGAATAATAATTCATAGAGGGAGAGGGGCCATTTTCTTGTAAACAAGCTGGGTATTTATAGCATCTGGATTTACCAGAGGGTAAGTTTGAATTGAACTCTTCTATTATAAACAAAGAGAAATCACTATTTACCATGCGGCCAAAACATAAATGCAAGCAAGAGTGGTTGAGAAATGTGGATGTAAATTGAATTTTTACATTGACAAAAGCTTGGAATGTTCTAGAAAACATGCACAGACCGCCGCCCCCGTGTAGGTGGCGGTTACAGATGACCGACGCCCTATCTTGGGTAGCGGTCACGGACTGCTGCCCAAGCAGGCGGCGGTCCTGTAACTTAAAGACTAAAATGCAAGGAAAAAGGGGGCAGAGGTTAGAACAAAACATGTAAAAGATGGACAAGGATTTTTAGGATGCAAATGTATACTTGGTGAGCTTTTCTAGATTTCGAACACCTTACGAAGAGATCTTGAATCATCATTGGGGTTTCCGTAACCAATTTCTGACAGTACAATACATACAATTTTGGGTACGTACATATTGCCCCCTCGAAGAAGCATTTTAGCCATGAAGAGGCATAAAATAGTGGGTCCGAGTATGGTGGTCCCGAAATGGGAGTTAGAAGCTATACCTGACACGCCCATGTGCCGAAATGTTGCCATCCAAATTCCCGCTATCTGCAAAATGAAAAAGGGACTCAAGTGTAGATAGATAAAATAAATCGAAAAATAAATACTAAATTAAAATGAAATGAGGACTTACCATTTGCGCGAGGATAAGAACTTACCTCCATCAGTGCTCCAACTCTACGAAAGAACTTTCAAAACAAGTTAGAATATTATATATATATATATATATATACGAGCTCATTTTCCTATTCATTTACGCGTGTTGATTTGGCAATTTTTGAGCTCTGGGACCCACGGTAACCATTTTCGATGAGAGTACAATCAAAATGTTCGTTGTGAGATCATGATCATGCCTCCGAGAGCAGGACATCGACCTGCGAAGTCTCAGGTTATTTTTTCTCAATTCATTACTTTTAAACCTAAAATGTAGAAATGTTGAAAACTTTGTCTTGGGGGATCATTTTTGGAAATGTTAGTTTTAAATGAGTCTCTAGGGGGCGCACATAGGGTAGGTCTTTATTTTGTCAAAAATGATGTATTTTTAGTTTTTTAAGTGTTTTTAGGGCTTTGGGGGTGTTTTCTCGATTCGAGACAGGACCACCACCCTACATAGGGTGGCATTCATGGGACCATCGCCCTATGATGGCAACGGTTACAGGACCGTCACCCCATAAGGTGGTGATTACATGACTACCACCTTAGAAGGTGACAATTATGGAACCGCCACTCTGTACAAGGTGGCGGTTCTGAACAGAATGCAAAAAAATATGTATTATTTAATTGTTTTTGCATTTTTGACATTTTTATATGTTTTTGATGATTTTTCTAGTTGGATTATGTTACTAACTTACTCTTTTTCTTTGTTTTGGGTGGATGTAGAAGAAGGAGGAGTATATCAGATGGAGTAGAGAGAGGGAGTGTGATTGGCTCCCAGCAGTGTTAGAGGCACTGACCCAGACAGAGCGAGACACTCTGCAGAGGGCCGATATTTGGAGGATCACACAAGTTCCTCATGTTGTGCCTACTAGTCACATATTGTGTGACTTATTTTCATACTGGGATGCAGACCGGAATACCTTCCGGTTTCCAGGTGTTAGGGGTGAGTGGACTATCACCCTGGAGGACGTCTATCGCATACTGGGGGTTCTCGATTCTTGGGAGGCGATTGTCTCTTAAGACAGCAGTATCCAGGTCTCAGATAGTTCAATGGGCTACCTACATGGGATATTTTGTTGTCTCCATGGGCTCAAGAAGGGGTGAAGGTCCGTTCCATTGTTGTTTCTCCTATCCCTATGATCTGCAAGGCTATTATGGGTATCTTGGCCTCGCAGTTGATTGGGGACAAGGGAGGGGATACTCTCTTATACTTTGTTGGGCTCCCATTATTGCATAGATTGAGGCCCATGGCCATGTTTATGCTTGGGGAGTAGAAATTCTTGGGACCACCTACCATGATTTATATAGGGTGGTCAGATTACAGGGGTAGTCATTGAGTCACCCTACTCTAGTTATGAGTTGGGTGTATGAGCGCATCATTCCCTATGGGAGAGGTGTACATGCAGAGGATCCGAGGGCTGTCAGGGAATAGTGAGGTGGATAGGGATGACTGTACTTAGGATGCCACACTAGCCAGTGGCTTCTCTAACTATTGCAGACATGGAGGCCACTCCTTATCAGGCCATGGCAGGGTTATGGGGAGAGGAGACACATACACTGATTGCCTGCTATTCCACAGGTCAGCTGGTAGACAGGACAGGGAGGTTGGAGACTCACCCATTTGATAGAGTACCTCAGCAGTTTGGCCTCCCTTACATCGATATGCTTCCTCCAGTGGGGCCAGTGTACAGGTTTGTTCGTGAGGCCAGGGGAGGTCCCAGAGGCCGAGGTTGGACCACGGTTACTCCCGAGTTCCCATTATAGTTAGGCGGTTCGTGCTCGAGGGCAACCGGTGCTCCTCGAGCACCCTTACTTATGATCGGGCTGCTCCTACTCATAGTGGAGAGGGAGATGAGCCCATTTATGTGGACTCAGAATCTGAGGAGTTCACAGGAGGGGAGACAGAGGAGGAGATGGTAGGGAGGTGAGACCGGTGGGACAGCCGAGGAGGATGAGAGCGATTCCAAGTGGCATGACACTCAGGATATCCTGAGGGCCGAGAGGGCGAGGAGAGCATAGATAAGGTGACCTTGATCTTAGAGGAGTTTCCTTCTCAGGACATTGAGGGAGATGATGAGTCCATGGCAGGACGTCATTTCTTTCCCCGATTTAGGGAGGTTCCGTAGTCCGCAGAGGCGTGCTCCTCCAGGCACAAATCCTGGGACCCTACCCGGATGTCGGAGATCCAAGTGAGTTACTACTCTTTTCTTGACCTTGTTAGTTAGAAATATTAGTTGATATTTTCATTTTTGTTGTTTCGTTTGTTTTTTGACTTTATTTTTGGTGATTTTCTAACTTGTTATTTCTCTTTTTTATTTGCAGTGACTGTTGAGGGATGGCGAGACTTGATTTTCCAAGTGTGTGTGGACACCTGTTACTCCCCTCGGAGAGTACTATGGCCAAGCTTACTCTGGACGTTGGAGAGCCCTCAGCAGTTGGTCGACATACTGATGTGTTTGACATCGTATGGAAGGCGGCAAAGTTAGTGACCTCCCTTCGTGCTGAGGTAGTTGGATATAGGATTGTTGAGCATCTGATGAGGTGGAGTAATTCTCGTAGTGAGACCATAGCCAGTGGCCGTGATCATGAGCACTCAATTCATTCATAGCATCGTCATAGCAGAAGTCCTAGGCACGATCATGCACCCTCTGAGGGATCCCATAGGGATTGAGAGGCCATTTGGTCTTTTTGTAGTGATTCTGCTAGATGTTTATATGGGTTGTTTTTGTATTTTCCAGGCTCATTGAGCGTTTTGACCATGCCTAGTGCATGATGGCATTGTATGTAGAACATGATTCATATATATATATATATATATATATATATATATATATATTTTTGATCTAGATCTTCTTGTATCTAGAATTTTGTGATTTGTTTCCTATGTGTAAACTAGATGTTTGTAGAATCTTTGTTTTTATATTCTTTTTAGAATGTATGCAATGGATGACAAGTGATAACAAATGTTGAACATAATGTTTCTTTTATTTTTTTGTAATGCTGACATGTGATGATGTAAACATATTGTAGTACTAAACTTTTGGCTTCTTTGGGCAATGTTCGTTGCTTCTTCTTGTTTTGGAAAAACGTGATGAATATATAGTGATAATGAGATGAACTTTCCCCACTCCTAACTCCACGCAACTAGTAAGATGTGAGGGCTCAACACCAAGAGTTGGGAAGGGTGTAAATTGTATGAGTTTGAATGAATGAAAATGATGAGAGAAAGACAAGGTATTGACAGAAATCAAATTTAAACCTGCATACTTACTCTTACTCGAAACTACTACATAGTTTAGAATGTAACTTACTTTCCAGTTTATCTAGACTTAGATCCATGGATGGCAACTTGGTTGACAAAATATGGTTTTGAGGATTTGATCTCTTTGGAATTTGGATACTTAACTTCACTTAATATACTTTGCTTTAAAATATTAATATTCACTAATTTTTGTGAATGGACCCCCTACACCCTGTCTCATGCTACTGGTAGGAAGCATGGGCTCATCACCGAAGGCAGGACATAGGCGAGTAAGGGAACTTCTTTCCTTTCTCAACCTCACATCACTAGTAAGAGATGCGGGCTCATCACCAAAGGTTGGTGGGGCAAAGAAGTGTGTAAAATAAAATATTCTATTTTGTTTAGTATTTTTATTTAATTTGACATTTCTGATTTGTGATTTTGGAGTATCCTTGTTTCAAAGAGATGTAAGAAAAATAAATGTGACACCAAGAAGCTTCTAGAATAGACCATAGGTAAGAATAACTTAACCAAGTAGAAAATAATGAGTATGACCAAGTATGCAGGCCTTGGTATGGTTTTTTCAATACTTTGTCTGTAGAATTGATGAAATGATTTCAAAACTATTTGATGATATTATGAAAATTGAAGAGATATGATTTGAATGCTTTTGCCAATATTTTCATAAACTTATAATGAATTTCTTAAGAATAAATTCCTTGACCACAAAATTTACAAAATGAGTGAACAAAATGAAACAACTAAGTGACTAATGCAATGTAGGTAGATATAATATACAAATGGTGATGTTGATGACCTATGTATAAAATTGTTTAAGATGTAAGGAATTGATAGTTTCATTGAATTCCTCACCTTCTAGTGTACATAAGAGATATGTATCATTTCCGTAGTCTTTCATGACTCGATATGGGCCCAACCACTTAGGCCAGAATTTCCTTCCTTCACCGGTTTTCTTATCAATCCAGTTGTCTAGTCTTAGAACTAGATCTCCCTCGTATATTTCTCGCTCGTAGACCTTTTTGTTATATTTCCGGCACATCCGGTCATCATAGGCTTTGTGCCATTGTTCGGCAGTTTAGCCTTTGGCCTCATCAAGGCTTTCTAATTGAGAGAGGTGTGCCTCTCTATAGGCTTCTTCTCCCAAGATCCCTTATAATGAGATGAGGAGACTAGGTATTTCGACCTCAATCGGGAGAACTGCTTCTCCCTGAATACTAATGAGAAAGGGGTTGCCCCTATTGGTGTTCTTATTGAGGTTCGATAGGCCCACAAGATCGGGTATAATTTTAAATGTCAATCCCATTTGTTCTCCTTAACTGTTTTGAGGAGAATGGATTTTAACATTTTGTTTTTGGCTTCAGCTTGTCCATTGGCTTGAGGGTAGTAAAGAGAGGCCATATGATGGTTTATCTTGAATTTACTACATAACTCATAGACCTCATCATTCTTAAAGGATGTGCCATTATCTAAGATAATGACTTGCGAGACACCGTACCTACAAATGATTTGATTCAAAATGAACTTAGCGATTACAAAACTTGGTATGGTGGTGAGAGGCATGGCCTCTACCCATTTGGTAAAATATTTTGTGGCCATGATTATAAAGTTATGGCCATCTGTTGACAAGGGAGAGAATTTCCCTATCAAATCTAGGCCCCATGTGGAAAAGGGCCATGGGGTTGTGATTGGTTGCGAGCTTGTCTTTGCCGCATGTGAATCTCGTGGGAGAATTCTTGGCATTTATGGCACTTGCACACAAATTCTACTACATCATGTTCTAGAGTGGGCTAGAAATAGCCCATCCGATGTATTTTGCGAGTAGTGGCATGACCACCAAAGTGGCCTCCACATATCCCACTATGGGATTCGTAAAGAATCTTTTTGGATTCTTCTCGTGTCAACACATCTTAAAAGCATTCCATCGAAGGCTTTACGATAGAGCACCTGTTCTAAAATAACATATTTAGCAACTGATAATGCATAACCACCTTCTTTATTGCAATGTGGAACCTTCTGGGTATGTATGGTCCATGATAAAATTGATGATGTCAATGTACCAAGGACATATAGAGATGGGGGTCTGGTTTCAAAAAAAAATATGCATTCATCGGAAAGTCTAGATCTACCAGATCGCCTCCATCTAACAAATTGTCAGCTAACCAGTCTTACAATGATTTGTCCCTTAACGGATTTCTAGTTTACAAATGTTAATTCAAACTCACCCATTAAGGTTATGAAATGTCCAACCTTTTTAGATAAAGACCCTTGCGTGAGGAATGTCCATAAATGATGTCTTTACAATGACCCTTGTTTCTTGATTTAACATGTAATGTCTTAAACGTTTCATTGCGAAGACTATGGCAAGGCATTCTCTTTCTTCCTATGTATAACATGTTTCATAATCAAGCAATGTCCAGCTAATGAAATAGACCACACGTTCTCATTTATCACTATCTTCCTGAGCTAACATGCGCAGCAAAGCAAGACATCGTAGCTCGAATACAAGATCAAAGGATGATCTGGTCAGGAGGCATTAGTGTGGGAGGAGACAAAAAAGTGTTTAACTTCTTTGAAGACCTCGTTGCATTCTTCTGTCCAATCAATGCTATAATATTTCTTTAATAAATTGTTGATTGGATGAACAGCAAAACTTAAGTCCGGAATGAACCTTCGAATTGCACCGAGTTTCCTAAGAAATGATCTGATACTGCAAATCATCGATGGTGGAATCATTTCAAGAATATCCCAAAAAATTTGTTGGATCAACATCAATCCCTCGTGAGGATATAATGTAACCTAGAAGCTTGCCTCATGTCACACCAAATACGCATTTCTCTAGGTTCAATGTGATGCCATATTTGATCAATCGTGATAGAATGATACGAGTACCTCTGGGTGATCACAATGCCTTTCTTGGCCTTGGCCAACAAGTCATCCACATAGGATTCCACAATTTTATGAATAAGGTCATGGAATATGTATGTCATTTCCCACTGGTATGTAGCGCCGATGTTCTTAAGACCGAATGACATGACAACGTAACAATAAGTTCCCCAAGGAGTTATAAACATGGTCTTGGCTTGATCTTGTTCAGATATTTTGATTTGATTATATCCCGAGAATCCATCCATGAGAGACAAAATCTCAAATCCAACTATTGCATCAACAATGACGTCAATGGATGGCAATGGGAAGTCATCTTTGGGGCAAGCTTTATTAATGTCCCGAAGTCTATGCAAATGCGTATCTTCCCATTCTTTTTGAGAATAGGGACGATATTAGATACCCATTGTGAATAGTCGACTGGTTTGATGAATCCCACCTGGAGAAGTTTCATTACTTCTTCTTTCACCATGAGAGCCACTTTTGGTTTCATTGGTCTCAAATTTTGTTTAATTGGCTTTGCATCTGGTTTGGTGACAAGATTATGTACCGCGATATGTGGTGTAATTCCCATCATTTCTTTGTAATTAAATGTGAAATCCTTTTGATGTTCCTTAAGGATCTAAGTATGTATTTCTATCTCGTCTGAGTTAACAAGGATCCCAACTTCAAAATCTTTGTTTCTTCCTTCGTTCCAATATTTATGTCAATCGTTCCTTCAATTAAGGAAGTGTTTCCTTCTTCAAATTCAAGCGGGGTTGGAGGTAGTTCCAAACTTTCTCCATTCTCTACCTCGTAGATATCGAGATTATTTTGTGGGGGAGATTCTATCATGGGATTTCCAAAATAGGAAGAGGAATGTGGGATTAGGGAAAAATCCACTATGTGGTGAGTGAGCATAGGCATTTAGATATCCAAGAGTGACTCTATCATTTTCAAAGTGATCTAGGATATATAACTCATTCTCAACTTCTATAAGTGTCGAGCAGGCGATTTTGTTGGTATTTTACGCACCAATGGTTCAAGATTTAAGTGATACCATGAAACGTGTATTTTCCAACTCACTACTTGGAGTGAAACGGGAAGCTGAGGTTGCTATTAAATCCTCAATAAGGTTAAGTTTTCATGGGATTTCTTCAATTGATATGAAGTTGAATCATTTGGTTAGATCTAATAATGTCATTCTATAAGTTTTAAGTGTTCAGATCTAGTCTCATATACCTCAGAGACTTGGTTTGCGACTAGTTACGAGTCTCCTAGCACTCTAATGTTATCAACACCCATCCTTTTGGCTATGATGAGGCCAAAGAGGAGGGCTTCGTACTCAAATTTTAACTTAAATGAAAAAGGTAGGATCTTTCCTTGAGAGAAGTGAAGATCACACCTGCTCTAGCTCCAAAGCAACATCTAGCTCAATTAAAGTGAAGAGTCCAATATTTTCTTGGAAAAATGGATGTTGGGACATTCCTCACGCATCTATTTCTTCTACCTCGCCTTTCTACCATACAAACTTCATCTCGATGGAAGGGAACCAATTCCTAGGGTGTATCCCATACCCATGGAATCAAACGGTAGAAGAATGGGTAGATCTTTCTCTAGTAACTCGAAAAATTTTACGGTATTCCCTAATGATACCATTTCTATGACATTAGTCTCATTTTTGAGTGTTGGAATGCCTTCGACTAGATTCGTAATTTCTAATTCTGTTGTAGGTATCAATTTTTCTTCGGTTTTGAATTGCTTGGTTTGTTAAGTTTATTCGTTGGGAGTTCAAACTTAGAGTGAATGCCTGGTCTCTTCTTCAAATCTACTAGGTGTATATCGAATAGTTTTGGGTCACCTTGTGCCACAAATATTTTCCCTAGGTGCAAAAATATTATTTCCTGGAATAACGTGGAAGGGATTGCCTTCATGCGATGTATCCATGGTCAACCAAGGATCATATTGTAGTTAGTTTCCCGATCTATAATATAAAATTCAATGAGGACTGTCTTGGGTCCTAAGGTGATTGGTAAAACTATAGTCCTAATTGAAGTGGCCTTGAGGCTATCATAACCTCTTAGTGTATTTCGTGTTGTGGAACAATTTGTTTCTCCATATCCTAGATTTTGAAGAAAAGTGAAGGGGACTATGTTAACTACTGCCCCATCATCAATCATTGCACCTTAACATAATTATTGTAAACCCATACCTATAAATGTAAGGTTGGGTCACCTCTACATGTAATTTCAGCGTCTATTGGCATTTTGCTTATATCAAATATAAACTCAGTATCCCTATCTGGTTGCCCTGGAGGGTAGACATCAAAGTCTACATGGTTTACTTACGTTTCAGGAGGAGGAGTGATGTTAATTAAATGACCAAGACCTAATGCTTCTAAGAGAGCAGCCCTATGGGCGGAGAGTTCTTCAACAAATCCAAGAAGGAAATGTGAGAGAAGGTCTTTGTTAGGTCATTAATTAGATCGTAAGCACCTATGGGTTTTACCAATGTTTGTTGAATGTTGTCTAGTTCTAATGGATAGGTTGGAACTAGTTGAGAAGAATAATCTTGTGTCCTTGTTATGGTTTCTACGTGTAGCTCGGTATCTAACTCTACCAGACCAACTATCTTGGTTTGTGGTCGAGTTCCTAATTGGGGTGTGACCGGTGGATTTAATGAAGTTGAGGCTTCATGATCGTTATTTCCTGTCATAACACCCTTGTTTGTTCTACTTGGATCTAACCTGTTATTGTTAGAGTGATTTGGGAGCGGATCGTTAAAAATCTTGAGGGGTGCATTTTGAGGGGAAACTGCCCCTGTGTAAGTGTTTGGCGTGGGTAATGCAGAATTTGCTAAGAACATATCTATAAAGAGTTGTCTTTGGTCTTCTAGCAAACGTTGCATGAATTTATTGTAGTCACGGAAAGTCCTAGTATCATGGCCTTGAATCTTGTGGAAACCATAATACAAGTTGGGATTATAGTTTCGAGGTTGTTGATTTGAAACCTGTTGTGGTCCAAAACTCTGATTAGGTTGCTGGTTGTTAGAGTTAAAATTTTGAGGTTGTTGCCTTTGGTTTTGATTCTGATATCCAGTTGGGTTTCAATTTGGACCTTGTGTCTAGATTTTCTGTTGTTGTTGTTGTTGTTATGATGGATGATTAAAATCCACCGCGTTGATTGTTGGAGTAAATTTGTTATTTCGTTGATTGTTAATGGGTGGTGAAATGTTTACGACGTTTTCCCTTTTAACTTGGTCTTACTCCATCTGTTGTAACCCCGTGGTTTTTGTTAAGGATCTTGGGTCCTTGATTGGTATTCTCGGCATTAGGATAGGTCGTAGTGTTTTGATTGGGAGTGATTAATTTCCCATTTGTTCCATATGTCTTATGACCACTATCTATTGTCGCTTGATCGATTCAGAGGGCACTCTCGAGTACTTCATCATAAGTCCTTAGTGGGAACTTTTATACTTCTTCCTTTATCTCTCTATTGAGAGAATGAAGGAATAAGTCGCATAGTTCCATTTGATCCATGTTTGGAGCACTTGCTGATGAGTAGAGGACTGTACGCCATCTTTGAATAAAATGAGCAACGGATTCATTGTGCTCTTGTTTAATATGTAAGAATTCCTTGATTCCTATTCTTAACAATTTTTTCATATCAAAAGCTTTGATAAACTCTGACACAAGTTGTTTGAACAAGTGTATCGAGGCTTCAGGTATTCTATAATACCAATCAAGGGCAATACCCTCTAAGGTTTTAGGAAATATCTTAGCAACAATCACATCCCAAGGGAGCAATTCTCGAATGGCCGTGGCATAGGCCTTGATATGTGCATTTGGATCTCCCTCCCCTTTGTATTTGGGAAAATCGGGAAGAGGTCTTGGAAGCATGACACTTTGTATGGTGAAATCTAGAGGCTCTTTTAAATATTCTGAGTAAGTCCCTACCGCATAGGTTTTGACCATCGATGGTGTCTGACTGAGGGGGTGGGGGTGGAATGGGTTGTTGATATGGCATAACATATGTATTTGCAAATCCTGGGTTGAGTGAACATCCCAGAGAGGAAACATCTCCTGTGGTGATTTTGAATAAATGTTTAAGTAGGGAGGAGCATTTCTTTGGTATGGGTTGTTTGGTGCTAAGCCGAGAGGTATCATACTTTCAACTGGAGCGGCATTTGAAAACATGGTTCTAGTTGGTGTTTGTTGTGGATAGTTATATGAATGTTGAGGAGGCATGCCTAACATGCTTGTTCCTGTGAGGAGGTTAACTTGGCTGGGATGATGCGGAGGGTTGGGAATTCTTGCTTGCCCGAAATGTGAATTTTGATTTTCTTGAGCAAGTTCTAATCCTCTAACCTTCTCAACTAAGGCTGAGATGACCTCGATTGGTGAAGACACAATGTTTTTCCTTAATGGTGGTTGTTGTACACCTTGAGGTTGTAAAGGGGTATGGTACCCTGCTATGAATTGATCATTACCCTACCAAGCTTCACCGAGAGTATTTCCCATAGGTGGAGGAATGGGGGTGTTTTCTTAGAGAAGGTATCGGGTTGTGTTTGTAAACTTCCTATAGGTGGGTACATGTTCTGGAAGTGTTGTTCACTTCTAGCGTAGCATGCTAAATACTCCTCATCCAAAAATGGGAGTGGATCTAACTGCCTACTAATTTGTGGTCTGAACAAAACCCGAGGAGATGAAATGGATTCTCTAGTAAATGTCATATTGTTAGATCCTGAGGGCTCTAGTTGTTGCATTTGTGTGAGCTGATCTAACTCCTCAATTCAAAACGAAGAACTAGAACTAGTTATTTGAGGAGGAGTTTGTGATGACAAGTAGTTACTTGAATAGTTGTCAGCCCATGCAGAAAGTGAGGGTAATGATTGTCTATTTGTTTGACCATAATGTGCTTTGAGACCTGAGAGAGGTCTGCCATATGCGTCGTATCCCGACATATTCGAGGGGTATATAAATACCCGTAGAATAATGGGAAAGAGTGAATATGGATGAAACAAATGGAAATAAAATGGGAACAATTGTTTGTTTCACATTGGGTTCACCAATTTTGTACAATAGAAAAGTGACATGCGAGTATGAGAATCTACAAGTAGCTCTTATTCATACTCAACCTCTCGAGGTCATGCTGAGACAATCGGTGGAAATGGAATATATGTGGATATAGACAAACTAGTTGGGCAATCTTATATCCTCAACACGCAATAAAGGGATTTGTGAATCTAAGGCAAAGAAATCTCTCCTAACCTAAATTGGTGTAATGGATCATTCAGATATAATAGTTGCTCTGGAGGCTCCAATCAATGTCGAGCTCTGAGATCCTATCTATTGGTTGTTGGATACGTGGAAAGTGACCTGTAGGTGCTTCGTGTATATTTCCAAACAAGGTCATGGAAAATGGTAGTGAGAGGTGTAGTGGATTTATAATAAACTATGGGTGGTTTTCTGGTCTAGCCCAGAAAATATTAGCTTGATTGGCTTCTATGTTTAATGTGGAAAATTATGTTATGATATCTGGTGGGAGTGGTGAGGATCTAAATACCAGCGTATGTAAACTGGTGTCAATATTTAACTAACTTACAGGCACGTTGGGTTGTGGGACCTGGGGATCACAACCATGAGCTCATCATTGTTGTGTACCTCTTATGGTCATGTGAAGAATCAATCTCTTCTTTCAACTATCCAATGGTCATAAGCCGTTTCGGCTTCTATGTTTAATATCAGGATTCGTGCAATCTTCTCAAAATACCTTACGGGTGTTCCGGAAACTTGTGTATGTAATCCTGTGTCTATGTCGATGAGAAGGTCTCTACATTTGGCTGCAAAACTAATGGATCACAACCCAACATTTGTTCTCTTTCGGGTTCTTGTATGGTCATGCGGATATCCTATCAAGGCAATCTATTGTTGGGTTGACTCGACCAGAATGTATATGCTTTGTCGTCTTCAATATTCAATTTTGTCTCAATTGCTCACTAACTACTTGTAAGTTTAATGTCATTTGAAAGACTTGAATCCTAAGCCCTTGATCTATATCCGTTAATGTTGTGAAGAGATTTCACTGAGGTACTACTGGTTCAAATGCGTAATCCCTGGGCTCTCTGGGTCCTGTAATTGTCATACAAAAGATGATTCAACCTTAACTGAAATGAGTAAACTAACTATGAAAGATATATCTACACTATGCTTATATTCATTTTATTTTTATATTTTTGATGATGTATATTTGAACGAAATTTAAAGAGAAATAATTCTAATATATTTAGAAAAATGACAATTAATCTAATAATAGAAATAAAACAAGAAAGTTAGCCTAATATAGTTATTTGCCTGTGCACTTGTGAATTTATCTTAAATATTTAAATAACTAACTAATCTAATCGAAAGACCTTCAATCTTACCTTAGAAGTGAGGAATAAATCACAGCTTCTTAGAAGCTATCATTCCCCACAGCTTTCCTAGTAATATTGAAAGCAAGCTTTAACTGAAATAAAATGATTTGCTACTCTATTTGATATATTGTAACTACAACTTTGATAGCTCAAACCTGGAGTTTTACAGAACAGTGGTAAATCCAGTTGTGTCGTGACTTTTCCCCTCAGTGTGATCTCTTTGTTCCTTTGTGTTCTCATGAATCCAGTAAAAGTGAATGTGATAGCGTCAAAGTGAAGAAGATACTCGAACAATGGTAGCTTTGGATATAAACCAAATAAAATGCAAGTAAGAGGGGGATAGTGCAAGTGAATAGAGCTTCACTATGTGATTCCTAGCAGGATTTATTGTGGGGATACAACACAAATATACCGAGAATTCTGGGATCTATTTCTTGTGACAAAATAACCTACAACTATAAGATTATCAAAATGAATTCTAATCTAGAATTGAAACTATCTTACACTAAGCTGATTGTGTAGGATAGCAATGGAGCAAAATGAAAGTGTGAAGATCAAATGATCTCTAAAGCAGAAAGGAGAGGCTGAGAATTCATGTAAAATCTAAACCTATTGAAACTTATGGGAGAACTTCAAAACACACTGAATAATAATTCATAGAGGGAGAGGGGCCATTTGCTTGTAAACAAGTTGGGTATTTATAGCATCTAGATTTACTAGAGGGTAAGTTTGAATTGAACTCTTCTATTATAAACAAAGAGAAATCACTATTTACCAGGCGGCCAAAACATAAATGCAAGCAAGAGTGGTTGAGAAATGTAGATGTAAATTGAATTTTTACATTGAAAAAAGTGTTGGACGTTCAAGAAAACATGCATAGGACCGCCGCCCAAGTAGGGTGGTGGTCCTATAACTTAAAGACTAAAATGCAAGGAAAAAGGGGCAGAGGTTAGAACAAAACATGCAAAAGCTAGACAAGGCTTTTAGGATGCAAATGTATACTTGGCAAGCTTTTCTAGATTCCAAACACCTTGTGAAGAGATCTGAATCATCATTGGGGTTTCCGTAACCAATTTCTGACTATACAGTACATACAATTTTGGGTAGTACAATAACATTTGAGTTCATGTTCAATAAGAATAGAGCTTGGGAAACTCAAACATTTTTTATACAATTCAAAGTACCATGTGCCATAGTTTTGCACTAAGCCAAAGAAGGTTGATTAATCATGCACCCAAATTGGGATTTTATCATTCAAACAAAAAAAAAAATCTGGACTTATATTCTCAAAAACCATGTATAGCAAGCACACCTATAGCATGGTGAATTACCTCTGCCACCCAAATTATTGAAGCTATAAATCCAAGATACAAAGATGTTGGTACCATAGTATACCTTACATACTTAAACACCGAATGGGATGATTTTCCACCTACTAACAAGCCCTACCATAATGTACATATTCTAGTCGCAGCTCTTTACCTCATACTACTTTTCATAGAGAACATTTGCCTCTCAATTTAGTTGAGTTACGAGATATTCAAGCTAGACTAGTTGCAGCCATTCAAACAATACTTGGTTTTGATTGTCAAAGTTAAATTCAAGTGTTTTGGCAAAGCATTATCTATTAGTGATTAGATATTGGCTTTTCTAAATGTAACCATGTTGTTCATTAAGGTAATATAAGATGCACTACTAATTCCTTGCATTTTCATTATGCCTCAAGGACCGAGCAATTATTTTCTCTTATTTGCTTTCCTGGAATTAATTATTAATTTTTAAATGATGTTCAAAGTCAAACCCACCATTCACCAAATTGGGTCTACAAAATATCACTTTTAAAGACCTTCAGAAGTATTTATTAGTATTATTCATTAACAAGCTTATTCCAGCCCCAATGATTGTAAACAAATTCAGTAGGATTAAAAGCATACCATGTTGGATACAAATTGACTGCAATGAATAACCAGTAACCTGAAGTACCAAGAACAAGTGAATTCTTTGAGCCAAGCCTTCTAACTATAGGTGTTGCCAAAAATGAGCATACTGTGAATGAAAGATAAAGAATTCCCATCGATGTGGTTCCTAAATTTCCATCCTACCAATCAAGTTCCAAAACAAAATCACAGATCAAATTATCACTAAAACCATAATAAACCAATAACATTTTTTTATAGACAAAAAGTAACCCACAAACTATTTTTCACATATAACCTGGGAACCCATTTCGTAGAAAAATTGTCCAACAATTTATTTCTTAAAAAACCTAGTACTTTTCAAGTAGAAAGCAATAACACTCACAGAATTTAAGGAGATTTCCAGATTCTGAGCTGCAGGATAAAAAATAAATAGAAATGTGAATCTCAGAACATGAAGATCTCTCAGATGCGGTGGAGCTCTTTGAACGGAAATTGAGCCTTTGAAGCTCTGCAACATTCCCTTCAACAGGCGTAGAAGAGTCTATTAAGAGAGGAATACTTTCAGTGGCCATCTCTGTGATAGTATCTTGACCTTAGCATGAAATGGGTATGGATCAAATACCAAATGCTTTGATCCCAAAACATATTTGCATAGTTATTCCAGAACACCAACATGAACGGCGCGAGAAATGTAGGGGGACAGTCATAAAAGAATCACCAAAACAATGCCACCGCCACAATGTGTACGGTGTTTAATTTTGTATTTTTCTATTTGGATTACCATTAGAATCGTTGAATTGTGATGGAGAACAAGAAAACGGTTTTTGATGTTCGGATCCTTGCCACCCAAAAGAAGAACAATTGCGTTAATACGTGGAAGTATAGGTTGCATGTCTATGATATCTAGTGCCAAACCCCTTCAATTCCAAGCATAAGAGAAACTTTCAATTGAAATATATAGCCATGACCTTAAAACTAGACATAACAATAAACGGCATCACATACTAAGAAGATTCAAAAATATATTATCAATAGACAAAGTTTTATATACTCTTGTGTTGGTTGTCATTCTGCTAAAAACCAAATGGGTTATATATTCTAAAGGATTCGAATCTTTCTTGCAACTTTTTTTTGTCATATATAATGATCAAGTGGAAATTAAAATGAATTTTTATTAGATGCCCATGAACCCGGTAATAGATCCATTTCAAGAGAGAAAATCGGGCATCAATCGCCCGCTTTGATCGATCAATTCATTTGTTGTCCATGCCCACCTGTGAATCGAATATTTACTTATAGGTACTTAAACATTTGTTTTGCCTCCGCATGTTACAAAATTTCTTACCAGCAAGTCAATCAAAGAAATAATGTTTATTCTAAAGTTGAAAATATGCATGACACAAAGTAATTGCGGTAACAATACGGTGGTAATGAATGACATAACGTAAACATGGATGACACAAAGTAAGTGAAGCTCAATGATGATGTTGAGGAGCCCGACCTTGTTGGCGTAGTAGCTAGTTAACACGATGAGATCCCTCTCCACCACTAGTTTGAGCTTTTGGTGTGACGGAAAATCATACATGGTATCAGAGCTAGGAAATTAAGCGCACCCGACCTGGAATAGTACTTGGGATGGGTGACCTCCCAGAAAGTCCCAATGTCATTGCCTCATAATGTCATTGTTGACCTAATTGGGTGTATATGTGGTGGGCCAAGAGCTCACATGGTTACATCCGGATCCATCGTGCGGGGATGAGTTGGCGTAGCGGTAAACCGTTAACACGATGAGATCCTCTCCACCACCATTTACCTTCTCGTGTATTAAAGACTCAATGAAGGTATACAGTGTGGTAATCTTCCAAGTTTCTCCTGTTGTGAGCCTGACTGTGTGGAAAGCAGAGACAAATATTGAATATTCTAGACCCAACTTTGATAGAATAACAAGGATTAATTTTCCTTCTTCCTTGGATTTGTCAATACCACAACCTTTCAATTGAAGCAATAAGGCCTTGAATTTTGTGAAGAAATCTTGAATGTTATCAAAACTCCTTGGATCCAATGAGTTGAGCTCATTTTCAAGGATATGACCCCGCATCTCATCTTGCTTTCCAAAGAGAGCCTCCAATGCATTCCAAACTTGGTTTGGAGTTGTACATGCCTCAACATGAAACAAAAATTTTGGAGAGATGGATAAGCATAGCAAACCAAATGCTTCATCCATGTGGTTGAAGTATTTAGTCTTTTCAATTGCAAGATTGGGCTCAACCTCTATATCCATAACTATTTGATAGAGGCCTCTACTTCTAAGCTGAAGAAGAATCTTTGGCTTCCAATCAAAATAGTTGTATGGTGTGAGAATAGCAGAGGTTGAAAATTCCATTCTTTTCAATAGTTTTGATCTTCAATTACTGCAAAAACTATATTCTCCTTCTTCCTAGCTCCAAACCTTCTTTGGTACCATGTGAAATTTGCAGCTATAGCTCCATCGATCAACCAGAAAGAAAAAAATAGAACTTTGTAGATTAAAAAGAAAATAGAGTAGTTGGAGGAAAAAAACTGAACATTCAATGAATACACATCATATTAAATTTCCTATTAGATTAAAAATACAATACACTATTTATTAGAAAGAAAGCACCGTATGAAGAGTAGAAAATATGGTGAAGACTGAAGTTAACAACCTTGATTGAGCAGAAGGAGTGGATCTTAACTCAGCTGAAGGCAGTGATCCACAATCTACGCTAGGTGAACTGAAGTGTGGTTAGTTGGAATTAACCACTAACACCCCCCTTAATTCTAAATAAGGAGAAAAGAAAAGAATGAGGAAAGAGAGAAAACCCAGTGGGAACAAAAACCCCCTCAAAATAGATTCTAATATAACAAGAAAACTATTGCATTAAGTTCCTTTCACCCCAAGAAGATCTCAAGAAAGTGAAACTTTTGTTTGGTGAAATTCTTCGTGAATATGTTAACAATGAACTCGGAAAGAGAGTTGAATTCACACTAGATTCAATGAGCATCTATGACATGAGCAAGACAAGCCTATAAAAAGGGCACATTGAATAATTCCAAAGCACATGCACTTGTTGTGCATACAAGTGAGAAGAAAAATTACAAATCCAACCAATAATTCAAAGGCAAAGCGAAGAAGGATTCAAATCCAAGAAAAGAAGGCAAGCCCAAACCTCCAGATAGATCTACAGACTCAAAAGAAAAGAAGGACAAAAAGGGAAATTCAAAGTGCAGCTATTGTAACCGTGGGTACCATCTAGAATCATCATGCATAAAGAAGACCATTGATCTCATGGCGCAGTCACTTCAGCAACATAATCTTGGTAGCCTTATCCCAGAGAGTGCCAAGAAGAAGCAGGAAGAAAAAGCACCAGAAACAAGAGACAATGCTCATGCCTTGATTGTTATTCATTCTTCTTCAAATGCATGGATCATAGACTCTGGATCTTCACACCACATGGCATCCACAAAATATGTTCTTTCTTCTTTGAAACCATATACTGGTTCTCCTATTCTCATGGGAGATGGTTCTTCTGTAGAGGCAATTGGAATAGGGAGGATGGAGGTTGGAATTGGAATTTTTGAGAATGTGTTACATATTTCAAAGCTTTATGTTAATCTTCTTTCTGTGTATCATATGACACATACTGGAACTAGAAAGAGAGTTGAATTCACACTAGATTTAGTGACCATCTATGATATGCAAGACAACTCCAAAATTGTTGTTGGTAAGGTGAATCATCAATCTCATCTATACACTTTCTCTAACTTTGTTTCCAAATCAAATTCTACTTTACTACTAACACATGCAAATGATGAAAGTAGAATTTGGCATGAAAGATTTGGACATTTGAATTTTAGATACATGCGAAACTTAGCAAACAAGAGATGGTGAAAGGCTTGCCTACCATAGAATTTTCTGATGGAGTTTGTGAAGGTTGTGCTCTTGGAAAGCATCCACAAGAAAAGTTTCCAAAGGGGCATGCATGGAGAGCCTCTTCTCCATTAGAGCTTGTTCATAGTGATCTTACGGGCCCATTTCTTGTACCTTCCATGAGCCAAGCTAAATATGTGCTAACATTCATTGATGATTGCACACGATATACATGGGTATATTTTCTCAAATTCAAGTCTGAAGTGTTTGAGCATCTCAAGATCTTCAAAGCTCATGTAGAGAAGCAGTCTGGGAAAATGATCAAGATCCTACACACAGATAATGGGGGGGAGTATGTCAACAATGATGTCTAACATTTTTGTGATGAATCGGAATACAATTATAGAACACAGTTCCTTACACTCCACAATAGAATGGGGTAGATGAGAGGAAGAACCGATATTTGAAAGAGATGGCAAGTTGTATGTTACATGCAAGGTCTCTTCCCTCCAAATTATGGGCTGAAGCAATCAATTGTGCTTCATACATACAAAATAGATCTCCTCACAAATTTAAGAGGGAAAACACCTTTAGAAGCATGGAGTGGCAGGCAACCGAAAGTCACACATTTCTACATTTTTGGATCACATGCATGGGCCTGTATTCCTGCAAACAAGAGGAAGGATTTGGATCCTAAAAGCAAAGAATGCATATTTGTTGGATATCCATATGGTGTGAAGGGTTATATATTGCTAGATCTTTCTACAAAAATGCTCTTCATTAAGAGGAGTGTCTATTTTGATGAAAGTCTCATGCAAGCATCTTGGGAGCAACATACCACCACTTATGTGCTACCTACTCTTACTGATCTCAAGGATGATGCATATTATCACGCTGTTATGATTTTAGATTCATCTAGAATCTAAATCAAATGAACATGTGCATGCATGTGCAGACCCATAGCCAAATCCAAATCCCAATTGGGCTTCCAGTGATGATTCAGTATCTCCTATGAGAAATCAAAGAACAAGGAGCTTGGTTGATATTTATAATGTGCCTCATGCATTTTCTACTACCGATCCCATCATTATGCCAATGCATGCCTATGTGATTCAAGCATCTGATCCTCAAACTTATACAGATGCTGCAGGGAATCCTCATTGGGAAGTAGCCATGGATGAGGAGTACAATTATCTCATTGTGAATCAAACTTAAGACTTGGTTCCACTTCCAACCAATCGTAAGCTTGTAAGGTGTAAGTGGATCTAAAAGTAAATAAATCATCGATGATCTAGTAAGCGGATACAAAGCAAGGTTGATAGCCAAAGGTTTTCAACAAGTTCATAGCCATGGATGAGGAGTACAATTCTCTCATTGTGAATCAAACTTAATACTTGGTTCCACTTCCAACCAATCGTAAGTTTGTAAGGTGTAAGTGGATCTACAAAATAAATAAATCATCAGATGATCTAGTAAGCATATACAAAGCAAGGTTGATAGCCAAAGGTTTTCAACAAGTTCATGGCATTGATTATGATGAGAATTTTTCTCTAGTGGCAAAAATGGACTCCATTCGATTGGCTCTTGCCATTGCAGCAACAAAGAAGGTGGGAGATTCATCACATGGATGTGAAGAATGCATTTCTTCATGGTGATCTTGAGGAGGAGATCTACATGGAGTAACCACAAGGGTATGTTCAAAATTCCTCATTGGTATGCAAACTCAAGAAGTCACTATATGGCCTCAAGCAGGCACCTAGAGCTTGGTATGCCAAAATGGATTCTTACCTTCTGTCTCAAAATTTCATGTGATGCAAATCTGATCCAAATGTTTATATGTTGAGAACATCTGACTCTTTTTTGCTCATAGTACTCTATGTAGATGATCTACTAATAACAGGTGATTCAGCCACAACCATTGTTGCAACCAAAGCAGCTTTGCATGATAGATTTTCCATGACGGACATGGGTCTCCTCAACTTTTTTCTCGGTCTTGAAATCAGCCATAATGAATCAGGTGTCCAAGTTACTCAATCCAAGTATGTGAGGGATCTCTTGGCTCAATTTCACATGAGTGACTGTAAGCCAGCAATCACACCTTTCCTGTCAGGGGTAAAGCTCGAGGATGGCCAGGATACACCATTAGTTGATTGCACACTCTACCATCAACTTGTGGGGAGTCTTCTTTATCTCACTCACTCTCGTCCAGATCTATCATATGCAGTGGGTGTTGTTTCCAGATACATGCAGGAGCCTCATGAGCTACACTAGAAATTTGTGAAGCGGATACTTTACTATGTTCAGGGAACCATCAACTATGGGATTCATTATTCAGCTAGATGTACTTTGGATCTCATTGGCTATACTGATTTTGATTGGGTTGGTGATAGCATTGATTACAAGTCCACTTCAGGATATGTTCTCAGTTTGGGATCTGGTCCCATTTGTTGGTCAAGTAAGAAGTAATCTTCCATTGCTCTATCATCCACAGAGGCCGAATATAGAGGTGTAGTCAACGCTACCATTCAAGTTATTTGGTTGCAGAATTTTCTCACTGAGTTGGGTATCTGTTTTCATCACCCGACCACGATTTGGTGTGACAATCAAAGTACACTAAAGGTTTGTAGAGATCCAGTACAATGACAACAGACAAAGCACATCGAGATCCACATGCACTTCATCTGAGATCTGATCCATGATGGTGTCATTGATTTGCAGTATTGTCCAACGTCACACCAAAATCTTGAACAAGTGGTGGAGAGGGATCTCATCGTGTTAACCAATCGCATGCCAATAGACCGCACTACGGTACCACACCTCCTACGTAATTATATTTTTTTACTTATTATTTCATTCTATAAATCACCTAGAATATAATTCTCTTTTGAAATCAATAGAAATTTTAAAAGACTCAATTAATGGATGTATAAATTCAAAGCATCATGATAATATTATAAATCAAGCTTGTATAGATAATTATGACAAAATGTTCATTGAACAATTATATGTTCGGATTAGGAGAATTTTTGAGTCATTGATGTAGATATTATCCTCACCACTTTTTATCCCACTACCAAAATTGCATTGGTATTACATGTATTTAATGTGCCACGTGTGTGTGATGCACAAGAAACATGAAATGAACTACGTAATGAAAGGAAGTTAGAGAAAGATGACAAAACCCATAAGAAATTTATTCTATAACATGCCTACAACGTAATTAAATTTTAGTGTAGAAATTAAATGTTTAATCTAGAATTTGGGATGATGTAAAATGTTTAGAATACTTAAAATGTTAGGGAAAAATAGAGAATTAAAGTTTGGATTATAACATGTTTTATATGAATGTGAATTTAGAGACGTTCATTGAGGACATGTGGCATATGACAAGGAAATTGACCATTTGAAAATATGACTCAAAAAAATACATTACATGAATTTGTAATAGTTTTGTAATGGTTTGACTAGAATCATGACAACTATGAAAATAAAATTCTACAAGAAGATGTGTAATTGATTCTCCGAGATGTGATGTGGTTCACGTCATCAAAACCTCGCTCACTTTTCTAAATTTACTATGAAACAATGGGAATCTTCTCTCCTTGGTCAAAAACCTAATCTAGCCTCAACAACTTGCAAAACCCATAAAATTTTGGGGATATTAATGGTGGCATGTTTTATAGGGATCCATTATTATCAAGCACCTCATGTCTTGAATAATATCACACTTAACACTCTTTGCAAATCAATAAGCAATTTTTGGTGTATTACAAGTGTCTCAACCCTTAATATTCAATATTTGCTACAAATAATCTTTCCTAGAATGATCTCTAAATGCTTGAGATCAACTTTTGGCACTAGGACTCTCTTAAAAAAAAAAAGATGCTCTTATGACTTCAATATGACTCTTATAACATATTATCTTTATAAATTTAATATGTTTCTTGTCCTCATTTTTTCTCTAAATGCACTAATGTATTTATGTATCTATAGACTTCTTGAATTCAAATAAGAAGTATATTGATGCACAAGATAATACACAACCCGCAAGAAAACCAAAAAGAAAAGCTAAAACCCCCGAGGAATTAAAAATTAGCGGACAACGAATTCCTAAAAGGAAAATGACTATTTCTATAATAATATAGAAATGGTTGACTTGTTCCATACCACAAAAATGGTCACTACCTAGGAGTGTGGGGAAAATAGGGGAGATAGAAAACGGTGAGAGATTAGGAAACATGGAATTGAATGGAGGTCAAAAATAACAAAACATGAATCAAGAAGGAGAAGCAGGGGTAGGGGGTAAAACAAGGTAAAAGAGGTCAAAACTCACAAGGGACATGTAAGGGAAACCATTTAAAGGTTGAATTATACATGAAACATGCACCTACAAGTGCCTAACTTTGACCAATAATCAATAAACAAAAATACACTAGCATTAAACGAATTAACTAGTCCCATACTAACATTAGGTGTCTACATAGTGTGTCATTTTTATGTGTGTGTGACTATACATATCAAAGTACACAATTAATAACTTATTTGGTGATGTTTTTGTGGTCACCTTGTCTTCTATTGAGATTTCTCAAAGTTATTATGAAAACAAATGTGAACTAAATGTCAAAAGGAAAGAGTGATCACAATATATCCTTAGTGAGCGATACAAATATCATGTGGCTAGTATTTGTGTTATTTTGTTTGAAAACATGTTCTCCTACAAACATAGAAAAACATGTGTGAGTGAAATCATGTACATATATAAATATATGATCACATAATTTCTATAAGATCGAAAATACAAGATAAGAAGGTGTATACACTGTCATGTTGAGATAAAAGGAAATCCTTTTATAAACTCATGTCTCGGACTATATGTTTAATCTCGATTCATTAAGTGTTCCTTGAGATGAGATCAATGTATCAAAATTTAATCTATGGGTGTCCCACATTAAGACCAAGTGAGGCATATTTTGCATCATCCTGTGTTTTTTCATGGATATAAGCGATGATATATCTTGGAGTGCAACGACTTGAGAAAAATAAGAATATATCTACCCGCTTTTTACGAGTGGGATATGGAACATGTGAGCCACATATCTCAAATAAAGGGACTATGCACACCATGTTTATGAGAGGAAAATTAATTCCTTGGTGAAAATATATATGAATATCATTTTTCAAGCATGTATGAATATGTAAAATTTCCCTATATGAAACTAAGTGTAATCCATGGAAGCATAGTAGCATAATCATTCCTCAAGTAGGATGATATACATCATGCAAGAAAATTAAATAAATATGTTCAAATCCATGCATTGTCATTTCATACAACTATATACTATAGAGTTGGAAGAGGACTAATAAAGTCAATCTCATAAATTATACATTGATTTTATATGTAAAATACATTGATTATTAATTGGTTTTGTGAAGATTTTTGTTATGCATTAAAAATTCATAAATGTAAATAAATAACATTCAATTAATGTATTTTAAAACAATAAGTATTTACTATTCTTTTCACACTAAAAATCATAAGCCCTAAAATTGAAATCCAACAAAGATGATATATAATTCCAAAAACTCTAATTTGGATTCCAATAATAGTAAAATTGAATTCCAATATTTGATACAAATAAAACCAACATAGACAATTTCAATTTTTAATTTAGACTGGAATATGTCCAAATTTAATGAAATGTTGGTTAGTTCTCAATTTCTTCTCATTCTATATTTCAAGTTTTTAATTATACCCTCATTTAAAAAAAAAAAAAAAAATTAACTAACTTTGAGCATTATTAACTTCAAGCAATTGTCATTCATGAAAGGTTTCAATGATTAAGTTATTACCGGTATTCATATTGCTACTATAAGCATATAGACGGATCCAAAAAAGAAAATATCATATACTTTAATAGGTATGACAAATCCTTAAAGCTCATAAGGATGTGGTTGATACTCTTCTCTATTAATAAATGTGGATAAGTATACACCAATGAGTAAATCATCCATATATTAAATTATAAATACTATTACAATTACATCTTAAAATCATACAATAATATATGAAAATTAAATATACTAACATCTCAATCAACAATCAAGCACGAGTATCTTTCAGGGGCTCAAATTTCATGTCACAAAACATGGACCAATTTAACGGACTTTTTGGAGGGAAAAATGGCACAATATTATATAGATGAAAAATGAACTTTCCTCGTTAGATCTCAATGATTTTCCACGTAATTTAATGAATCTTTGTTTAAAGTCAAAACTCTAAAATCATGATTTATTGGTTGTGAACAGGACAAAACCAACAAGCCATTAATGCTAGCCATTTTTGCCAAGCTAAAAGGACCTTTTCAGATCTTTGCAACTACTTTTTTTTTCTTTCCACGGATAATTTTGCATCTACATTTGGAATTCCAAGTTTTGATGAATTTTCTGAACATGTTGCATGAGATCTATATAAAATCCACTTCGATTGGAATAATATCATCTAGAAGCTCCAATAATTAAGCATTAATGCCCAATCATACTAGGCATAAAGAACAAGAAGCCAAAGGGCCCTACTTTGGTAAGTTGTGACAATAGTCTTATTCATTAAATACTTTTATAGAAGATGTCTACAAATAGCATCTCTTTATTCCATTGTTTATTCCATGACAAATATGCTCATCTTGAGTTTCAATGTAGAATAAAATGTCACTTCTAGAAGACTCCATGAAGAAGCACAAAATCAAAATCAACAAACCTTCTTCTTCCCCATCTTCTTCAAATAGAAAAAGAAAAATCCCTTTCTACAAATGTTTGTCTTGATTAAAAATCACTCCTTTTAAGGATGTTTGGATCTTTCACTTTGGAGCTTCCCATCATATGGTGTTCTAAGTAAAAAAGATGCAATCACGTCTATTGTTGAACATGACTCTTCAAACATTCTTGTGGCTGATTCATATCCTTTATTAGTCTTGGGATATGTCAATGTTAACATACAAGATGTAGAAGTAAATAATATTCTATATGTACTTGATATCTAAATTTATTCTTCTCTTTAACTACCAAATGAGTCATTCCCACAAAGTGTGTATTGTCGAATTTTTCCACAAAATATTAGTGTTATAGTCTTGTAAGATCTTGCAATGGTTTTTTCTTCTGTAAAGTTTGTGATGTTTCTCATCTATATTACTTTGATACTTTTCAGCACTCTCATTCTCTATATGCTCTTATTTATTGTGTTGATACATTGATAAAATTGTCACATGAGAGATTTTTCTAAACCATCTTCAATTATTTACAGCATTTAAGTACTCAAAATATGGTAAAAGGACTCCCTAAAGTGTTCTAAAAAGTTGGTGTTGGTTGAGGTTGTGTTTTTGGAAAATATTATAAAGAAAAGTTCAAGACGTAAAAGGCTTAGAGATCAAAATTTCCACTTCAATTAGTCCATAGTGACTTTATGTCTTTTCTTAAGGAATCCTTTTTAGAGCAATGTATGTACTCACGTTCATTGATGACTTCTCTAAGGGGAATTGATGCACTTGTTGAAGTAAAAAAGTAATGTTTGTAATCATTTTGTTGAGTTAGAATCCATTATTGAGAAACGATCAATAGTTTTGATTCAATGATTAGGACAGATAATGGAGGTGAATATGTAAAAAAATCTTTCATCAATTTTTTTGCTACTCATGGGATATAGTTGCAACATATAATCCCATTCCTACCTAAGCAAAATGGTGTTGTTGAGTAATAAAACCACACATTGAAAGAAACGGTAAAGTGCATGATTCAACCTCGTGACACACCAACAGCTTTTGGTCAAGCCATCAATTGTGAAAACTAAATCTAGACCCATATATCTCCAAAGTTTCATGTGTCTGGAAGTAAAACTTATGCATTAATTACTTATTAAAAATGTGAGGCCATGTACAAGAAGAGCCAACCATGCATATGTGTTTGCTAGTGTGATGATGTAAAATTATATCATTTATTTGACCCTAGTAATCGTTGAAGTAATTTATAGATGATACATTCAAGTTAAGGAAAACTCTTCCTCCTATGGTCGACACCTTCTACTTCTCCCATCAGATGTGCCACTATCTATTCTTCTTCCTAAATTGGTGACTCCTTAGATGATCAATTGGATGAGGGACCTCTCGCTTCACCAAATCCTCCAACTCTTGGTGTTCAACCACCTATAAGATGGGTTATTAAAACTATATAAGTAACAACCTCTTTGGTGGATGAACTCATTGTTGCTCATCGCACCAAATTTAAGGTGGTTGTTGGTCTCGTTGCTCATATTCTAGAATTTGAAAATCCTCATACCTTCAAAGATGCATTCTATAAACATGAATGGGACGAAGAAGTGGCATTTGAGTATCATTCTCTATTGAAGAATGATACTTGTGTCTCAATTCATCTTCTTAAAGGAAGAAAACATATTCAATGCAAGTGAATATAATGGACCAAGTATGTGCCATATCGTATAATTGGTAAGTACAAGGCACATTTAGTTGAAAGCGAGTTCTCACAAGTTGAGGGGGCGATTATTCATAGACCTTTGTACTAATATAAACATGAATTTTTTTATCTTATTATCTCAATTGTTGCGTCATGCAATTAGAAATTGCACCAAATGGATGTCAAGAGTTCCTTCTAACATGACAATCTATAGAAATAAATATAAATGGAACAACCACCATGGTATGTTCAAAACTCTTCATTTGTATGTAAGATTCAAATATCTTTTTATGATCTCAACCAAATTCCTCTAGTTTTGTATGAGAAAATTATGACCTTTTTACTTGTCACCAGCTTCCCCTTATTTCATTCAAAAGCATTGTGTGTGTAGATAGGAAATATGGTGAACTTGTAATAAGTTTTGCTTGATGTTGATGAATTTATTATCACTCCTTTATTTTTTATTTGGGGTGTGAAGTCAAGCCTTATGGAACAATTTTATATGTCACGTGTGGTCTCCATTCACTAGTTCCTTAGTCTTCATATTTGTTAGGGGTGAAGGATTTTGTTACTGTGTGGGGGAGGGGTCATCTACAGTTCCTCCTCGATTGTACATGGGTAATTAATTAGGCCTTTGTTGTTAGGGCACATTTCTAATGTTTTTTCTCCCTAAGACAATTTTGAGGGGCTTCTAATGTAATTATATTGAATTTTCAACTTAGGAAAGCTTACTTGTTATAATCATTACCCAAGTGAACCTGGTCTACGTCTGTTTAATCCAAGTTTGGTATGCACATGAGTGATTAGAGTTAGCATACAAAATGTCTAAACTTGACAAGTCATTTTCTCAAATGTGTCTAAGTATTTTACCACGTGATCACTATTCATCGGGCAACTAATGTTGACGTTTTGCACATAGATAAGTACCAATCATTCGTAACTTGATTGTTTTCACATTTCCAAATGATAACCCAATCCCACCCCTTAATTGTTGGAAATAGGTGGAAATGAGAATGATATTATATTCACATATATTTGCCTCTAATAATTTTTCATAGGGGATTTTTCAAAAGAGTTACTCTATTTTTATCGATTTCCTTTTGCAAATATGAGCTTCTCCATTAGTAAGGAAGTTATTTTAGAGCATGTGAACGTAGGAGAATCCACACATTTTGTTTCCAATTTATTCAATTTCATCCAATGATAGTACATACAAGGAGAAGATAATCAATTCACAACCCAAAAGGGAATTAACCCACCCCCATTTAGGATGGTTCAATATATTTTCTTTAATATAAAATTAAAATAATATTACATCACCAACCCAATGTCCATTACATACAAAATTGCTTCCAATTTTCATTTATATATCACTCAAATTTCCATTGGGTTCACATCACTTGACTCGCATGCAATCACTACCTACCTTCATTAGGCTAAAATTAGCTCGATAAATTAACATGGATCATGTCTCTTATTAATATTGTGAATTACATCTCAACACATGCCAAAGGTAAATACATAATAAGTGACCAAGAAGTTGTATGTTTTATGTAAGTATCTCATCATCATAGTGTATCTAAACAATAGTTGTTAGGCCCACTTAACCATGCATCCAATAGTATTATCCAAAGATACATTGTTATGCCCTTAGTCTATAACATATTTTGGGATACGTGTGGTTAAATTGTGGCTAACATAACCCTTAATTAATTTGTGTAATCATCTATATTTTTCCATATTGGTATTAGGGTCATCGTATATGGTATCCATAGCATACTTAGGGTATATATAGGAGGTAGGGTTAGTGGAATCATGATATTGAGTATTATGTTCTTATTTTAAGATTGCCCTCTCAAAGGAGCTTGGTCATATGCTTCAATATTCTTCTGATATTTCCATCATATTGTGTTCACTTGTTTTTATTATAATTAAATTTATTTCATTACAACTAGCATGAGAGCTTTGATTTCCGCACAAGTAGAGTAGAAACCTTACTTTTAAACAATTGTGAAATTTTCCTTTTACAAAAAAATGTATATAACAAATTATTCACATAAGCTACAAGCCAATTTTCAACTTTTGTGATCAATTTTTATTGTGTTATTACAAATTTATGTTTTCCAAAAAAAATCTCTCTAGGCCGCAATTTTTAGAATTGTTCTAACTTCTTTACACTTTTGAAAATCTCACTTAAATTTGGTTGTGATTTGTTCTATGCTTTTTGTATTTAAGATAGAGCTCATCCTAAATCACCCAGTCAAATTTTGGTGAAAGGTGAAAATCAACTTTTGCTCAATCAAATTGTTGCATGGTAGGACCACACATTAGAGGCGAGAGGCAAGGGTTCAATCATCCCAGGAAAATTCCTAAGAAAGAGGAGATTGAGCTAGAAAAGTGACTTAGTGGATCTCGTGAATCTAGGGTTTTCTTATAAAGATGATAAAGTGATTCATCAACATAACGAGATGCATAATATGGAGTCCAATATGAGCACAATCAAGGGATATTTGAGTGGCATCATCATGCGGAATTGGTGAAGGTCATTATGGCTTTGTAGAATCATCAACAAAACCAATAAACATTCACTAATGCGCAAAAACCAACCAAGGCGGATCTTCCATCCATCCCAATCCAAATCCAAATACATTGCTACTCCAACCACATCTTACTCCACCTCAACCCCTAGAACATGCTACCAAAAGTGGAAGTGCACAAGTTTGATAGGGAGGACCAATCACCTTGATCAACCAAATGGAGAATCTTTTTATTTACATCAAAATTGTGTGCACAAAAGGTACTCATGGCATCCTTATATTTAAAACCTAAGAAAAATATTTGATATCAATAGTTGTGTGCTCAAAAGAAGAAGGGCCTCATTATTACCTAATCTATATTTATTAATGAACTTCATATGAACTATCACATTAGTGTGACAGATATTATCCGATTAGCCAAAGCTTCAAAAATAAGACATGTCAAGGTTTAAATTTAGCAATTACAAAACATGTTCTTACTAATAGAAAATACCATAGAGGTATTGGTGAACTTCATATGAACTATCGAACTAGTGTGACAGAGATTTCTTTATCCAATTAGCCAAGCTTCAACAAATAAGACATGTCGAGGATCGAATTCAAGCAATTCTAGAAACTATTCTTACTAATATAAAAATCATAGAGGAAAACTTGAATGCCTTATTTTTAGTGGTCTCGAGAATCACATCCAACATAATGTTTGCATATTTAATCCAAGTTCTGTCTCAATTTCCATTATCTTCATGCACGTGGAAGACAAAAATTGATGCTTAATATCGATGGACACACATTCACTAGCATCCAAGAAAATAACACCTTTGAACCATCATTTTCATAGCCTACCAAAGTTAACACCTCAAAAAATAAAGAAGAGAGGGGAAAGGGTCATATTTTATTGTGACAATAAATACGATCAAGAGCATGAATTTTTTGAAAATAATTTGCTCTACATTGAGGACATCAATGAAAAGAGAAATGGATCAAGAAAAAGCAATAGATGTTGTTCATGAGCTAGAGTCTAGTGATTCCCAATGAATTATAGGTTTTTTTGCACAATCAAGTGTTAGCATTCAACAAACTCTCAATGTAAATGGGTACTTGAAAAATAGAAGGTGGTTGTATTAATTAACTCAGAATTACTCAAAATTTTATCAATGATAAGTTGGCTTCATGTTTGAATTATTTTGTTTATCTAGCTCCAAAATTTCAATCCATGGTTATGAAAAGAGGTATGTTACTTGTTCACAAAAATCCATGGTTCTAAACTAACTACGTAAGACTACATATTGAATATTCCTATGTTTTCCATTCTAGTGAGGGAGTTGATATTGTATTGAGGGTCCAATGGCTCGTGACCTTGGGCACGATCAAGATGATCTTTCGGGTGTTGTTCATGAATTTCCATTCTAACATCAATACATTTTAGTTGAAAGGGTTGTGGGTAAAGTCATCACATATGGTAAGCTCTCATCAAATGAAAAATATTCTTAGAAAGGGATTAGCTGGACTGAAGCACAATCATTTCCAACGGAAGGAAAACAATCAAATGTGTAAATACTCCTACATATTCAATGGTGGAAAAGTATTTAGTTGTTAATAATTCCAAAAGAGAGGCCTTATAAAAGCACTTATTCCAAAAGGTCTCCATTTAGGGCATTTTATGATTACCTATTGAAAAGTTTTACTGTTTCCTTCAAGGTACAACAAAAATTTGAATCAAGAAACACACTCAACACTAACAGGGCTAACTTGATCATCAAAAATACACCCAATTTTTTATTTTTACGCTTTTGGCTGGAATATTCCTATCTAGACAGGGTTATGGGAGCTTAATAACGAAGGAAGAATCATATTAGAACAAGAAGAGATTATCTTGACTCGATTGGATAGGATGTAGATGAGGGTGATCACCAAGTATCTTATCAAGTGGAATAACTTGCTAAGAGAGGATGTGACATGGGAGCATGAATAATTTGTACATAAGCATCCATAGATTGTAAATATTGAGGGGAGTGTTGTTGGTGTAGAATATTATTTATTCCATTTAGTTATTTACTTGGATTATTCTTACACGTGAGTATTCAACTTGCTTAGGTGTCTTTGGTCTTAGAGAGTTACTTGACCACCATTATTAGCTAGTGGGAGTTACTCTATGACCAAGTATGGAAGTTACATTATTATTATAAAATCTTTGACAATTATTCTAGGTGGCGGTTACACTTTCTTCCTCCTATTTGTAACACCTATCATAAAGTTATCCTAAACTGATTTTTGAATACAAGCTTCTACATTATTCTCATATTTGATTTCCTACTTATAGCAACTTTTTGCACTTGTTTTCTTGTTTTACGCATTGAAATAGTGCATTCGTTGATCCCGTGATCTTAGTAAACAATATGATACGGTATCAGAGCCATGTTGGTATTCATTTGTTTGGGTTTTCATTTGTTGTTAGTTCTTTAATCTTGATATTATTATTTGCAAAATCAAAGTGATACACATATAGAATATCACAATTTATTTTATGTATCTTCTTCCATGAATTTGGTTGCTAGTTCATGTTAGTTTTTGGTGCTTGTTATCTATAGTTTGAAGGAACTATTCTACTTGGGCATTCAATTTCCCTCATATAACATGGCCATAGCACATGTGTACAAATGCCAAAATCGATATTCAAGCGGCAACACAAAGACTCGTGTAGCTTCAGCAATCTTGATAAGAATCTTCTTTCAAAAGCTAAGTTTCAAACCATAATTTTCAAGATTACCATAAAATATTTAAAAGCATGCATGTTTTAATTTGATTGAAATGATTGATTTTTTAATACCCACAAAACAAAATTTATCCATTGAGTTACATGTAGGAGTGTGTGGATGGATTGGTTAATATTTAGTATTGCTTTGAGAGAGGTCTTTGGTTCAAAGCCCACCTTAATTCTATGACTAAAAAAAATAGTCAAATGCATTTACATTTTTGTGCAAACATTTAAAATGGGCCATTAATGGCAAAAAATCAGATTTGTAATAACTTTTATAGGATTAGTCTTGATCCATCTTATTTAGAAGTTTTTGAGTGAAGAAAGTACTAATTAACCCCCATCTTTTGGCCATCTTATTTTACTATCTTTCATCATTTTCAACCCCTTATGCCCAGTCAACTTTCTGTCATTTAGCATTATTTTATCCTTGGGCATCCACTAGGGTGCCCTGGTCCAACCAAGGGCACCCCGATCTTTTCCCTTTCCCGCCACCTTTTGGGCACTTTCTAGTTGTTTTAGCTTCTTATCTTTTTGGTGGTCGGCCATTTCGGGTTAATTACGAAAATTAGATCAAGATAACCCTATAAATATAAAGTTATGAGACCATAATGAGGGACCAAGCACTAGTCACTACTATCATCCACCTAGAGTTGCATCCATTTGGAGATCATTTGCATCCATTAGCTCCATCACAAGGACAAGGTTGGTTCATCTACATCACACAAAGCATAGGGGAGGGATTCTATTCTATTCCATGCACACATTCTATTACATTTTCTACATTTAGTTATTGCTCGCTACTTCACAAAGTGTGACTGACACAAGAGCACCTAGGGCACATGATGCACACACACACACACCATAACTACATTTGGGTCTAAATGTAGTGCAACACTTAGTTAGTAAGCCCACTTTGTTGTGGTAGCTGAGGTCAGTCTAACCCATTCATTTGCATTCTTTTTTTTAG
The DNA here is from genome assembly GCA_018340775.1 of Taxus wallichiana var. yunnanensis. Classification (NCBI taxonomy): domain Eukaryota; kingdom Viridiplantae; phylum Streptophyta; class Pinopsida; order Cupressales; family Taxaceae; genus Taxus; species Taxus wallichiana. Next base: position 122,139,792 of record CM031238.1, read on the forward strand.
GGTTTGATACTTCTTTTGGTCTTTTGCAGGTCTTTTATACATCTTGGATTATCAGTGACATCTAGGCGTAGTGTAGCGAATCTAATGCGATACACAAAGTGAGGGTTTCAAACCACCTATTCAACTGTGAAACTCAGTTCCAGACCTTTTACACAAACCAGAGCACCCATTCTACAGACTAGAGCACCCATAGGTGCCCTCAGTCCCCTCTCCAGTGCTCCAGTCCAGCTAGATAGCTCGATCCATCCTTTTTGGGACCTCTGCATAGTCATTCCTAATTCATATTTTCTCCACCTCTATGACATAGTTCTAATTTGCCTCTCTAATCAACTAAGTCTTTTCCATACTTCTCTTACATATTAGGGTTTCTACTTTCATTAGATTAGTTGCTTTGGGTCATTTTCCATAGTCATTTATTGCATTTATTTACTACATTTACATGTCATTCTAGATTAGATTAACTATCATATATCTCCCATTTTTAGTTAATCATTTTGGTGAACCGATCTCATTCACGCTTATAGGATCTTCATTCATTGCTTATCATTCTAGGGCTTACTTCATCTTTCTTTCATTTTATGCCCATTACCCATAGTGGTCATTTTGGATCTCTCCAATATTGTGAGCTCCCTTCATCTAAGCATCGTACTTCTAGGTCAATGGTTGATACAACTACATCTATGGTTGATAACCCTCTAGATCATTCCCATCACGTTCCTCTCCATGAGATAGAAGCAACTGATAGTGAGAAGTCCTATGATGAAGATACCAATGTTGACCAAGATCAACTTAATGTTATTACTAACTTTCTCCAAATCATTGCATGAAAACCCTACTCATCTCCCTCATGTCTTGCATGCTCTAATCACCGCTAAGAGAGCTCATGATGCTTCCACTTTCGTAGTTGCTTCTTCTTCTCCCATGGTCTCTACTCACCTACCTATGTTTCTAATCCCATTACTATAACCACCACTCCCACCATTCACCTTGGTACTCCTCATCTCGCACCTCGGTTCTTCTTCAATTCTCTAGATTTGACCTCTTTATATCAAGACTTGCAAACCCAAATTCATGTCAACTTCAGCTAGCTACCTCATGTGCAACACCATCTTTAGACTCTACAATATTGTTGCATACTCCTTTCACGCCTACCATATCGAACCTATCCATTTCCACCTAATTTCATCTCTCCTAAGCTACCTATCTTTAAAGGCCATGGGACCCACAAGAACATCTCTAAGCATTTCATGTAGCATGCCTTGACTATGTGGATGATCACATTATACTAGCTAAGCTTTTCCCTCATAGTTTGCAAGACTATGTGATGTGTTGGTTCTATGACCTACTCGTACATTCGGTAGTCTCTTTCACACATTTAGCCGATGCCTTTCTCATATTTCTCTATCAACATTGGCTCTAAGATCTCCTATGCACTCAACTTGCACAACTCAAGAAAGGGTCTAATGAACACTTATCCGATTATGTCTTGTGATAAAAAAACAATTTAGCTAAGATGTCTAATGTACTTGTGGATTCTCGAGCTTCAAGACTTATTCATTCGAGTCTCTTACCACCTCTTCAAGAGAGTGTTCTCTTTGAGACCTCTTCATTTGATCAACTTTTTCAAACTCTCAAGCTTCATGAGACTAAACTCTTAGCAATAGGAAAACTTAAGTATCAAGAGCAAACATCATCATCCACACATTTTCAGGGTAAGCCAACATTTAAACCTACCACAACTAAACCCATGATGGAAAAAAAACTACTATAAATGTAGTATCTACTCATAAGGAACTTCAATCACAACCATACCTAATGTCCTTTTACTAAGATTAGTACACCTCAGGGTGTTCTTTCCACCACACTAATCGATAGTAATCTTATTACATTACCATCTCCTCTTCAAATAGATCCATCTCAACCAAAGGTCATGTAATTTGATGAACACTCTTATTGTGATTATCATCAATGCATCAGACACACCACTAATCATTGTTTCAGACTATGACATCTCATTCAAGATTTTCTTGACAATGGTCAAATTGAGCTTCTAAATCCCCAACATCTACACCTATTAATGAAAATCATAAACTCAAGATCTTTAATAACCCATTACCAAAACATAACACAAAAATGACTCGATTCATCCGCTAATTATGTCTCTCACACAATGTCTCCTATTGCATCAGAACTCTTGATTTCTTAGTTGCAAACACTTGACACTTCACCACCACCAATCATTTCTTTCTCTAACATCGATTATCATGTGAATTTACATCTAATCATTTACATATCAATGCATCTATTGGCTCGACCTCCATTAACAACACTAAGGTTGACCCATCATGGCCCATTAGTGCATGCTCTATTTCACTTCTCAAGGCTATCGATTATCCTCCATCACAAATTGAATACCCTTTCAACAAACCCTTTGGTGTTGTTAAGCTACATGTTACGGTTGGTCCTCTTACTTTACTTGTGCCTTTCCTCATTGGAAACACAGTTGATGGATGTGACATGCTTCTTGGTCTCAATTGGATTCATCACTCTCAATCTATCATTTCTATGAATCATTTATGACTTAAATTTATTCACAAAAATCAAGTCATTTCTATTGATGGTGTCCCTCCATCTACTCCATGGTCACATCTCCTCGCACAATAGCTAGCACATCATCTACTTCTTCTAACACATCACATTCTATGTTGCTCAAAGCACAATCTACTCCTAGCTCACCTACTCGAGCCTCATCTACATGACCACATCATTCCACTAGTCCTACACATAGGTATAGGCCCATTCCTAGGATAATTACTACATCTCGACATAGGTCACCACCTTCGATTTATTCCACGCGGTCTTCATCATCTTCGCATTCAACATCATGTAGATCTCCATCACCGACGCATTTTTGATGCCACGACCTTCTTCATACATTCATCCCTCACATGCACATAGACTTCATTCACCAACATAACATCTATCTACTATACCACCATTATTAGAGCATAGTCATACATTTTCACCATCACATGTGTCAGATGGAGGACATTCATCCTTCATGGTCATTGGTTAGCCTACGCATTTATGTACACTTGGGGGCATCATCTAATACATCCCCCCACTCATATTAGCATCATATCATCATTTATCATTCTCATACATCATCATCATCACATATCATCTCACATATCATATCTCATCATCATTCATAGCGTAGTCATTACCATTACCCGATGACACACTCTTGTTCTTTCATTCACACTTGATTGTTTTAGGGCTTACTACACATGAACCCCACACACTACACAATATTACACACACATATTCATACATCATTGTTTACATTCACATACATCTCATCATCTTTACATCTATACATTCTACATTTTACATTTAGTCTACATTGTGCATTTCAATTACATATCTACATATACATACTAGTCTTCATCACATATGAGTCTAGCATTACATCATTCTACATACTACATTACTAGGTCTATCTATCACATTACATTCACTCTATACATTACATCTACACATTCACACATTTACATTTTACACATACATCATATTTACACATTCTACTCATCATATGGTCATCTATCATCATCATATTACATTTCTTCTACACGTTGCACTCACTACCCTATGACACACTTTAGTTCCTCGGTCCATACTCGACTACCGAGGGTTTACAAATCAAATGGACCTTACATTCATCACATTTCATCATTCACCTTTCATCATGTGACATTTCTAGGATAGTGACATACATGTTATAGGGCTAAATGGTCACTTACTCTATCATCTTGTAGTGGTATACACTTTAGGCTACATCACCACTCCTTACTATTCATCTTGTAGTGACACATACACTATAGGCTACATCATCACTTTCTCTATCCATCTTGTAGTGATATACACTTTAGGGATAAATCATCACTCCATACATTCATCTTGTCATGATATACGCTTTAGCTATAAGGTTCATGCACACATCTTCTATATGTCATATCATCATCACTACACATACACACTCATCATATGTGTTAGACACAACACACACTATTCGACCATTTCCCGATGACGCACTCTCATTTACGGTTCATTCTTGATTTTGAGGGGGAAAACTAAATGAACCTCACTGCATACATTTCCATTCACTCGGGGGGCACACATGGCTCCTATCACTCCATTTTGCATTCCATTCCATCCATCCACAACATACTACATATTATGGTTTTTTTACTCTTGCTTACTTTTTCTTGTTCATGGTCACTTTATTACACATGCTAGTTAGATTACTTGTATGTCATTTATCTATATCATCACACATGTGTGTGTTCACATCTTTTTCTAGTTGTGATCACAGATACAAGTCTCTTACATGCAACATGGATGCTTGCCTTCTACCCTTCCTACACTGGTCACTTTGGGGGCATCCACATTCATCTCTCACAGGTGTTATTGTTTCATTTTGTACTTAGCACTTTACATTACTTGGTTATACACGCTTTTGACATACTAGTTATCTTTCTAACATGCTAACGGGTGCTTCATGTGCAACATTTGTTATGCAGGATATTTTCTTCCATACTTGTTTGTTATATTGTTTTTTTATTTTTGCTCTTGTTTGTGGCCTTGCCCTATGTTTGGTGTGTGCACACTTGTTTGTTTGTATGTTTATGGCCATGATGGCCTTGTGTGTCTTGCGACATCATGAGTGATGTCCCATGTTTGTAGCCCACTTTGTGGCTTACTTTGTCTTCTTACATGTTTTTTATATTTTACTTGTTTCTTATACATTATTTGCGTAGCTTATACATTGTTTTTTATATGCATGTTTGTTCATACTAACACTTGTCTTTGGCTAGCCTCTTGTTTGTGCATGCCTTGGTTTCTACCAAGCACATTCCTTCCCCTTGCAGGGAAAAGTTTCAAATTCATGTGGTTGGTCCTCTTTTGGGGCCGCATTCTCCTATCAACGACGTCACATGCGCCCCCAAAGAGGGGGCATCATTTGGGGTTTTACATACTACACAACACATTTACATCGGTTCAGTTCAATGCACTTTCCACCCTTGGCATTGTGGGTTACATATAACGAGTGGGTTCAAACCAGTCTATGAACCCCATACACGGCTTTTTTACAGGACATGGTTTCCTTAGCATTATGGGAAATAGTTAAAGGTTGGAGGTTACATAGGGTGTGCCTCCCTATACTTCTTCAACAATGGCGTCGTCATCACCCAAAAACTAGGACGTACAAAGATCTCTTCACACACATTCAGGAAGCGAGTTAAAGGTTGGAGGATACAACGGAATTCCTCCCTATACTTCTTCACCCATGGCATCAGATCACCCAAAAAACCCCAACAATACAGATATCCTTCTACACTCTCTTTCTCGACATGGATCAGGTGCACATGTTCCATTTACACTTTTTTATTTGTATATTTTACATTTACATATTTTTACATACATGTTCTTTTACATTGCATTTTTACACATACATACATATATATTTGACTACTTGATCATTTTTCTCCTTGCAGGTCCGACCATATGAGAAACAAGCAGTCAAATGGGGCAACAAAAAAACAACAACAATGTGTCAACAACACACTATAAAGCACACACATACTAACCATGCATGTACATCACACACATCAACAATTACACACACATTTCCACCCTAGGTTCACTCTCATCACTTTTTTGTGTTTTTTCATCTTTAGTTTCCAACATCATCTTTTTTCATTCCATGCTTTGTCTAGTCCTTGGCACATTTTCTACTACAATCTTCATGGACATCAGGTACACATCTCTATCTACTTTATGTTACCAAGCTTTCCGCTCACCAACATAAAGTGGGGGAAAATGTAGACACAAAATCATGCACTTTAGACATTATTTAGTCCCAGTCTCATACTACTATTTAGAAGGTTTTTGAGTGAAGAAAGTACTAATTAACCCCCATTTTTGGCCATATTATTTTATTTTCTTTCATCATTCCCACCTCCTTACACCTGCATGCCCAATCATCTCCTTCATTTAGCATTATTTTAGCCTTGACTAGGGCGCCTAGGCTAGTACTTGGGGCACCCATGGGTGCCCTGGTCCCACCAGGGGTGCCCCAATCCTTTTCGCACTTTCTCACCACTTTTTGGGCACTTTCTAGTCGTTTTAGCTTCTTATCTTTTTGGTGGTCACCATTTCGGGTTAATTACAAAATTAGATCAAGAGAACCCTATAAATATAAAGTTATGAGACCATAATGAGGGACCAAGCACTAGTCACTACTATCATCCACCTAGAGTTACATCCATTTGGAGATCATTTGCATCCATTATCTCCATCACAAGGATAAAGTTGGTTCATCTGCATCACACAAGCATATAGGGGGGGATTCTATTCTATTCCATGCACACATTCTATTACATTTTCTACATCTAGTTATTGCTCACTACTTCACAAAGTGTGACTGACACAAGAGCACCTAGGGCACATGATGCACACACACACCAGAACTACATTTGGGTCCAAATGTAGTAGTGCAGAAACTCGATTAGTAAGCCCATTATTATGGCGGTGATTTCATCCAACTCATTCATTTGCATTCTTTTTTTAGGGTTTTGATACTTCTTTTGGTATTTTTCAGTCTTTTATACATCTTGGATTATCAACGACATTTTGCGTAATGTAGCGAATTTGATGCGATACACAACGAGGGTTTCAGACCACCTGCCAAACCTTTCAAACTTAGTTCTTGACCTTTTCACGAGAGTGCACCATTCTGCAGACCAAAGGCACTCGCAGCACCCCGGTACCTCTCCAGTGCGCTCAGTGCAGCTAGATAGCTCAAATCCATCCTTTTTGGGACCTCTGCACAATCATTCCTACTTCCAGATTATTCTATTTACATTACAACACGGTTCGATCTGCCTCTTTAAATCAACTAAGTCTTTTCCATACTTCTCTTGCATATTAGGGTTTCTAATTTCATTAGATTAGTTGTTTGGGTCATTTTCCATAGTCATTTATTGTATTTATTTACTACATTTACATGTCGTTCTAGATTAGATTAACTATTATATATCTCCATTTTTAGTTAATCATAAAGTGTCAAAATCGAGGGGGTTGATTGGAAATAATTTCAAGGAGGTGTTATGTTTCTTTTTCTTCATTATATTTGTGCCTTCTTTTCTGCAAGAATTAACTTAATTATGCATTATAGATGTTAATCTAAAACGCAAATCATTCTCGAGGAGTAAGGATTTACATCACATAACTATGGGCATTGAGACCTAACCACATACTAATGCGAAAAAGTTAAATGATTTAACGGTTGTGATGAAGCCTTTGGATTGTTCTCTTTTTGTCTCCTAGTCTACTCTTTCCTGTGGAATCTGCCAAATCACCTAATGAAGTTTGGACCTCTTTGGAAAAGCTCTTTAGGAAGCAAGATGTGATGACAGGTCATGAACTAAAGAACGAGCTCATCAATTTGAGTCCTAGCAATTTTGACACCCTACAAGATTTCTTCACTAAGTTCAAATCTTTAAGATTGTAGTTAAAAGAATGTGGAATAGATAAGAAAGATGATCAACTAGTTCTTTCTATACTCTCCAAACTAGGTCTAGACTATTATGTGTTTGTCTCTACTTTCCATGCCACAAAGTGCTCTTAGAGCCACATGGAAAATGTCCTCTTTAGATGATTTTATTCTTGACTTGACTTGAGAGCAAGATAAGTTAATTCAAATGGACACATTGAAGTCCTCAAAACCACAAGTTCTAATTGTTTAGAGTGGGAAACGAGAGGCTTCAAACAACAAATAGAAGAAATAAAAGAATAAGGATCAAGAGAATAAGAACAAAAACTACCTCTTCAAAAATAACCACCGAAACCTTCTCTCGCCAATAAGTAAACCTAATAAAGAGAAGGTTAAGTGTCTATTGCGAAAAAAATGGATATGATGAACACAAGTGTATGAGGAAATAAATTGACCACCTAACTCATATTTTGGAAAAGAATAACATAGGTGTCTCTGAGTCTATCAAACAAAATTCATCAACTCTATATTCTTCTAAGGAAAAGACAATGATAAAGGGAAAGGAAAGGGAAAGGCTCTTGTAGTAGTTGCACCTTCGATTTCACCGTGGTTTATTGACTCAAATGTTTCGCATAACATGGGTTCTTCTTAGGTTGAATTTATTTTCGTGGAGCTATGTAAGATGTCTTCTATCAAATTGGGTGAAAACACTCGTGTAGCGATTGCGGGGAGAGGGTATGTTGAAGTGAATGGTGGAACATTCAAAAATGTTCTAAGTGTTCCCACACTTTCAACTAATATCCTATCAGTGTACTAGATCACTCACATCAGTAAGGGTATGAGAGTTGAATTTTCTCCAAATTCTGTAGTCATCAAAGAGTTGCAGTAAAGTGATCCTACGGTGGCGGTGGGAAGGGCAGATCACTAGGCTCGGTTATATACATTCTCACACTTTGCACCTGATATTTCTCCTACTTTGCATTGCTTACTCACACATATGGGGTAAGCAAACTATGGCATGAGCGATTTGGTCACCTTAACTATCGCTATTTGGAACAACTCAATAAACATGATATGGTCACAAGTTTTCCTCGTGTTTGTTTCTCTAAGGGTCTTTGTGAGGGTTGCACCCTTGGAAAGCATCCTAAAGAGAATATGACAAGGGAAAAGCATGGAGGGCTACACAGGCATTGGAGTTAATACACAATGATGTATTTGGGGCATTCCCCAAACCATCTTTTACTCGAGCTAAGTTCTTTCTCACCTTAATTGATGATTACTTGAGGCATACATGGGTCTACTTCCTTTGACAAAAGTCTGAAGTTTTTGACAATTTTCAAGACTTCAAGGCTCTTGTGGAAAAACAATCTAGGAAATTCATCAAGGTTCTACAAACAAATAATGGTGGTATGTCAACAACTAGTTTGAGCAGTTTTGCATATCATAGGGGATTGAATTGCAACATAAAGTTTCGTGCATTCCTTAGTGCAATGATGTTGCGAGAATGCAAGAACAAGTCCTTGAAAGAGATGGCTAACTACATGATTCACTCCAAATCACTGACACCTCAATCTTTTAGGCAAAGGCAATCAATTATGCTCGATATATTCAAAATCGTTCCTCTTAAAGCATGGAAATAAATCACTCCTTTTGAAACTTGGAACGATTGAAAACCCATAGTTGAGCATTTCAAGGTCTTTAGATCTCTAGCTATGGCACACATACCTAAGAAAAAATGCAAGACCGAAACTTTTATCACAAAAAAGTAGCACCATAGGATGTTCTCGTTACATATCCCTACTTTTTGCTAACATGGGGTTGTCTCCAAGATGTGGGACTTGCAAATTGAGCCATACCTCCAAAAAGGTTGGTTCCTCTACCTAAATCTAATACTATAATTACTCCTAAACAAGAAAATGCAACTAACTAATCCGAAATTGACAATTCCAAGGGACCAGGGAGAGAGAGAAGGGTTGGAAAGATGCATATAGGAAATCCTAAGCTAAAAGGCGGTGATAGCACCAAGAAAAGGGTGGAAATACTCTAGTGAGAGAAAAGGGAGAAGGGAAATAGAGAAGGGAGAGGCCAGACAGATGTGACATAGACCCAAGGCTTCATTCACCATCTCCTTTCCATGAAACACAACAAAATGAACTTGCAAATGATAGATACATGCACAACACACTACATCAAGTAAAAGAGAGGCAAAGTTGCAGATAAACACGAGTCAGGGTTGAGAAAACACCACATAACAAGTTTTATTGCATTAAAAGTATGCACAGACCATTAAAGTTGCTAAGGAAGGCACAAGAACACGTTGTTAAGCCAAAAATGAAGGTTCAACGACTCACAGTTGTTCAGGAATAATTTTGACATAGTTCCTTTAATGTTTTCGAACACCTCCCTTTCAAAAATGAAATATTTTACAATATATAGCAAAATAGAGAGAGAGATGAGGAAGAAGAGAGGGAAACAGATCGGATTTTATTTTTTTCATAAATGAATATCTCTATCTTTCCTGCAACACAACTTCTAAGTTGTCGGATGCACCCCTCCATGTCTCTGTTTTCTTATAGAAGAAGGAAACCCATGCTTCATTAACTTGAGTGGTTGAGTTGTCTGTCACTGCACATTAATGGCCCGAACTTTTTTTTCCTTTTTTACCTGCCAAATTCCATCAAAATGTGATTTTGATGATGTCAAATTGAAGGGCTCGAGGAGACCTTTCCATCAAAATAATTTTTTTCTGATTTGGAGCTCTAGATCGAATGATATGGCTATTTGAAGATTTTTCTATTGAGATGAACAGAACTTGACACTGAAAACCTTTGATTTTCTTGAGGATTGCCTCTGCCTACATGTGCATTGCTTTTCCTTTTGCCATGTGTTAGTCCCTAATTGGTTCGTGGGGTCGGGCTTAGCTTCCTCTTCTTTAACTTCCTCTATGTGGCTTTATGAAATACAAGCCAATAGAAAATTTCCACGCTCTTCGCAAATGGCAGCATGTCTTTTGCTTGAACTAGTCATTCTGAAAGCATAATCTAATGAGACAATGCTCCATGCCACTTCACAATTGACTTTTTATCTAAAAGACCTTGTCAATCACAAACATTAACAAATGAGGAAGCCCCACCCACCGGCAATGTCGGGTTGTGTCGACTTCTTGATAACCTTGACTGACCATTGCGAAGCATGAGCCAATAGGAAAGCTCCATGCTACTTTGCATGTCAGTCTGTTTGATAGCCCTTCTGACCTCCGAAGAACACGAACCAATAGAAAAGCTCCACGTATGGAATGTGTTCGCCTTTCATTGGTTGCACCTTCGCGTCATAATTTCTATCTTGGGCGGACTTAAACTTTTTTTGGCTTCATAGAAGTGTTACCACGTATCCTTGTTGACCTCACTAAATTTTTGCTCTGCCTCGAACCCGACACAAAATTATTGAGCTTGGTTTACTTCGCGGACTTGAATTCTGTGAACCCAAATAGCTATGAAAAGACCCATAATATTGCCACGTAGCCCTTCGCAATGCCAGCACTTGAACTGGTTGGCAATGTAGACATTTAATGGGCAAACGAATGCATGTCATCTTTTTGAAGGAACCCGCCAATGAATTAGCTAAGTATCTCACGGAATTTTGAATTCCAACGGTCGTGCTTTTGAGCAATAGAATTTGACGGGAATTTGGACGTCCTAGGCTTTTTAAATGGCTAAGTCCATTTAAAATGAGTTATCCAAATTAAACTCGGGGGGGTTAATTTGGGATAACAGTTTGGCGACCTATAGGGGTAATTTTCCTTACGTTGAATTTGATCGAGTAGCCTTTATGCATCCATTAGGCATGGAGTCAAGCCCAAAACTTGAAAAACTAATATGAACTTTGAAAGTTTCTTACCCCTGAATTGTTATGAACTTAGCATGATCTGGGTCTGCCTAAAAATAATCTGTGGTGCTCTGAATGAGACTTTGAAACTACTTCAACTATCTGATTCCACCAAGGAAAAGGCTCTAAGGTCTTTGAATTGAACTGTACTATCCAAATAGTAACAAAAACCCACAAAATTTATATACAAACATGTAAAATCATACATGTTCCAAGTGGAAACATGCAGAGTGTGCACAATACACTTCTTTTGTTGAAAGAAAACCTACCTACTCTAATCGACCAAAGGCAAAGGAAGTTAAACAAAACCTGCAACAAGTTGTGAGAAATAGCATCCTTTCCTCACAAAATGTGGCCATGTGATCTGTTTGGCAACAAAATCACATGGTGGGAATGAAAGCATGCCTTACAATCTATGTTTCTTCAAAGTACCAACTAAAAACAAAGCATATTCTTCCCAAGTTGCTCTTTGTTTGGTTGGAGGTGTTGAAGTTGACCTTTGGTACATTGATGATCATCCTCATGCTCAAATGAGCAAGATACATTGTGACTCCTTCTTTAGCTCTAAACTAGCCAAATACTTGATTGGGCAAGGACTGGTCCTCTGATTTTGCTCATCTTCGTTGAATTTAACTCCAAGAATGGAGTTGGTAGACACATTTTCTTCATCATTAGAATTGTTTGCAAGCTAGTTTAAACCTTGTTCTACTTCTTCAAACAACTTTGTCTCTTCCATGATGACCTATGATTTGACACTTTTGTAATCATCTTCCTCCTTTCCTCATCCATCATGAAGTTTGAAAGATCAAACTCTTGTTTTTGTTCTTCATGAGAATTGATCTCGGCATGCTCTTCTTGGATGTTCTCCTCCATGGCGGAGTTTCTGTGAAAAGTGGCAAGGAAGGATCTGCATTCACTTGAATTTCTTGCTCCTTTTCAAGTCCAAGGGAGACCTTAGCAACAAGAGGCTCTTTGTGTTGGAAGACAGATGGTGGAACTACAAAAGTAGTGAGTTCAATGGGTTCTTCCTCACCAATGCAATCTTCCAAGTCTAATAAGAAATCAACCTCTTCACTATCAAGCTCTATGGGACACTCCCTTTGGGTCTCATCCTCCTTGTGCTCCTCTTCATTTGAAGTTGATTCCTCCTCTTTTGATTTTGCAAGTTGGGATGAATCAATAACCTTTGTGAATATGGTGCCAACATGCACACTACACTCAGAACATAGAGATTGTTGATCATCTTTTCTTGTGTTTGCTCTACAAATTCAACATCCACCTTGTATTCTTCAATCCCAACCTCTGTTGAAGGTTTAACCATTGTGGCATCTGATTAGATTCAAACTTTGAAGCCCAATCCTTCAAATTTTTGTGAGTTCTTCTTTGTTGGGTTCTTCAACTTGTTGCCCTCCTTGACTGATTTTCTGATTTGTTTCTTCCCAAAATGGGTTTAGGAATACAAGAGGAGGGGTGGGTTGGGTCTCAACTGATTTTCCAATGGTTGTGGTGAAAGGGAAGGTGTTATTTCTTCTTGTGGAGGAGAGGGGATGGAAGGAGAAGCCTTGAGAAAGCTAGGGACTTTGACCTTGGGCTTGGGTGGTTGATAAGGAATAGGCATTGATACTTGACAAGGAAGGTAAGTGGGAACATCTCATTGACATGGTTCCTCAACCTTATGTTGATCAGCCTCTAATGCTTGCAATGAAGAAATAAAATCAACCATTTGAGTGAAGGACTCACTCATTACCTCAAGATTTTGTTGTGGGCTAAACCAACTAGGTATAGGACCTCCCCATGGACAAGGCTGCCTAAAACCATGTTGTTTAGCATGTAATATTTGTAGTTTCCCTTGACATCCTGCAAGATCTACTCCATTCTTTGAACTCTTCCTTCAAACTCTTCATCTTCAGGTGTAGGATGACCTCCAAAATCTGCATACTCATAAGAACATGCATGCTCCATCTGATTTTCATCATAAAACTGATTTGGAGGTGTTATAATAGTTTGAAGATGGATTTTGGAAGGTTGGAGGTGGATTTGAATGGTACTACTATTGCTAAAAATGATGGTTCCTGAGAAAATGAAGTCATGATTGCACAACTTCATGGGAAGAGAAAATGAAATGATGGATGGAAGGAAATGGTCTGTTGATGAGAAAATGGGTTGTTTAGACCAAGTGGAGTCACCAGATGTGCTTGGAAATGCCTCCAAAGGCTGAATCTCACCAAGAACACATCAACTTGGTGAAATGAATTGATAAAAGCACTTCAAACTTGTCCCACCGGTGTGTGTCAAAATTGTTTGGCAATGAAGGCACCAAGGTGACAAGGATACACACCTATGAAAAATATAACTTTCAATACCTTTCCCACCAAGCATGCCAAAATCTGTTATCACAAAAATGTAGCACCCTAGGATTTGCTCGTTACATATCCCTACTTTTTGCTAACATGGGACTGTCTCCAAGTTGTGGGACTTGCAAACTGAGATAGACCTCCAAAGAAGGCTAGTTCCTTTACCTAAATCTAATGCTACAACTACTCATAAAGAAGGAAATGCAACTAACTAATCCTAAACTAACAATTCCAAGGGACCAGGGAGAGAGAGAAGGGTTAGAAAGATGCATAAGGGAAATCCTAAGCTAAAAGGCAATGATAGCACTAGAAAAGGATGGAAATACTCTAGTGAGAGAAAAGGAGAAGGAAAATAGAGAAGGGAGAGGCCGGACATGATGTAACACGATCCAAAGCTTCATTCACCATATCCTTCCCATGAAACACAAAAAAATGAACTCACAAGGGAGAAATACATGCACAACACACTACATCAAGTAAAAGAGAGGCAAGGTTGTAGATAAACATGAGTCAAAGTTGAGAAAACACCACAAAACAAGCTTTATTGCAATAAAAGTATGCATAGACCATTACATTTGCAAAGGAAGGCACAAGAACACGTTGTCAAGCCCAAAATGAAGGTTTGACGGCTCACTTATTGTTCAGAACAATTTTGACATAGTTCCTTAATAGTTTTCAAACATCCTCCCTTTCAAAATGAAAGATTTTACAATATATAGCAAAATAGAGAGAGAAGAGGAAGAAGAGAGGGAAAAAGATCGGATTTGATTTTTGTCATAAATGAAGATCTCTATCTTTCCTGCTGAACTTAGCTTCTAAGTTATCAGATGCCCCCCTCCATGTCTGTTTTGCTTGTAGAAGAAGAAAGGAAACCCATACTTATTTAACTCGTGGTTGAGCCATCTATCACCGCATTAAAGGCCCGAACTATTTTTCCCTTTTCGCCTACTAAATGCCATCAAAATATGATTTTGATGATGTCAAATTGAAGGGCTCAAGGAGACCTTTCCATCAAAACAAATTTTGTCTCGATTTGGAGCTCTAGATCGAAAGATATGGTTATTTGAATATTTGTCTATCGAGATGAACGTGAACTTGACACTGACAACCTTTGATTTGCTCGGGATTGCCTCTGCGCCTACATGTGCATTGTTTTTTTCTTTTGCCATGTGTCACCCTGATTGGTTCGTGGGGTCGGGCTTAGCTTCCTCTTCTTTAACTTCCCTCTCCGTGGCTTTATGAAATGCAAGCCAATAGAAAATTGCCACGCTCTTCGCAAATGTTAGCATGTCTTTTGCTTGAACTAGTCATTGCAAAGCATAATCCAATGAGACAACTCCATGCCACTTCGCATTTACTTTTTATCTAAAAGACCTTGTCGATCGTGAAACATTAACAAATGAGGAAGCCCCATGCCACTGCAATGTCGTTGTGTCGACTTCTTGATAACCTTGATCGACCACTGCAAGCATGAGCCAATAGGAAAGCTCCGCACTACTTTACATGTCAGTCTGTTTGATAGCCCCTTTTGACTGTCGTGAAACATGAGCCAATAGAACAGCTTCACGTATGGAACATGTTTGCCTTTCATTGGTTGTGTCTTCCCGTCACAATTTCTATCTTGGGCTAACTTAAACTTTTTAGCTTCATATAAGTGTTGCCACGTATCCCTATTGACCTCGTTGACTTTTTGCTTTGCCTCGAACCCAATGGAATTATTGAGCTTGGTCTACTTCGCAAACTTGAAGCCCGTGAACCCGAATAGCTATGGAAAGACCCAAAATCCCGCCACGTAGCCCTTTGCATCACGAACACTTCAACTGTTTAGCGGTGTAGACATTTAACAGAAAATGAATGTATGTCGACTTTTTGAAGGAACCCGCCAATGAATAAGCTAAGTCTCCCGCAAGTTTTTGAATACCAACGGCTAATGCTTTTGAGCAATGGAATTTGACGAGCATTTGGACATCCTGCACTTTTTAAATGGCTAAGTCCATTTTAAATGAATTATCCAAATTAATCCCAAGGGAATTAATTTGGGATAACATGAACCTCGAGTAAGCCTTGCATCTTCATAGATTACCCGATTGGTGTTAAGGGATATTGGCTTTTCACTCGAACACACATGAGTTCATCGAGAGAAGTGTTCGCTTTCAAAAGAGTCCTTCGGACTCGACACTTGAGCATCTTAAGGTCTTTAGATCTCCACTATGGCACACGTACCTAAGAAAAAATGCAAGGCTATGGAACCTTAGAGTAAGCCTTGCATCTTCATAGATTACCCGAATGGTGTTAAGGGATATCGACTTCTTCATTCGACCACACAAAATTTCATCGAGAGAAGTGTTCGCTTTCAAGAGAGTCCTTCGAACTCGACACTGACACTTCTCCCACTTCATTGGACTCACTTGGATTCGACAATGATACTTGACCATTCGATCATCTTAAGCACATGTTGAAGGTTGAGGACTCTTCTTCCAATTCAGATAGTGAGAGTAGTGATGGAGATCCATATCCATCCACATATGTCCACGCTTCAAAGGATGAGGATTCACTACCTGACTCACCTACTTCGATCCTCTTTGGTTTAGGCGGACATATGCAGAGCTTAGGTGCGTGGGTCAGGGATCCTTAAGATGTCAGCAGACACATTCAAAGTTTCAAGTGGGCCACGTGCTTTCTATGTCTTTGCTTCCGATCCACTGACTTTTTAGGAGGCATCTAGTATTCTTGAGTGGGACATGGCTATGCATGAGGAGTATAGTTCCTTGATTAGGAACAACACTTGGGATTTGACACACCTTCCTAAGGGAAGGAATATAGTTTGATGCAAATGGATATATCGAACAAAGTATGCAGCAGATGGTCATTGATAAGTTCAAAGCATGCTTGGTTGTAAAAGGTTTTTCATAGGTCCTTTACATTGACTTCTTCGAGACATTGACTAAATTGAGACCTTTGCACTAGTTGCAAAGATGAACTTTATCAGACTCACTTGTCCTTTTTGCAACTCATCGAAGGGATGTTCATCATATGGATGTGAAGAGTGTCTTTCTTCACGATGACCTTGAGGAGGAGATTTATATGGAGCAGTCATAAGGTTTTATCGAGGACTCTTCATTTGTATGCAAATTTCAAAAATCTACCTATGGCCTCAAACATGACTCTCAGGCTTGGTATGCCAAGATAGATTCCTTCCTTCTCTCATCAAGATTCACTAGATGTCATTCTAATCGAACGTCTACTTCTTGTGGTAGGATGATTCACTTTGATTTTGGTCTTATATGTTGACTATTTATTGATGACAGGGAGTTCTTCATTGTCTATTGCAATGATGAAAGAAGCTCTTCATGACATATTTTCCATGACTGACTTGGGTTTGTTGCATTACTTCCTTAGGATCCAGATTTCACAGTCTGACTTAGGGATTACCATTACACAACCTAAGTATGCTCTCAATTTACTTGTTGGGCCACATGACAAATGTTAAGCCAACTTTAACTCCCTTTCTATCTGGAGTCAAGCTTGAGGTTGATTGTTCTACACCATTGGTTGATGCTACCTTGTATCACAACTTCTTGGCAGTCTCATCTACTTGACACATCCCAAACCCGAGATGTCATATGTTGTAGCCTCATGGTCCTCATATTCATGCGAAGCCCAATGAGCTACACTAGAAAGCAGATTGAGAGGATTCTCCACTACATTTAGGGTACACATAGTTGGGATTCATTACAGAGTTGGCATTGAAGTTGACTTGGTTGGGTACATAGATTCATATTGGGTTGGTGATCTTGAGCATCACAAGTCCACTTCAGCTACAATTTCTCCCTTGGTTCATGTCCAATCAGTTGGTCAAACAAGAAGCAAAATCTTATCTAAGGAAAAATATAGAGGATTTGTTATTACTACTATCGAGGCTATTTGGCTTCAAGGGATACTCGCAGAGTTTGCTATCTAGTTCAGGTGACCCATTGTCATCTTCTGCGACAAGTACAACACTATTCATATTTGCAATAATCCGGTACAACATAAACAGACCAAGCACATTAAGATTCACATACATTTCATCTAGGATCTTATTCATGGACAAGTCATTGCTCGAGATATTGCCAGATTTACGGCGATTGATTGCGACATCTTCACCAAACCCTTAACTAAGAGCAAGTATCTTCACCGGCAAGCTCTTCTTGGGCTATAGGTTGCTTCGGCATCATCTTCCGAGGTGCCTTCTAGCCCTCTTTTGTTTATCTCTCTATTTCGGGGTCTTCTCTTTTTGGGTGAAGTTTTCCTATGGGTTTTCTCCTTTTTCTCCACTTTATGAGAGTTGTTTTGTACTTGGATATCTCATCAAGTCTCGTTGTCAAAACCCATTTCTTCTACCCACCTAAGCTACGCTTAAGGAGGGGTGTTAGTGTAGGATATTATTTATTCCATTTAGTTATTTACTTGGATTATTCCTACACATGAGGATTCAACTTGCTTAGGTGTCCTTGGTCTTAGGGAGTTACTTGACCACCATTATTAGCTAGTGGGAGTTACTCTTTGATCAGCTATTCCGGTATGGGAGTTACATTCCTATTCTAGGATCTTTGACCACTATTCTAGGTGGCGTTACACTTTCTTCCTCCTATTTCAAACGCCTATTATAAAGTTATTCTAAGATGATTTTTGGATACAAGCTTTTGCATCATTCTCATATTTGATTTCCTACTTTCAACAACTTTTTGCACTTGCATTCTTGCTTTGCTCGTTGACCAAAGTGCATTCATTAATCTAGTGATCTTAGCAAACACTCGATAAGTGCATGTTTGAAGAGGGGGCATGTTGCACCCTCATCCTATAGTGTATATTGGGGTATATGTAGCCAAAATGTGGCTCGCATAACCTTCAAACAATTCATATAAACATTTATATTGTTTGATATTGGTAGTAGGATCAGCCTAGATGGTCTCCATACGAAAAGTAGGGTATATATAAATGGTGGGATTAGTAGTAGATCAATATATTGAGTATTTGTTATTATTTTTAGGTTGTGGAAGCTTGCCCTCAAAGTGGCTTACTCATATGCTTCAATATTCTTCTATTATTTCCTTCATATTGTGTTCTATTCTTGGTATTCTACTTCAATGATATGGTTCTTGCATTACATAAATTAGTAACTTACACAACTTAATAATTGGGTGGAACCACATTTGTGTGATCAGTTCTAACATGGTTCGAATACAACACTCGACAACACCATTAGCCTTGCACCCATATCAAGGAAGGCATGAATGGGAGCCATGGGAGAGGGGGACACGGACTATGACTGTGTGTCATAGTTTTGAGACAACGAAGGGTCCCTTGGCCTCAATGGAGAAGACAAAGGAGAGTGGAGGCTAAGGCAACAACGAAGGTACAAGAAGGGTGGTCCTTACCTTTGGATTTGGTAGGGAGTCCAAGATGAGATGACACTAAGGTAGAGGAAGTTTCCCGGTTCATGAGTTGTGGGTGGAGGAGAGACCCTATTTGTAGGGGCAAGAGTGGAGATTGAAAAAATCAACGAAAGGGCATTTGGGACCCGTGGACCTCTCAAATTATGGATATTTACGTAGATAGGTGTTTCAAAATGGGTTGTGTTCACCTCTGGGCTCCAAATGGACCGTTGAGACTTTTGTTGTACAAAGGACAGCCATTCAATACGTCATCATTATTCGATGGACGTGCTATTTGCAATTGGTTGGTTGTACCATGCTTATTTATTTGTCGACCTTCCTCATGTTTATTATGTTATGTCCGGATTTAACGTGGGTTGATTGTAGTTAGGCAGTCATTGCGGGAGAGTTCTTTTATCCACATTTTCTAGACCTTTCGGTTAGAGATTTGGTGCAAGTCCAGCCAAAAATGGTTTGGTTCGACTGTAACAAGTTAGGTTGTGGAGGTCGGCAAGTCCATGTGGCTATTAATGCCCATGTTGAGCCTATAACTGCATTAATTTATGTGATTATGCATCTCCCTATTGAATGGGATTTATATGCGCGATGGATCTCACAAAATCCAATGTTTTGTTGCAAAGGAGTATGAAAGAAGATTACAAAGAAGACGAGGTATTTGATATATTCCTTCTATTGTTGGTTTAGGGTTTTAAAATGTTTATTGATCACCATGGATGTCAGCTTTTGGTGTGTTAATTTTGTAGTAACGACTTTTTTTTTGCGAACACGGAATTCCATTCCACATTAGACAAATGATCTGCTATGTATCCCCAGTTCCAACGTTGCAGGAAATTATTTGGTGTGTGGACCATATGCTTTGAAAGACTTTATTTTGTATCTTTTTTTTCATATTTTTGGATTTTGTCCTGTATGAATGCAAAAAACATGCTACACTTTTACAGTGCCCTGCCCGGATGATACAACATGTTGTTCAGAGAAAAAGAAAATGTTCCTTGCTCATCTTAAGCTCATCCTAGAATGGGAATTTCTGCAAAGTTGTATTTGGTTTGTGATTGATACAAATGTAATTGAATGGTAAAAGCAACATATGCACACTGTTCTAAGGCCTTCGTTGATAATAGCATAAGATTGTTCTTTCTCAAACATTTTCTAATGACAAGATGTTGATTTATTGTTGTGTTTGGATTTTTTCATTATGTCAACCTTGTGCTTGCTCTGTGCAAAACTTTGAGGTGCAAAACTTTGAGGTGCATCAGTCATAAGGATGCACATATGTAACTTGCGTATGACCTATGTTATGGAAATGTCCCAAAAGGATCCCATTTTCTGAACTCAGTAACTATGGATAAGTTTTTCACCTAAGTTGTCTTACCAAGTGTTTGGACTGATGTATCTATTTCTAGTTATTACGTCCTTAACCAATCTTCGAAGAATCTGGAAGGCCTTCCATATTTTGCCCTTAGAGACTCCTCATTTTTTATTTGTGGACTTATTTATATCATTGATTGTTTGTGAAGGTTGAATGTAAATGTATTGAGCATCTTACGTGGAATATTAGTTATATATGTCCTTCATGTTTAAGATATAAAAGATAAGCTGACAAGAAATGTGTGATTGAGCCATCAAAATTATGGTGCATTCTAAAATGCTTCAATATCTAGGTGTTGCTTGCATTGAACTGTGCATGTATTAGTGCAAACAAAGAATCATAAACGGTGACAAGGACAGACGTGTATATTTATTCAGCCAAAATCAAAATTGTAATTAAAGTTATTTGATTTGCTCATTAATCATGTCCATAATACTATGCTTCACCCCTACAAACTGGTATTTGCGGCCTTCAACGGTCTCTTTTACAACGTGTAACTTGCATTATTGCTGAGAATTTTTTTGGTTGCTTTTGCATTATCCATTAATACTGATTATTATGTTCTTGTGAATCATGTGTTTGTTATTCTCGTAAATGCTTAAACCTCAGGTTCATAAATCCCGCCATAAGAAAAAGAAAAAGCTCCAAACACCACCTCTCAACAGGATCTCCTGCCTTTGATTCCTGAAGAAACACATTCCAAAAATTGCCTTCTCTTAAGTTTGTCATGGAA
The DNA here is from genome assembly GCA_018340775.1 of Taxus wallichiana var. yunnanensis. Classification (NCBI taxonomy): domain Eukaryota; kingdom Viridiplantae; phylum Streptophyta; class Pinopsida; order Cupressales; family Taxaceae; genus Taxus; species Taxus wallichiana. The sequence continues at coordinate 122,161,129 of CM031238.1, forward strand.
CAAGTCCAGCATGTCTTGCCCTGCAAGCGGCCCTCTACAATTAGAGATTTTTCCTCGGGTTGTGGTTGTCACACAGATGACTTGGATGTCTCATTAATGCAATACATCACAGAATTTGCTGCTAGAAAGGGCGTGCCCAAGATTCAGAGGAAGAAGATCCTAAATTTGACGCCATGCTGAAAAGCAAGCCTGAAACGCGGCAAACAATACAAATTGAACATGAAGACAACATGCTTAACCATTCCATTGACACTCTCCCCCTCGTATTCTACAAGTACTTTTTCCTCTCATCCTTCTTGGTTCCCTTTCTGCCATGTGTTCTTAATATCTATTGTCTTTCAAAAAATTAATTGCCACTGTTTTCCTGCTGCAGCTTCCCACTTGGAGTTGAAAAAGATTTAGATCTGTGCACTCTTTTGCTATTGCATTCTTGCTTGGAAACTAAGAACAATTATCTTGAAGCCATAAAAACAGGCTTTGGCATATGATTTGAACTACTATCTCTACATACTCAAAGCCTTAATATAAATGCTTTGCCTCGGTTTTGATAAAAACAAATGCATTTTTTCAATTTTGTCACCTAGGCGCATTATGTAATGATTGTATTCAGAAATATATCTAAGTTTTATGAACAAACTTACCTACTATATTTGTTGCATTTGTACTCCATGTTTGCATATATTGACTTGCATTGATCATTGTTACAGAGATATTTTACTTTCGGTGCCTTCTTTAACGAACAAAAATACCTTCAATTACCATGCAACAGTGAGAGGATTTTTTTAAGTTGAGATACAGAGGATAGATAGAAATACAATGCTCTAATGGACAACAAGACATAGCCTTGAAATAAATAAATACTTGTGCTCACAAGCCAAAGCACCAGCATGTTCAGTTGTACCCCACAGCGAATTACATTGCCACTATCAGCATGACCATTGCACTTGCTGGTGCAATTGCTAGTTTAGAAAGATATCTAGAACGAGTAGCACATAGCCTTGCCAAGGCTGAGATCTTGGTAGATTAGACAGAAAGGTGGGAGTTGAGCCTTGCAGCTCAATAGGCGAATGAGGACGATGTATTTGTAGGATGACAGGCTGATTTGCGACCAGCCAAAATCTCCATGTATTTGTGTGGTATTTTATTTCCTAGATTTCTAGATATACATGCTAGTGAATGAAATGGATTTGGTTTGAATTGGAATTATAACTAATTTTATCCTCATTTTTTTGTTTTGAAGGGATGACAACATAGTGACACTCACTCACTGAGTCCACACATCATGAGATACTGGACAAGTTCTTGCCACATCATGACACTGCAATGATCCAGGATCTTATGGCACCATCAGTTGGGACTCGTGTCGGAGCCTTTAGGCTTGAGGGAGAGGTAAAAACGGGAATTACAGAGATAGAGGGAGGATCCAAGACTTTCCTCTTTTACAGTTGTGGCTGAAGCTGGGATAGATGTATTACTATAATAGGTGATGGATGCACAACAGTCCTTGATGGAGGAGCAATGGGCGTACGTGGCTATAGTAAATGTGTTCTTTTCCTGGAATCTTGTTGCTCAAAAAGAAATCTGTTGGAATGACATTTTATTTGGTCTCATCAGTTCTGACATTCAGTTGCATTTATTTTTGCAAATGCGTTGGATTTTTATGTCTTTTGAGATGCTATGGCTCTTATGGAAATCTCAAAATAATGATGAATTTCAAGGTAGTGGCAGGGGAGTTGCTGACTTCAATGGAATTAAGAAAGTTCCTGGTGTTTAGGACTATTTAAGTTGATCCTAAATATAAGCAAGAGACTCATAGTTTCCCAAGGGTGGCCAGAGCTCCCATTTGATTTTGGCCGACTCCTGATGCAGATTATGTGAAGGACTATCTACCTAGGCGGGATCTGGTCACCCAAACTTATTATCTTCGGGTTGAAGTTTTGAACCTCTTCAAGCAGAAAAGGGCATCCGGAACAATGAAACTGCAGTTGTTGGTGGCTCTGGTCATTCTGTCTTACCTAAGATGACATTCTTAAGGCTGTTCATGAAATTTTGGTATAAATGGAATCTAACCAAGCTAAGTAAAATGCCAATCAGATGCTTCAGAATGTTGATGTTATTAGCATGGCTCAGAAGGAAATTGGCAGTGACTTGGCTCAGGGTGTCTCTACTTCTGATCATAGTGCACGTTCTTTAATTGGATAGGGAATCTCAGGATCATATTGGAAACTTCTCAAAAGACATGTTGATATCTGTGGTGAAGTACAGCAGTACTTTGAGGGTTTGGTATATTCAATGGAAACAACCTGATGGTTGCTAGTAATGGTTCCTGTTAACAGTGCTGTTTGCCTAGCTAGGTTGGAGGGACCAGTTCACAGCAGGAAGGACCCTGTTTACATCGATTTAACTAAGACAGAGGGACCTGAGGAAAATAAATTGGGGTCTGTGGATGAGAACATCAATAAGGAAGACAAAGATGCTTGCCTCATGGGTGTTTAACAATCACTTTATATTTGAATGTTACTGTTTGTGACTTGCTAAATACTTTTTTATATTGCAAAGTCCCTTTCAGATACTTGTTTTGGTATAAGTTTTACTTATGGGCTGAGCCCTTGGTATTACTAGTGGAACTAGTCAGTTGCCCTGAAGAGCTCGATTTTTATTCCCAAGTTTTACTTATTTGTAGGCCTGTGGGTCATTTATATTTTGTAAACTTTTCGCAATTAAAAAAACATCTATGGTTTATAGAAAGCAAACAACTAATTACTAAATTCTGATGACCTAAAGAAGAAGATATATACATCCAGAGAGAGAGAACCTCCACAGAGGCTCAACTACTTAAAATGCAGGATTTTTACTTAAATTGGAAGCACAAAAGGCCACATACACTCCACAATAGAGCAGCTGGCTGATAATCTTACAACTAACGATGGGTAAATTGCTCCTTTAAAGTTGGGAGTAACTTGTTCCAGTGTTATGTGCAACTCATATAATCATATACTAATCATTAACTAAGTTGAAGGTTATAATGTCAATGAGAGTTCAAAGTACTTGTTTTGATACAGATAAATTCAGGAACCCCAACAGCTACTTTTCTCACTTACATTTACCTGAAAGTCAAGACTCCCATCACCACCTAGTCTTCGGCTCTTCACGTCCCTACAGCAAGGAAATTTTGTCTGCTAATTAGTAGAATATCATGTGATTTACAGGGTGCTAATATAAAATTACCTTACAAGATAATTTTTATAATAGTTAAAAACAAAAATTACAAATATAAATGTGCACATGGTATGTTGGATTTCATAAGAACCTTATCCTAGGAAACAAATTGCATTAGCCTGTTGCATGCTTTTCAAAAAGGACCCTTTGTCTCCTGTTGAGAACAGTACAGAATAACAGATATAAATTCAGTTCAGATTATTAAAGCCGTCACCAGGAAGAACCATGCATATGAAATAAAACCCTTGGGGCGCTGCAGAGAGGAATGGATTTTGGATATTTAACAGCATACGGGCATAGATATTTCAGATGTTCATTATTTAAACAGATCCACGAGCATGTTATTTATGTCCCTGAATGATCTGACAAAGATACATTTATGATCAAAGTAGAATATGATACACTTCTATTTGCAAGAGCAGGCTTTGGAAAAGAGCAGAATATATACACAGCAGTATGATATTGCGTGATTGACTTGGAAACCCAGAGAACAGCTGGCATTATAGCAGGAACGTGAATTAAGAAAACCAGTAACAAAAAGAAAGAGTTCCTGTTAACTGGAGAGAAATTGTGTTGACAAGAAAAGGCACAACATTATGATTAAATCTATGAGTCCATCTACTAATGGGCTCTCAAAAACATTCCACTTATTGTTAAGGCCCAGGGAAAGGTTTGGGGAGGACGCAATTTTTTCATACAGTTGTTTGGAGGTAGCCTCTTGGGAGAGGGGGCCCTTTGAGCCACCTCATAGTATCCCAAAAGTCTTTCCCATCCTCCATAATTAGTCCAGTAGAGGGAGCTGTGAAAGTATTTCTAAGCATTGTATACATTTTGAACTGAGATTGAGGAAGCTTATAGAAAGCTTTAAGGTCTGTCCATTCCATCCACTTCCCAAATCTGTACAAGTCATGAAATATTTTAATTCCTTTCTCAAACCAAAGGAGGGTAGAGCAGCCTATTGTCAAGGCAAGGATCTTGTCATTATATTTCAGATACAACCAAACTCACTTGTAGGCTTGGCACCTAGTGTCAAAGGAAGAGAAGATAGGCCGCCCAACCACCAAGTGCTTCACTTGTTCCCATGCCTTCCAAATTGACTGAAGAATAAAGGACCCATGAGGAGCAACAAGAAAGCCCCCAAATAGTAAGTCAACCAAATGAAGTCCTTTTCATCTCTCTTGACCCTTGGGAGCCTATTGGCAATATTGAATCTCACACGAACTTTCCAAGGTTCAATTCCAGTCAAAGCCCTCAAGTTTTATTTATTTTTTTGCACTTAAAAAAAAAACGTGTGGGTACGCTGTGGATACATACCCACAGGCCCTGGGTATGTCCCGGTATGGTTTACTATACCTGGAACGTATCCAGGGCCTGTGGGTATGTACCCAGAGAGTACCAGTACTGGTTTCCATACCAGGTACGTTTCAGGCCTGGTACGGGCCGGTACTGGACATATCAGTGCAGTCTAGTTTTTAAATAAAATCTTAGGGAAAAACCCACTTTTTTAAAATACAAATTCAATTAACTACACGTCCAGTGATCTAATGCTAATTCCCTCAATGATATCATTCAAAAGTTCCATTTCAGTATAGCAGCAGGAGCAGGAAGGCATTCTGCTAAGTTTGGGAACATTTTTCAAGAGACAAGTCAGGAATTTTTCTGGAGAAAACAGAAGAAACCTTGTAAGTTTGTGTCATCTTTAAATACTACAATCTGCCATTCTATGATATTCTATAGATCTTCAAATCAATCATAACGTGTCCAGCTCTTTTAAAAACTTGATAAAACAGACGAACGTTAAAAAAATTTAAAAACAAGAAACTAAGAGAACGGCAATATAAAGAATATTCAAACCTTATTTAGGAATGTTAACCAAAACAATCATACACCTTGTTAACATATACAAAAAAAATTGTCCCCGTTCCTTTTCCATTGGCATTGTTGTAGAGAACCATGTAATAGTATATTATTAAGACCAAAAAGGAATTTGTTTCACCGTATATTAAATGCTCACAAGGGAATACATATGTCGCCCCACTTTGTACATAAATAAAGCCCATACAATCACAATTGACTTGTACAATCTTGATAGTTGTAGAATATTTTGCTGCTTGTTTGCAAATTCATCTGATATGCTCGGGCCACATTATTTTTCTGGCCCATTGGCATCAACTCATGCACTGCACAGCCTTATTGTGCAAGGAAAATAACCCAGGGTCCAGGCTATTTTATCTTTCCATAAGCCCCGGTGCACATCTCATACCAAATCATAAAAAGCCACTTGAACACATCAACAGGTTTGATCTGCAATGCAACTAGAACCATAGTTACCCAAGTCTCAGGGACGGGGCAGGGGTACAGAGGGATAGGGTTTCCAAGACGGTAAAAAATTTCCAAATTTTGGGGATGGCAGGGGATGGCTTTTAAAATAATACATAAAAATTAATATTTCAATATTTTAACTTTTTCCAATGACATTTAGGGATTTAAACTGTATTTAATGTATTTTAGGTACTTTCAAGATTATAATTTGAAGTTCTTGGTAAAAATAACATCTTTTTAAAAGCAAAAACATCAGAAAACTTTTGAAAGGTTTTTGGAAAATTGGGGACGTCCCAGTCCCTAAGTCCCCGAACATCCGGGACGTCACCAAAATCTACGGGACACGTCCCGCGTAACACTGACTAGAACTACTATGCCACAACACTGATGCAGTTCTTCAAACATGATGGCAAAACGTCATATTTCAAATGGACCTTACCATATGAAGTCGGAAGTTAATGTATCCTATTTATATCTTGGGGCATATTCAGATTGTCCCTAATTCTGTCTTGCCGTGCTCGTTTACCATCCTTGACAGGTTCAGCCTGTGAACACTAGTCATTGCCTTCAGCCATTGATGTCCAGATCCAGCCAGAACATTACCACCAGGCAGTAATGACCGATGTACGGCTATCATATCTCAAAACTGTAGGTAACATGACGAGTTATGGTGGTAACATCATACTCGTTACCAAATAAAAGTGAGCTCTACTCTCTACATGTGGGCACCCCTGCCTAGTCCCCATCTCTATCCTCCAAGGAACACTGTAGAAATGATGTTCTGTTTATAAATTGGCCTTCCTGTCGCCCAGGAATCGCTTAAACTTTGAAATTATCTTACCCAACCTAGTCCAGTTCAGGCATAGCTTAGCAGTATGGTCTAAGGTCCATTGGCCTACCGCGGTCTTCCATATTCCCATCATCTATCGCATATCACTCCAATCATTTCACACCAGTCCTAAATCTGCCTCAGTCACGGTTCAGTCCAATTCCAGCTGCTGCAGTTGAGGAAGAACATTGTCAGAAGCTGGGGATCACCAGCAGTTCAAATCTTTGTCAAATTCAATTTCTGCTTTGAATTTTCCACATACACAACAATAACTCTTTCATTTCTGTTGAAGTGTTTTTATTAGATGTGCCTTAACAGATTATCTGCTATATTACTTTCTGGATTGATCATCAGATTGAGGTTGTTCATCTCAGGTCCACATTCACTAACTTGGATTTGCATAACTTTCTCTCGAATGATTTCCATTCTTCTTCAATGCTCTATTGTTTTCTTTGGGCATTCATTTGGTTGTTTTTTTAGTTTTTTTATTGTTATTGCTTGTTACTTTCCCTTGATTACCAATTCTAACCACCAACTGCAAGCCTTGCTGATTACTACTTCCTTCCAGGCCATTTCCTTGATTAATTTCGTCTCTGTTACTACTTACTTCACTTCCACTTTGTGATTCAGTTTGCCTTGTTGCCCTCTTTTATTGCAGATTTCTGATGTGTCTTCTCTGGCTTCTTGATTTGTGCACGTTTCAGTCATTGTTAACTGGGAATCGTTTGTCTTGCTTTCTTAGTTGTTGTCAGATCAGCTTCATAGTTTTGGTCGAGTATAATTCTGTTGTTTGATTAATCGGTTTATTGTCTAATCTTTTGTTTCAAACCACTTACACTGTGCTTGCAGCCTCAAGGACCCATTGTTGCTAAACATCGGTCAATTACATACCAGAAAGCATTGCAAAAACATAAACAAAAGAACTAACAGTTTCTTCTTTCAGGGCTGCTATTGACAAAAGACAACCAAATATTTACAAGCTTTATTTTAGTTTGATTTTCAAGTTTGAATTTATTTAATTGGTCTTTCTTTTTGGCATTACCAGCAAACAATTCAGCCAGCATCATTTGCAAACCACATCATCTTCAAACCTCCCACTATGTCACATCTTCACCTTTTATCAGCCCCCTTTGTCACCGAATGTTACTCATGAAGCTCCAAAGATTCTATCACAACAATAGTTGTGTGATGAAGGATCAGAAACCACTCCAAACACCTCCGCATTCCTCAATTTTTCTTTCTTGTAGTCTGACAACTTCTCTTTTGTACCTGTTTTCTAACCCATTTGTTCATAGGGAATGTACAATTTAACCTTTCCTTGCCCATTGCTTTCCATTGTGTTCTAGGAAGTCTGCATTATTTATTTGGTTGCTTGTTGGCTTTCTAGTGATTCCATGGGAGTGTGAAGCTCAAGTGTTTGGTCGTCGGAGTTTATCCTTGGCACATACAAAATGGTGGTCGTACATTTCTGAAGAACCCAACCTGCAACACCCTTTCTTTTCCCTCTTCCTCACCATCACCATGACAAACCTGCCAACCAAATCATTTTCAGCAATGACAACAAGCAGCCTCTCCATCCTACAACAGAGGGTAATAGGTCAATCAAGGTAAAACAATGCACAAGCCTCTAGATCCAAAGCCACTAGAAAAGACAAAGTCACATTTGCCGCTACTCTAGCAATATAAGGCTAACAACAAGGCTCTAGTCCAAGACCAACACATCCAACCAAAACAAGTGCCTCCCTACATAAAGACAAATATATCAGGAGTCTTCCCATTTGGTTTAATGTCATCTAAGGAAAGAGTGTGTGTTACTATTCATCGGCTAGTTGTAGGCTTGTAGCATGTGAAGCCCAAAATTCAAGCTAGGTAGGACAAATAAATTATGGACCCTAAAGTACATAAAGTGTCTAGCTAATTGGAACCAATAAAATACAATCCTCGTATAATCCTGACGAGGTGGGATTAAAACCTCAATGGGACTAACAGTGAAGGGTTGTGTAATCCATAGAGGGTGCACATATTCAAATCTAGAGGGAAGGGAGTTCACAGCTTGTTGAACAATATATAAGGTAGAAGGAAAACAATCCCCTTACAGCCTTCCACTAGGGGGAATCTCATACACCAAATTGGTGTCTCGCACAGCGATGACCCCAAAAACTATCTTTACCTTTTATCTCAACATTTGATAGCTTACGAATTGCAAAATAGATAGGGAGATGCAAGTTCATTCACTTGGCTATGCGAGCATAGCGCTAATTGTCATTCCCGCAGGATCGCCATGGACATGAAAATTGTTGTACCAATCTGAAAAAGCTAATATTGAAGTTGTGACTACAGTTGCTTCAAATCCATGAACATTGCATGGCATTTTGGAGTTCATTCAAACTTTTGATCTCTTTGCAGCAATTTCTACATTAGTGTTGTGATGTCTGCATATCCTCGAATGAACTTTCTATAACACCCTATATGGCCAAGAAAAGACCAAATCTCCAATGGATTCGTAGGGGATTGAGGCTAATGCTTCCAGCAATATCTTTGTAGACAACATGACCCAGCAATACTCCAAATGGTGAAAAGAACAAGCATTTCTTCAAATTCAAGGTGATTCGTAAAGCGCAGCTTCATTCCAGTATTGATCACAGATTTGATAGATGCTCCTTGAGCAAAGAGAATACTGCACAGTCATCCAAATGTACTTCCAAAAATTATGAATGAAATCTTTAAAAGTTGTGACTATTGCCTGCAAGAATACCGCAGGTGTATTCTTTAACCGGAATGGCATTACTTTGTATGCAAAGGATCCTCATTCATTCACAAAGTTTGTTCTCGATCAATCCTCTTTTGTAATGGGGCTCCAGTGGTACCCACCTTAGTTGCCACATTCGGTAAATCTCAAGCAAAAAAATGAAAACCACCAAATGCCAAATATGCCTACAGAAATTCATTAAAATTCATTGAAATTTGTTAAAATTTGTTTAAATTCGTTAAAAAAATCTTTCCTTACTGAATATTTAATCTAAAAACACATAATATTTCTTTTAGTCGAATTTAATCATGAATTTTATGGCTGATTTTTTTAGCAACAAATTTTATTCTCCACAAATTTGAACGCGGCAACTTAGATACACACTAAAACCATCTATGAATGAATATACCTTATGGCCTAAGACTGCTTCAAGAATCTCATCTGTGAATGGTATCCAGAACCAATCATTCACGCATGCCCCATTTAATGCTCTGTAATCACTGCAAATTCTGATTTCTCCTATTTTCTTTGGTTTTACCACCATCAGACTTACTCAATCCGACTTCTCTACTAGATGAATCAACTAAGCATCTACCATTTTAACTATCTTAGCATTTACCTTCAGCTTCATTTTAAGATTCAACAGGTATGGCCTTTTTTGATTGGCCTTGCGCCTTCCTTTAGCTCCATCCGCATTTCTGCTAATGATGGATCAACACCTTTAATCTCACTGAATTTTATAGGGCAAAAATCCTTAGCGTCGCAGTAGCAGAACAATTTATGAGACCTATTTCAGAAACCAGTGGTCTTTAATGGTTGTCATTTCGGGCTTCTCTTCCATGCCAATGTTCACATGTTCCATTTGCAAGGGTTCCTTTCGGATTTCAGCGATTCCACCTTGTACGGTATCAATACATATTGCCACCCTCGTTGCTTTTCTACATAGACGTTTTGTAGTGTTTGTTCCTCCATTTTGGACATGTCTTTCTCCTTAGGAAATTCTTCAATCTTTTCTAATTCAAAGATGCCTTTTAAGTCCATGTCTTCTTCATTGTCCCCAATTGAGGAGCTATTGGAGTTACTCCAAATCCAGTTGCATGACTTGAGCAGGAAGCCCTTATCCTTCCAGATTTGTCTGCATCGTTCAATATTGTCTTCAACACTTTTGTTGTTCTCAACGCGTGTTTCTTCATTTTTGGGATATTCACCAAGTCAAACCCACCATAACACAAGAGGATGTGCATTTTCTTGCAGGTTGCACGAACCAAGAGACTCTAACCTTCAAATACAAAAGGTTGAATGAAATTTTGTTGAACATGAGGCCACGTGCTTGTTTCTCTTCTTTTGTGGTACACATCATGCCTTGGGTAATGAAGTCAACATAGTTGAAAATACATGCGCATAATATTGAGGCCCAATGCTTTGCTCCTTCAAGCTATCCACACAAGTGTATACATGTACCTCCTGGAATTTTGGCCATTTTTCTGCGAACCAACCCAGTTCAAACATAGCTCACAACATCTCATACACTTCCTCCCTGTCGAGAATGTCTTTACAGTGCACTGCCATCATATCATTGCACTTCCTTAAAAGTGTGAATATCACGCATGTGTCCCTGTGGCACATGAGCTTGAAATTTGTTAATGAAGCCTTGGAGGTCCTCGAGGCCAAGATGTTGTGGTATTTTCTTAACCTGCATGAACACCATCCGCATCAGTTGGATCTTGTGATCCCCTTCTTGCTCAGTTGGCCATATCCACATCCAAATCTCCATTGATTGAGCATGCAACTGCCCATGGGATTCAGCTTTCTAGATTTGGCTCAATATAGTCTTGGTTCATGGAAGTCATGTGATAGGTTTTATCAAATTCCCACAGAGAGGCTGATCGCACCAAAGGATAATTATCTGTGATTCAATGCTGCGAGGGGTGTGGAACTCGTAAGGAGCTATCTCTGAAATTTCTCACTTTTGTTTGCATTTTGCGAACTTTGGGGAATGTGCAAAAATTCTCTCCATCTTTCATTGCCTTTTTCTCTACACTTTCTACCTTGTATACTCTCGTCTCTCCGCACTTTGGGAGATTTAGGATCCTTCGGGATTGAGTATAGCTTTCGTTCCGACTTGTTCATAGGAATGACAATGATCGCATCATCTTGATGAGATTCAAGTTGATTATCCAGTGTTGATATAGATGTGGCCATCATATGCCCCTTCTTTCCGATCAACATTGGATTGTGTGTCTCATCGTGTTCATTTCTATGACTTCAAATCTCCTCTCATGTTCAAGCCTCCCAATCAAATTTCCACATCCTTGAGCCTTCCTATGAGATTCACTCTTTCATAATCTGCGAGGTTGCATGTAACCAAACTATAGCTCAACATGGGTCTTCCAAAGGCTTCCCATGAAGACTATGAGATCATGTTCACCATGCTTCCTAAGTCGAATACAGTGTTCGAAATCTCATATCCTGCTAAGACAATGTCCATCCACAAATCAATGTCCCAAGGTATCTTGATCTTCTCATTACCCTTTGTTACACTTTCTAGCAGGCTCTCTGAAAGGTTCGCTATATTTTGCAAAATGTCTTCATTTTGCAGCAAGTTTATAAGCTTCAACAAGTATATGAGAGTTGATAGTACTCCTTGGATAATATTTATCTTTCTCATCAAAATTTAAGCTCATTCTATTCATGACATCAGAAAATTGTTTGTCATAATCCAAGACAACTTCTGCAAAATTTCTTTCAAGTCCTGAATTGTTTGGCTTGCAAACATGTGTCTCTTGAATTCATCTAGCAAATTCTGCTTCACTTCATCTAGCATTAAATTGTCATTCTTGAGCTTTTGTGTATGAACTGCATTGCTCATGCAGTCAAGACATCTATCAACTCACACCGCTTTTTTGTCATCCTTCAGGCCCTTTACCTCTCATTCATGTCACAGGTGACCAAGAAAATTCTAAATCCGTGAACCCATCATACGGTTGTAAGTTGATGCATGCCCCTGCTGGATATGCGATTGTTACTATGGATGGATTGTTTACACACTTTTGCTAAACTTTCTTCTCCACGCTTGCCAGTGCTTTCAACATTGTATTAAGTCTCCTTGATTTTGCCTTACTTCCTCTCTTCATTTGTCCATTTCTTCATCCCACTAGTCACTTGTCGGTATTGACTCTAGCAAACTATGGCGTGACTCATGCTTTATTTCTTCTCTGTGTGTATTTGTTTGAGAATATGTGGGGATCGGTCTTCCATGAATGGGTTGTGGGGTACATCACTCACCTAGCTGGACTCATCATAACACTAGTCTTTCTGGACTTTTTGCAGTATTCTCCCTTCCAAGTATTTTGAAGATTCAGCTACCTCCTACAACTATCGATACTCTAATCCATTTCATTCTCTACAAAAACAAAATCACTGTCCTATTCTGCAAATCTATCTCCTACTTGTCTATCCTCTAGGTTCGCTTTCAATACACTCATCTATTCTTGCACAATGGTCACCTCATCCGCTATCGAAGGTTCCACGTCTGCCAGTTGCTCCTTCCAAACCCCTTTTCCTCTACCTGCATCTTTCTTCAGTTTTCCTGCTTCTTAAAGGTTTTGTTCGTTTTCTTTGTCCCATCTCTTGTCTTGTCTTAAATCTCGTTGCTTCTCATTGAGCCTTTTCTCTTTGTGAAGCTCTGCAGGAGAGAGATTATGTTGACTAACAATGATGCTTCAACTACCCCTCATCCACTTCCTATGAGATCACATCCCCGCCCCACCCAAGTGGACTACTCCATCTCGTCTGGGATTGGCACCATAGCTTTCTCCACAATCAGCATCTTAACCAACAATGAAAGCTTCTGTATAAATTTCCACTTATGCCTCTAATAAACAAATCATAAGCAATGTCAAAAGCTACATGCCCAGAAACAGCAAACTCAGACACATACTTGTCCACTACCGTATTTATCTGGTTGTTATGATCCTCATGTGCGGATTTCACTAATGCCTCGAGGTTTTGGTGTAACGGTTCGTTACACTGGGGATCAATAGCCCACTCCAGTTGTTGTCCAATGCACCCAGCTTTTCCAATTTCTCCTCATTACATGTGAAGTGTTTGTTCTTACAAAGCTGGAAGCAATCGCACTCTGGCATTTCCAACCAGTAAGCTAGATTCTCAGGGAATTCCCACCAGAATATTTCACATGTCTCCATATATACAATTCACTACTACGTCTTTTGCAGGGAATCCTAATTTACTCGCCTCTTGTTCAGAAAATTCAGTTATCTTTTCCTCTAGCCATCTTCTCATGTCACGTTGTTCGGGTAACCATCTTAGCATATTTCAGTTCCACAGGTTACATGTTCAACCAGCAACCGAACCATTGTTTGCAATGACTCCTGGAAACCCTTCAGGATATACTAGAGTTGTATTCAAACTCAAACGAACGTTATTTGCAGGAATAGAAACTATCCTACAAGAATTTCGCAGCAATATACTATGCGGAACAGAACTGAAAGAGTATACTCATAGTTTAATTGCAAATTCAGAGTACAATACATACACAGGAAAGATATAATATACTTTCGCTCATCAATGACACAGATATAAAACATTGTGAACTGTTCTTTATATATTCGTAAGTGAAGTATATCGGCAAGGAAAAATCTTTTTTTCCATGCGAACTTCACAAATATTTATTTAGCTGACTTCAGATTTTGCCTATCTGTTTCAGCTCCCTCTTTTTTCTATGGAAGTGTTGCATCATGTACTTTCATGTTCCTCTCTCGTCTTACATACAAGTATCAATTTTCTAAATATTACATAGTTCCTCAAATCATTTACATAAAGAAATGAACATCATTTTCATTCCCGATGTCTCTCTAACACATCACAAAACAAGGAAAGCGCTCTGGTTGGGTTTACGATCGCAACCTCTAGCCCTGAGCCAAAGTCATCAAAGTTCTTTCTCTGCCTCTTGGGAAGGTTTTTAGTGAATATGCTTAACATAACAAGCTTCTAAGGTTGTGTTTAACTTGCTCCAAACTTGACCTCATTGAGGAGACAACCAGTTTGGTTGGGAAAACTGCTATCGGTCACATTTAGCAAAGTAGGTGTTTTGTTTACCTCCAACAAGATGGACATCCATCCCTATTTATAGTTGGACAACAGATCATCGACAATTGTTAAACACTTCATTTCTAGTTTATCATTTGCAAGACACTTCATTTCTAGTTTCTCTACAACAAACACTTCAGAATCAGTAAGGATAACACTCTTCCATCCCTCCCTATAAAAGACCTTGACAACTTGATTAAATATGAGCTATTTCAAAAGGGGAGATGTGGGAAATTACTACTACTCTAAAAGAGCATACAAACTGGGTCCAAAAGCTATATGACAATACTCTGATCTACAAATTTCCTGGTATTAGTCCACCAAGTGAGGCCGTGAATAAACAAATCTAAACCTAAGTTGCCTGCATCTTGGAAATAGGTACCATTTCCAAAACAAAAATTCTGTCGGAAACACAAGTCCCCCAATCCTTCTAGAAGTAGAAACAGATAAACAGTACAAGAAATGACTAACTTCAAAAATATTTTTAAAATTTTAAAATTGAGAAATAATCGACAGAAATAACCAAAGAAGAATAGTTTTCTTGCTTAAGTCACTTAGAATCCCGTGGAAATTGATAAGGAATGCTCTCCTCCCTTGTTGCCTCTCAAACCTACAAAAGAAGAAAGAAGAATAGAGGGGTATTAATGTTTTTCATTGCTTTTAGGGTTTCATTTTTAATTTTCAGCTATCAAGAATTTTTCTTTTTGTATTCGTCTAACAATTTTTTATATAAATTATTTTTTATCAAGCAGAGGTTGTGCAGCCCCACACAAGGCCCTCAAAAAGCCAAAATCTACTGATGTTTCTGATTGGAACTCCAAGAACAGCTTGCAAACCCCTCAGAAATGACCAAAACTACTTCGAGTGAAATTTTCAACTACAGAAACTCCACCAGAACTGTAATTGGGTTGCTTCCAAGCCGTTCCATTTCAAAAGCTTTTTCGACACAGAAAATGAAAAGGCTCTGTGAGTTTCTTGCAACATATATCCAAAGAAAATTGGTTAACGAAGGAAGGCATTTTGGTAGCTAAGTTGTGCAAGAGTTTTTGCAGTCATCTTTCAAGGTGATGGAACGGTACCTAACATTTGAGGATGGGCCTTGGCAAATGGGTAGGGCAAGCCTTTTTATGAAAAGGTGTTTGAATTTATTCATTTGGATAAATAAAACTCCATCGACCCGTTAAGATGACTCAAATCTCGGTTGAATTGAAGCATTAGTTAATTTGTGAACAGATCGAAATGCTCTCAAATAATTAGCACCTTCTCTAGGATACACAGATGGATAATATGGGAGTAGCCAAGAATTCTGATTAAGCTAGATAGATTGAAATTCTATGACTATTCATGGGCACAAAAGGTTTCAGTGATAACAAGCAGTCGAGGATGCAAACAAGGGAAAATCCCCAACACATAATGAGAAACAAAAGGAGGATAAACAGGAAAGATAGACTCTAAGGAAAGAGCCAAAGGAGCTCCAAAGCAAACTATTAATTGTCAAGAAGTCAACCCCTTTGCAGCTCTAAATGAATATGAGGAATCGGAAAGGGATAGCAAATAGAGGCACTCTCTTGTTGAGCAGGGAAAGAGTTGGGCAGTGGATTACAAGCACAACAAACTTTAAGACCAATAAGCAAATACATAGGAAACAAGGATCAAGAATCTTTGAAAAAGCTTGTCAGGAGCCAACCAGAGCAAAAGGAAGATGAGAAACTTCCTTAAATATAAAGAAAGGAAGTCATTCGACAAGACGAATCCCCAAACAATAAACAATCTACAATCTACACAGAGGCCACAACAGGAAAGGAACAAAGCCCAAAGTGGCTGCATTTCAAGAAGATGGGCACAAACTAATGAAGAAGGCAACAAACAGCCCTTAATCACAAAGAAATTAATATAATAATAATGGTTCTAGCCATGCAGACTCTGCTTGCCTTCAAAGGATAAGCATGTCTGAGACTTTATGTAATTTCTAGTTTAGAAGTCAAAGGATGAGTTTTGTTGATAACAAGGACCTATTTTTAACTCGGAAAATTTTGTCCTAAAATTTGAAGTTTGAAATTTTGAGCAGAAATCTGTAATGTGTAGTTTTGATACCAAAATGCTTTGATACCACAGAGATGATTCAAACTGAAACTGGACAAAATCTGAACTGAAAATTGAAAGATCTGTATTACTATTATATTCCTTTAAATCTGAAATTTTCTAGAAGAAATCGTCACTAATAAACAACGAAGGAAACCCCACAACTATGACAAGAAACTAAAATAAGTTCCAACATTGAATGTCATTAAGAAATTTTCTAGAAGGTATGAGCAAAAACTCGGGTCTAAAACCTCCGAGGAAATATGGACATTGCAACTGATCAAGAAAGTTGGCCTTCAACAAGCTACTTGTACAACATAATTATCTAAAAAATTCCAAACCTTCATATAAGCGTGTTTAAACATTAGATAAACATGTATCCTTACTTTATTCTCCTAAAGCAACCTTTAGCCTTTGCTTGGCATTATTCTTTTTCTTCTATGCTGTATTCTTCTAACACAATTTTTAACCTTTGTTTGCCTTTATTTGCTTTTTTCTGTTTTCATAGTATCTTATGTTTTATTCATATCCTATCTTGGTATTCTTTATCAGAAAAAACATAAGGTTCTCAAGGGTCATAACAATACCCCATTTGTGAATAGCTTTGCCCTCAAAGCAATTGGATTAGTGTTGGACATTCCAGTTTTTCTTGCTCCTATCTGGTGCCAATCCACAGGGTAGATCTGAAAGGTTTCTGCAAATTCCCCAATCAGATGATGCACCTCCTTTTGTGTTGCTATCTTTTGTGCCTTTGGTTTAGCTTTACCTTCCAAATTTCTGGTAGGAAGAAAAGAGATTGGATGAAGAACGGTTCCATAATAGAGGACTATCTTAACAAACACATGACCAACTGGACCATGACAGAGCAATTTAGCTTGTAAATGTACTACATGTTTCTTCCTGCCAAAGTTGCAAGGATACAGATACAAATGTGTATACAGGCACAGTATCAGATACGGATACAATTAGTTTTAAGGCCCCTTAATATGAATATGGTTGGATATGGCATACATATAATAATTTTTAATATTTTTATAATCTAGATTGTAAATTTGATATATATATATATATATCAAGAATCATTATCAATTTTAAATTATAAACAAATTTATACATTAGATTAAAATTACACACAAATTACACACTCCCAGCCCACGGGAAAGGTAGGAAGTTGGGTATTCAATGGATAAAAAAACAATTGCAGGTTGTGTAGGCCAATGGAAAATAGACAAAATGAAAGAAAAGAAGCAGAATAGGCCAAAGGAAACAGATCAAAAGAATTGCAGGTTGAGTAGAGCCAATGTGAAAGTTTGAAGTAAAAGAGTGAATCAACACTCTCACCTCCATGTCCTCAATTGTTGCTGCTAAAATGCATTATAGAAGGTCATTTGCAATTTTTTAGCATCTTTTTAGCCTTTTGAAGGGGTTTTTTTGTTAATTTTTAACTTTTGAATCAGATACGGCGAGAGTTGTCCCGCACACCGTATCCGAATGTAGCAGATACAACCCAATTATGGGTTCATATCTAGATATGGCTAGGTACAATATCCAAGCCTCGCCATACTCATACTTGTATCCGACACGGGGATAAGTGCGCCCTAGAAGTAAGGGTGTCATATCCTGCAACCCTATTTCCCGTTGATGGTCTCTTACCTCAACACTCTATACCATAGTAGCAAAAATAGTTTCACGAAAAAATTGGTTTTCCAAAAGTATAAGTCTTTATCAAATAATCATGATTAATTAGGAAAAATCGGAAAATTTGAAAACCGCCTAACAAATGCAAAAAAAGAGAAAACTGTTTTTTTAATTTCAAGGCATTTCCATTGCATTGAGATACATATTAGGCATTTCAATTGCATAGAGAATAGATACAAGTTATGAGAGGAAGATAAATGAGATTGTACGCCATCAAAATCGACAAATTGTTTTCTTTCATTAATCTCTATACTGTTCAATTTCATTACATTACAAAAAAAGCGAGGGAGCCAATGGCAAGGTAGACAAGTAGTCAGAATTGAGCAAGTCTATTCTCTCCTTATTTGAGAGATGAACTCGTCGCCATACCCACACTCCTCCAATATGTCCAAATCCTCTTCATCTAAAATAGGCTCATCATCATTTTCGAGCCATTCAAATTAAAATAGTAAAATCTTCTAAATTTGTAAATATTTCGATTTTAAAAAAACTAACCCTAAATGTTGGAAAACCGGTATTTAGAATTAGGATTTAGGTGTAATAAAAAAATCATAGCCTAAAATAGGTAAATCTTCTAAATTTGTAATATTTCGATTTAAAAAAACAAAACCAGCATTTAGGGTTAGGCTTTATTTAAGTTTTGTTCAAAAATATTTAAAGCAAAGGGTATCTGGTTGATGAATGCTGAAAGCAATTGAAAACCCCTAAATATTGTTTGAAAACTGCAGAAAAGCGCTCCAAATCTGACTGAAAATCAATGAAGTAAAGCCCAAAAAACTCCATTTTTTACATTTATAAACAGAAATCGCAGTTTTTTTAATATATCATAATTTTTTAGCAATTTATCTCAGTTTTTCCGTACCTTTTATGCAAAAAATCGTAATTTTTGAAAAATCATGATTTTCAGGGTTCGAATCACGCTTTGTGGCAACTTGAGCCGCGTGGACAGTACCAGCATAAAAACCACGGTTTTTGATGATGAAAAAATCACTTTCTAGAAAGGTTGGCAATTTATCACGATAAATCGCCAATTTTTGTAACACTTTGCTCTATACAATGATGGAAAAGTATCATCAGCAAGAACTTCTTCAAGAATTTGTCCATCTAAAGGAAGATTAGCCAAAGCAATTATACACATCTTTTTACCACAAATGCTTGGAGACTTGGTGAGATATGTTAATGGCATAATTGCACCTTTAGAAACAACTGCAAGGGGATGTTGACCATGGTCGTGGAGTAAGATTTAAGCTACATTTTCAAAGTCAGACTCATTTTTGGAAGGACGATCATTAAGGCCTCAATCATTTCCAACAATTTCATGGACTGGACTATTTCCATGCTTGCAGCCTCTGTTGTACAAGCTTCAAGTTCCCAGACGGTGCACACCTCCATCTTCTACATAAAGAGCTTAACACGTTCTTAAAAAGAAAGGTCTTTGGAAAAACCTTCATTATAAGTTTCACGCAAGGCCAAATATTGATCAATGAAAGCTAGTAGAATTTCTACATCTCTGAAAAAAACCTCTCATTTTTACCCTTTTTGGCATTTACTCATACCATTTACAGCATTCCACTCTAGATCCAACCATGTTTTGACTTCCACCCTTCATGTATAATGTGCAGCAATCCTTGAATCTGCTCCATGCTTCCACTGAAGGAAGGTTTGGCTGAATCTTTCAAATATTTATTGAAATCCCTTCTCCATGAAGTTGGTATTCAACCACAAGGCTAAAGACTTGCTCTTATACTACTCTTCAGATACTAATAGGAACCTGCTGTTTAGCTGGCAAAGGTCGAAAATCTAAAAATCAGAAATCTGAGCTGAATATCTGAAATGTGCAGGGAAACCACTGTTATGTTCTCTAAATGCTCTGATACTGCCATTATTATCCAAACTCAAAATGGACAAACACTGAAGTGAAAAGTAAAAATATGTATTTTAAACCTTTATGATTGACATTCAAAAGTTTCTAGAAGAGGTCTGCAGTAATAAACAACAAAGGGAACACCAGAAATGTGACAAGAAACTGAATAGAATTGTTTTTGTAGTATTTGAAAAAAAAACAATTTCAAAAGCACATGCAATTAGGAAATCTTCCTGAGAAGTTATGATCACCAGCTCAAGCTTAAATCTACTAGGCAGTATGGATGTTGCATTTAGCCAAGAACATCTAAATCAGACTACCTTGTAACACGTAATTCTTCAAAATATTTTTCCTACTTTCATACAAGTGTGTTCAAATAAACTCTTATCCTTCAATTATTCTTCTGAAGCAATCTTTATCCTCTGCTTCTATACTACCAGAACTCAAACCAAAGAGATCCTACGTAGCATACAAATACAGCACAAGTCAAAAATCCTGCCAAGCAGAATTTGTGCCAAAATAATTATTAAGAATATCAAATCTTTCCCTATTTTGGACTCAAAGTTTTGTTGGATCCATGCCATATATAATGCAGCCCACTCTGAACTTACAGCAGAAACTAAAGATGGGGCACACATGAGCTGCAAAGAAAGCAAAGGAGAATGCTGCCGAAACCATGAGTTTACAGTGCATACAAACATATAAATATACAATGATGAGGATGTGTCTCGGATGGATAAGGCCAAACACAAGCAAAAAGAAAAAAGGAGAAAGAAAAACTTACAAACTAATTTACATATACATACCAGAACTCCTCAATACAAACAAAGGAACCCTCTAAATTTGGTGTAGAGGTGGACACTCCAACAAGTGTCATAAGAGGAAGGTTCCTTCACCAACACCCACAAGAGCTGTATCTCCTTCCATATTGTTTAGGTAGGTGGCCACTAAATCACCTGCTAGGCTGCTAACGTAGTACAATGCTACTTCCTTTGATTTGCTACCTTACTCAAACTTAACTGCACAATTTGAATAAGCTTGAAATTTGAATTAGTTTTCGCTGTGTTTAAATTTATTTTCATTTATCTAGTCTTTTGTTTTACATGGTTTTACAGGCCTTCTTGCCCCAGTGTAGGTTGCACAGAAGAAGGTAACATTGTAAATTTTAATTCTTATTGTTCGGTCTGATGCAGTCATATAAGTTATCAATGATCACCTGGCACATGAAAAGGAAAAACATTTATAACACTTAAACAATGTATCATGAATATCGCGATATGCTTTTTTATATTTTTAAATGATTTTCTAGAGTCTCAATCTGTTGAATTTAACCGAGGACGGGTAGATATATATCTTATAGCATAGAAAATGTAAAATTCTAGTTGGCCTCGAAACTGCCCTTTGATCTTCACATAAACACTCTGAAAGGGAGCAAAAACATCTCAATAATATTTAACAATGTGCCAAATAGAATTTTTCTAGTGATCCAAGGGCATGAACAAAAAAATAATAGCAACATTACATCATGTCTATGCAATAGCTTGAAAGTTGAAACATACTGTAGAATGGTAGAACCTGTCAGTTGAGATCCCTCAATCTCTTGACTAATGTATCCAAAGATTTCTTTTGGCATTGTGCTTTGAGTTTCTCCCCCTAAGCTTCCAAAGAGCCTTTCAGGTGCATCTCGGAATTTCTCAGAAATCGATGCAACCTTCCTGTAATCCAAAGCACTATAATGCTTCTCTCTTATAACAGGATTCATAAAGCTCTCTGGTTGGTTGCTTAATAAAAGATTAACCAACTGCCGTGCTTCTGCCAAGCAGTGCTTCAAACTTATAGCACCCTGGAGCTCACTCAAGCCAGTGCTGTGGAATCTCTCGTCGGCAAAGGCTTCTAACACTTTCAAATCACCGTCAATGCCAAGGATTGCATTCATATTGAAGCGTTTGACATTTTCCTGCAGAAATGTAGCCACAATACAGTCCGATATGTGCTTCAAAACACCACTTCCTACCTTATTCAAGGCATCTAAAGGTAAAATTTGCTGTGCTGTAGAAACCAGCGTCTCCAAATAAATTATAACCTCGTTCAAATACTCATTACCATTTTGTGGAACTTCATCAGGGGTCCAATTGATATTGTCCGTTAGCAACATGAACTCGTCCACCTTAGATTTGACAAGCCTCAACATTGCTTCATGTGCAGCATCTTGTGAGTTCTTCAAGACTGATCGAGCAGCTAATGCAGCATGCGACCTTTCCGCCAAACGTATGGGAATGCCACAAAGCTGGGCAGCATGCTGTGTAAAAAAATCACAAGCTCGCTCCAAAACTGTCATATTGGCCGCAATCTGCATGGCATGAGATACCCCAAGTGCATAAATGTTTATCAATTTGAGGAGAGCCTCATTCAAAACATTGATCAAAAGCTTGTCCAGGTACTTCTTCACAACGTCATAGAAGTCCATGTGACCACCATATGACAGATAACTGACAGAATCCTCTATAAATGATCTCACAATGCGGCAGCAATCAGGCACGGTTGCAGAAAATGGTGCAATATACGGGAACGCAGGCATGATATCTGATGTCTGTAGACGGAATGCCAACACATTCATATTGTACTCGTATTCTTTTTTCATCACCATCTGCTCATATTTGTCATTCGCCAGAACCTCACTTATCTGTTTTCTGCATTCATTGAGAAGGAGCTCATGATATTTGTCTCTGTTCTTGTCCAGAGCATCAAGCAGGGGATCCACCTGGTAGCCATATCTTCTCAAAGTTGCACCAAGTAGAGTGACATAGTCCTTGATCAGGAGAAGATGGCTTGCAATCTGCATCCGTGAGAACTGATCCTCCAAAATAGAACTCATCTTTGCAACAGCCATATCCCACATCATTTCCACCTGGGTAGAGGAGATTAATACTCCTGCAGTCCTCAAAACACGATCCTCGACTATGAAAAACCCAGCAATCTGTGCAAAGAAAACTTGATGGGACTCAAGAAAAGGCTGCATTGAAGAAATTTGCAAATCTGAATTCAGCTGCAGCTGCCGATTCTTATAATAGTAATCTTGGAACTGGTCTTGGAGACCAAGGCAAGTGTGGATGTGATATGCCCTGTAAACTGGAGTAAGATCAAATTTCAAAAGAGAATCATCCTCTTCCATATCCTCTGTATCCAAAGCATATACACAATCCCTTACACTTGACCTGCTCTGTTCTTCTGCTTGCCTTTGCCGCATTCGAAGCTCCTCTTCCTCTGGCGAGCCGAAGAGGCTTGGCCAGTGCCAACTGACCAATTTCCTTAGCAGTACTCCTAATCTGCACTAGCCAATCATTAAATTCTGTGCTCACCTTTTTCTCAATGTGGCATTTGATAAAAGGATCTTCTTCTCCAACATCTGGCGAAGAGACCTAGCAGGAATTCTGTGCAAGTAATCTCTCTCGATCAAATCTAAACTTTTTAATGCAGGATAATAGCTATCGTTCATCACATGTTGGTTACATTTCACACACAATTCCATGGCTTGCTGACATATTTTGGATGATTGCATTGCTTCCGTTATGTTCTTCTTTATTGCATAGGATTCCAGAAACTCTTCAAGTTTAGCCAAGAGGGCATTGCCCACTTCCTGGAGCTTGAAATTTTCATTAGCCAGTCCATTTTTCAATTCATCGGCGTCTACCAATACGCCTCGGAGCTCATCCACAGCATGGATGAATTCTTCATAATGCACCTTGCATAAGTCTTCGATCTCAATCTCCTTTCTCTTTACAAATTGTTTGAGTTGCTGCAACAGCGCTTCTGGCTTGCCCACCTCAAATGCTTGTCTTATGACTGGACCCAAATCTTCCCCATTACTAATTGCAGAAGCCAGTGCTAATTCCTCCCCTTTATCCCCATTTTCTACAACACTTCTCCTTTTTGTTTTAGACTGCATTTTGATATATATAATCTCAACCCTTCCAATAAGAATGAAAATAAATGTTGCTTCAGAAAATTAAGTGTTTTATTCCGTTTTCGCAGATTTTCCCATTTGTATACACCTCTATAACATTCCAAAATCATAACCAGATAGAAAATAGGGAAAAGAATGTCAGCATGTTCAGCTCGTGCCGTTTACATATGTTCCTTCATAATGTTCTACAGAATAAAAGCAAAATGAAAACATCGTATGGAATTTACATCATCATACCTGGATCTCAACTTGGGTCGATTTATTTCTGATCTTTGCGGTAACCCAACAGAGTATATATGTAAATGCTTCCACCTGGTCTTTCAGAGATCGCAGCGAGACATTCCATTAAATTATCCGCTCTCTCTGAAACCCACAATGCATTGTGACTCATTGTGGGCCATGCCAACAACAAAGTAAAAATATTCTGGAGAAAAGTAAACGAGTCCGGTATTTAAAATCTGGGGACAGATTTATACCAGTGATTCCATGAGGGAGGGTGGAGGAAGAATGAAAAACCCTCCTCGATGAAAACTAGATCGAAGATATATTTTTCTCTTGGGATTCTTGCATTCTAAATACGGGATTAATTTGGAGGCAAACATTCCATTGAAGGTTTTTTTACCTTGGTGGGTTGGGTATTGCATTGCTTTACAGGTAGGTGGTTGATGTTGGTGGGCCAAATTTGTTTCGTAATCTTTGGATTAAAATTTATTCGGAGGAATGATGAGTTGAAATGGACTTGAGGAATGCCACAACGGTAAATAGATAGGTATGGATGAAGAGTAAAGTGCTTCTCTAGGGTTTAGTGTCCATTGCCATTCTTGTTTCATGTTTTGTCCTACATACAAAGTTGTTTGCCTATTATATTTATTCCTCTTGGCTCTTGGGTGAATAGGTGGCATATATGATGGCATCTCATATTTTTATTTTTTTCATTAGAGGAATCATTACATATTACATAATGGCATCTCATATTACTAATTGAATTATTAAAATTACGTTTTGATTGTGAGGTTGTTATAAATGGTGTTTCTACAAAAGTTCGTCTTAAAGGTTTTCTATGAGATAGTGACTCTTCCACTAATTTATTTTACTCGTTTTTGAATTTTATGTTGCATTTAAATGGCTTGACAAATTCTCTATAAGATGATATTTTATTCGAGAGAATTACCATTAAAAGTATGTGGAAAAGTTGGATCTAATCTACAAGGACTTAACATGGTATTAGATTAGATGTTATCCAAAATATGACCAAATGTTTTTTTCTTATTTTGGTTTCGTCGATCGACATCATGCCACTCTCATTATGTAGAAATCTTTTATATGGTATGTGTTGTCACCTAAGATCGCACCCTTTGTTGAGGTCGGGCTCAAACACCTCAGTGAAACATGGGACTATCCCAAAGGTGTGGGACCTTCGCTCCTTAGGCGGACCTCCGAGAAAGTCGACTTCCTTCACTAACTACTCTAATGCTAACACTACTCCTAACTAAGCTACTGATTGCAAGAGAAAAGGGATGAGAGAGGGACATGAATTGAATTGAAAGGGCGATGATTCCACCAAAATAGAAAGTGGACCTTTCTCCTTGAGATGGAAACAAAGAGACAAATGCAAGGCCAAGAGGACATAAACAAGCCATAATTCAACTCTGCACTTCATCAAACTTGATTCCTGCATGATTGACACAATGAACTAAAACCATGCAAATATAACGAATGGAAAAATAGAGAAGCAAGGAGACAAGAATAGGAGCCAAAGGGCATAAGAGAGCCACAATAAACATCATATTATTGTCCCTGAAATTACATAGTCCATTTTCAGCCATTTAGAAGGCACTGAGTGCATTACACAAGTCCAGATCAAAGGTCTGCAACTCAAAATTTTCAGCCACCATTTGGGCATGGTAACTTTACATTGGGAGAGGATTCTTTACAATGAAATATGAGTTACACTATATAAAGAAAGAAGAGAGGAGAAAGGATCAAAAGATCTCCATAAATCAATAAGATCATCAACTTCTTAACCACTAAAGGAATGATCAACATTAATATGAGCAAACTAAGTACGGGTGTCATGTCTTTCTTGGATGATATAAAATTAGATTAGATCATGTCGGGCTCGAGGACAATTCACTTGTTGGTCGTTGGGAGTAATTTGATATGATTTAGACACTATTTGAATGAGAAACAAGCTTAAAAAGGCTCAAAACTTTGTCATAAAATTCTCCTTGATCTCTCCATTATCCTGTTTTGAAACTAGTCCCATATTGAAGCTTTGATTAAGATCTTTTTAATAATACCATGTGCAGTTGAACAAGATCTATGGATCAAAAGAATGAGCATTTGAAACAAGTCCAAAACATGGTCATAGAGCTTAGGATCAAAACAATTAGGGGCCCTTTTAACTCAAAGGTTTATCATAAAATACACCTAAATGGACCCACAACTACTCATATCATGATGTGTTCCTCGATATCTTTCCAACAAGACCATTTTTGTGTGATTTGGTGACTGGATAAAAAGATACGATCATTTGAAGATCCACAAGCCATTCAACACGATTTACATCCACATGGCCATCAAATTTAGCTTTTGGTCACCTTTTCTTACGTGTTAATCTTTCATTGGTCTCCCTTGATCTTGTTTCCCAAGAATATCTTGTGTCATGCATCTCCATTTGATTAGATTTGGGTCGCCTTATGTTCTCGGGGATTCCAAGCTTGCCCTGAAACTATTTCGGGGTCACCTTTATGTATCGTCGGGATCTTGGGATCTCGAGATCCCGAGACCCATCCCTTAGCCACTTTCACTACTTTACCCTAAGATGTCTGATCCCCAAGAGATTGATTGGCTAGGCATCGATCCACAATCCTTGACTATGACCCACAACTCGAACTCGAACCCTAGCCCTTTCTAATCCCTGCCATCATTGGTCCATGTGGACTAATGGCAAGCTCGTGATTCTCAAGTTCGTGATCCTTTGATTCCAACACTTAGCAAATTTTTAAGTTCCCATGAACTTGAGACTCAGTATTGTGATTAAATTTGGCATCCCATAAATCAAAGGAGACATGGATTTGGGCATCACCAACCCATTTTGAGGCTAAAACACAACATTTTAATCAAGTCCTTCTCTTATTCAACTGTATGATCCTAAAGTTGAACTATGCGAGAGATATTAACAAGTTTAAAGATATCAAGGTGTCCAAAATGAATAAATAACCATGATCAAATCCGTCAAGTCTAGAATTTATAATCAATTACCCAAAAATGAAGTGTGAGATCATTTTTGGCAACATTTTAGCAACTCATAGGGGATAATTTCTTATTAGATAGATAGATCAATTAACTATCATATCCATTGGGCATGGAGTCAACATATAACTTGAAAATTGATCTTGAAAACTGTGAAAACTCACCTTGAATCTTGTATGAAATGTTTCACTTGCACTCTATTTTGAATATGATCTTTTAGAGCTCTAAATAAAACTTTGATCATACTAAAAAAATGGCCCCAAAACCTTTAATTTATCATTTTGAAGTTTTGGATCATAATAGAAATCCTTTGACATTGGATCTTTGATCTCAATCGGACCGATTAGTTCACATTTCTTAGCGGTTTGGTGATATGAATGTACACGAGCTAAAAAGAAGCTCACAAAAATTATGTACAAAGGAGAAAATCATATGTGATTCAAATAAAAATGTGTAGAGTGTGAATGAACACTTATTTTTCTAAAATAAAATCTATGTTACTCCTAAACTAACCAAGCTCAAAGCAAGATAAATAAAACTAGATATTGGTTGGGAAAACTAACCTCCCTTCCCGATAAAGTGTGGCCATGAGATCGGTGGTGCAACAAGATGATCAATGATAAGAGTGTAAAACATATGTGTATCTTGCATTTCCTTCCAAAATTTCAACTGCAAATAGAATATACACCTCCTCTTGGTCTCGTAATTTGCTTGAGCAAGTGTATCAAGTAATTATTGGCATTTTGGAGCTCTTCTTCATGTTCTCGAGGTGAGCATGACAAGTGTCAACACCAACTAAGAATCTTATTTGGATAAGTACACGATAGAAACCCAAATTTCAAGGATGGTGGGTTGACTTCTCTCTATTTTGGTTAAATTCTCCAAATTCAACCTCAAAAACAGGGGACATCATACACATTCTTCATGGTTTTAAATTCTGAAAATTTGTGAATTCCTCCATGATTTCCTCCCACGTAGGCTCTTCTATGAGAAATAAAGCTTTCCCATCACACTCACCCTCAAAATATAGCCCGAACTCATCAAAATATTCCAATAAAGCACAAGGTTCATCTCCTTATTTTCCTTCACATTGTAGATTTGTAACTCAAGTATGCTTCGCTTCCATGTGTGGCTTAGAATGTACCTCTTGTTCCTCCTTAAGACATATTTGGTCACTCCTCAACTCATTCTAATTTGTTTATATAACATACAACCCTTTACAAGTTAGATGAATGCCCTCCTCATCGAATCAATAGCATACCAATCTAAAATGTCCATCTCAACATTTGTTATAATAGAGCTTGTTTGAATAGGGTATGAAACTTTTACACGTGGTTGTCTATTGTTTGGCCCCTCAAGTAGAGTTTGACTAATAGTAAACTCTTTGACCTCCTCTTTGGTAGCCTTCAACTAATCTTCCATCATATACTTTTTCCTTTACTGACTTGAGTATTTGAAGGAAATCAAATCTCATTTACTCTTACAACTTACAACCTTCCAAGTTGATTGCATGATTTGGCATTAAGGGATGCTTGGAATGTTTTAGGGTCCCCACCAACATTGTAAGTTAATTTAGCTTGGTTAATGTTGGGTAAAGGAGAGGGATAAATTGTGATATACCATAATTACTCAAGGTTTCATGACAAAAATTTAGAGGGACGGTAATGCCTCAAGTGTGGGTGGAAAGGAATTTTACAATGCATAACATGTTCTTGGGATGGGATGATCCTCTCGAAAGAATGTGAAGCATTGGGAACAATATTGGCCTTGTGAATCTGAAGTGAAATACTAGGGGGTCAACAATTGCATGAGGATCTCAAGGAAATTCACAATGCAACGAGGAAGAAAGGGTCAATGAGATGGATTTCTTTTTTCCATCTTAAATGAAACCCCTCTTAACTTCCATAGCTACATCAAAATCCTAATAATCCCATGAAAGAGGGAAGGTTTTTCAAGGATGGTTTGGGGATTTCATCCCTTTGTTGGAAATGGAGGGAACTAGAGTTGAAATGAGGGAATGAATAAGTTCTTTGGAGAAATATGAAATAGTGATAACATTAAGATATGAAAGGGGATGCAAAAGTGGTCTACTAGTGAGATAATGGGTCTTTAAGACCAATGGATTCACCAGGTGTGTTGAGATGATGCCTTCAAAGGCTATATACCACTAAGACACATACTAATCTTATTGAAATGAGTTGTAAATGACTCGAGATGACACACTAGATGTACCAAAAAAACTATTCTCGCATGATATTACACCCTTTGTTGAGGTCGAGCTCAGCACCTCAATGAAACATGGGACTATCCCTAAGGTGTGGGACATTCGCTTCTCAAGACATACCTCTTTAGAAGGCTGACTTCCTTCACTAACTACTATAATGCTAACACTATTCCCAACTAATCTCACCGACTACATGAGAAAATGGGATGAGGGAGGAACATGAATTGAATTGAAAGGGACAATGATTACACAAAAATGGAAAGTGGGCCTTTCTCCCTGAGATGGAAACAAGGAGATAAGTGCAAGGCCAAGAGGGTAGAAACAAGCCACAATTCAACTTTGCACTTCATCAAACTTGATTCCTTGCATGATTGACACAGTGAATTGAAACCATGCAAATATAACTCACACACAACATGAAATGGAAAAACATGGAAGTAAGGAGTTAAGAATAGGAGCCAAAGGTTAGAAAATAGCCACAATAAGCATCATATTATTGTCCCTAAAACTACATCGTATATTTTTAGCCATTTTGAAGGCATTTAATGCATTGCATGAATCTAAAAATTAGAGGTTTGTAACTCAGAATGTTTAGCCACCATTTGGGCATGGTAACTTTACATTCGAGAGAGGATTCTTTATAATGAAATTTGAGTTGCATTATATAGAGAAAGAAGAGAAGAGAAAGGATTAGAAGATATCCAAAAATCAATAAGATCACCCACTTCTCAACCACCAAAGGAAAAATCAACATCAATAATACCTGAGTTACCACAAATTTCTTAGATGATGTGAAATTAGATCAAATCACGTTGCTTATGATAATTTAATGTTGGTTGTTGGTATTGATTTCATCTAATTTGGATGTCATTTGAATGAAAAACAAGCTTGAAAAGGTCCAAAACTTTGTCACAAAGTTCTCCTTGATCTCTCTATTATCTACTCTAAAACTGATCCTAGATTGAAGCTCTAATTAAGATCTTTCTAATGATACCATATGCAAGTGAACATAATCTCTAGATCAAAAGATACGATTATTTTAAATAGGTCTAGAACGTGGTCATAAAACTCGGGGTCAAAATGGTCACGGGCACTTTTAACTTGATTTTTATCATAAAATGCACATGAAAGGACACATAACTCTTGTTATCATGATATGCTCCTCAATATCTTTCCAACAAGACCGATTTTGTGTGATTTGGTGACTTGGAGTTGGATCAAAAGATACATCATTTGAAGATCCCGGAGTTTGACACATTTGATGTCCACGTGGCCATCAAATTTAGCTTTGGGTCAACTTTTCTTATGTGTCATCTCTCATTACTCTTTGTTGATCTCGTTTCACACTCATATATTGTGTCATGTGTCTCCATTTAATTGGATCAGGGTCACATTTTGTTCTCGTGTATTTCAAGCATGCCCCTTAAACTGCTTTGGGGTTAGTTTTATGTATCGTCGAGATCTCAAGATCTCGAGACCCATCCTTGAGAGCTTGATTGGATAGGCATTGATCTATGATCCTTGACTACGACCTGGAACCCGAACTCAAACCTTGTCCCTTTATAATCCCCGTCATAATTGGTTTATGTGGACCAATGATAGGCTTCCATGATTCTTGGGTTCATGATCCTTTGATTCCAACACTTAACTGATTTTTAAGTTCCCATGAACACGAGAGTTTGCGTTGTGATTAAATTTTATGTCCCAAAGATCAAAGGGAGACATGGATTTGTTCATCACCAACCCATTTTGAGGTCAAAACATAAGATTTTGATCAATTTTTTCTCTGATTCGATTGTATGATCCTAGAGCTGATATATGCAAGTGAATTTGACAAGTTTGAAGATACCAAGGTGTCCAAAATGAATAAATAATCATGATCAAAGCCTCCAAGTCTAGAATTTGTAATTAGTTTCCCAAAAATGAAGTGTGAGATCATTTTTGGCAATAATATGTATGTATCTCCCTTCTTGTTTTATTTCCTTAGACACACAACTTTTATTATCTCGAGCAAACAACCCTTAAGATCCTTGTTTGGTTTGAATTAGTACAACTTTCCTTACCGTGCTAACATTTTATTGAACATGGAGTAACCATTATAGATAGTGTCATATGTTAAGATCCATATGTTTTTGGCCCAACCCCAAAATCATGTGTGCATAAAAATCAATATTCCCTGTGACCTTAGGAGTATGTGGACATTCGAGTTGGAAACTCTTGCTACTCACAACAAATTTTATATATCTTCCTACTTGGTATTTGTTTCCTTTTCTAATCCTTTAAACACAAAATTAGAGATTGTTTATTGTTTTCCTCTAGAAAAAATGTTGTGTCAAAGTCATTCACTAACACCCCTAGGTCTACTAACGAAAAATATTGCACCGTTAGTGACTATGAAAATGATTATACTAAGGGTATTTCCACAAACCTCTTTGTGGGCACATCCAATACTAATATCATTAAAAAACAATCTCAAGCCCTCATGTGTAGAACATACCAAAATCAATAGTGTCAGTTGTTCAAGCCTATACGAGCACTTTAAAAATCACATTGAAATATCTTTGGATGTAAAAAAATCTAGTTTCCTCAAGTTATTGTCAAACGCCAATGTTTTTTCAATTTTTAATACAATTACTCAAGATATTTCTCAAGATTCACAATCGAGTCTCGATATGTTTCTCCTATCCAAGTGTCTCCTCAACACTCTCATAATCCACCTCATAAGTTAAAAGAGGGAGAATAGTTTTCTAACACATGACACCTATTTCAACTGAAAAAATATATAAAATAACTAAAAATGGTTTTTACAAAATAGCTTTGGAGCCCTTCAGGAATACGTTCAAAGGATATGTCCATTGACCCTCACAATCAATTAATTGTTGTCCCTGGAATGTATAGAATCTCATAGACCCACCTCACAAGCACATAATGTGTGATTTTCCTAAAGTGATTTCTAAAAATGGACTTTTTCTCAACAAGAAATAAAAGTGGTAGTATTTTTCTCACAGCTTATAAGCAAAGTGGTTTGGGTGATAGTTTAGCCCTAACTAGTAATCATGATCTAAAGGGTGGAGCACTTAATACATTTATTTCTCATAAATGAACTTATGATATGGATAATGGGTGTGACACCTTAAATTGTATTCTTTAGGTGTTATTAAATATTAAAAGTATTCTCTTAATGGATTCATCAAAATCCCTTTTATTTTTACAACATCATTGACGTTCGACAGGTACATGGAGTGGGCATGAAGATCTAATTAACGAGTGATGTTCATTAAGAAATCCTATGATTGTATTGAGTGGCCCCTTTATTTTGGTGATGTTTATAGCTCTAAGGTTTAGCCACACATTCTCCTATTAGTTTATATGGTATTTACATATGCCTCGGCTTATCTCCTAGTCGATGGTGTATGAGCAAAGTACTTTGTGTTGATCTTCTCGAATAGATAAGTTTTCTCGTTAACTCCAACAATGCATGTGTTTGTTGCGAAGGCTATAACTATTTTTACCGATGTTAAGATGTAAGGCATGATGAAAGGCATTTATCTACCCTTTGAAGAGTCCACATAGCTAGTAAGTGATCATTTTTCTAATGATTATTTTCTCTCCTTTGTGAAGAGTTAAACAACAAGAATGTTATGCGATGCCTTGATGCTTCTTGTATCACATTGGGCTTGAGAATCTAGTGGAGGAATACTCAATGCCACAAACAATATTTTCTTCCCCAACTTACTTGGTTGAGAAATATATGAATGGAAACAAATTGAACATAGTGAAATATTTTAATTTCTAGGTATATGTTTTACATTATAAGTTATCCCATTCCATTTGTTATAATATGTTAATCACGTCGGAAAAATTGATGCATGAGCATCACTTTTTCTATGTCAAGAAGGTTCAAATTGTATTTACAGAGTTTTAGGAGGTCCATCAAGACAATAATAAGCCATGTTTGGCATTAGGAGTGTGTTTTTAGTTGGTTTGAGTCCTTAAGAGGTTTTCCTCCAAAACATTAGATTTGAATTTAAATGCTTATTATGTAAATCCATGAGGATAAATCATATGTATTTGTGAGTCATAGCGAACTATCATAAGTTTTTATAGGATATGATACATATATTAGGTGGTTTTTAGTATTTAGGCATTTTAGGGAATCAATTATCACGGGGTTCACTTAGTAAAATTATAGTATATCACATTTGTTCGAAGGTGTATAAAAGAATACTCTTAATGTTAGTTTTACCTTCAATCATTCAATTGATAATAACCCCTCCCATTATATTATTAGAATGAAAATACCCCATTATTTTTTCATGTAAATTGCTTACCCTTTTTCCATTACAATTTTATTTACCCCTTTCTATTTCTACCCTAAAATATCATATATAAAATATATCATGTTTCCCACTAAATTATTATTTTATTAATACACATTTGCTCTAGAAAGATATTTTGAATCCATTAAAGACATATTACTAATTACCTTAATGTTAAGCTTTAAAAAATTATCAATAGTTCTTGAATAAATTAAAATGGTGAAATAATATCATTCGTGTTGAAAAGCATACTCAATCCTAGTTTTCTATTATCTTATTATTTCTTGGTTAAGAATCTCATAATTGAAGTTTCCTTATAAAAAGAGATCATATCTTAAATTTATGACCACACTCATTTTACAATTTTAAGGTATTTAGTATTAAAAACTAGGGTTTAAATGTTTTAGTTTTATATTAAAATTAACCCTACCTCTCCTTTGTCCCACCTCTCTAACCTACCCCCAATACCTAATTCAAAATATTAATGAATTGAACCCTTTAAGCCCCTAATCTCTACCAAGTATATTGACTTTGATTTTATCAATTTTAATTACCTCAATATGAACGAACATGTTATAATATTGCCTAGCTAATGAACCCCCATGTCAATTATATTGTTATAACTTATATCTAGGATGGGAGAAACAATTTACTATACTTAGAGTGTTATTGAGAGAAAATATCAACAAGTAGATTGGCTTTCTATGTTTGGAAAAGACTCAATACACTGGATCATCATCATAGTAATTCAAGGAGGTCGAGAATCGTTTAATCGGGAGCATAAGGAATGGAAAAACTAATTTTGCAGCCTTTTAATTCTTGTTGATATTGGATGTATGACAATTTACTAAGCGGGTACAAGTATAAAACAAGGAGAATTTTGAGTCCTTATGTTATCAATGGTTTAGATGCTTAAGAATAAGATTTCAAGGATTGAATGATCAATTTTTACAAGTTTCCTTTTATACTATTATCTGTTCCTTGTTTTGATAAAAGCTTATCACTTGTAGAACATTTGATGCATTTTGGACATGTGATTTCAAAAGAGAAAAGATATAGGACCTTGGGACATATATCAACAAATTAACTTTTTGATTTAAAACCTTCATTGAGCTAAGATATCAAATTTTCTTGCTCTCTATTTGATTGTAACCCTCCACTAGGGTTTAAAAGCAAAATTTCCCATATCTTGCATATGAGTTGGTGTTAGAAGCTCAATTTTTGTATGGAAAGACTAAAAGGAGTTATAAAATTGATAAAATTGGTTTGTATCAATTTCTTTAAGTTTGTAAGGAGTTATAGTCAATAGAGTTGTTTGAGTATCTCGAGACCTAAGGAGGCATAATGTGGATAGGATAAAAAGTGTCTTGGGCCTATTTGACAAAGGAAACTTCTCAATACTTTTGGATCCAAGTATAACATGAAAATGGGTATCTAAAAATGTTTAGATCTTAGCTTGATCATTCTTATATTAAATTTTAGCCTGGAATTTCTTCTTTAATAAGGATATCGCATAATAGGGCGAGTAGAGTTTTTGGTCAAGAACTCCAATAAAAAGGTTAAATATTCCTTTGTTACTCATCTTAGTGGTTTTAAAATGTATGAATATCACAAAATAGAATGTACATTTAGATGTTATAAGAATTTTGATACACGTATTAGGCTTCATTTGGATAAATGTTTTCTCAAGAACAAGATCATTAGAGAATATTTCAATAGAGATCATATTGTTTGCTTTTAGTTTCAAAGAACATATGTATAAAAAAACTCAATTGCTAGATCACTAAGCCCCTCTCCTTACTAGTGGGAGTTTTAAATTTTCTCTAAATTACTCACCACAACTCGTGTCTATAATTCATCTTGTTGGGGTCCCTTTAAAACTTGATATCAAAATTTAGAGAAGATGTTTAGATAATTTCCTTGTGCAAGTTCTAAGCATGAGAAGGGTTTCCACTAGGTTGCATAGAGAGTTTTGTTATCTTGTAAGGAGGATTAGGGTATGGTTTATTAAACATTATTCATCAAGCATTGTTATATATGCTAAATATATTGTTCGAGTTATTAAAGCAAGAACGCATGGAAATTTCTTATTTGCAACTACATTTTAGAAGGATCCTTAGAAAATTTT
Source organism: Taxus wallichiana var. yunnanensis (assembly GCA_018340775.1). NCBI lineage: Eukaryota > Viridiplantae > Streptophyta > Pinopsida > Cupressales > Taxaceae > Taxus > Taxus wallichiana. The sequence goes on from CM031238.1 coordinate 122,196,891, forward strand.
GGGTTTTCATAACCTTTTTTATCCTTTAAGCTCATGTCAAAGTGTGATGCGGGAACATCCAAGGTTTAGGCCAATCCTACACGATTACGGCTAAGTATAGGTGCACACAAGGTTAGAGAGCACGTGAAAAGGAAGAGGGAAGGTGCATAAGAATGGAATACGATTGTGTAGAAGGGTGCAATGATTTAACACCATGACTTGGGAGGAATGCACAACATGTAGAAATAATTAGAAAGGATTGCGCGAAGGAATGTGTAGAATTTTGTGTAAGGAAGAAGTTGTGAAGAGCACGCGAAATATTTGCGAGTAGGCACGAAGGAATAAGGCCTGATGATGCATGTAGGATTTTAGTAAAGTGGTGGAGTTTTGAATCATCCTAGGATACTGGAGACACATAGGTATTTGTGAAGGAGTTAGGCGAAAAGATAGGGGGTGTGTAGATATTTTGAAAAGGCCCAAATATACTATGAACAATGCATAAAATAATGTTAGAGGTGGTACTCATGTAAAATAATGTGTTCTGAAAGAAGACAAAGGCATGACGAAATAGCATGAGAGAAAGGAGTGTGTGGTAGGATGTATAGTTGGAAAAAGTGACAAAGGATGTCGGGAAGCTATTTGACATCAATGTTGACTAGGACAATGATAGTCATAAGAAACAAGAGCCGGATCGACGTAGCACGGGTAGAGGCATGATAAATAAGAGTATTAAAGAATCTCAATTCAAATTTGAATATGAGTGGGAAATTTGGAAGCTTCTAGAAGAAGCTAGCACACCTAAAGACAAATTTCAAACAAGTAGAGAGAAGCAAGAAAAGAGCAAGGTGCATAACTATAAAATGGAGGTGAGCTCACCATTTTGGGGGTTATTACTAAAGGATGAGGGTCAATATGGATGTTAGAGCCAAGATTATGGAATGTGCTTATGAGTAGATAGTTCAAGATATAGGATAGGTCTTAGGAGAACACCATAAAAGTGTCTGAGATCTCCATATAATCGACTATATGATCCATTGAGAACAAGCTGCAGTGTACATGCTTTGTAAAGGCCTTCAAGAAATATAAGGAAACCTTTGTGTTTCATTTCGTTGTGTTGGAATCGAAAATAGTAGGCTCAAGGAGTACCTCGTGGAGTCTTATTCCATCAAAGTGGTTGATTACTTTATTGTCAAAATCATGTAGAAAGCTTGGAGAAAAAAACCTTGTCTTATTTAGAATGGGGATGGGTTTAGGGATGTGTTTCCATTCAATCAACACTCCTTATAGTGGTTTCTTGTTATCAAATTTCATGACATTTATTTTACATAGGTTCCATGGATTTACACACTCAAATTCTCCAAACAAGGAATTCTTAAATATTGGAAGACATGTTTTGTAAGTAGACTTGAATTGGGATTTCTTTGAAAAAATTTAAAGCCAAGTTTCACCGAAACAATGATGATCAAGAATCTTGTTAGGTGATTATTAACATCATCCTCATCAAGATGCTACATAAAATTACATTTAACCATATAAAACCATGGTCGAATTACTAGAAGTGGTATGTTGAAATACCATTTCAAAACTATATTCCCATCTAGGGATATGGATAGTTGTCACCTTAGTTTCCCATAGTCAATAATCATAATGATCTTTGTCCCTTTACCCTATTGCACACACATTTGGTAAACATTTTCAAGCAATTTGAAGTGCCACTCTTGAGCCTAAGCTTTCACACTTTGCATGGTGGTTCATTTAACATGGACTCCCCTTTGGTTTTCACCTCATTTAGTTAGGTTTCTCCCATTTGTATACACCTAAATTTGGTAAAGGTGCTTAATAATACTAATTTGGCTTATATCTCTTAATTACGACTCGTGCGCATAAACAAAGCTTAAACACACTATCCTACTCCCTCCCAAGGATTATAAATACTTCATCTTCTCTCACTCTACTATTAGACAACTACATGATTGTTTTAAATGCTTATAAACATCCTCCACCTCTTGTTAGACCTCTCCGAGTCTTCAATTTTTGCATTCTTCATCCCCAAACACTACTATCCAAATTTAAACATAAATACTAGACGGTTCTAATTTTTCTAGCATTTTTTCCCTTGAAAGAGAAATAGCCATAATTTTCTTATTTTGTCTTTTTCCCTTCCTAATCAACCTTAACATGTAATCATATCCCACATAGTGGTATAAAAGCAAATTAGACACACTCATTTACTCACCTAACATTCTTAAGAGCTCATCTATAAAATATCTATAACTTGTGTTATGAAAAGTTGCCCAAATCTTTCCAAAATTAATAAAAAACTTTAGAGGCAACCTCTATACAAGTCTAAAACACTCTAAACTAAGTTAATATCACACCACGCTAAGTCAAGAGCACCTCAAATTCAAATCAATTTCTATTAAGAACCTATACACTAAAGAGCACTTCAAGGAGTTTCAATTCCAACAATATTTATCTATAAGAATTCTACTTTGGCACTCCACTTTATTCAATACTCATGATATATACACCCACTACTGGTGTTGAGGCACAAGGATAAACATAGGGGAGACACTCTAGATTTACATTCACTCTTATAAAAGCACTAGGTGATTTCACTTTTTGTGAATTCCTATTTCTTTCCATTTTAAGTTTTTATGTGTTTCTAATTAACATACATAAAAAGGATGAAATAATGCAACATGTGGATATTATGGTTTAATTAACTTCCAACATTATGTAATGCCTCCGTTAATAATGAATAATAAATAATAAATAAAATAAGTAAATAAAATAAAAGAATTAAAGATAATAAAAAAAAAAAAAAAACAGGCTCGTGTTTCTTTTGGGGCGAGTTAGGGTTTTGACAGTTTTTGGGAGTCGCATATGCTTGGGGGGGCGCAACACCTGCACACAAAAAAAATGATGAGTTTGTTGAAACGGCCTTGGAAATTTCATGCAAATGCTTTGATCCGCGTCAAGCCAGACTTCACAACCGTCCAACATCTCCCAGGCCGCGCCACACCCCCTGTGTGGAAAAAAAAAAGAGCTTTGGAGAAGGAGAGTTTCCAGATGTGTTACAGTGCCAAAAATGTAGGGGACAGAGTATGGACGCGCATCAGGATAAAATGGAGGATTTTTGGGGTCTGTGTAGTCGCCACGTCATCGTGAAACTCCCGGCCATGCCTGGACTCGTGGGTTTCCAGAAATTAAAAAAAAAACAAAGGGGCTTTGTCAGATGTTGCAGTTGCAAGCGCCCTAGTAGATTTACAGAGTAAAAATGTGGAAACGTGCGAACTGTTCTTCTAAAAATGTGTGGGGAAAAAAAATAGTTCCTTGGACTGCAATGATTTCGGATTTGCACAAAATGGTTTTGTTGAAACTGCATTGGAGCTTTTCCAAGCAAATACGGTTGGCAGGTTGGAAGCCACACCCCACAACTTTTGCTGATAACCTCCCAGCTGCTGTCAAAATGGGAGCTTTAGAACAACACGTGGACATACATCAAAGCATCATGGGAAGGCATACACAACGCACATGAACTGTCTGATAGAATGCCTCAAAGAAATGTTGTCTCATGGAATGCCATGATGACAGCATATGCACAAATGGATGAATAGAAAAGACACATTAGTTGTTCGACAGAATGCCTCAAAGAAATGCAGTCTCATGGAGCGCCATGATTTGCAGGATCTGCACAAAATGGGTATGTTAGACATGGATGCAAGTTGTTGATTTACAAACAAGCTGGTGCTCATAAAGATCGGTTGAGCTTGGAATTCATTCATGGAGATATGCGTGTTCATAACCTTTGCAAGCATCCTAACTCCTTGTGCCGAAATGTAAATCTTGGAGCATGATTGTTGTGTGGTGGACTTGTTGCTTGTATGCATTCTAACTAGCTTGGGGCACCTCGTACACTGCATCATCTATTAACAGGATTTGTACGAAGGGGGTATGTTAAAAAGCTCAGAAACTTTCAAGCAACTACTTATTCTATTTGAAAAAAAAAAAATTCAAGTGATCGGGAAGTGGGTGTGACGTGGTGGAGGTTAGATCCAGGCTCGTGAACCGGTTGGCGAAGTGCCCGAGCAAGAGACTGAACCCAAGCCTGCGGCTTCGACCGACTTCGTTCCCCAGGCATGGTCCTTCTTCCCTTACCTCTCATAATTCTCGTGTTTTAGTTCTCTTTTGCAATTAAATAGAATTTTAAATCATTAGGACTTTTAATATAGCTAAATGTCCCTTCAACTCATTGCAAAACAATATAGTGTCGTGTCGCAACTCTCGAAGCCATTATAACTCACCTACTTTAAACCACGAACTATCACCCTCACTTCGAGATGATCTAGAAAACTCTTACTCCTTTGATCGCTTCAATATCATTTCAACGACCAGACAAATTTGACTCCCAATTGATAAAGTTGACCTTCTCTTGGTTTTAAATAGTTAAATTTTGTAATTTTCAGAGACTCACCAAGTACCCTGCAACTCTGGAAACGAGATGTGAAGTTTCATTTGTGTACCTTGGTATACGAGGAGTCACCTTGATTTTTGGTTTGACCCGAAACGATCTTGTGACATCCTTCTGACACCCTTTTAGGAGCCCTGTAACACTGGTTTACAACAGTAGAAAGTTGTTAAAACTAGAAAGTTGGCTTTCGTTTTGGATCGCCATTTGAAACCTGGAAAGAGAAATCACTTCCTGTCTTCACAAACCTCTAGCGATTACACTAGACAAATGCATGGAACTTTCAGTATAGGAAAGAGAAATTTTTGGGATAGTTTGGCGAAGCTGTTTTGTAGGCCTCCGAGCGCAGTTTTGACGAGGTCAAACTGGTCCATTTTTGCCTTGTCGCTCCAGAAAGCTTGTCGCCGTTTGAACATGGTTTTCTAGTCCTCCTTTCCGTCGACTCTGACGAATTCTCCTTATATAGGGGAACTAGTAGGAAGAGTCTCGTTGTGTGTGCATCCGTCGAACGTCGTTTGGGACACGGTTTCTGGGCCATTCGAGCTAACTTTTGTCTCTTTACAACTGGGTGAACTACGACCAGTGGCCCCGGAAAACTAGCCGCCAAACGCAAACCGTGCGCTCTTTTTCAATTCCGTCAGTTGCTATGAACTCTTGGTATATCCGGGAACACGTAGCAAGTTGATCGTGGAGGGCGTTCTCATTGGAAGGTAACTTTTGGAAGCAGTTTCTTAGCCTCCGAGCCCGTTTTGAACGTTTTTGTAATTAGTGAGAAAATGTAAAAGTAGAAAGTGCGGACCCTCGTAGGGTTGCCAAATCCCCTTTGGAAACTTTCAACACACGTAAATAACTGTTTAAAACACTAGAATGAAACTTGTTGTGTGTATTGGAACTTTAGACAAAATGATATTTTCTCTCTCTTCCTTTCTCTCTCTCTCTCTCTGAGTTTATAAAATGAAGAAAAAAAGAAATGCAATGATTACATGTTTCTAGGTTTTATTTTTATTTCGATTGCATATTGTAGTTATTGTCAGATGTAAATGGGAACTGAAAAATGATAATTATGATTGTTTTAGGGTGGATGCCATGCCAGCGATTTATCGCTGATATCATGCTCACGTGGGTTTTGCAGGATGGATGAATGACGACGCAAAGGGCGATGTGTAATTTAATTATTATTATTGTAATTTTTATAGGTCATTGTAAAATGAATGACTGTATTGTAGTCTCTTGTTACTGAAAAGTTATAAATGAAATTTGTTAATATGTATGATATGCCAGTTTTAGGGATACTTAGGAAATGTGCCTCTAATCACCAGTTCAATTTGATTTTAGTTGTGTATAAAAAAAAGGGGTTTGATTTATATAAAGCAATTTTGAAATTGAAGTTAAGATATTGTGGTACCTTCTCAGTATTCAATAAACGATTAAATTAATTATTGGGTTACCTTCTTACATTGCAGACACATTAAAGAGTTTTAATGGGAACACTCAACCCTAATAAAATATTCGTGCATAACTTGCCTGTATGTGTGATCCCGTTCTACCAAATAAGAAAATTAAAACCGAAGAACGACCTTAAACTTTGCACTTGATGAGACCTCATAGGATAGGTAAATAAAACCCCTCGTTGGTGTATACCGTCATAGTCCTTTTGACTAGCGACTTTGTTGCGAACCCATATTTAGGAATGTCATGGTCCAACCTATCTGGAGTATGCGGTTTCCTTCTAGATTTGGCAGTCGCGAGAAGAATGTACCCTCTTCAGGTCCGATACCAGGCTGAGTGTTGAAGACCGCCTTAGGAGTCACCTTATGAGTTCTTGTTCGAAGGATCGACTAAGCGGTGCTACCTTGGTTTCTATCAAAATCATCTTGGCATTCTCTTGAATGTGGTTTAGTACAATTATGTCCACTTGCCTTAAAATCACATGTAGTAGAGGCGTAGATCGCTAGGTGCATTTTGGAATTAAACTAAACCCTAGTGGTTTTGTCTACTAGCTTGTGGGTAGAAACTGTATTTTAACCCCTTGTATGCGAAATTGAGTGGAAAGATGTTGATTCTGGAGAACCTTAGAAATTGTAATCTTGTCCCTTAATCCCTTGTTATGTCATTTATGGCATTAAGAAATAAAGAATATTCCTTATGCGGAATCGTGAAGTGTAGTGACATGGGATCTTCGTGTACATAGATCACTTGTGTTCTTGTGTAGTTTATTATGCTCCTAGCCTTGTACTTCTTTAAGATGTCAGAAAAGTGCTTTCGTATCTCCTTGTTTCGAGACGATGCTAAGAACGAGACCTTAGTGCGATATAAGAGCATATCATATAATGTTGCACACGAGATTGGAGTTTAGGACTAAGGTCAATCTCGGAGTCTTTATAACTTAATTAAACTTTTTCATGCGTTGCAAAGAATATAAGTTACCTTGGTGCGACCAAACTTTGAGAAAACAAAAGATATGTATACCTAGCTATATATAACTCTTATAGGAATTCAATAAGTTTTCAAATTATAATAACAATGGTAGAGAAATAAATATAGTGTGAATCGAGAAATATTTTGGTGAAAAGCTGCCCTGTGTCTAAATCTCCGTCAAATCCTTGATTTCGTTCTGGACATCAAGTCACTTTCGCTTGAGTGTAAGGGTAAGACTGTAGTCATTAAATAAATGTTTGAGAAGCAAAATCTTAACATAAGAATGAGAGAATTAGAATCTTGTAGGCATTTTGAAATATGGAAAAATACTTATGTAAGTTCAAGATTGTCATAAGGGTAAAGAGCAAATTAAATGGTTGAACAATAAGTGATCTGTGAAACGAATTTTCAGGACATGTAGGTGGAAAAAGGGAGAAAATCATGCTTACCTAATAAGGATCTTGGGAAGTTAGCCGTAACTAAAATACATTTAAAGTAATGATTTGTCATGGGTTTACCATTCCTAAAGTCACGTTTCTTGTGGTTGGGTCTTTGCTAGTATTCGTTCGTTGGGAAGAGTGTGGTATCGACATGTCGATGTCGCTGCATGTGTCTATGTGAGTCGATGACTTATGTGATTGTCGCATGTGTGTCGAGTTCTGTACTTGGAGCCCTTACTGTGTTGTGTGTCGTGAGCAATGTAAGTCAAAAAAATTATCCTGGTATTTTTCTGTTGTATTTGGGTGTGTAAAATGTGGGCACTACACATTAATTGCACAAATCAAAATAATATTTTTCAAAGTGATTATTCAAATAACAACTATTAAAAATACAAAGGATAATTGTACTTAGATGATTCTCTGTGGATTTAGGAGAGTCTAGGTGATTTGCGATTGAAAATGCTTCGTTATAGAAACTAGCACTTGAACCGAATGGTCAAAATCGTATAACTAGGTCCAAATCGCATGTATGGTCCCAAACCTTTTGTTTGGTCTTGGACCTACTTGGAATCTGGGTTTGTAACTTCTTGAATGCTTTGCCTACCTAGAAATGAATGTCATTTTGTGTTGGTCCTCTTTTCTCACCCTTATAATGGCTTTGTAAACATTTTTCAAACCCTAAAGCCCCTTGTAGTGTACAGAGTTCAAGTAAAAAAAAAGTTATGTGGGTTGTGGGCACCCCTATGCATCACCAATGTTGCCATTACTCCTAAGAGGGCTCAAACCAAATTTCATTCTCCCATCAAAACTTGACAATTGTGCTTTGATAATGTTTCAACTTGAGTTCAACACTTGTTCAAATACTTGGGAAGGGTCACTCTTCTTACTTTTGGATGGAAGATGGTGACTCCTAAACTTGGAAGGAGACTTTATACCTATAGAGGATGTTTCCGTAATGGATGTGCATGAGTTATTTCATATTTTGGGAGCTTGGAGTGCCTTTTGTGCTTGTTTTTACATGAGGAGTTCTAAAGTGCTTGGTTTCTAAATGAGGTATGATTTACTTGCTTATATATTCTCCTAAAGGTTATTATGTAATGAAAGGATGACTAAGGGGGAATATTAGTCCATATGAAGAGGACGGAATTGAAAGTTTTAGTGCAGAAGGTATTGGTCCAAAACCGTATGGTAGGGCCAATTTATAGACTTGTACAAATGGATCAAAATGGTTGTTTTAACCAGGAGGGAAAAATCTTGTTTTGAATTCATGGGTCAAAGGATGGATGTTTCTATACATGTTTTATGTTGTTAAACCTTAAAAATGACGACACGAGAGGTTTAAAAGATAAGAAAGTGATCGAGAGGTATCGGGGTGTGCTAAGTAAGAGTGAGGAGAGTGTATTTGTGTATGCAAGTGTGCAATGTCAAGATCGAAGTGTCAAAGGATAGATTGCCAAATTTGAGTGTCTACACTAGGAGAACTACATAGAGTTTGAGCCCTTGTTTGGGAAATGTAGTGTATCATTTGGTGAGAATAAACAAGGGGTTTAATCACCAAAGGAAATCCAACTCCACTATAAACCAATTTCTTTTATTATTTAATTCTTATTTGAGTGTTGTCATAAGAAAATAGAGTTTTCACTATTACAAGTGCATGCGTGAAGGTTTTGAAAGAAGCAAAAATGTAGGAAGCAATTACCATGAACACTAAAATTTGAACAAAATCACTATTGCATCATTATTTTCAAAAATAAATATATGTGGCTCTTGAACAATGAAATTAAGTATTTGTGGTATGAGTCCTTGCTAGTTCACTTTTACATAACTTGAATTGTCTTCTCATTTGACATTCTAGATGTTTGCTTATGTTTTAATGCCATATCATAGCTATCTCTAACCTTTTTCATTTTTAAAAAAATTCTAATCTTGGTCTAAGACTGTACATATTGGTCTTGACCATACCATGCTCCTAACCGAGATGCACAACCTTGGCCATTTTGGGGTTTGGGTCATTTATGCCCATTGGGTCTCTTCATCATCATTTTATCTTTCACATCTTATGTTTTTAGTTGGCTTTATGGGTCACTAAGATTCAAATTTCAAAGTGGTATACTCCTATATATATATATATATATATATATATATATATATATATATATATATAGATAAAATTTTGCCTTAAGCATTTATTATCTAGCAAGCACCTATCTATGTCCCATGTACTAAGCTAAAAAGCCAAAGTACAATCTTCATATTGCATATCATCATAGCATAGGAGGAATAATTCTATTTCACATATCTACACACAAGGGTTTCATGGGAGTAAATTAGTATATCCCCTATCATTGTGGAAACACAAGGGTAAAGCTAGTTTAATGGTTTATATTTCATGCACACTCACACAATGCACTAGGAGAACTATAGTGGGCCTAAAATATAGTGCATCACTTAATGACGACAAGGTTAGTCTGACTCAAACATTTGCATCTTTTATTTTTAGATCTAATGAGTGTTTAAGGTTCTTGTAGGAATCTAGGTTTTTTTTTCAGGTACATGTGTGAAAGATAAGGTTATATGTGAATCTAAACATAAAAAGTGTGATACATACAACAACAAAGTAACCTAGAAAAATCATGATCCCGTGATCTATTGATCTAAGATAGTAGAAAAAGTTGGCTTATAGAATTCATTCCTACATTCCTAACCATTCTCGAGCTTGACCATTCCTATAGTCCTAACAATTCATATAGTTCTGACATTGCAAGAATTTTATGAAGAAAAATTAATTTAGGTTCACTCAAAATCCTTCTTTCATCTCATATCCGACAAAGTGACACAACCTAAAAGTGATATGAAACAACTAAGTCACATGTTTAACATTACATGTTCTTTCAAATGCCTTATTAGCTTGACATGCTTGTAAATAGAATTTTTATTGCATATTTATAAATAGTTATATTATTCTACACCCTATAACATATAATTTTCAATCCTAATTAAATCAATTGAATTAATCTCTGTAATTAATTTACTGTTAACACATTTTGGTGACCTCGTCCATTTTTGAACCATTTACCTAGCTTAGGGTTTAGCTTGTCTATTTCATAGTTAGGGCCTTGTGATATAGTGTTCCCATGGCCACTATGAACAATAAGTTGTAATATTTGAATGAACCTCTCAATTTTTATGCAATACCTTCAAGAGTTCCTCTCCCATGCATGTGGTAGGTGTTTTACAATGGAAAGTACACACTTTTGACATTATAAAGTAAGGCTTATTGTGCTACAATTTATTCTAACACTATACATGGCAATGTTATATGACATAAAATATTCCAATCAGCCTTCCCTCATAATTTTGTCATGCCTAAGTTCACATTGTTTGATGGGACTTCCGATCCTTATCTACATCTCAAGTACTATAGGTCTACAACGACTTCTTATAGCAATGATAGGTTGATTTTAAAATCCTTCCCATGAAGTCTAATTAGCAATGCAATTTATTGGTTTACTCACCTTCCTAGTGGATCTATGAGCACATTATTATAACTTGAAGAAGAATTTATCGTTTGCTTTATCGACAATAAGGGTCCTAAAGTTACAATTAGCATTTTTCCTCTTTGCATTGAGGAAAAACCAAGCCAATTACTAATTATATACTACACTTTAAAACTAGTATGCAATAATTAATATACTAGCTTGTAGATTTAGAAATGCAATACATATTTTTATAGAGGCCTCATCTTCCCACTTAAGGAAAATTTTGTTTTATGACACATGTGATTCATTCATTGATCTTTGTTTGCATGTTATTGACCTTGAGAGTGATATTTTTCCCACACACACTTCTACACATTCTCATGATGTTATTCCTAATTCATCCACACACTCTACATATACTATTACATGTAATATACCTCTTATTTTGGATACAATTAAGGTGTCACACCACAAAAATACTTTATATCATGTTACATCTAAACCTATTATCACATGCTACAAGAGTTCTCTACTTCCTAGGTGAAAACCATTATACTTGATATTTTTCTTACTCTACTCAATAAGTGACTGATTTGGTTCCTCCAACTACACATCATCCTCCCCATTAATTGGAATATGTAAAAGGCCAACCTTTCTATAACTTCCATCGTATTAATGGGCACCATGATAATGATTGTTATGCACTAGATTAGAAACTTAAATGGATTGAAGACAAAGGAATTATATCTTTTGATATATGACATGCAAGTAGATCGCCTTCTCCTCTTTTTACGACATCAACATATGGAGACTCTAATCTTTGATGATGGTCCCTCATCGAAAATTTGGTTTTGTAACCTCTTCTAAAAGTTATACCTTCAAATGAGGCTCTCCATACTCAACTAGTAAAAAAGTTAAATTCAAATGGGTTATAAAGGAACAATGATTTGTCATGCAAGATACTAAAGTTAGTCATATATATTATGGTAATGACATAAAAACCATATGTTCAAATAGATAGTAATTAATGTGTAATCCCTAACAATGCATCTTGACAATCCATAAAGCGATTAGGCATCCTTTATTCGGTTATACCGTCATGACTTCTCAACTTGCGATCATCTACCTAAAATAGTTCCCTTCTTAACTAATTGAGAGCTTATAAGGATCACCCTTCTTTCTTAAGAAAAATTTTCCTCGCCACTCAATTTTCTCCCATGTACTTTTATGTTGGAACTTCTCTTATTTCTTTTACTTGCATTAGAAATTTTAGTACAAAATTCTATATTCATTCCTCATAATTTTATTCCACAATATTCAATCAACTATTGGTACTCAATGCAACTATTATAGTCAACACATACATCATATAAAACTCTACACTACTAAGATACATCAAAACAATATATACAACATCTAGAACTCATGATATCAAGAACCCCAACATACAAATGATACCATGAAACACACGCGCACAAGCACACACACACACACACACACACACACACACACACACACACACACACACAAAATATATATAAGGTAAAAGAGGGTTGATGGGTCCTCGCCTTTTCAATCAATATTAGAAAAAATTACGAACTTCAACTAGCTACAAATAAGCAATCTTTATGACAACTAGCTAAAAGATTTACAATACCCTCCAAACTACTACCCAAACCTTTGCCACGAGGAAATGTTATTAGATCTATGAAAACAAATGTATCATATTCAAAAACATGTAGACCACATATTCTTACCTAATTATGAAACTATCCCCTTATTCTACCCATTACTTATGGCCACAACCAAATCCAAAGCTACACATAATCACTTTTACATAAAACATATATCTATAGCCCTTCAAATTTATGACACTCCCTATCAAACATTCTTCATGTAGCATTCTTTATATCATGTATTTCAATAGATCTATCAAAGTGACCATCATATCATACCCCCAATAATAATTGTAGCCAAAATTCCCCATGTGACTCACCCATTACCCTCCTTCTCCTCACTTGAATGTCTTTTCCTTCCCCGCATCTCTTCATATTATGCCTTCATCCACTCTTTGTCCTTTCCTAGAGAACATCATCTCTTTAATCCTTTCTCCATCATATTGAACCACCCAAAATTACATTCATATACTCAAGGAATCAGGCTTGAGAAAAGAGGTAATACATGGAAAGCTTCCTTCTAGTGCTAGAGAACATTTCTATCATAACTCCGTTGACATCCCATTTTTATTACCTCAAAATATTCTTCAAGTAGTTTTTCATTGCAGATTTCCACCCTTGCCTCTTACTCTTTGGAGATGACAACGATATGACATTTTTTCCTAATTTTTTTGGGATACAAAATTTTTGGGAATCATTTGTCAATTTGGACCATGTGTAAAAGATTTAAGTTCCATCATATTTTCCTTCTCATCCATTTTCGAATGTTCCTGTTACTTCTCGAGAAATTGGTGTTTATGTAGCCAAATCTATAATCACTTCTTTATCCACTTCTATAGCCAAAATTTATTGATGGGATTCCTTAATTTTCATAGTTTCTTTTGGTTGGGGTTCTAGCTTTCTTTCAAAGGTCATGATTGAACATACAACCTCATATGTAGCTAATTTGTAAAGATGGGATTCCTCCATTTCCATAACTACTTCTAGTGGGATTTGCCATTCCTTCCAAGGTCTCAAGTGAGTGTGCCCCTTCCAGTTGGGTTGATTCATCCTTATGTAATATTTCTTGTGTTGATTTTACTTACTCCAATACTTTCACTTCCAACTTCTTTATTTTTTAGAGAGCTCTGCTTCCATATCGATCCTTCTACGTTGTGCTTAAAAGATGCAACACTAAAGGTATTAACTTTTTCAAGTTTCTCCCCTTAGCATCATTGTTGTGGTATTTGTGAATTATTGTATTCTTTTCCAAAATTGGCTTGTGCCTAAAAACCTTGTTAAATATGATTACAAAAATGTTGGATAGGAGTTGGCCCCAGGAACTTATGTCAACCAAGTTTTGTTGAATCTTATCAAGAGATTATTTTTATTTCCTAAACATTCATATTCAATTGGTTGAACCAATTCTTTCCTAATGATATTTAGAATTAAAAATTGAGGGAGAAATTTGCCAACATCCAGCTTAACCTGTATGTGTATGAAGGATACATCCTTCCCGAAGAACCGAGATCTAGTTTACAAAAAACACCAAAGCTTCACTAATTTTATAAAAATCTCCAATCACTAGATCTTGAAAAGGTAGAGAATATAGTCTAATCCAACACAACTTCAAACCGCCACCAAATTTTGGTTTCATAAAATTATGTCACCAATACTACACCAAGATATTTTCACCCTCAAAGTACCAATTTTGGGCTAAGACTCGGTCTTTAAGTTCAAGTCTAGAACTTGACCATGAACCAACCTTTAACCAAGTATTTAAGGTTAGCTAGTTAAAACCATGGTCAATTCTTTTTAACCTTGATTCTAAAAACCAACCTTTCCAAGACATCATGAGAGTTTCCTAAGAATGATAGGTCCAACAAAATCCTATATTCCTCACCCCCATTATTTTAGAGATCACTACTTGTTTGAGAGTAGTGTTAAAACAACCATATCTCCATCCCTAGATGAAAAATGCAAGATCTCTAGGTCTTATATATATATAGACACACACACCACACACATATATATACACACACACACACACACACACACACACACACACACACACACACACACACATATGCATATATACATATATACTTATATGTATATATGCATACATACATATACCTATCCCAAGTGGAGGTTGTGGCCTTCGTGTTAGCTCTTCTCAAATCTCATCTCACTCACTCAAGCACAATACATGTGGCAACTACCATAACTACGGGGTCAAATAAGTATACAAACTCCCTAACCACATCATTGAACTACTTTAACATGTCACCAAGTGGAACATTGTTGGGGATGTTCTTATTCAATGTCCTCACCGACGCATCCATGATCATCGTCCAATAAACATATACATATATAGGATAAAAATTCCTTAGCTACTACTCATTCAATATTTTATAAATTTATCAAAATTAATTCATTACACATTACACAATCACAAGATACTTATGTTGTGTAATGACCGTGACTATGTCATCATCTGGGACATCTCCCTCACCTACACCATCCCTTTATGTGAGTTGGGCCGTCCCTACTCTATCTCCTCATCCCAATGGTGCTCCACCTCTTGGGTCACCTATGATCATAGGAAATAACAATACCCATAAAGACTCTATGCACCATTGAGTATAAGTTATGATACATCTTGCATCATCCATGACACCTACAACCACTATTGGGTTCACCTTGTTGATCGATGGGGGTAATAATTGTCTTGGTGTCGAATCTCTTCGACTCCAATCTCTCAAAGTTGTGTGTGTCGATCTCCTCCACATGTATGATGTTAGTGGAACATCTCGTACCAAACCAAAATGGATCATTAAACACTCTCGGTGATATATATTATACCTCTACCTCCTTAAACACTCTACAAAGATTTATGTTATCCTCTACCTATCCTTTGAAATCCCTATAGAACCTCCATATAATTCCACTAGGGGTCAACATGTCTAATATGACACGATAAGATGTGGTGTCTAAGCCATGCCTCTTAGGTATCACCCACCATGAATTAAATATCTACAAATGGGTGTGATTATTCTTAGGACCTTTGATTGGCCGCACAACAAATATATGCTTATATGCCTATATATACAACAAATTCATTGTTGCCACACCACTACTATGGCTCTCTAGGGTAAACTTGTACAAATCCATGTATAAGTAGGCCAACATACTATGGCCCCAAACATATCTCACACCATCATCCTCTATTGAATGACATATATGCCACATCTAGTATGAAAATGACACCCCACCACCATCTTCTACCATAAAGGATGCTAATAACACTATAATGATTTTTGCAATAACAAAACGCTAGTTGTCATAATCAAACTTAAGAAAATGGCTAGGTTCTCGTAAGGATGCATGTACCTAACTGCACTCTACATACCACGCACATTTGTCGGTAAGACCCACACCCTCTCTCCCATAAGCGAATTCATAAAATAAAGTATAATTCCTCTAAGATCATCATAGTTGTCTCCCCTTTGGGAAGCCAAAATCACATGGATTCCTCTACCCACACAATACATTGATCAAAAATATATTTGGGGGAACCTCCCATAATATGGATACATATTGTAAGCTAGCTTTGGCTAGTATAACCCATCTATAATTATCTAGGTTTAGAGTAAGAAGGTGTCCATGTGACGACCAACACAAAACTCCCTTGGATGCACATCTCTCTACAATCACATATCATTTTAAAACATGTATTAGATCATCTATCATCGAGAATAACTTTAAAATAATCAAATGACATGATAATTATCTAAATTGGAAACTATATATCAATATCATTCATTGTTTACGATATTGGGTGAGGAATGTACAAATACAATCAAGATCGTATAACCTAGGTTCAAAACCATACGATTCGATCCAAACTAAAAAAATGTACCATTCGCTCATATATATGATGATGTTGTCAAATTTAAGAAATTTATCGATTTTACAAAATGGCTAAAAATCACTATTAATTTTAGATGAAATCACAAGTTTTCAACACTTACTAGCTCATCAACATTTGTTGCCTAAATGACATTTACTTCCCAAAAATCATAAATGTAAAAGCCTCTCCGGCGTAAATAACATCCTTTTTCTCTCGAGAGCACAAATCACTATCAACATAAGTAATAATGAAAGTAATATGTGACTTTTCTACCATAATTTTTATACTAAATGGTCCCCTTTGGGCATACAAGAACATATCCCAACCCACTTCTATCAGTGGTTAATGCCTCAAACTTCTAAATTCCATATCTTGGTCTAAATTAATCCAATTATTATTTCCCCTACCTATGTGTTAGTACACGATGATACTTTATTTGAACTCTATTTGGGTTTCATGATCCTCATTCTTAATAAAGCTATGTATACACTCTATTCTTATTTTGTTGCAATAAAGAATTTTCTAAGTCACTCTTTTCGAAGATTCAATACTCTTCTACATGTTATTCTATCCTATCAAGATTTGGCTTCTCTTCCGCAATTTCTACAACCCCTACACTATTACATCACACATAATCTCTATTTTACACATTCTACAAGATCAATACTACTATATCGAGAACTATCACTCATTCTTAGTTCCAATCTATGCTTCACACTTTATCTAAATGCACTTATTCTACTTGTTCACCGCTTCTAATTATCAACGCTCACAACAAATGAATCTTATTCTCATCACTCTATTCAATGTTGATGACACAAGTTCACATTTATATCAATAGTTCTTTTCATGTCAAGTTATTTTATTTTATTTTATCAACCCTTTATTTAATGTTGATGACATAAGTTCAAGTTTCTAGCAATCATTCCTTTTGTATCAAGTGATTTTTCTATTCTTAACCCTTTATCCAATGACGATAACATAAGATCAAATTTCTATCAATTGTTACTTTCCTCTCAATTAATTACATTTTTTGTTGCTTCTCAACACTCTAATCAATGATGATGACACACGTTCGAGTTTCTATCAATAGTTACTTTTTCCTCAAGTGATTCTATTTTATATCATCACTTTTGTTAAAAGAGGGGAAATTATATGGGATGGATATGGAAGGCCATCCTCTCCCTATAAAAATCAATTTGTAAATCTAAGGAACAAGTAGTCTAGTTTGGATGCAAAAATCCACTAAACATCAAATCACTAAGTTGTGGCTAGCTATGTAAGGGCATCCTCCTCTATTACAAATTTATATACAAGCTCAAGAAGAATGAATGGTTGAATTTGGAAACAGAGATCCACTTAACATTAAGTTAAATGTAAAAAATATATACACCTAAAATAATCCCATTTACTAGAACTATATCTTCATCACATCTAACCTTATAACTTCCCACAATATTCCTTTATCTTGATTAATATCCCTAGTTAACCATCTAATTATAACCTCTCATATTTTATGAATTTTATATTCCTATCTACCTATCTACACCTACCCTCCTATCATATCCTAAAAATCCTCTACCTAATCCCTGTTGGTGTGTGTGTTTGTCAAACCATCGTCCACATCACCTGGTGAGTCATCTCGCCTTACAGAGTCATAGGTCTTAGGAAGTCAAATGACAAGTGTCGATTTTGTCATAGAATCGACATTGTCATTTTTAACGTCAATGCGTCATAGAGTTACATTCCTTATTTGGAATTGTAACTCCTCTTCTAATGGCGTCATATGCGTCGGTCCCAACGTCATATGCGTCGGTGGCGTCATTGATTTTATTTCCATGTTTAGGCATGGGGGTTACACAACACCCCTATTTGTACTTCCTTTTTTTTATCTATGAGTATGAGCAAACCCATTCTTCCTACTTGCAATCTTCTTTCCATTGTTTTTGAATCTTGCGTATTGCGTTGGCTTGACATTACCATCGGAGTGCAACTTCGTTGTGGTGCATCACTTTTCGACATCAATTCTCGTGAATCCCTCTTTCATGGTATCAGAGCTACACGACTTGCCATCACACCAAAAGTTTGAGCTTTTGGTGTGACGACGATAAATCGTATGGTATCGAGCGGGTTTGGTAAACGTGCACTCTTCGTTTCTCAGTTGTTTATTACTTTTGGTTTCTTCTCATTTCCTCGAGTGCAAGTTTTTTTTTATTATCATTCTGGAATTATTGCTAACCTCGTATTGAGGTTTCAGCAGTTGTAAGTTAAGGTATTTGGTTGGTTTGCTTATTAGCTGAGTTCGTATTTGGATATTTCTAGATCTGTGGCTATTGTTTTACGGGTTGTTTGTGTGTTTCTTCTTGGTTGTGTTCAAATTCAGCGCTGCGAGGTAAAAGAAAAGCTCACTTTTTTGGCGTTGACTTTGTGATTACTTGGTTGGGATCGTTGTTTTTTCTTCACCGGTGTATACTCAGACTATTTCGAGCTTTTTCCTCATCGTTGTGGTTCATTGTTGTCTCGAAGTTACCTTTGCCTGGTCTCTCACGTTTTTGGGAGCCTACTCACATTTTTTCCTAGTCTCTCACGTTTTTGGGAGTCTACTCACATTTTTTCAAGCCTTCTTTGCATTCCCCAGCTTCAACATTCAACCTTCTGCGACTCATAACTACGTTTTCCCTTATCCTCGGTGTTTTCTTTCGGTTGGCTGTGTTTTTACTTGTTCCCACATTCAAACCTATTCCGGGCAATTTTTGACTGTCAGTGTTTTCTCCCTTCCATGTGTTTTGCAGACTTTGTCCTCAGTGTTTTTCTCTCCACTCCGTGTTTTCCCCTATGTTCCGGCATTTTTGTGGACTGTTAAGGGTTTTTTTGGACTGCTTCAGCGTTTTCTCCTTCAATTGGCATTTTTGCCTTTGTTCGGGCATTTTTTTGCCTTTGCTCGGCATTTCAGGCCGTTTCTACATTTTCCCAGCACGTGTGGATAGTTATAGTTCTTTTGTCAGGTAATATCTTTCCAAAAATACGTTTTTTTATTCACTTTTCTTAAAAAACGTGTTTGTATTCATTTTTCCTTATCACTTTTTTAAAAACGTTTTGTTTCATTACTTTTAAAAGGTATAAGGTAAAAACATTTCATTTTATTGGCATTGTAAAATTTGGTCCTTTGGCTTGTTGTATTTTTAACCTTTCGTTGAGTGCCAAAGACGAAGGGTGAGGTCCGGGATTGGCAGGTGGCTAATCCCCCCTTGCAATACAAACAAACCCTATCTCAAATTCTGTGTCGTTTCTAATGGGCATACATATGACACCTTTTACATGTGTTTAGGGTGCTTTTTTAATCCATTTGTAGGCTTATTGGCTTTTTCTCATCGATTCACGGGAAGTGGTTTTTGCTTATAACTTTTGACTCGTTGCTCGGTTTTGAGCACTTATTTAGTCAAAGTTGCATGCTTTTTCGCACTCTAGATGATGGGATCATTAGCTTTGTAAATGCACTAATTTTATAAAGTCTTTGCGTTCAGGGGTCTTTGTATTGCTTATTTCACTCATTTTTTCTTGAGCTTTATTCTATTCTTTTTTCTTATGGACTTGTGAGCGCATCCGCCACAGTTTTACGACAAAGGGATTCTTTCGTGTGACGTGAGATGTTGTTTCTCACAAATCTCTTTCTTCCCCCTCTTGCTTCTCTCTTTCTGTGCTTGCTTGTAGTGTCGATCTGTTGCGCCCTACGAACCTTGATTGTTGTCTCCACCATTGCGCGTTATTACGCTAATTGCAAGGTGAGTGACAAACTAAATTATAATCAATGCACTGAATTATAAAGTGCCACAAAAAGGGGGGGTTAATCTTGTGTTCCTTGGAGGCTCCTCTCATCATGGACATTGAATTTCATCGCTCCGTTGTTCAACTAGGACCAGGAAACTACCTACAATGGAAGAGTGGGATACTCGATCATTGTATTATGTACAATTTGTTACCACATCTTCTTGGGTTGGCACCTGAACCTATTGACCACATTCATCACCAAAATTGGTTGAACGAGAATGATATGGCATACGGGCTTCTTTGTCTTACTATACTAGGAGGACCTTCAACGTCGATTAGAATTCACCGAGTCTACACACAGAGCTTGGATCTTCATTCGGAATTTTCATGGAGACTTTGATCCTCCTTCATCTGGTTATGGATCTTCTGATGATCTTGCATCCATGGAGGAAAGTGAGTTCACCGATACTTTTTCTTACGAAGGGCCACCCACACATATTTCTGTGCATGCTCCTTCAGAACTTAGTATTGCTCCTATCATAGTTTCTAGTGACTCTCCTCCACAGGACTCTTCGGTTGAATTCTCCCCTGCACACCATGCTACCTTGGATCTTAGGTTTTCCCCATCACGAGCATCTACTGATTCTGTTGATTCTAGCCTGGAGATTCTTCCATCCCCTGTTGCTTCCAGAGACTTCGAGATTGCTTCTTCAAAGGGTTCTTATAATCCTCCACAACAGACATTGATTTCCTTGACTCAGACTTGGATGATATGCTCGAGGATACCAACATCACAGTGCAGCATCTTCTTCAACCTACTACCTCTTCCGAGATCAGAGTTGCCATCCCACCAGCTTCCACTGACTCTCCACCACAACAGGTTCATTTGCCCCTTCAGGGCTCTCTTGATGATATATCTATATTTGCAGACTCTCACCTTATGGAGATTGACAGGATTGTCACCGCTTCTCTTGATATATTATCTCCTTCTCATATTGGGCCACCTTTCGGCACTCTCCATGTTCCTCCTCCTTCTGATCATAGACCTTTGGTCCCTTCAGATTCATTAGGAGTCCATCAGAAATCATCTTCCTGGGGGAGCTGGATAGCGCTCCTTTTTTCTTCTTCTCCTCTTCTTCTTTCCAGAAAGATGTTGTTTGTACATGGGCACCTTATCAGGCCTTTAGTTGCGGGGCCCATTGACACATCTTTCTTAGTTGTCTAGGGGAGTCTTCTTTTTCTATTTTGGCTTACCTTGACCTCTTCCTCGGCTTCGATGAAGGGGGGTGTTGGTGTGTGTGACTGTCCAGTCATCGTCCACATCACCTAGGTGAGTCATCTCACCTTGCGGGAGTCATAGGTCTTAAGAAGTCAAATGAAAAGTGTCAGATTTTGTCATAGAATCTGACATTGTCATTTGCGTCAATGCGTCATAGGAGTTACATTCCTTATTTGGAATTGTAACTCCTCTTCTAGTGGCGTCATATGCGTCAATCCAACGTCATATGTGTCGGTGGCGTCATTGAGTTTCTTTCCATGTTTAGGCATGGGGTTACACAACACCCCTATTTGTACTTCCTTTTTTTCGATCTATGAGTATGAGCAGACCCATTCTTCTTACTTGCAATCTTCTTTCCATTGTTTTGAATCTTGCGTATTGCGTTGGCTTGATGTTACCATCGAGTGCAACTTCGTTGTGGTGCATCACTTTTCGACATCGGTTCTCGCGAATCCCTCTTTCAATCCCTTACCTAATCATCATTAAAATAATCTAATCAAATCTTGAATTCTCCGGGTTTAGAACCTTCCTATTCTACCACCTTATTCATGGAAATTATTTCCCCTCTAGAATCTTCCATCCTCACACTCATCCTCCACCCTCGATCTAAATCCAAGATGGATTCATCATAGCCATTGAATCCTTGACCCCTCAACTATAAATAAAGCAACAATCCTCCATGGAGAACAAGAAGTTAGGCAAACATTTAGAGAATCATACAAATCTCTTGTCAATCCATCAAGCCAATCAAGTCATCATCAAGGTTTCAAGCAAAGGTGCTACCAAAATTCATGCACAAAGTCCACTTTGAAGTAACCACAATTAATCATCTTTGAGAAAATAAAAAAATCAAAGGGAGGATACTCTTATTGGTAACCTATAGGTATATCTCTCCTTCCTTTTTAGCTTAATCTAAGTGTTTTCTTTTGAATCAGAGCAGAGATATTTGGTATAACATCAATGGTTTTCTAGAATGCTCTTATTTTCTTACACACAAATATGAAACTACATTTATTACAAGCATAGGGAAAAACACCTATTAAAATCTACAAGTTATCAATAGTGAAGTTACATACAATACACCCATATATATATAGTTGTAGACACTAAAATTTGGTAGCTTGTCCTTGTGCAATGCCAAGTTTGACCATGTTCCCTTACTAAGACAAATGTTCACAATCGAATCCAATATCCTCATCTTTCTAGCACTTCTACAACTTGTTTATATTTACACTCTACTTTGTTGTTAATTCTGAGAATATCTTTTGATCAAAGCAACATTAAACCTTTGATATTCAAGACATAAATTTTAGTTTTAAGTTTCATCTCTCTGGTTTGAAAATATATGGAAGGGTAAGGATGTAAGGTAAGGTCTTGGCTGACTTGTACGGTCCCACCCCTTCACACTCAATGATTATTATTTTAATTTCAAATTATTCTTTGGGTCGTTTCATCTTCCTAAGGTCAGCCTTATTAAAATATTTCACTTACAAAAGGCTATAAAAGCAAGTCAACGTCACTTTATAACTCACCTAACACTCTTACAAGCTACTATTGCAAATATCTTTCCAAAAGTACTCAAAGGGTTCCTAAATATACCCAAATCAATTACACATCATCTAGATCAATCCATACTATAAGTCTGAAGCACTCAACTAGGTCAAAGAGTCTAGCTTCCTCCATTTACAAGCATGCAAAGGTCATAGATCCATGTTTTAGCAAGAGCAAAGTCACTCCAAACATTGCACAAGGGTTTCAATCAACAAAGGGTTAGGTCACATAACTGAGGCACACCACATCTCACTACTACCACATTGGGTACATTCTATACTACACAATTAGTCTATTATCTTGTTGTTAAGATATGTGAGGGCACCCCTAGGGGGTTGGTTACATATTCACACTTACATATACACCTACGAGAACTACACGAGGCCTAATCCCGTAATGAGAGAATGTAGTGTAACACTTGGATTACTTTAGTATCTAGGATTATGACTGCCAAGGGTATTCTAGGATCACCACACACACATGTTTTCTCCTTTTTTAATACTCTAATGAACGGTTCTACATGTTGTTAGGGTTTTTACTTTGTTGTAGGTGATTATATGCCATCCCAAAGCTTTGTGAGAAAGAGCGACATATAAAAAATATCATTACTAAACAAGTTAAGCACATGGAAGGCTATAGGTACAAACTATCAAAGTGTCCAAGACCATATAGTTCCAGGTCGGGACCGTCTGAGATCAATTATGGACCATACATAAGTTGTACAACCTTACCCTTGTTTGGTTTTTAGTTCCAGAACATTCACCGAAGTATCTAAAGTTTCAAATCAACTTGTTCCGCTATCTTGAACACCTATATCATCCCTAATGTCATGTATGGTGAAGTATATCCCTCCTCTCATGTATTTGAGAAAGTACTTATTATTTATCAATTGTTACATGTATGAATTTATTATTCTAATTATGAATGATTAATATTAGAAGTTAAGTAGATTAAAATAGTATACCCATTATAAACCCTTATATTATCTTTAGTGTTGTGTAATATCCATAACATAAATTTGATGAGGGTGTAAACATTTCGTGAACCTAACTCCTGAATCAAATTTATTGCTCAAAACCTCATGGCTCTATGGTTTCATCATCTCATCTTACGATCCTCTCTTTTACATCATTATGCCTCTCCCTTTAAATGTTTTATGTTCATCATTACCTACCCAAGACCCCATTTCCTCATTTCAAATGGGTTATCATCCCTCTCATAAGGTCCATGCCCTACCTCACCTAGCAAAGGGGGTTCATATGATGGTTCTACGTGTTGCGTGATTGATGTGGCTCCTACCCATGTTGATGTACAAGTTAAATATAGTCCTCCTACTTAGAAACATCCATCTTGATTTTCCCACCCCATGACTCATGAAGTTAATGTTGTCACAACTCGACATACTAAGCAACTTGTTAAGAAAACTAAGCCTTGCCTCCATTGTCATGGCTCTAGTTGCTAAGCCTAATACTCCATCTAAATGGTTTGACATATTATATTGAATATGTAATTATTTACACCATTTTTAATAATTGATGATATTTATATGTTATGGAATGCACAACAATAAAAAGGAATGTAAGGTTTGAAACTAGGAGTATTTTGAATAATAACTTCCAACATTAGTTATGCAATACCATAATAGTGTATTGGTACTTACAATTAGTGATTACAATATGTTACAAACTAGAAAACACAAGAGAGAAGATGTACTTAGCTACACATGATTGTATATGAGAGATCTAGATACACCAATCAAGAATCTGGGAGCACGAGACCAAGATGCTTCATTAATAAATCTACAATTGGAAGATGACTTAGTTTAAGACCATACAAGTTTGTCGCGAATGATTATATGGTCTAGACTTATTGTATGGTCTTGGACATGCTTAGTGTGGGATTTTACAATAGTTATGTCATTTAATGACATGGAAATGTGTTTTGTTGTTAAACCTTAAGTGTCACACAATCTTGAAACCATATATAATCAGTTGAATCAACCTCAAACCATAACCATGGGTTGGAGACCCTACAAGAAGGTTAGTGTTTGGCTTAAAGTGCAATCCACACACCAATGCATTATCACTACTTCAAAGAGGCTTGAAACTACACATAGTTCTTCACCTAACATGTAACATCTATATGAATGTAACTAGTTAGCAACTTGAACCACTTTGAACATACTTGTGAGGATTGTGCTCTTTCCAAGACTTTGAAGTAGGCATTTAGGTGTGCTTAGAAGTGAGTGAAGTTAAACTCCTTGACTTGGTTGAGCACTTTAGAACCGTAGTAGTTGTTTCCTAAATAGATGTGTATTGGTTTTAAGAAGATTTAGGGAGCATTGAGTGCTTTTTGTATGTATTACAATGAGAGTGTGAAGTGATTTTTGTTATATGCTTATCATGTGAGTGATTGAGGTGATGTTAACTTGCTTATATAGGGTTATGAAGGTAAATTATTATGATACGGCCGACCCATGAAGATGAAAATACCCAACAAATTTTATTGCATTGAAAACAACATTTGAAGATGTTTCGGTCCGAGACCATACAAGTCAACCAAGATTGGATGCCACATCATGACCTTACTTGTATGTTTTTATACAAGGCAAAGGTGAATGAAATCTAGAAGTTGCACCATGATGGTCAGAGGTTAAGCATTGATTTTATGGATTTGTATTCAAAATTTGTTGGCACATCACCGGTGTAGGAATAAACAAGTTGGGAGAGAGATAACAAGATCTCCCAGTCGAGATACTATGTATGTGTTTTCCTTCGCCAAGAAGAACAATTAGGACTAGCAATGTCAAAATGATAAATTACCAAATTTGAGTGTCTATAATAATACACCCACTAAATTATCTCTTCTCGAATTACTACAAAAGAAACTCATCTACAAGGACATCTTATATGAAATTTTACAATATGTTAGATTATCATCTACAAAATTAGCCTACTAAAATGATAATAGGGAGGAGAGTCATGCCCCCTTTACCCTATTATTTTTAACCAAAATTAGTCTTCGAAGTGGAGAAGGAGTGCAATATTTATGCCCCATTGTAAATCATTGAGTATGCCAATTGAGTTTGAAATTTTATTAAAAACATGTATCTATAAGTGGAAATCTAAAATTATAGAAAACTTTGGTGTTATTTTCCCTAGGGAAAAAACATGTGATAGGGTTAGTAACATATGTATGGTCTTGTAGACACTAATTTTATGAATTCACGTCTTGTAACAATACAAATTATATAATGCCTTTGCACTAGTCCAACTTAGTCAATCATGTTATCCCTAGCTATATCCCATTCATTCTTGCTTGCACACATAACTCATTTGATCACACAATTGTAATATTAGTCCATAGAATAAGGAAAAACCCTCATGCATTATAATTGAAGTTTTCAAAACACTCACACATGCATCCCATACCGAGTGCCCGAATGGGCCATAGTGTTTATATGCTTATCACCCTTCCCATCTACTTTGGTCCCTTTGCCTCCAACAACAATTTTCCTAATTCAAATTCCCTTAGGGCACTTATAGTCGACCTTATATGATAATGGAGGGAAAATTTTCTCCCATTTTGAGGACAAAAGGAATTGTTCTTTGTTTTTCCATATTCCTTCAATTTTAAAGGAAACATCATTTTGTTGATCTTCCTTCATCCATTATTAAAAGGATTTTTATTTTTACCGAAGAGATCAAACCTTTTCTTATTCCCATTTTGTATGAGAAGGGATAATGTTGAAACTTGTTTTGATGAACATTTGAAAAGTGTTATCTTTGTTTTTTACTCGACACTTCCTTGAATGCTAAGATGGTAGAGTTTTGTTTATTCTTGAATAAAGTGAAACAAGATCATTTTGTAAAATAGATTACTTCCTCTTCTTCAAGATGTAAGAGTTTAACAATGATATCTCGATTACTGAATAAAGTGAATGCTAATAACAAATTTTGAAATAAAATGATTATCCTGAAAAGGATTTTAAGAGTTTGATTTTTACTCAACCCTTAATAAATTGAATGTTAATATGAAGAGTCATAACCTTTGTAAATTATTCCCACCATTTTGAATACTAAGAAGGATAAGTTTAGAAACTTGTTTTGATGTGCTCAACATTTGGAAAAGTGAATGCTAAGATGGATCGAATTTAGAAATGAATTATTGATTACTCGACCCTTAACAAAGTGAATACTAAGATGGTAGAGTTTTGAAAAATATAATCCCTTAAAAAGTAATCCTAAGATGGGATATACTTAATAAAGTGAATTGATAAGATAAGCAAATTTTGACCCAATAAAATTTGACATTATTTTTCCTTATATAAAGTGTATCTAAATTTGAATATTTGAAGATGTAATCCGAAAACGAGATGTTTTTATCACTTTAAAGTGAATTTTTTATCGATTCTTAACCACAAATTGATTAAATTCTGATTATTTTGCATCCATATAAGTGAAAACTTGCTAAAAATAATAATAAGAGTTTGAAAATGAGATTGGTTACTCAACCCTTAATAAATTGAATGTTAATATGGAGAAGTTAAACAATGATGATAAATTACTCAACCCTTAACAAGTGAATACTAAGATGGAAGAGTTTAGAAATGAAATTGGTTAAAACACATTCTGAACCCTTTTCATGTTTACAAAGTGAATGCTAAGATGGAAGAATTTAGAAATGAAGATCGTGTTTACTCAACCCTTAACAAAGTGAATGCAAAGATGGAAGAGTTTATCAAAAAGATCAAACCTTATATCGGTTGAATCGTCTCATAATTCTCTACATTTCATCTTTTTACTCCAAGTGCCCAATCTGAGTGTACGGCCTTCAAAAATGGAGTTCTCTGCAAGCTGGTCCTTAAGCTCTTTACACAGACCTGACTCCCTATTCAAATGCAATATAACTCCTTTTATATTGTTTCTCAACAAGTGGCGTGGCGGTCAAAAGCCTTATCTTTTTGCATGGAGGTCACGGTTCAAATCCCCCCCATATCTCCTCTTCCTTCTCCTTAGGCGCCTTTTAAGAGTTTTATCCCACATTGAGCGCTTGGGAGCATATCTCATGGTTTAAAATAGGTGAAGAGGGCGCATTTAAAGTGGCAAGTAAGCCACCTAAGCCTATATAATAGGCGCTTTGACCTTGGGGCGCATTGGGTGGCGCATAGCATTTATTTTAGGCGCCTAAATCCCTAAAAAGGTGGACAGTACCATATATGGCGTGGGTAAATTAATGTATGCTTGGACAGTTTGGGAAATGTAATATATTTTTTTGGATATAATTTGACCCATGTAAATAATTAACACTTGGTCAAATATATATATTCCACTTGTCGTCTCCTGATAGGCAAATCGAGCGAAATCGACGAGTGTTGGCAAGCCACGTGTCACGGTGCGATTGGTCCAAATATTGACATTATTTTTACTCCTCGAATCGAACTTTGACCGAACATATCTAGAGCTCCCGATGTCCGTTTTTCGCGTTCTCATCTTGGAAAGCTCTAATTCTTGAAATTTAGGGATGTTTATGTAACTTTAAAAAATGATCCCCTTCATTTATTTAGGATAAAATAGAGAGTATATATCATGGTTATTTCTTTAGAATTCATTGTTATATTTTTGTTAGCTATTTCTAATGATTATTGGGAAAAAGATGTCAATTTGTGCATATGCAGTCCATACTTTGCTATAATTGTTGAATAAGGCATTTTGAGCACTAAGCACCAACTACAACCAACCTTGGAGGATCTTCAAAATCTCTCATATCATCTCCAGAGATTGTTATTTCATCATTGCATTAGCTCCAGAGGTTCTTTCACTAGCTCCAAAATGTTCAGTAGTTCTATGAGTGGCTCCTTAAGCATATGTTTGGGAAATAGTGAAAAATAGTCATCAAGAATATACCCAAACCCAAATTTGATTGCATATTCATATTCCTCTCAAAAAATTATGCAAGTTAAAAAAATCATCTTGATTCGAGTTCATATGCAAAAGTTATAGCCATTTTAAGAATGCTTTGGAGTCTTCCTAGAATGCTCCAAATTGCTTTGGAGTCTTTTTGAATGCTTTAGAGTCTCTTTGAGAATGCTTCAAAGTTGATTATTATAGCTTCAAAGTTGGATATTAGAGCTCTGAGGATGAATACTAGAGTTACGAGATGAGCATAATTCCAAGGGTGGCATTGTTATCTATTTTTGGAAGTCATTCTAAAAATAGATATTTCTATAAGTGTTTTATTATTTGTAAAATAAAGGAGAATCAATATTCATTTTGATTCTCAAACAATAAAGTAATAGAGTTAGATTGTTAGTTGGAGTTAGATAAGCTCTCTCCATATTTTGTGGAGATTGATGCTTTTTGGATAGATTGAAATCATAGTTGATAAGATTTGATAGAGATGTATGCCTTAAAACAAGGATTTGGTTGGAAGCATGAAATTATAAATGCAACCTTCCACACCAAAGAATGTAATCTCCATTTTTTTGATCAATTCTAAGACTCCATTATGTCCATTTGTAAATAGTTTTGATTAAAATCCTCTTCTAAGGAATGAGTTGGCCACTCATTCCAAGGAAGATGGATATGTATATTTATGTTTATTTTTATTTTGTAATTATTTTTGTTGTCTTTTATGTGCATAATGTAATTACTCTTTTATTGTATAGTTTGTTGTGAGCCTACAGGTGTTTTATGTGTTTATTTTCAATTCAACAATTTACTTTTCTATAGTGTGTTTAAATTTCCTACAATGTGTGATTTTCCTTCATGCAAGCATGTTTCCTTTCATATAAGTGTTTTTCATTCCTACAAGTGTGATTTTATATTTCTATAAGTGTGGATTTTGGTAGAAGGGACCATCAACAAATATCTTCCTCCTTTTGCATACTGACCTTCGACATCATCCCTAAATTGACATTCTTTAATGAAGAGGATTAACGACCCTCATTAGCTTGACCCTTAACAAAGTGAATGCTAAGATGGAAGATACTTAAGAATGAAATTGATTGTGTATGATAAGAGTGTGGAACAAAAACTTAATAACACATAAAGTAGATGAGAATAATATTGTTTAAGGAAGGCCTCTAAGCTTAAGTTGGCTTGGTCAAGTGGGGCTTCCTATAAAAATCGTTCTCTCCTAAGTACCAATAAATACTCAAGCAAGTGTAGTAACTATTTATAGTCACCAAATTTACTTTACCCCTCTTGATACAATAAGCTAGATTTTATTCGCTCAAAGGATCAAACCAGGGCCACCACTATGGATAGTTTTGGCTCTAATTCTCACAAAGGTGTACTAGTCAAGTGGTGGGGATCCCGTTTTGTTGTTCAGTTCACTCAAGGTGCCAACTACTTTGGGATTCTTATGGGATTCTTGTGGTACTCCTCCCAATAATTTTCTGGCCCCTAACCATGCACTTCCCACAATTACAATGGATTAAGGAATAAACCCATCTCTGAAAATTTAATTAAGAGAGTTTTATAAAGTTTAATAAAAGGGTGATAAAGTTTGCTTGAATCTACGAGAAAGGAAACCTACAATTAATAGTTTAAATGCAAAAAAATCTTCATAAAGATGGTCCTACAAGGAACAATTTAATAGTTTTCCTGAGAAGAAAACATGAGATAAAACACAAAGACAAATTCACATTTTCGATTTTCAAGATCACTTAGAAAAGTGTAAGAAAAGAGTGTACATGGGAGTTTATCACGAGGAGAGTTAAATAATAAATTAAGAGAAAAATAAACACTTAAATGGATTAATTATAACAAACCTACAAGAAAAGGATTAAAATAGATCTAAAACAATGGTTAGAACAAAGTTAATTTCATGGAGAAAATAGAAGTTAGAAAAACATAGTGACAAAATGCTAGCACATACAATGAGACGCTAGCACACAAAATAGGGTGTGCTAGCGCGATAGGAGATGCTAGCATGTGAAGGTGAATGCATATGCGTAATAAAGGAAATTATCTCAACATAGGACAAAAATCCGCTTAATGCTAGTGTATACAGTCTTACGCTAACATGTGTATAGATACACTAGCGCATGCAAGGTACAAAAGGGAAAAGTAGATAACTACGCTAGCGCGTAGAGTGCTACGCTAGCACATGCAAAGTTACGCTACCATGTGAAGTGTTATGCTAGTGCACTTCATGAGTGATGCTAACATACATAGTAGTACGCTAGCGTAAAATCCTTGTAGGTGGTCAAATTTTGATGATTAGTAAGGTAGTTTTAATTTTTTATGATTATTCTTGGTTTTATCTATCAAACACTCTCAATTTTGGAAAATAGGTTTGAAATAACACGAAAATACACAAGTGAAGTTAGTTTAATGAAAAAATATATAAATAATAGAAAAAGGTGTGGGGAGTCCCACTGGGTGTGCCAGAAATGTATACAAGGAAAAACTCAGCAAAGTGAAAGACAAGCAAATAAACAACAAAAACCTTTCTCCAAGCTTCTCTTGCAACCTCAATGATGAAATTGCTGAAGTGCACACACACTTGTTGAATTTCTTATGGTTGTTGGATTATGGATGCTCTAAATTGATCTCCAAATGAAGGAATGATGTTATGAGAAAGATTGGACATGATGATGCATTCGAATGGAAAATGAGCAGAGGTTGGTTGCAATTGCACAAAGATTCCAGTGATCGTTTGTGAAGGATATGGTCTATTATTTATAATTGAAGGAGAGGCCATGGAGTGGTTGAAGGTTCATAATGAGATCATGAATGCATATTCTTAAAATAACATTGGAGGAGGTTATAAAAATTGAATGGATTGAATATCCATTGAGGGGCAATAAATTTTCAGTTGGCAATAAGTTTGTATTCGGAAGGTGGTTGTACGTGCAACTTTGTTGCTTCCACCTTTGTAGGATTCTAGAAGTGAAGTTGAGTGGGGTGACTAGGATAGTGAAGTGGAGCTTAAGTGGAGGATGAGTAGGTAATTAACCATTTAATTAAATAAATATTTAATTAAATTAACCAAGGACCATAGGAGTATAGTTTGAGTGTAATTAGAATTAATTTAATTAATTC
This sequence comes from Taxus wallichiana var. yunnanensis, assembly GCA_018340775.1. Classification (NCBI taxonomy): domain Eukaryota; kingdom Viridiplantae; phylum Streptophyta; class Pinopsida; order Cupressales; family Taxaceae; genus Taxus; species Taxus wallichiana. Next base: position 122,228,894 of record CM031238.1, read on the forward strand.
TAAAGGAATGTGAATTAGCATATTATGCAAATGATATAGATAACTAAAAATAGGTTAGAAACATGTATGTATTTTTATGGTGTTTATGGGTACACATCCCGACCAAAAAACATAACTGGAACAAAGACAAATTCATTGTGTGTAAGCAAACACACACATAACAAACAAAAGATAAAAGTAAAACAAACCCAAGATACACTGTAAAAGTATGCACCATGGCTATGAGGAAGCCAAGATGATAAAAAAATACATGTAATTAATCCAAAAAGAATAACAACAATGCAACACAACTTGAAAAGAAGACAATTAACTATGCCCCTAATGTGTGCCGAATGATGATGAAGTAGATGTAAATGCCCCATGTAATAACGTTGAAATGCCAGGGGATAGGATTAGACTGAAGAGCAGAGTAACTACTCCTCATGACACTTTTGTTAGATCCTCATTGAATATTAATATGAGATTTAAAAAGGTTCATTGCCCCCAAGTAAGGACGCTGAAATGCATGGGAGGGAATGAGAGCTAAAATTGCCTCAAATAAGGATACATGTGAGGGAAATAATTGAGTTGACTTGCCCCAAACAAAGGTGCTTGACATGCAAGGGGAAGTTTATTTATCGTGATAGTCATAAGATGGTTGAAATGATCACTAGGGTAGGAGTTAAATGTTTGATTTGATCAAGTTGTGTTTGATTTGTTGAAATTATTGATGGATTTGCAAAATTTTAGGGTTTTTTTTTTTTTTGATATATGTGATTTTGTGATTTTGACGATTTTTATTTTTTTAGATTTTTGGAGTCTCGGACTCAAGAAAGAGGGTATGGTCGGAGTAAATGAAAGTGGCATGGTAGGGAATGCCGAATGTGCCATGAAAAAGCATTTGAATGCCCAAATGGGTTCAAATTATTTTATTGGAGTGCCCCCATGAGGGTGTGGGCATCATGACAGAGGTAGACATTCGTGTGATAAGAGAGGAAATAAGTCATGGACAAATTTATAGAGGAAAGATGAATAAAAGGAATGGTTTTGGTCATGGAGGCCAAAAATAAGAGAAATTAGGTTTTTAGGGTATAAATAGATGGGTGGGAGGGGGAGCAAACATCATGACTCATTTGTGCTATTAGACTTATTTTGCTATTTGAGTGATATTTAAGCTTTGATTTATGAGAGAGATGGCTCAACGAGTGCAGCAAAAATATCATGTAGACTCTATTCGAGAGTTCGGATGGAGCCTAGATAAGGGTGCCACAATATATAGCAGAAAAAAACTTTTTGATGCATTTAATGCTAGTTAAGTCTAGGAAGAAATTGAATTTGAATGTTAGCACATGCACTTAGGTGCACTAGTTTAGCTCAAGAAATATGCTAGCGTACGAGTGTACGCACTGTTGTTCAACTAAGGGCATGGGTGTAATGAGAGAATTGCACTAGAATATTAAACATCTTAGTGTCAAGGTGAAGGCATGAGCATCTAATTGGGTGCATTAATGTAGATGCGGTAGCGTTAAATTGGGCGTGCTAGTGTGAATGCGCTAGTGTTACAGTGTATGTGCTAGCATATAAGTACATGCACTAGCATATCAATAAGTGTGTTAGTGTCATTAGGTGATTTTCATAAGAATTTTTAGAGGTTAAAATATAAGAAAGATGATCTTATAATGTTTTTGGATGATTTTCACGAGAGACCATTATCATTGGACATGCGAGAGCATCACAGCATTTATCATGATCGCTCCATAGAGATTCACATGTAGTCGGCGAGACAGGTTGGTCACACTTCTTTGGAGGCAACAAGGCTGATGTATATTGCATAACTGTCACATATTATACTAGACCATTGTTTATTGACCACATTAGCCGAGTGACAACATAGTGAGAGTCAAAATTTCAGGTTTCAATGACGAGATGACAGTGATGGTAGAGGATGTGCATTGGATCCTTTAGGTGTCGATACAAGGTAAACAGTGTAGTGGAATGGGAATCCCGGTAGATACTAAGATGCATATGGGACCTATTTAAAATGGAATATATTCCCGAGAGAGGGTATGGATGTGTACTTATATGAGTGCATGGATGATGCGATGGTAATACAATTGCCTATATACCTAATCGCTCTTATCAACTTATTATTTATTGCACGATAAGACCGGATTCCATTTTCAATTGGGCACGATTAACGCGTTGTTGTGAAGCTCACAGAAAGTGAGGTGTTTTCTTGGGGACAATGTATCTTATCCCATTTATACAGGGATTTACACTTGATATCCTATAGGGAGCATAAATGTCTGAGTCTAGCTACACTACTACATATATGGTCCTAAGACCACATAGCGATTGGACGACCATTGGGCATCTTACGTGTTAGACAGCTAGATGATCCCTCATCATTTAGATGGGAGATAATGGGTACTGGCCAGAGAGGCCATATGAGTGATATATCATTTTATAGACGAGCATTCGATGATTTATATTCATAGATGGTGACCTGGAGGCAATATCGACTATATTAGTGGGTGACAAATGTTTTAGAGCTATCCAAAACCGAGGTGGATCACTTCATTGAAGGCATTTGTGAACACATACTAGATATATACATGACAGATCATGTCAAAGTAGAGTTTGGAGTGGTGTAGGATATACTTGGTAGTGAGTAGTGGTATGTGCGTGTTCACGTGAAAAATTTTAATTTGGTCCACGAATAAGGGAGAGAGCTATCGGGAAAACTTCTTTGGAGTTATTTCATAGTCATGGGATTCACGAGAACATATCATTGATCTAAGGGTAACGTTGTAGTACGTAATATGGTATGCAACAGTTATGCCCAGGTAGATTACTATTCCACATGAAACTCTAACATCATGGATAACCATAACAACTATGGAAGGGACACATAGAGGAGCCAGGGTAGATTGGGTCAGGATGAGGCTAAGGCTCGATTATAGACATAGGGATAGGGTCGGGGGTTAGGCATAAGCATAACCACAGATTATGGTGGCACATGGGCCATAGATATAGGTTGTATAAGGGCCACAAATTTAGGTTGCATAGGGGCCACAAATTCAGGTTACACCGGGGCCATATGTACAAATACAAATGCCTCAACAAATTCCAATATAGGTGTCGTAACAAATTTTGGCATAGGTGTAGTATAACCACATGTGACATTAGTGCATATTCTAGTGTTGCATATGTAGGTACCATTTTAGGTACCTTTACTGAGCTCAAGGCGGGACATGGTCCATAGATTCCCTTATAGATGCGGTGCCATTTTAAGCACCGATACGACAGATGCCATTGTTTTCATCTAGACCACTAGTCCAGGAGGAGGAGCTAAAGGCAAAGGGGGAGATGGAGATGGAGGTAGTGATGTATGGGGAGAAATAAGAGGACATGTTGTGGCATAAAAGTACATAAGTGTAGCCACATACACATATATGAGCCCCATATGCATCATTTGAGCTATCAAAAGCAATGTTATAGTTTGAGAGGGATGCTTATATTATATGAGGAGATATAGAACTTATCATTATAAAAACCTTGCAGAGGTAGTTAGATCATAAGATTGCTTTGAGAAAGATAACATGAGACAATAAATGTGCAGACAAAAAATCCATGCACTTGGGTACATTTCTAGGTCCTAAAGCATACTAATATATACCTGATTTATAAGAAAGAAAACTAGTGGTTAACACCTTATTTTGGCCTCTTTGTTTTATCTCTTGCCTTATTTTTGGTCTCACACATCTTACATCCCTACCAAAACTTAACTTATTTATCTTTTATGGCCCCAGACACTAGTGCCCAATTAGGACACTATCACCTGGTGCCCTGTCCCTCCTAGGTCTCCTAACCCTCTCTTATCATTTCTCACTCTTTTGGGCCTCTTTTACCTTTTGGTCATCTTTTACACTTTTGGGTTGGCGGTCGGTGTTCGAGTTGTCAATTACAAAATTCAAACAAGGGAATCATATATATACTTAGTTACTTCTCAAAAATCGGGGCCAAGCACTAAGCATTATCTACTATCACCTAAGCTTGCATCCAAAGGCACAAAGAGCATTTCAAAGCATTCATCTAGCACATCTATACAAGAGACAAAGACTTCATACACAACATAGGAGGAGGTTCTTTTTATTCCATCACACACATTTACATACTTGGAGCATTCTAGATCTAGACTGCTATCTTAGTGTAACTTACAAAGGGAAAATTAGGTCATCATTACACACACATTCACACAGAACTACATGGAGTCTGAGATGTAGTGCAACTCTTGGTCATAAGATCACTCTTTGAGTTACCACCGGGGTCATTCCAACTCCCCATTCCACAATTTATTTATTAGGTTTGATGTGGTTTGTGGGTATGTGCAACTAGGTATCAATCTTACAAGTTATAGGTGCGAACAATGACATTGGAACAAATCCGAGAGAGAGACAAACAAAATCAACAATGAAGCTAATCCTACATAGAAAAGATCAAAACTTGAGCATCTGGGTGGACACTAGCACCCAAATTCAGTCACTAGTGCCAAGATGCTCTTGTCCTTCCATGGGCGCTTCTATCCTACACATCTCTCGAGTTCCGAATCTTCAATGCCTTGACAACACTCTTCCCATTCTATTTCAGTACTTCCTCAACACAAACAACTTCCAGTCACTCGTCGAAATCAGCTAAGTCATCTTATCTCCTTCTCTTGCTTAGGGTTTCATATTATTGCATGCTTGTTGCTTATCCATTTACTATATATTATCATTGTATATCATTCATTACAATAGTTACTCTAAAATTAGATTTAATTCAAATTTAATTAAATCAAGATGCACGAGAGAGAATACAGAGAGAGAGATCAAATTTCTAGACATGTTCAACATTTGACTATAGAGAGAGATGTTACACGTCGCATGGTGAAGGTAGGAGGGATGGGTGATGTCATGCAGGACATTATTTCCATATCACAGGAGATGGGGTATTATCGTGTGCCTAAACGAGGAAACTATTTTGGTGGATCGAGACCCCAAATTATAGTCAACGAGAAAGTAACATATCAATGAGGTCCAGCGAGATCACAAAAGCCATTGAGATCATTTAGATCAGTGCAGATGTCACCACTGAGAGGTGGAGAGGATAGACTAGGTAGTCCCAGTGTGGAAGAGAGTCACCCTTGACTCATTACATGAGATTTTGTATATGCCTCATGATGAAGGCACATTTTTGTAGATTGGTGCCCTTCATGGCATGTTGATATGTATGCAACATTTTTGGATATAGTACACATGGACATTTTTGGATCATATAGAATTTATTTATGATAGATATTATGATATGATTTATATGTTGATGATTATTTTTATTTTTTATTTAATGTAGTTGTGATATATGGTTATATGTTGGTATTGATTAAAGTAGATGTTGATGTTGATGTGAGTTATCATGGATATATGATAATTATAGATATATGATTATGTTATATGTGTGATGATGGTAATAAAGTACTTTCAGCTTAGGAAAAATATAAAGAAATTCAAAAAAACCCAATTAGACACAATAAAGGAAAATACACCATGGCTATTAATAAACCAAGATGATAACATAATAATTGTAATTGGTTTAAAAACACAAAATAAATACGTCAAATAAACCCAATACGAACAAGAATTGATACCAAAGTTATATATAAACTAGGATGTTAATAATTTACCTACAATTAGTCCATGATAAAGATAAACAAAGCACAACAAACCCTATATACACAGAAAGTTAACAAACACCTGATTAAAAATAAGTCAAGATGTGTACAAAAGTCATGTAATATGTCCTAAAAGAAAAATGGAGATATAACCTAAAAACAAGCCCAAACTACAAAGCAAAATGAGCCAAGATAACAAGTTACTGAACAATTACAAAAATTACAACGAGCCAAGAAAACACCAAGGCTAACAATGAGCCTAGTTATCTTACTACTTGCAATTGGTCAAAAATATGTACGAGAAAGAAAAACAATCCCTTCATATACAATAACATACACAAGGCTAGATACAAAAAATAAAATGCTAACAAGATAACTTAAATTGATTCAATATATAACAACAATGTAATACAATCATGCAATATCAAAATCTAACTACACCCCTAATGTGTTCCACAATGAAGAATAGGCAGATGCGAATGCCCCTAGGCAACGATATATGCAAGGGGATTGGATTAGACTAAAGAGAAGAGTAACTACTCCTCATAACACTCTTATTGGATCTTATTAAAGGTCGATCGAAATTAAATTGGGTCGAGTTTTCTAGGAAGGACACTAAAATACAAGGAGGAAAACTTAAGATTTGAATTTTCCCTACGCGTAGGGCTTGATTGATTATCTCACTCACAAGAAATGATGATATAAGGATTAAGAAAAGTTGAGAATCGTAGTATAATATGGAACAATTATTAGGATTGTAGTCAAATGGAAATATTATTTTAATTATGATGACATTCGCTAAGTTTTTGTGAAACATTTTCTGAATGTTTATGTTGTTTTCTTTTTTATTGTTTTGATTTTTTTGGATTATGAAAGTTTTATATTGTTTTTTATTTTTGATTTATATAAATTTTGATTTTTTTGAAAGGTTTGTGCACATGCCAAAAAAGAAGGAAAGGTGTCCCCAAAACCATATCAAACATGGTACTAAAAAATAAGCCCAATGGAACTAAGGGATCTGACAAACGGAAGTGTGCAAACATGATATGGTGAAGCATGGGATTCACAACCTAACTAGGAGGAACATGTGACACAAGGTGGTTTGGAACAACATAACAAGTGGAACAAAATGAAGGGATGAAACAAGTGGTTTGCATTGTCATACCCCCAACACTAGGGATACTCGTAGACGATTCAAGAGTAGATTTTTTTTAGATGAACTGTATTCATGGGATTATTAAGCTCTTTGCCATCTTCTTTGGATAGTCTATATGCTCCAAATCCAAACTTATCGGTTAAATTGTACGGTCCCAAAAAAATTTGGTTCAAACTTGCCTTGTTTTTCACGCTCTTTTGTAGTATTCTTCTGATTCTCTTTAAACACAAGGTCACTAATATCGAACTATCTTAAATTAATTCTCTTGTTGTAGCTCTAGTAAAGCTGATTCTGATATACTTTCAAGTGATCCAAGGAATGAACACACCTCTCATATAGGATCTCTAGCTCTGTAAGATGCACTTGGCGGTAATCTTCTTCATGCACCAAGTGTTGTAGTGACACACGAGAGGAAGGGAGCTTGACTTCTATGGATAATATGGCTTCAGAACCGTATATAAGGGAGAAGGGAGTGGCTCCAGGTTGGAGAGTGCGAGAATGAGGCTTGATAAGCCCGGAGGGTGAGATATAGTTGCACATGCCAATTTCAACCATGTTTATCAATAATGTTTTCCAATATTGATTTGATCATTTTATTGAAAGCTTAAAATTGGCCATTGCACTATGGGTAGTAAGGAGCTTCCCATTGTAGCGGATATGGAATTTTTTAGCCAACTCCTTGACATTATTCTTTTTGAAAGATGTGTTGTTATTTATAACAAGAGATGTAGGGATCCTAAAGCGTAAATGATGTGGTTAAAGATGAATTTTACAATAGTTTACCCCGTGATTTAGTTGAGAGGCATGACCTCTATCCACTTGGTAAAATATTCGGTGATGGTGATGATGATTGTGTGACCATCAAAGGATGTCAAATTTATTTTTCTAACTAAGTCAAGCCCCATTTGGAAAATGGCTAAGGTGAAGTGATAGGTTGGAGGGCTTATGAGGGTGCATGAATTAGATTACCATGCCATTGATATGATTATAACTTTTGAAAAATTTGCACACATCAAACTCCATAGTGGGCCAATAATAGCCCAAGCATAAGATCTTCTTGGCTAAGACCATGTCACTTCATTGTATGTGCACCACAAATACTCAAATGCACTTCAACTAGTGTTTGATTTACTTCTTCCTTATTAAGACATCTTAAGAGAGTCCCATCATAGCCTCTTATGTGAAAGGTGTTAGCAAGGATGGTGTAGTGCGAAACACATTGTGCTAAGGATCTTTTATGGTCCAAATTCATGTTAGCGGGATAGGTTTTATCTTGGATAAATGTATAGATGTCGTGGTACCGGGGTTATTAGGACCAACAATTTCACACACCATAGTGGACTCTGACAGATCATATGCGGGCACTAAAATATGTTCGATAAGAAAACTCTCCATGTTTTCTTTGTATCAAATTCAAGAAGGGACGTTATAGTTGCCATGACATCTGCTGCATTATTCTCGTGTGTGTAAGGAGCCTTGTTTAAATGTTATAAGCCAAAAGTAACCCTTGAGACTATCGACCATGCATTGATAGGGAACAAGTTTATCATCCTTGACATGATATTCTCTATCTACTTGTTTGATGATTAAAAGGGAATCCCAAAAGATTGTCATCTCTTGGATTTTCCAAGATATATCAAAGTCGAGACCCGCTATTAGAGCATCATACTCTGTGATGTTGTTAGTGCATGGGAAACCAATGTGGTAAGATTTGGGACTAACATCACTATCCACCGTGCATACCACAATACCATCCCCGATCCATGTATGTTGTAAGATCCATTGAAAAATAGATTCCACGAAGTAACTACATCAACATATATCAATTCTTCATCAGGGAACTCAAAATTAAGCGATCGAGAGCCCAACGGTGGCGATGTGGATAATTTATCTACTAGAGCTTGCCCTTTTATGGATTATTGATTGAAATTTTTTATTTCACACTCACTTAGGAATACCACTCAGTTAGACACTCGGCCTGTTAGGACATGTCTTGTTTGTAGATATTTCAAAGGATATACTTTAGTAATAAGCTTTGTTATATGATTGAGTAGGTAATGTAACAACTTACGAAAGGTGAACGCTATAGATAAACAAAAAATTTCAACTTGAGAGTATCTGAGTTCATGATCAATCAATGTTCTATTGAGATAGTAAACAACTTGCTCTTGCCCCTTATCGTTATGTTGTACAAACAATGACTCAATGACATGTTCTGTTGTAGATGTGTATAATAACATAGGCTTATCTTGAATATGTGGCATTAACACCGTGAAGTTGATAGGTATTATTTAAACTTAGTGAAAGAATATTGACATTCTTGTGTCCATTTGAACTGGACATCCTTTTTGAGAAGATGGTTAAAATGATGGCACTTATATGTAAGCTGAGATATGAAGCATCATATAGACTAAATCTTGCCTCGAAGAACTCGTAGTTGATATAGGTTATGTGGTGAAGGCATCTCCATGATTAATTTTACCTTTGCAGGGTCAAATTCAATTCCCCTCAGTGAGATTATAAATCCCAGGAGCTTCCTTGAAGTAACACCAAGACATATTTCTTTAGATTAAGGCACACCTTATATTCTCTTAATCTTTTAAATATTTGTAACTGGATGATCAACTCTAGTTTTAGATTTGGAAAGAATTTCATAAACATAGTCCTCCATGATGTCATGAAGTAGATCATAGAAAATGATAGTCATTGCATGTTGATAGGTTACCCTGCATTCTTAAGGCCAAAAGGCATGACCTTGTAATAGAAAGTACCCCAGTGTGTTGTGAATGTTGTCTTATGTTGATCCTCCTCAACAATCTAAATTTGGTAGTAACATAAAAATACATCCATTAGGGATAACATTTCATGTCTTCTATGGATTTTAAAATCATGTTGATGTTAGGTAAGGGAAATTCATCCTTAGGACATGCTTTGTTGATATCTCATAAGTCGGTGAAAATCTAGATGCTTAGGTGTCTTCCTTATGACATGTACCATGTTAGGAATCCACTTAGAGTGATGTATAGACCTTATAAAGATAACTTCTAGTAACTTTTGAAGTTCTGCTTTGACTATAAATGCAACCTTAGGATGTATTTTTCTCAAATTTTGTTTGACAAGTTTCACAACTAGGAAAACTAGAAGATTGTGTACGAATAGAGAGGGATCCAATCCTAGCACATCCTTATAAGACCATGTAAAGACATCTTGAAAATATGTAAGGAGTGTCATGAATTCCTCGATATATAATTATGATAAGCTTACACAAATTTAATAGTTTAGGACTATTACTTATTCCAATATTAATTGTGATGGTCTCTTCTACTAAAAATTTAGAGGTATCATTGTCTTAGAATGATGTTGTAGGTTTATGCGGGTCATATGTCCGATCCAATTGAGTCTCCTCTCTCTAACACCTCATAAAGGTTTTCACCAAGATATATGTCCATTTCTTTTTGCTTATTTTTTACTTTCTTATTTTTTTGTTTCTCAAATAGAGCCTCAATGAGGTTTTCACAATAAGAGATTGTATTTTTATTTTTTTGATTTTGATTTTTATTGATTTTTGGTGGACTGGAGCACTCAAATTCCTTTCTAAAGTAAGCATAAGCATTGAGGTTTATATCAAATCCCTTCTTGTGATATGATAAGGGAATAGGGTCCCGAGTTCCAAGAAACTCTTCGATGGCCTCATCATTCTGAAAGAGGTCCATAAAGATGTGATTTTGTTGATTCTGATGGATAAGAGATGTATAAACAATGTCAAGGGTGTAAATAGATAGGTTTTCAAGGAAGAGGGTGGTTTCAGCTAGGTCTTTAAAGAGGCTATGTGTGGAACCAAGTCTCATCTTCGGAGTCAGACTCCACTTCACTAGTCGTTATCTCGAATATTATGGGCCTCTTTTCAAAAGTATCATAACCTAGACCATAATGGTATAGATTTTCTTCATACATTACAAGTTTAAGATGACCTTGTTCTTGTGGGCCAAGTTCATTTGCCCTTCTATTCCATATTTTTCATCATCTCGTGAGTCTTATTATAGTCCGTGGATTCATAGTAATTTTCCATCCGATCTTCTTATAGCCAAGATCCATCGAGCCACGAATGTATTCATCCTCTAAGTATCCATACTGTATCTAAAGAATGTTAACAAGGTGGTAAATGAGATATTCTTTTAAGTTGGGTTCATTAGGTCATCCATAACTACGCGGGGATAATGAAAGCTTGCCAATATGAAAAGTATTTTCAAGAGTATATTCACGAGACCTTTATGGGAAAAATTGAGTTCGAAGGTGACCCAGTATAGAAGGTTGCAAAACCGATGAAGAAGCTTGATATTGAAAGAGTGCATCGGGTCAATGCGATTATTAGTGATTGTGATGACACGAGGTTTAGTAGATCTCTCCACGAATGAAAATAATTTACATTTCTATACTTGACCTCTAGGATCTTACAATATTCAAAAGGTTTTGCATCGGCAAGCACAATAAACTCTTTACCATCATGGGGAATTTTATGAACTAATAAAATGTGGAAGGCATAACTTGCATCGCGTATATCCAAGGTCGTCCAAAAAGGATATTGTATGAGGTCTCAACATCAACAACATGGCATAAAGTATCCATTTTATGTGGGACAACTTGTATGGCTAAGGTGACGGTTCTAGAGGATTATCATTCATTTGTTGTCAAACCACGAATAGTTATGATAATGTATTCAAAGCTCTATTCAAAAGTATGCTTGAGGCATATTAACATCTTCATTAAGCATATATTCAAAACAACTCCATTACCGATAAGGACTTGTTTGATCTTATGACAATTATTATGAATATTAGGATTTAGGAGGTCTTGAGGACCAAATGATAATATAGGGCTACTTAGCTAAACATGGACAATGAGTGCCTAAAATTGTTACGTGTTGAAATTCTTAGGAACACGAGCCTTATGAAGAGCGGGAGTAAGAATCTCTTAGAGGGAAGGAAATGCTTTTAATAACTCACACATGGGTGTAGTCCATAACTTCTTGACTAAATCATAACCATTGTCCTTATTTGTAATGTGATACAAATATTTTCCACGTGTCTAATCACCTCAATTCTCACATAGATTGAGAGACAAGCTCATGAAAATAAGTTATTTTGAGATGGTGTATCAATTCAAGATCCTCTATGCTACTTACGCTACGAAATTCAAAAGAGACAAATCAATATATCTGAAAGGGTCTACAACAAGTTTTAATGCTTAATAAATATGGAGCCACCTCACCTTCATATGCTTCGAAATGGAATCTGAAGCCACGTCTCTCCTCCTATATTAATACATGAAGGACTCTCATAATTCACAAGCACAAGAATAATAACACTATGATACCAAATGTTGGTACAACAACTGATTACACATAGAAATAATTTATTCTCTATATTGTCTCGTACATTGTATTTGGCTATTATATAACCAAAATAACTTCCTAAATAATAGGGATTGAGAATAACAAATAACCACGTATAAAAACATAGGTATAACAAAATACCTAGATAATATTAGATTTAACAATCACCATAGTAAATACTAAATTCCTAACACATCCTCTTTGGTGTTATGTATTATCCATAACATACATTTAATCAAGGTGTAAACAATAGTGACAGGTTGTGTAAGGTTTTGTTGTTGTAATTTTTAGGACCTAAATCCTTCTACGGTGGTGTAGTCCCACAACATAAGAAGCATTATTAGGACCACATATGATTCCTTGTGACACTCTTCCCTTGGTGATGGGACACCCTATTCCCTCATAAATAATCAAACCCTTGTTAGAGATTGATTACCCCCAACTCTATAAGAACGCAAATCCAAAATCTTTATGTCTACAAATACACATTTCGCTTATGTTTTTCCCTTTTATACTTCAGGCACACTACTCCCTATCTCTTTGTGGGTCACAACGGTGGTCCATGTTGTTTTCCATGCTTTGGTTACTTTATCGGTTTGATTAAAATAACCTCATAGCTACTAACACTATCAAGTACACTCATTTTCTCTTTTACACCAAAATTTTATTCACTAGCATAAAGGGGGAAAATGTAAACACTAAAATTTGTAAAAATTCTTTATTGAATCATGATTTTGAATTTTTTTACATATGTGGCTCTTGAACATGGAATTAATTCTAGGTGGCACAAGTCCTTGTTGTTTCACTTTTATATCACTTGAATTGTCTTTTGATTTGGCTTTTGGATCCTTTATTATGTTTTTTTATGTGTTATAGATATTTATAGCCTTTTTCATTATTTATTTAACTTTTTCTAATGTTGGTCCAAGACCTTACAAATTAGTTGTGATCATACTAGAGTCCCGATTAAGATGTACAATCTTGACCCTTGTTGGGTTTTGGTTCCTTTTTTACTGTTTGGTCTCTTCGTCATTGTTTTATCTTTTGAATCTTATATTTTTGGTTGGATTTTCATACCACTAAAATTAATATTTTGAAGTGATAGAATCCTATATATGCCACTTCACCTTAAGCATTTATTATCTAACAAACACATATCTATGTGTCATATAATGAGATAAGAAAAAAAGAATACAATCTTCATACTTCATATCACATCCTAGGAGGGAATAATTAATTTTTACATATATGTACACTAGATTTTCATGGGAGAAAAGTAGCATAGCTTGCTATGGGTGTGAAAGTACAAGGAAAAGCTAGGTCAAGTGTTTAGATTGCATGCACACTCACACAACACATTAAGATAACTACATTGACTCTAAAATGTAGAGTAACCCTCGATGACTCACAAATGGGGTGACCATTGAGGTTAGTCCAACTTAAACATTTACATATTTTGTTTTTATATCTAATGAGTATGCAAGGTTCTCATGAAGAAGCTAGATTTTTTTTGCAAGTATAGGGGCTAAAAGATATTGTCACAGGGCTGTGGATTTGAACATATAAAAGTGTGTTACAAACAATAACAAAACAACCCAAAAAATCAGAACCATGTAATCTATTGGTCCAAGATAGTAGAGAAGGATAGTTTATAGAATTTGGTCTTGACTATTCCTACAAATCCTAACCTTACATGAATTTTACAAAGAATAGTTGACCCCGATTCACTCAAAATCCTTTATACATCCTAGATCTAGTAATGACACAATCTAAAAGTCATCTCAAACAAATAAGTCACCTTTCTAACATTACTCATGATTTAAAATGCCTTATCAATTTGATATGTTTGTAAATAGCCTTAATTCCATTACATACCTATAAATAATTGTATTATTCTATACCATGTAATATAATATTCAATCCTAATTAAATTAATTGAATTAATCTATTACAATTAATTTAGGTATAATACATTTACAAATAGTGATTAAACAACCCATAATTAAACAAAAATGTAGAATAGATCCAAACACTAGCACCAAGACGAAAATAAGTTCCACATGATAATGTCCTTCGAGTTTCTAGAGCTCCATTTCAAATATGAAGCACATTACGCCTTGTCACAACCTGTTCATGCTAGTTATAGATCTAGAACACTTTACAAAACATCATAAAAGCTAAATGAACTCATCCTCTTATACTTTATTATGTTTAACATATGCCCTAATTGAATGCAACTTATTACATAATTTTACATGTACTCTTAGATATGAATGTTGGAGCATTTGTTTATTAGTTTGATTACACATTTATACATTCAATATTTCAATCCTAATTAGAGAACCATTTAATTCTAATTTATTGTAAATATCTAACCCAAATGCCCATTTTATGGTCACTTGAGACCATTCTACATTTGCTTTGATTTTGTAATAAACCTTAAATAGTCTAGACATGGATTCATGATTTTTTCAAACCCTATCGATCATAGCCTTTCCCAGAACCATATCCTTTAGGGGACTCACCTTTGCTTTATGTATAGTATACATAGATTTGGCATAATTTTAGAGTGAAATTATTTTCTTTATCTAGAAGGAAAGAAATGCGGTTATTTATATTAATGCTAATGTTGATGCACATTTTTCTACTTATAACAAATCCTTGGTTATTTCACACATGTTTATATAGATTTAAGTTTTAAAAATATGGTGGTCCTAGAGGTTACCCATTTGTAGACACTCTTTTATAATTGAGGTAGTTCCCCTTGTATTATTTCTCATGTCCCCCTTCTTCACCCCAAGCGATGGCACTCCAAGCCCCCACTAAAGGAGTTTCTCTCATCATTGTTCTTACTTGTCGGGTTAGTTGGTCAACTCCTCCATGGATTTCTGCTGGTGGCTCACCAAGACGATCAACCACCTTAACCACATATATAAATTTCCTATTTGGACTTGGAAATATTTCCCACTAGAGTAGACCCTCAAAACATCTAGGAGGTTCTTTAGAAGAGGTAGTGAACAATGTCAACACTAGTTGGGGCCCTATGTCTAAGTAGAATGACTTATGTGATAGTAGTTGGGGCAAGTTAGATGATGAATACCTACCTACCATTAGTTATTTTCTTTGGTTTCTTAGTGTGATGTAATATCAATTCATTTTGTTAATTTTTATTATTGTTTCTTGCTTCCTAGTTTTTATGGCCTAATATGACTTGTCTATGACATGACATGCTCTCGTACCACCTTCATTTTTTGAATAGTCTATAATATTTATCTCTTAAGTAATATAGGTCTATTTCATAAAAAATAGTATTGACAGAGTTTATATGGAAATAAGGATGATTAACAAGGATTGATTCTAACTGCAAATTTCAATATGAAACAAATTTGATAAGTTTTTTTAATAAATATTGTAGTTGTGGTATTAAAAATCTCACACTATATTTGCATACATATAAATAAACTACCTCAAATTAAGCATTCTAAAATAATAGATTATTATTTGTTGTGGGATTTTTACACATGTATTTAATCCATTTAATGCAATTATATTTTTTTGGTAACCATTATAAGGCAAGGGAACCCATTTAACACATAAACTCCATAAACATTTGTTAATATGGGAAGAATGATAAATGCCATCCATTTTTTTTCGACTTCTCACCCTCTATAGTCTTTCCCCATTAGTAAAGATTTTAGTTTTTAATGCCTTATTTCACATTTATTACCAATATGAGATTAACCCAATTACAACCCAATCATGTATTTATATTAAGTTGAAAGTGCGAAAAATTATCATGTAACCAAATTACAAGAACATATATGCATTATTTACTTCCAAGTACAAAGACACGTGACTATAATTTGAAATGATATATATGATTTTCTAACAATATATAATGTATGAGGCTTATTGGAAGGCACATTTTGACTCCTTGGCCATTGATTGTTAATGATTCAATTTGAAGGACAACATGCCAACCGTTAAGGACTAGTGTGTTATGGTAAAACCAAACTCTTCTATATTGATTTGACATAGATTTACAAGAGTAATAAACATTACTTTATTATAAGATAATAAGAAACTTTATTTAAATAAAGTAATCTCTATGAAAGAAATATCAACTATCCACTTTGAATTACAATAGGGTATTCCCGTATTTAGCTAAAGAAAACTCGATAATAACAAAGTGCTTTAAATATTAAAAAAATATCTTAACATCCACTCAACATTCATAGACATGCAAATAAGAGTTTTATTTAAAGGTAAAAATACTAATAATATATTTTTAACATGCATAGGTATGCGAATAGGACAATTCTTGGGAGTTAGAGATATAATAGTATATATACCTAAATTTAGACCTATGACATTTTATAATTAACACTCTGTATTTATCTCATCTTGTTATCATTATGCACTTAAATCAATAATTCCTACGCGTACCTTGTTTAATTACCACAATCGGTTACTAGGTCACACTTTTTATCCATCACCGACCAATCAAAATCCTACTTTCATAATATAGAACACATTTGTGAACATATGACCACCATCTCTAACTAACATATTGTATTTTTCACTTCATTGGGACAAAGTCAATCATGATAGACAAAACCATTCAAGTCACTTTTTTTTAAGTCGATGACTTCATCCTCCAAATCTATAACAATCACATTTAAAATTCACAAGCTACCCTAGTCGAACTAATGTCTATTGAGCCACCTTTCATAACAATCATCTATACAAGACACATTCACACAACCCTTTCAAAGGAAGTTACATCTCACATATTTGGGAACCGCCTAGGAGATCACAACAAACAACCAACCACTAAATCACTCTCTCAAGAATGTTAGCCATCTCTAAGTCTCAGTATACATCTTACACTACTTCCCTAGGCCAATTTGAAAGGCTACATCATGTCAAATATCATTTTGAAGTGTTGGAGGTCCTATTGGGGTCTTCATTTCCAAAACATGTTGTTATATACACCTTACACACATATATAAGGGGGTGCTACAGGATTGACACCTTTTTAGAGAGTATTATTATGTAGATATTATAGGCAAATCGACCTTATTAGACTAACCCCCTTTTATCTGCTCAAGTAAAGAATAAGAAGAAAGAGCCTTAATATGATGCACAAATGATATATTGAAATTTTAGTCACTAAATATAAAGCTAAAGATATAGAAGAACATAGTGCTAGATGAGAGATCCAATTAAACACTATAGAGAAAAAAAATCATCCATCTTGGGCGAATTCACTTGGCTGACTTTGTCTACAACATACCACTTCATCCTTTGGTCATATTCACACTTCCATTTTTTCAAGACAACTCAACGAATCTCTACAAATCCTTCCTACATACTCTTAAATCCTTTTACTCCATCTCGGTCAAAAATTGGTGCATCTCCTTTAACCCTAACTTGTACTTTCTTTATATAGCCCACTTATGTTATGCGTAATTGTCATATTTATTTGGACATGATTTAGGATATGCATGTTTACCGTTATTTACTATTTTTAATCTTATTTCATCTTTACCTAAAGTAATTCAATCATAATTAGGTCAAACCCTAAATTTTGCATTACATTTTGGTGAGCCCCACTCTTCTAAGACATATTAATCTAGGGATTTTTGCTACACCCTTAGGATTTATTTTAGTTTCCCTAGGGTTTTTGATTTCATATCTAGTTTCAAGATAGTGCCCCTTCTCATACTAGTGATTTCATTTCTCCTCTTTTGATTAATCACGTCTCTCTTATCACCGATAAACCTTTCCTTAAGGTTCCTTCTTTAAAAGCCTCTTGAAGGAAACACAAACCCAATAAAAAATCTTAAAAAAACCATAAGTATGTGCACTACCCCTAGCTATCTTAGATGTCAAAGCTCTCAAATACTATAATGACCCTTTTAGTTCGGATATAATCTCTATTAATGAATCCACCTCTCACTTAGACATGATCCCACAAAGTGTTCCTAAAGAAAATAATATTATGAATATAGATGAAAATAGTCATAATGTTTCCCTTGGTCATAATGGAAATGTTTTAGATGCAAATGTTATTCTTTGTAGACACGTTTCATCTATAAATAATAATATTGCTTATACTTTGAAAAATGATAATGTGTTATATCAAAATAATGATTTTCTAGAACAACATATGAATGTGTCTTATCATAGTGATATCTCTTTGAATTTTTTTTTCTTTTTTTTTGCTAAGGTTACCTAGGAGAGGGCCCTAGCCCTTTATGGCATCACCAACCCACACCAGCCATGGAACCATCTAAGGATGGAAGTTTAAGCTCTCGGCTAGCCCACGATTAAACCACATTATCGTGGTGCCCTATCACAGGGGTATCCAAACCGTCGGTAGTAGTCCACCTTAACACAAAGCTAATATTTGAACTTTGGACCTCCCAACTACTAGAGACCCACAAACCGTTACACTACTACCCATTGGATGTGATAACTCTTTGAATTCATGTGTTAGCAATCCATCTATTTCTCATAAGCTTTGTGTTGAGCCTTCTAGCCCACTCTTCCATGTATCACATCTTCCCAATTTGTTAGTATCCCAACCAAGTAATTATAATACATGATGCTAGAGATAGGTGAGTTAAAAAAAAAGTTCAACACCACTTATCTTCTAAGACATCATTCACAAAATAGGTATATAAAAACTATGTGATTTAATAAAAATTAAATTAAATCATATTGCATAGTAACTACTATAAATAATGATGTACAAATGCTAATATACAGTAAGACACAATCAAAGAAGCATGTAAAGTATGAAACCCTAAGCACAAGAAGGAAATAAGAGGACTTAGGCGATATCTCATGCGCAATTGGAAGTGCTTTGGGAAGTGTAAAGTGTTGAATAGGATGTGAAATGTGTTGTAAATACTCTCTGTAAATTCTAGACCTCGGAACAATGCCATACGGGGGCTCTGTAGTAGGACAAGGGTGATTGGGTGCTAATGACTAGATCTGGGCACCTTTGTGATTTTGCAAATACTCGGGATCTGGTTTCTTGTGTTACTGAGGATTCATTATTGTTCCCTTTTGATCGCTTTAATATTCACTCCTTGATTGCCGAAGGTACTTGTAACATGCAAGAAATAGATTCACTTGCACATACCCACAAACCACATCAAACCTAAAAAGGAAAATGCATAATGGGGAGTCGATGACCGACGATTGCTACTCGATAGAGTGAACTTGTGACCAAGTGGTGCACTACATCTCGAATCCACGTAGTTCTTGTTTGTGTGTGTAGAAATGATGCCCTTATGCAAGTTGCACTAGATAATGGGCTAGATATGCTTAATGATGCAAATGTGTGGATGAAATAGAATAAACTTCCCCTTCCTATGTTGTGTATGTAACCCTTGTCCCTTGAATGGATGCTAGATTAATGCCTTTGGAGTGATTTTTGTGCCTTTGGAATGTAAGCTTAGGTGATGATAGTAATGCTTAGTGCTTGGTCCCTCATTTTGAACACATAAATATGTATTTATATGATTCCTTTGTTTGAATTTCATAATTGACAATTGGAAGGCCGACCCATAAGTGAAAAATATTCCCAAAAGATAAAAGAGACCTAAAAGGAGCGAGTAAGGTAAGAAAGGGTCAATGGCGCTTAGGAGGGATAGGGCTGAGCACTATTGTCCCGGTTTGGCACTTTGGTGTTTGAAGCCATAAAAATATAAAGAAATTAAGTTTTGTCTAGGATCTAGGGTGTGTAAGACCAAATAGAAAATAAGAGACACAAAAAAAGAGGCCAAATATAGTTGTTAATTACTAATTTTCTTACTTAGGAATCATGTAAATGCTAGCATGCTTTTAAGACCTAGAAATGTACCCAAGTGTGTAATTTTGTGTCTACACTATGTTATTAATCAACCAATATGCATAAAATTTGCAATGTTACATTCCCATTTAGATTTTATCTCGCCCAAGTTTATTCTAGTCAAAATAAAAGAGGGCCCTTCTCAATGCATCAATCATTTTTCTAGATGCCTAAAATTATAAGTGCACAATGATAGGATTTTTCTTAAGGCCTTTCCACATAGTATCATTGGTACAACATTAGTATGGTTTCATGGTTTACCTAATGCTTCCACTCATAGTTACCTAGTACTACAAGATCTCTTCCTTGGTAATTTCCAATCTCTTCTGATACCTATTATGATTTTGAGCATATGGAAGTAACACACAAACACCATGATGAGTCTACTCATGTCTATATCACATAATTCACATATTTAGTACACAAATTTGTATTAAATCTAAGCTATAAAGAATAACATTGCATGTTTTTCCAAGGTGTTATAACTTTATTTCTCACATCATTGCTTAATAAAAATAAATAGTAATTTTCTCAATTTGTAGACAAACTAATAACTTATGAAGAGGATTTGATGGATGAACACCCTAAGCTCATTGATGCACTTACGTCTGAGATGCTTGAGAAATTTTCACATGTGTGTCCATGCATGTAAAGGACCCATATCTATAAGGATACATATTATTTTTTTCCCCATGACAACAACTACGAGTCATTCAAATAATGATGAAAAACAATATTCACCTAAAAAAACATATTCGTGATTCTATTATCCACGGTGAAACTTGATACACCTACCACTCTTTTACACAAACTACTTGATAAGAAGATGATCAAGTTATAGGTCTAGTGATTTAACCTTAATTGAATTTTATATGAGATATATAAAATACTAATAGGATTGAAATATATAAACTATGTATATTCAAATTAATAAATTAATCATTCACACACAAATATAAACATATAGTAAATAATTAAGAATGATTTGATTAATTAAGCACATGTTAAATATATATGAACACAAGAGAGGATACACACTTAGATTTTACGATGTTTCATTGAATGAACCAAATATGGAATAGGTTAGAGTAGGTTGGCGAAAGTACAAAAATGCTTCAATTTTGAAACAAACTATCTAAACCCTCAAGGAAACTAGTGGCGAGTTCTAGACACTAGTGTCCTAACACTTCGATCTGAGTTGTATGGTTATGTCCTTTGATACTTTCTATAACTTTAATCATGGGAGCCTATGAGATGGAAAAATATATATCCCTATGTGCGAATTGCGAGCTTAGAAGATGTGAAGAAGGCCTAGGAATGATTTTTTTCCGTCCAAACTCTAGCTCTCTCAAAAGGAATTGTAAAAAGGGGTTAGTAGTTTGGGTTATAACACTCTCATTCCACCCGCATAACACCAATTCGAAGAGGCATCAAACCCATGCAACTATCCACCTATTTGAAATGTAATTGTCTTTGATGTAACAATAGATTTAGCTCTTAAACACTTGATATTGATAGCTTTGACTTGGATTGATATACTCTTAACCTAGGTTGTAATGCTCTTGGATGGATTTAGAGTGCTTTAGAACCGTGTATAGGTTGCTCCTAATGTTTGATAATGGAATAGGGAAGTTCAAGGAAAATTTTCCTAAGATTTGGAGATGAAGACCAAGTAGTGCCTTATAGTTGTGTCAAATAGAGTTTGAATTTTTGAGTAAATAAGAGTGTTTAACTTGCGCTTATACCATTCCACAAGATAAATTTTGTAATAAGGTTGAATTAGGAAGGAAAATAAGGATAAACATAAGAAATTTGATTGTTTGCACACAAAGGACAAAATCGTAAAATAGGGGACAAAACCATACGATGGTTTTATCCAACATATATGATACTATCTAGGAGGATATAATATTATAGCTAAAAATCTAGAAAAGATTAAAAGGAAGTGTACGATGTCTATGAGCAATGGATCACTCTTGTAGGTGTATGCACAACATAATAAGAGAATAAGAAATGCTTGTAAGCTTTAAAGAGAGCATGGTAATGTGTTTAAGTTTTTGTGTGTATACAAGTCATGACTAAGAGATATAAGCCAAATTACTAATATCAAATGCCAAATTATCGATTTGGGTGTCTATATCCCCCTTAAGCTAATAGAAGAAATTTGGTAGCTTAAAGGAAATGCATATTGGACTTTGTAAACATACTTCGCCTTTTCTTGATCGTTTAATTGCTTGAATAGCTGCAAGATGCCCCTAAGAGTGCAACATAAGAGTGTAGTCAATGTTCATATAATGAAAATTGAAACTTTAACTGTGAATATGTCGAAATTAAACTTGAATTTAAAATTGAATTTGAAATTTGTGAAACATAAAAGAGAAAGAAAGGAGTACACATATGTGTGTGTGGATCAAATCTACCATGTAGATGTAAAATACCATGTCCCCTTTGTCGAGGTGCATGGAGATGGATATTATAGCAACAACCATAGAGAATTAATCATGATAAAATCCCCAATTTGAAGAATTAGAATAAGGTTGGGAGCGCATTAAGCCCAACTTGAAATAAAAAGAGAGCTGGGGGATGTAGAAACCCCAACACACAAAGTTGGAAGATCAATAATATAGTAAACTAAGAGGTCAAGTTGCGGTAAGTCTAAAAATTGAAGATAGAACAACAATAACAAAATAAGCTTTGGGAGGTTGGGTGCATTAAGTTCAACACTCAAAGAAATCTTTGAAACTACTGAGTCTCAAAAAGATGGATGTTAAGGCCGTTAGGTGTCATTACATTAAATGTGTCCGCTCTAATGAAAATACCATTGTAGACAAATCTAGGCTCATAAGTTCTTGAACATCTCAATCTTGAATAATATAAATAACATTTATGAGTAGAAAAATATTTAATTTGTATTTGAAACATTAATTGTACCCCATGCGATTGTAGTAAAAAATGCGGTGAATCAGTATTATGACATGTGTTCCTATATGTGATTACATGTCTGAACCACTTTAAAATCTGTATTTTTTAGAAATTGTAGATTTGACTATAAACACAAGTATGAAAAAATTATTAATGTTTAGGACACTACTCGTACTACAGTTCCATCGTAATCGTAGTACGATATGCCCCTGTATAGAAATTATACCTATTCTTATTTGTAACCTTATAAATTTGTTTCTATAACATAATTATGTATCATGCAATTTTGAGTCAGGAGATAGACAATAGATCTCCCACTCAAAAGAATTCAAGTGTTTCCATTTCAAATATAAAAAATAATCATCATTGGGATATATAAAGGTTGATATAGATAGTCACATTGTAGGATTGGCCCCAAAAAGGAGAGAGTTCATGATATGGAGCATGACACACACACAAGAGCAAGCACAACAAGCATACAAACACACAAGCTCCCACACAAAGTCATTCGAATGCCATATAGAAAGGTCTAATGACTACATATAAGGAACACAAAGGTGTCACACACACAAATGAGGTCAAGGTCTATACAAGAAAAATGTTACAAGGTCATGAAACAAGGGACACCAAAGTGTTGCACACATAAACTCATCCTTAAAGTGTTTTAAGTTTGGTCATGACCTCAACCTCAGTTGTCTTTCAATCCAACTTTTGATGGTGAGATCCTTTATGTTGGCTTTATCAATCTTTTTAAATCTTTGTAAATCGGTTTATACACCGGAGGTTTTTAATTCAAAGTTGAAGGCTATATAAGCAAAGCCCTAATGACATTTTAACAAGGGGGACTAAAAAAATTCCTAGAAAAACTAGAATACACATATCCTTTAAAAGAATGATTTTCAAGTGTTTGAAATATGCAATATTCTCTTATTCAAAGTTGTATGCTTGTACCAAGTTAAACCTAAATGAAACTACATATAGATATTCACATAGGAGGGAGAACTACAAGCAACTTGATTGTCCCTACAAATAATTGATATATAATTCAACAACACCCATCACATCATGGGGTGTGGTGGGACAATCCAACCAAAACACTAAACAATTGTTTATACTTATTTTTCAAACCAAACTATTCTCTAATAATTTGCCAAGAAGACCAATGCAACATAATGAAGTCCCATATGTCACTGAATTTTTGGATTTCCTTTTTAAACAGTAATAAGATTTTCGCATGACACTGATAACAAGAGGTCTACCATGGTATAAAATAACTTTATTCCACCAAATAGAAGAGGAAGCAACACTAAAACCATGTTGTAGTAAAGATTCTTTCCATTGAAGAAATTGACAAACACCTTGCCAAGCTTTCCAAATAGTTTGAATAGGAAAAGAAACTTTGATTTGAAAGTAAGGTACAATTTTTTTTTTATTCCTCCATTTAACCTTCTGCCATTTCCCTTTTGTTGCAGCTATGAAAACTCTATGGCGTATCAAAATTTTCCATGGCTCATCACCATTCACAACTCTAACAATCCATTTGGCAATAAGACACATGCCTTGATTATATGGATCTATAATTCTCAATCCGCCTTTAGACCTGGGTTGGATGTATTGAGCCCAAGAAATAGCGAAGTCACACCCTCCCATTTGGACTAAAGAAATTTACACACAAGTTTGTTCAAATCCTCGTATCTTTGGTTAGATGGCACCCACCAAGAAGAGAAATAAACATGTGTCGGTAAGAAATACTCTATTTATACCAACTTTTTCCAACAAAAGAAAGAAATTTATTACACCACTTCAGAAGTTTATTCTTAATTTTATTGAGGTACCAATTCCACATATCTCACTCCTATGCCGAAAGGAATACCAAAGATGGAGAGTTATTTCACCATGTTTGATTTGTTTCCACTCTTTGGGAATCCACATAGGGATGGAACCAAATTGAGACCTTAAGAATTCAGTCTCATGGTCTGCTAATCGAAAACCAGAGACACAGCAATAGAGATTTAAAATTTCCAGCGTATTATTTTGCTCCTCTTTAGAGTCTTGCAGAAAAAGCAAGCTGTCAAGAGCGAAATCACGGTAGACGTCAATGCAAGATTTGTTTTTAACCCTTTCAACAATAGTTGGCGTGAGGCTTAACTCTGTTTACACCACCTTCACCCTCTTATCAAATTGGAATGAAATCATGGTCAGCCTTTCAATTTCAAATTGGATCCATGATAAGGGTTATCCTGACAATGGGTATGCATATTATTAAAGATTTGATTGAAAATGGCTTTGAGCCATGGCGAAATCGATATATTCATTGAACCCTCACACACTGAACACATATGTTACCCTTCTGCAAGGATGCGTAAAGCACAGAGCCCTTTCACAAGGCAGGCTGCTCCATGCCCAACTCATTCTCACAGGATTTACACTTCATGTCTACTTACAAACCAAAATCGTTATTCTGTATGCCAAGTGCGGCAATCTCGAGGATGCACGGAAGGTGTTTAACAAAATGTCTCAAAGAAACACAGTCTCGTGGACTGCACTGATATCAGGTTATGCACACAACGGATATTTGGATCATGCCCTGCAACTCTTTCATGAGATGCCACAGCCAGATGTGGTTTCATGGACTTCGTTGATTTCAGGACATGTTCAGAATGAGCAATGTAATGAAGCTCTGAAACTTTTTAGACATATGCAACTTACAATTGTGAAGCCTAATTTGATCACCTTGGCCAGTGTTCTGTCTGCATGTGTTAACTTGGAAGCTGTGGGATGTGGAAAGGAAATTCATGAAGAAATTGTTAGATGCGGTTATCAGTTCGATGTCTTTGTGGGAAATGGGCTTATAGAAATGTATGGTAAATGCGGCAGCATCGAAGATGCACGCAAAGTGTTTGACAAATTGCTTACAAGAAACGCGATCTCGTGCAATATCATGATTGCGGCTTACTGTAGGGACGGGGAAAGCAAGGAAGCTTTGAGTGTGTTTGGCAAAATGCAAGGATTAGGCATCATGCCGGATGAGTACACCTTCTCCAGTGTAGTCTCTGCATGTTCGAACTTGGGTGCTATTGGTTTTGGCATGAAGATCCATGAAGACATAATGAGAAGTGGATTTCAGTCTAATGTCTTCGTGGGAAATGCCCTTATTGATATGTATGTGAAATGTGGGCAGATGAAGTATGCGCATGAAGTGTTTGAAAAAATGCTAAAACGAAACGTGGTTTCATGGAATGTAATGATCGCAGGATATGCACAAGAAGGAAGTTTGATGAGGCATTGGAGCTCTTTGAACAAATGCAGCTGGCAGGTGTCAAACCGGATTCAATATCATGGGGTGTCTTGATTGCAGGATACACAGAGAACGGAAAGTTGATAAGGCACTTGAGCTCTTTCACAAGTTGCCTGACCAAAATGTTGTCTGCTGGACTACAATGATTGCCGGCTTTGCACGGAAAGGTAAGGTTAATGAGGCCCTGGAACTCTTTGAGGAAATGCCTGAAAAAAATGTTGTTGCGTGGACTACAATGATCTCAGGTTGTGCTCAAAATGGATGCTACATCAAGTCTCTGAATGTTTTCCAACAAATGCAACTAACAGACAAAAGACCAAATTCAGTCACCTTTGCTAGTGTTCTTCCAGCGTGTGCTAACTTGGCGGCCCTAGCACATGGTAAGGAGATTCATGAAGATGTAATCAGGAGAGGATTTCAATCGGTTGTCTTAGTGGGGAATGCTCTTGTAGACATGTATGCCAAATGTGGGAGCTTGGATGATGCTCGTAAAGTGTTTGATAAGATTTGTACAAGAGATGTGATTTCTTGGAATGCAATGATAGTAGGGTACGCAATGCACTGGTGTGGCAAGGAGGCCCTTGAACTCTTCAAGCAACTGCAAAATTCAGGCACAAAGCCAGACCATATAACCTTTATGGGAGTTCTGTCTGCCTGCTCACACACAGGCCTAATTGATGCTGGGTGGAGGTACTTTGATAGCATGATAAAAGATTATCACATCATGCCTGAATTGGAGCACTATTGCTGCATGGTTGAGATTTTAGGCCGTGCTGGATGCTTGGATGAGGCCAATGATTTTGTCATGAAAATGCCAATAGAACCCGATTCTACTGTGTGGAGATCCTTGCTTGGTGCTTGTAGAATCCATAACAACACAAAACTAGGAGAACAAGTGGCAGAGTCCCTTCTTAAATCGGACACTGAAGATTCTGCAAATTATGTTCTCTTGTCAAACATCTATGCAGCAGCAGGCAGATGGAAGGATGCAGAAGAGGTGCGGAAATTGATGAAAGACAGGCATTTAAAAAAGATGCCTGGATGCAGCTGGGTTGAAATTAACAATAAGGTGTCTGTTTTCCACTCAGGAGACACCTCACATCTGTAAACATGATATCTACGAGGTTTGATTATTTATTGGGGCAGATGAAAGAAGCAGGGTATGTGTCCAACATAAACTTTCTGCTGCATGACGTAGAGGATGAACAGAAGTAAAATATGATCTTCCACCATAGCAAAAACTGATCCTTGCATTTGGCCTTAGCAGCATGCCTATTGAGACAATAGTGAGTATCTAGAACCTATGAGTTTGGGTGACTGACAATTACCAAATTCATTTCCAAGATGTTATTTGAAAACTTCTTGTTGAAGATGTCAACCAGCTCTATCATTTCAAGGATGGACAATATTCCTTTGGGGATTATTGGTAATTATAAGCAAAACAAAAACTAAATATGAGGTGCATAAGGAGCTTCAATGCACGTGATCAGATCTGCAAAGGAAACCCATAGCCCAAACATAGCTTCCTGGCCAGGAAAATGTTCCTTTACCCCTTACACTCTTATGATTTGTTTAGTGTATTTTTTAGGTGTTCAAAATGTCATCCCGCTGTTTTCTGTTAGTATGGATGTGAGAAATATTTTAATCCGTAAGTTTAGACACATTGGAAAGGTATTATATATATTATATCTTTATAGGATTTCCTGGTTGATAGTCACAATATTAAATCAAAATATATAGAAACCTCTATGTTAATACCTCTCACGGGTTGCTGCATTTACAATTTTTTTCCACATTATAAATATTTAGTGCAAATCTTTATTAAACCAGACAATTATTTGGAGCAATTAGTGCAACGTAAACAACCCCATACAAGTCTGCCTCTGGGGGCAGCAAGTCTGGCATCCCACTGCATACCCCTTGCACTTGGAATGCAACAATCCAGCTTCTGAATCAAATCCTCTAGTAATTCCTTTTCTATCATAAGAACAAGCCATCAAAACAACTGCCCATGCTTGTCCTTGTCAAGCCAAGTTCATATACAGTTTAGAATAATGAATTTCTATCGAATAATCTTGGAGAAATCAGCCGAGTTTATCTTTGGCATTGAGAAGTTTGATTATTTTGAAGACGGTGCTGACTCCACCATAACAATCACTTCTTACAGAAGCAACCAAACAATAGAATCTGCTCAGTAAGAATCAGAGTCACAACTAGCTGAGAGAACTCCATTGTGTTAACCTATGCCAAAGATTCAAGGTTGAATCCCTCCAAAATTGGTTTAGAAGAAAATATCAGAAAATAAAAATAAGAAGATGATGATGATTACAACAAAGATGAGCATGACAAGTGTACCTGTTTATTATTTTCGAATTCATACCTCTTTCGAGGCTTGCTATTTTCATTCCACAACACATATCACTTCTCTTTTCCTTATAATATGTGATTAATATTTACTTGCCTCCTCCATTTACCACAACTATTGGATTCTTTCAAAACCCATCATAAGTCTGTAAACTAACAACTCGAAGTCACCATCAACCATTACATAGATATACATAAAATAACTACAATAAGGGAACTTCAAAAATAAAATAAAAATATTTACCATAAATATTAAAAACATTTTACAAAAGACTACTGGTGTAGTTCAGTGAAAGCTACATCATTAGAGCATAATGCACTATGGACAATAAAGACTCCTAAATGCTAAGCGCCCCTTTCAATTAAGTCGTTTTTGGCCCTTTGTTGAAAAACGGCTGTTTTTCCTTGTAGCTTTAGTGTCTTTTACAGTGCAATCTTTGGAAACGTGTCTAAGGTCCGAGTTCAAAACTTTTTAACAAATAAGTAGTATAATATGGTGATGCGGAGCCCTGGGCTCTTCTTTTCAAGCTTACAAAGGAAGATCTGCCAAATAACTTCAAACCGGCAAGTTTGTATCCACTTTTATAGGCAAGTTTTGTTATATCAGACAATTATTTAAAGCAAGTAATGCAACCTAGGTAAACAACCCCATACAAGTCAACCTAGGTGAACAACCCTATACAAGTCTGCCTCTGGTAGCAATAAATCTGGCATCCCAAAGCATCTCCCTTCTGATTCAAATGTAATTGTCACCCAGGCAACAACCCAATGAGTCTGCTAGTAATTGTTTTTCCATGAAAATACCTGCCCATGCTTGTTCTTTCCAAGCAAAGTTCTTACACTGTTCATACTAATGAATTTTTAATCTAGTTATAATCTAGAAGGAACCACAATTTTTATTTTGTTTCAATTGATGCTTGTGAACATTTGTCAACCACCTATTATATAACACATTGATTGACATGAATTTTCCTATTTGATTATGATTTTTATTATTGATGTGTTACAACAGGCATGGCTTTAAGTGTCGACAATCTATGGTGCTAGATTTTAGGGGAGCTCGAGTGTCTAAACTGAATTTACAACTTCTAAGTTGAATGCTAAGAAGGCAATACACTGCTTTCAAACTTGAAAGTTTGAAACAAATCAAGAATAACAGTGCTACACAAGTTTACATTCCATTGAAATCCCAATCTGCAAAATCTTCTCATTCTGACAGTTATTTAGGCTGAGAATTCAAATGTAATGGACTATATTAATAGGTGGGACAACTTTGGCAGCTCTGCAGTTTGAGAGAGTACTGTTGGAGCTCAGTTTTGATAGAAGGCTTTATCGTCTTTGTGAAATTCAACTTAAATGCACAGGCTGTAAATGTCCCATTAGACAAACATCCAAAGCATTGAGCGTGCTGTGGGTGTTTATGATGATGTTGAGGAGGATGCAGTCTGGGATCGAATTTCAAAGTTACAACTCAGAAGGAGCTCCTTATTGTGCTCTTGAATCATTTGTTCACACTGATGATCCTACACAATTCCTTGATGTCAAAAGGGTGTCTGAACAAGATTGTGTATGACAGCCTAGTTAAGTGCTTATCGATTGGTAGATAGGCAGCTATAATCCAACAATCTTATAAAATATATGTTATTTCAGAATCTATTTTATGATTGAACATGACACTATATGTATTATTTAAAAAAGCAGTCCACACCAAGTAGATCAATCAACAAAGCTGCAATGTGTATGTAGCTAATAATTTCTCTCTTTCGGTACAATAATAATGATACATCAGCTTTATACAGGTGAAGCTAATTTGTGATGAAATTCAAAGAAATCAAGAATAAATATTATAATGCTTAAAGAAATGACAACTCAGTAACACATTTGGGATTATTTTCAAGTTAAGAAGCACTGAATAATTACATAACAATAGCTGAGACTAAAGTGCAGGTGTGTTGGGAATAAACCAACATATTCATTGTTGGGCTGTGGACAGAGGTTTACAAAATTAGCAACAAAAGTGCATATATGCAAATTCTTTAACAGTCGACCTCGCTAGCCTACTGGCGAGACACTATCTTCCCATAACAATGCCTGAATCTCTCGAAGAACATCATCATCCAAACGCGCAAAAATAATTTCCACATTGCCCTCCTCATCAAATGGACATCCACCGCGCTCTGTGAGGATATTGCAAAGCGGTTGAAATAGGCTATCATTCGGCTGTACCTTCTCCATAGCAGCTCTCACAGTTTGCCTCTCTCTGTAACTCATTGCAGGGGTTGCGGAAGGTGGTTGCGAAATTTCTTCATAATTCATCCTTCCTTCACAACTCCCCTTTGAAGTTATATCAGATATGGGTGCCTGAACCTCAAATCCATATTCCTCATCTTCATCCCCATCCTCAATGTAATCAGTAACTGTAATAACAATATTGTAGGAGTGTTTGGGACTTGGGGCCATGTAATGTTTGGCCTTACTTTTATAAGAGCTGTCCACCCATTTTTTCACACTTTCGAAATCTTCCACAGTCTTGGTCAAGGAGTAGTAAGGAAAATAATAATGCTCTTTGTTTTGCACGATGCGGATCTTACATAATGCAAGCAAGGCTTTCTTTCGTTCATCTGTCAAATACTTGACTTGATCTACAAGATACTGCAACTTTCTTTTGTATCTCTCCCTCAGAGGGGCATCCACCGAGCAGCTAGCTTGTATTTCGGTTAATTCTGTTGCGAGCTTTTGCTTCTTTGTGTTGTGAAGCTCTGCCAGTACTTTGCCACCACCACGTTTCCTTCCACAATGATTGTCTGGTTGCTCAGGAAATCTGCCCATATTCTACCAAAAACAAGAAATTGTCGAGAAATTAGTTATGCAGCAGACTGGGTGTGTGCGATGATAATTAATAATGCCAGGATTGATTTGAGTGAATCGAGGATCTGTAATTGATGATGAATGACTTGGTCGATTCTATTAAAATAGCTAATATAGCATGCTCAATACAATGTCGGCTTATAAATAGGTCACCGCTAATTTCGTATTGAATTTGGATGTTTTTTCCATTTTTACATTGCTTCAAAAAGATTTTGATTGCTTTTCGAATTTTAGGTCAATTGGTCTACGGATATCCCTTAGTATTAAGTTGAAGAAGGTTTAGCCATGGATGTAAAATATCCCCAAAAAATTAGATACTTTTCTATTCAATTAAAAAGTCTATAGAGTTATTTTAAAATATTATTTTAATGTACAACGTTAGGGTAAAAGCTTATCTTTATCATGTATTATTAAATTATTAATAGAAATGTGCTTTTCAACTAAAAGCAAAAAAATATCCTTAAATTTTTTTGAAAAGGGTGAAGGGTTTTTGAAAAATCCCCATCCTTTTACAAAAAGTTGATCGAGAGAACACTCGAGAGAAAAGTTATCACAAGAAGCAAACATTACAGCTTTCTAATTTCCTTCAGAATATTGGCGGCTTCTTTACTTGCGTTAGAAACATATCTATCATAATTAACCAAAATATTAGCAAGATTCATCACACATGTTTTAAGGTTAGCACCAACTTTATCTGTGTAGACTTTCCAATCATTGATTACCTTGAATACTCTCTTGATTTTAAGCAGAATACCATTGATGATTTTTGTGTAGATGTCTTTATCCTCGTCTAGAGAAGCCACAAAAATCGGGACAAAATCTTTAGCAGGGGAGGGAGAGCCACTCGGGTCCTTGCAAATATTCACTTATTCATGTTGCATCTATTTTGTATCATCTTCATCTTAAAGCTCAGTCAAGAAGGCCAGAGAATTGGGAGGCTCAATTAGCAGGAGTGCTACACTGAAGAGTGGGGAACCTCTTGTTACATCGCAGGCTAGGGGAAGGGGGAGGAGGAGAATAGGGAGGAGCAACAATTTCCACAGAATCGTTAGATTCCTAATGAAGGAGACTAAGATGACGAGCACACTTACGAGTAATGAAATTTGAGGTAAAAGGGATAACAATTGGGCTAGAGCGGTGAGTCGGGAGCCGGATCACAAAAAGAAGAGAAGAGGGTGGATCAAGCTTCAGCGGAAGGGGGTCGGAGGCAATGGCGTAAAAGGATTGAAAGAAGAAGACATGGATAGGGTTTTGCGCTTCCTTGGGAAGCATGCATAGGGGTAGCGAGGAACGATCGACGTCGAGAGCAACGAAAGGAGAACAAAAATACAACAATCCTTGGTGAAGGACTAGACCGACCCCTTTTATGAGCATCAATGATAGAAACATAAATCAAATTAGATAAAAACTTCAAGGATTACCTTTCTGCCGTGACGAAAGTGGGAAAGCAGGAAGAAATGCACTCTATGAAGCACCTTAAACCGCTCGTCCATCGTGAAGTACCACATGATCTGTTTTGCAACTTTGTCCTAGGAGGTTAGAGGGAGAGTCTCTCAAATCCCGACTAGTATTTGGATAAACTCCCGCTCGAACTCGCATGCTCTCCCAAGAAATTCTACAATCTTGACAACAAGAGGTTTCTAAACGAAATCCACATCTCAATTTGGCAGACAAGTGACATTAGCGATAGAGTTAACCGATATGGTGAACCTGGTATCTCCCAATTTAACTTTGCCAATATTCCAAGAAGCCAGAATACAACTGGTCACCATAGTTGAATGCCCTTTCGGATGTTCTAGGAAATTAGTGATTCCATCCTTGAGAATGCTCCATACTTTAATGTCCATCGAGGCTTCGCTGCAATTTTCAGGCTTGAATCTTTGAATGTCATCTCCCATGGTAGAGAAATAAAGAACGAAAGGGACATAGCGAGAGTTTTGAAAAAGACACCACACACAAGGCTTAAGTAGGGTGATCACACTCTTGTTTATGTGTCAATCAATAGATGGACATGATAGCTTCTTTGAAGAAATCCCTCCACCGCATGTGTTCATTAAAAACCAGAGGAGTGTGCGAGACTCTCGCACATTAGACATGAGACATGACCAATCATATTTATGACTAGCTTTAGGACCACTATTCCCAATGGAGTCATCAAGAGTGATGCAACTAGTATAAAGAATGTAATTGTGTCCTCCAAGAAGGATGTGCCAGGAAAGAAGAAGTAACCCAACCCCGTGATTAAGTGATGAGGGGAGATGTGACTAGAATAGAGGATGTAACATTGCGTGAGAGTGCAACCAAAAGTGCTAATATGACTAAGACAAGTCACCACACTGACTCCTTTTCTCTTTGAGCTGAGCAACATCGTGAGAAAGAATTCTTACGTAAATCTTCAAGAAATTTGTCGAACCACATGCTAGGACTCATGGTATTCACTCCCATATTAGCAAGAAGGTCAACCATCTTGTTACCTTCACTATAGGCATGTTAAAATTTGACCTCCTCGAACATATCAATTAGGGATCAAATGTCATAGATGATGCTTCTTATAGACCAAACAAGATCATTGAGGTCCAATAAAATGTTGATGATATTCAAAGAGCCACTTTTAATGATGATAGGACCAAAATGAAGTTTCCTAGCCAAATCCATTTCTTTGATGATAACAAGAGATTCAACCCTATGGTTATTTTCGTGACCAACGTTGGAAGCACCTGCTGTGATAAGGTTACCAGAGGAATCTCTGAAGGAGCCTCCACAACCACAAGGACTCGGGTTCCCTTTCGAAGCCTCATCAACATTAATCTTTAACCAACCTTGGGGAGAGGGACTCCAACAAGTGGAGGCTCTAGCAAGGGCTGAGGGGTGTATTGCTGACGTAGAGAACAATTCTGATTTCTAATTTGAGCCTTCATCCAAAGCAATCTTCTTCTTAAACTTGGTCCAATAGAGTTATTAATATTTTCTTGCAAATTAGTAGTAATAAATTTGAAAACCTCTAGAGCTCTGGCAGATTCGTTCTTAAAGATTCTTCTATTCCACTCCTTCCAAATACCCCATAAAGAATGAGGGAGTAAGGATTTCCATTAAAGTGAGAGATCTTGATTCTTGAAAGGACAGTTCCATTGAATGAGGACGTCATGCATTGAACTTGGGAAAGTCCAATAGACCCCAAATTTCCCAAGGAGCAGTTCCCAAACTTGGCTGGAGAAGGGGCATTGAATGAAGAGGTGAAAAGAGCTTTCAGAGGCTTTTTGGCATAGGTTGCATTGCTGGGTAATGAGAGACCTTGTCTTTGAAGGTTTTCCCTTGTGAGAATGACATCTCTCCAAACCAGCCATGCAAACATGCCAATTTTGGGAATAAGATGACCCAAACATACCGGATTAAGTGAAGGACCCACCATAGGTAAAGAAAGAAATCTATAGCAACTTACCGAGAACTTACTCCGAAATTGTTCCTGACCAAATGATTTCATCATTGTTTAGAGAAGCACTTAAGAAATGGTTTGAAAGAAGAGTCCTTTAAGGAATTCAGAAGTTGCATATGAGATTCATCGCAATCTTGCCATCTTTGCAAAGTCCACCTGGGAGGATAGGTAGATATGTCAATATAGCCTCTCACCAGGTTCCCATGCAAATTGACCAAATGAAATCTGATAGGGTACCAAAGGATTGCTAGCCAGGGGGTGGTTCAACAACCAACAATCTTTCCAAAATCAATGAAGCCTCATTGCCAAGAATTCATTTTGAACCAATGGCCAGAAGATTCTTACAACTAGCAATGGAATTCCATATCATCGAGCCCCTGGGAAGGGGAGGATCTAATATGAATGTTATGTTGTTAGGGATATATTTACCATAAAGGGTCTGAACCTATGCTTCCTGAGATCTTGAAGTGAAATCCCATCCAAGATTAGCTAGTAAGGCCATGTTCATGTCTTTGACCCTCCTTAAACTCGATC
The DNA here is from genome assembly GCA_018340775.1 of Taxus wallichiana var. yunnanensis. NCBI lineage: Eukaryota > Viridiplantae > Streptophyta > Pinopsida > Cupressales > Taxaceae > Taxus > Taxus wallichiana. The sequence continues at coordinate 122,264,414 of CM031238.1, forward strand.
GCCCATTGCAATGGGTTTACAAATCGTATCCCAAGCAACCAAATGAGTACAAGTTTTCTCTTCAGAACATGACCATAGGAATCACTTTTGAATCTGTTCAATCTTTGCAATAATGGGGGCAATAATCTTTAGAAGAGATAGGAAATAGATGGGGAGATTCTGAAGAGTAAATTTGACAAGTTGCAGCTTTCCAACTTGGTTGAGGAGAGATCCTTTCTAGCTGGATAGTTTCTTATGAGTTTTTCAATCATTGAATTCCATAACCCCTAACTTGCTTACCTTTGAATAATGGGAGGCCCATATAAGAAGATGGAAAACAACAATGCGAAATTTGAAGATATCATCTAGTTTGGCCTGCCTCATGGGGGAGGTATGTATGAATGTGATGTAACTTTTCAAAAAATTTATAAGACGACCCGAGGCAACTTCATAAGAATTTAGGATATTCATTGTAGTTTTGACCTCCACAAGCGATGAAGCTCCCAACCGGATAGTATCATCAGCGAATTGATTATGAGTCGAGGCAGGCAATCTGGCAGTAGTAAATAGGCCCGAGATGACATAAAACTATTAGTAGCACAAAGAGCTCTACTAAGAGAATCAACCATCAAAATGAAGAGGAAGGGGAGAGAGGATCACCTTGTCTCAAACCACGATGACTTGGAAATTAGCCCACCGGGCAACCATTAACCAAGATAAAGAAGTGTGGAGTAGAGATGCAATTATTAACCCATTTTATCCATTTCTCACTAAAGCCAAATTTAGTCAACACCTTTAAAAGGAAATTCTAGCTAACTTTGTCGAAATCTTTTTGCATATCTAACTTGAGTGCAAAGCCTGCTTTATTGGTAATCTGAGTTGAGTGAATTGCTTCATGAACCGTTATGATTCCTCCTTGTATCATTCTTCCTTTAATGAAACCACTTTGTTGCACAAAGAGCAACGATGGCGAAAAAAAGGTTTCAACATGTTTTCCAACAACTTAGTGATGATTTTGTAAGTAGTGTTATAGAGGTTGGTCGATCTGAAACCAATTAGTCTCTTTGCATCCAAGGATTTAGGTGCAAGAGTGACAAAAGTGGAATTGTATTCCTTAAGCAAAACACCATTTTATTAGAACTCTCTGAGTGCATTCAGGAGGTCTTGACTGATGATGCCCCAATAAGTTTGAAAGAAGATTGCCGGGAAACCATCCGACCCTAGCGATTTCTCTCCATTCATCTCAAAGACCGCTATTTTGATCTCATCAAGATCAAAAGGCTTGGTAATGGCTTTGTTCATATCCATAGTCACTAAGTTAGTGATAAAAGAAAGCATCTCTTCCATAAAATCAAGAGGACCATCCTCAACAATGCCAAATAACTTGTTGTAAAAGTACATAACTTCATTCTATATGTCTTCATAGTTGTTGATCGTGGTTCCATCCTCTTTATAAGTTCTCTTATCTTATTCCTACACTTATGCTTTTGAGCGGTGATGTGGAAGAATTTTGTATTATGGTCACTGTCCTTGACATAGAGCTCTAAAGCATTACCAATAATAAATATCTTCTTCTTACAACATGTTTTGATGCTTCAAAGTAATATTTAACTCTTTGGAGTGAAGTTATAGGGATCTACCCAGATCAGCAATGGCTTTGGAGATGTCCTCAAGCTTAGAAGAAAGATTTTTCTTCCGGGATCGGATGTCCCCAAAGGAGGTCACCTTCCATTTCTTGAGGTGTCTTCTAACATAGGAAAAATTATTGACAAACTTGAACATAGTTGAGCCCTTGAAGTCCATAGCCCACCAACAAGAGATGAAAGTATGAAGGTCATTGTTGTGTAGCTAGGAAAGTTTAAATCAGAAAGGAGGTTTTCTAGTTTCCATCACATTTGAAGCCGTGAGTAAGAGAGGAGATTGATCTAAGGAAATTTTGGAGAGGGATTGCAAGTAGAAGTCTCTAAAGTGATTGGTCCAGTCAGGTGATCCCAACATTCTACCCAGTCTGATTTGAATGTGATTGATTCCCAATCTTCTATTAGACCAAGTGAATCGATTCCCATTAAGGTACATGTCAATAAGATCACATGCATTCATCAGATTAAGAAGTGCCTCCATAGTATCGACATTGGCAGAGCACCGCCTTGCTTGTCCGCATGGTATAAAGGGCTATTGAAGTCTCCAGCTATGAACTAGGGAATATTAGAGATCTTAAGCATGACTTCCTTGAGTTTCAAACCATACTCCCTCCTTAAGCACTTTTGAATTAGGAACATATAGATTGATGGCCATCCACCCAAAGTTTGAGCCCATATCTTGGAAGAAAAAAACACAGGAGGATGATTTAAAATGCATTCTCCAAACAAAACCGAGGGATTCCAAAGAGTGCACAAACCTACCGACTTTCCAATAAAGACATCTCCATAAAGGAGGATTTCAACCAGAACTTGGGATCAAGGCATCATCTTTTAGCTTGTTTTTGTAACATGATAATGTCAGACTTAAGATTCAATCACATCTCCTTAAGAGCTCTCATTTTGGGGTGATCATTAACACCCCTAATGTTAGGAGAGGATATTAATTTGTGATTTTTTTGTTTGGTATTCCATGAAATGGATATAGTACCTTGAGTACCATTAACTACACCTTGGGAAACCTCGAGTTACATCGTAGTACAATTGGGAATTTTGCCTTTATACGTATGCCATCCCAAGTGTAAGTTATTTGAGTTACTTCTAAGGGTGTGAGTTGGGATAAATTCCTCTAGGGAATATCAAAATTAGAGGAGGGCAACACAACTAGATTCACAACTAGTGCTAAGGTCAGGGAAGGAGATAGGCAAGAAAAACACCAACAAGAATGTTGTGAAAAGGTAGGACATCGTCAAAAGGTTATCAGTCGAGGCTACCTCAATGGATGAAGCTACATTTATACTAGATGAAGCAAGCTCGAGGGAGGGAGGAGCTCCCAAAAATAGAATCGAGAGACAAAAATATGGGGGAGAGTTAGAGAAGGAGAAGGCGGGCGGCCGAGGGCAGTTCCACGTCTTCAAGGAGGCTAGAAGACGGGTCGAGAAGTTCAAAAGGATTTGAAGTGGGAATCTCAGAAGTAATCTTAGATGTTGTTTTCCCTTTCAAGGAAGTAGAGGCAAGGTTGAGCTTAGTTTTGTTTGTATGGTTAACTTTGGAAGCAAGTTTGGAGGGGCAGGCGTAATCCCTATGTCCCAAATTTTAACATATTAAACAGGAGTGGGAATGAATTCATATTCAATAGGTTGCACCCATGTGCCAAATGATGAGATTAAACCTATGGAAGATGACAAAGGTTTACTTACATCAACATTAACACAGTCTGGCATGGACGAGCCTGGATCTAAATTTTGTTGCAACATCAATTGCAATGAGTGTTCCTAGGGATTTGTTATGCCTTCATGCACCGTGCTCCCAAAATTCTAACGGCAGTCCCAAAAGACGAACCCATATGGGAGCTTTAGTCATAGTTTCGGTGAAGACGTTGAAGTTGGTCGACGATTTCCACATATAAAAACCCCTTCTCCTAAAAAACCAAAGGGCCATTGAGAAGCGCCCTCAAGAAGTCATCCTTCAAACAAAAGTGAACATGAAAAAACCATTTGAAAGAGCCACAACCTCAAAGGAGTCGTAGGGGGCCATTTGTTATGGGACCATTTTTAATGTCTTCGAGAAGGGTCTAGACCTCATGAGTTTATCAATTAGAGATAGCTCTCGACCATCGCCGCCGCATTGGTGATGTTTTGGGGATAGTCAAAGAAATCTTGTTGTTTTGAAGTGAGGGATTCAAAACGAGGTCCGACCAAGGAGAGCTCTCACCAAAACCCGAGGAGACCACCTTCGACCATGAGACAAAGAGGATGCCAGTCAAGGCTCATATCGACAACAACTTGCAGGGAAGGCACAAAAGATTCCGACATAACATCTCCCGCTTAATTGAGATTCAAAACTAATTTAGAAGTATCCACATCTACCTATTTCCAACATCAAAATAAAATTTATCCTTCAATTATGCTAGGGTAAAGTTTACTTTTATTATGTATTATTAAATTATTAATAAAAATGTGTTTTTCAATAACAAACTTAACTTTCAATATCTTTAATGTTTTGAGAATCACTTTTTTAAACATTCATTTAATCTTTATTATTACAATGTGTTATGTGCCCTCTATGTACCACTGCTCTATTTTAAATATCCTTCATAATTTGCATGTTCTTTTTTAAATAAATATAGTTTTTTAATAAAATAAATGTATGACCCGTTAACTCTCTCCACATAAAACCCGACTATATTATAATGACAACATAAATCATCTCAAAGATCAATATCAGTTGTAAGTGATATTCAAGTCAAGGCAGTATGAAGTCCTTGTGACTCTTGTTGATTGCTTTATGAATAATTTGGAATAGATTTATTTATGATTTTAATACAACCAATATTTAATTTTGGAATATATGTAGATTTAATGAGTGTTTTTTTGTTTTTAAAAAATAATATTTGGTTCTATATTTTATCTTTTACTGCTGTAAAAAAATGTTTACCTAAATTCATTTGTATCATATAATTTGTGTGAATTTATTTTTAATTTTAAAATTAAATAAATTTAAGAGAAATGAATTTGAATTTTAATTTTGTTAGATTTTTAATGTTAATAACAATTTTAAAAAATTATGTTAGTAACAATTTAAAAAAATTGTTAATAACATATATTTTAAAAAAATTATGTTAATGACAAATTTTATGTATTAATAGAATGTAAGGGAATTGTGTTTAGATTATTATTTTGCATTTTTTTAAATTCTTAATATTTTTAAAAATATTATTTGATAATTACACTAATATTTAATTTTAAAATGAATGTGTGTGTGTGTGTGTGTGTGTATATATATATATATATATAATTTTTATTATTTTTGTTTTAGATGATTTTTTCTAAATATTTTTGAAGCTCCATTTTATGATTTAATTTTCAAACTTGAATAAATACAAAAATTTTAATATAGAATTGATGGTATTATAATTTGGTAGAACAAATAACTCTCAATCATTTTGGTTCATTATTCTTTTAAACTTGGACAAACACCCTTATTAGCTTTATCTTAATCACATGTTCAATTTAGCCTACCTCTAATTTTATTGTGTGTGTGTGTGTGTGTGTGTGTTTAAAAAAATGTGATGGATATTAGTTTCAATATGTTTATTTTAGATTTATATAATTTCATTTATTGAAGGATTCCATATTGAATAATAAATTAATCAATTTATGTGTAAATTTTCATTAAATGGTGACATGTGGTCTCTATCTAGCTACACCATGGTGTAAGGATAAAAAACATGGGGACCAAACATCCTTATATGTCCAAGATATCACATTTTTGATCGTCTTCTCTAAGCAAAAGAAAACCGCCTTATGACACTCAAACACTTGTCAAATTTAAAGTTGGCCATTTGTATTGACAACTCACACTAAAACCTCCCCACCAACCCCTTGCTATTGTTGTAGATTATCCCTATTAGCATAAATATCTCGGTTATAAGGTTTTTGATTTCATCTCTTATTTGAAACCTAGCTAAGGAGAATCCTCTTGCTTATCAAGTGTAGCTACCTAATTTTGGTATAAGACTAGTTATTTGCTATGGTACTAATGTAAGTGCTTATAGATTATTTGTCCAAGTTAGGCCCTTATTAGTGTGTTACCCTTTTTAATTGAATTTTGACTCCTCTTATTGTGTTTTTGACTTCTTCAATCTCACTCCTCTCTTATTGAATTTGCATTCTTCTCCGTGTGGGTAGTGTTTTGCTGTTTACCTCTATTTCCTCTCTCTTATGATTTCTTCTCCCTTCCCTTATTTTAGCTTGATATGGGGTGATAATTGGTGTTGTAGCTTTCGCCATAATCATAGCCCCTATATTTCTAGTCATTTTTCATTTATGGGCTCTCATGGCCCTTGATTTTGATCTCCTTGCATTTTTGGCTTTCTTTGTTGGATTTCTCACTTGTTGTGTATTGACTTGCATGCCAAGAGGGTCATAATTTGAATTTGAGATGTATATAAATATAAAGTTACATTGATGTAATTAAGGGCACAATAGAAACACACATGTGCACATAGAGAATATTCATATTGAAGTTGTAAGGAAATATCTTTTATATTTCTTAAAAATCCTTATAACAAAAAGATGGATTTCAAGCATATAGACTCTACTAGTTGTTTGCATGCATCAAAAAGATAAGGATAAGAGAAATTTCACTATAGAGAAAGACTTTTGAATGTATTATGATTGTTTACTTGATTGCTAATTTGTTCTTCATTTCATAGGAGTAATAAATATCAAGGAACCTCAATTATTCCCTAGTTTAACACATGCGCCAAAACACATTTGTTTTCCTTACACATTTAATAGACCTAAAGGGTAGGTTAGGGTTCTAGAGAAGTAGATTAGATTTTTAGTAATTTTGAAAAAAACTAGAGATAATGAACAAGGTTCCATATATTAGGAGACACGAATATTGCCTTCACACAATTCACACAATCATGGTTCCTCCGTGTAATAGTTTTGTATATATTTCTACCATAATTATAACCTTAATATTTTGGCAATCTTCACATTTCTAGTCATCATTATTTTTTGGGTCCTTCTCTCAAGGGTTAATTTGTTTGCTTATATGAACTTGCCTTATACTTTTCTCCATATTCACACAAATTTGAGTAATATCCTATAGAACCCTAGTTCTCTAGTCTTTTTAAATATCTTACCTATTATATCTTTTCCTATGCTTTGGAATTCCATTTATTTATGTAATTAGGTATGATAATTTGATTTATATCTATTTATATCTTAATTACAATGTGTTGTGGTTAGTTTAGTGTATTTGTTGATGTAAAACCACTTTTTAAATCTACCTTTTAGTGCACCCACATTGATCGGTCACACAACCCTTAGGGTTTACACTTTGTGCTCACTCGCTTTCTTGATAATATATTATATATTCCTAGATATTTTCATATTTCATTATTTAATACATTTATCTAAACCCTAGTGCATCATTGTCTATTGTGTTTTCAAAATATCTTCTTTTAATGATGCTAATATGTAAGAAACATATGATTGCGATGATGATTGTCACTATAATGTTGAATTAGATAAGAAATCCAAGGATTATTTAATTGAAAATTTTATATAATATGCTATGAAGAATCCCTTTCATATTGATAGAATCATGAATATATTGAAAAATATTTTTTTCCACAATATTTCTTCTCTTGTTTCAAATACATTTCAATTGCGAAAGGATATTTTAGTATCAAATGTTAAACAAGTTTCCAATGCTTATCATACAGTGATTTCTCCAAAAATGTAAATGATTGCATGATAGATAAAGCTTTACCTACTCAACATGGATCCCACACCACTCATGTTTGATCTTCTTGATAGAAATGAATAGAGATTATATGTTGAAAATAATGTTAAACACACTGCAATATTTAGTATATTGATATTCACACACTCAATGCATGGCTAATATAAATCCATGTACATAGCTAAATAACCTCCTAGAAAATAGGGAGGTGTTACAACAATTAACCCGGTATATTATTCATGGGTATAACAATCCAACATACAAACAACTAATTTATAATTACATAACACAAAGACTCATTTACCATACAGTAAATATGAAACCATATGTAAAATACCAAACATGTGTAGCACTAAATAAATGAATTCCTAACATTCCCCCCCTTAGTGCGAACATGGGGAAAACATGCTCGTGTCTTGTAACGTGGCGCTAAGTAGCTCGCTCATGATCTGGATGGTTTTAAAGACAATACCTATAACCCGATTACAATATCATGATGTTGCAGTACATTGCTCAACTCTCATCATTGCTACTCTTCAGGAGATTACATATCAGAATCCATGATAGTGCATTTATTCATCACTCACAAAAAAACTGAAACAATGTGTCATTCCCCCACCCACAATGTGAAGTTTCCATAACACAAATAAAAAAATCTAAAATCAACACACCATGCTGAAAGTAAAAAAACATACACACATGTCACCAAACTAGTGATGCGGCCCCATCGTAGGTGAATGACAAGAGGATGTTGTTTGTCCTCCATCCTCCATTGCCTCCAACCTCCAATGTCATGTTGCTAAATCATCCAGATTTATCTTTGAGGCTCATGATGCAAATATTGATGATGAAGCTCTAAATCGACAAATAGTAAAATGCGTCGAAAAAGTCATTTTCAAGATCTTTCCATGATGTAGATAATTTCTGGTGATTTCAAAGGAATCGTTGGCGATTCAACAAAATTGTTGGTTATTTTCCTAATCATTGGCGATTGCGATGTAGGTCTAGAATCGTTGGTGATCACTATAAAAATAAATATATCTTTCTAGATCTACATTTTTACACGTGTTCGAAGTCAGTTAACTACATATTGCAAAAATTTAAGAGTTCTAGGAGAATAAATTTGGGATATACATATTCTTCCACCATACGTTGTCAGCATCTTCGAGCTTACATCCTCCTTTCACATGAATCAAGAGAGCCAAACATATTTTCAATTCATGTGATATTCAAGACAATCACACAAAAAAATATATGAAGCTCACACCCACGCTTCTACTATCTATGCTTCTCTAAAATAAAAAATACGAACTAATACTCTCATATAATAAGTGCACCATAGGACAAAGCACAATACTATTGTCCCTCACAAATCTCCGTGATTCCATTACCGCTTTGATATTACGATAGAAATGAATAGAGATTATATGATGCAAATAATATTGAACACATTGTAATATTCGGTATATTGATATTCACACACTCAATGCATGTCTAATATATAGCCATTTACATAGTTAAACAACCTCCTAGAAAATAGGGAGGTGTTACAACAATTAACCCAGAATATTATTCACGGGTATAACAATCCAACATACTAACAACTAATTTATAATTACATAACACAAAGACTAATTTACCATATGGTAAATATGAAACCATATGTAAAATACCAAACATGTGTAGCACTAAATAAATTAATTCCTAACACTTCTAGGGTTCCTATAATGCCATGAAGGTTGTGTATCCTTTCTTGACTTCCTCATTCAAATTGGTGACATTACTCAACCTACACTTATACAAAAATGAAATGACTATCATGAAAAATACATTGGATGGATCACAAAACCAAGTAAAAACACTATCTTTAGGGTCTCAAAATCCACATGTCGATAAATTCTCAAGCTAAATTACTCAAACCCCTACCCTAACACATGACATTTTGTCTTATCTTTTTAAAAATGGTTTATCAATCATAAGTTCGGTTTATTTAATGGAAAAGAATACAATTCACATCACATACATTCATTTTATGCCTCTTTCTTAGAATATGTGTACAATGATAAATTACTACTTAAAATATTTCCATTGACCTTAAAGGACTATATACTTGACTAGTTTTACACATTACCACATGGGTCCCTTAGGTCCTTTCTCACATTAGTAGATGATTTCTTGGTTCATGTTTTCTTAGCATTGATCCCAAGGTTAGCTTTGCACAACTAGCTCAAGTGAAATAAGCTCAAATGAAATAATCAATTGACTATGCACTTATCCAATATAATACCTCAAGACAACTTGAATGCCTTATCAACCATTAACCATTGAGATTCAAAGGATATTCATTAATATTCTATTATCACTTTTAAAGACAAAGTGGTATTCAACATTTATCCATATTTATATGAACTTTGTCGCACAATTAAAGTCATGTTTAAATCAATCTTCAAGATTCATGTATGCTAACAAATGAGACACATGCTCCATTGAATTAAAAAGTTCAAGACATAATGATTTTTCAAGCTATAAGTAATGACCAAAGATTACAACCTATGAATAATACTAAAAATGGTCAATGTTATAGAATAACCATTGATAAAGCTTGTGTTATATCAAAAGGAGCTGGGCAATTCAAAATAACCAATGACATTCCTAAAGTCTTTAAGAACTTACGTGATTGTAATATGATTACTTCACTACTAATTTAAGGGAATTCAATACTTGAGAAATTTCTATGTAATTTTATGCCAACATATATTGTGACTATCATAGAACTAAAGGACATATAATTAACCAATTTGATACTTTGTGACAAAAAAATCCAATAGTTAATTAATAATGGTCACATTTAGATATATGATATATCTCCCCGTGCTACAATTGAAACATCCACTCACAAGGAGAAAAAAACCATTACTATAAATATAACTATATGTCTGTCATGCAATATGAAGCACATTTGTTGTGACTATTTATTGGGGTAGTTGATGTTGCTAAGATAAAATTTAAAACTATTTCAATCACATTTATTGAAGAAGATATACCTCAAGATGAGTCATATGATATACCTCTAGTCATTTGAGAGTTCATAAAAGGTACATCGTGCTCACTTTAATACATGTTAAAAAATTCTTTTATGACCTTAGATACAATGTGGATCACTTAGCTTATTCCTTTTTTGGCACACTTGGATACGAGTTCAAATGGAACAAAACATTTAGGATGTATTATATTAAAGGTTCGATTATGATGAAATATTTTTCTAGTATTATTTCCTGTGCTACAAACTACGAGAGTACATAATGTATTACTTGGAAAATATGGATGCATCAAATGCAATTCATTCCTTCCACACTACATCGATGCATAAAATTTGATCATTAAGTTCAAGTTATTAAAATTCGAGGGATACAAAACTACTAATTAAAAATGTAAGATATAGAGAAACCACATACATAAACACCGAAACCAATATTAAAATAGGTGCCTAAGAATAATGTACAACCAACATAAACACATGAATCAACTCTTAGAAAAATACGAACACATGAATTGATCCTAGTTAAGGAACCAAAAATACATGACATATTTGCATTATAATGTTAATGTAGTAATGATGTAGATCAATGTACATAATATAAAAAATATGATTATGAAAATGATGATTTGTTATTTCTATAAATACCTCCTATTCATGTCCTTAGTAAGCATTGTGCCTCAACGATTATATAGTATAACAAATCTTATGGATCTCCTATTATTGGTTAGCTCTATTAAACAATCCATTATATTCATGTTAAATACTCCGTATTCTAGTTATTATTCACACATTCATTCGATATCATAAAGATGAAATTTCAAATGAAATCCATTCATCATTTTATAAAACATAACATTTATGATAAACACGATAAATGCTAGAACAACCAATACATATAGTCAAAATTTTCAATGGTTATACATCATTACGGAAGGTGGTGTTTAACCAAGAGATAATTATACATCATGATGGGGAGAATGATCCCTTAGCCCTCTTTGGATTATAAAACAATGGATGTTGTAGACATCAAGGTCCTATTATGGGAGTTTATTCTAGATTGAGATTGTATAGTCCCTCCCTCCCTCATCTTTGCAATCTCCTACTTATGTGTATCTATTGTAAATCTACATATTGATCCATAATAAATTGCATAGTTATATAAATCGACAAAGAAGGCATCACATCTATCCTCAAAACCTATATTTCATATAGGATTGCATGCCTATCTGGTAAATGATCATTTTCCATCTCTAAATCCTTGTGTAGACACTAGAAAACACACCTTGCACATAAGGTTTGCTTAACTAAAAATACAAAAACAATATAAAGCCACGATAAAACTTAAAAGTCAAATATTCTCACAAAACACCTAAAAAGTAAAAAATAAGGCTAATTTAAGACATGTCACCTTCACTTATCCCCATTAAATCTCATTTACTCATCATCACCAACTCATTTATTTTTATCCACCCATATATTGATGTAATTATCTAATGCATATTGATGCAAAATATCTCCCAAAAGTCTACATGCTTCCTATTTAAATAAAAATTCTATAAATGTATTTAAAAATATTATTTTTATGCACAATGTTAGGGTAAAAACTTACCCTTATCATGTAATATTAAATTGGTAATAGAAATGTGCTTTTCAATCAAAAGCAAAAACACTTACTCTTTAATTATACTATGGTAAAAGCTTATTTTTATTATGTATTATTAAATTATTAATAAAATTATCTTTTTCGATAAAAAAATTAGAAAAAAACTTACATTTCAATATCTTTAATGTTTGAAGAATCCGAAACTTACCCTTCAATTATTTTTATACACAATGTTAGGGTAAACTCTTATTTTTATTATGTACTACTAAATTATTAAAAGAATTGTTTGTTTAAATTAAAAATAAAAACTTACCCTTTAATATTTTGAGAATCATTTTTCTAAACATTCATATAGTCTTTATTATTACAAAGTATTATGTGCCCTTTATACACCACGTACCCTCCATAATTTCATGCTCCCTTTAAATAATATTAAATTTTTAAAAATAAATAATGGCCCATTAACTCCTTCCACATAAAACATGACTATATGATAATAACAATATAAATTATATGAAAGATCAATATTAGTTTTAAATAGATTTATTTATGATTTTAAGGTAATCGATATTTAATTTTGGAATATATGTAGATTTAAAGGTTGTCTTTTTTTTAAATAATATTTGGTTCTATATTCCTGTAAAAAAAGTTTGCCTAAATTTATTTGATAATATTATTGTATGGTTTGTGTGAATTTATTTTTAATTTTAAAATTAGATAAATTTAAGAGAAATACGTTTGATTTTTTATTTTGTTAGTTTTTAAAAAAATTATGTTGATAACATATTTCAATTTATTTATAGACTGTAAAGGAATTGTGTTTAGATTTTAACTTTCCATTTTTAAAATTTTTAATGTTTTAAAAATATTTGTTTGATAATTTCATTAATATTTAATTTTTAAATGTAAATATATTTAAAAGGTAAATATGTTTATTATTTTTATTTTTTGATTTGATTAACGGTAAAGAAGGGTTAAGGGGACCCTACCCTATATAAAATGTAGATAGATCAAGGAAACCAAGGAAAATTTTAGTGGTGAATATTCGTAATATGGTGAATATTCCATTTTTGAAATTTTGAAAAGATGAATTTTTACGCACGGGTCGGTGACTTCGCCTAAAAATTACACTTTAATTTTTTTAGGGTTAAACCTACCCTTGAAAAATATCCCCTATATAATCCTAGATTATTCGACAGGTAGAACACTTCTACTTCACATTTTGTCAACAATATGATATATCCCGTATTGCAGACGCGTGACAAGGGGGTAAGTTATTGACGCTACGACAAGGAGGGTTTGCAGATGTGCGACAATGGGGTTATTTGTTGACGCGTGACACTGACGGATAGTTGACACGCGACAAGGAGGTACTACAGATATTGACGCATAGCAGACACACGACAAAGAGTTTGTTGACGCGTGACACAGAGTTTTTTTGATGCACAAACAGAGAGCAGAGGCTGCAGATGCGCGACAAGAGATTTGTTGTCGCGCGTCAAAAAAATGCATCGACGCGCAGCGTCAAAGAGGTTTGTTGACGCGCGTCAATGGGATTATTTGTTGACGCGCGGCACCGACGGATAGTTGACGTGCGACAAGGAGGTACTGTAGATATTGACACATAATAGAAGCACGCCAAAGAGTTTGTTGACGCGTGACACGGAGATTTTTGCGATGCGCAAGCAGAGGGGGCGAGGCTGCAGACGTGCGACAGGAGATTTGCTGTCGTGCGTCAAAAAAATGCATTGACGCCGCATCAAAAATCATTGACGCCGATCAACAAAACCTCATCGAGCGTCAAAAAGGTTTGTTGACGCGCGCGTCAATGAGGATGTTTGTCGGTGAAATTTTTTCATACAACCCCCAAAAATTCACTTTCCCGTGAAACCGGTTCCAGAGATATTCGCCAGGTATTTTCCACCTCCGATTTCCAAGAGGTCTCTTAAAATGAACCCTGAAGGAAACATAGAAATATGGCCAAGGGTATACCCGTTGAAGCCAACATAGAGCAAAAACATAGATAAACTAACAACCAACATTAACCAAACTAACAACAAAGGAAATAACAACATTAAAAATAACAACAAAACAAAAGGGAACCCATCCCAACTTGGCACAAACAAGCAACATCGAATCATTCCTTAATCATCTCACCCACAGTATGCATGCAGTCATTCCACTCCTTAACCAATCCAACAATGGTAATCCTCCAATATTCGTAGTCCGGTTCAATCATCTCCCTTTTAGGCAAGGTGCCATCCTCTCCATCTAGCTTAGCTCTTTGCATAGCTTGTATCATTTCCACCAACAACTTGAGGTGATGTATAATGCTCTTCACATTCAGAAGGTGGACCTCTTTAATTTGCATGATGATTTCCTTCATTTTCTAGAATGTCTTGCTCCATAGAGATACATCTTTCATTTGCATTCTTCAAGTTGTCACTTCACAATGGTTGTGAGATTATCCACTTTCTCTTGGAGTTCCCTCAGATCGATAGTCACCATACTGATTTTGTGCCTATTGATGTCGGTGTCCAATCTACAGTTCTCAAAATATTTTAAAAAAGCATTGGTCTTCACCGTAGAGTCCCGAACTAATTTTTTTTTTTCTGGGCAACCTTTAGCGCATGAAGGCTCACAATAGCCTCTTCAATACTATGGGAATGAGTATCAGAAGTTTCTTCCTTATCCATCCTTTTGGAAGGGATATCAGTCTTTTCGACCACTTTATTGACAATATCATCTTTTATCTCCATTTTCCCAACATCAAGCATCGACCACTTGGTCATAACCTTCATTTTGTTCCCCTGAATATGAGAGCTAACCTCAATATTTGCCTACTTGCATGAATCACCTTCCTCCTTCCTTTTCTTCCTTGAAATTTCCTTAGCCATACAGGATCTCATCCTTTTAGCCACCACTTTACCTTCATCCTCTAGGCTAGGGTTCTCCAATTTAACACCAAATTTCTCACTTTTCCCAATTTTGGGTGTACCTGTCTTAACCAAGGCTTTAAGAAGGCCTTGATGTAGGGGAAAGTGTGAAGGTACCTTTCCTAACTAGCTCTATAGATTTAGCCAAAGAATTGTAAAGAAATTTAGAAATTTATACAGTCTACCATTTCGAATATGGTTGAGCATAGGAAAATGGTAACTATAAACCACCTTGAATCGACCTTCAAGCATAATGTAGGACATAAGTAGTAAGGATATTTCATTGTAAGGGGGAGGTAAATCCTCTCTATCGAAGCCATTGAAATGTTGCTTTAGTACCCTTACCTTGTATAAAATTATCCACCTCCAGTTATAATCCGATTTGGGCTTGAAAATGCACCTACCCTCCAAGGAAAGACCAGTGACTTTGGCTATAATTTTCGTCAAAATTATGAAGTAAAAACTTTGAACACAAACTCGTCCTTCATTCTAAGTGTTGGTAATCTGAGAACTCAATTCTTCATCGTGCCCATTAAATATTTTGAAGAAGTTTAACAACCCTACTTTTTCTAACAACACAGAGGCCTCCTTAGTAATGGCAGACATAGTAGTTGGCTATGTTCTCACTAAATCACCCCCCATTTTTCTACTACAACCCTTATTTCTTTCTTCATAGATTTTGTGCTCCAACCACAGACTCCACGATAGGAAAATTTTACAATTTAGGGTCGAGTTTTCCAAGGAGTCGATAATTAGAAGAGTTGCCATGTCTTTCTAATCCTTGGAGTAATGAGAGATTATTTTGGCATGAGTAGAGCATGTACATCCATCATTTTCCAATTTTCCATCTTATCAACATCATAAACCATAGTTGTCATCATGATATTCCTAACCTTTTTAAACCCAAATACCAACAGACTATGATGGCAAAGATTTGGGGTAAGAGTCCCCTTCAATGATTCTAATAGTTTGTTCATCCAAACTAGCTATATTTTCAACCACATTAAAATCCTTAACGACCACACCCTTGTTAGAAAAATTATCTGCCAAACCATTTCCTTCATGGTATATATGTTGAAAAGATATGGAAGTGAAGGAGGTAAGTCTACTTTTGGTGCTCTTTATAAAATATTCTATAGTCAATGATACAAAGTTTCTGCCCAACATACTTGAAATTATATTCAAGGAGTCACCTTCAACAATCAAATATTTAAAACCTTTCTCTTCCGCAAGCTTAACTCCCCAAAACATCACCATGGCCTCAGCCACATGGTTAGTTTGTATACCCAAATTAAAGAAGTAGGCAAGAACAAAGTTACCTTTGAAGTCATGGAAAATGCCACCTCCACCCGCTTTCCTAGGATTCCCTTTTCACTGCTCCATCAAAATTTAGCTTTATAAAACCTTTTGGGGGCTAGTCCATCTGATTCCTTCTCTTGGATTAATTTTTCTTAACTGTTCAACACATGTTAGATTCCAATTACTAAAGATATGTTTTTCTCCTTCCACTATTTCCACTTCCTTATTTTTAAGGATTGAGAAGTTGTTTTTAACAACTTGTATGCATCTTTTGGAGATAAGCTTGTGTGGAAGTCTCTTCCCTTTGAAAATCCTCCTATTCCTTTCTTTCCATACCTCCCACCATAGGTGTTCGAGACTCATGATCCATAGATTCTTTAGGCCTTGGCTTTTGAAAGGACAACTCCACTGGACCCAGGCTGATTTGACCTCATTTGGGCTTACCCAATTAACTAAAAATAAAGCAAGGATAGAGGCTATGATTTGGAAGGAGAAAGTGCAGTCCATAAACATATGGTTGATCGTCTCTATATCATTTTCACATAAAACACATATGTTGACCATGTGAAAGCCTCTTTTAGTGAGATTGTCTACTGTTAAAATCTTATTGATCACAGTGAGCCAACTGAACATGTTAACCTTTGGGATAATATTTTTATTCCATATTTTTCCAGCTAATGAATCTTCCTCACTCACTTCTCCTTCAAAAAATTGAGCATAGGTAGATTTGACTGAGAAAATACCATTTTCTTCTTTGTACCATATAATTCTGTCTAGTTCATTTTTGTTGTAGGATAATTGATTTTGAATAAAATCATTAAAACTTTTCTTTTGCCTTTTAAGGTGTTTGCTGTCTAGTTTATTATTTTTTATATTTATTTAAATAATTTATTTTCTTTATTTTTTGTTTTCGATTATTTTTTATAAATATTTTTTGAAGCCTTGTTTTATTATTTCATTTTTAAAGTTAAAAAGATACAAAATTTTAATATATAATAGATGATATTATAATTATGGCGAAAGACATATGCCAAAGGGGAGTCAAACCCCTTGGTTCTGAAAAGCATTAGATCGATAGTCGAGAAATCTCCACGCGATGAACGTTATAGTATGTAGACCACTGGAATCGTTGATCGGTGTGATGCAAAGTAAGAAGTTGTGGAAATAGGTAGACCGACAAAAATAGTTGGTAGTGATGATATGTATTGTTATATGACTTGATACTAGCATAAATAACTGGCAAGTGGCAGATTTGTATTCTTATATGACTTGATATAAAAACAATATATTCTTATACGACTTAAATGAGGAAATAAATACAAGACAAATATTGTAATATACTAGAAATCACACGCGAGTAGTGTGATGTGAACACCGAAAGGGATAAGGCAGAGGTATGATGAATGGCAATAATCGTAGGCAAATGTAGCGAGCAAAGAAAAGTAGAAGTAGAAATTACATTGATTTAAATGGAATTGAAAAGGAGAGAGAAGCAAGTCCAACCTCTTCAATTCTCCTATAATTTATATAAGGCCGACCCGCCATTTTAGAGAAGTGATCGAAAAGAATGGGGGAGATGTGAAAGTCGTGAAGGGATGAGACCCTGGAGATAGAAGTGAATATAAGCGCTTGTCGACCAACCTCAATGTATATGGGTTCATCACTAATACATAGGTTAATATTTAATAATATGAAATATTTATATTTCTATTATTAAATATACTAACCTAGGTATATACTTTAGGTTAAATATTCAATATCATGAAATAATTATATTTTTAATATTAAATATTATAAACCTAGGTGTGTGTGTCAACCATTTTAGGTTGAAAAGGTGGGTTGAGAGACATACCCAATCACCTCATATAAAAAGGACTTTAGGTCCTCATTTGATATATTCAAAAATATATCAAAGGTGTGCAAATCAAGTGATTTGGTTTTACCCTTGGTAATAGGGTTTCAAAGGAGGAGGTGCTCTTACTTGGATGTAAAATAAGTTCTCTAAGTGAAATGTTATTTTCAAAGTGAGTTTTACTTTATTGGAGTTTTTCACTATAAATATTGTGTCACCCGTGTGTTATGTTATTTATTTCTGTAAAATTTTTAGGGGTGCACAGTGAAAGAGGCTTCAAATATTTACCCGTGTGAAAGTCACATACAGAAAAAGAAATGATTTATTACTATATGAAATAATTTTCATGTTTTCTATAATTTCAAATGTTTGCAGATTAAATATTTCTGGAAAGTAAATTCATACCCGTGTTTTTGGTCCCCTCTAAAAGGATTTGATTTGATTTAAAGGTTTTCTTTTATATAAGAGTGAAAGTGGAAAATAAAATGAGATAATATCTCAGTATAAGTGTGGAACTCTCAAGTATAAATGAAGAATTAAAAAAGTGGGCTAGTTTATTGGTGGCCCACGTGAAGTGTGGTAAATATTTATTAAAATATTGGTAGTTATAGCCACATAAAAGTTTTAAAGTTTTTAACTTGTAGGAATTATATAAAATATTTTACAATATTTCCATACTTTTAAATGTGTGCGAGGTAAAATTAAGAGTAAATGAAGGGAGGAGACAAGGTTCATGAAAATAAGGATTTCAATTTATTTCATTGGTCGGGTGAAATTACTTGTCTCCTCTATAAAATATGCAGGTTAATCTATACTCTCATAAATCTACTTACACTTGGTAAAATTCTTTTAATCTGGTCTATGTCCTTTAAACCCTTTTAATAAGGGTTATGTGTTTTTAATAAAAACAATATACTATAGTTTATAATTTTTATGAACTATATGTTTTTTATTTTCATTCTATAAATTATATACATTTTTTTATATAATTTTTTTACATTATAAATTATAATAGGTTATTATAATGTATTAAAATATAACCTCCCTAATATTATACAAAAAAGAAATTATGGAATTTCACATTCTGGAAATACACAAATTTTGACTTCATTAAATTTGATGGTCAAATGATCGTCATGGTAGACCAAACATAAAACAACATGATGGTCATTTAGACGTCAAATTTAAGCTCGTAGGCTCTAGGAAATTTTAATCAGTGTTAAAATTGACGGTCAAATGACCGTCACGATAGACCAACAAATAACCCATTATGACGGTCATTTAGACGTCAAATTTAAGCTAGTCAGATTTTTATCTACATCAATTTTTTTTTTTTCAGAAATTTGAAGTTATGCATTCTTAGGGGTCTCTTCTTCACTTCTATATGGTTGGAAATATTTTTTTATATAAATATGTGGTATAAAGTAGCACCCTTTATATTGTGAGTTATTATTTTGATCATGGGAGATTAATTATAATGCATTTTAATAACATAATTAGTTATGATCAAATAATTTCTTTAGATCTATAAAATTTAAATCTGATTCTATTAAAAGTGTTGTTTTTATTATCGAAAAATATGTATCTAAATCTTTGGTACATTATATATTATAATGAGGTGTGTTTTACAACTTTAGGAAAGCAATGACGTCTAATTATTTATGTCTTGACAAAACCTAGATCCTGAATGAAACCAACTACAACATTTGGGTCAAAACAGAATTTATGGCGAGGAAACTTTGTATGATTGTTTCGGATCTCGAGGTTGCTCCCACCGGTCATCAAGCAACTGTAGATAACATGAATTCATTCTTGCAACAAATGTATGAGACCCTTTCTATGATTTTACGCAATGTGAACGAGCAGCGAGTACCTTCTCGCATTTGATAATATCAAACATCTGAAGGAGGTATGGACACAACTAGAATCTATGCATAACAGATACTTGGTATATCAAGGATAGTAATGAGAGTATAATAGTTGAAGGAATTCAAAGAAATAGTCTATATATTTTTGATGATTTCTTTTACGCATTTTGTTTTATATCGAGTTTGAATAATTCAAAATTATGGCATAAAAAGTTAGGACATGTTAATTATCGAAGCTTATATGAAATGTATAGATATAATCTAGTGAAAGGCTTACATGTGTTGTCTTCTTCTCTTGAATTTACTTCATTAAATGCTTCTAAATGATGGTTTAGATTCGATGTAGTAAATGGTCATGATGATGTTTAGAACTTGTGAGAACATGTAAAACTCACAAATCATACTTAGCTACGATTATATGATGATCTTTGAGATTCCAAATCCTTTTGTACCAAAAGGTAAATTGAGTATGATGAAGGTGTTATAATTCCTTCAACCGATATGCTAGCCTAAAACCTTTATGGTTTAAGGATTGTAAATTCTGAAGTGTACCACGGGCAGGTAATCTATTGATATATGTTATGTTATCCCACTTAACATTAATGGAGAGTGTTAGAACATAATGATTAAATGGTCTGGCCAACCCTTAATGTATATGGGTCCATCATTAATATATAGGTTAATATTTAATAATATGAAATATTTATATTTCTATTATTAAATATGCTAACCTAGGTATATACTTTAGGTTAAATATTTAATATCATGAAATGATTATATTTCTAATATTAAATATTATAAATTTAGGTGTATGTGTCAACTATTTTAGGTTGAAAAGGTGGGTCGGGAGACATATCCGATCACCTTATATAAAAAGGACTTTAGGTCATCATTTGATATATTTGAGAAATATATCAAAGGTGTGCAAATCAAGTGATTTGGTTTCACCTTTGGTAAATAGGGTTTCAAAGGAGGAGGTGATCTTACTAGATGTAAAATGAATTCTATGAAGTAAAAGTTATTTTCAAAGTGGGTTTTACCTTATTGAGGTTTTCTACTATAAATATTGTGTCACCTGTGTTATTTATTTCCTGTAAGTATTTATTTATTTACTTATGTTATGATGTAATCTTTATTTAAATGTTTATTGTAACATTATGTAATATGTAAGTTGATTAAATCCTCAAATTCTAACATGGTAACAGAAAGCGAGGTAAATTAAATAAATTAAGATGAAATATTTTGTATTTTATTTATTTAATTTGTACGGATTTTTTCAAATGACCCGAAAGGGTATTTAAAAGTATCCGATCCCCCTTTTTTCCCCAATTTATTTTGGCATTACATTTGTGTAATTAAAACCTCGGTAAAATTTTTAGAGTTTTTCAATTTTAAATCCTTAATTTTTTTGGGGGAGATGTAATATGATATGATTATTACTTTCATTTAAATTTTGTAAATTATATGGAATTAATATTTGTTTAGAGATTGATGTGTGCACATGTGAAAGGGACTTCAAATATGTCCTGAACCCTTAATATATGGGTCCATCACTAATATATAGGTTAATATTTAATAATATGAAATATTTATATTTCTATTATTAAATATGCTAACCTAGGTATATACTTTAGGTTAAATATTTAATATCAAGAAATGATTATATTTATAATATTAAATATTATAAACCTATGTGTATGTGTCAACCATTTTAGGTTAAAAAGGTGGGTCGGGAGACATCCCCGATCATTTTATATAAAAAGACTTTAGATCCTCATTTGATATATTCGAGAAATATATCAAAGGTGTGTAAATCAAGTGATTTGGTTTTACCCTTGGTAATAGGGTTTCAAAGGAGGAGGTGATCTTACTGGATGTAAAATAAGTTCTCTGAAGTAAAAGATTATTTTGAAAGTGCGTTTTACCCTATTGGGGTTTTTATTGTAAATAATGTGTCACATGTATTATTTATTTTCGTAAGTATTTCTTTATTTACTATGTTATGATGTAATCTTTATTTAAATATTTATTGTAACATTATGTAATATGTAAGTTGATTAAATTCGTATTTATTAGAATCCTCAAATTCTAACATGGTAACAAAGCGAGATAAATTAAATAAATTAAGATCAAATGTTTTGTATTTTATTTATTTAATTTGTATGGATTTTTTCAACCAACCCGAAAGGGTATTTAAAAGTATCCGGTCCCCTTTTTTTTCTCCAATTTATTTTGGCATTACATTTGTACAATTAAACTCTTGGTAAATTTTTTAGGGTTTTTCAATTTTAAATCCCTAATTTTGGGGGAGATGTAATATGATATGATTTTTAAATTCATTTACATTTTGTAAATTATATGAAATTAATGTTTGTTTGGAGATTGATGTGTGCATAGGTGAAAGAGACTTCAAATATTTACTTGAATGAAAGTCACATACGAAAAAGAAATGATTTATTACTATATGAAATAATTTTCATGTTTTTATAATTTCAAATGTTTGCGAGTTAAATATTTTAGAAGGTAAATTCATACCCGTGTTTGACCAACCCTTAATGTATATGGGTCCATCACTAATATACGGGTTAATATTTAACAATATTTATATTTATATTTCTATTATTACATATGCTAACCTATGTATATACTTTAGGTAAAATATTTAATATCATGAAATAATTATATTTCTAATATTAAATATTATAACCTAGGTGTATGTGTCAACCATTTTAGGTTGAAAAGGTGGGTCGGAGACATACCCGATCACCTTATATAAAAGGACTTTAAGTCCTCATTTAATATATTCGGAAATATATCAAAGGTGTGCAAATCATGTGATTTGGTTTTACCTTTGGTAAATAGGGTTTCAAAGGAGGAGGTGATCTTACTAGATATAAAATAAGTTATCCGAAATAAAATGTTATTTTTAAATTAGTTTTTACTCTATTGGGGTTTTCCACTATAAATCTTGTGTTACTGTGTTATTTATTTCCTATAAGTATTTCTTTATTTACTTATGTTATGATGTAAAATTTATTTAAATATTTATTGTAACATTATGTAATATGTAAGTTGATTAAATTTGTATTTATTAGAGTCCTCAAATTCTAACCACGGAAATAGAATTGAATGCAAGCCCTTGTCTTTTAGTGTATCTAATGTCAATCATTGTTGTCTTATCCAAAGTAAGACCTTGTGATTTGTGTATTGTTAGAGCCCAAGCCATTTTGAGAGGAAGTTGCCTACGGTTTCCTCTTGAAATAGGAGGTATTGGAACATGTGAAGGGTTATTAATGTCCCAAGAAGGACCAATGTATTTGTTGAAATGGACCACAATGAAAAGTGGAAGCTCTGGTGGGGATGAGGAGTTGTTGTAGATGATGTCAACAATTTTCTCGATTGCACCATTGACCAGTCCAACTTCAACCCACAAATTTGTTGTAAGCATAATTTTTTGATTTTTACAAAGAAGAATTTTATGTTTAAGCTGATCATCATCGGTGTCACCCAAAATGTTCTACGTAGTGACATTAGCTATACACCGTGCCACATGAAGGTTTAAATATTTGAGTATTAGAAGGTTATGATGTTCGACTAGTTCATTTTTTACGAACATATGCGATGCTTTGAAGCGAAACCACCGGAGCTCTTCTTCTAAAAGGTGTTTTTAGTTTGTGACATTAGGCTTTTTCGGTATTCAATACATGGAGAAGCATCACGAACATGAAGTAGAAGTTCATGAAACTGAATTTGTGTAAATTCCACACCTAACTTCAAATATTGTTCTCAGTGTGATGGGTGCGGAAAACTTCTCCAAAGGTTGGCTCTATATAAGTGACCAAAATATAAAGGAATGTCTTTGACAGGAGGTAATTGTTCAAGGTCACAAAAAAAAATTAAATATATATTGCCAAAAGGTGTTGTTTTGAAATGAGGGAAAGCCTCACGAAGGCGATAGTGAATAGAAGCAAGTAGCTTGGTGCTTGATGAAACTCATTTCATCAATTAGTATATATTGAACATGTTGCATGGATTCTGAAAGTTTGACAAAGCTTGTCCCTCCAATGGTTTTATTTCTTTGATAGGTATGCACAAAGCAGTATGCATAGTAGATGCTAAAATATTGAAGGTTGTGACACCTGTCGGTGTAAGCAATAGAAGTGTTGATTTTGTTTCATTGTTTGTGGGAGAGAGTGTTGATCTAATTGCATTAATGAGATACGACTTCCCTGTTCTAGCAGTTCCCTGAATTATTAATTTGAGAGGAGGTAGTTGGTCTCTATGCATGAAATGGTGAAGTACAACATCAAAAGCAAGCTTTTGTTCAAGCGAGAAAATTGAATTAGGTAGGGCGTGTGAAATGCGAGCACTAAAGATGTTGTATACAACTCTATTTTGTTCAATGAAGGAAGCAATAATGCCCTATAAAGTTGGAAGCAGTGAATTTTTTGCCCAATTGAGGTTGATGACCGATGCCCCAATATATCAAGGTTATCTACCTCCATGTTGTTAGTGGGATGGAGTTGAGACAATAACTCCCATTCATCCAATTGAGTAGGTAGATTTGTATTTTCTTCATCACTCAAAGTTTATTTTCCCAAAGGGTGATTGGAATCCAATGGAGTACAAATGACACACCAAGGATGATAATTATTTTGAAATAGTTCTCAATTTGAAATTATTTTCTCTAGAGAGGCGCCTATGTTCGTTGCAATGTTGTGAAAAGGTTTGTATAGAAGGATCTCAGTCCAAAAAAATGTTTCAAAATGTGACGACTCACGAGGGGATCTTAAAAAATCTAGGGAAGACACGAACAATTACAGGCACTATACGCAATCTCCATTTTTTCCCCTTTCGTAACTTGTTGTAAGACCAAGTTTGAGTTATTTCTATAAGTGGCATGGATTCCATTGTTGCAAGTCATACCTTGTAGGCATCAAGGAGCTGAGATGAATCTTGAGAGTCAATGTCGATTGGATGACCCTCTGTAAGACTTTCTTGCCAACATTTAAGGAAACAAATGAGCAATTAAAAGAACTGTTAGTGTAGGCTATTATTTATCCTTTTATTTATTTATTAGGATAATTATTACACTTGTGTTAGCCCTACACTTGTTGGGTTAGCTTGCTTAGGTGTACTAGTTGTGTGGAGTTAACTTACTAGTCTTTTGGAGTTAACTTAACTACTAGTATCAGTTAGTGGGAGTTCTTCATCACTGATTAAGGTAGTAGTTGCACTTCCCTCCTCCTATATGTACATCTTTCTTATTGAATAATTCAGGTCATTGTATTGTAATGTATTGAGCATTATGGATTATGATGGATTTCCATATATGGTATTGTGGCTCTTCTATTTTACAAATCTAATGTGGTGTGCTATTATCATCTGAGATTGCGGCTTAGAACAATATTCTTATTGTTCCTTTCATGATATCGAGAGAAATAGATGATGTAGACATCCCTCTCGTAAGTTTTTTTCTTTGCAAGCAAGGGTTTATTATTTTAAACGTATTTGAAATTTGTTAGAAATTTTCTGTAATATGCATTTTTATGCAAAACAGAGTGCGACATTGAATTTAGAAAGTGCCAAAACCCTAGAATTGTTTGTAAACTCGATCATTTTTGAGAGTCAAATACTGGATGCGATATGTACCCTCCGGGTGCATTCTTTTATTCATTGGATATAAGTGTGTACCTTCAAGATGCATTCTTTTATCTTCTAGATATTTTAGTTTTGGATGCGATCTTTTATCCACTAGACACGGATATGTAACCTCTGAGTGGATTCTTTTATCCATTGGATATTGACGTGTACCCTATGGATGCAATGATTTACCCTCTAGACATTTTAGGTTTTGGGTGCAAGATTTTATCCTTTGGTCGCAAGCTTGTATCGTGTGGATGCACTCTTTTACCCTTTGGACATCTGGGTGTCACGTGTACCTTTAAAAAAATCAACATTAAAATATTATTTTAATAGCAAAACCTTCTAGAGCTCATAACTTTTGATATGTAGCTTGGATTAAGGTGATTTTTTTGAAATTGTGTATTTTAGAGATCTACATATTGGTGACATATTTAAACACATATTTAAAATTTAAAAGCTACTTTTTCTCATTGTAATGCTTATACGCACTTAATCATAAAGTGCCAAATTTGAGAGGATATTGTAATCACTTATGGATGCAATTTCGGTTGAGCCCGACGTCCTCAACTTTTGGGTGTTTCATTATTATATCTATGGGTGTATACATTTATATCTATCTTATTAGTTGAGATATTTTGAATTTGTATTTTTGACACTTTTTTGGCATGTTGACAGTCTCTTTTTGTGGGGGGGAGCTATTCTAGTGAAGCCTGGTATTAGTTTGTCGGTGTTCGAGTAGTTGATTTTGAAACTCATACGATATGTGGTATCACTCTACTAATTCAACAATATGGGAGGGTATGGTTTTGATACACTTGATTCTTTCATGTCCTTGCCTTGTTATCTTAGATTTTCTTAGATCGTGGCACTCCTATTTATTTAAATCTCATATCCTTGCCTTGTTGCCTTGGTTGTTCTTGGATCGTGGCACACCTATTTGTAGCAGTTGATCAAATTATGTTTGGTATTTTTTACACTTTCGACATCACTCCATTGATAGTCTCCTTACATGGAGCTATTCTAGTGAAGCCTAATGTCAATTGTTTTTGAGTTCTATGATCGAGCAATGGATTCATACCACAATACGCACCACACTTCTTCAGCATTATACAAGTTTTGGAGCCGACATTCTTAGGATATCTTGCAGGTGAGATTTTGCTCTCTACTTCTTCGTTATTATTGGTTTTGGGTACCTTGTTGTGTCCCCTTTTCTCGCTTATTGTACATGAGTACCTCATCAATCCTAGTTCTTTGGGACTCATATTGTGGACATGCCACTTCTATTTTTGCCCCTAACTTCACTTGAGGGGGGTGTTAGAGTAGATATTTACCTTATCTCATGTTCACCTAGGTACTTTATTTACCTTTATTGTATTTATCTTCACCCACTTATGTGTGTGGATATTTATTTTATCTTATTGTAACACATAAGTGCCATATTGTAACACACTCATTATAAAGTACCAAATATGGAGGAGTGTTGTAATCAATCAGTGGGCGTAGTTTACATTTGAGCTCCGACATCATAAAATTTTGGGAGTTACATTCTTGTATCTATCATGGATTTTGAGAGTGATATATTTTTTTCTGAAGTGTGTGAACTTCAAGAGGATATTGTAAAATTTGTGGAAGAAAATAGATTGCTCAAGAAGTGAAATTCTCTTCTACAATCACTCATTCACGATAAAGATAAACTAATACACTCCTGCAAAGAAACAATTGCTAGCCTACAACATTTGAAAAAAATCCCTTGTGGGATACCACGTGAAAATGCACAAAATATATGAAAATTGTAGCAAAGTAAAATTTCTGATTTTTACAGAAAATGACCAGCTAGGGCAGCGAATGGTATTTAATTGATATCTCACAAAATACTTGCCCAAAGTGCATGAAATTTTAAGGGAAGTTTGAAATAATAATAATAAGCACTAGAAAAATATTTTTGGAATAATATATTGCTGCCAGAAAATTACAGAAGGCCCTAGGCGGCTAGGAAACTTAAAAAATTCATATTTCCTCAAATATGCATGGAAAAATTATGAAACTTGGGAAATAACATCTATTAATATTGATAATGAAAACCCAACCTCTAGATCTGAAAAATGACACCTGGAAGCCCTTAAAAATACTGTTGCAAATTTAGAACCAAGTAGATAAAACCATAAAAAATAGATCAAAATCTAAATTTTTGGAAATAACATCTACCAATGATATAGAAGAGATCCCAACCTCTAGATCTAGAAATGACACACTGAAAACCCTCCCAAAAATCATTGAAAAATCCCAAAGTGGGTTGCTCCCCTTGGGAAGAGGCCCAAAACCCTCAAAAGTGTCTCCAAATATGGTGCCAAAATATGCTCTAATCACTGCCACAAATCAGATCTAAAAACCCTTGATTTTTCTCCACAAAAGCCCCAAAAATCTTCCAAAACCCTTCTCTAAAAATTCTAAAATTAATCTCTAAAAATCAGTCCTGAATCAGCTCCAAAATGACAAGCTAGGGTGGATCTTTCACCACCGAAGAATGCCCTACTAGCTAGGAATGGATCTCTCACCACCGAAGCTAGGGATCTTGTGGGATCTTACTCCACAAGCTAGATGATAGCAATCAATAGTTGCTCAATGAAAATCATAAGTGTGTATGCAAGAATCCCCTCTAACACTCTCAAATCTC
Organism: Taxus wallichiana var. yunnanensis; assembly: GCA_018340775.1. Taxonomy (NCBI): domain Eukaryota; kingdom Viridiplantae; phylum Streptophyta; class Pinopsida; order Cupressales; family Taxaceae; genus Taxus; species Taxus wallichiana. Next base: position 122,292,708 of record CM031238.1, read on the forward strand.
CTTATATAACTTTTCATTACCTTTTTCCAAGTTGGGAGCTCCATGTGGGGCTAAAAGTGATTTAAGTGACCCCAACAAAGAAATAGAATAATAAAGTACCATAAGTCACCCCAATGAAGAAATAGAATAATAAAGTACTATGAGCCCCCAATGACAAAATATAACAATTATTACCACCAAGTTGACCACTTAATGTCAACGACAAAATATAACAAAAAAATAATGTGGTAATAAGTCATCTATACCCAATAGCCTCCAACGTCGTTAGCCCCTCGGGTATGTCCAAGGCTAAGACGAATGAAAAAAAAACTCCTAGGCCATCTGCTCGGAATTGGGGACATTACAACATCACCATCATATTGTGGATAACCATGTCCATGCTCCAAGTCCACTTGCATTGTTTCTCTTGTACCCACCGACATTGATCTCCGCCATGGTCTTTGAGTATATTCCTGCTCTTGATGCTCATAAGCCTATGAGGCTTGTTATTGCATGCTCTTCTACATCTGTGCCTATTACAGTAACACATGTTGTATATCCTACTTCTGCTCATATGCATGGCTCTTTTGAGAAACATACCATTGCATTCAATTCTCGCATGCTCCATTCTATGGGTTTCACTGGCGGAGGTATTGACAGATAATCAAAGAGTATTGTTTCCCCTATTCCACATGTTAAGTGGAATTTTTGCCATGACATTGGGTTTTGAGAAGATACTTCATTGGGATCACACATTGACAAAGCTCCTATTTTTGTTCGCTCGCCTCTTTTTGAGGATCATGAGCAACACATGAGTTATTCACTCAAGCTTGAGAAACCTGAGATTTTAGGTGCCAGACACGATCAACCTGACACACATTTTGATGTTCCTTTGCATGCACCCATTGTGTATTTTGTACCAAGTCATATACAGGCATCTTCTTCATCCATCCGTGTTGATTTGGAGTGGATATCTGATCACTCATGGCGGTGACATAGACATTTGTTGAGAGGAATCTATAGGCATGGCTCCTCCACCATTCAACATCTTACTCCACTTTCTATACCTTCTGCATTGTAATGCTTCTTGTTTTGAGCATTTTTCTTTAGCAAGTGTAGTGTATCTCTCTTGTTTGTCAAGAGATTTTGTATTTATATTTTCAACACTTTTGACATGTTGATAGTCTCTCTTGTGGGGAGCTATTCTAGTGAAGCCTAGTGTTATTTTTTTAGTGTTCGAGTAGTTGATTTTGGGCAACTCATATAGATCTATGGCATCACTCCACCCATTCAACAATATGGGAGGGTGTGGTGCTGATCCTACTTCTTCGGGTTTTGTGTCCTTACCTTGTTACCTTGGCTTTTCTTGGATTGTGACACTCTGGATTTTGTGTCCTTGCCTTGTTTCTTTGGTTATTGTTCTTGGATCGTGGCACACCTATTTACAGCAGTTGATCGAATTATGTTTGGTGTTTTTTTTGCACTTTCGACATCACTCCGTTGACAATCTCCTTGTATGGAGCTATTTTGGTGAAGCCTAGTGTCAATTGTTTTTGAGTTTTGTGATCGAGTAGTGGATTCAGACCACAATGCACACCAAAATTCTTCAACATTGTATGATTTTTTTGAGCCGAGCTTCTTGGGATGCCTTGCAGCAATATTTTTCTCTACTTTGTTATTACTAGTTTTTGGTACCATATTTTGTCTAATTTTTCCAGTTATTGTACGTGGGTACCTCATCAAGCCTTGTTGTCGGGACCCACCTTATTTTCCACCCACCTAAGCTATGCTTACAGGGGTGTTAGTGTAGGTTATTATTTATCCTTTTATGTATTTATTAGGATAATTATTACACTTGTGTTAGCCCTACACTTGTTGGGTTAGCTTGTTTAGGTGTAGTAGTTGTGTGAAGTTAACTTACTAGTCTTTTGGAGTTAACTTAACTACCGGTATTAGTTAGTGGGAGTTCTTCACCACTGATTTAGGTATTAGTTGCATTTCCCTCCTCTTATATATACATCTTTCTTATTGAATAATTTAAGTCATTGTATTGTAATGTATTGAGCATTATGGATTATGATGGATTTCTATATATGATATTTTAGGTCTTCTGTTTTGAAAATCTAATGTGGTGTGTTATTATCATCTCGAGATCGTGGCTTTGAACAATCTTCTTATTGTTCCTTTCAAGAACAAGAGACAATTTGAGGAGCATGTGGCAAGTTTCTTGTGCATTGATATCATGGTCAATGATGCTTTCAGTAAGCATTTTATGGAAGGCCAAAAGTGTCGGTTGGTCATCACCGACATTGTTACAAATCTTGAACAACATTTGATGGTATGTTTGAGCTTTGTTTTGCTTTGGAAGCATATTTTTCCACATACTTTAGAACTGCATGGTGGGAGAGCACTGCTGATAGTCAACATTGGCTCTCCATATGAATAACATTGTTTGGTTATGGATGTTTAACTCTGTCATCATTTCTGAAAGGAAGGTACTTTACTTTCCCGTCTGCCTCGTGGAAAAGTGTAGATTCTTTGTGCATCTCCCGGGGGAATTGTAACAACACTTTAAACCTACTTTTTTTTCCTCAAACATGTTTGTTCTGAGAATTTGGTGTGTCGTTGAACATGATTGAGAAGCTCTTCAAGATTAAAGAGAGGATTAGAGGAAAGTATTTTTGTTGTGTCTAAGAGGCAAGGATCATCTTGTATGGGCTGATGTATATAATGTGACCGTTGGTTGATGCATCCAAGGTTCTAGGCGAAATGTCTCTATCAAAGTATTTTTGTGCCTCTACACTTGGGTGCATTTTGAAGCCACAAAAAACCATGCACATGTGTGGAACCTCTATGTTGCCATTCATATCTATCAAAAGAAAGGATTCATATTGCAAGGCATGAAAATAAAAGAGGACAAGGGAAAATGGAATGAAATTGTTTACCTATACCAATACTTTTTTGATCTAAGATGTTTCTGGAGGACCTCTTCACAAAATATTGTGAAGTGTTGATGCAAGTAAGCAGAGACATGATGAGGATTGGAAATAATGTTTACGTTTCTCCATCGTTGAGCATCTCTAGTGTTTGTTGGGGTTTCTAGGCATTACATTATGAAGGTCTAACCATTTTGTGTTTTCTTCAATGAGAGTAAAGAAAAAAGTGAGTGGGCCTAATTGTTCTATCATATCGTAAAGATCGGCTCTCTTTGTGATACCAAAAGGACCACGTCCCACGAAGATTGGTCCCAAAGTACATCAGACTATCTCGGGAGGGCATCATTAGGACAATCATGAAGTCTATGGTGAAGATATGCAATTGTTGTTGGTAGCCCATGGTCTAGGTCTTGTTTCATGAATATGGATGTTGTAGCCTAACTCTTGTGACACATTATGAGGTTAAGAAAAAATATCTGAACCGTGGATGGGAACCAAACCAACCATCATGATAGCATCAAATGTAAAGTGTATTCATGAAGTTGAACCTCTTTCATGTGAGGCTCTTTAAACATGGCTTCTCCTATAGGGAACAAAGTTGGAAAGGCCATTGAGAACAACCCTTGTGTGTTGTATTCATTTATTGGGGAAAGGCCAAGCTCTGGCCAAGGGAATGTGATCGGGGAGTTTTGTTCAGCCATGAGCAAGAATCGATGAATCTCTTCTTGTTCAATACTTGTATTTGCAGTTGACGGAACAAAAGATGATGAAAGGCCGACCATATCTTACAATGGATAAGGTTCCATGGTAGGTAATTTTGAAGCATCTTCTTGGGGTTCAGGAATATCTAGTGTGACATTATTCAACAAGGAGGAAACATTTGTTGGGTCAAGAGGAAAAGAGGAAAGAGCATCACTATCCAAAAAATGTCTTTGTAGTATGGATCATGAGCTATTTTATATTGCAGTGCAGCCCAAACACACGCTCTACTAACATAGAAGTCATATTTTGTGTGGTGTGGACCTTTTCGTTGTATAAGTAAGATGTCTAATTCTCCAAGGCGATGTGGAAGGTATTTCACAATGGAGGAGATGTTTTGAGGGAAGCTGATGGTGTGACCTGTGTATTTGTACTGGCCTCCACGAGCTTGACTAACTTGTACAATAGGATTAACTCTTGCAATTAGCATTTCTTCAACTTGTGTCAATGACTGTAAGCAAGGTGATTGACATCCCGGGTCCATGTTGTTCCATGAAGAGAAGTGATGTCCATTTCTTTCAATATTACATCTACTGCAAGTATGCACACCTCCAAAATTTCTTGTTGTCATGCCTAGGTAGTTTTCTAAACAAATGGAGCATGTATTGCTTTTGGATAGAAGATCAATTCTTTTACAAAACATGCGTTGAGTTGCAGAAAATGATGTGGATGTCGAGTATGAGGGTTGTTGTAGGGATTGGATAGTAACAGGAGAGGACGTTTCTCATTCCTATGGAAGAGGAAAGTGAAATGGTTTGGAAGGAAATGTGTTTGGTTTCTGATATTGTTGTTATGAGGCACACAAGAGGGTTGTTGTGAGAAAGGCATTCTTAAAGAGTAAGAAACATTTGGAATGATGCAACCATAAAAGATATTGTGGTGGTTATTTATAAGTTGCAAACGACTCCAAGAACATGAGGCTAAAAAGTGGCTAGCAGAAGGGGGTTTGTTCAGGAAATTGGATTCTTCTTGTAGGTTATTTGAAGGTCGACGAGCAAGGGGTGGAGTTGAAATTAGGAACATTACTAGGAGTGTTGGTGTGGGTTAAGAGCGCACAACGATTTCATTCGAGGCTTCTTTATGGGCACATTAACGACGACACACTGTTGTTCATTAATGCTTGCTCTATTGCGAGCGTAATGTTCACGCCTTTGTAGCCTTTTTTGTTGGTCTGACATAGCTGGTTTGCAATTGTTTGGCAATCGGTTCTTGCAAAAAAGGGAAGTGGAATTGGCAAGGAATGATGCCTGTTAAAAAACGTACATTTGTAAGCATGTTGGTAGCAAAGGAACATAACTAAATTTGTCAAACATAACAATAGAATGAAAAAAATATTATTGAGATTTATGTAACACAATGCAACTAAAATCCATTCCATATGTATAAGTTCATGAAAGCATTCAAATTTCACGACAAATAGAGACATTTTTTTGCATATATAACAAGGAATGCATGTTGTAGTAACATTTTTTTTTCTAAAAGTGTTGTACAAGAGAGACATTTTTTTATTCTATACATATTTTTGTGCTTCCATATTTGGTGAGGCCAAACAAGGTTACAAATCGGACGAGGTGATGAAATATTGCATGTATTTTTGAGCCAATTTTTTAGGCGTATATAATAAAAAGGTATTTCTAAACATAGCTATATTACAACATGTTTTGTTCTACACAACATTCGAATTTCAATGCAACTAAAATCCATTCATTTTGTGTAAGTTCTTGAAAGCATTCGATTTTCACGCTAAATAGAGACATTTGTTTGCAGATAGTAGAAGAAATACATGGTTTAGTAATGTTTTTTTAAAAGTTTTATACAACATTGCACAAGTGCATATGTTTTTAATATCTAGTTTTGAAGGTTCACTCTAATAGCAATGTAAAGCATCATGAAATAAATTATTCCTTTTAAAAATTTCCTCCGATAATGAGTGTAGCGCAATGAAGGGCATCTCATGTTGAGGCGACCTAACGTTTGTGCGAGTTTTCTTCCATGGAAACCAACGTTGGCACTAAATAGGAAAACAACAAAAATAACATTAGATGACTAAAAACATATATGAACAATTCCAACTGCAACAGAGAGTAAGAATCCATTTAAGAAGTATATTTCTAGGCTGAACTACAGAAGATGAAATAGGACATCTACCTTTTTTTTGGCGAGAGGATTTAAAAACCTTTGTGTAGTGCAATCTACTACCCAACTTGGAGTGGATTGATGTGGCCTTATAAGGGAACCAATCCCCTCAACACACAATGATTCCTGACTCTTGCAAAGGCACATGCCCCCACATGCCGGAAAAACAAGAACACCATGGAATTGAACGAAATGTTTTCTTTCATTTGAACTTCCATTTATACTATATAATGTAAGGCAACAAAAAGTCTCACTATGGAAAACAAATGAATAGTTTACAATCAAGGGAAATTTATTGCGAAAATGGAAGGGACAAATAAAGCTACAATAAGCGGAAAACAATTTTTTTAATAACCAAAAGTTCAAAGTGAAAATAAAAATAAAAATAGGCATACACATTTTTAGGAATTACAAATTCAAAGGGAAAAGAAAAAAAAGGATATTGATTTTTCAAACATCAAATAAACATTCCAAGCAAGACGACCTGCACTAACAGAGTAAAGTAAAAATGTTACAAAATGGAAAAACTATAAACTTACCCACATCCTATTGCAGAGTTTATCCCCAGTATGTGCAGTGCAAAAATCTGTATAAACGCTCTATATTTCCCCTGGTAGACAACAATAAAAAAATACATATATATCCGACTATTATTACATGATCTGATTAATAAAACAAAGTATATTTACTTAAAAAAATGACAAACACAACGCTTCTGCAGCACAAAACTACCTTTTCCCGGAAAGATCCCAATATAAAGAATGATCAAAAATTACTTTTGAGGATTGCTTCGTGGTGAAAATGATTCTCAAAGGCTTTAGGAGGATATATTGAGGGGCCTGTAATGCTTTCCAGGTTTTCAATTCAGGGAGTATATTGGTCATATGGAAGAAATCCAACATCTACATGAAATGGGTGATTTGGCTAAGTTTTTTTCGAGATATTTCCTTAAAAACTACTCTCATATAAATCATGTGAGGTATGATTTATGTTATCATTATATACCCTAACAACAAAGGATAAAAAATACTTGTGGGTATATGTCAAACACAAGGACAAACATACACACTACATATGTACCATACTTAATATTATAATTGGAGAAAACAAGCATAACCATGAAAAAAAAACAAATTGTAAATGGATTACTGTGATAGATTTTCACACTTGTAAGACAAAGTCAAAGTATATATAATGTAAATCACAATTGAAAAGCATAATGATTTAATGAATTTATTTTTAAACTTGTACGAATCAATTAATACGCAACATTTCCTACATTTCCCTACAATTAAAGTCGGCATTACATGTTGATCAGATTGCATAGATGTGCATGTTTTCGTTGAATCCCCTTGAAATACTAAAATTCACTACTGTAAATTCTTTAAAACAAATATAAATTGCAGGCCTGAGACTTGAATGAACCCAAAACCTCTAATTCATTGCATTTGTAATATTAACAAGATATATTTTAAAGGCATGTATGAAGACGAGGTGTAAATAGATTTTAAATCCCCATAAACTGGATAACCTATTCAATAGAATTAAAAGCTTGTATAAATTTAAATAGAATAATGACCATAACCTATAACGAACATAGAGATGGGTTTTCTGAGATTTTTTGTAAAGAAAATAATATCCATTAAAATTGTAGAGTCCCTGATCATCATAAGAATGTGAAGATAGGCTACAAATTTTGGAAAAATAGAAAATCCAACATGTAACTATGAAAACACAACAAAGAAAAATAGATTTCAAGATTCATTGTTGTCTCCATACTTGGTCTGCTGTTTCAGTGTCAATCCTTACACAATATTTCAATACTTTACAGTAGGTACTCAAAATCAAAGACGTTTCTAACAGAGAAAGAACCAGAGATCAAACTATGTACATTTTATTTTATTTAACAAGATGTACTCACCCATGGAATAGTATAAGTGTTCATGAATTTGTTTTGCAGGTATTTGTTATCCAAATATGTAGTCAACTCGGATGAATTTTAATATTTTCCCCCAAAGCTTGGAATTTCGACACCACCACTTCAAAATTTCAGATCTAAGGATCACAAGTTATCCAGGCATGCCCCATCTACTCCAAAATAGAAATCAATAATCTTGCATACTGTCATGTCTCTGACATTCACAAAGAAGAAGAATTACATCACCTTCAATTAGTGATCTGGTGAGGTGCCTCTACTATGTGGAAGACGCGTTCACGATAATAACCAGTCTAGTAGAGACTGTGCCAAATTGTAATATGTAATGATTCTTCTATGTATCAAAAAATAAAAATAAAAAATTAAGGAAAGATGCATGATTTATATATCTATTTTAAATTTAATTCCCAATTGAAATATTCTAAATGCTAATGCCATGTGCCGTTTTTATTTAAGTTGTGGATCCTTTATGTAAAGTTTGTATAACCATACTATTAAAATTAATTATATATATAATTATGCCATACGCTTAATTTATGTTTATTTTTCATAAGTGTAAACTTGCATTTCACACTATATCCAGTTAGCAATGATTTTTGGATATCAACGATAGAGTCATTTCGCATTATTTGGATTTTTGACAAATTTTTTATATTGTGGGTTTAGTGGATGAGAGTCGTAAAAATTTCAATAGCATGTATTATCCCTAGAATTGATAATTATGTTTATAACTAAAATTGGATGTTTATTTAATTTAGTGTAAAATAATTACCACAAAGTTTAATCACCTATTATGTAGAGTAGATTTTATAGATGTATATGAGCCAAACATAATAAGTCACACCTCTTGTGGCACCAATTGTTTCACATATAAACAGTAATTTGGCAGTAGCATCATATTTTTCAACCAGAATAGACATGATAAAGAAGAAAGATTGACTACATGCAAGCAAAATAGGGCGTTGTGTCTGTTTCATTTAATAGGCTTAGATCCGCATCGTGGTATTAGAATGAGAATTTGTAATTTGGTAGGATTTTTTCAGTTTAGCGGTGAACAATGCTCTCCTATACAATGGGTATGTGTTAAACTTTGTTTGACCACATATTTTATTGTGCTCTCCTATGCAAGTTTTTCACTATTTGTTTTGAAATTCTTCATTATGTTGTAGATCATGAACCCCATGGTGTTGTGGATACCTATTATTTTCATAGATTTATTCCTAGCAATGTGTGGCATGATTATGATTACTATGAAAAAATTACTTTTTCTAATTTTCAGTGCGAGTTTCTTTATTAGATTAAAAAAACTAAGTAATAGTTTAAAATAAAGTTCATGTTTTTATTTTGGGATATGATTTTATTTTATCTTTTTGTAAATGAATTAGTTTGAATATTGCTAACATATTCCTTAAGAAATTTCTTCGTAATTTGCAATAAAAAGAACACGAGGAAGAAAGATTTCATAAGTGTATGGTAATCGTTAACAAAATCATGTGTGTTTCTTGTATGTAGACATGGAAATATGTAATAAAATCTTGATTTCGAAGTTGTTGCAATGAATATTTTCATTATTAGAATTTTGAGTAGCATTTAATAGGACAAATCAATAAATTTAAAAAATACTAGATTTTAAAGATGCCTTGAGTGTCTTGTACATATCGGTGCAAGTGTTGTTGTATCTAGTGTTTTTTAACCCTTATATAAAACACCATTTCATTTTAAAATGTTAGAAAAAACTATCCTTGATAAACTATAAATTCATTTAATTCAATATAATATGTATGATCTTGTTAGATTTTGATATTTCAATTTAATGTGTATGGCAAATAGACTTTCATATTCTTAAATTATTGAATCTATGTACCTTTCTATTATACATGTAATACAAAGGCTACATCCTTATAGTAAGAGTGATTATAGTCTTGACGAATTCACCATAGTAATTCAAGTTTAGGCTTAAATTATGATGTAATTTTTAAAAAAAATTCTATAGAGGCACTTAAAACACCTAACAAGCTTATTGCTCGTATTTTTGTTTTTATCTAGAGGTACAAATTTTATAAAAGAATGTTATTTTCCTAACGTGAAAAAAATTTAAGTGGAAAAAAGCATCGATTATTTTTCTCTCTTGCAAAAAACTTATGTGATTGAATTTATTAGAAATAAATATTATTTTCATATATGTAATCGTAATTTGAGAAGAGAACGATGCATAAAGGACACATTCCCATATAAATGTGAAATATGGATTTGAATGTTGAAATGATACATGATTAGTGTGGTAGACGGAAAATTGAGCTCGGACACTAGGGTTTCGAGGGCCAACACAGTGAAGTCGCCTCACGGTTGTTGCCACCTACCTTCTCCTCGTGCACCTCCTTGTGGATCAAGGCAAACAAGCCTTTTTCCCTAGAACGTATTTTTAATGGTTGTTGTAGGAACGTAGGGGCAAAACTCGGGGCTCTTTGTTGGAAAATGGGGCAAGTTTCATTGGGGCTCCGGAGGTGCCATACATTGTGGAAAAATCAGCGGATACCCCTATTGTTACACTTTCATTTTAAGAGGTAATCGGATCGATTTACGCCTTTAAATATTCTACCATTATTTGTCAATTTAATGGATTTTGGCCTCGGATCAAGATCTTCATCAATGGATCTACTCTACTTGGTCCAGTGACTATGAGATTCAACTATGCATAAAGGGTTTTTTACTTGTTTCTTTCTCTTCCCATATAGATTATCAACGGTCTCTTAATGAAGGTCCTTGGTTTTGGGATAAGGCTGACCTTTTTCTTACTCCATGGTTTTTGGATTTTGATCCTTCTACTATGGTAGTCTCAAAAATGCTGGTTTGGGTTCATCTCCCCAATCTTCCTCTCCCATTTTGGCACCTTGCGGTTTGTGTTGCTATTGGTGATTCTCTTGGTCGCTTCATCAAAATGGATGATGAGTGGTCTAAGCAAGGGATGTTCATTTATGCTCGGATATGCATTGAGGTGGATTTCAACAAAGGTCTTCTGGATAAGGTAGAGTTAAACCATGATGGCTTCAAGTGGATTCAAATTATGGACTATGAGAACACGACCTTTCGTTGTCGTTTATGCCATCAAACTAGGCACCTTTAGGAGGCTTTCCCATTATCACTTAAAAAGAAGAACAAAGGGGTTTCTTCATGGGATAAGAGTTGATAGCCATTCTTAGCACCATAAGTCAATGAATCTTCTCACCCCGAAAGTTTAGAAGATATGACTATTGAGATTCCCCCTACTGGCGATGGTGCCAAGCGGTCACATGTTTCTGAGTCTTCTGATTTTGACCCAAGTCAGGATAACCCTTGCTTAGATCCTCTGCTCACGTTGGGTCCCCAACAGGTCCCGTGGTCTCGTTGTCATGAGATCTAATGAGAAGAAGGGGCTATTTGAGCCTTCTATTTTTCTCTCTCGCTTTGGCATCGGGTGCCTTTGTTTTTAACAATATGTGATGTTTTTTTGTTTTCTTAGGCATGGCCTAGTGTGCTTGTGGCTTTGGGGTGTGCTCTCATACCACCCGCTTTTTTTTGAGAGAATCTTGTATCATGTTGCATTTAATATAATATAAGATGTTTTTCATAAAACTTAAAGATAATATATGTGTGTAAAATGGTGAACAAATGATGATGAAGTGTGATGGACTACCCGATTTTCCCTGTTGAAGCATTTGGATGCCCCAACGAGTCCAAATAATTACTAAGGAGGAAGAATGTAAACTATAGAAATTACAAGAATGGGGAAAGTTAAAACAAGTAAAGTAAACCTTCCTTTGATAAATTATAAAGCCACCTTAGATTGGATCATTGATCAGAAGTAGGGTTGAGTGATGCTCATGTTGGATCCGATTGATTTGAAAACTTTTGTAGATTTTTGGATGCTCCAAGAAGTATTCCGAATGGAAGATAGATCAAGCTACAAACATGAATGAATGATTTGATATAATATTGCCAAAATAACAATATGATTGATTGATTCACCAAAAAATTAAATAGAATAACAATATGAACTCTCAAGCTTGTTGGTGGATGATTTGTGAAGGAAATACCATTGATTTATAGTTGAGGAAGGTGAATCCTCAAGCTAAGTTTAGATTGAGTTGATTTAGAGATAACTAAACATGAATGAGTTGTTTAGTTGAGTTTCCAAATTGATTGAAGAGTTGAATTGTTGTTCTAGATTTGCATGGATGAGTCATTATTGAGTTGGCAAGGGTTGCACATGTTTTTGACTATTAATTCCATATCCTCTATTTTATTCACCCAAAAAGTGTTGTGAATGATTTGATTTTGGAAGGATGTGAAATAATTTTGGATTGCCATGACTTGGGAGATATCTTTAGTTAACTCAAATGCATGATTTGAGTTAATTTAAACATATCTTCTTGAATTTAATAATGATTTTTAGCTTTAGTCATGAATTTTAGTCAACTTGAGTTGAGGAGGTGGATAGGATGTGAGAATATTTAATTTATTTAAATATGAAAGTGGATATGTGAGGATTTGTTTAATTAAAATTAGCTAATAAAATTAACTAGGGGGATAGGGTGAAATAGAATTAATTAAATTAATTATAGAGAGGAACAATATGTTTAATAAGATTTTGACTGGTTACAATGCGTAATGGTTATTTTGGGGTGTCTATGTTTGCCCCTCTTTAAAGTGTTATTATAGATCAATATCACTTTAAAGATAGTAGATGCGAGTAAAATGTTGAACAAATGATGAAAAAGTGTGATGAACTCGCATGATTTTTCCTAGTGAAGCATTTGGATGCCCCAACAAGTTTGGATAATTATCGAGGGAGTGCCCCCATCGAGCATGTGAGTGCAAAAATGAAGCGGTGGATAACCGCTTGATAGGAGAGAGAAAAATTCACAAACAAAGAGAAGACGAAAGGATATAGAAAGTTAGGTATGAGGGCACAAATGATAAAAATTGAGAAATTAGGGTTAAGAGAAGGGTATAAGTAGAAGGGTGGGAGGGTTGCAAAAATCATTGGTCATTTTTGCTACTATAGTGTATTTTCCCTTTGAGTGAGATTTTTGCTCGAGTTGTGAGAAATATGGATCACCATCCCTAACAGAATCATGTGGATCACATCCGCCAGATTGGTCAAGATCCCATTGATGAAGGTGGGGTATGTATCAAAAAAAATTATCTTTTGAATGCATTTATTGTTGTTTTGGCCTAGAGGAAATTGGAAAAGTTACGCTAGCACATACACACTTAGTTGTACTAGTGTGACTAGAAATATGTGCTAGCATAACATTGTGTGTGCTTGTGCGAGATGTATGTGCATAAGTGTGAATGAGGAAACACACTAGTGTGCTATATGCGCTAGCATATATGTAGACTCGTAAATGTTAATAAGTGCACATGCTAGCGTAACATGCGCTAGCGTTGAAGTGCACTCTCTAGCGTAACATAGGTGTGCTAGCATGGAGAAGAAGAGATAAAAAATATTTAGAGGATAAATTAGAAGAAAAAATAATTTTAAAGAGTTTAACAATGTTGTTTTGTGTTTTTCATTAGAGACTATATGATTTAGGTGTGCGGGAGCATCACTAATGACTAAGGTCGTTTGAGAGACGCATGACTCGGAGAGAGGAGAGACTTATGTGCATTATTAGAGGTGATAAGCCTAACATATATTGATAAAATTTTGGATATCGGGTTGGATCACTTTTTATTGATTACACTAGCCAAGCGATGGTACATTGAGAGTCGACATTCAATTACCTATGGTGAGATGACATTCATGTTGGAGGATGTATATATGATTTTGTGAGTACCGGTTCAGATAGGTGATACAGTGGGATGGTAGTGCAGCACGGATTCGAGGCACACATGTGGTCATTGTTCAAGTGGAGGACATTTATAGAGATGGCATAAAAATTCATTTATATGAGTGTATGGAGGCTGATTCTATGGCTAGATTACCCATATACTTGATAGATCTTATTAGCGGCTACCTGATACTGATAAGACTAGTAGTCACTTTAAGCTTGGACTTATTCATATAGTGGTAGAGTTGATAGAGGCTACAATATTTGCATGGGGGCCTTGCATTTTGACTCAATTATACATATATTTTCATTTGATAGTATACAAATAGTAGAGGATTCTTGGTCCAGCTACCTTACTACAAATTTGGTCATGGGATCATATTGATGTGATCCATCAATTAGGAATATTGAGAGATAGGAAACTAGATGAGTCATCAACATTTGGATGGGAGATTTTGGGGACTGGTCACTATGGTGATATGGAGTTTTATAGATGTGTCATAGATGATCTATTGTTACATATGATTACATAGAGACTATATTGGCAATATAGATGGATGAAAAAAACACATATTTAGTTATAATGGAGGTGGACCACTTCATGATCGGGAGGCATGTACACATTATGGAGAGATATAGACCGGATAGGGTCATGATGAAGCTTGGATTGATACAGGGATATACTAGGAGTAAATTAGTGGTATACACGAGTAACACGAGAGACAATTTATTTTTGGGTTCATATCGGACATAGAGTAGTGAGGGATAGTTTAGAAGGAGTTATACCATAGAATTGGGACACATGAGATGATATTAAAGATCTTGGGATGAAAAAGTAGTATTTAGGCATTATGACTTTGCATATCACTATTCCACTTGTAGCCATAAAAACAAGCATAACAATAAAACATAGGGATGCCTTGTAGTGTATAGGTCAAAGAGGTGGAGGCCGATTGGGATGGGCACAAGAATAGATACAAGGTTAGGAACAAGTAAAAGTTTAAGAACATTTACATATTTAGGATCGGATACAATTTCTAGATTCACCACCGAGGCCATCGAGTCCCGTAGGGGGGATACAAAGATAGAGATGGTGATGGTGATGGTGGTTAGGGAGATGAGGGGAGGAGGATGTTTGAGGTCAAATTTCATTGGTGCCACCCCAAGGCCTTTGGGCTGCAGAGCTATCATTAAATACACAAAGAGACAGGGTTATGCAAGAGAGAGATGCCATATTGATCATGTCACATGACGATGATATAATAGTCATAACAGTGATGTTGAGAGAGATCATATTGCAAAACGTGTACAAAAACTAATATTGAAGAGGGATGTGGCACCACGTGTAGCTAAGGCCATAGGTATGGGAGATATTGTACATGATTTGATGACAACTATGCATGATGTTGGGTAGTAAGAGCCTTATATGAGGAAACAATTCTTAAGGTCCATAAAGTCCCAAGTTATATTCAAAGGACAAGAAGAAGATATGCGAGTGAGGCAAATATCATAGGCCATCGAGATCGATTATATATGTTTAGATGCCTTCCCGAAGGAAAGGAAACAATAGACCGTAGTCCCAGTGTAGGAGAGAGTCATCCATGACTCAATGTATGATGGATACACATTTTGTATTTTTGTTGTGTATATGCCTCATGATGAAGGCACACATTTTGTATATGGGATGCCCTTGATGGAACTTTGATGTATATATATATATATATATATATATATATATATATATATATATATATATATATATATATATAATATAATATATATATGGCATTTTTAGATGTAGACATTAGATATGGACATTTGACATTGTATATATGATGATGAGATGGTTTTTTTTTTGTTTTATGCATTATTGACATGATGGTATACATAGTGTAGATGATGATTTTGTATTGTGATTTGATGTGGATATATGAAGATGATGACATGCTCATAACTTAGCTTCCATTCAGACTATGTATTTTAGAGAAACCTATTTTGTTATTACACAATAGAGTTAACACCATAATTATTAAAAAACCATGATGAGTAATTGTACACTTGAGAATCAACACATGATTCTAGACGCACTCGACCTCAGAAGGTCATGTCGAATATTTGGGATGTGTAGGATTTGGGAAATGTTGAAAGGTAACTATAGGAGAATCAGGGACTAAGAACGGGTAGTGTGAGTTCCTACAAGCTAAGTTGGCCAAAGGGGAATTACAAGCTATGTACGAGTAGCATAAGTTCCCTATTGTTTGATTGTTTAGTTTTGATTTGAATACTAAACTATGTTGAAACTTCATTTTAATTAAATAAAGGAAGTGAATTTAGTTTTAATAAAAGACAAGTGTGTTTAATCTTTTAATTCACTAGATTCATTCCCGATTAATTAAATAAAACAAAGTAAACCATCTATTCTATTTGTCTAAACAAGAAATGAATTGAAAGAAACTAATTAAATAGCTAACATATTTTTGTATTTTTTTTTAGAATTTAAATAAAATAAATAAATAACCTATTCTAAAGACGCAAAAAATTAATTAAAATAAAATACTTCTACTTATAATAAAATAAACTACAAAAAAAGAATAACTGGATGTGCCTATTCTTCATTGCAGGGGTTGTTTGAAAATGTTATTCTAAAAGAATATATTCAAAAGTTATTAATGTAAATAAAATAAACCTCTTATGGAAAATCTTTTCCCAAGTTTTCTACGGAGAGGAAAGCTTCTCGAAGAAATTTCCTCTTATCCATATGAAATTTCCTCAAGCATAAGTAATTTTAAATTAATCGAAAGAAGTAAATGATGTGTAAGGATTTCTTCACTTCCTCCAACTAACTTCCAGAGTAGATCCACAGGGATAATTCGGAAAAGAAGTTATCAAGGGAAGATATAAGAAATATTTTGAAAAGAAATACTAGAAATAAAATAAATACATTCAGGAAGTGATGAAATATTTCGCTTCTACAATTCTACCAACTTAAAACAATGCATTCTTTCTATTCTAACAAATACAAATTAATTAAAGCTTCAAATAATTTAAGTACAACCCCAACCTAGTTACTATTGTATTGTGGTAGCTTCCCAAAGGTGAGATGTGTTTTTGTCTCCTCACTTTGTATCTTCTTCCAAAGATGAAGTCCAATTGATCCAAGAATGTACAAATGTTGAAACGTAGTAAAGAAAAACAAAGGTTTGGATGTGGATGGCTTGGTGTAAGAAATGACTGAAAGAAAATGGTAGGAAAGAACAAAGAAAAGAGCTAGTTGTCTATGTGGTTCCTCTCAAAAATTCGGCAAAGCATAACTTTACCTCAAGAATATGAAAAATCCAACCCATCATATGGGTAAAAGTTTGTCTTTTATAAAAATATGGAAAAGAAGAAGTCAAATACATGTATCTATCAAGAAGTGAAAAATCATAAAAAGGAGAGGTATTCAACATTCTAAACGTATCCAAACAAGAAGATAAAATTGATACAATTCTAATGAGTCCAAAAATAAGTAAAACAGTTGACAAACGAGTGAGAAAATCAATCTCAAAATCTAAACATGCATTGAAAAATGTGTGTTTTAACTCTTGGATTTAAGGTGATAAGACCGCTAGTGTAGATAGACCGGTGGTTACGCAAACACGGATGTGATGATTACGCAACCATCAGGGCAATTGCACAACCGACACCGCGCCAAAAGTTATACAAATGGTCTTGTAAGAAAAATTAAAGTTTGGAGACACAACATATTGGTTGGGAAAGATAGATGGAATGAATAATTAACAACTTATAAATTCACAGATAGATGTCGAAGAT
Organism: Taxus wallichiana var. yunnanensis; assembly: GCA_018340775.1. Classification (NCBI taxonomy): domain Eukaryota; kingdom Viridiplantae; phylum Streptophyta; class Pinopsida; order Cupressales; family Taxaceae; genus Taxus; species Taxus wallichiana. Next base: position 122,310,080 of record CM031238.1, read on the forward strand.
TATAGATTATAATGTGTAGTTAAATAGATATAGAATTAGCTTTAAATAGATAGTAAATTATAAACATATCACAGATCACGATGAGTAAGAGATAAAAGTAAATGAGACAAGAGAAGACACAAATAACACCATATTTAAGTGGAGAAACCCAAAGGGAAAAACTCCACTGAAAATCATTGTCTTATATTAATAATTTCACACTTTAACCCAACACTTCCACTTCGCTCCTCGGTCTCACAGTAAACAATAACAAACTTCTACCTCACTATATAATAGCTCGCATAAGTAGCTTGAGCTTAGATCAAATGGTCTATATGCTTAATAGCACCATGTAATTCAATATCACAAGTAAATAGTCCCATGAGGGATCATCCTACTTATATAGGATGGGTGAGCGGTTATACCGCTTCACTCTTTTCAAGATGAAAAGACCGACTAAGATTATTAAAAATAATCTTTAAGACAAGGGGTTGTCTAAGTGGTTATCCCCACTTGACATTAACACCCCAACACTCCCCCTTAATGTTAAGTGGGAAGACAAAAAATACATGCCAAGTTTACCTTTTTCTACAAAAGGATTTACAAATCCTTGAATCAGAAACAATGATTCAAGCTAGCATGCAAACAAGGGAAATCAAATGATCTTCCCATACAAAAATTATTAAGAACAAGTGCTTTATGTATGAAGACTTACATTAGATTATGGAGCCTTTTATAAACCAAGGCATACCCATAACTAAAGTTTATTGGGATTTACAAGTAACTTCACTTATAGTGACACATTTACTTATTACAAAATGGAGGAAGTATTGGAATTTTACAACAACCATTAAGAGGTGGCATTGTCATGCACACTCCCCCTCAATGGAAACTCTGATAGGCCCAACAAGGCATGAAACTTTCAAAACTTCACAACACATAATGGCTTGGTGAAGATATTTGCAACTTGATCTTTAGTAGAACAAAACTTGAGATCAATATCACCATTTAGGAATTTTTCTCAAATAAAATGCATATGAACTTCAATATGATTGGTCCTTTGATGCTGAACTGGATTCTTTGCAAGAGAAATGAAACTCTAGATATCACATATAAGAGTAGTGATCCCTTTGATTCCCATGTGTAGTTCATCCAATAGTCTTTTTAGCCACATAGCTTCTTTGGTAACTTCCATAGCACTTCTATAATATGCCTCAGTAGAAGAGATAGACACTTTGTTGGTTGCTTTTTGATACTCCAAGTGATGACACCTGCACCTAACTTGAAAAGATATCCATAAGTATACTTTCTATCTGCAACATCACCAACATGATCAAAATCACAATAACCAAATAATTGTGCATCATTACAAGAAGAATAAAAAAGACCATAATTGACTATCCCTTTAATATATTTCAAAATCCTTTTTCCATTTTCTAATGAGACTCATAAGGTTCTTTCATAAATCTTGAAACTACTCCTACTTGCATAAGAAATATCAGGTCTAGTAATGGTCAAATAAATTAGACTACCAACTAGTTGTCTATACAGAGTAGGATCAAATTTAGCACAAGTTGGTTTAGGGTCTAACTTAACACCAACTTCAATAGGAATGAAAATAGGTTTACAGTCAATCATGTTAAATCTTCTAAGAAAATTCATAGCATATTGATATTGAGATGCAACAATAGACTTATGATCTTGAAATATAATCATGCCAAGAAAATGATTTAATAAACCTAAATCAGTCATTTCAAAACATTGTTTTAGCTTTTATTTGATTCTAACAATTAAATTTCTATCACTACTAGTAATCAAAAGATCATCAACATAGAGAACAATAATGATAATATGATTGTTATCAAACTTAACAAATAAATCATTATCAGAACAACAATTAGAAAAACCAAGTTCCTAAAAGAACCTATTAATTTTAGCATACCAAGCTCTAGGAGCTTGCTTAAGACCATACAAAGACTTTTTAAGCTTACAGACATAAAGTTCTTTACCATGTTCTTCAAAACCTTTAGGCTGACTCATATAGATTTCTTCTTTTAAGTCACCATTTAAGAAATCATTTTTGACATCCATTTGGTGAATCTCCCAACCATATTGGGTAACTAATGCAAGAAGAACTCTTACAATGCTCATCTTAGCAATAGGAGCAAAGGTCTCAACATAGTCTATACCAGGTTTCTGAGTGAAACCACGAGCTACAAGCCTTGCCTTGAACTTGTCAATCTCTCCTAGAGAGTTATATTTAATTTTGAACAACCACCTAGATCCTACAATGCTTCTTTTAGAAGGAGGAGGGACTAGTTCCCAAGTTTCATTTTTGATTAAAGCATTATATTCATCCTTCATAGCTTGAAGCCATCTATCATCTTGAGATGCTTCTTCAAAGGATTGTGGTTCTACCTCATAGAGGGTCATCAAGGCATGATAAGTATGTTGACTTCTAGTTAGCTTTCTAAGATTATCAGGCTGAGAGTTTTGAACAAGAATTTTAGCCCATTTAGGAACCTTAGGTTGCAAGACAGTTTGGGATGATTCCCCCTCAATCTCCATCATATCTAGATTAGGATGAACATCCTCTTGAACTTTTGTTTCCATGAGAGAATAATTATCAGGCTCTATCTCCGGAGTGGTAGAGGAGGGTTCATGAGGATCATCAGAGAAAGTTCTTTCTAAGACATGAACATTTCTGTTTTCAATAATATCATGCTTGAATGGGTCATAAACTCTTAATCCTTTAGTTTTATAGCCATAGCCAAAAAAAATACAAGAAAATGAGGTTGGATCAAGCTTCTTCCTTTTGTCTTTTGGAATGAAGATAGAAGCAGGACTACCAAAGATCTTAAGGTGAGAGATATCAGGTTTTTGCTTTGTCCATACTTCATGAGGAGTAGATTGGAAAAGATCTTTAGTAGGAACTCTATTAAGAATATACATAGTAGTGTTCATTTCTTCAGCCCATAAGAACTTAGGCACATTGGAAGCATGAATCATAGTCCTAGCCATTTCTAAGATAGTCCTATTCTTCCTTTCTGCAATACCATTTTGTTGAGGGGAATAAGGAGTAGTTAGCTCTCTTTGAATCCCACATGACACACATAACTTATCAAACTCTTTGTTGACATATTCACCTCCATTATCAGTCCTAATTCTTTTAATTTTCAGATTAGAAGCATTCTCAACTAGAGCTTTAAATTCTTGAAATTTAACTAAGACATCAAACTTCTTCTTAATGAAATAAGACCAAGTCATTCTAGAATAATCATCAATAAAGAAAACAACATACAAAGCACCACTAAGAGAAGGAACTTCAAGAGGACCTCTTACATCACTATGAATTAGTTCTAATAACTGAGAGGAGTTAGGATCATGATGTTTGTGAAAAGGTTGAGCATGTTGCTTACCACATAGGAAACTTTCACAAGTTTCATGATCTGACTTTATCTTAGGAAGTCCAACAACAAGATTCAGTCTAGACATATCATACAAGCTTTTGAAATTAACATGCCCAAGTCTTTCATGCCAAAGTTGAATATCATTCCTAGAAGATGAAGAAAAACAAGACTCAGATATAAAGCCATCAAAGATATACAAGCCATTTTTCTGAATGCCAGAAGCAATAACATTTTTAACCTTATCTTTGACATACCACTTATCTTGTAGCAAAACAACTTTACAATTTTCTTTAGTTAGCTGAGAGCAAGACAAAAGATTCTTTTTCAATTTAGGAACATACAAGACATCTTTAATTACACCATTTGACAACTTAACATTGCCACAGACTTTAGATCTAATGACAGAGTTATCTCCTAGATAGATATTTTCCTCACAATTGACAACATCTGAAAGGATACCAAGAGTACAGGTCATGTGCCTAGAAGCACCACTGTCAAGAATCCACTCATTGTCATTTGAAGCTAAAGGGTTGTATACAGGGCAATAGACTGCTCAGCTATATTTTCTTATTTTTGCTTCTGATTTTGAATTTTGTTTTGATTGTTAAATTTGTTGTTTTTAGCATTCTTGATGTAGTCTATTAGTTTTAACTCTACAATCAAACTCTTTATGCCCAAATTTTCCACACTTGTTGCAAGTTCCATTGAACTTGACTTTAAAATTTTGACTATTTTTGGCAAGATTAGGCTTATGATTTGCTTTAAATCTAGATTTAATGCTAGACTTCTGATTAGAATAATTATTAGACTTGTTTTGGGTTGCCTTATGATTATGAGAGAACAAGGCTTGAGAGGCAGTCTCTTTTGAATCAAAATTTCCATTACTCTCTCTTCTTGAATCAACAAATAAGATTAGGTGTCTGTACACACCCAAAATTACATGTGCTACATTGTCGGAAAATGGTTACAAAAGTCCCCAATGATGATTCATATCCTTTCAGAAGATGTTCAAGCTCTTAAACCCATTCGCAGTGTATATTTGTAGCCTAGACATCCTTACTTATCTTTTCCACATTCTTTTCCAACTTCCTGCTTCATTCTGTGCATGTTTTGGCCTTTAGTGCCATAACCGCCGCCTGTCTGGTGGCGGTCCTTAGCTTTTTCCAAAATTTGTCATGCATGTTTTTACATGTGACACTTAACTTAACTTTTAGGATGTGTTTATGAACCAAATTTCCTAAAAATAGTCTTGATTTCTTAGTTTTCCTTCCCTCTTCTATTTTTAAATAGATTTAATTAGTTTGAACTACCTCTTCTTGCCTTGTGCATGAAGGCACATCCCAGCCAATTCCTATATATTCCATGCTTGTATTCAAGAAAAGGCCTAGAATTTTTGTGTATCTTGTATAGTATTGCTACCACAATCCTGCTAGGAATTGCATAGCCAAGCTCATATCTCTTGTGTTATCTCTCTTCTACTTGCATTGCAACTAGACTGCCTTCAAGATACCATTGCTCAAGCATCTTCTCTTGCTACATTATTGCATTCCCAATTCCTTGGACTCATATGAGCACACAAAGAAAGAAAGGAACAAACTGAGGGGAAAGATACATATACAACTAGATTTGCCAAAACTCTTGCTTATCCATGTTGGAATTATTTTTTTTTTTTGCTTCATTTGTTGAAATATCAATTCTGAATCATTCATTTCAAACACATATCAAATAGATTATTAAATTGTTCATTTCAATTGATTAAGCAATTGCAAATAGAGAGTACGTCAAGAGAAATTTTACTCTTTGACATTACCACTGAAGTAGTGGGGAACAATAGCTCTTCTAGGGTTATGATTTGTTCTCCACCTCTAAGGTAGGGTTTGAAGGGTTTTGATTGAATTAGATTAGTTGTTTTAGATCTAGATTCACATCTTCGCACAAGTAATTAGCTACAACAAGCTAATTATTTGTATTTAGTTTTAATTATTATATTAGAATTATTGCTTAAAAAACAAGAAAAGATAAAAACATTTACTTTTATTAGATTAGTTTGCTTTCATTATTTTGTTCAGATATACTGTGAAAAATACTAAAAACATAGATTAAATTTCCTTTGATAGTTAGCTTGTTTTATCAAATCAATTCAATTCATTCCATGTCACCATCAATGGTCCACAACAAGAAAAGACGTTCGGTTGTGATCCATTGGTCCCACAACCCAACGGGCCATAATTGTTGACCGACATTGATATGGGTTTAGGATTGTTAGTTTTACACACACCTGCTAGGTATTCATAAAATATTAAACAATTAAACATGTTAAACATTGCGGCTAATAAAGCCTATGATTATTGGAATTCTCTTGGAAACATGGTTTGATTACACGCGTGACCATACAAGGACCACAACCTCCATGAGTTTTCAGTTGTGATCCCTAGGTCCTGCAACCAAAAATATTAAAGCTAGGATATTCTCTAACTCCGAGGAAGTGGAAATACATACCCGAATCCTCAAGGAGCATGAAAAAACTTTCACATTTAGCTATAAGGAAATAACGGGAGTTACACCACACATTGCGGTTCACAACCTCGTTACTAAACCAAATGCTAAGCCAATCAAACAAAATTCAAGGCCCATGAATATAAAGGTGAACCTCATTATAAAAGAAGAAGTGATGAAACCCCGTAAGTGGGGTTCATCAAGCCAATCGACTATTCACAATGGGTGTCTAATATCATCCCGTTCTCAAGAAGAATGGAAAAATATGCATTTGCATAGAATTTCGGATGGCTCAATGATTGTCCCCGTAACCTAAAAACCCTATATAGATCATGATAGGTAGTCCCAAGGATGTCTACTCCCCAAGCATAGATACAACCATGTCCCTCAATCTGTGCAATGATGGGAGCCCAATAGTAAAGAAGAGTGTCACCTCCCTTGTCCTCGATCAACCACGAGGCCAAGATACCCATGATAGCTTTACGAATGATGGAAATAGGGACAATGACAATAGATCGGACATTTATCCCCTTCTTCGAACCAAAAGATACAATGACATCCCCCATGTAGGTGGCCCACTAAGTCATCATAGACCTAGATCCTGTTGTCTCCAAGGTCAGTCTCCTCCCGAGTATTGGAAGCCCAAGAATATGATACACGTCCTCTAGGATGATAGTCCACTCACCCCGACACTTAAAAATTGAAAAGTGTTCTCGTGCTGCATCTCGAGTAAGAGAATAAGTCACACAGTATGTGACTCGTAGGAGTAACATGAGGCACATGTGTAATCCTCCATATCCCTACTCTCTAGAGGATATTTGTCTCATCCTGAGTCATCTGGTCTAAAATCTCTGGGAGCCAATCACATTCCCTCTCATGACTCCAACGCGGATGTATTCCTCCTTCTACATCCATCAAAACATAGAAAAAGAGCAAGTTAGTAACGTATTTCAAGAAATAAGCTCAACAAAAACATGACAAAACATCAAAAATTCAAAAAAAATCAAGTTAAGCATAGGTTTTGTCATTTTTTTAGAATTGCCACCCGGTGTAGGGCGGTGGTCTGTGACCGTTGCCCTACTTTGGGCAGCGATCCCTGACCTATTTTCCAAATGGGTTTTAACCCTAGAAAACACCCAAAAACACAAAAAAGACCATTTTAGACAAAATAAAAGACTGCCCTATGGGTGCCCCTAGAGACTCATTTAAAACAAGAAATTTTGAAAATGACCCTCCTAGGTAAACTTTTCAACATTTTTACATTCTAGGTTTAAAAACAAAAAGTGAGAAAAACCAACCTTAGACCGTGTGGGTCGATCTTCCAGTCATGGAGGCATGATCACGGTCTCATAATAAACGTTTCAACTATTCTCTCAATGAAAACGGTCACCGTAGGTCTAGAGCTCAAAAATCACCAAACCGATATGCACAAATGAATTGAAAAATGAAGTGTTTTGATATATATATATATATATATATGTTGTTTTGACCTCGTTTTGAGTGTATGTGTTCACATGGATGGAGCGTTAACACATGTATATCTCTATATCCTTGCACAAATGGAAAGTCTTCTTGTCGTTTTAATTTAGTGTTTATTTTTTGATATTTTATCTATCTGCACTTGAGTCTTCTCTTCGTCTTGCAGTAGCGATAGTTTGGATGATGACATTTCGACACACGGGTGTGTCAGCTATAGCTTCTAACCCCCCATTTCAGGAATTTCATACTCGGACTTTACGTCTTACTAATTTTCATGGCTAAGACACTTCTTCGAGGGGGAAATATGTACGCACCCAAATTTGCATGTGCTACATTGTCGGAAAATGGTTACAAAAGTCCCCAATGATGATTCATGTCCTTTCAAAGATGTTCAAGCTCCTAAACCCAGATCGTAATGTATATTTGTAGCCTAGACATCCTTAGTTTTTTCATGTTATTTTCCATCTTCCCTCTTCATTCTGTGCATGTTTTGTACTTTAGTGCTAGGACCACCACCCGGGTGAGGGCGGTGGTCCCTGAGCACTTTTCCGAATCCATCATGCGTATTTTTGACATGCGACACTTCACTTAACTTTTAGGATGCGTTTGTGAACCAAATTGCCTAAAAATAGTCTTGATTGCTTAGTTTTCCTTCCCTCTTCTATTTTTAAATAGATTTAATTAGTTTAAATTGCCTCTTCTTTCCTTGTGCATGAAGGCACATCCCAACCAATTCCTATATATTCCATGCTTGTATTCAAGTAAAAGGCCTGAGAATTTTGTGTATCTTGCATACTATTATTGCTGCCACAATCTTGTCGAATTGCATAACCAAGCTCATATCTCTTGTGTTATCTCTCTTCTACTTGCATTGCAACCAAACTACCTTCAAGTTACCATTGCTCAAGCATCTTCTCTTGCTATTGTTCTTGCATTCCCAATTCCTTGGACTCATATGAACACACAGAGAAAGAAAGGAACAAACTGAGGGGAAAGATATAGATACAACCAGATTTGCCAAAGCTCTTGCTTATCCAGGTTGGAATTATTTTTTTGTTTGCTTCATTTGTCAAATTATCAATTCTGAATCATTCATTTCAAACACATATCAAATAGAGTAGTAAAATTGTTCATTTCAATTGATTAAGCAATTACAAATAGAGTAAGTCAGTAGAAATTTTTCTCTTTGACATTACCAGGGAAGTAGTGGGGAACAATAGCTCTTCTAGGGTTATGATTTGTTCTCCACCTCTGAGGTAGGGTTTGAAGGGTTTTTGATTGAATTAGATTAGTTGTTTTAGATCTAGATTCACATATTCACACAAGTAATTAGCTACAACCAGACTAACTATTTATATTTAGTTTTATTTATTATATTAGAAGTATTGCTTAAAAACAAGAAAAGATAAAAACATTTACTTTTATTAGATTAGTTTTCTTTCATTATTTTGTTCGATATATTGTGAAAAATACCAAAAACATAGATTAAATTTCCTTTGATAGTTAGCTTGTTTTATCAAATCAATTCAATTCATTCCACATGACCATCAACAATCCACAACAAGAAAAGACGTTCGGTTGTGATCCATTGGTCCCATAACCCAATGGGCCAGAATTGTTGACCGACATTGATATGGGTTTACGATTGTTAGTTTTATGCACACCTGCTAGGTATTCAGAAAATATTGAACAATTAAACACGTTAAACATTGTGGCTAATCAAGCCTACGATTATTGGACTACTCCTGGCAACATGGTTTGATTACGCGCATGACCATGGACCACAACCTCCACGAGTTTTCAGTTATGATCCCCAGGTCCCACAACCCAACGGGCCATCGACCAATTAGATATTGACACTGGTTTGTGTGCATCAATATTTAGATCATCACCACTTCCACCTAATATCATTGCACACAACTTTCATTATTGAACATAGCATTCGATCAGGCTAAGACTTTCTAGACTAGACCAAAAAATCACCCATAGTCCTTGTGGTTTCATTACACCTCTCGTTCTCACTTCCATGACCTTGTCTAGAAATCTATATGAGGCACCCGCATGTCACTTTCTGCGTGTTCAACAACCAGTGGATAGAATCTCGGTAGAGCTTGATATTGACTGGAGTCTCTGAGTAGCTATTATATCATATTGATCCATCACACCACTTCAGCTTAGGAGAGCATTCTTTACCTTAGACTCGTAGATCTCGTTATTGCGTGTCGAAGATACAAGGTTGCCTCATCATCTCATCCATCATCACCATAAATACACTCATTTCTATTTTATACCGCTTATCTTGGCATGACCTTGGGAAGTTAGGTATGAAGAAGGTCACGTGTTTATTTTCTTTAAATACAGCTTTCGGATCGGGAAATCATTTTCATTTTGATACTTAGAGTTAAGAATTGAAATGAAATTTCTAAAATTTTCACTAATGTTAATATGGATTATAAAGTACAAAAATCTTATCTTGAAATAATTCACAGTTGCAACCATCTAGTTGAGCTTTAATGTTCTTAATTTTAGCTAAATAGTTGAAAATTTTCTCATCCCCCTTCATGGGTGATGTAAATAAGCTCTAAAACTAGTTTAATTATTTTAGATAGCCTACTGCCTTCATGCATGGTCTCTAATTGTTTCCATGAGGCATGCGAGTCCATATGACCTATATGCATCAAGAATTCATCTCTAATGCTTTGCAATAGGATGGACATGGCTTCTTGAGATCTCTAAGAGAAGGAGCTAAGGTTTTCAGGGGTAGCTTATCTCCATGTGATATTTTTTTCAATAGCAAGTCATAATATCCCAGAGACATTTCTAGCCATGAAACAATATTTTAACCTTACCCTCCAGATACTATAGTTCATTCCATTCAAAAGATGAGACTTATCTAATGAAAAACTGGTAGAACTAGCCATTTTTAATGCTCAGACGACAATGGAAACAATTACAGTTTAAAAAATGAGTCAAGGAAGCCAAACAAAGACAAAATACTAGCTACAAATATTTTTAATAGCTATATGAAAGCAAACAACTCAAATTTAGACAAAAACAACTTGATTTGGTCAAATTTAAGATTGATTTAACATAGTAGAGTTAGGGTCGAGTTACAGGAGCTCGGCAAGTTATTTTGTAACTCGGCTCGGTGAGCTAAAGGATGAGCTACATGAGATCAAAATGAGCTACATGCTTAATTTGAAATCATGGACAAAGGACTTTAGAAAATTCGTAGAACAAAGGGATTTGGGAACCATAGTACAAAGAAAATGATTGAAAAAATTCTAGTAAGACAAATATGACACGTGGAGGATTAAAATACATGTCGACAGATGAGTGGTTCATACTTCACAGTGTAACCACAAATACTAAGTTAAAAATGATACGTGGAGCCTTTTAAATGGCTCACACTTTGCAAATCTACCCAAAACTGATAGTTATGAGAAACAAATATATGTGTCACTTTTCAATTAGCTCACATTTCACAAATGTAGCTAATAAGACAGAAGACAATTAATAAAATGAATACATGAGTCTTAAATTAATTGGATCACTTTTTTACACTTTGACACAATGCGAAATCAAAGACAATCAAAAGAAGCCACTTGTCAAAAAATTATTGATTAAAGGCTTGACACTTGGTGGCTTTCCACCAAACTTTAAATAAAGAATTTTTACGGTCTAAAAGCTACAAAAGTTAGCTAATTTTAAAATAAATTTTGGGTCCAAGAAAAGTGTCACAATTTAAGTAGCTAAGTCACTGCAAAGATTGACACCTTGACACTTGAAATGTGTCAAAAACAATTTGATCGCGCTTATGCACTAAAAAAAATACAAAGCCACAAAAATATGTGTGGAGCCTTTTAAGTGGCTCACTTTTTGCAAGTTTGACAAAAGAATGATTAATGTAAAAAGGTGGAAAATTCTAATTGGATAATTACTTCAAAAATGAACGACTGACAAAAGTGAAATATGGAGCAATTCTATTGGCTCGATTTCACAAAAAATGACAAATGCGACAAACAAAGATACTTGGAGCAATCTTATTGGCTTACCCTTCGCAAATGATGCAAGTAAGCTAGGGTGAAATATAGAGCTACTTAGAGCTATTTGATTGGGTTATATTTCACAAATGACAGAGGATAGTTAAGTCAAGTCTGACAAGAAGGAGACACACATAAAGCCTTTATTGGCTCACAAATTGTAATTGACAATCAAATAAATAATATTACTGACACCACGAAGCAAGATGGAGATTTTTGATTGGCTTGGGATTCGTAAAAATTGAAAAATGTGAAGCTAGCTGGAGTAATATGATTGCAAGATTCGCAATCAAAAGAAGTCAAATAAGATTGACGTGGAAAAGACAAATGACACAAAATGATTGGCCCCCAAGCTTCACAAAGATAGAAAGATGTCAGATTGAAGCCACTTGACACTCTAAGAGTGGGTACGGCTTTGTAAATATGAAAAAGGATAGAGAAGCTATTTGGAGCAATTTTATTGGTCCAAACTTTGTAAAAATGACAAAACGAAGCCAGATGGTAAAAAATATTGGATCAGGGCTTCGCAAAAGTAGATTTGGCCACAAATAAAGTGAAAGGAACGATAACCAAATTGTACCAAGCCAAGAACACAGATACTAATCAAACACCATGATCAATAAGATGAAAGAAATTTTCCAGAATAGCTTTACATAAAACCTTTGCAAACAAATGAGTAGAAATATAATATATTATAATGGAACTCAATGCAATACATTGAGAATGTGCCTTACTTAAATAGGAAAGGAATAATAATCTAAGAACCATTCAAGGTCATAGATCAAGCCATAAATCAAGGAAATAACTAGTCATCAAAGAACTAGTCAAGACCATAGATTTAGGAGAGAACTAGACATCAAGGATCTAGTCAATACCATAGATCAAGGAAAGAACTATACCTAACAACTAGATAATATCTCCTAATATCTAAATAAGATAAAAGAAATATCCACACACATAAGTGGGTGAGGATAAATACAATAAAGGTAAATAAAGTACCTAAGTGAACATGAGCTAAGGTAAATACCTACTCTAACATAAAGATTAAAAAATATGGAATGGATTTAAATGCTCCAAACTAACTAGATCTAGAGAGATATTTCGGTATAATTTAAAAAACCCTAATGGCTATAAATAGTGTGAAAACTCAAAATAAGCTCACAGATGACGGTTTTAAACCGAAAATGACTAAACAAGATGTCAAGAAAGGATCAAGCATACAAACAGCTCTGATAGGATTTAAATAATCAATCAACCAATATCCAAGTAATTTGGGGATGAAAATTAGAACTTTGCACCTGATTTAGCTTGAAGTTGTTGGCTGAATTTTTAGGGTTTCACAGATCAAATGGTCTTCAAGATTCTTCGCTCTTGCAAGCCAAAAAACATCTAGATCTATCTCTGCACACACATAATCACAAGCTCTGATACCATGTTAGAAAAATAGATGGAATGAATAATTAACAAATTATAAATTCACATATAGATGTCGAAGATTATAGATATAAAATTAGCTTTAAACAAATAGTAAATTATAAACAGATCACAAATCATGATGAGCAAGAGATGAAATTAAATGAGACAAGAGAAGACATAGATAACACCAAATTTAAGTGGAGAAACCCAAAGGGAAAAACTCCACTGAAAAACATTGTTTTATATTAAGAATTTCACACTTTAACCATATGCTTCCACTTCGCTCCTTAGTCTCACAGTAAAAAATAACAGACTTTTGCCTCACTATATAACAACTCGCATAAGTAGCTTGAGCTTAGATCAAATGGTCTATATGCTTAATAACACCGTGTAATTTAGTATCACAAGTAAACAAATCCCGTGAGGGATCATCCTACTTATATAGGATGGGTGAGTGGTTATATTGCTTCACTCTTTTCAAGGCTGTGAAATACTGAATAAGATTATTAAAAATAATCTTTAAGACAAGGGCTTGTCTAAGTGGCTATCCCCACTTGACATTAACACCCCAATATATTTGAGTCAAAGGATAAATGCAAGGGAGAGAGGGAAGGATCTATACCTCATTTTTACCTTGGAAGAAGTTTTTATCATCATTGGAGACATTGCGTTTTCCATGTTGCACCATGTAATTTTTGGTTGTGTACATATTGCCCCCTCGGAGAATCGTTTTAGCCATGAATGGGCATAAAATGTGAATTTTGAGTATGGAACTCCCAAATGGGGGAGTTAGAAATTATACCTTAATTGTCACTGTGTTGAAACCACACAAATCCAATGTTCATGCCTCCTATAAAAGAGAGACAAGAATCAAGTGTAGATATAAAACATGATTAGCAAAATACTTTGAAATAAAAAGACAATATTACTTATCATATGCACGAGGGTAAGAAATATACTTGCTCCAATGTGCATTGACCTTGCATACACCTACTCAAAACAACATTAGAAAACCAAACTTGCGCTAGATATATATTACTTTTTACTATTTTTGGAAATCATTTGTTTTTTGCAAGTTTGCTGAATTTAGAACTCCTAATTTTTGGAAAATGTTTCATTCATGAGTATGGTTAAATTAGAAGGGATTTAGAAATGATGGTGATAGACCAAACAAAATTGGATGGGGTTCATGAACAACTTAGAAGTGAGATATTTTGTCTTTTTGAGTTAGGATTTGGCTTCTAATTTTTGAATGCACTCGAGAAGGACTTCTAGGAAATTCTTAACGGAAGCGGTCATAAGGGGTCTCAAAGAGATCGATAGGAAGAATGCCTTTTGCTTGCTTAGTCTCATTTTTTTCATATTTATAGATTTTTGTATTCTTGGTAAGAGTTGACTTCATTATAGTTTATTTCATCTATGTACTCTTAGATGGTTTGGAATTTCTGATGTTTTTATGTTTTAAATGCATGTTATGGATGATGATGCAATGTGGTAAACAAAATGATTTTGTATGACTATGCATATGACAAAAAATTGCAACTTAGATACTTTTTTTCTCAAGTAATATTTAGCATTTCTATTTCATTGGAAAAATGTGTTGAGTGTGGTATGATGAAAAGATGAACTCACTACATTCTTAATCCCATGGAACCAATAAGATGCAAGGGCTCATCACCAAGAGTCAAGAAGGACACAAATTGTATGACTTGAAAAATGTGAATGTGAATGATTACCAAGAGACAATACTTTGACAGAGATCTGATTAGAAACTTTTAACTCAATCCTAACCAAGATTAACTACCCAATTCAAAATGAATTTTGCTTGTAATTTTAACTAGACTTAGATTCATGGACAACTTATTGATTGAAAAAATCTGGTTTTGAGGAGAAATTATCTCTTAACATACACATATAATTTGTTTTCATGGGAATTTTTAAAAGCAATTTTATTTATTTATTTATTTGTAACTTGTAATTTTATTATTGTGACCCCATATGCCATGCCCCATGCCACTAGTAAGAAGCATGGGCTCATCACTGGGGAAAAAGCATAGGTGAGTAGGGTACTTCCCTCCTTTCCAAATCTCATACTACCAGTAAGAAGCATGGGATCATCACCAAAGGTTGGTAGGGACAAGAAGTGTAGTTTTATTTGTAAATGAAAGAATTTTGTGTTTATTGTTTATTTATCTTTTTTTTAAATTGACTTTGGATTGTGCTTTTTAGGAGGGAACATTTTCCCCTAGCCTCAACCCCACACAACTAGTAGGATGCGAGGGCTCACCACCGAAGGTTGAGATAGGTGAAAAAATATTTTGGGTGAAATGTTTAGAATGTTTTTTTCATAGAGATATTTTTAGGGGAATATTTATCATCAAGAAGATTCTAGAGAAAACTATGGGAAAAAAACACCCAAATTGGGAGAAACCATGAAGAAGACTAAGCATACAAGTCCTTGTAGTATCAATGTCAAAATTTTGTCTCATGAGTGGAGATGATAACAAAGATTGGATAATTTGAAGATGTAAAATGAATGTTGAAGAAGTATGATTAATATATTTTCCAATGTTTGAAATTTTAAAAGTCACTTGAAAAGTAAGTTTTCAATTTACAATTTCACAAGATGATAATGCAAATGACAAAGAAACATGAATACAATAATGTACAATGTGGGAATGCAAGTGACTATATGAAAAAATGTTTAAGGTGACGTAAGTTGATGGTTTCATAAAACTCCTCACCTCCCAAGGTACACAAATGAAACACAAGATTTTTGAAGTTTTCATTTTCTCGATAAGGGCATACTTCCTTCGGTTTAAACTTACAACCCTTTTCCATTATCATATTCATTTGAATATCTAGTTTTGGTGTATGACCATCCATTTGTACAAGGCATTTGTAAACATCTTTTTTTACGTTATTGATTTATTATGCTCATGTGAGTGTGATGCCATTGTTCAAATTTTATCCCTATGTAGGGATTAATGCTTACATTTGGCATTTTTCGCTATGGGGTCATGTCTTGTATACATGATGAACTTAGTTTTTGACATGTTTATATCTAGACCAAGGTCGGGAATAAAATAATCCCTAGAAATGGCTTTGATGGACATCGTTTTGTTCTCAAAATCCTCTTCCTCTTATGATGTTTCTATCATATGTATGTCTAGACCAAGATGATCAATAGGAAGAGAGGCTAAACCAAGTAGATTACCAATTCCTTATGGTTCAAGGGGAGAAACATCGACTCATCACTTTTTAAGAACTTCATAATATATTTTGTAGTTTTGGTGGACACGGTTTCCACATATATCATCTTACCCTTATCTTTTTTTTTGCTACCTCAAACATTTTGGGTCATCAACCTCAACTTTAAGAATTCTTTGGGTGGTTATGACCAATTCCTTTGAGGGAAGTGGTTTGTTTAATTGGTTTGTAAGGAGCTCATACTCGAATGAACCCATGGTTTCTTCTTGAGATTCTCTAGATGTATATCAAAGGGTTTAGGATCCCCTTGAGCAATGAATACCTTTCCTAAATGGAGGAATCTAACTTCTTGAAACAAGGTGGAAGGGATAGCCTTCATCTAGTGAATCCATGGTCTACCAAGGATCATGTTATAATTCATTTCCTTGTCAATGATGTAAAACTCGTTAAAATGGTTTTCAGCCCGAGGGATACAAGAATAACTATAGTCCCAATTGAAGTAGCCTTAAGACTATCATACCCTCGCAACATGTTTCTTGTAGAGGAGAAATTAGTCTCCCCATATCCCAAATTTTGCAAGAAAGAGAAGGGAACTACATTCATAACATCCCCATCATCAATCATAACTCTCTTAATGTAATTTTATAGACCCAAACTTGTAAATATAAATCAATATCTCCTCTTTGGGCTATTTCAACATCAGATGGCATCTTGCTTATATCAAAGACAAACCCAATATCCCTATCATTCTATCCCGGAGGATGTATGTTGAAGTCAATATGATTGATTTAAGCTCCAGGTGGAGGTGTAACATGGATTAAATGACCAAGTCCTAATGCATATAACAACGTAGAATGATGCGCAGGGGACTTCTTCAACAAATCTAGAAACGAGATGTGAGAAAAGGTCCTTTTCAAATCCGAAATAAAATCATAAGCCCCTATGGTTTTGAGACTATAAGAACATCATCCTACAAGTGATAATGAGTGGAAAGAGGTTGTGAAGTGTACTCCCTTACCCAAGTTATTGCATTAATATCTGGTTCAACCTCTAACTCAACTAATCCCAAGATCTTTGCATTGTTGTTTGGGACGAGGTTAGGGGCCACTCGATATTTATCAAAAGTTGAGGCCTCATGGTCTTTATTCCTAACATGAATTCCCTTGTTTGTATTTTGAGGACCTACTTTTCCATCTTCAGGACACTTAGGAAATGGGCCTCGATAGATACCCAGTTTTACAAGTCCTGTATGAATAGGTTGTGAGGTTATTTCAATATTTTCTAGAAACATATCTATAAAGAGCTGATTTTAATTTTTGGGAGTATTTGTATGAAAATTTTAAAATCCCTACAAGATCTAACGTCATGACCAACAACATGGTGAAAACTACAATATAGATTGGGATCGTAATCTCTTGGCCTTTGATTCAATTTTTTTGTTGATTATAACTCGTTGTAACTTTGAAACTGGTTGTTATAACTGTAATTCATTGCCCCTTAGCCGTGATTTTT
This sequence comes from Taxus wallichiana var. yunnanensis, assembly GCA_018340775.1. Taxonomy (NCBI): domain Eukaryota; kingdom Viridiplantae; phylum Streptophyta; class Pinopsida; order Cupressales; family Taxaceae; genus Taxus; species Taxus wallichiana. The sequence continues at coordinate 122,327,625 of CM031238.1, forward strand.
GTAATGGTACATGCCTTGGGTTTGAGCATTGCAAGGATGGGACGATTGACATAAATTATGTTGAAAGAGGAAATATAATTAGGGCCTCTTTGATTTCCCATGTTGTTTTCATCATTATTAGTGTTACCAGTATTTGTAAAACCAACATTATTGGCTTGATTGGTAACATCATCCATGGTAGCACCGCAATTATGATTAGGCCACCGGTTGTTGGATCCATTGTTTAGATGGTTTGCATTTTTGGTTAGGGGACACCAACTTCCCATTGAGACCGTATGTCTTACACCCATTGTCAATAGTGGCTTGGTCAATTTGAAGTGCACCTTCCAACACTTCCTCAGTAGTTGTGGAAAGGAAAATTCTAGACTTCCTCCTTGGTCTCTCGGTTAAGCGAGTGAAGGAAGAGGTCATAAAGTTCTATTTGGTCCATGTTAGGTGTACTTATAGAGGATTAAATAAATTGATGCCATATCCGAACGAAATGGGAAAATTATTTTTATTCCTACATAATATGTAGAAAATCCCTAATCCTTCTCGTAGTAACTTATTCATGTAAAATGATCTAATGAATTCCAAAACAAGTTATTTAAAGGTGTAAGCTAGGAAAAATGCACTACTAACAAGGAAGTAAAATACCAAAAATCATACCTCCTCCTTCGCATTCTGTAGCAAACCTTAGAATGGGCTAGGAAACTTGGATTGAGCCCTGATTGTGTGATATGTAGGTGCTTTTCTTCAAGACGGAGCAAGGCCTTCATGAAACAATGATCCTCTTACTTTTCACCAAATGGGAAAAATGATTATGGACTTGGGGTGATTAAGAATGAGGATATTAGGACAAGGCAGAAGGATGTTCTTTTCTCAAAGGATGCAAGAACATAGATAGGGCATTCAAGCTTATTCTCTGTGTCCTTAGAGGGGAGGGGTAAGGTTGTATTTATAGCCTGGGGAGTGATTAACTTAGAGTAATTTAAGTAATCATGGTTTGAAAATGTGCACAAGATTAGGTGAGTGGGGACCACGAAGAATAGGTGAGGATTTGATTTTAGATTTTTAATTCATAAGTGGAGGATTTTAGGTGAGTGGGGACCATAAAGAGTGGGTGAGGATTTGAATTTGAATTTTTAATTCAATAGTAGAAAAACATGGAGAATAATGACATGTGGTGAGGATTGGGTTATTTTTGGATTTTGAAATGGATAATTAATCAAATTATATTTGATTAATTTGAAGTGTATTTTGTGGGAAATGAGGAAGGGGAATTAATTGATTTAGGACAGATGTGAAATTAGGGTGTCTACATTTTCCCCTCTTTGGAAGGGTACTATGAAAGTAGTGTCCTTTCAAAGAAAGTAGACGGGATGGGGGAAGAATTCAATCTACTTTTCTTAAGCAAAAGGTAGAGCGAATGTTTGTTGGGGAGAATAGAAAGTGGTGAGTGACGGATGTCATAGTATCCTCCAAGACAAAAATGTCATGAGAAGATGTGATTATGGATAGATGTGGTGATGCCCCCTCGAGAGGACTGACGAGAATGGAATATACGACAAAACTCTTGAAAAGAAGAGAAATGAATTTTGTGGAGAAGAGGACGATAATGGAGTGGAAGAGACTGGAATGACTGCATGACACAAATAGAGAAAGGATTCAATCGGCCTTGAATGGTAGGTGTGAAAGTGTGTGGGAAAGAGAAAAGGGAATGGATAGGATTGGGGGTGGATTATGAGAAGAGTAAGGGTGGTAGGGGAGGGGAAAAAAAGGAATGAAAGAAGGAGAAATAAGAGAGAGGGATGATAGGAGAAGAAGGGAATGATGAAGGAAAAACAAGGAGAAAAGGAAAATGACAGAGTAGAGGGTGAAGGGATGAAATAGAGAGATGTGCCAAATGAAGGAAGCAACAAAGATAATAAAGAGGGATGTAGGAAAGTGAAAGAAATGATAGAGTGAGAAAATAATAAAACGGGGAAGGATAAATAAGAAGGAGAAGACGAGGTGGGAGTAGGGGGTGAAATCGATGAAAATTGAAAGAGGATGAAAGAAGAAGTAGAATGGAGAAAAAAATAAACTATGAGGGGCGAGGAAAGTGTGAAAAAGAGTAAAGAAAAGAAGAGAAATAGATACATAATGAATGAAAAGTAGGGGTGGTAGAGAAAAGGAGAAGTGGTCAGGAGGAACGTGAAAATTAGGGGAGAGGAAAGGAAGATAGAGCGAATATAGGGAGAAGATTGAAGGAATCATGTCATTGCGAGGAAGACCAAGGCGAAGAATATGGAGCGTAGACCATATGGAGATGCATGTGGAGGTGGTATGATAAAAAGACAGGGACAATGTCAAGAGTCGTTATCGATGGGGAAGTAAGGAGGAAACGTGATGGAAAAGGGGAAAGATGGTATAGGGGAAGGAAAATAAGACAAGGGGTGGGAGAGAGAAGAGGATAACAAAGAAAATGATGTAGAAGGAAGGGAATACAGAAAGGGGATAATAAGTGGAAAGGGAACAATATAAGGAATGTAAAGAGAAGAAAGAGGGGAGGAATGACATCGATTGGAAAAGATGTGGAGATGCATGAAATGATGATATTAGGACTACGAGAAAATAGACAAAAGATGTATGATGAAGACAATAAAGATATTGCAGAGGGCAAAGGGAAAATCAAGAGATGGGTAAGAAGTGACAAGAAAGGGTGGGATTGCGAGAAAAGAATAAGAGAGAATCGAGAATGGGAGATAGAAGAGGAAATGGAAATGAGGGGATGTTAGGAAATCCCCCTTACAATGAGTGGTGGGGAAGGGTGAGAGAAAAAATGAAGAAAAATAGAAAGGTAATGAGGATTGGAAAGGGTAACACCAAAAAGGGACGTTAGGAAAGCCCCTTCTTACAATGAGTGGTGGGCTTAGAGGAGGGAAGGAATGAAGGGAAACTCTAGAAGGTCCAAGGGAGTGAATGAGGATGTGAATTGATAATTTTTAGGAAAGCCCACTTACAAGGATTAGCGCTCTTAGAAGATGATGAAATAATGATAGAGGAATGTTAACAATAATGGTGAAAATGGGGAAAATTTGAGAAGATGAAGTGAAAGTAAAGAAAATGGAAGATGAGTTAGACATATGTTGAAAGCAAGGAGAGGATGTGGGTGATAAGGATAATGAAGAAACAATAGAAAAGAGGAAGAAATAGTATGGGATGATGGATCAAGAAGAAAATGGGGGAAAAGAACGTGATTGTAGATGGAAGAGATTAGACATATGTTGAAGAGGAGTGTGGAGAAAGGATACAGGAAAAAAGTGAATGGAGAGAATGAAGAAGTAATCAACAAAGTGAATGAAGAATGAGGCGAGGATTTCACGATGATGAGTTAAGCGTAGGAGGACCTTGAATAAGACTGCCATGTGACAGAAGTGGTTAAGTAAGATTGCCAAGTGAGAGAAACTGGAGATGACAAGTGGGTAAGCGAGAAGTGGTGTTTGTGAGAATGGAAAAGGAGGTGAAAGGATGTGATAATGGGGAATGTTGAGAAAAAGTGAAGAGTGAAGGGTGTGTAGTGATGGGGAAAGGAAAGGAGATAGATCATCCTTAAGAGGGACTCTTAAGTGAGATCGCCATCTTTGGGTGAGTGGTTAAGTAAGATTGCCAAGCAGAGGAGGGTGATAGTGGTGGTAAAAGATGTGATGATGGGGAATGAAGAGGAAAGATGGATGGTGAGATTGTAGAGTGATTTTCGAGTGTAAGATGACATGTCATGCTTAAGAGAATCTCTTAAGTAAGATCATCATGTTGTCGGAGAGGTTTCGTAAGATCACCTAACCGACAGGGATGATATGCAAGGAGAAAGAAAAAATGATATTGGAGACATGGGTGGAATGATAGGTTGAAGAATATGATCGCGATGAGAGGCGGGATAAATAAGATGGGTGAAATATGATGGGATGGGGAAGGCCATAGGGTAGATCAACCTTAAGTGGAAGTCTTAAATAAGATTGCCATGCGGGTAAAATGGTTAAATAAGATCGCCAAGCTGAAGAAGAAGAAGAAGGATGATGATAGAGTTGGTGGGAATAGGGTATGAAAAAATGGACTGAAGGGGAACCCTCAAGTGAATTTTCCATACTACAAGAGTGTGTAAGTAGGATGACCAGGGCATACGATGCATGAGAAAAGAGTGAGTGAGGTATGCACTGATTGTTATAGGATATGAGATGAGGTGATAACAAGAAAGAAAGGAAACAAAGGAGTGTAACATGAATGGATGAAGGAATATATGTAGTGAATGGTGGAGAGTGTGAGGGGAATCCTTAATTGGGATGCCCACGTGGTGAGAGTAATGATGCGAGAATGAGAAGTAGAAGAGGTGGAATGGGAAGATGTGTGTGGTGGTGAGTGTTGTTTGATGAGAGGGGAGGTGGTGAAGAAGCTTCTACAGTGGGAAGATCTTAGGGAGAGGGTAAACCTCCACCGAGGATCCCATATAGAAGGGGTTATTAAGTAATATTGTCAAGTGGGAAGCAGAAGAGTGAAAGGAAAGAATACAAATGGGTGAGAGGGGACAAGAATGGTGAGAAGGGTAATATGGGGATAAGTGACGAGGAGTAAAAATGAGGAGCAAGGATGAATGGATCAAATATATGGTGATCATGGTGGGGGAGGAGGAGCTCTTGATAGTGAATGCTACTTGAGAAAGATCTTCAAGTAGGATTCGCAAACTGCAACGATGATCAAGTAGGATTCCCAAACTAGGGAATGTATTAGTATGGGTGAATGGATGGGGTGAAAAGTAAGATGTTGATCATGCAAGAAGATACTCACGTGACGAAAAGCATCTTAATTTTAATATAGCACATAATAGGATGCATCGTGATATAAAAGATCAGGATGACTAGACTGTAATATGTGTGATAACATAGACATGGGCCATCAAAAATGTTTGATGCCCCAGTACAATATGCAAATGGAAGAGAGCATAGATAGAGGCCATCAAGAAAGTATGATGCCCCAGTATGACATGCAATCAGATAACATAAGAATATTAGAGAGAACACCAGGATACATAAAATCAAGATGCCCCCTGTAATATATCAAGATACAAGAAAGCAATTAATAATTTATAACTAATAATGCAACACAAGAACCAATAAACATGTCCCTAACGTGTTCCACGGTGAGGATTGATCATATGTGCCCCAAGTAGGGGTATGAGGACATAGTAAATAATTGAGTCATTGTCCTAAAACAAGGAAACAATGAGAGCCGGATTTTCCCCAAGCGAGGATTCATGCGAGAGAAGTGTTTTGAATTCGGTGGTCATAAAGTGATTGGATCATCTATTGGGGATAATAGTTCAAAGGTTGAATTGTGTTGGTATTTTTAGAGTTTTGAGATTTTACAACATTTTTGTTTTTGTTTATGATATATATATATATATATATTCTAATGTTTTTGGATTTTTGATAATTGTTTCTAATTATATATTTATTATATATATATATATATATATATTGACGATTTTCAAATGTGTTTATATTTTTGATGATTCTTTCTAATGTTTTTAGATTTTGACGAGTTCTAATTTATTTTTTTGGATTTTGGACAATTGTTTCTAATGTTTTGGGTTTTTTGATGATTTTCAAATGTTTTTGGATTTTTGGATTTTTACATTATTTTTGGATTTTTGACGATTTTCACACTATTTGTGGATTTTTACACTATTATTGGCAATTTATGGACCAGAGTGCAGACTTATTTTTGAGAGGTGATAAACCAGATATTATCCGTATGTACCATGTTCCGTGTGGTAACTTATGCTCGGAATAACACAAATTCTCTTTCCATTGGCAGGATATGGTGGTGATGATATGATGAAAAGAAGTCCAACTCCATTCTTGACTCCACACAACTAGTAAGATGTGTGGGCTCATCACCGAGAATCAAGATAGACGTAGGAGGTAGATAATGAATATAGAGACAAATGTTGACAATAATCCCTTTGGGAAATTGTGACTCCATTCTTCATAATGGTACTGAACCAGTTTCAAAAATGGCTTTCATTTTATGAGTCATGTGCTAGGCTTAGATAGTTATGTGGCCTACTGATTGGTAAGATATGAGGTGAAGGGATAGTTTTCTCTTCACTTAGGCATCTAAATTACTTCTTTGGGGATTCTATAATTTGTAAGCACTATAAGATTTATATTTTGAAATGAATCCCTATGCCTTGCTCCATGTTACTAGTGAGAAGCAAGGGCTCATCACCGAAAGAAAAATATAGGCGAGTGAATTCCCTTTTTGTCTTTTTTTTAATGTTTTGCAATATTTTTATGATTTTATGAGAATGACCCTCTACACTTTTTCCCATGCCACTTGTAAGAGGCAAGGGTTTATCACCGAAGACAAGACGTAGATGAGTAATGGCACCTTCCTCCATTCCCGTCTTACACTACTAGTAAGAAGTGTGGGCTCAACACCAAAGACTATGAAGGATGAAAGATGTGACAATGAATTATTCATAAGTTATTGAATTGATGGATTTTACAATAGTACTTTGTATTTGGGAAGGAACATCTACCCCCAATCTCAACCCCACACAACTAGTAGGACGCGAGGGTTCAACACCAAAGACTGAGATGGATGACCAAACAAACTAGGTAAAGAAGTTTAGAGCTTTGTTATGAAAGAGAGAATGTCTTTGAAGGGAATATATTACCATTAGTAAGCTTCTAGGTATGACCATAGGTGAAAGCGACTGAAAATGGGAGATATTATAAGAAGTATGATACTCACAAACTTAATAGGATCTATATTAGCACGTCTCATGATGATAAATATGAAGATGTGATTTTGATAATGAAAATATTTGCCAATGAAATGAATGATTTGAAATTATTCGAGAGATTAGTAAGACAAAAGGAACAATGTACAAGTGGTTGTCTCCCGGAATAGAGATCACCTCAGAAAGAAACTTTCTTTAGATGGATTACGTTCATGGGTTTGTCAAGGACTTGACCCATGTCAATGGCCAATTTATAAGCTCCAAAGCCAAATTTATCTATGATTCTGTTTGGCTCAAATTTGTCTTGTTGGTCTCATTCTTTGGGTATGTTCTTTCGATTTTCTTTGAGAATGAGATTATTGACCTTAAATTTTCTAGGTTTGAATTTTTATGGTAGTTACGTCATAGCCAATGTTGATATACTTGAAGATGAACTAGGGCATTAAGTCATTTTTCATCAAGAAGCTCGAGTTCATTAAGGCGTGAGTGTCAATAATAATCTTTATTGATTACGTCTTTGAGGGATATTCTGAAGGATGGAAATTCAATCTTGACATGGAAAATAGCTTCCCAACCATAAACAAAGGAGAAGGGAGTGGCTCCAGTAGGTGTGTGATAAGATGTGTGGTAAGCCCAAAGAGTGGGATAGATTTGGTTAAGCCAATAGCTTCCATGTGTGTTGAAAATATTTTCCATGATGGTATGTATTATTTGGTTGGTTGTTTTTGTTTGTCCATTAATTAATTGATTTGAGGATAGATTCACAATTAAAGATGGAAAAGGTTGCATTAGGATATTCTTGGGTATACGTACCTCATAGAATGTATGCACGTAGAATTCTTGATAGGTGGGAATCATTAGTGATGATATGCCTACAAGATCGATCATTGAAAGCATAATGGACACGACAGGTTGTATTGTCGCAAGTGTCCAAACTTGATGTGGTTGTGTTTCGATGGCAAGGCTAGAGATGTTAGGCATAGGAATGATGGAATCAAGCTCAATGATGTGTGATGATGGACCCTCTTTTGTATTGTCTACAGTTATATTAAGGGTTGAAAGGGAGTCTTTAAGTGAGGTCAAGATCTCGTTAGACGTTGGAAGAATATTTTCACCCAAAACAGGTTCAATGTATGTTTGGGTTAAAAGAGAGTCTTAAAATAAGTTCAAGTGCTCATAGATGTTGGAAGAATGTTGTTGTCCAAAACAGGTTCAATGTATGTTTGAATGAATGGATTTTTTTTGAAGAAGATATGGATTGGTTTGGAAGTAGAGTCTTGACTTTTTCATCGTGATCTCGTGGAATTGCAGTATGTAAGGGAATTTTGACGATAGTATCGGCTCTCTGAGAGATGACATTGTTGGTTGGAAGCGTCAATTAAGTCTTGGATGTAATTCTTAAATTGCACATATTTATCTATGTGATGACCATTAATGCGATGAAAGTCATAGTATGTGTTAGGTTTGTACCAACACGGATTAGATTCCCCTTTGACAAAGGGTTTTGTAATTGGACATCTTATCAGTTTAGCCTCTTTTAGTTGATGAAAAACACTAGAGAGAATTTATCTCAAGGTGGGTAAACTAATGTTGGACTTTACGGGAACTGATGTCTTCGTTAGGTTGTATGATTGACCTTTTGGGTAATCGTTCATTGATTTAGGTAGCCATATGAGAGAGTTGTGTTGTCATCTTATTAATTTGTTCTAATAGCTCATTGTGTGATGTTTTTCATGAATTCATCATTGTTGAAAGAGAGGGAGAATGGAGAAAGGTGTGATGAAGAACTCAACCTATTGATTGTGATCCTTGTTTTGGCTTAATCAAGTTTTAACAAGTAAGGCTATAAGGAGTAAGTTTAAACAAGATACTCGGTAGAAATATGTGATAGCTCACACAATCTATAATAAAAATGGTTTAGATTTGGCTCAAACAAGCTTACCAGAAGACAATGTAAGGAGTACACTCAAACAAGGTACTCGATACAAATGGGATATAGCTCAAATAAGCTATGATGAAGATCTTGATTGGTTTGGCTTAAACAAGCTCGGATTGTTGACAGGAAAGTAACTTGAACAGGTTAATCTCAATATGGTTGTGATATAACTCAAAATGAGTTATGAAAGGATTTTGTTGGCTGTGATTTGGATAAACATGATGGTGGACAAAATAATGAGTGAACTCAAACAAGTCACCCAATATTAGTTTTATATAGCTGGAAATAAGCTATGAAGGATGTTTTGACAATTGATGATATGGGGAGTGAATGATAGTCACTCAATATCAGTTGGATTAGCCAAAGACAAGCTATGACAGATGTAATGTTGGTTGAAGCAAGCTAATGAAATTGGTGCGATGTTTTGGTTTGTGTTGTTAGATTTTTTAGATGTTTTCGCTTGGTATTGAATTGGTAGAGAACTGATTTTTTTGTGGAACACAACTAGGGTTTGAAATTTTACATTGAACACATTGATATCAACCAAGTTTTATGATGAAACAATGCTAAACTATTTTGTTTACAAACAACAAGCAATCATGTGGATCAATTTTTTTGGCTTAGGAGGTAAATTCTTCAAGAATGATCATTGTTTCATGCAATCATACAAGTATGTTGTGGAATGATGGATGCAGACTCTTATTACTCCAAAAAGATGTGTCCTCTGATATACCCTAGTCTTGATATACCTAATTCTATATGGGGATAGAATTGGTATGGGGAACCCTTAGAGCACTGGAGGAGACTCACCAATTCTTACTTTCTTGTTTGAGTGAATCACCACGTCCAAAACAAGTTTTGTGAAAATGTGGAAGGTGATGGGGGAATAAATGTGTATGGTATCCTTATAACTCCTCAAATATTTATAGGGATGATGCCCAGGCTTCGTTGTTACAGCTATTTAGGTGTGACTCGCATGCACTTGCATGACAACATTACCTGTAAGTGAAGAGCAGGGGCGAGGTAAATACCGAACGTTGTGATGAGACTATGTCTCAAAGTGCAATGCAAATACAAATGCTATTAGTGCATGGTAGTCAAGTCCACGTCATCGATGCAACTTTAGTGGTGATGAAATCCACCTTGACTACGTGTAAAAACAAAATGATAAAGTGATTAAATGATAAAGTGACCACACATCAACGGCGAGAAAAATAATTACGTACTGAGCGTACTCTTTTTTTTTGGTTTCAACAATTTTCTTTGAATGGTGGTACTTTTGTGGGATTTTTGTTTGTTTATGTTTTTTTATAATATTCTAGTGATGTGGTCCTGCAAAGAATAGATTAGTAGTTATCCTGTAGACGACGTGTTAGAAAATTGATCGTGGTTGTTTTTTATTTTCTAGATCGCTCGAAGGCACAGGAAAAGAGCATACACAACCAACGACCAAACAAATATTAATAATATGATGAAGTAAAATAATGATTGAAATGACAATTAGAAAACAAAGCTAGAGGATCCTGCAATGTTAGAACAAGAAACTAAATAATTGCGACCGTTTTTTATTTTTCAGATCGCTCGAAGGCATGGGAAAAGAGCATACGCGGATACAATTGGAATAGAGATTTTTGAATTTTTTTGCAATTAATTGTGATTGCGAAACAACGATAATGATTATCTTCACAAAAAAAAAACAACAAAAGAAGAGCGTAAAAGATGTTACCAGAAGTGTCGTCTTGGAAAATTGGAATGTAAGGATTTTTGTTTTATTTTACGGAGCCTGGGTGGCCTCTAGTGTGCAAAATATGACTAGGAATGTGAACCCAATAATGTTGGTGGGAAAGGTTCAAAAAGGTCCTTTCTTTGTTAAAAAACGTCCCGTGAATAAAATTATTAGTAGTGTTCCTGCACCAAAATGTTAGCAAAATAATAATAATAATAATAATAATAATCCAATGATGCCAAATCTGACTTAATGATCTAATATAAATGGAAGAAAACACATGTGAAAGCAAAGAAGTAGTATAAAAGATTACCACAAAAATTCGTTGATTGGGTAAGTTGAAAATGCAGGTGGAGTTGGTAAACTTAATGTCAGGTGGGATGTATAGAAAGACATGGCACTTAACAATGTTGAATTGGAATGGGGAAACCGTGAAGTATAAACCTGAATGCTAAAATGAAACGTTGAAAAATAAAGTGTAGACTAAAAGATAAATAACATAAAAAATTGGTAGATTAGCTTTGTGGGAGAGTGAGTATTACAAGTATAGAGATGAAACATAATGATATAAATCAATGATAAACTAAAGGAGTCAATATGATGATAAAGAGGCACGTTTTTGACCAAATGTGAATAATCGTATGGAAGCAACTCGTTGGGATAGTGGAGTCATTGAGGGGAAAAAGGGAGTCGTGGCAGAGAGGAGACGGGAAGAGGAGAAGGGGTCGGCTTGGAAGAGTGGGAAGGTTTGATTGGATCTGTGGGAGGGAGAAAAAGAGAAAGCAAGGATTGGATGGGGAGTACGTGGAGGAAGGATAGAGGTGTGGGAAGAGTTTAGGGCCGACATGGAGCAGGGAGGATATGGCAGAGATTGGAAGGAGGAGTGGGAGAATGGAGTCGGGGATGAGGGAGGGGATGTCAGGATGGGCAAGATGAGGGCCTAGATGGGGTGTGGTGAGGTGACGAGAGAAGGGAGGAGTGGATGGGGAGCTCGGTTTGGCATCGGGGGTGTAGGGACAGTGATATGTGGAGATTGGTGAGGGTTGGCTATGAGAGAATACAGAGGATGTGGGGACATGGAGAAGGGCGAGAAATGAGGCGAGGTGTGTGAATGGAGGAGTAGGGTTTTAGATGTGGGGATGGAGTTAGGGAAGGAGTCGGTGTTGGGATGAAGCTTGGTTCACTTGGGAATGGATTAGGTTATGGGGAGGAAGCTTGGTTCATTTGGGAATGGAGTGGGTGTGGGATCGATGTGGTCAGTTGGGAAGGGAGTGGCCGAGACAAGAAGGGAGCTACGAGTGAGTGTGGGGTGTTGGCTTGGTGTTGGGGCGGGGGTTAGCTTGATAGTTGAGAATAGGGTGTACAAAGTATTATTTTTTTATTTTGATGTATTTAACAATAACATTTTTTTTGTTTGTGCATGTTTTAGACAAAGAATAACATACTAAAGTAAAAGAAACTAGAAAACGAGAAAGAATATGAAATGCGTATAATAGGAGTAGACACTTCAAATTTTGAGTATCAAATTAAATTGAGTAGAGACAACTTTAAAATGAATTTCTAGATCAGGTTTCCCATACCAAAAGTTGTCGTCCATGGCAACCCACGAGTAGCTAGAGCAGGGGATGAATGTTCTTTCTGCCAGACACCGAGCATTGTGGAGATCAAAGAGATGACGAGCGTCATAATGTCATTGTTATTATAACCTACATATGCACCACAAGACACCGCACAACAAAAACACTACCCACAACGTGAAGGTTAGCCAAAGAAGGCCATAAGGCATGAAAAATGAGATAATAATGAATAATAATAAACAAAGAATAGATAAAACCACTAATTGGGAAATTAATGGTAATAGATCAAAAGTAACCAGGGCATGCCAAAATGTAAGCTAGGAAAAATGCACTACTAACAAGGAAGTAAAATACCAACAATCATACCTCCTCCTTCGTGTTCCATAGCAAACCTCAAAATGGGCTAGGAAACTTGGATTGAGCCCTGATTGTGTGATATGTAGGTGTTTTTCTTTAAGACGGAGCAAGGCCTTCCTACAACAACGATCCTCTTACTTTGCACTAGATGGGAAAAATGATTATGGACTTGGGGTGCTTCAGAATGAGGCTATTAGGACGAGGCAGAAGGATTTTCTTTGCTCAAAGGATGTAAGAACTTAGATAGGGCATTCAATCTTATTCTCCATGTCCTTAGAGGGGAGGGGTAAGGTTGTATTTATAGCTTGGGGGAGTGATTAACTTAGAGTAATTTAAGTAATCATGGTTTGAAAATGTGGGCAAGATTAGGTGAGTGGGGACCACGAAGAATGGGTGAAGATTTGATTTTGGATTTTTAATTCATAAGTGGAGGATTTTAGGTGAGTGGGGACCACAAAGAGTGGGTAAGGATTTGAATTTGAATTTTTAATTCAATAGTAGAAAAACATGGAGAATAATGACATGTGGTGAGGATTGGGTTATTTTTGGAATTTGAAATGGATAATTAATCAAATTATATTTGATTAATTCAAAGTGTATTTTTGTGGGAAATGAGGAAGGGGAATTAATTGATTTAGGACAAATGTGAAATTAGGGTTTCTACAAAAAGGAATGTATAGAATCTTATGGACTATGATAGTACCAATCTAAAGTGATTCCCTCAAGGGTCTTTAGAAATATCTTAGCCACTACAACATCCCAAGGAAGCAATTCCATGATGGTGGTGGTGTAAGCCTTGATATGAGCATTCAGATCTCCTTCTCCCTTAAATTTGGGAAGATGAGGTAATAGGCATGGAAGCATGAAACCTTGTATTGTGAAATCAAGGAGTTATTTTAAATATTCGAAAGTGTAAGTCCCCATCACATAAGATTCCACCATTGACCCCTCTCAATGAAGAGGAGGAGGAGGAGGAGACAGATAAGCCATAATGTAAGCATTGATCGGAACCTATAGAGATCCTTGATATGGTGTATAAGGAGTAGGGAAATTATATATGTCCATTTGAGGGGATTTTGAGTACATATGCAGATAAGGAGGAATAACACTAGGATATGGGCTAGTGGGTGTAAAACCATTAAATGTCGCATTGCTTTGAGTAATGACATTTGAGAACGCACTTCTGATAAGCCCTTGTGTAGGATAAGTGTGAGATGGATGAGGAACCATCCCTAGTGTGTCATAACCTATGATAAGATCACCTGGATTCAATTGGACTGGATAACCTTGTTACACATGATGTTGAATTGGTTGTGTTGGTAGGGGTGTATCCCTTGATGTCAACAGGATACCCCATGTTCTGACCTATTTCATAAGTAGGTTCCAAAGGTTGGGTACTCTCTAGTTCTGTAATCCTCCTTACGAAGGTAGAAATAACATCATGGGGTGAGTATTGAGTCCCTAGTTTAGGTGTATATTTTATAGGGTTTGGTTGGGAGGACACATGATACCTTGTTATAAATTATTCGGTGTTGTCAGACTTATTTCCTTAAAAATAGGAGTCTCAGGATTTGTAGTCGATACATTATTGTTGAACATCTTAGAGGTATGAATCTTCATCCTATCCAAGGACTCATCTATCATATGAAGGGGATTAGAAATTCGTGTAAAAATGTCATCTTCTAAATATTGCATGCTAATGTGAGGTATTGATAAGACTCTAGGGTAAGGACTTGTTCCACTCGTAAAGTTCATGTTGTTTGAATTGGATTGACTATATTGTATATTTAAAGGTTGATCGACCTCCTTTATCCCCACGTGACTAATGGGGTGTGAGACATAGCTAGGGGATGTTTTCACATTGTTTGTGTAACTGTCAGCCCATCTTGAAAGGGAAGGGGATTGTTGTGGTTGAACGTTGGTGTAGTTTCTATCAAAGCCAAATGGCCCACTAAATTCTCTACCCAATATATTTGAGGAGGTATAAAATACCTACCCAAATAGGGAAGAAATGGAAAGGTGAGATAATAACAATGAAAGAAAAGGAAATAAGAAGGAACTAGTCCTTCATGTTGAGTTCACCAATTTTATACGCCTGAGAATAACCACGTGATTCCATATGCACTCAACCTGCTGATGTTGTGCTAGGATATCCAGGATGTGTAGGATTAGGGGAATGTTGAAAGGTATTTAGAGGAGAATTAAGGACTAAGAACGGGTAGTGTGAGTTCCTATGAGCTAAGTTGGCCAAAGGGGAATTAGAGGCTATGTACGGGTAGCGTAAGTTCCCTATTGTTTGATTGTTTGGTTTTGATTCGAATACTAAACTAGGTTAAAACTTATTTTTAAATAAATAAAGGAATTGAATTTAGTTTCAATTAAAGACAAGTGTATTTAATCTTTTAATTTGCTCGATTCATTCCCAATTTATTAAATAAAACAAAGTAAACCATCTATTCTATTTGTCTGAACAAGAAATGAATTAAAATAAACTAATTAAATGGATAAAATCCTTTTGTATTTTTTAGAATTTAAATAAAATAAATAAATAAGCTATTATAAAGACACAGGAAATTAATTAAAATAAAATGTTTCTACTTCTAATAAAATAGACTAAAAAAAAGAATAGCCAGATGTGGTTATTCCTCTATTGCGAGGTTCATGTCGACAATGCTATTCTAAAAGAATGTATTCAAAATTTATTAATCTAAATAAAATAAAATAAACCTCTTTTGGAAAAGCTTCTTTGCCTCAAGTTTTCTAAAAATGCAAAGCTTCTCAGAAGCAATTTCCTCTTTGCCATATGAACTTTCCCGATAGAAGTAAATCTAAATTAATCAAAATAAATAAATGATGTGTAAGGATTTATTCACTTCTTCCTCCAACTAATTTCTGAGTAGATCCACAGGGATAAGCCAGGAATAATTTATCAAGGAAGATATAAGAAATATTTTGAAAAGAAATACTAGAAATAAAATAAATACATTTGGGAAGTGATGAAATCTTTCGCTTCTACAATTCTACCAACTTAAAACAATGCATTCTTTCTATTCTAACAAATACAAATTAATTAAAGTTTCAAAGAATTTAATTATAACACTAATCAAGTTACTACTATAATGTGGTAGCTTCCCAAAGGTGAGATGTGCTTGTTATCTCCTTAGCTTTGTATCTTCATCCAAAGATGAAGTCCAATTGATCCAAGAATGTACAGATGCTAGCTAGTAGAAAAGAAAAACAAAGGACTGGTTGTGGCTAGCTTGGTGCAATAAATGACTAAAAGCAGATGGTAGGAAAGATCAAAGCAAAGAGTTGGTTATATATGTGGTTCCTCTCAAAAATTCAACATCATAACTTTACCTCAAGAATATGAAAAATCCAACCCATCATACGGGTAAAAGTTTGGATTTTATAAAATTATGGGAAAGAAGAAGTCAATCACATGTGTCTATCAAGAAGTGACAAGTCATCAAAAGGATAGCTATTCAAAATTCTAAGCATAGCCAAACAAGAAGAGAAAATCAATATGATTCCAATGAGTCCAAAAATTGGCAAAACGCGTTGAGAAACGCAGTGAGAAAATCACTCATGAAAACCCAACACACGCTGAAAAACGTGTGTTTTTAACTCTAGGATTTAAGGCGACATGACCACTAGTGTAGAAAGATTGGTCATTAGACAACCGCCAACGCATTTACACAACTGCTGCTCAAAACATTGCCAAAATTTATAAAATGGTCTTATAGGAAAAATTAAAGTTTGGAGACATAACATAATGTTTGATTTGAGTCAAAGGAGGGATAAAAATAAGAGAGGGAAGGATCTAGATCTCATTTTTACCTTGGAATATTTTTTTCATCATTGGAGACATTACATTTCCTATGTTGCACCATGTAATTTTTGGGTGCGTATAATAGCACATGATGCACATAAAGAACAAAGAGAGAGAGAGAGAGAAGAGTAAAGAAAATCTAATATACAAAGTAATTGATATACACCATGGCTATGAATAAACCAAGATGCTTACAAAATACTTGTAATTGGTCAAAAAGAAAAACCAAAGACTAGACGTAAAGTAAACCCAATATACACAGTAGTTGATACACCATGGTTATGAAGAAACCAAGATGCTAACAAAAATACTTGCATTTGGTCAAACAAAAGACAATTTTTTTATAGAAACTCCAATTTACACAATATTTGATACACAATGGTTATAAAGAAACCAAGATGCTAGTAAAATATTTGCAATTTGTCAAAAACAAAAACCATGCAATAAAAACATTTAACTATGCCCCTAATGTGTTCCATAGAGAGGATTGAGTAAATATGGATGCCCCCAAGCAAGGGAGAAGGTTTAGATAAAAGGTACTTGAGTGGGTCAACTTTAGATATAAGCTTGGTTTTGTTATTCAAAAGGTAATGACAGAGTTTTTAAAAGGTGAAAACATCAACCAAGCATGTTTTTTTCAATTTGTGGATAATTTATCTCATAAGATATCAATGTGCGGCTAAAGTAATTGACATCCCTCTCTTCATGATTTAGATCATATCAAGCTAAAAGCGTGTCGATAGAAAATTGAGTAGAAGATATATAGTAGAAGTGGTTCACCTAGGGTAGGTGGTACAAGAACATGTGGGCTAGCCAAATAATCCTTGAGTAAGGAAAATGCTTGTTGGAAATTAAGACCTCGGTCAAAATAAACATCTTTCTTAAAGATGAGTGAAAGAATGGAATTTATCTACGAGCTAGGAGATGAAGTTTTAGATGGATTGAATCTTGCACTACAAGTCGCACTCCTTGATGTTTTTAACAAGAGGCATTTTTATATAGTAAAGAATTTTATTGGGTCCACTTCAATTCCTCTTCTAGAAACTATGAATCCCAATAACTTACCTGAAATCACACCAAAGACACATTTATTTAGATTGATCCTGACCTTATAATCCCTTAATCTCTCAAATATACAATGTAGGATTACTTGGATATTTTTCTCTAGTATTAGATTTTTTGAGGATATCATCAACATAATCTTCCACAATATCATGTAACATGTCATGAAAGATGAAAATCACAGCTCTTTGATACGTTGCGCTTTCATTCTTCAGGGCAAATGACATGACTTGATAAAAATGTACCCCAAGGGGTAGTGAAAGTAATTTTGTGTTGGTCCTCTTCCACAATTTTTATTTGATTGTAGCCAGAGAATCCATCCATGAGAGATATCATTTCATGACTATCAGTTGAATTGATAATCATGTTGATTTTCAAAAGAGGAAAGTAATCTTTATGACATGTCTTGGTTATGTCCCTAAAGTTTTTGTAAATATTGATGCCTACTGGATTCTATTGAATAGGGACTATATTAGATATCCACTCTGAATAGTCGATAGGTCTAATAAAACCAACATCTAACAATTTCTCTAGCTCTTCTTTGACCAAAAGAGAAATGTGTGGATGCATCTTTCTTAATTTTTGTTTGATAGGATTTGCAGAGTCATGCACAACTAGATTGTGCACTACTAAAGAAGGATCCAAGCCTGGCATGTCTGCATAAGACCAAGAAAATATGTCCACAAATTCTATAAGGAGTGTAGTAAATGTTTTTTGCTCCTGTGCTGAAAGAGAAGCCCCAAGTTTGACGATTTTAGGATCTTCTTCCATGTCAAGGTTTGACGTCAATAGTCTCCTCAACTAATAACTTAGAACCATCTTCCATACATGTAGGATTAAGAGGGAGATTGAGCTCTTCCTCTATGGGTGCATCCAGGATATTTTCACTAGCATGACGGTCCTCAAGATTATCCATTCTAGATTTTTCATATTGTTTATCCGCAAGTGCCTCAAAGAGGTTTTCACTATAGGATTAGGATTTCTTATTCTTTGGCTTGCTTGAAGGTATTTGGACCTCCTTTTCCCTTTGTTGACCATAAAACTCAGCCTCTTCTCCAAAGTAGGCATAGGTATCAAGGTCAATAAAGAAACCTTTCTTATGATCTTTGACAGAATATCATCACGAATCCCCATGAATTCTCCAATAGCTTCCTCATTCTGAAAAATATCAATTGGTATGTGTCATTGTTGGTCCCAATTAATGAGGGATGGATGTATAAGGTTTATTTTAGGGATAGAGGGGGATAGGGTCAAAACAACCGTTTCAATAAACAAGTTCATCAAAGCAAGGTCTTCGTAAAGGATATAAAGGGATTTATTTCGCTCTTGTAACCACAAGAACTATCCTCATGTTCGAAAAGGTGGCATTGAATTCTATAGGAGGGGACCCATAAGGCTGAATATCGATGCCATATCTTTCCATCTTCTCATGTGTCGGAAGAGGTTCCTGCAGGCCTTGTTCGTTGATACCGCAACCATATCCTTGGTATCCCATGATCTTGCTAAGAATGAAATATTCAAGCGATTGATAGCAAGAGGACATCCTTTCATTAGGGGATTGGGACGTGTGAGTATTTCCCAACCTTTCATCAGCTAAGAAACCACCATTAGTGAATATGTTAATAGTTTCTGGCATTTGAGGTCGTTGTGGTATGAAGTTAGGCCTACCACGTGTTTTAGGAGACACCAAAAGATCTGACATAAGAAGGGCTTGTTGAAGATCATATTCTCCACATTTGATATGAAGGATTTTCATTTCCCATGTATAAAATGAGGATACATAAGTGAAAACATAAATTTTATGTGGTGGAAGTGTATTTGGATCTATACAAGAAGCAAGGGCTTCTAATTTCAAGTCAACAACCAACTCAGTGGAAGGAAATTCATAAGTAGCCTGATAATAACCAAGTAATGCTATGTAATGGGAAAAGGGTTACGGATCACCAGGAATGGTAAGTTCCTGTCCTTGGTGATAGAGCCCGATACATTGATGAAAATTGGAGGGAACAACATGCATGGCATGGATCCGTGGGTCAACGAGGAGAATGTTATAGAAAAGGTCCAAGTCAATGACATGGAATCTTGTGTATTGTGTGATAGGCCTAACTTCCATAGGCAAAGTAATGGTTCTAGATGACTGTCACTCTACATTATCATATGCCTTTATAGTGATCACATCAAGCTCTATCTCATTAGTATTGTGTCCCAATTATTTCACAAGTTTTACTGTGTAGATGTTAAGACCAAATTCATTGTCCACAAGCACCCTTTTGATCTTTTTGCGAGTAATGATCACTTCTATATATAAGAGCATATTAGGTGTTTGATTATTTGATGGGAGCTCATTTTTTCTAAAAATGATTTGTTCGAGATGGAGTGATTTTGAAACCAAGGCTTAGAATCACAAAATGTCAATGTTAGAAGGAATTCTTGAATCCTAGAGGTATTTATAGAGGTTATTCTTATGAAAAATAGATATCTTGAGAAGATCCAAGATATAAATCTTGGTGGTTATATTCTCAAGTTATTCAAGGAGATTGTAATGACCATATGAAGGAGTAGATAGAGGGGTTATGGGAAAATAAGACGATTTCATTTTTTTGTAATGACACACTCCTAATAATTGATTCTAATGGTATGGATGTGGGTGTTGATGGGATGGACATAGCCAATAAGAGAGTTAAAGGGATTTGAGGTTTGGTCAACAACATGGTTGGTGTTCTTTCCTTGATCCATTCTTTTCCACATGTTTATTTTGGGGAATGGTTTTGTTGGTTGCGAAAGTGTCTCAATACTAGAAAAGTGAAAATATCACATGCATACAAGGAGGAATATAAGACAGGATACTGCATGGAGGTGTGCACACCACAAAGGAATAGGTCAATGCACAAGGTTGCACGCATACATGCAACAATGATAATTTAGCCAATTTTCTAGAAAGGGCTAAAAATAGGAAAAATAGGATGACATGAGGAGCAAGAAAATTCTATTATTAGGACAAAGCACATGAAGATAGAGGAAAAGGTAGTGCATGGTGACTTCCTAATTATAGGAATCAAAGCATTGTTAAATTGAGCTATTTATAGCTCAATCTATTATAAATAAGAGTTAGAAAATCATGTCATTTATTATTGGAGCAAGCCTATATTTAGGAAAGGTACATGTAAATGGTGAAGGGAAAGTCCCCACCAAGTATATATATATGTGATGCATCCTTGTTTTGACTAGTGGGAGATATAGAGAGTTTTGTGAGAGTGTGCATGGTCCAACACTTGGTCTATAAACAATAAGGATGTAATTAGTCCCTTATTATGTAATGAATTAATATTGTCATGGATAATTGTGTTTGGATAGCTAAAGTAATTAGATTTGAGTATGGATTTATGGGAATTCAAATAGTGTTGATCATTCTTTATGTTGATTGAACTTCCTTATTATATGTGTTGTCTAATTACTAAGCTATGTTATGCCTTTTTGTATGAATGGTTGTTATGATTGTGATTATGAATATGCATGCTACCGTCTTGTTAAGAAAACAAAGGAGGGACCTGGAGTTTGTGCACACTTTTTTTCGTAGCTTCTAGACTTTTCTGGATAAAGTCTCATTACACCTAGCTAATATTAGTTAAATAAAGACTACACTTTCCTTGTAAATCCCCAACTAATTGTTATATGTTTTTAGGGTTCTTGTGTGCATCAAGTTCAATTTCTCCTCAATATAGGAGATCATGAAGGAAGTTCTTCAGCTTCATAAATCTATTTGTATCATGACCTCTAATGTGATGATACACACAATATTCATGATATTTGTACCATGATGGATTAGGTGTATCATTGAGAAAGTTGTAGTCATGGGGAATGTGACCATGTTGGTCGAATCTAGTTGCTTTAGGATAGCTAATAATTAATCCATGAATGGTGTATCTTCTCTACATTTTACTATGGATTTAGATAACGCACGTGTGATTTTTAAGTGTGGGGTGATTTGAACCGTTTGTATATGTTTGGAATCAGTGATTCCATCAACCATGACATTCTTATTCTTGTTAAAGAATTTGGATTTTCCTTAGGTTTTGAGTCATGGTTGTCTCTTTGAAAGCCTTTTCAATTTGACTACCTTTTTCTATGACCTCTTCAAATGTGCTTGACACAATGCATTTGTAAGTGGAAGGCTATCTCAGGGTGTAAGTTAGGTATAAAGATGCTAACAAGTTGTTTCTCTAGGATGGAACAAGGGAAGCGACTAGCTAACCCATGCCATCTTTGAAGGAAAGCAATGAAGTTTTCATTGTTTCACACTACATAGGTCCAACATCGTTATATCACTTTCCATATTGAATGAAAAATGGAAGAAAAAATTCTTAGCTAATGCTGCGAAGGTAGAAATGGATCCTTTAGGGAGATGGAGAAACCATTCGAGTGCCTGACCTCCAAGACTCCTAGGAAATAAGTGAATAAGATAATTATCGCTATATGTTACTTCTTGGCAAGCCATGAAGAATTCCTTGATGTGGTCATAAGGATCACCTTTGCCCCTATATTTATCAAATTTAGGGTATTCAAATCTTTAAGGGAAAGGAGTATGTAACATTTGTTGATAAAAAAGGTAAGGACACAATTCTTCAAACTGATACTTCTTATTATGCCCTTGATTAATTTCTTGTAAACCAATGAGGGCATCTTTCATAGACTACCATTCTTGGTAAAAAGTTATTCACATGATGGTGTGCCCAAGATATGTGTGCAATTAGATTTGAAGGCTTCGCCACCACGGTTTTCAGTATAAATTTCATCGTAAGTTACTCTAGGTATTTTAGTCCTAGGATCTCTTCCTATGTCTTGATAGACATGAGAAACTAATTTTCACAATTCCTTACTAAGGGATTCTAGTTATCATTGCATAGTAACTTCCTCATTTCAAGGCTCGTGCTCTACTTCCTCGTGTAGGAGGATTTCATCCTCTATTTTATATTTTATATTTGTTCTAATGAAGGGTATGTGACGTTTAGTCCTATTATGAGATAATTATACGTCATCATCGTGACCTTTAGGATTTAAAATTTCCTCATCAATCCTAAGAGGCGGGAGGATTTATTCTCTTTATATCAATCATGTGAGAAAGGAAGATAGGATCAAAATTGGAGGATAATTTATCCCCTAACTCAACAAGACGTAGCAAGACTTGGTCTTTGTGTTGAAACAAGAAGTTTTCTATATGAGCGGAGTTGTCTGTAAAGGGATTTTGAGGTATTTCCTACTCAGTAGCACTATGGTCAACCCACTCTTGTTCCTCATCAAATGAAGGAACTAAAGGATTCCTAAAGGGATTAAAAGCACACTTCCTATGAACTACACGAGTGACAAGTACCATGACAAAAATGTGCCCTACAAAGATATGTGGAATATGTGTAAATGTCACAAGGGATCTGAGACAAAATGTAGAGCGTAATCACCATAAAGTGATAAATATCTAATTATATAGGATATACAACAAGGAATACCTAAAGAGACTTACACAAATGTGGACAATGTAACAATGCACTCTTAAAACTCAAATCAATTTTTAATAAAAATGAGGTTTAAGGATTAAAAGGGATTGATACAATGTGAGCAACATAACAATACAATTTCCACACTTAGATAAAGTTTTAATAAAAATAAGATGTAAGTATGAAAAAGGGATTGGCACAAGGTGAGAATTGTAACAACGTACTTCCAATACTCAAATCAAGTTTTTAGAAGAAAAAAATTAAGTATAAAAAAGGAGTTGATACAATGCGAGCAACGTAATAATATAATTTCAACACTTACATTAAGTTTAAGAAAACAAGATGCAAGTATCAAAAGAGATGGTTATGAATGTGAGAAACGTAACGAATACAAGGAGAAAACTATCCTAGAACTGAAATGTCCCAATGTTTTCTTAATACTACTACCAAAAATTAAATATGTATCGAACACTCTTTCAACACTTAAATCCTGCTTTTAAGGAAAAAGAGTTTTAAGTGAGTTCAAAAGAGGTCAAATTTTTTTGGTGGAAATTCGAGTTGATCCTTCTTGACCAATAAATCCAAAATATCACAAGAGAATTTATGATTGGTCATGAAAAGTACATGGTACAACTTTGGCAGAGTTTCACCTTATTCGATAACAAGGTAGAAACTAGGAAATTTTTTTACTACGTAAAATTTGTGATGAAAGATACGTGGTGCAACTTCAATGGACTTTCACCTTGTTAAAAAAAAGGGTTTTACTCCGAGAAATTATTACTTTGTAATGGTTCTTTAAAATTATTGATTTTTATATGGTAAAGTTGGCCCCATTGAAAATGACTCCCTAGGATTTTGTTCTCAACACTCGCCAATATCTTGTCTAAGAGAGGTACACTTTTTTAGAATAAATTATAAACAAAGGACCATTACCCCACAATCAAATTAATGAATGAGGCCTCATACGGACAACATTAGGCACTCTTCATGGGTTTTTTCTATTCAATTAGGTGATGGGGCACTTCCCATTTTATCAACTAGCTCCCTCAAGGTGTTGACTACTTTGGGGTTCATGTGGAAATCCTCATATTAATTTTATGTCTTAAGACAAGATAATTAACTCAGTTATAGTAGTTGGGAAATAGCCTTGTCAACCACACCCGTAAATACACCTTTGTGAGTGAATGCTCCGTTCTTATCTTGATTTAAAATGTGGTTTTGAACACCTTTGGAAACCTACACACAATGTATCGGTATTTGTTTTGATTTTGACTTTGACAAGTGATTGGTCCTACATCTAAATGATTAGTAGTTTTTCCATGCAAAAAGAGGATTGTGGTCATTTTTGATTCTCAAGATCACTCGAAAGCGCAAGAGAAGAGCATACACGACGTTGAATCCAACTAAGTAGAAATGGGAAAAAAGATACTAAAAACAAGTAAATGTCTTTGAAAATTTGATTTTAAACAACTTAAATGATGATATTTTCTAAGTAAAACCCAATCTTAGAATTAATATCAAGGTTGTTTTTATTCTCAAGATCGCTCGAAAGTGCAAGAGAAGAGCATACCCAACGATTTGATCTCACTTACATAAATGGAAAAAATAAACATAATTAAAACGTTTAAGTGTTTAAAAGCTGATTTTTAAATAAAACTTGCAAGTT
Source organism: Taxus wallichiana var. yunnanensis (assembly GCA_018340775.1). NCBI lineage: Eukaryota > Viridiplantae > Streptophyta > Pinopsida > Cupressales > Taxaceae > Taxus > Taxus wallichiana. Next base: position 122,352,033 of record CM031238.1, read on the forward strand.
AGAAGTTAGAAAACATGTAAAAATAACGTGGAAACCAAAAATCAAATTTTGGAAAATTTAAAATTTGAGCCAAAATTTGACATAGAATGCTAGTGCATCTAGTTTAATGCTAGCGCAACCAGGATGAATGGTAGTTGGTGAAGTTGAACAGAAACATAGGTAGTGGCACTACCATGTGCAAGGATGTTGCTAGTGCGTACAAGCTAATGTTGGGGCATGCATGTTGAAATTAACTGGGTGGTATAGAAATGCGGGCGCATACAAAAATGGTAGCACATGAAGCAAAAGACACTAGCATGCAAAGGATGATGCTAATGCGTACAAGTTAATGCTAACACATGCAAGTTATCTGTATAGATAGAAAACAAGAAAATCCATGGACGTTGGCATAAGGAATGTTGATGGTAGTGCACACGGTTGGATAGTAGTGCATGTAAATTTAATGTTAGTACACACACTTTGATGATAGCGCAGACAAGTTAATGCTAGCGCGGGTAGGCTAACACTAGCACAAACCATTTGTTCTTCTTCAAAAACATGGAAAAAACTTTTAAAAATCTTCAAAATCTTAGATTTTTGATGATAAGCTCCAAATTTGATAACACTTTACCTCCTTCACACCTGTAAAGAGACTTAACACATGCAAACTCAACAAAACATGTTAAGAAACATTAGTTATTTCAAAATATGTTAAAGAGAGGGTTAGTATGCAAAAATAAACTTAACATAAATAAATGTGTGTGAGACAAAGGAGTGTCCCACCGGACATGCCAAATGTATGCATGATAAAAAAGGTAAGCTAATTACTAGAACCTAACACTAAGTAGATTCAATAACTAAGCTAGTTCAACATAAACATCAAGATAAAGCCATTAAAAAGAAAGCTTAAACTAATGCATTAAACATTAAAAACATCAAATGCAAACCATCCTTTGATTATTTAGATGGGCTTTGGATTGTAGATACTTCCTTTAGTGAGCCATACGTAGCCACATGTGATCAAAGGATTTCTCCAAGGAAGAGGAAGAGATCTCACCAATATGGCTTAATTTCCTTTTTTGTTCTTCTCTTACTACTCTTAGCCAAGTAGAAGATGGAAATGGTTGCTTGATCAATAAGCCTTCCAAGATTGAAATGATCTTATCATATGTAGATGTCTTAATAAGGACATGGTGTAAAATGTGTAAAGGGGTAAGGTTCTTTATATAGTTTTCCAAATTGGAGAAACTTTCATTCTCATGAATGTGGGATAAAAATAAATTTTAGGATTAGAAAGTGATAAGTATTCTTAGGAATGGTTAAGTATGATTAGGAAGATTAATTAGAATTTGCAACTCATGGGAGTTGGGTGTGATTTGAATTAATCAATTAGAATTGATTAATAGACCAAATTAGGCTTGTAAAGGCCAATTTGAGGGAAATTAGTGAAATCGAGAATGATTTAAAAGGGGTATTTACCCATTGAGAGGGTAAATTCAAGTTTGAACTAATGATGAACGGTAGTTGGTGAAGTTGAAACGAAACATAGCGCGTGGCACTATCATGTGCAAGGATGTTGCTAGTGTGTACAAGCTAATGTTGGGGCATGCATGTTGAAATTAATTGGGTGGTATAGAAATGTGGCGCATACAAAAAAATGGTAGCACATGAAGCGACACTAGCATGTGAAAGGATGATGCTAATGCGTACAAGTTAGCGCTAATGCATGCAAGTTATCTGCACGAGATAGAAAACAATAAAATCCATAGACGTTGGCATAAGGAATGTTGATGGTAGCACACACATTGGATAGTAGTGCATGTAAATTTAATGTTGGTACACACACTTTGATGATAGCGTAGACAAGTTAATGCTAGCGCGGTAGGCTAACACTAGCACAAACCATTTGTTCTTCTTCAAAACATGGAAAAACCTTCCAAAAATCTTCAAAATCTTAGATTTTTTGATGATAAGCTCCAAATTTGATAACACTTTACCTCCTTCACACTGCAAGAGATACTTAACACATGCAAACTCAAAAAACATGTTAAAACATTACTTATTTCAAAATATGTTAAAGAGAGGGTTTGTATGCAAAAATAAACTTAACATAAATAAATGTGTGTGAGACAAATGAGTGTCCTACCGGACATGCCAAATGTATGCATGATAAACAAGCTTATATAATTACTAGAACCTAACACTAAGTAGATTCAATAACTAAGATAGTTTAACATAAACATCAAGATAAATCCATTAAAAGAAAGCTTAAACTAATGCATTAAATATTAACAACATAACATACAAACCATCCTTCGATTATTTAGTTGGGCTTTGAATTGTAGATACCTCCTTTAGTGAGCCGTACGTATCCACATACGATCAAAGAAGATTTCTCCAAGGTTAGAGAAAGAGATCTCACCAATATGACTTATTTTCCCTTTTTTGTTCTCCTCTTAATATTCTTAGCCAAGTAGAAGATGGAAATGGTTTCTTGATCAATAAGCCTTCCAAGATTGAAATGCTCTTATCATATGCAGATGTCTTAATAAGGACATGGTGTAAAATGTGTAAAGGGGTAAGGTTCTTTATATAGTTTTCCAGATTGGAGAAACTTTCATTCTCATGAATGTGGGATAAAAATAACTTTTAGGATTAGAAAGTGATAAGTATGCTTAGGAATGGTTAAGTATGATTAGGGAAGATTAATTAGAATTTGCAACTCATGGGAGTTGGGTGTGATTTGAATTAATCAATGAGAATTGATTAATAGACCAAGTTAGGCTTGTAAAAGCCAATTGGAGGGAAATTAGTGTAATCTGAATGATTAGAAAGGGGGATTTACCCAATGAGAGGGTAAATTCAAGTTTGAAAGGTTAATTAATTAATATTGATTAATTAATTAGAATAGGATTATAACTAACAAAGTAATGTTAATTTGTATCTAGAATGAGGGATAGGACAAGTTAATTAATGAAGTGTCGTTAATTGACCGAGATGGAGGGGAATGTTAGCTAATTAGTGAGAAATATTATAATTATAACCAAATGATAGAAAAGAGGATAATCGAGTGCAATTTTAGTGTTAAAATTGCGTAGTCGATTTAGGTGTCTACAATGTATGATATGAGTGTGGAACACAAACTTAATAACATGTAACATAGACAAAAATAACTTTGTTAAGGGAGGTCTCTAAAAGTAACTTTGGCTTGGTCAAGTGGGGCTTCCTATAAAATAGCTCTCTCCTAATGCCAAGAATTACCCAAACTAGAGCGGTAACTATTTCTAGTTGTTGGATTTACTTTACCCCCTTGATTTATTAAGTTGAATTTTACTCTGCTCAAAGTATCAAATTGGGGCTGCCACTATGGATAGTTTTGGCTCTAATTCTCACAAAGGTGTACTAGTGAAGGAGATAGGGGTCTTGTTTTGTTTGATAGTTACCTCAAGGCACCAACTAATTTGGGGTTCATGTGGTACTCCTCACAACAATAAGTTTCGGCCCCGACCACATACTTCCCACGATTCTGATAGATTCGGAATAAACCCGTCTCTGAAAATTTAATTAAGATTTTTTTATAAAGTTTAATAAGCATGTGTGATAAAGTTTTCTTGTTTCCACGAGCAAGGCAACTTGTAGTTATTAGTTTCAATTCAAAGATAACCTTCATAGAGATGGTCCTGCAAACAACAAGTTAGAATTTTCCTGAGGTGAAATCACAATAGAAAACACAAAGGCAAACTCATGTTTCTGATTTTCAAGATCACCCAAAAGGGTGCGAAAAAGAGCATACACGAGTTTGTCAAGATTAGAGTAAATGAAAATCTAAAGCAAGATAAACATTTAAATTGATTATCTATGTAAACCTGCAAGAAAAAGAATTAAAAGTAGATCTAAAACAATGATTAGAACATATTAGAATAGTGTAAAAATGAAGAAAATCAATAAAAAACATTCACAGTACACTAACACGTATAATAATATGATAGCATGTGCAATAGGGTGCAATAGTGTGACTAGATACACTAGCACATGCGAGTAAATGTGTTTACATAATAAAGGATGTACAAGAAAAACAAAGTAGAAACCAAGTTCAATGCTAGCACATGCAAGTAATGAGAGAAGGTTTACACTAATGTGTGCAATGTTGTGCTAGCACATGAAGTGTTACACTATTGCACTTCATGGGTGATGTTAGTGCATACCGTAGCACCCTAGCACAAGTTTCCTATAGGTGGTCAAAATTTGATGGATAATACATTAGATTGACTATTTTTTATGATTTTCTCATTCTTTCCACCAAACACTCTCAAATTTGGACAATAGGTTTGAATTAACACAAATAACACACAAGTGAAGTTAGTTTAATAAAAACAAACTAAAAAATATTATTAAAAAAAGTGTGGGGAGTCCCACCGGCATGTCGAGAATGTGAGCAATGAAAACTACAAGTAAAAGTAGAAGTAATCCAATAATGAAAATAAAACCTTTAGTACAGGTGTTATTACAAATCTCAAGATGATATTGTTGAAGTGCTAATATGATTGTTAAATCTCTTGGATTTATTTGAATGTGGGTGATCCAATTTGGTCTCTAAATGAATAAGAAATGGTGATCCAATGAGCACGCATATTTGAATGGAAAATGAGCAGAGGTTTGTTACAATTGCTTAAGCTTTCAAGGATTTCAAGAGGAGGATATAGCCTATTATTTATAATGAAAGAAGAGGCTATGGAGTGGATCAAGGTTCTTAATGAGATCTTGAATGCATTTGGTTATGGAAGTTTGAATGGATTGAATATCCATTGAGGGGAAATGAATTTTGGTTGGAAATAAGTTTTTATTCAAGAAGGTGGTTGTACATGCATTATTATTGCTTCCACCTTTGTAGGATTCTAGAAGTGGAGTGGAGTGAGGTAGTTTGACTTGAGTGACTAGGATAGTTAAAGTGGAGTGTGAGTAGATAAATATATTTATTTCTATTTAAATAACTAATTAAATTAGCTAAGGGATGTGAGTGGGTAATTAACTATTTAATTAAATTAGCCAAAGGACATAGTTTAAGCATGATTAGAATTAATTAAATTAATTCTAAAGGGATGTGGGTGAATACTTAAAGAAGCTGTAGAATTAATTAATTAAATTTATTCGAAGGGGATGAAAATGACTTTTAGTGAGATGTGAGAGGACAATGGTCTAGAATGCATTCTAAAACCAATGTTACATATTATACAAAGGATTTGGATGATTAGGAATGGCTAGTGTAGAAAAAAAAAAGGTGTCAATATGCAAATTCAAACCAAGAAATCAGCCAAACTAATCCCTAAACTAACACTTCTAATTGCTACCTCAGATAGAGCAAGATGGAAAGGAAGGAGAATATAATACTTGCACTTACCTATGATATCGTAACTCTCCTCCTTTGATTATGTTTGGATTTTCTCTTGGATGGAATGCTTGAATGCTTCAGATTTTGTGGGATAAGTTTGGCAACACTTCCCCTTGATAGATGATGATTTTTGCTTGATAGAAGGCTATGAAGATTGAGCTCTTTCTTGGATATTTTGACAACATATACTTGCAATTGTTCTAAGGTGGTGGAAATGGAGGGTGACACCTCTATTTATAGTTAGAGGAAGGATAAATCAAGGGTTGGGATTGATCCATGTAGGATATGGATCAATGGTTGAAAATGCATGAGAATGGAGAATTCTCTAGAATTAGAAAATTCTAGAGATTGGAAGAACTCTCCATTGAATTAAAATTCAATGGAGGGAGAAAAATATTTGAATATTTGAATATAGAAGAGGGAAAATAGTATAGGCTTATATAAATAGAAGCCTCTAGATTTGGGGATCATTTAGCTTGTGGTTAGGTGAGATTAATTGTATTTAGTGGGGTGATTAGATGGAGAGGCTAGGTGTAGAGTAGGCATAGAGTAGGTGGTAGGTGGGTGGTAATTTTAAATTCCTAGAAAATAGTTAATAGGAATTAGTTAGAGGGATTTAGATATATTAATGATGTATTAATATGACTAATAGTACAATGAGATTTTGGAATAGATAGTAAAAATAGTTGGAATATGATAATTAATTAATTATTATATGGTTAGTGATAGGAAAGGGATTACTAATGTAAAATGAATGTGTTATTTTTTAAATGATCATGTCGACATTTTACATGTCTACATTTTTCCCCTATTTGAAGTGTTATTATGAAGCAATGATAGTTCAAAGAAAAGAAGAGAATATAGGATATATGGTGAGGTGATGCCCCTTCGAGGGTTGGGCGAAGAAGAAGGAGGAATTACGTTACTACTTGAAAAGAGGAGAAGCCCAAGTTAGTAGATGAGGGATGATTAGAGGAGGAGAATATGAGAGGATTTAGAGGATTATAAGATGGAGGATTTGGAATAATGAGAAGACTAGAAGATACGGGATGAAGGGAGAAGTGATGATTGGAAGAGAGGATTAGAGGAAGAGGAGAAGAGGGGGTTGGAGGAGATTAGAAGATTAGGGGATGAGGAGATTAGAGGATTAGAAGATATTAGGAGATTAAAAGATTAGAGGAGATTAGGAGAAAGAGGATGAGGAGGTATTGGATTTTGATTTAGAGGATTCCTCATTCAATGATGCATGACAAGGGTGAAGATTTAGGATTTGGATTTGAGGATGCCCTGGTATGAAAAGGGTAAATATTTTAGATTTTTGGATTGGATGATGCCCCAGTCAAGGGGATAGAGTGAATATTTGGGATTATAGGATGCACCATCAAGGAGTTCTAATTGTGAGAAGATGGGGATGTATATATTGATTGATTGATTAAAGGATTAATTGGATAGAAGGGTCAATTAGTTAAATAATGACGTGGATGATGATAGGATGGGAAGGTGATGGTAGAAGGGGGTGTGCTATTATGATGTACCCATTGTAATCATCATTAGCAGTGAGATTAATGTGGCATATGGAAAAATGCCCCAGGATATAAAGGCCATGGTTACTAGGTTGTCAGATGTCATTGTCCTCATATCATTGGACTGAAAAAAATGGCCTCGTATTATCGGTTGAAATAATGCCAAAAGAAGATCCTCATATCATTGGACTATGCAAAAAGAAAAAAGAAATAAATGAGGCCTCATATCATTGGCCAAAAATGTAAATACAGATAAGTAAGCAGTAAAAACAAACGTTCAATTATATGTGTAACAAGTTTTTAATGTTTTGTTGGATTTTGATTTTTGGAATTTTTGGATTTTGAGGAAGTTTTTTTAAAATTTACGATTGCTTAATTTTTACGATATTTTGATTTTTGATTTTTAAATTTCTATGATTTTTACAATTTTTTATTTATTTACGATTTTTTTTTTTTACAATTTTTTGATTTGTTACAATTTTAGATGATATGGGAGGAAACTTACCATAGGTAGGAAGAAATGGGAGGAAAAATGGATACAGTGAGAGAACAGACTCTAGAAGTTTTTAGGGCATCGAGGTTTGTATAAAAGGGCATTGGGGTCCACGGGATAAGTCATTTTCACCACGCGCATAGTTGAAAATGAGAGTCTCGAGAGAGCACCATGGTGTACGAGAGGATCAATGACCAAAGAGAGGATGCGGTGAGGATGTATCATCATCTTGTAATGGATGTGGCGATGGTAGACACCTTATGATCGATTATTGTATTAAGTTTTTGCATTTTTGAGATTTATAGGGTTTTGGGTAAATTTAAATGTTGGGTGATCAGGGGATCATTTTTGAAAATTCCCTAAACATCCCTAAATGGTGTCAGTGTAGAAGATCATATTGAGAGCTTTCCAATGACTATGAGAACGTGGAAAATGGACATCAGGAGCTCTAATTATGTCCGGTCAAAGTTCGGTTAACGGAAAGTCAACTCTGGTCAACTGGTCAATATTGGACCAATCACACTGCGACATGTGGCAAAAGGCTTTGGCAAAAATTGAAGGGGTTTTATCCACCGGTCTTTGACAATCGTGAAATGGTTGGTTCGATTTTCCAATCGCGGGTCGACAGGTGGTCTTATTCGCCATATTTCATGTGGGTCGAATTTTATATTACCTTGTAATTATTCACCATGTTATTTGATCACAATTTCCTTATTGGGGTCGGATTTCTATATTGGTGTAATATATTACTTTCCATGCATTTTATTTAATTCCATATTCCATATTCCATATTCCACGCATTATTTAACTTCCTCCATAATCATTGCATTTAATTTAAACCTCCACAATCATTATTAAACAAGGCGCCTAAAACTATGTCAATGCATGCATGTGCATCCTTATCCAACCAGAAAATGCACCCACATCCCAAGCGGCTAAGGTGGCTCACAAGCCAATACAAAAGCGCCCCCTTTGCATTATTAAATGCCTCCCTTCATTCACGCACCCACAATGTGGGATAAACCTCTTGAAATCCGCCTAAGGAGAAGGAAGTGGAGATATGGGGGGGATTTGAACCGTGGTCTCCATGGTAAAAGATAAGGGCTTTGACCATGCCACGCCACTTGTTGGGAAACATTATATAAGGAGTGTTATTTTATTTGAATAGCATTCAGGTCTGTGCAAAGGAGGAGAAGAGGGCGGTTTTCAGAAAATGCCATTTTTGAAGGCCTTGCACTCAGATTGAGAACTCAGAGTAAATAGATGAAATGAAGGAAATTCTGAGACGATTCCAAAAATGTAAGATTTTATGTTTTTTGTTGAGTTTTATCTTGTTTTTGGAAGCTTTGAATGCAGTTTTTAATAGGGATCTACAAGACAGCTAGTTGGAAAACACGAATTTCAATGCACTTCTGGTCCGAATTATGACTTGGTGTAAACATGAAAAGTGTTCATAATTAAGAGATGATCTCAGATATATGATTTTTTTTCATAGAATGTTTTTAAATATCCATTTATAGGTGTTTTTCTAACACGATTCGGGGAGATCACATTGTGAAAACACTGTAGGAGCCACGGATCATTCTTGGGACAATTTCTGCTATTTTTCATAGTTCTTGGGACATTGATCAGCTCATTTGCAGGTTGTGATTCATTATTGGTTGTTTGTAAGAGTTATTGTACTTACATTTCAATATTATTAATGGATCGGTTCAATCTAACCCGGGGCGTAAGGAATTTCGAACCTCGTAAACAATCTTGTTTGTTATCCGAATGTTTTTCATTTTCTTATTATTTATTTGCTACACAAGTTTTCCGCACTTCTATGGATGCATAATAATCAGAATTTAATCAATTTTTGAGTTTAGAATACTTAAAATTGGTTAAGAAAATCACAATCTTTGGAAACTTTTAAAAGTGAAAAAAAAATACAACACACGTTTTGAGATCATTGGGGGTTTATATTAGCGCATATGCATATGGTTTAGCACATATGTGGTAAAAATTAGAAAATATGGGTGATTTACACAGTTGAAGTAGGGTTTAGCACATTTGTAATTGGAGGGGTATGAGAAGTAGCGCATTTGCTCTATAGTAGTGATTTTGATAGGGATTAGCGCATTTGCTAGGGTTTGTGAGGGTGTTTAGAAATGGCATGTTTGTTTGAAAGTAGTGCATTTGATATAGTTTGGAACATGAATTTTGGTGTAGCACATATATTAGAATTGGCACATTTTTATAAACCAACGCATAAGATATGAATATGTGCATATGATTTTAATCAACGTATATGTTCTAAACCAACGTATATGGGGGTTAGAGTGGACGGGGGGTTAGAATGGATGGGGGATGAAAAGTGTGGTTGGATAGGAGTAATCCTCCTCCGTAGAAGACCAAAAATAGGCTCCACACCCTTAACAATATCCCACTTGGAGACTATTCCCACCGAGCAAAGTTCTCAACCCTTCATTATCAACCATGAAGGCCAATAAAGTTGAACACAATTTCAACTTCTCCTTATGATCATATTGGTCATCATATCTGCAAGATTATGACTCTATGAATTTTTCTAGCTTCAACTTATCTTCTTCCAAAGCTTCCCTGATGAAATGATATCTCAAGTGAATGTGTTTCATCCTAGAGTGGAAAGCGAAGTTCTTCACCAAATTAATAGCACTCTAACTATCACTGTGTAGTCTCCCAACTTCCCTTATGAACCAACTCATCAAAGTAACTGTTGTAGCCAAATCATCTTCTTCCTTGCCTCTATGGTAGCAACATACTCATCCTCTATGGTTGACAAAGCCACAACCTTTTGTAACCGTGAAATCCATCTCACAACTATATCACCAATCATAAATACATAACTTGTTGTGCTCCTCCTGCTATCCAAATCTCCTATCATGTTTGAATCTACATAGCCATGCAATGTAGTGTTCGATCCACCAAAACACAATGCTACTCCCATGGTCCCTCTTAAATACCGAAGGATCCACTTCATTGTCTGTCAATGCTCTCTACCTAGATCACTCATAAACACTGCTCACTAATCCCACTACATTTACAATGTAAGGCCTAGTGCATACCATAGCATACATCAAGCTACCAACCGCTGATGACTACGATACCCTAGACATATGGATTCTATCCTCCTCGGTCTTGGGACTCTTCTCCTTTGATAATTTAAAGTGACCTGTCAAAGGAGTACCAACCGGTTTAGCATCCTACATACTAAACCTCTCCAATACCTTCTTTATGTACTCTTCTTGAGATAATACCAGCTTCCTCTCCTTCTTGTTCCGAGTTATTCTCATACCAAGGATTTGTTTTGCTGCCCCAAATCCTTCATAGCAAAGGATTCACCTAGTTACTTCTTGAGTACCTTTATTTCCTGCATGTTCTTCCTTGCAACAAGCATATCATCTACATACAGGCACATAATAATATAATTACCATCAAGAAACTTCTTGATGTACATGCAATGGTCTGAGTGACACTTGGAGTAACCCTGCTCCTGCATAAAACTGTCAAACTTCTTGTACCATTACCATGGAGCTTGTTTCAGGCCATACAAGCTCTTCTTCAATTTGTACACTAACCTCTCCTTCACTTTGACCTCATAACCATGTGGTTGTTGCATATACAATTCCTCCTCCAACTCACCATGAAAGAATTTAGTATTCACATCCAACTAATCTAAGTATAGGTCTTCTATTGCTACTAAACCGAGAAAAGTCCTAATAGAAGTCATTTTAACAACATGAGAACAAATTTCATCAAAGTCTATACCTTTCTTTTGTGCAAATCCCTTGACCACTAACCGGGCCTTGTACCTTTTCCTACCTCCATCTTCCTCTTTGATTTTGTACACCCATTTTTTCTACAATGCTCTCTTGCCCTCGGGTAGCTCCACTAGATCCCAAGTCTAGTTCTTCATAAGATATCTATGCTCTTCATCCATGGCCTGCTCCCACTTTTTCCTGGCATCTACTTGCACTACTTCCTCAAAACACTTTAGCTCTCCACATCGGTGAGCAATAAATAATTCAAAGATAGAGTAAAACGTTCAGGTTCCCTTCTTACCCTAGAAGACCTTCTCACCTCAAGATTTTGGGGTTCCTAAACTAGTTGTCTTTGGAACATGTTACACACAAACAACCCCTTGGACATCTTGATGTCTGTAATGTCCTCTAACACTGTGTATTCTTTCTTTGATTCCTCTTTTTGTTCCTATAACTGATCTTTATACATGAATTTTTCATTAAAGACAATATATCTAGATTGAAATATTAAGACTCTAAATATGGAAACCAAATTCATCCTCACCATATCCAACAAAGGTGCATTTCTTAGACTTAGCCTCTAACTTGGTTCTATCATCTCTATCAATGTGAACAAATACCTCACATCCAAATACTCTAAGAAATGAGTAATCAATTTTCTTACCATACCAAGCCTCCTCAGGTATACCTCCATCCAAGGCCATAAAGGGTCCTCTATTAATCAGATAAACAGTTGTTCTTACCACTTCCACCCAAAACATGAGTTATAGCCCCACATGTAACCTCATGCACCTAGCACACTCCATGATTATCATGTTCATTCTCTCGACACTCCATTTTCTGTGGCGTATTTGGGACCGTTCTTTGCTGTGGATACCATTTACCAAACACTAATCAAGATATTAATTGTTATAATACTCCCTCCATTATCCGACCCAAGACATTTCAACTTGAGACTTGTTTCATTCTCAACCAAGGCTTTCCATCTTTTGAAAGTTTCAAAGACATCATATTTCTTTCTAATGCAATATACCCAAACTTTTCTACTTGCATCATCAATGAAAGTGACATAATAACATGAACCACCAATATATTTTACCTTAGATGGACCCCATACATCTGTATGCACTAACTCCAAATTACCCTCCTTCCTGGTAGGTCCAACCTTGAGGAATCTCACCCAATTTTGTTTCCCATAAACACAGTCCTCACAGAAGTCTAAATCTAACTCCTTTAATCTAGGTAACTTGTCCTTTATAATTTGCATGCCCTTATGACTCATATGACTGAGTCTCTAGTGCCACAAAGTTACATCTCCATCTACAACAACTAAATTAAAATAATCAGCACCACTGGTTAAATACAAAGTACTAGTTTTCTTACCTCTTGCAACCACAAGATCTCCCTTAGTAACCTTCCAATAATCCACTATAAAACTAACCATACAACCATCACTACCCAATTGAAATGTTGATATCAAGTTACGCCTCAACTTAGGCACATGCCGACATCCTTAAGTAGCCATGTGTTGTCATTCTACATTTTTACCCAAACACAACCTTTCCTTACTATGTTGCATGGTTCATCATCACCAAGATATACATGTCCAAAATCTCCTTGAACAAAATCAGTAAAGTAATGTCTATGTGGGGTGGCATGGAAATAATCCCCTAAATCTAACACCCAAGACTCAATAATATTATCTAAAGAAAGAATTAAGACATCTTGAAAAACATCACCTGTTTCCACATTTACCTCTTTAGTTTCCTCCTTGTTCTTCTTATCATGAAGAGCCCAACAATCTTTCTTAGCATGACCAACCTTCCAACAAAGTGCCAACATTCTAACTTTCTCTTGGACTTTGACCTTCCACGATCATTTGACTTCCCACGGTGACTTTTCCCTCTTTTCTTTTGTCTCCCTCTTCTCTCCACCATCAAAGCGTTCCCAAGTAGAAGAATCTCCAGTGCTCTTCCTTCACATTTCCTCGCTTATGATCACACCTATTACATCCTCAAACTTCAGCTTTGAATTATTAGATACTGAATTACTTATAGCCATAACCGAGTTGTCCTAGCTATTTGGCAAGGAGCATAAAATCAACAAAGCCCTAACCTCATCATCAAAGTCAATTTTTACCGAGTTTAACATACTCACAACAATATTAAATTCATTCAAATGATCAAAAAAGAACCATTCTCGACATGTTCATATTTAATAAATTTTTAGTCAAAAATATTTTATTAGAGGCACAAGGATTTTCATATAACTTCCCCAACGCACTCATGAGACCTTCTCGTGGTCTTATCTTGTGATATGTTGAAAGAAACCGAAGATGCAAGGCATAACCGAATTTCCCTGAGTGCCTTTCTATCCAACAACTCCCAATCCTCATCTAACATGGCTGTAGGTTTCTTTTCTTTTCCAGCCAAAGGAACATGGAGGTCCTTCTGATATAAGTAATCCTCCATTTACATCTTCCACAAACCAAAGTTCTTCCCATTGAACTTCTCAACCCTCGATCTGCCCTCATCCACCATAGCTCCCACTCAAGCTAAAATTTCCCTGTGATTTACCACTTCAGAAAAAAAAAAACCCACCAAAGCTTTGATACCAGTTGTTAGGAATTAGTGAACAAATATGTGGAAACAATTCCTCAAATCACAACAGTAGGAAACTATATAGCAGAATTATACTTGCAAAAATATAACAACATAAATAAATAATGCACAAAAGAAGACAAGAAAAGATTTAACGTGGTTCACCCAATGTGGGATACATCCACCAAGAACTTGCTCAGATTTTATTATCAACAAGAGTAAAACAAATCTCACATTCTTCTCTTAGTTATGAACTCACAATAGAATTCCAAAGATGCTAAACCACATCTAAACCACAATTGACACCCAATTGATTAACCTTGATCACTCTTGATCACCTCTTGATCACTAAGACTCAAGACCTCTTGAACACTCAAGATATCTTCAAGATACCCTAACACCTATATTTATAGGATTACAATCCTTTTAAGAAGTCCTAAAGCTAGACCCTAGAAGTTTGAAATTCATAACCTTTCAACTTCCCATGGCTGGAAAAAAATTGTCATGGCGTTGACAACCAATTAACAACTTAACAACAACATCATAGCAACATCACAATAGACAACTATAGAATGCTCCTGAAGTCTCCAAACTTAACCGTTCGAACTCCAACACTTCAATATTGATTCCAAAAGACCAAAAATAGGCTCCACACCCCAACATAGATTGTTGCTATTGACGGCCCTAGCAAAGCATGGCATTTGAAGATGAGTACGTTTTGGTCACCTACTTGTGAGATGCCGTGACATTGGAGGATGTATACCATATTTATTGAATACACAGTGGAGGGGGATCCTATTCTATGACAGAGGTCAAGTTCTGGATGTAGATTGCAATTATTGGTGATGTGGTGGATGCACCCCACAATGAGTTACGAATACACTTAAGTATTTATTTGAGAGAGGGATCTATGGGGAGGGTTCCATTGATATTGTGTTTGTTGATTAATTGCATTCTATTTCCATATGGCGGAGGTTAGTGGTTCACTATTAGTTTTACGGATGTAGTACATTAGATGTGGTAGGATGAGACTATTTTTGCATGGGCTCTAATAAATCTTGACACGCTTATATTGCGATCTACAAAGAGTGACCTATCGAGGAGGTGGGAATATTGGAGTAGGGATACTATTGCAAATATGGATTTATGACCATATTGTTAGGGATAGACCTATTGGGATTTGGAAGCAACGTTGGGTAAGGGATCCTTTAGTGTATGGTTGGCGTTTGATCAAAGGTAGGCGGGAGCATTTGGGTGAGATGGATTGGTACAGTGATAGATCGATGAGTTTTGGGATGGTGACATTACAGGGTGGCCATATTGATAGTACTAAGAAAGTTTGGTATAGTGCATGATATTCTTACAGGTCTTCATACATTTTCCTAGACTACACACGAGACAAAGGACTAGGGTGTAGTGATTCATATAAAATTGTGAGAGCTAGTTTTAATGATGTACGATTATTCCATGGGCACCATTACCAGCCGTGGAAGATCCGGTACTATTTAGGGATATATAAAGTGGTGGATAGAGATAAGACCACCAAGATTATCGCGTCCACTTGGTGGGATGAGGTTTGTGCATGGTCAGGCGATAAGTGCTTAGAGGGATGACATAGGGATAGGAAGTGATTGTATAGAGACCACGGTACATGTATAGATACCACCAATTATTTTGTGGGTGGTACTTGATTCAATAGCCAGCCAGTTCGATCATGAGCACGAGATCACGGAGAGGTAGGAAGTAGATGTGATGGAGGTGGATGGTGCTACGAGGATAAGTACGAGATATTCATACCACCACATGTGGATGTAATAGGGCCATATGGTATAGGGGCTTCGGGATCAAGAGGTATGGGTGGATCGGGTTCGGGGGCTGTAGGTGATTTGGGTGTTGAGTTAAAGGGTTGGATAGACATGTTGGAGGAATAGGCTTGTGCACGGGTAGAGATAGCGTGGCTGACAAGCTATAGGCGCATCTCATGTGAGAGATGTATGATACTTGAGATGAGTAACGAGTGTGCTGACATTGGTGGTGAGATAGAGGAAGTAGAGATTGATCGATTATAGGAGGATCGACATGGATAGAGCGGGAGCGAGATCGGGCCTTATGGCACCAAGATAGATATCACCACCAACATGATATTTATAGACAGAGGTATGTGTTATCCATTTTGAGCCCCTGGGAAAAAATGGACAATGGGGTTAATAGGACCCTTGGACCAGAAAGGGTTTCACAGAGAATTTTGGGCATAGAATATTTTTTTGTGTTTTGGGGACATTCACGATGTTCTGGGAGGTTTCGAGGTCATTTTGGGCTATTGTTCCTTTTTTGGGTCTTGGAGGTTCAGGGTTTTCTCAGAACAAGACATTGGCCCTTACGGGCCCACTTTTGTCATTATGGGTAAAGAATGACCAAAATTGATGAATCATGTTTGAATGTATCAAAATTACCCTCGATTTTGAGAAAATGGCCCAGGGAAGTCAAAATCAGGTCAAAAGTCGGTTTTGAGGTCAAGTTGACATGAGCTTAAAAACATTTGCCAAAAACTCACCGAGTTTGAAGGGTGGGTTGACATGATGAATGGGTGGGACCAAGTCCCTAATAGTTTGGATGAACTAATGCATTTTTGGGTGGCTCGAGCTACGTAGGTATCGGGTAGATTTGATAGGTAATAGCTCGCTAGAGTGATTCATGGAGAGCTCCACATCATGGGCGGTGAAGGTGTTCACAAGGAGACCGGTGAATAGTTCATTATGGTAGGAGATTGGCATATAGCCAACTCAAAAACGCAAAGGGCACAAGCTCGGTAGTTAAAGACGGTTCACTAAGGTAGGAGAACTGAGTTCATGATGAAATGGCCACTCGGGTGCTAAAGCTTGGAGATTGGACATCGAGTGGATCATTCGGGTGGAGGATGGAATCGGTTGCCAAGAAGGTTACCTTGGAAGTTCAAGGCTCATACGAGGAATGATTAAAGTAGAATAATGTAAATAGGGGTACTTGGTGGTGAGGTGAACATTAGTGCCGGGGAAGGAGATAGCTTATAAGTACTGCAACGTTTGCCAAGACGTGGAGTTTAAGATAGCTTGGCACATGTCACAACGGAATGAGTTAGAGGGATGACATTTATAGGTGGTGAATTGGATCACATCTACACAGCTTGGGGCTTTGACATCGCAACGGTTGAGAGTAACTTGAAAAATATCGAATCATGCAAAAGGAAGAAGGCACTTCAGGACATCGAGAAGTAGACCGAGCTCTGCGCATGGCTCAATGAGTCATGTGCATAGCCAAGCATTGGGGGTAGAGCCCAACGGAAAGGATGCACACACTCGATGGAGCAAGATCGAGCTATAGGTTTTAACTTTTTCGTGAAAATATGAGGCTCACCAATGAAGAAGAGACAAAGAAATCAAAGCGAGGATCATGGGCAAGAGGTGAAGACCACTTTCAGTCGAGCTATGGGATAGAGCTCAAAGGGATGAAATTGTTCATGGTGAGTCATGGTGTTGGGTAGTAGGCTTGATGATTCATGCGTATGGGTTGAAGATCTCATAAAGGAGGCTTAATCGGGGTACTTAGTAATGAGATGAACGTTGGCTTGCGAGAGAAGAGGATCGATTCGGGAGCAACAAAGGTGTGGAGCGAGTCGTTTGGCCCTCACCAAGTTGGTAAAAGAAAAGGGTGCATCATAGATGGAGGGATCAAGGTTTCACAGGGCCAAGATATGTTCGGAGATAGGTAATTGTTATCCATTATTTGCACCCTTGTAAAATGGACAACTTATCAGGTCTAAACGTTGGTGGTTGATGGATGAAACACTTTTAAGTTTAATAGGGTAACTCGTGGCGATTTGGCAAGCCGTGGCGAAGGTCCGAGATGAAGAGGGGAAAATGGCGAGAAGATGCCACCGATAGCATCAAAGATGCTACCGGTTGGTATTATTATATATGCTACCGGTCGGTAGCAAGAATGGATGCTACTAGCTTGATGAGCACTTTTCGAAACTACCGTCATGAGAAAAATCGATGGGTCACGAGGTAAATGACGCAAAATTATCGGTAACATCCTTAGATGCTACCAGATGGTAGCTTAAAAATGCTACTCTTGGCCGGTAGCGAAAAATGGCGATCCCGAAAGCAGTCAAGAATGCTACTTGCTGGTATCATTTTTAAGCTATCGGTTAGTCACACAAGGAGATGATGGAGCAGTTGATCAACATTAGGTTCATCAAGTAGTATTTATACTGATTCTACTACCGATAGTAGATTTTAAGCTATCGGCGGTAGAGGGGAAATCATGTTACCAACCGGTTGCATTTATGCAACCGGTTGACACAAGGAAGAAAATGCTACCATCCGGGTGTAGAAAATTCATGTAACTGGTTGAGCGCATGAATGAACTAGGAATTAATGGAAGTGGTGCAAAGTTTGTTCGACTACTAGCTTAATGAGGTATGGCATCCATAACTATCGTGACGTAAAGTACCAAATTCTTATGGCATCCCATACTTGTTTAATGAAACCTGTTGGTTGGTGAGGCAATTTCGAGGCTTTTCTTCTATATATTGTAAAATCTAGCTCATTTTGAGGGGAGACTTTTTGAAGAGTGAATGAGCTCTGCTAAAATTGTTCTAGAGCTAATGTGAGCTAAAGGCCTCAAATTTGGCCTTATTCTAAAGGATTTTTCCTTGTGCCTACATTGTAATGGATTATTCAAGATTTTAAGCAATAAAATTGGTATTTTGTGGCTTTTCTAGCCCTAATTTAGGTTATATTGCATCTTTTTCCTTCCATTGTGCCTACAAGTATATTGTGCATGTTATATCTCTTTGCAGAACTTTTAATTCATTGTGTTTTATGAATCTAGGGAGTTGGATATTGTTTTAGAATGTGGCACTCCTGTCCACCCTCTCTCACCTTGTTCCCTTCCTATTTTTACTCACCTAGAATGTCTCATACCCTTTCTTGGTGCATCACCTTTGCTTAGAGTATATTTACTTTCATACATCTTTCTATCCATGTCTCCTTGGAAAGCATTAGTATATGATTAGATTAGTTTGTCATTCTCTGCACTTTGGAGAAGTTGGCACTAGGTTAGGAGAAGAAGTCTACTTTCTCTAGATGATTATTCTACTTGCAATGTCCCACACTGTAGGATAATCCCATATTATGTAGGTTACACTGATTTTCTCACACACAAATCATGAGCAATTAGGGGTGTGGTAATTTTGCATTAATAGTAATTTCGGGACGAGCCTAGTGAAGATTTTGTGAATCATTTTTTTAGACATTAGGTGGATAATTTTAGAGTTTAGGAAATGGTACATCATATTTTGGAATCTCAACTCGACGAGTTGGTGAAAGACAAGGGATATGTCTGAAATCAAACTCAAATTCAAAGTTTCGGATTTTCGTGATTCGAGAGGAATAATGGTGATTCGGGGTGAAAATGAGCCAAAATTTTAAAACCCCAAAGTCATTTTGGACTTTGGGTTTGGGATTTTATGGCACGTCGTAGATTCGGGGTGGTCAAGTTTAGTTGTTTTGGGCTCCAATGCCCAAAGTTAACTAGGTCGGTGTGAAGGGAATATCAAGGTAGGTAATATAGGTGAGGTGGCGAGGTGCTTAGTGGTAATGTCGGGAAGGTATTCAATGCAAAATCGAGATAGCCAACATTTCAATTACAAAGCGGTGCGATAGGGTGGTTTTTGAGTGAGTCATTAGAAATCGATGTGGAGGCTCACTCAATGAAAATGTAGCAGGAGCTCACTATACAAAGTAAAGTTGAATAATAGGCATAGCTAGAGAAAAAGGCATCCAATGCGAAGAGTTGGGATACTCCCGAGGGGCTCGGTCAAACATGCAATGGTTGGTGGCATGAGGAACTTGGTGGTAGTCATTAAACCTAGAAAAGGGGTTTGTTCAAGCTACAATGTGGAGCAGTTGACAAAACAAAGCAAGGAGCCAACATTCAAATGCGAGGTGGGAGTTTAAGTGGACGGTGCTACCAATGGAGACAAGACGGGGTGGTAACATTAATGAAGAGCTTGGTCAACAATGTAATTGGGTAGCTCGTCATCCGAACTTGGTGAGTCGGGCCGGTGATTCATTCACTAAGCTAGCACACTAAAACCCCTCAAATGCAAAATCAACCTAGGGGTCCCACCAAGCACATCAAGGTGCCTTCAAATATATATATTAAATATTATTTTTTAATTAAATAGAGAAGAATTCAAATTTTTGAATTTATGAAGCATGATGAAATGGTGGAGTTTTTTTAGGTAAAAGAATGATGCAATCGGGCATGGAGGCCATACCATGCTACAATTTTGCCTAGTTTTTAGGATTTCTTCCTTATTTCTCTCACACACTCAAAAATGCTATAAAATGTAAAGGGGTGCATTATTTCAAAGAGGTTAGACATTTTTTCCAAGTTTCCCCTCTTCTTTCAAGCTAAGTTGTTGTGAATTTAGAGGATTTCAAGCCTTCCTTCCAAAGATTGTAATGGAAACCCTTGCCTCTTCTGTTATAATGATGCACTTTGTGCAAGTGCTTGAAGTAATAAAAATGATGTCTTGTGATTGATTTCCTATCCTTGAATTGTTGTTTGTTACTCTCTTTTTCCTCTCTCATGTTTGCGGGTGTCTTTGGTTTTGAGTAGAAAAAGTATGATACTTAGCAGAAGGCACACAAAAGGTTCACAAGTGGGAACATGGTGCATTTAAAGCCGTGGAAGGATAGGGAAGGAAATGTGTGCGAAAGACAAGGAACAATTTGGGAGTTAGCCATTTTCAGGATTACGAGCTATTTTTGGAGATAGCATGTAGAGCACACAAACCAGATAAAGACTTGCATGACACGTAAGGGCTATTTTTGAAGAGCATCTACTAAGTGCTTTGCATGAGTTTGAATTGATAATAGAATTATTACTACCAATAATAATAAGAGATCTATTATTGGTGCACTTGCATGTGTGTCTATTATTGTAAAGGCGCATGACTATTTTCAACATACAACCTATTTTAGGAATTATGTAAGTGGTGAAGGTAAATTCCCCACCCTTATAAATGTGTAGTGATCTGCGTAGTATAGGAGGATATGATGACCGTATTGTGAAGTTATGCTACCGATCTTGATGCGCACATGATCTTATGGTACTACCTAT
Organism: Taxus wallichiana var. yunnanensis; assembly: GCA_018340775.1. Classification (NCBI taxonomy): domain Eukaryota; kingdom Viridiplantae; phylum Streptophyta; class Pinopsida; order Cupressales; family Taxaceae; genus Taxus; species Taxus wallichiana. Next base: position 122,372,969 of record CM031238.1, read on the forward strand.
TGTAAGAAGCTTTTATGTATTTACTTGTGTTTAATATAATGGAGTGTATTGACTAATTCAAGGTGTTAAATATGAATGTAACTAGATCTTGCATGGTAGAATTCATATGGTTATTGCTTGAATCCATTACTCCTTAGATTTAGATCTAGAATATGCTATGTAGAATGTTTATACCAATTATGGATCTGAATGCATTAACCCTTCATCATGTTCGTATCATCCTGCACAAGAAACTCTAGGGAGGGTCCTGGTACCTTTGTGTGCTTTGGGTGAGTGCTCAGTCTAAGTTGAGTGATGTGCCAAGCACGTGGGTTATTTTTGGTAAATTATAGGATGCATCATTGGTTCCATTTCTAGAGAACTCTTTTCAAGTTGTTTTCAAGATGGTTCATGATGAAGACATACCGGTTGACCCTAGCAAGTGTTGAGGAGTGGATACAAGATCTAGAAGAAGAATATGCATAGAGGTTTAACATCGGATCTGAGTTTAACACATGCGCATGAGTGGAAAAGAATCTTGATGATAGTTTGTATGAGAGCTTCTTTGCTATATTTTCTGTATAAATGTACGAGTGGTTGGTTGCTTATGTGTCTAAAAGGGATTAGAGGTATCACACACTTGTCTAGATGCATGAAGAATTTTAGGCCCTTTATGATGTTGATTTGATTTGGACACGCATTGTGGATACTTGGTTTCATGGTGTCCTAAACAACTATATTCTGGAGTACTCAATTTCCACTTATTCTTTCCCAGAGGTAGAAAAATTCCATTTTTACGGTATCCCAGGGGAGCTTACTTATAAGGCATTCCATTGGAAATCAAAATCTTGATGGTGACCCTAAACTTGGAAAGCAAACCAATGGCTAGCTAAAACCCACCACGCGTGGGGGCAAGAGTAGGTTTGGTGAAATATGGAAGACCTAGCGGTAGAAAGGAAGAGAGAAGAAATGTGGCTTAAGTATAATGAGGCGCGTGAGAGGGAGATAAAGAAGCAACGTGACATTGCAGAGCGGATGGAATTGAGGAGAGAGATGGATCGTGAAGGATTTAGAGCTCACGCAGAAGGCATGGAGCTAGAGCATCAAGAACTCCCCATTTGGGAAAGCATGATAGGGAACCCCCTCGACCTCACATGGAAGCGTGCCAACAGAGACACTGGGCTATGGGCATGCATCTGAATCTACCTAGAAACCTAGCCCTTGCGCTTGGTTTTCCAATATCTAGTACAATGAGTAGTCAGCAAGCTAATTTAGGCAATGGGAGAGTAGGAGTAAGTCACATAGCAAGTACATCGATGGTAGGGAAAATGTATTCATTATTTTTTGGAGGTACCTTTACAGGTGCATCATCTACACATAATTCAAGCACGTAAAATTTTGGACTCACTTATGGGAGTGGTAACACTTCACAAACTATAGGGGTTTAATTTAGTACTACTTTGTTGGGACACGGGAAGTACATCTTCTAGTTCCTTCCGGCTACAGGTGGAGGATCAAGAGGTATAGGTGGTTCTAGTTCTAGTGGATCTAGTGGTTCTGGAGGCAGAGGAAACACAAGAGGTTTTGATCAGTGGGCAAGGTCGCACCAACCCCAAAATATTTACATGGAGATGTCTCTTCATCTTCCATAATATAGGGGCATAGAAGATGCTATTGAACACGTGCACATGTGTGAAATATTGTGGCGTGCAAAAGGGATCATGGCTTCTGAGTGTAGGGAAAGTCAATTTTCCACTACGTTATAAGGATGCGCACATAGCTGGTACAGAAAGTTTGACCCTAATCAGACTTGCATAGACTATGCAAGCATTAAAATATGCTTTCCTTAAAGAGTTTCACATCCTGAGTTTGAGCAGAAGAGTATAAGTGCGCTTAAGGATATTAAGTAAGGCACTACTGAGAGTGTCATGGGAGTATGATGCCCATTTCAAAACACTTTTATCTAAGCTTTCTTATGATATTCACACAAGCCATCATGCAAAATGGTTCATTGGAGGTCTGATTACACATTTTAGAAGGGTGCTATCACATAAGACATACATTAATCCATGTGAACCACTTGAGGCATCTTTACGTGTTGAGGTAGTCAGAAGTATAGACACTCGAGAGTCAGCCCATTCTTGGAAGCATGATTGCAGCTATGGAAAATCAGTTAGAGAAACTATCGGAAAACTTAGCACATGAGACGCATGCATGGGGATTTGGTGTACATATTGTGAAGTAGAAGGGCACACCAAGGATAGTTGTCCCCGTAGATCAGTATGTTCATTATTACTGGACTATGAGATATGTCATTTGAACCATGATGTTAGCCATTGATCATTATTGCAATGCACAATAAGGAAGAATGTCTCTTGTTATTGTAAAATTTACAGGTCCATGACTTACAATATAGAAGATTGCCAGCTGATTGGTCAGATCCATGATGCTATAGATATTGGTGTACGAAAAATGGGAGTATTAGATAACTCTAAGGGTAAGGGTGAGCATCATGATCGAGATCACAATCAAGTGCGCTATGATCGAATGAAGGGTGTTTTGAAGGAGGTCATGGCAGAGGTCGAGGATACCATGGTGGATTTAGAGGCCAAGGCCATTGTGGTGGTGGATGAGGTGAGTTTCCTTACTAGAACATGTTATACATGTAGATCTCCTAACCACTACAGGCGTGAATGTCCTTAGAATATTACATGTTCTTCTTTCATGGAAAGAATCATAGCTATGAGGAATTCCCAGACTTATATGAGCATCTTAGTAAGTAGCATAAACAAGAAAACAAAGGCGCATGGATGGTTAGGATACAATGTGCTATGGAAAATCAATGGATGCCCAAGTTGGAACTAGAATCCGAGGTATTTCCTATAAAGATCACTACCCACACTAAAGTGGCACGCTAAAAAGAAGCATTACAATAGAAGCCTACCATCACTAAGGAGGAGGTTCTACATGCATGGTACCCAGATCCTATCCATCAGAAGGAGGTTTATCAGGAAACCATGGAGGTACTCGAAATCTTCAGGGTGAAATACAAGTGTTTAAAGGAGAATCACGGAAGATGGAGTAAAAGAAAGCAACAGAGATGGTCCAATATGATATTGATGACTTAAAGGAGGTGTGTAAAATGTTGCACTAGGAGAATATCATTCCATTGTTAGGGAATTGGCTAAAGGGAAACACTCTGTACGTAAGTATTGAGACTAGATGACAGATCCTGCATGTAAATCTTCCCCCATAGCTTAGACTATGACAAGGAAATCACTCTGAATGTTGTTGTGGATGGATGGCTTTTGAGTAATATATTGATTGATACATGCATGGAAGTCAATGTGCTTACTTTAGATGCATGGGTACAGATGGGGAGACCCCATTATATCCATCTTCTAATGTGTTATTTATGGCTAATCGAACCAAGGCCACCCCTATTAGAGTTTTAAAAGATGCATCCATTACTATACATGGGGCCAAGTTCACAGGGATATTTTGAGGTTTTAGCACTTGCAGAAGTAGACAACTTCCCATCTCTACTTGGGCACCCTTGGTGTTATGCAAATAATGTTGATCTTTGGTTTAACAAGGGTTATATCAGTTTTGAAAACAAGGAGGAAAGATTTATTATCCCTTTAACAGATGGGAAATCTATGCCCTATGTTGAGCCTTTGAGTGAGGAAGATCTAAATAGGATTTATGTACGCACCATCTAGGACCCAAAAGTGCTCGAGCCATCTAAAGAAGGAATCCTTCAGTGGGAAGATGCATAGTCTATTAGCGATACTACAAGTATTTCTTGTGATAATTGGGCTCATGGTACTTATGAGTTGGTAGGGCACAAAGTAAGAAGCACATTTGCATGAAATAGTAGACCTCGTTGTATCAAGAGAATAGGTAACAACTCGGTACCTCGATACATTGGAGAAGGAGATCCTATAATATTTCTACATGCCATGGAGGAATAATGGATAGACCAATTGGAGAGACAAAATATGCTAGCATATACCCTACACGGGATAACAACATGTTGGTGGGTGGTTCACAGGATAATCTTGTAGGATGGAATGAAATCAGGATTTCTCTTTCTACTTGGTTTTCCAGAGAAATGCACCTACTCAAATATGCACTTATCATGGTAATCAACCTATTTAGACACCACGTTCAGCAATGTGAGAGACTCTGATAAAGGGGTAGGAAGCTTTACCACCTTCACTTTGGGTGCACAAATTTTATTCCACTTTACAAGGTTACGCGCATGCTTGGTATGTATATGCGGAACTCCATAGAGACTAGAAATTGGTAGGATTTGATTGCAGGAATGATCCAGAATTTTGACTACTTCTCTACTAAACCTCTAATAGAAGAGGCATTAAGGGTTATAAATTAGTTAACTATGGGAGACAATGCAAGGTGGAAGAACTCATTCAGGAGTTATTTGATGGAAATGACTCAGGAGCACGTTTTGCTTGAAGAAACAGAGACAGATGCCACACTACTTAAGTGCACTTGTTCCTTGAGAAAGAAAAAGGAAAGATGGTCTACTTAGTGGATGATGAAGAAGTAGAAAATATGGATGTAGATCATTCAACAGGTAGGCATGAGGTTTTGGATAGTGCAGATAAGACCACGTGTGCCTATCATGAACCTATGAAAACAAAGAAAGTGAATATTAGATCGGATGTTGAGCCTAAGGAGGCCATAATTGGGGATTATTGGTCTAACTCTAAAGTGGAAAAAATCATTGAGTTACTACGAGATTATCAGGACTTATTTCCTAGGGGATACCATGAACTAAAATGTGTGCATGAATCATTAGGAGAAATGAAGATAAATCTTAAGGAAGGTGTGCCCGGTCAGGAAGAGACCCTACAGATGAACCCCAACTTGCGTGAAAAGGTCAAGGAAGAAATTGACAAAATGTTGAAGTCTGGAATCATCAAGCCCCTGGACGAATCAGAATGGGTTAGCCCAATGGTGATCAATATAAAGAAAGATGGTCGGATTAGGATCTGTGTGGACTACAGGGAGCTGAATGTTACATGTGTGACTGATCCTTTCCTATGCCATTCACAGAGGAAATATTAGAAGGCATTACAGGGCATGAGATCTATTCCTTTACAGATGGATTCTCTGGGTATCATCAGGTTAGGATTACATAGGAGGATCAGGAAAAGACTACTTTTACCACTGAATGGGGAAGTTTTTCCTATACTGTGATGCCTTTTGGTCTAAAAAATGCACCTATTGTATTCTCGCGCATAGTTGTCCAAGCATTCAAGGATTTTATTCATAACTTCTTGCAGGTTTATTTAGATGACTAGACAATGTATGGACTTGTTAAGGATCATTGTGACAATTTACGCTTAATGTTTGAAAGATGTCGATAGTTAAGCATCTCTTTGAACATCAAGAAATGCATATTTGCTACACCATTTGGCACATTGTTAGGGCACATCATCTGCAAGGAAGGTTTGTTGGTTGATCTAGCTAAGGTTGCAGTCATTATCGGCTTGGAAGAGCCTACCAGTCAAAGTGAGGTGCATGGATTCTTAGGTCACACTAGGTATTATAGAAAATTTATTAAAGGGTATGCTAAGGTTGCCACACCCTTGGAGGAGTTACTAAAAGGAAAAGGGACATTCTATTGGGGAACCATAGCAACGCACATTCATTCGAGACATTAAAGGAAAAACTTACTACAACACCTATTTTGTGCTTTCCCTCATGGGACCAACCATTTCATGTACATGTGGATGCTTCTAGCATGACCATTGGTGCGGTGTTGGCTCAGCTTAGAGAAGGTATTATAGATCATCCTATCTATTTTGCTAGTAGAAATTTGACTCATGCAGAGTAGAATTATACAACTACAGAGCACAAAGCTTTGTCAATGATCTATGCGCTACATAAATTCAGATAAGTACTACTAAGCAACACCATTTGTATTCTATACCAATCACATGGCATTGAATTATTTGGTAAAAATCCCATTTTACAAGGGCATATGCTGATGGGTACTCTTATTCCAAGAATTTGATTTTATAGTTGTGGTAAAACCAGGGAAAAGTAATTTTGGACCAGACCATTTATCCGAATACAATCGGGAGAAGACATGCATGCAATTGAAGATACCATGCCCGATGCATAGTTATACCAGTTACAACACACCATCGGAATTAGAGGACATAGTTGTCTTTCTACGTACATGTAGGGTGCCAAAAGGAATGAAATCCTTAGAGAAGAAACAACTTTCCATTCATGTGCACACCATTTATGTTGATTAGCAGTGGTGACTATACAAGTTAGGCCGAGATGAAGTATTGTGTCGATGTGTACTTGGAACATGAGCACATAGATATCATGGAAGAGGCTCATGGTGGTATTATAGGTGGGCACTATGTAGGTGACGCCACTACGCACAAAAGATTCTACTCGTTGGATTATGGTGGGAGACCATGTATAAGGATTATAAGGCATATTGCAAGGCATGTGATCATTGTCAGCACCTTGGAAAACCAGGACAAAGAGATGAAATGCCTTTAAGACCTATTCCTAGTGTAGAACCATTTGAGAAATGGGCTATAGATTTTGTGGGTCCTATTTCACCAACTGCCGCGTAGGAATGGATCGCGCTATATCATCACTTACATAGATTATCTGACAAGGTGGGTAGAAGCAACACCTACAAAGGATTGTACAACAACTACAACTAGGTTTCTATGGGAAAATATTATTACAAGGTATGGATGCCCATTGAGTTTGACCAGTGATAGGGGCACACATTTTTTGAATGAGACAATCAGAATTCTATTGGATGAGTTCATGATTGCACACCATAAGACTACACCATATCATCCTCAGGAAAATGGGACTGCTTGAGGCTTTCAACAAGATTTTGAGCTAGACATTGACAAAAAATTGTGATGTTGGAAGAAAATATTGGGATGATAAAGTTTCTTCGTGCTTTGGGTGTATAGAACAACATACAAGTGGTTAAACAAGGCCACACCCTTTCAATTGGTGTTTGGCATAGAAGTAGTTCTTCTTATGGAATTCATGTTACCTTCTTTGCGTATTGTGCATGCGTTGGAGGTCTAGCTGATGAACAAGCATTAGAAGAATGAATTGAAAAGTTGATTAAGTTGGATGAGCAATGAGAAATAGCATGTTGGAGTCAAGAAAAAATCTAAGAAAAAAGCATGGCATGATAGGCACATCAGGGACAAAAAGCTTGAGATAGGACAGATGGTGCTTCTTTATGATTCTAAGTTTTTGCACCATCCAGGAAAACTTAAATTACATTGGTTAGGACCATATGTTATCACTTACATACTTGAAACAAGATCTTTTTAGTTAGAGGTGCTTGATGGAATATGGTTACCCAGTTACTTCAACGGGAGTAGGTTGAAGCCCTACTATAAATAAGTCTTCTTGGTGTTTGTAATAAGGTAGTGTTTCCATTTAGATTAGGTTTTTAATTATGTATTCCTTTAATGTATTTCCTTCTTCGTCGCTTTTGCTTTGTCAATTTAGTTGGTGTTTTGTGTAATAAGCACGTTTGCGTGTTTGGAAGCTAATTACCATTTGAAGAATTTTTATGCATGAGAGGACTACACATACCATTTGTGTGGGGTGGCTATTGAAAAATGGGTACACATAAAGGAACAAACTACTACAGTGTTATTCAAGTTTGGAGAGTTGGTGGAAAGAAGATTGCTTCCAAATAAGGACCATAGATGGAGATAAACAAAGGAACAATATAACACAAGGTAAGCAATGGCCATGGAGACTACCAAGAGAAGGCGCAGTGGCGAGGTACTCGGTGCATGGAAGAGAACTAAAGAGAATTCTATAGCTAGAAGGTAGGAAGGCACACTAGAAGGTTATAGCTAGAGGCACGAAGATGTACCACATGGAAAATTGTGAAAATGGTCAATTAATGAGAGGATTGTTGGTAGGTGAAGGAGCAATAAATGCACCAAATTTTTGAAAATATATATAAGGATGTGATGTGAGTTCATTTTTACCATTGTGATCATAAGAATTTGAACGAGCTAAGTGTGACCGAGCTGAGAAAAGAGTATTGAGGTGCGAAGAGTGTGAAACCAGACGTGGAGAGCAGATTTGTGCGTAGAAGAAGCTTGCGTCCCCATTGGTGAAGGGTTTGAGTGAAGTAGATGTGCTTGAAAGAGAGCTAGGGCATGTGGTTTTGAACTAGGGCATGCATACTCAAGCTAGGGTTTGGATTTGTTCACTACAGAAGATAGAAACTTGAGATTTGATGATGGCACCAAAGAAAGCACCTGCTGCAGAGCCAAAGGAAAGAAGAAAGTGGAGGTAGAAGTTGAAATTGCTCCCGAGAGTAGTTTCTCAGAGATGTAGTATCCAGAAGGCATGATAATTGGGCAAAGAGTGGGATTCCCACATACGTAGTTACTGTAAGGTGAGTGATTACAACCACCACACCTCTGATAATAAGAAATAATTAGACGTGTTGTTGAGTACAAAGACCAACAAGTGCACGATGGTGGAGGATATGTCGGTATATGATGACACCGGGAGAAACTTTTAAAACAAGTAGGAGTGTACCAGTTGTATGAGCTCCCATACTTTGGAAAATATGAACCTCTTTACCAATGGCTAATGAGAAGAGTCCATGAGGAATTCTTCTATTTTTTCAAAAGAAGGATAAGGATTACAAACAATGTTGATCTCGACGCTAACAGGGTTAAAGGGGACAGGACAAACTTGATAAAGTGACCTAACTGATAAGGCAACAATCATGGAAACATGAAAGGAATTGGGGTATACAAAGGTCCACATGGAATGGACATCGATAAATTGAAGAAGTACCCAGTGGTACAAGCAGCTACACATCTGGTGACCAAGTTGAATGATCAAGAGAGATGGTCACAGGTGAATACAATGTGGCTCCATGTCGTAAGGAAGATGTCATAGGGGTAGTCTATAACATAGTAGGCTACATTGTGGAGACCATCGTCAAGGAAGTGTGCACCTATGAAAGAATCAGTTTTGGTGCTATCTTATTGTCACTAGTATTTGTGGAGATTGGAGTGCCCGATGGGCCAAAAGACAAGATTTGGAGTACCCCTTGAGAATAAGTCCCTCGCAGAGAGGTTCACAAAGTATTTATGTGAAGGGTCAATGAGTGGGCCATTCAAACAGAGGGCGTGGAGATGTGGTATGATAGGATCCATGCGGCATTTGAAGAGGAGTGGCGCATTCCTAAGGAATTACCATCAGTGGTGGGAAAGGTAGTACAATTCACGGTGTACCAGCACTTCTACATCGTGTGATTTTCTATGAGGGATGGGACTTGGAGCCCATGGTGCAAACTATCATATGCCTTCACAACGCGTGCTACTTCCAGGCATCAGTCCATTATTTCACTGATGCGCATCGACTGAAATTTTAATGCGGATAAGGTAGATTGCGACTACCACACTTTAAGAAAAACATATATACATCCAGGTCGGACAACATATATTGAAAGGCTCATATTAGATGTTATAAACATGAAGTCATAGTAAGCTTGGCTATTGGGGATAGTGGAGCCGTGCTTGTATACCTTCAACTTAAGCCTAAGTTGGAGGGTAAAAAGTATGTAGAAAATGAGTTCACTCCCAGGGCTGCCAAAAGGTAAGCATATGGTGGAGAACATGCCAGCCCCATAACCTATAGAAACCATAGTAGTGGATGAAGAGGAAGAAGGGTGTGAAGATAGTGGTGGCTTGGTACATAGAGGCCGGAGGCAGCCTACGAAAAAATGGAGACTGAGCACACAAGTACCCCACCACAGTACAAGAAGAAGAAGAGGACTTGGAAGTAGTCCAAGGAGAGCACCATTTCAAGAGGATTTTAGAAGAACAAGAACACAAAGCATGGGAACTCCTCGGTCATCAAGAGATCATCACCACGACTCTCTCCATAGAAAGAGACAAACTAGAGGAGAAGGAGAAAGTTAAAGCTGAATGAGGAGGTGGAGGAGTCTAAAGAGAGCACGCCTAGAACTCTTGTACCACCAGAGGATGTGGAAGAACCCAAGGATGAATAAATGAAGGATGAAAGAAGAGGAGTAGAGAAGGTAGGTAAAACAAAACATGATACTTCTCAAGACATAGATGATCCAACTCCAAACCTTGGTGCTCAAGTTCCTAAGGGCCAAGAACAAAGAGGGAAGTGGGAGTATGTTGCACCGATCATGGGCTATGATGAGGACACATGTAAAATTGTTCCGCGCCCGATTCTAGAATACAGTGGGCCTCAAGGACTTGTATGGATGGGAGTTGATGGACCTAACATGGCAACCACTCATAGAAGGAAACAATTGTCATGGTCCATGAAAACACACATGGACAAGCCTGATTTTTATGTATGTGAAGAGTCATGTGTGTTAAGAAGAATGAGAAAGGCACCACAAAATAGGCACATAACTATCAAGCCCATTGTTATGTCTGATGAATAGGTGAGTAATGCCTTGGTGAAGGTATCTACAGAGGTGGCACGATGGAATGTAGATAAGGTTACAACTATTAGAGCGCTAAGAGAAGATATCAAAGCTAAAGATGCAGAAATAGTGCATTTGAAAGGAGAAAAGGACCTAGAGAAAAATAAGAATGGGGTTCTCATCACCATGGCAGAGGAGATTGGTGATCATGTCCTACAAGCAAGACCACACTTGGAGTCCAAGGTACCCAAAAATTTCCCTTTGGCTATGCATTATGTGTGTACCTTAGTTGATTTGGTGCTTGAGGATGGACCCATTTGAATGCCAATGCCAAAGGACCCTGAGTAGGAAGTCAAAGAGAGCAAGGGCTTCAATGGTTAGAAATATTTCATCTTATGAAGCATTACTCCAAACCTTGCAGGAGGAGCTGAAGAAAGCAGACCAGGACATTGAATATATGTGCAGCTCCAGAGGTAGTAATAAGAATCAGGACCATGGTAGAAGACAATGAAGTCTTGAAGGCCATGAAGGATGAGACTTTGGGGTGCACATGAGAGATTGACGCTAGTAAAACAAAAGTACGAGGCCCTTGCAGTGGCCTAAGAGCCCCATAAAGAAAGGGCTAGATGAAATTGGAAAGCTTATAGTGCAGAAGATGGATCTTCGGAAAGAAGGGTGACTATAATGTCCAACATTGTTATAGTATTGCAGAATGAGAAGGAAGAGATTACGCAAGAGGAGTTAGATTCTATTGCATCAAATATTCTAGAAAAGGTAGAAGCCACGCTAAGTGATTGGAAAACCTTAGAGGCTGAAATCAAAGAGGAATATCCGGAGTTAATTCTTCCAGTTGAAACAGAGGATGTTGCAGGGTGAAAATTCATTCTTTGTACAAGTAATTCTTTAATTTACATTCATTCCATTCCTTATACTTTATTCTTTAGATATCAAGAGGCAACCATTGTTGGGGGGAAATGTAGTTTTGTGTGGGGTAATGTTGAGCAGAAAAATTATGATACTTAGCAAAAGGCACACAGAAGGTTCATGCATGGGAATAGGGCACGTTCAAAGGCGCGGAAGGATAGGGAAGGAAACACGCATGAAAGACAAGGACAGATTCGGGACTTAGCCATTTTTAGGATTACGAGCTATTTTTGGAGATAGCATGCAGAGCACACAAATTGGATAAAGACTTGCGTGACATGCAAGGGCTATTTTTGGAAGAGCGTCTACTAAGCACTTTGCATGGGTTCAATTTAATAATATAATTATTACTATCAATTAACCAGAAGAGATCTATTATTACGCACTTGCATGTGTGTCTATTATTGTAAAGGCACATGACTATTTTCATCATGCAACCTATTTTGGGAATTATGTAAGCGGTGAAGGGAAAGTCCCCACCCTTATAAATATGTAGTGATCTACGTAGTATAGGAGGAATGTAAGTGTGAATTTATGCTTTGCCGGATCTGATGCGGGCATGAACTTATGGTACTACCATTGTAAGAAGCTTACGTGTATTTATTCTATTTAATATAATGGAGTGTATTGACTGATTCAAGGTGTTAAACATGAATATAAATAGATCTTGCATGGTAGAAAGGTTACATCATCAACTGTTTAACCTTGGTTTACATTGCAGGTTTTGGAAGAATGTTGTGCTTAATGGGAATGAATTTTTGTATGTAAATGGGTTTGTGATGCATGTTCATCCTTCCCATACTCATCCTTCTTCATTGGTAAATTGGAAATTTTTCTAAAAATTCCTTTCTTGGTGCATCACCACTTCTAGTATAGGTTTTATTTCATGAAATCTCTCTCCTAACCCCCGGAAATGTTAGTATAGGTCTAGTTAGTTGTTTTCCTTGCATTAGGAGTAGTGTAGTGCTTAGTTTAGGAAGAGGAATTTGGCCTTCTCTAGAGATCTATCCCATTCGCAAGGTCCCACACCTTGGGATAACTCCATGTTACCCAATCACACCTAATGCCTTAGTAATTCAAGATAAATATTTGGGGTGTGTGGTGATTTGATGATAACAATATGGTCCATTGGATGCAGTAGCAAGGGGAGTGAAAGACATGGTGGATCTTAGGTAACAAGACCGATGTGACCCCTAGTACATGACAAAGAGGAGGATGGATGGAACCCCGTGCCACACTATCATTGTGGTAGTATCGTGGATATTATGGAGGAAATTTGATATTATGAGGGTTTATGACTCATGAGTGGATGGATTCCCCTCATTACGCGAGCATGTAGCACAAAGATATCAGGAAAGAGATCCAAACAACCCACAACCTCTGGGAGCATTTTGAATGTTTTACATCCTCCGCCTGGTGGTGTAGGGATGATCTTGGTAGCTTTAGCATGAGTGATGAGCACTATTGGATTGTATTATATGTATTTTTTTCAGATATTTGATGACCATCATGTTCACATTTTTGATGTATATGAGGTGTCATTCATGATATATCATTTATTTTTGTGATGAGTTATGTGATGAATTATGTAGATGTGTGACTTTTTATTTTGCATTGAGTATATTAATGACATGAGTTGAGATGATGTATGCTGATTATGATTTTTATGATGATGATGTTCATTGATTAGATGATGTTAGTTGATTTTGTATTGATGATATTTTTGATGGTATATGATGGTGGCATAAATGATGTGATGATTCTCGTATTTTATTTTCATCGTGATGATGTATAAGTGTGATGTGATATTTTGTGTTTATTTGATTTATAGATGGCATGATTGATGATGTGATGGTCGTTATGAGATTATTATGATTATTTTGTTTTTATGATGATGATAATGCAATGTTGTTTTGGATGTTATATGGTGATGAAATCATAGATGGGATGATGATGGTTTACATATGATAAGTAGAATAACATGATGATTTGATACATGTGGAGATAGATGATGTGATGGTATTTGTGATGTTTATTTATTGATGGATATGGTTAGTGAAATTATTGATGATGATGTAATTAGTGATGTATGTTGATGATGGTTGTGTTTTTGATGAATTAATATTGTTGATGATGGGATATGGATGGGATGATGGTGATGGTTGTTAGGTTTGAGTTATGGTTTGTGTTATAGATTTTGATATTTAGATAGATGGATGTCATGATTATGAGATGTAAATGGTTGATTGTATTTTATGTGTGTATGTTATAATATGATGATAGTATTTACATATGGGATGGATGCTAAAAATGTCCGAAATATGTACAAATTTTATAACATAACCATGTGGCGAAATAGAAAAGAGAAAGGGGGTGAGTTTAGAAGGAATGGATAGTAATAGTGGGTAAATGGGGGATGGAGAGAAGTGAAGGCCTCAATATCTTACAAGGGTTGCATTTCTCGGCATTTGACATGGATTCTATAGAATGTTGTTGTATTAGAATGTGACTGTGGAAAATGCGACCTTGGCTAGGATCAAGATAGTGTGCCTTGTCATGATAAATCATTTGCTTCATGGTGAGGATCAGAAGAAGTCTATATATGAACAAAGTATGTGAATGTGGATGGGAATGTGAGTAGGGATAGAGGGGTGCTTTCCCCCAGTGTGTTGTTAGTATTTTTAGGGTACGTAGTGGACATAGGATCTGATTTACCATAACACCGAAAACCATTTTTCACTATGGTACTTTCCCAAGGTGCCACCAAAGCGGTTTTCACCATTGGATGGGGTTTTTATTAGCGATGGACACTTAGGCATTCAATCATTTTATATGCATGATGTTCATAGGCTCGTCCAAATTATATCCATCTTGAGTAGCAAGATTGTAAGAACCCTATCTGAACTTGGCTATGAAAACGTATGGTCTAAGCCAATTGGGTTTGAACTTTCCCTTCTTTTCATGATCAACATTAGTATTGTGTTGGTTCTCCTTGAGGACTAGGTCACCAACTTCAAAATCATGGGTTTTAATTGTTGTGTAGTGTCTACGAAGGAAATTTTGGTAAGATATGAGGTTATCTAGGGTGTGAAGGCATTTCTCATCTAGTAGCTTGAGCTCTTATAGGTGATTGAAATGATAGTCCTTATCGTTAATGAGGTGTTGGAGAGAAATGTGAAGGGAAGAGAGATTGATCTCAACAAGAAAAATTGCTTCAGTGTCAAAAACAAGGGAGTATGGAGTGGAGCCCATGGGGGTGCGGATGGATGTGTGATATGTCCACACAAAAGGATATATTTGCATGTTATAATCTCATCCCGCTGATCGACAATTTTTCCAAGGATGTGTTTTAGTGTTTTATTAGATGCTTCAGATTGGCCATTGCCTTGTGGGTAATATGGCATGGAAAATTTGAGCTTGATGTGGAAATGGTCACAAATCTCATAGACTTTTTGATTCTTGAAGGATTTCCCATTATCTTCATTCTGGGTAAATGGAACACCATAGTGCCAAATGATATGGTTAATAATAAATTTAGAGATTTTTTTTTCCAGTAACATAGGTAAGTGGGATGGATTCAACCCATTTAGTGAAGTATTATGTGGTAGTAATAATGGACTTGTGACCATCGGAGGAGGTGGGATTCAACTTACCCATGAGATTGAGACCCCAGGTGGAAAATGGCCATGGGGTAGTGATGAGTTACAAAGCTTGGGATGGTGCATGGATGAGATCGGTAGGTTTTCGGCGGGGACACATTTGTGGACATATGAACAGCATATTTTTCCATGTTAGGCTAGTAGTAGCTTGATTCACAAAATTTTTTAGCAAGTACCACACCACTAGTGTGAGCACCGCAAATTCCATCGTGAACTTCCCTAAGTGTTGATTTGGCCTCTTGGGAGTTGAGGCATCGCAACAAAGTTCTGTCAAAGCCTCTACGATAAAGGGTGTCACCAAGGATGGTGAATCGAGAGGTGCGTTAGATGAAGGATTTATGATGGTTACGGGGAAGGTTAGGTGGAAGGGTGTGATCATGGAGATAGGTGTATATGTCATGGTACCATGGGGAATTGGGACCAACAATCTCACATACCATCTCTGATTTAAGTACATCATATGTTGGCACTATGATTTGTTCAACCAAGATTTGTGAATTGGGGGCATCAGAAGGCATGTCCAATAGAGAGCCAATGGTTTCTATGGCATTTTTGATTTATTACTTGTCAAAGGACCCGCTCAAACCGAATGTGTTGAAATTAGGATTTGAAACTTTCCACCATGCACTTATAAGGAACCAACTTATCATCTTTGGTATAATATTCATCATTGACATGTTTGATGATTAGTTGTGAGTCACCAAAGATGTTGAGATTTTGATGCTCCATTGTATGGCCATTTTTAATCCAGCGAGAAGTGCCTCATATTCAGATACATTGTTGGTGCAAGGAAAGCGAGCTGAAAATCCTTAGGAATTAAATCCCCTTGAGGAGTGATGAATAGAATACCTTCTCCCAAGCCATGATGTGTGAAAGAACCATCAAAATATAGCTTCCATGTATCTGATTCTTTAATAGTGAATACAAATTCATCAAGGAACCATGTATTTAATGGTGTGGAGTCAGAAATAAGAGATTCTACTATTTGATCAGCCAATATTTTTCCTTTTATAGCTTTTTGATTAATATATTCGGTGTCGATTCTCTCAAAAACATGATCCATTTAGCCATTCGCCCTGTTAAAGCCAATTTAGAGAGTAGGTACTTGAGTGGATCAACCTAAGCGATGAGCTTGACTGTATTGTTGAGCATGTAATGATGTAGCTTTTGAGAGGCAAAGACTATGGCAAGACACTCTTTTTCCATAGGAGTATAATTAATCTCATAAGCTATCGATGTTTGGCTTAGATGATAAATTGCTTGTTATTTTCCATGTACATCATGTTGTGCCAAGAGAGCTACCAAGGCATGTTGAGTAGCTGAAATGTATATGAGAAGAGGAATTCCTAGAGTATGAGGTACTAACACTAGAGGATGCAGAAATATTCCTTGATTGTCTAAAGAGGCATGGCATTCTCTGCTCCAAAGTGGAATTATGTCACTTTTTGAGAAAATGGTGGAATAGATGGCACTTGTCGGTGAGTGGTGCAATAAATATTCGATGTCTTGTACTTTTACCTGTAGGCTTCTTAGTTGTTTTAGATTTTTGGGTAGAGGCATTTCAACCACATATTTGACTTTGTCTGGGTCAATTTCGATTTTGTGGCGTGAAACAAGGTGAAATCGAGTAGCTTCCACGATGTGACACTGAAAAGACATTTCTTGGGATTGAGGTGAACGTTGTATTCCCGGAGTCTTTCAAAGATTCGACAAAGAACCATGGGATACTATTCACAATTTTTGGATTTTCCTAGGATTTCATCGACATAATCCTCCACAATTTTGTGCATCATGCCATGAAAAATGATGAGACATAGCACATTGGTATGTAGCTCCAACATTCTTGAGTCCAAAGGGCATGACTTGATAGCAAAACATGCCCCAAGGCATAGTAAAAATTTATGTTGATATTCTTCTATAATTTTTATTTGATTGTAGCTGGAGAGAAGCCATCCATGAGAGAAAACATATCGTGTCTAGCTATAGAATCCACGATCATATCGATTTTTGGTAGTGGGAAATCATCCTTAAAGAAGGCTTTGTTGATGTCACGTAAGTATGTACAAATTCGTATGCCCCCATTCTTTTTCCTACTAGGCCATAATGGAAATCTAGTCGAATAATTTGATGGGTTGGATGAAACCGACATCAAATAGATTTTGCAATTATTCCTTGACAAGAAACACAACTTTCGGATGCATCTTGTGTAATTTTTGTTTAACCGGATTTACATCTTTACGCACTACGAGATTATGTACTACTAGGGATAGGTCCAAACTAGGACTATCCACGTAGGACCATGCGAATACATCTAAAAATTATTTTAAGAGTGTTGTAAATATGGCTTCCTCTTATGTTGATAATGATGCCCCCAGTTTTAAGATCTTGGGGTCTTTGTCTGTGTTGATGTTGATGTCAATATTTTCTTCAATTAATGATGATGAGCCATCCTGGAGCATTTTAGGAGTCGCAAGGAGGTGATCCATAGCCGGATCTTGTTCAAGATTTGGGGAACTTGGAATAAATTTGTAAGGGGATCCTCCTCATCAAGATGGTAAGAGGAGTTAGAATAAGGAATTTTGGATTAGGATTGAAGGGAGAGGGTAGACTCTTGCTAACCAAAGTAGGCATCAACATTTAAGTATGCTTGGAAACCCTTCTTATGATCATTATCAAGTATGTTATCTCGAGTTCCCATGAACTCAATAATGGCTTCATTATTTTGAAATGAATCAAGAGATACATGCTCCGATTGTTGGTCCCATTGGATGAGTTGTGGGTAAGTGAGGGAAAACATTGATGGTGAAAATAGTGGTGGTGAGGTCTTGATAGGAGCTATAGACATAAATTGTTTCGATATTGTTTATGAAATCCTCAAATGTGTTGGAAATATCACTAACGTCATTGTGAATACTCTCACCAGTGAGTGATACCCAGTCCGCGGCCTTGAAGGTTGGGGATACGGTCATGGGTTCAAGTATGCCTTGTTCATGGTGACCTAGTCCTCATCCAAAATAGCCCATGCAGGTCATTATCCTTTTAGGGATAGGATATTTGTTGTTAGAGAAGAAAGACGGTATAGAATTTTCGATGAGCCATGTGGTGTCGGATGGCTCAAGGTACTCATCAGCAAGGTACCCAAAAGGGATAAAATTGGACAATCCTAGTGAATATATTTGACTTTTGTGTTGACACATGTCAGGCCTCACTGCATTCTTTGGGTGATAACGAAGCTATTCAATGCCAAAAGTTTGATACTCCCCACACCCGTGTAGATTTCATCTTGAGCAGTGGAGTGGGTAAAAGAGGAGTGGATATGGATGGAGTAGGTAAGAGAGGGGCGGATGATAATGAATTGTTGTGTGAGGTGGATGGAATAATTTCCAGTAAAACATATGAAGTTGTGGATGATGATGGAGATGGAGAGTGTGGTGGTATGGTTTTGGTGATAGGAAATATGGCTCTAATAATTTTTTTGTTTCAATTGCTTGACAATATTGGAACGGTTGGGGATCACCATAGATAGTAAAGTATACACCAACATGATCAAATTTGAGACATTGATGTATTTTGGATGGTACAACATGCATTTCATGAATCCATAGTCAGCCAAGAAAAAAATTATATGGGAATTGAATGTCCATGACATACACGAGGGTGGGAAGCATGACATGACCAACATTGATAGCCAAATATAAAGTACCCACTAATTTTATCTCGATTATCATATTCTTTGATTGTAATGATGTCATGTTTTAGATCGAACTAATTGTACCCTAATCATTGGATGAGAGAAAGGGTACAAAGATTAACTACAAATCCATTGTCCACCAATACTCTTTTGATGTGAGTATGCTTGACGTACACCTCAATGTATAGAGAGAGATTGTATGTTGGGTCGTGTAGTGGTAGGTCTTGATGAGTATGGGACACCTTCGGGTAACCCTTCATCTTCTATTTATAAGACACCTCCAAGTAGCACATCGTCTTCTATCTGTGGACACCTCTGGGTAACCCATCATCTTCATTCTTGGGCCACCTCCTACAGCCCTTTACCTTCTAGTTATAGGACACCTATGAGTAGCCCATCCCTTCATCTTCTATCTATGGGACACCTCTGGGTAGCCCATCATCTTCTATTCTCGGGCCACCTCCTAGCCCATTACCATCAATTCTTAGGCCACCTCCTAGCCCATTTCCTTCAATCCTTGGACCATATCCTCTTCGTCCATCATATCATCCTTCTATCGACAATTGGACAAAGCCCACCATCATCCCTACCATTCCTATCATTAATCCCAAACATCAACTTTCTTATCCCATTTCTCAGGATCAACCAAATCACACATTTGCTTGTATGAAACACCAACAATTTCTTCATCAAGATCAAATCAAAAATCCAAATACCTCCAGAGCTCCAAATAAATACAACCACAAATCCAATTCACAAACACGATTAAAAAATGCACACTAATGCCAATGTCGTATGGCGTAAAGTGCAAAAATATATGGGTAGGGAACTCAAGTTCCCGTGATACAAAATCCATGTTGCAAGATAAATCACAATCACGTATCGAGTATAATCTCACAATGATCATCAAGATTGGGGATAATATCACTCTTGATAAGCAAAAACTCAATCTCCTCATCAAAGAAATCGCAAAAACATTATTGTTAGATCTAATCACACAAAGTGGCATTGTTGGTCCCAACCTTCTAATTCATCATATCCTATTCTTCTAACTCTTTGATGGATCTTTTCCCTCCTATCTATCCCCGTCTTCATCTTCTCTCTTCAATGTTCCCTTCACAAACCATCAAAAATTAAAAATAAATGAAAAATCCATGAAAAATAAAAAAACATTAAAACATTAAAAAAATTGAAGGTATAAAAACTTCAATCAAGTTTTGCATACACATGGATGTTCTTTCCTTTCTTTCCATTCCTCTGCAAGTCACCCATCATTTTCATCCCTTTGGTGATCTTTTGGTTGGTCTATTTGCGCTCATTGTGCAACATTTATCTCTATGGTATCTGTTTGACCTTGGTCTTTCATCACCTTGGTAAATTAAAGAACGCCTAACCTCTTAAAGATCCTATCACTATCATACATTTAATAAACTTTTTGCAAAGACCTTTTGGGCGTATTTATTGACACTAGCTAATGTCATTATCGCAATCACTTCCATATCCTTCCATCAAGCCATCAGTGGTTCTTAACCCTTTATCAAAAAAATCGAGAGAGCTGAAAAACTTTTTAGAAAACAAAAAAATCAAAAATCAAAATCAAATCAATATATAACTCTCTATTAGGGTATTTCCCGAGATTCTCTCTACTGGGATATGGACGTCTGTCTGGATGGCAAGAGAGAAATGTTGTGACAAGAATCAAATACATCTTTATTGGGACTATGGACGTCTGGCTAGCAACAAAGCAATGTACAACTCTCCTTTCACACTTCATTCACTAATAAACTATCAGAATCAATCATTCATACACATTGATTAATGTGTCTTCACTTACTGCCTATCAAATCTTCACTTCAAGAAGTAATTAATTTTCTTGTGCACACACTAAATCTCGATGAGCAAATAGGATTAGAATGTTACCAAGTGTTGTTTGGACCTTATTCGACTCTTACTTTAGTCCTTAATTTGTATCACAATTGTTCCTATTAGTTCATCACACTTTCATCGCGAGTCTTATAGCTACATTTTCCATATTCTTCTATAACATTCACATTGTTCTTCTATAACATTCGAACATCCATGTGTATAAGATTGTCTTTTACCATGTTTGAGGGAAACTTTGTCCCCTTCCAATAAACATTCTTCTACTTCTATCTATCATCTATTTCTTGGCCAACTTGCACTTGGGGGCATACTTACTCCTTCCTAAGCACTTCATTGACTTGAGTTCATCATCATGTTGAACCTATCCTTCGTTGCCTTGATTTAGCTAATTCTTATTCTTATATATATGCACAAGATTTGGCCTTGTATATTCTCACATGCTCACTGTGGGGCATCTTTTCATCTTCATTCTTCATGTACATAGCTTCAGAAAACTTTTAAAAAACCCCTAAAAATTCAAAAAAACCTCAAAAATCCAAAAACATCAAAAACATTCAAAAATCTAAAAACATTGATAAAACATTCAAACTACACAAACGTTCACAAAACCCTTGAAAATCCTAAACATTCAAAATCACAAAATCCAAAAAGAGTGAAAAACACAAAATCCTAAACATTGGAAATTGTCTTACAAAACATCTTACTTCAATGTTTTCTTGTTCTAACACACAACATGCTAATCATCTTGTGATCTTCCTTTATTAACAATGTCAATTTGCTTCTTGTGTTTGCTTTCCCGTCATATATCATTGCTTAGGGCAATTTCTTAGTGCGTGTTGTTTTCCATGGGACTTTTATTTCCTCGATTTACTCCCTTGCATGTATCCTTTCTTAGGCATCATGTCAACCTTTGTAGTATAACTCGAACATTTGAGAATTGAAGCTGGATAACAAAAACAATGGTTCAACTTTCTTGACGCGTTGCTTGTTTGAGTATGTTGTCTGTGTTTGTTTGTTTCCATTCTTGCTTGTTTACTTTCTCGTATTTCATTGCTTTATGTATTTTGTTTTGAGTCATTCCTTTATGAATAGACAAAAATAGTATTATGGCTCTTCATGTTATTTTACCCTTTTGTTGTATGCTTATATCAAATAAAAAGGTATTTTCAAGCCAAGATGGTACATATGCTATGTCAAAATCTTCTCATCTACCATCTACCTTATCTTCCATTCTAACTTTTTACCTATCATTGTCTTATTCTTCTAACTATTCATTTCATGACACGCTTATCACACTGACTCATTTCTTCCCTCCCCCTCCCTTGCTTCTTCCACTTGAGGCACGAGCTCTAACTCTTTTTGTATTCAAACAATGGCCAACCAAGCCAAGTTCGAATCCCTTCCCCCACTATGAGTTTTTATTCTACAAGATCTATTAAAAAAACATATCTTGTTGTTGTGATCAGCTTGTCTTTTAGCATGATCATTTTTCTTTTCTTTTCGAGCATCAATTGACCTCTTCTATTACCCCATCAACACTCGAGGGGCATCGTCCATCCTACTAATTTTTCTTCTACTCCTTCAAATTGTCTAAACTTGTCTACTATCTTTGACATGGTGTCGCTTGTGCTACGCCACAATAAAGAGGGACAAATGCATACACTTAAATTTAACTATACAATTTTAATACTAAAATTTCAATAATTTTCTTTTTTCCTTGTCATTTCATTACAATTAGTGATTTTTCGTTAATAACATTCCCCCTTGTCTTAGTCAATTAACAACGCTTTATTAATTAATTAATCTCATACTTCATCCTAGATGTCAATTAACAACACTTCATTAGTTATAATTGTCTTTAACTTTATTAATTAATTAAACATTTTTAATCTTCTATTTAATCAATAAACCGTATTGGTTAAATCCTCCTTCGAAACCTTTCAATTTTACTAATTCCCTTAATCATCTCTAAATGGCATTTATAAGCATAACTTGGTCTATTAATGATCCTAAGTGATTAATGAAATTATCCTCAACTCCCACAAGTTGTTGGATAACGTCTAGTAAAATGAAAAACTATGTAAGAAAAAACCTTTTTCTACTTGACAATTTGAGCCATATTGGTGAGAACTCTTCCTCTTCCCCTGGAGAAATTCCTTGATTATGCATAATTAGATAAACTTTCCTTTATGTTTTATCATGATATTTTTGTTTAGATTAGATTTAAGCTAGAATCTACTTGGTGTTAGGTTCATTCTATGGCTTAGTGTTAATCTAATACATGCATACAATGCCTACGCAAGAACTCACACTCTAGCATAAAGTTTTTATTAAACTCCATGCACCTCTAATAAATGGGCACTTAGTCTATCTATTCTTAACCAAAGGTGGAAGGTGGTTTCCATGGATTTCAGCACAAAATTTTGCTAAAATTTGATGTGGAAATTGTCATCATGGTTGTCATGGAGAGGTTATCAAAATATACCCTTGTTTGGGATTTGTCACATCATTAGTAGCAAAAATAATAAAAACATCTTTTATGGATACAGTTCAAAAGCTACATAATGCACCAAAAATCATAAGTAGTTATGATAATAAATTTACCAATAATTTTAAAATTAATTTATTCTAATGTTTGGTACTTAAATCATGTTTAAGTATTACTTTTTGAGGGTTTTTACTTCCATGTTCTCTCAAGGGTTCCCATGCCATTTGAAAATATTTTTCTTCTTTTTGAAATCTCAAAACACAAATTGCATTTTTGTAATAATTTATAAAAACTTAAAAAATATTTTGAAGAAAAAAATTTATATTTTCTTAACACCTTGAAACCCTTAAAAACAAAATCACTCAAGAATTCTCATAGCCTTGTGTTTTTCTTATTTTATTCTTCTTGACACCTAATTTTTTAAAAATTAAGTTTAATTTAACTTCTTATTCTTTGAAAATTAGGAAAAACTCACATAATTTATCTTGAAAACCTCCCTTTGTTCTCACTCCTCTAGAAACTTTAAAGAAGAAAACACCGATCTATGTGTAAATCCTCATAAAATGGCACATTTTTTTTTTTTTGCAGACGACTCCCTAAAAAAGTTAAGTGAACAAGTGGTTAACACATGCAACAATGGCCTATTCCATTGTAGCAAAAAAATAAATGTTAAAAGCACTAATAATTGACTTGAAAGGTAAGTATATATTATATTATATTAGTTTATTATAACATTATATGGCATATTAAAATATTTGAAAGGTAAGTATATATTTATAAGTATATATTATATTATATTAGTTTATTATAACATTATATGGCATATTAAAATATTTGAAAGGTAAGTATATATTTATATTATATTAGTTTATTATAATATTATATGGCATATTAAAACATTTTCAATATTATATGTGGTACATTAATATTGTTTTAAAATGTATCAAATCTATTAATGGTCTTGATTTTCTAAACACTAATTATTTTAATTTATGAAAGTCTTCCATTATTAATTATTTATAAGTATCATATACAATAAAACACCTAATTCATAAAAGAAATAAAGAAACAACATTAAACTAATAATCATAATTCTGAAAAAAAAATAAATGAAATTTATAAATTGAAGTTTGTGCTCAATGACATAAATTTTAGTTAAAAGAAAATTTAATCTATCCTTATATAAAGCAAATTAAGTTAAAAATAATAAAACTATGATTTAAAAAAAATAATAATAAGAAATCAATAAATTGATTAATCCACAAATTGGAGGGAAATATGGATCAAAAGATGCTTAAACAAAAATATTTTCAACTGGTAAGCTAAATATTGTCTCCTATTAATAGATAATGTCAAATGGTTTCAAATTACCAATATCAATCAAAAGTATTTTCGGTGGTTAATAATTTTATAATTGGTATAAAGAAATCCATTACCATAAATTATGGGTGTAGTAATAGTCAAATGTAATGTCTATGAATTGGTAATAATTAGTATTTAAAAATAGATTGAATGGATTGTGATCCAACACTCCAAAAACATCACTTAGCTATTCACCAAGAATCTACTCCTTAATGATAAATCATGGATGATGATTCAAATAAACATCAATGAAAATTCTTGCCACAATTTATATCAAACCAAATATTGATGTCACAAACTATAAACAAAAAACCCTAATATATTTTCTTATTTAAAAAAAGTTCCTTTATGGCAAACTCGATTTGTTTTGAATTTTCTTTTTAATACGCCCTCATTGGATGTTCACCTTTAGGTCAAACCCAATTTGCATAGAGCTAATTTCTTAAATAGTTTTTTTACACCTTAAGAACCAGCTCACAGTTTCTTTAGGCATTCGTTCAATCTCATCTAATGTGTTATAGCTGTTATGAAAAACCTATCCAATGACTTTAAAATAATAATAATAAATAAATAAATACGTAAGACATTCAAAACGCACAAAATGAACCAAACCCTAGGGCCTGAACCTAATCCCTGATCAAACCCTATGGCCCAAACCCTAGCAGACCACAAATACAAACTGTAAACATTTCACAGCTTGTAATAGTAGTCCTGCATATAAGCTCGATGAAAACCAGCTTAAAACAAAGTGCGTGTACCAACATTTCGACAAACCCTAATTCATCGCGAACGAATACATAAAACAGAGAACGAAATGCGAGAAAAATATTAGGAAAATAAGACATGAAAGAAAAAAATGTGCGGCAGATCTCAGGAAAAAAGGACATGAAAAAGACCTGAAATGCTTGAGACTGCCATGATATAATGTAGGCCGGGTAAAATAAGATGCCGAAATCATTTCTCTTCAGATTGCAACACCTTTTGGATTCGGCCGCAGGCAATATAATCTCGCAAAGAAAACATCAAATACAGGAAAACAACGCACACTGTTGAAAAGAGGAACCCGCACCACCATAAACATTTCGAGGATGTTATCAAATTTATAAACGCAAAATTAGGTTAAATAATTGCAAATGTTAGGTCAAAGAGAGGGCATATTTGTCGCGATAGTAATGAACTATTTTCTTAGATGAATTGTGTTTCATCATGATAAATTCCATAAACTTTTTTACAATATAAAAACTTAAGTTGGGAGAAGGGGCCTTTTTATTTTTATTAGTTAAGAGTTGTCTTATGTTAATAAGTTCATGCTAATTACGTTGAGGAGTTAATAGTATATCTTTTTTATGAGTGGTGCATTCATTTGGGCACTAGATTACATAGATTATCGACATCTTTGCTCATGTTTCAGAGGAAGCATATAGCGGATTTACAATTACGAGTAAACGTACAACTAAACTAGTGATCACTTTCAACTTAAGCAGCTACAAATAAGGGGCTTCCACGCCATCAAAGTCACCAGGACATGATACTTTGTATACATTTGATGTATCAATGATATCCTTTTTTAAATGGGTAACTTGTCTTAGTCGGTCTTAACGATATTTTAGAATCAATTGACTGGAAAACTAACATAAGGTCTTCTATAAGTACGAATGCACCCAACGCCATCCGAAACCATATGTAGATCATTTTACTTTTGGAGATCACTATATACAAATAACATATTCCTTCTATACCTTATCGGAGCAATTGTAGATTAGGCAAGAGCATACTTTTGAAACATACAAGCCTCTTAAACTACATGTTACTAAGTGTCAAAGTCAAATTGAGGATTACATCCTAAGTTGCTTATTGTATTACTAGTTGCATCTCATCATACATTTGTGGAGAACTATGTTTGTTTGAGCCCTCTCTCAAGTATTAGTACATGTAGACAACATACGAACCATCCCGGTGGTTGGGAACAATCCAACCCAAAATGTTAACCCTTTTCTCAGGTCTCTCATCATCAAGCAAGTAAGAAGCTAGCGTTCGGTATAAGGAGAAGATATTTCAATTCATGTTGTTGTTATCACGACATTTCGTATCTAAAAATATAAGATCAAATTTAGGCGAACTTGCACAAAAGATGAAGATATCATTTGGCTTGTCCCAAATGTGTTCGCAGCTTTTGGACATATTCAAATCCTAAGATCAACCCCAAGACAAAAATGTTTGAACTTGAACTTGTCTAGCATTTTTTATTTCATCCACAATAATGTGACAAGCCTTGATTTTTCTCGAGTATATTGACAATTATTTTTCCAACTTATTTTTGATATTTGAGCACATTGTTTTATCTTTTATAAGCCCAACTTGATCAAGTGCATTCCTTTATATGCCCTAGTAATTATTTATCACATTTCTAGATTGAATGAATCATTTTAAATTTTCAAATTAACATAAATCATGATTATTTAGGATTATCAATCATTAGATTTTGATTTATTATTCTTAGTTTAATTTTAACTAGATTTTGGTGTAATTTTGTCATTTTTTTGGTAAATCTATTTTTATTTTGAACACACAACCCTAGAGTTCCATTTCCCCTTTCTAGGTTACATATTTTAGGATTGATTTCATATCTTATGGTTTTCATCAAACCATAATTTCTACATACATTAGGTTATACGTGATTACTAGCCCTTATCATTGTGTATGTTTCACATGACTTCATCTCAAGCCACTTAGGCAAGCTAGATCACTTACACCCACTAGGTGAAGTTATAAATTAAGTGATGTTAATATTGACCATATCCAAATTTCTTTAACTTAATTGCATGGAAAGAAAACATCAAATAACTAGGAAATGTTAATGCTTCTTCTATTGATGCAAATGTTGAAAATGTTGTTAATGCAATTATATATAGAAATGGCATGCTACAAACATAAACAAACATACTACTATTATTTAGAATATATCTTGTCATGTGGCCAATACACATGAATGGAATGACCTTGATTAGTATGACATTGATATAGAACAACCTACTATCTTAACATGATTTGGTCTTGAATGCATGGATAGGCTTTCCTAATTTCTTGAAGTATTTTCGTAAGTATCAAATATTTTTCACGTGAAAGTAGGAATTTAATAGCTTTGACTTTGAACCCTTTAGAGGAACAATGTATATGAGAGATGAATATTATTGTTCCATGACAAATGATCCAGTTAACTTCTTGAGGACTCCACCAAACACGAAGATGTGTAAGAAATCAATCGTCCATCTCAGACTCAACTTCTTCAAGATGATGACTTTGAGGTAATCATGGATAGTTTTCTTTCCAATTTTGACTCTTCAATTGATGCACAAATTTTAAATGATGAAATGGAGAAAATTGAAGAATAAAATTCCCTTCTTGAGACAAAGGTGGATGAGAAAATTGAACATGACCTCTCCAAGGAGTTGATTTCCCTGTCATCACCAAAGGAGTATAATGTTGATCACCATAGAAAGTATGGAGTTTCCGGGTTTCTTTACGAAGACGAAGACTCCATGGGAGATGTTCAAGGTGGAGAAGAAGATTATTCTCATGTTGTAACCCCAATGTCCTATTTTTTCCTTGTCATGAGGACATTTTGATGAACCTTGAACTGAAAGGTGTGCCCTTCCCATGTAACATGGATCTCTTCTCTCTAATTGAAAAAGATGAAAACCAAATATGCTTGAACTTATAATGAGGTAACCCTTGGATGGCAAGAAATATGAATCATGAGGAAGAGAATTTTTCAAATCATTCATGGCCATATGATGATCATATTTCCAATCATTTCCTTAAAACCTAATTTGAAGAGTTTTCAAATGAAGGTGAAAATGAGTATGTGGAAGCTTTGAAGGAGGGATCTATGGAATACATCTTGAAGATTGTGGAAGAAATTAAAGACCCTCAACTCAACCTTGAGATCTTGACATATGCCATGACTATGCAAGATAAGTGTGATTTCAGTTGTGATCCTTCTTTCGATGTAAAAATGTTCGATAACAAGATAAAATAATAAGATGAGCTTAATGTTCTCCTTGAATCCTTGTATGACGAGGATGAATGTGAAGGTAATTTTTCACCTTTCCCATTTTGTGAAGAAGATTACATCCATGATGAATCAAAGGAAAAGGAAATTATTGAATCTCCTACAGATGTATTCAGTCATGAAGAATCACCCTCATCATAAAAATTGATATCAATGTCAGTGATGAGTTAATAGGCACAGAGAGAAATCATTAGAAACACATGAATGAGAATATGCAAGAGTGATGAGACTTCTTAGCCCAGCTATTCCTCACCTCACTCATCATACTCTTGACAAACTCACTCCACCTGGACCATCATTCTATGTCCTTTAGATTCTCATGTTCATTCAATACTTCACTCATTCATCCTTGAACCTTCATGCATCTTCAATGACACCATCCTATGTCACCATGTAGGATTTAAGATTGATTTACAGCCATATAATCATTGATAAATACTTTAATCCTCAAATCTCCATTATTCTTACCTTGTTCATCCTCCTATAGAACTCTTCCCTAATTTCCTTGTATAATTTTATATCTTGTTCATTCCCACTTCATTAGGGTGCTCTAACCCCTCAAACCCTATCTAATACACCAACACAAAGACTTAAAATATCAATCTTGTTAAGCTCGTGTAAAGGTCTTCTTTTCCTCTGTAGTTTACTTAACCATTCACATGCTTGACATATGAAGAACTTGTCTAAACTAGCATTAGTAGTACCTTGATGGCAATAAGAAAGATTTTACCTGATACCAACCAAATGGCTGTCCGTCGGCCTTCAATTGGTCTCACATTCTTTTCCCACATGCATGAAATGCCAAAGTATCAACCAATCATGTTAATATCGCCTTTGATTTTATGCTAGGCTTAAATTTGGCTCCAAACATCTCCACGGTAGGCACTAGGTATAAAGAATGCTAATTATTATCTTAGCAAAGTATAGTCACTTTCAACTCAAAGTCATATAAGTGTTCTAGCCCTCTATGTTCTTAT
The DNA here is from genome assembly GCA_018340775.1 of Taxus wallichiana var. yunnanensis. Taxonomy (NCBI): domain Eukaryota; kingdom Viridiplantae; phylum Streptophyta; class Pinopsida; order Cupressales; family Taxaceae; genus Taxus; species Taxus wallichiana. The sequence continues at coordinate 122,402,482 of CM031238.1, forward strand.
GCAAATATTATCCCATACTCCAACCTCCATTCTTGAGGTTATTAACACTTATACCTCTTAAGTTCTCTTGTCAATGCTTACTCTCCTTGTGAATTCATGTTGCCCATAAGAGCACAATATCCTTCATACCTATTGGACATGTTAAATACATCACATTAGAGATTCAAACTCCTTACCATTTTGCTCTAGCAATCATCTTCCATTTGGACTATAATACCTTATTACCAAGCTTCTTAGGGTTCTAATTTGCCAATTCAATGCCTAAAATGCAAGTGCAAGTCTCCCATATCGCAGATCCATGTTATACCAACCTCTTTCATCATGATTTAAGTGTTCATATACTTGGTTCGGTAGTTACTTGGTCCAATTCACTTCTCTCTGTAATGCTTTGAGTGATCCAATACGGTTTGCACAGTCAATCTTTACTAAAAATGAAGGTTTTTTTCTTATAGAATTCTCCCTAAAATCATTCAAACACATCAATTGGATTTAATATCACCTCCATACCTAGTCTAGGTTCATGAAAAATCAAAACCTAATGGGAAATCTATCTTTTCCTCCTTGCTTAAATGTACATTGTGTTTTACCATGGTTTTCTCGAAACTACCGTCATCATGGATCTTCGACTACACTTGTCCAATCATCATGAGATTTGGAGGATATTTAATTCATATTAGGACAGAGATAATTTGAAATTTTTAGTCCATTCCATTGGTGCAAACAAAAACTACGAGAGGCCCTAATTCAGCTTGAGAGTTAATAAATGGCTATAGAATTCTTATTAAGCATTATCAAAACTTGTAAAATTCATAAACACATTCCTTTTCACTTGCGAGAAGCTTTAAATCTTAACAGTCAAGAGAAATTAAGCATATAAATACCATGGAGGGTTTCATGGCCACTACCTTGTTACATTCATTCAACACGAGTCCACTAAAAACATGTCAAAAACAACAAATTCCTTATTTCAATCATCATACCATCTCTATTCAACCTTCAACCATATGTTACCAACTTCCTCCTTCAAATTCTTCCCTTCATTGTGTATTGGTTACCTATTATAGCTCCTTAAGAAGCTCAACTAGCTCCGTATTTGACTAAGTCTACCCCTAGGAGGCTTGACCATATCCTAAACATAGCAAATTTGGATAATCTTCATCTAAAAACACCTCACAACTCGTTCACCAGCCTCTTATTATGGTCTTCATGACCTTATCAAACTCATGACAACTCATACACACCTATTCAACCACTTCTACTTGTCAAACTTGACAAATTACCACTTATTACAATAATTTTCACCTTTACTACTACAAATTTGAATTTCAACAATGGAGGGAAAACTTTGACACTCCTAGTACTTGCTCCATGCCTTTCAAAGGCTTGTTGTAACTTTATTGTAATCTCCAAGCTATCAGGATGATGCTCCTGCATCAGGTTATCCATCTTGAAAGTTTCCATGAGCTCATGCGCATGAGTCTTCATCTTTTATTGTTCATTGATCTGTACATGGGTCCCATATTCTCCTTGCCATGCTAGTTTTTGTTTCTTTCTGGTGTATTCTATATATCTCATCTTCTTGATCCTTTGTCTCTTCTTATCTCGCTTCTCATTTATAGGCTCCATGTTGTTGCTTCATATTCATATATATCTTCAAGATTTGTTTGTTCTCTTATTTTCAAGAGCTCTCTCATGTAATCATGAGCTTCATCCACCTTATCAATTGTTATACCTGCATACACAACACTAAAAGCAACCTTAGACAAAAAATTTTGAAGCCATGAAGCTTCCTCATGTTGCTGCTCTCCTTCTTCTTTTTTTGTTTTTCATTGACCAAGTCAAACTTGATCTTTTCATCTTTCTTTTGTCTTTGCATTGCTTCATTCCTAGGTTTTTCAATGAGCTTTTCATTCCAATCTACCATTACAACTATTGCATTTTCTTCTTCTTTCATAATTCTTCCTCCTTGAGACTCATTTTCCTTCTTCCATTCACTAAATTCCTCCATCTCTGTTGGTTTAGGAAATTCATTGAGTTCTTCATTATGAAAAGCATGCTCTAATTCACTCACCTCAGCTTGTAATTTCTCCATGTTATCATAAACAAATTCATTTTTTTCTTGTTTAAAATGTAACATCTCTTGAATTAGTTTTGTATCATCAATGTCATCAACAAAACCAACAAAATCTGATTTCAAACTTTCATGCTTTACCTTTTCATTATAAACAAGATTTACTTTACCATTTTGAGGCTTCTCTTCTTTATTCCTCCATGTCTCCATCAATTGTTCACCTTTGGGCTGACTTGTGCCTGTACACAATGATTCTATCATTCTCAACTCTTCCTACAACAAGAATTCATCTATATATTCATGATAATCATCAAACTTTGGACTTGCATTTAAACTCCGTTATACTTCTTCCAAAAAGTCTACATTTTACTTCATTATCTCCCTTTGACCTTTGTTCCTCATTTCATTTTCCTCTCTTGAAATAACATCCACCTTCTTCCAACAACTTCTTGGAACAATGATTTGTACTTGAATATCTCTACCTCTGTGTACATCACCTCGGAATGTTCTTGCTCCTTCTTGGTCTTCATAGGTTTGCTTAGGTGTTGTCTTCTTGAGCCATTTGGGCATTATGTATCCATGTTCTCTTGCAAGATCCTCTATGCTCATCCTTTTCTCTTTCTTCCTATTTACTTGTTGCATACCTTCATGTCTGAATGCTTTCAAATGCATCCTTTGTTGTTCTTCTATCCTGGACTCTTTGCTTGATCTCTCATCCATAGGTGTCATGATCTTTTCCTTGGAAAGGCTTCCCTTTAAACTTGTAAAATCAGACTTAAACATAACATTAGCATCCAAAAATTTCCTTTGAATGGAATTTCCATCATTCTTCTTCACTTCTCTTTGTGGTTCTTCTTCATCTTCACTAGACCACTCATACTCTATCTCATCTCTACAAGAGTCTTCACATGCTTCACTCATGAAGCTTATCTCTTCCTATATCATCTTATCTTGTGTGCTTTCAACTTCTTCATACCCTCTACCAACTAGCATTTCCCCTACTGCTGCAATATCTTTCTCAAGGAGTTCAATCTTCCTCCTTATTTCAGCTATCTCTTTTTCTTTCTTCTTTTCTTTTCTTTTCTTTCTTTTCCTCTGCCACTCTCATCCTCTTCATTTCTTGCACCAAAAAAATTACCTATCTCCATGGTATAGCTTACATGGTCTCTCTCTCTCTCTCTCTCTCTCTCTCTCTCTCTCTCTCATCCAAGTCTCTATCACCTTGGATTGTAGCCTTATTTCTTCTTCTTATCCAAGCTTCTTCTTGGATACTTCGCTACTTCTTCCTCTTTCTCAAAACCTTTCACTGTGCAAGCTCTAGTGGCATTAGGCCAAACTTCTTTGGCTTACTCTTCTCTTTCTCTGCTAGTTGTGTCTCCTTCTTGGGATTTTCTTAGCCACACTTCTCTTCTTCTTTCTTGACTATTTGAATCTCTCTTCCCTTCACCTGAATCTAAAATCACACTTCATTTAACCATTAGCATAATTAAACAAAATTGACATTCATACAAGCATCTATATTATTATTAAAAATTCTCACAAATTGAAGTTTCACCGCTATGATACCAAAAATTATGAGCCTTCTTATCCCAACTATCCCTCACCTCACTCATCATACTCTTAACACACTCACTCCACCTGACCATCATTCTATGTCCTTTGAATAATCGTGTTCATTCAATACTTCACTCATTCATCCTCAACCTTCATGCCTGTTTAATGACACCATCCTCTATCACCAAGCAAGATTTAAGACTGATTTACAGTCATATAGTCACTGGATAACTACTTCAATCCTCAAATCTCCATTATTCTTACCCTGTTCATCCTCGTATACAACTCTTCCCTAATTTCCTTGTACACGCTTGTATCTTATTCCTTTCCACTTCACTAGGGTGCTCTAACCCCTCAACCCCTATCTAATACACCACCACAAATAATTCAAATATCAATCTTGCTAAGCTAATTTAAAGGTCTTCTTTGCCTCTACGTAGTTTACCTCACCATTCACATGTTTGACATATGAAGAACTTGTCTAAACTGGCATTAGGAGTACCTTGATGGCAATAAGAAAGAGCTTACCCGATACCAACCAAATGGATGTTAATTGGCCTTCAATTGATCTCACATTCTCTTCCCACATGCATGAAATGCCAAAGTATCAATCAATCATGTTAATATTGCCTGGTTTTATGCTAGGCTCATATTTGGCTCCAAAAATCTCCATGGTACGCACTATGTATAAAAGTGCTAATTATTATCTTAGAAAAGTATAGTCACTGAACTCAAAGTCATATAAGTGTTCTCGCCCTCTATGCTCTCATGCAAAAGATTGTCCCATACTCCAACCTCCATTCTTGAGGTTATTAGCACTTATACCTCTTAAGTTCTCTTATCAATGCTTACTCTCCTTGTGAAGTCATGTTTCACATAAGAGCACAATATCCTTCATAAATATTGGACATGTTAAATGTGTCACATTAGAGATTCAAACTCCTTACTATTTTGCTCTAGCAACGATCTTCCATTTGACTGTAATACCCTGTTACCAAGCTTCTTAGGGTTCTAATTTGCCAATTCAATGCCTAAAATGCAAGTTCAAGAGTCCCATGCACCCCTATCATTCCCACTTCATTAAGGTGCTCTAACCCCTCAACCCCTATCTAATACACTACCACAAAGACTTAAAATATCAATCTTGTTAAGCTCATGTGAAGGTCTTCTTTTCCTCTGCAGTTTACTTAACCATTCACATGCTTGACATATGAATAACTTGTCTAAACTAACGTTAGTAGTACCTTGATGGCAATAAGAAATATTTTACCCGATACTAACCAAATGGATGCCATCTCGCCTTTAATTGGTCTCACATTATTTTCCCACATGCATGAAATGCCAAAGTATCAACCAATCATGTTAATATTGTCTGCTTTTTATGCTAGGCTCAAATTTGGCTCCAAAATCTCCACGTAGGCACTAGGTATAATGAGTGCTAATTATTATCTTAGCAAAAGTATAGTCACTAAACTCAAAGTCATATAAGTGTTCTATCCCTCTATGTTCTTATGCAAATCTTATCCCATACTCCAACCTCCATTCTTGAGGTTATTAACACTTATACCTCTTAAGTTCTCTTGTCAATGCTTACTCTCCTTGTGAATTCGTGTTGCCCATAAGAGCACGGTATCCTTCATACCTACTAGACATGTTAAATACATCACATTAGAGATTCAAAATCCCTTACCATTTTGCTCTAGCAATCATCTTCCATTTGGACTACAATACCTTGTTACCAAGCTTTTAGGGTTCTAATTTGCCAATTCAATGCCTAAAATGCAAGTGCAAGTCTCCCATATCTCAGATCCATGTTATAACAATCTCTTTCATCATGATTTAAGTGTCCATATACTGGTTCAATAGTTACTTGGTCCAATTCACTTCTCTCTGTAATGCTTTGAGTGATCCAATACATCTGCCGCACAGCTTAGTCTTTACTGAAAATGAAGGTATTTCCCTTATAAAATTCTCCCTAAAATCATTAAAACACATCAATTGGATTTAATATCACCTCCATACCTAGTCTAGGTCATGAAAAAATGAAAACCTAATGGGAAATCTGGCATTTACCTTGCTTAATTATACACTATGTTTTACCATCATTTGCTTGAAACTACCGTCATTTGGATCTTCGATCGCACTTGTCCAATCATCAAGAGATTTGGAGGATATATAATTCATATCATGACAACGATAATTTGAAATTTTTAGTCCATTCCATTGGTGCAAACAAAAACTACGAGAGGCCCGATTCCACCCAAGAGCCAATAAATGGCTATAGAATTCTTATCAAGCATTATCAAAACTTGTAAAAATCATAAACACATTCCTTATCGCTGCATAAGCTTTAAATCCTAACATTCAAGAGAAATTAAGCATATAAATACCATGGAGGGTTTCATGGCCATTTCCCTGTTACATTTATTCAACATAGTCCACTAAAAACATGTCAAAAACAAAAATTCCTTATTTCAATCATCATACCATCTTTATTCAACCTTCAACCATCTGTTACTAGCTTCCTCCTTCAAATAGTTCCGTTCATTGTGTATTGGTTACCTATTCTAGCTCCTTAAGAAGCTCAACTAGCTCCTTATTTGACTAAGTCTACCCCTAGGAAGTTTAACCATGTCCTAAACATAGTAAATTTGGATAATCTTCATCCAAAAACACCTCACAACTGGTTCACCAACCTCCTATTATGGTCTTCATGACCTTATCAAACTCATGACAACTCATACACACCTATTCAATCACTTCTACTTGTCAAACTTGAAAAATTACCACTTACAATAATTTTCACCTTCACTACTACAAATTTGAATTCAACAAAAGAGGGAAAACTTTGACACTCCTAGTACTGTCTTCATGCCTTTCAAAGGCTTGTTGTAACTTTATTGTACTCTCTTAGCTATCAGGATGATGCTCATGCATCAAAGAGTCTTGTGAATTGAGTCATAATCAACTTGTTTTCACCATTTCCAAAGGTCGTGTTGATTTTGAACATGAATCCATGTTGCAACATTCACTCAATAATTATGAATTCCTTCATGTTAAAAACATAGACTCCATTTTTTAAAACATGAGAGATCGACTTCTCGTGGTCACAAAGCCTCAATATGAGAATATAAAAGGAAAAAATTCCAAACATGTAACAAAGTGGTCGTTGGATGCAAAGGATTTTTTCTATGCAATAGCAGATAAGAGGATGGAAACTTGGTATATATCCTTCTTATCCAACCGTGTAGAGACATCACGAGAGCATGCCATGATCGATGATTATCTTCAAGCTTTGGAAGTTTAAATTCAACCCACTATTCAATGATGGTACATACTTCTCTCAACCCGTTATCGGGTGTGTGTACATTCTTCTCCCACCTCAATAAATTTCCCCCATGTACTATAATTTCCCTTTTGTTGTGTTCTTGCTTTTAGTTTTTGTGTTTCGTAGTCACAAAATCATACACTTTAGGAATTATTTAGCCCAGTCTCAAACTACTATTTAGAAGGTTCTTAAGTGAAGAAAATACTAATTAATCCCACCTTTTGGCCATCTTGTTTTATCTTTTATTTCGTCATTCCCGCACATTTTTATATACATGCCCAACTATTTCGGCACTTTCCCATCATTTTATCCTAAACTAGGGTGCTTAGGCTCAGCATCTTTGGGCACCTCGGGCGCCTGGTCCCACCCTTGGCGGCCCGATCCTTGTTTTACTTTCCCACCTCTTTTTGGGCTCTTTCTAGCCATTTTTCATCCTTATCTTTTTCCTAGTCAGCCATGTCGGGATTAATTACAAAATTAGAGCAAGAGAACCCTATAAATATAAAGTTATGAGACCATAATGAGGGTCCTAGTGTCACTTACTACTATCACTCCATCTAGAGTTAGCATCCATTGCATTACTTGTATCCACATACTTCTATACATCAAGGCCGCCTACCCTCTATCCACCTCATCCATCTCTACATACCAACTAAATCTACATCCATATCAAGCCATGTAGGTAAGTCTCTATATGGTCACCACCTACCTTGATCCATACCCATATTTGAAAAACTTTCCACATACCAATCAACATTCCTCTCTCCCCTCTCTCCCATGAGCATGATCACCTCACCATCTAAAAACCCACCCACTAAAGCTCTATGTGGTCCCCTATGAACCATGGTAGCCCCGATGGCATGATGACTAAAATATTCTCATAGGCCCAACAAAGTGTAGTAGGAAACCTACATCCAACCCTCATATTTGTGCTTACTCAGTACATAACTAGCTCATGGTACACCTGCGCTAGCAAAGTAGTGCCAAATGAAAACATTATCTGATGCTCAAATATATCCGCTACGACACCTGCTAGTGTCCATGGAAACTGGATCCTCTCGAGTCGAAATACATATCATGAAACCACCATCATGATCAAATAAATCAATCGGCTCCGACTCGTGGTACCCCAACCTCAGTACCTCAATTCATATGAAAAATCCCCTAAAGAGAATTTGATGTGGGGTGCATTGGCTCTAAATATTTGTGTACAAACTGTAAGTCTTATCTATTGTGATGGGGACTATCTACTCCCCATGTATAGGTAATCTAAGGATGTAATATACATCCTCCAGGGTGATAGTCATCTCACCCATCCTAAACTATAAGGTGTTTGTCTTCATGTCCCATCTCTCAACCAAAGCTATCATCAACCCCACATCCCGTGGGATCTGCTGATAATGTCTAAATCCTCCTAACCCCATAGCTTCCAAGTGATCCCACTCAGCCACCACATCTTCTATGATTTGGTCAGTTGACATGTGCAGGGGATGATCGACATGCCTTAAGGTAGGGTCGATGATGAATTTTTGGTCGCCGCCAACCACCTTGGCGTCATCCATTTTTCTATTTTTAAAAAATAAAAATAAAACATAAAATAAATTAAAATACAAGTGTGGGTTTCGATATTCACCATCCCACGCAACCTCTAGTGTTTCTTGGCAGCTCCTCCGACTTCCATCTCTCAATCTTATTTTTTATCTCTCTGCTCTCAATCATCACTTATAGGCGTCAAAATGAGCATTTTCAGCTGAATGTTGGGCTTATAAATCCACCCACACCAAGTCATCATCGACCCTCTTGGGTCACCGTCGATTAACCTTAGTTACCACTAACTCACCTTGGCAGCCCTTATTTTGGCTTGCCCTCCTCTTTTTTTTGTCCCTTGCTAGGGCATCATCTATTTATCCATGTTTGCTCTCAAATTCCACCTTTGTGGCCATATTTATTCCCCCTTGGGGCATTTTATTTCATCACTTTTTATATTTTTCTTTTTAGGCATTTTTTGTGCTTTGCAGGGGCACCATTACTCCCATCTTCATCCTTTGCAGACACATACCTTTTTATCGATTCCTCATCTACGAAGGATTTCACATTATTTTCACATTTGGTTGTGCATATTTTGATGTCTACCTATGACCCATTGGTCCTCATGACTCACATCCATTCGAGAGGTTTCCCATTAGATTCCCTCCATTTTGTAGTGATTTTTTCCACTCACTAGTTCGTAGAATGTTGCCACCGCTTCCATTGAGACCTTGTTTTGTTCCCTACCAACGTGATATCAGAATCACGACCATAGGTTCTATTGTTGTTTAAATTCTTATTTTTTGGGGCATCTTGCCTCGCCTTATCATTTTACCCATTTTTTCTCCCACCCACCCCTTCACCATCTACCTCTTTCAAACTCGTCATTGATTCCCCTTTTTGTTATCAATCCCTCATTTGAGGGGGAGCTCATCATCAACCTTCCATTAGTATTCATCCTACTCTTCATCTCTCATAATTTTTGTCTCATGGCTTGCTAACACAAACCACTTGACAAAAAGGGGCAAATGTAGACACCAAAATTTGGTTTTGCTACCCTTGATTGCCCGCGTGTGCATTTTTCACCATGGTCCTAGCTAGACCCCCTTAATTTGATTCATTTATTTAAATGACCATCTATTATCCCATCACCTTTAATTCTTATTAATTAACCTAAATTAGCTAATTACCCCTAATTAGCTTTCATCTCTCCTAATTAGCTAATTACCTCTAATTGGATTTCTTTGGGATGATTTTATCCCTAACCACCTAAATCCACATCCCTATGCTTTTTCTAGCTTTTATCTAACCCATATTTATCTCCTATCTACCCATGACACTTCCCTAAACAACCCTTACCCGCCTACATGCTTTAAATCACTTATCCCAATCTCTAAAAGCCCCATATCTCGAGTAAATCAATGATTTTACCATCTAAGGAATGGTTTCTCGCATCGGCGATGACCCAAATGGTCGCCATCAACCCGATAAGAGTAATTTCACCCCTTCCAAAACGAGACATAACCCGAGCTTTCTTGTGTTGTGTGAACTTATCTTCGAATTTGAACATCCTTGCAACTCAGTCAACCCTCTTACAATCTACTAGAGCTTGTTTTAAACTACTTATGTGACCTTGGGAGGTTTAATTTGATTTTGTGCTTATATATGCTATCATATGTGATTTTAATTAGTAAAATCTAACTTCTTGTAGGTCCAAATACTATCAGAATTCCATCCTCATCCCGTTCTTCTAGTTGTTTTGCTTGCGGCAGTTTCTTATATAGCTCATCCACCTTCAAATTTATTTTGCACTATCCAGTTGTTACCGCTCCACCCTAGTCGCCATCAACCCACCTCTGTGTCATCATTTACTCTATTTCCATATCACTCTCGTTGTCTTCTTCGCTCTCGCATTTCTTCCAGACCCCAAATCTGCCATCCCGCTTCTCGAATCTACTCTTTTTCAGCTAATCCATCCTAATATTTGTTATGTTATACCATGTTTATTTCTTTATCTCAAATCTCCCTATGCAGGTTGTTACCAGCTGCCTTAGGCTTCGTGATCACCTTCGACATTCAGATTCTTACATATCTACATTTTCAGCTTATTATCCAACTTCATCTACTCAGGTTGCTGTCGACTTACCCTGGTGTAGTTTGGGTCACCGTCGACCCAGTGAGGTAAATTTGTTTTAAGTTTATTTGAGTTAAATCAATGTTTTCCATTAGTTTCTATCGCCAGATTCTGTCTTGTATCAATTTCTACATGATATCCAACCATCTATCATTTATTTCATTATCTTTTATCAAATGGGGTTGACATCCATGAAAGGAAGGTAACACTTCTTAGAACCGGCTTTGTCGGGAAGCCCCCGCATATATCATCTAATCCATTTTCTTCTTAGTTTATCTTGTCTTGCAAGTTCATCGATTTTGTAACAAGATCAGTCACTTTGAGCCCTCCTCTTTGCATTCATCGCATATTTAAGGCACCTTAAACCCTCACATTTTGGACTTATTTAGTTTTATTTAGTAGCACTCTTGGTCAGTTCATCAAGTTGGATGATGAGTGGTCCAAATAGGGGCTATTCACATATGCACACATCTGCATTGAGGTGGATTTCGCAAAGGTCTTCTGGACAAAATTGAATTAATCCATGAAGACTTCAAATGGACTCAAACTCTCGATTATGAGAACACAACCTTTCATTTCTGGTTGTGCCATCAAATTGGGCACCTTCACGAGGCTTTCCCACTCTCCCCCATTCAGAATAAACAAAAGAAGAACAAAGGGGCTTCTCAACGGCCTAAGGGTTGGCTACCATTCTCTATGCCAGAAGTCAAAGATCAGCCTAAAGTCCAAGATCAACTAGACGCCATGACAATTGAGTTTTCCACTGCTGGCGGTGGTGCCAAGCAGTCACATGTATCTAACTCATCTTACTCGGACCCCATTCAAGATAGCTTGTGCTTCAGTCCTCTGCTTGCTCGCTCCCAAAGAAAGCCTTGGACCATTGTCATGCATTTGAAGGAGAAGAAGGGGTGTTTTGAGCCTCATGTTTCTCATTCTCCTTTAGACCTGAGTAACTTTGTATTTGGTGTTCCTCAGACACCCCTCTAGGTGTTTTCTTTTGTTGTTTTGCTAGGCTTCACCTTTTCTATTTGTGGCTTTGGGGCATGCTCTCATACCACCCACTTTTTTGTTGAGAGAATCTTGTATCATGTTGCATTTAACTTAATATAAGACCCCCTTTCATAAAAAAGGTAACACACAAATGGAATAAGGAACATTCTCAAGACAAAGACTCCCAGGTAAACTCAATATCCACAGTAAAAATGCATGCATCATTTCTACTACACAAATGAGGTCACTCTTAGGATCCTTATCATCTTTTAGATTCCATGATACACCTTCTACAATCTCCATTTTTCATGATATCAATTACAATCCTCATTTGGCATGCTATTGGTTATAACTCCCTTTGGCTCTCCACAAGGTATGCACTTCCTATCTACTTTATGCTAAAAATATTCATTCTCCAAACATAAAGTGGAGGAAAATGTAGTCACTAAATCATGCACTTACTACTTACATCATGCCTCTAAATATGTCATTATATGCATGATTCCTAAGTAAGAAAACTAGACATTAATAACACTTGTTTTACTTTTACATTGCTTTATCCCTCTTGACACTTTCTCTTCTCGAATGGTCACTTTACTTTTGGACATTAAACAACACATGGCCCAATTCTGTATTTTTTGTTATATGCTTCGAGCATCCCAGACAATATTGCACATTAGGGATACGAGCACCTAGGCGTTATTGTCCCCTTTGGGCGCTTTTGTCCTTTTCCCTCTCTTTTTCAAATTTGGATTGCCACATCATTTGGTATATTTTCTAAAGTCTCTTTTATCACTTTAGGTTGTCCTTTTGGTTGTTAATGACAAAATTCAAATAAGGGAATCATACATATACATGAATTATTATTATTAGGGGTGGAGCAATTGGGATATCACTTTTTATCTACCATCTTGTTATCCCGTAAAATTGACAAGGGCAATTTTACCGATAACCATACCGAAAATTTTGTTCCGATCCCTCGTTAGGGATCCCTTGTGTTCGAAATGTTGTAAAATCCCTTCCCGGGAAATCTAGTTTTCGAACTTGGTCTTTTCAAGCCTTTTTTGGCTGGGCGCATGAAATTGCTTTACAACACTAACTTTTGATGCGCCCCCTTAAAAGCCTTTGGCGCATGGTTTTCAATGTCAACACAACTTTTCATGCGCCAAAGAATGTTTAACCTTCCCTGCGTGCGCCAAGGCGCATGTGCTTGTGTTGGTACAACTTGTGTTGCACCACTCTTTGGTGCGCCAAAGGGCGCGCATAATCTTTGTGCAACAAAACGCTTTTGGTGCGCCAAAGGGCGCACATAGCTTCATGTCGACAATGCTTATAGTACGCCAAAGGCGCACTTTGTCTCTTGTTGTCAAATACTTTCGTGCGCCAAAGGGCGCACACTTTCTCCTGTCGACAACAGTTTTCATGCGCTTTTCAAAAGTAGGTGGCGCATTTATGACCAGTTTTTCTATATATATATGAGTGCGCTCCCAAATGTCATTTTCACTTTTGTTGAGCACGTGATCGCTTCAACTTGTCACCTCTGCTCCATCGCTTTTCATCGCCCCGTGGACCCGTTGCAACTTTTTGCTATATATCCGGTAAGAGGTGTTATTTCTCTCTTGTGCGTTTTGTGCTTTCGGTTCTGGTGTGTTCTGGTTTGGTTCTTGCTTGTTGGGTGGTTGTTTATATATAAATGTGTTGGTCTAGCCTCCTCCGTTTGTCGCCTCGCCCCCATGCTATCCTTCCTCTTTCCGGATCTCGCTGAGAAGGTCTTTTTCAAACCGTGGTTGAATCCTCTTGGTTTTAACCGCTTTCATTTGCCCACCGAGCATGTTAAAAACAAAGAGGAGAAGAAATCTAAGAATCATGTATAACCCCTTTAAGAGTTTGGTTTTCTATTTTTTCTCCTTGCGCGTCTCACACCCCCGCAACACTAAGAATAGTTGCGCCCCACGCGCATCTACCCGCCTTACAAAAAGTAAAATCACGCACCAATGGCGCACCCTTTCGGCCTCGCCGTATCATGAGCTCATGCGCCTCGGCGCGCTTTTCCGCGTGCTACAAGTGCTGAAACTGCGCCCCAATGGCGCACCATCCGTCCATGTTGCATCCTTTTTCCATGCGCCCATGGCGCACCCAGCTTCCATGCAACAAAAGTTTTTTCCGCGCTAAGTATGAAGCTATAAAGGCGCAGGCGCATCCCCGATTGCAATAACACCATGTTGTGTGAGTTTTTCGTGCGCCGCGCCATATTCCCTTGGGTGCATCCTGTCCCAATGTAACACACGCTTCTCATGTGCCCTATATCAAATGCAATATGCAGTATCCATGCGCCATGCGCCTTTGGCGCCAATTTAACATCTGCAGCACTCCTTTTCTCGCACCTTATCTATTTAGCCCTCGTTAGCTCATAGCTTTTCATGTGCCCGCGCCCGAGCCTTAAAATCTCTAACTCTTTCTTCTGCTAACATTCCGACGGAAGATCAAATGGCTAATTCAACCTTTTTGATTGGGTCTCGCTTCTTCTTCATGTAGATCAGCAAATCGAATTCGAAAGAACATATGTCTACATCCAAAGAAGAGACCCACAAATCAAAAGGAAAGGCTAAGCTTACAGAGGAAGAGATGAAGTACAAATATCAAAGGGTCGATGCCCGAATCACAAAGTCAATGCAAGATGGATGTCGTGGACTCGAGTTAGGTCACATTGACATGGAAGAATTCTCGGGTTAGGACTCGTAATGTTACAAGAAGTCCGTGGATGGAAAAATTAATAGGCGGTGCCCTCGAATTTCACGGAGGAATCCCCACAAGGCTGCCGCCAACAATGAATTCATGATGGTGATTGCACAATCTTACAACAAGGACACAAGATGTGTCGAAAACAAAGAAGGGCGAGGTAGTCATAAACCTCACCGCCCGTCATTTTAAGATAATGCTCGATCCTCACCACCGGCACTTTGTGGCCATCAACCAAGAAGAGTGCATCAAGGCCTGGGAAGACAATGAAGACCAATGCATGCAACTAATGAACGAAGTCTACTTGAAAAACAAGAAGGTGGTAACCCGGTGGCCCCAAATCATCCACCGCAGTGACTTCTCAGAAGAGCTCAGCGATACTATTACTTTCCTGAGCAGGGTCTTCGGGCTTTCTGACGCCCACTACTTCCATAAATGGATGTTGAGGTACTTGGAAACAATGAATAAGAATGTGCCTGAGTAGCGCTTTTGCTGGGGAGAAATAATAAGCAGCACCATCTCCGAGCAGCTACAACAATTCACAACGGGAGTGTTCCATATGAACTCCTACGTAGTCTACGCCGCAGTCATTTAAAGGGATTATCCAGTGGCTAAACTGAAGTGAATTTGGCCTCAGGTCAAAATATATGAATATTATCCAGAACTAAGGTTGGAGAATAGCATCCCTCAATTCGCCAAAATTAATGATGCTTTCTTCTATCACATCATTTGCCTGTTAAGGCCAAATCTAACTCATGGTCGCACGACCAAAAACATTGTGTCAACCGTGGAGAAGTGGGGGGCCCTGTTCACCCAGTTTCCCACATTTACCTATCTGAGGGCGGTCAACTTCTTGGGCGAGCCAACCAGGCTACCGAGGTATGCTGGACCTAAGCTGATTCTACTAGAGTTATCAAGGCAGCTGGTCACATACCATGAGAAATGCCTCAAAAGAAAGAAGGGCGGAACTCCTTTCCCCCTCACAGTGGGCCGGTACACATGCTCCTCCCATCACAAGGTGAAGGAAATGTTCGCAGAGCTGGAGTTGCTCAATTTGAAACATGACTTCCCAGCCAGGCCTACCTTTGACCCAAGGAGCTGCCTGCCAAGGGCTAAGCTTGATCCGATCCATGTCCCTCAAATTGAGGATATTTACATTGACGTCATCCACGAGGTGGAACTCAGAAGAAAGGATCATTCTCGCTTAGCATTGGCGGAAATTATCCAATACGGAGTGGCCATTGTCCCCAAAGGCTTCCAAACTATGGAAGATGAAGTAGACAAGGTGTATAATGACACGGAAGGGGATGATTGGCCCTTCCCGGCCATTGACAGAAGCAAGGCTCCTCAAACAATTGAGGAGAGGGTCAAGGAGACTATGCGCAGAACAGAGCACTGGTGCCGCATGAACGGGCTGATCTACCTCGGGGTAGATTTCACAACCTCCCCATTGGGCAATGCACCTCCAAGGTCCAAGAAGTAGCTAAAAGGCAAAGGTGTAGAAGGTGAACCTAGCACCATTTAGAAGAAGCCCCCGAAGTCCTCCTTCCACAAATGCTAGAAAATGTAATAACTCCGGATTTTCCAGAGAAAGAAGCAGCACGGAGGATAGTCCCATACGCCATCCACTCGGGATGTCGGCATTGCTACAACCACGGAAGTCCCTTCTATCCCTTCTTCTTCTCTTCCTTCCCCTCCTCAAGTAACTCAGCGACCATCCCTTTGGTCATGTCCTCCGCCTCTTCTTCTACTCTTTCCCCTGCCTCTTCGTCTATCTTCTCTTCCCTCACCGATTTATCTTCTTCCATTTCTTCCCTCATTTCCGGGATCCCTTCCCTTCCTTTGTCTTCTCGCACTGCGGTTTCCCTTCCTCCCGTGGACACTTCTTCGGCTATGCTTTCAATGCCACCGCCGCGTGTCTCCACGTTTTTCCCCTCTTCTACTGTTGCTCCCTCCTCCTCTGTCTCTGGTCCTTCTTCTATGGGACCAGCCTGATCTCTCAGAAGTTGAGCCAACAAAAGAGGAAAGTTCCCATCGCTCCGATGGACTTTTCAAGATTCCACCAAAGGGGCAAAGAAGCAAAACTCGTAACACGCTTCTCTCAAAGTGTCATGGGGTGAGAGAGTTATGGAAATAGCATAACCCGATCCCCAAGGAGAAAAAGATCTGCTCTCCGATAGATTTTACCGTGACTCAAGTCACAATGCGGACGCCTTCTCGAAAGTCTCTGTGGGGAAGCTCTTTCCGCAATGATGCCCTCTCGCAAAAAGCTTCAAGGAATAAAAGAAGAGAAGAGGCTATCAAGGAGCAGAACAAATATCTACGCTCAAGCCTTACGTAAGATGGGTAGTGCACCTCCCACGATCGCGCCGAGACTTCGAGCTTCTCACCAGAGAAAAATCAATGAATATTCAAAGATCGGAGCAGTGGTATGGCTGCTTTCGCTGAGGAGCCGATCCTCAAGGACGTGAAAGAGTGATCGCCGAGTATGTCAATTCATATCTAAACATCAAAAAGGTGAACAAGGAACTCCAAGTATTAGCGGGTCCCATATCAAAGAGCTAGATCATGCTAGACTCCAACATGAGACCTTTCAACAAATGTTCGACTGCTCACCAAGATCCGTCAAGTTCGGAGTTTTCGCCATCCAAGGGCCCTCAACAAAACCATGTCCACTCGACTATCGATAGATCAGCTGGAATTTGTTCTCGAAAAGATAGACAAGGTGAAGGAAGAGGCCCTGATGCGATGCATCAAATGGAGCGAATTGTTCTTAACATGTCTCCGTGGCTGCTCACTCCTTCCTTTACCATGAGATCACCGATGAAACTATCCGGATCTTCAAGGAGATCGCTTCTCAAGGAACGGGCCGAGGGTCACATTTGACACCGAATCTATCAACAACTCGCTAGCTCAGTAGGGACTTCATCGGTTCCTCATCGAGGCGGAGAAAGATTATTCTAAACTCCTGTAAAAGCTCATAAAGAGCGGGAGACTTGCGAAGCAATCGACCAACGGCACAAGGATCCATCACAGGATCAATTTGGGCCCATGATTAACAAGTTTTTGGAATACCGCGCTCAGTTCCACATATCATCTCCTCGAAAGCAAAGATCGTAGCGTGCAACCCCTTTCGGCCGCAGGACGACGATGACGAAGTAAATGCTTCTTTTTCTTCTTCTTCTTCTTCTTCTTCTTCTTCTTCTCTCTATTCTCCGACTTTCTTGTTGAAATGTCTAAAGTGTGTTGGCACAAATGATGACATCATCCATGTTGCATCATGGGATGATGTCATCCATCAAGTTGTCAAAAGTCAACATGACTTTTAGATATTTTGTAAATATTTGTTGGCTCCTTTTTGCTTTTCTTCTCCTCTCTTCTATAAATACTGGAATACTTGTTGTATTCAGGGTGAACATTTTTTAGATGAAAATAGAAGTGAGGAGAGAAAGACTTTGAGCTTTCTTGTAATGTAAAAAAAAGAATACAAATATTAAGACTTTGTGCTCAATAGTCAGAGTTATGCATTAGATCTTCCTTATGTTAGATCTGTATGTGTTTAATCTGTTGGATTCATATCTACTTTTCTGTCATTTGCTCATCAATATTGCTTTGTTTATTTATGTAAGTAGGTTTGGCTCATGCTTACTACAACCCAAAAACATAAATCTTCCGACCTTTCTCGCTTTGGAATTCATTTCTTTTCTTCCTTCGGATCTGCTCTTTCTCTTTTCCTCTTCCATTCCTTTCTTTTTTCGCACTGAAACACTCTACTGGGATGAGATCCCAAACCCCAAGGCGTAATCTGTGAGACTTGCATAGATTCCTCGCCGGTAGAATAGCAATAAACCGGCTTTCGCTTTCTTCGACTCAAAGAGGGGCTAAGCCTCCCACACTGCCGCTCGCCTATCCATAGATCTATCCAGCAGCATGATTTTCGGACCAACAGCTTTTGGCGACTCATTGGGAATGAATAGATCTGTCAGATCTATGATGGTAGTAAGATAAAAAATCAGAAAAAATCAAAGGATTGCTGCCTGTTTGCAAATCTGAACTTTTTGTTAAAAATCCAAAAATTTGCAAAAGTGCTCAAATTGAAAAAATTTCTTCTGAGAGTCATAGATCTGGTCCAGCTTAAAGATCTTTAGTTCACGAGTTTTTGAAAAAATCAGATTTTGCCATAGATCGAGTTTTTGACTGCTTGCAAAAAGTTTGAAACCCTAAAAAAAAGTTAAAATCGATCGTAAAATCAGCTTACTAATCTTCCCCGCCTTTATCCTCGTTGTAATTTGTCATTTAACCGCAATCGGTTTTCTCAAGAGGATAGTTTTTAAATATCTAGAAAAGTACTCGCCGCTGGTTTTTGACGAAAAACCAGAAAATCAACAAGTACAACCAAAAAGAAAGTTTAAATCATGCCATAACATCAGCAGATCTGGAAGGAACACTCGGCGAGTGAACCTTTACGCGTAGCAAGCGAGCCCGTGGAGAAGCTGATCCTACTTTCGATCCGCTTCAAAGGCACAATTTCAGCGTAACACCGCGCGTTTTTCAAAGACTAAGCTCACTAGTCGGTCATCCAGAGTGTCTCACCTTCACGAAGAAAATTCTTTTCAGGAGCATCCACATCCCTTTGTAGAAGGCCTTGCTACTCAAATGAACTACACTTCCAGCTCATGTTCTCTTTCCCGGCTTTTCGATGGCGGTACCATGGGGAAACGCGATGGGTCCTTTGGCTTTACCACATCCAGCTTCACGCGCTCCCTCATGGAAATCGAAAGAATTTTCCTAGATTCGACGGGAGCGGAAATCAAAGCACGGATTCTACATATCTCGCATTCATCATGTCATGCAAGATTTTGGATGTGACCCACGAAGATGTGTCGGTTCACCTTTTTCTCGAAACCCTACAAGGACTCAAGCCGAATGGTTTCAAAGATTTGCCACCCGGATCTATCACCAAATGGGCCACTTTGGGATGCTTTTGAAGATAGGTACAAGCCTTCGTAGGATGCATTTGCATTATTATCACGAATCACTCACCCGAAAAGGAGGCGAATGAGACCATGCGCGATTTTGTCACCCGCTCAATGCACTAATCAACCGCGTCCCGCTGCCATGCTTC
The DNA here is from genome assembly GCA_018340775.1 of Taxus wallichiana var. yunnanensis. Lineage (NCBI taxonomy): Eukaryota > Viridiplantae > Streptophyta > Pinopsida > Cupressales > Taxaceae > Taxus > Taxus wallichiana. The sequence goes on from CM031238.1 coordinate 122,421,950, forward strand.
CAACGCCGGAAAATCAAAAGTGTTTCTTCAGTAAACGCTATGAGCTCGAAAGTTAGTTTCTTCTTGCTCCTTCAGAACGAGTTGCCACCTTGGTTCTCGCCTGCCGCCGCCATTCGCATAGAGGATAATCTGATAATATCCGGCGAATTAAAAAAGGAATCAGCCAAGCCTAAATCTTTGGGCCCTTCGCCCACCACTTCGTCTGATCCAGCATTCCAAAAGATGGCGAACGATTTGCTTGCATTGAAGAAGCAGTTGGCCCAGGCCTCTCCCAGTTCCTCATACCGGGATATTCCGCGGAGGAATTTCATTCCTAACAATGTTTCACAAAGACCGCGCTTACCTACAGCTGCTCCGTGGTTGGCACTTGAGGCCCCTCCGGTCAATGCTCTGGCCGAGATTGAAGAAGAAGAGCAGTATTATGAAGAACCTTCGTCTCAAGGCGAAGATGATCAAGATGTCGGTGAACCGACTGGCGACTCTACTATCGGGTATATGGAATTTGATGAGGAAGAATCTGATGAAGAAGAGGGTACCCAGGGGTACGCAAGCGGGCAGTCATATGTTGTTTTTACTCGCTCGCAAGGAAAAGAAGCGGAAGTTGCTGCCCATGTCCAGCAGGAGAAGGCCATGTCAAACGCACCTCCGATCATTGCTAAAAGAGGTAATCCTCTTCCTACTCAACTCCCTGGCAAATCTTTTACAAAGAAATCTTTTCCCCCTATCTCTCCTCCAAATCAGTCCTCTCACATTCCTACTAAGACCACCAATCCTATTCCATCATCGCGAGGTGAGGGACTCATTCCTTTACCAACGCAACCCTTGGCCGCATTTGATATTATAGATCATGCAAAAAAGACCAAGATCCAAATGTCTGAAGCTGAGTATCTTCAGTCAAACCCCGAACAGCTTGTAAGATTAACTAAGTATATCCAAAGTCAAGCTGTTATACCTAATCAGGCTTCCCCAAAAGGAATCCTTTCCACTCCCCCTGAATCCCATATAAATGTTGCTTCAACATCTCAAGCACAGCAAGATAGAGCCTTTCTATCTCTCTCTTCTGATCAATGGACACAAGCTGAGTAACTGCATAATTGATTCCGGGGCTTCTGATAATGTCATGCCGGCAAAAGTCGCCCATGCTTTGGGCCTCACTCTTACCAAGCCTTTCGACAGATGTTATTCTTTGAAACTAAGCAAGTTCCGTTGGTTGGCCAAATCAAAGACGCGCAATTTGCATTTGCGCTTTCCCGATAAAAGAGTAAAATGACAAATTCCTCGTTGTCTTGACATTCCGCAAAGATATGGAATATTGCTGGGAAGAAGTTTTTGCAGCGAAGTTGGTGGAGAAATTCATATGGACTGGTCCAAAGCTAGAATTCCAGTCAAAGGCGTAATGCAGACTTTGGAGCCGGAATCACAAAAGAAATACTTGGTTACCAACTCAAGACCCCAAAGCTCAAATCCTTTTTGAATCATCGTGATGGGGAATTACTTCTTATCTACTGAGACGGATAAAACAGGGGCTGTTCTCGTTCAGGAAGGAGATCTTAATAAGATCTGGACATTGCAATTCGATGGGAGCTGTGCAACTAGTGGATGTGGCGCTGGGGTCGTGTTGATATCTCCTGAGGAAGAAGTCATTCCTCTCTCTTTCAAATTGCAGTTTTTCAACACCAACAATACTGCTGAGTATGAATCTCTCTTACTCGGTATGCAAGCCGCAAAAGAAAGAGGAATTAAAAATTTAAAAGTACAAGGCGATGCTGAGCTAGTTGTAAATCAGGTCAAAAGGATTTACCAAGTAAAGAATGAAAGGCTCAGGCATTACCGTAATGCGGTATGGGACAACAGCATCGAAGAATTTGATGCTTTTTCAATAGAGGCGATTCCAAGAGCCCAAAATGACATGGCTGATTCATTGGCTGTTTCAGCATCTCTCATGCTCCCACATCCAGGTTTGAAAACGAACAAGTACACCATTGAGGTGGTTTTCCGCCCGAGCGTGCCAGATAATTCTCAGCATTGGCAGGTGTTCAATGATGATAATCAACTCATTGCCTTTCTGGAGAAGGCAGAAAATTTTAAAGAATTGCATTTTGAAGGATCTACTTCCACTTGCCGTGAGTCAGTCACCGACCAAGGCAATGAATCTGAAGGTAACGATGGCATATGTCAGCTCAAGGGAAATAAAATTCCAAAGGGCCTGGTTTCTCTGGAACGCCTGTTCGACAGGCATGACCGTTTTGTAAGAAAGAAGAGGCGGGATGATCCTGACTCATCCCCAGAGACCGAACCAGTCAATTTAGGTTCGGAGGCACATCCGCAATTTGTGAACATTGGCAAATGCTGCACGCCTGGAGAAAAGCAAAAGTTTGTCAAGTTGCTGAAAAATATATGGATGTATTGGCATGGTCCTATGCCGATTTAAAGTCCTTCAAGCCAAAGGACGTTCAGCATGATATACCGCTAAAAGAAGATGCCAAAGCCTTCCGCCAGAAGCAGAGGCACTATAATACCAAGATTTCGGTACCATCCAGCCGAAATTCGTAAGATGCTAGACGCAAGAATCATCTTCCCTATCCATCACAAGATTTGGGTAGCAAATATTGTGCCAAAGGCACAAGAAAACGGTGAAATACGCATCTACGTAGACTTTCAAATTTGAATCAAGCTTCGCTGAAAGACAACTACCCTCTTCCGATAATGGATCAAGTTCTCGCAAGCAAGAATCGGATCGAGATGCCGCCCATGCTTGACGGTTTTTCGTGTTACAATCGATTGAGGTTTCACCAAGATCAGCTTTAAAACAACATTCACTACTCCCCTCGGGGTACATTTGCCTACAGCAGATGCCTTTCGCCTAACTAATGCCGGTGCCACTTTTCAATGCGCCATGGACTTCGCTTCAAAGGTATGATGGGGAAAGTCATTGTGGTTTATTTAGATGACTTAACCATGTTCTCTAAACAACGAAATGATCATTGTGATCATTTGGAGCAAGTGTTGGCCAGGTGCCGAGAACATGGGATTTCCCTAAACCCAAAAAAGTCTGTTTTTGGAGTCACGGAAGGGAAGTTGCTAGGCCATGTGGTTAGCAAAGAAGGAACAAAGATAGATGCCAAAAGAGTTAAGGCTATTCAAAGCCTTACTCTGCCTACAAGCAAGACTGGTGTTCATTCTTTCTTTGGAAAGGTGAACTTTCTCAGGCGTTTTGTTCCTGACTTTGCCGAGAAGACCCGTCACATATTAAACATGATGAAGGGGTCACCAACTTTCAGATGGAGTGAAGAGGGGAAAAGGTCATTTGAAGAAATAAAAGCTTCTGTTGCTCATGCACCAGTCCTGGTATGTCCCGATTTCTCCAAGGACTTCATCATGTATAGTTATGCATCTGAGCATACTGTGTCTGCAATCTTAATGCAAAAGAATTCAGAAGACATTGAGTCCCCGATTGCATTCATGAGTTCTCCCCTCAAGCTTCACGAACTAAAGATGACTCAATTGGAAAAGCACGCCTTTGCCGTTGTCAAAGCAGTGAAGAATTTCAGGTATTACATTCTAAACTCGCATACGGTGGTGCTGGTCCCTGACACGGCGGTGAAATCAATTCTAACTCAGCAAGAGTTAGGAAGTTTGCATGGGAAATTGATCGCAAAGGTCCGTGAGTATGACTGACATTAAACCAACCAAGCCGGTAAGGGGCAAGGGCCTCGTGGCCGCCTAATGGCTGAAAACAAAGATTCGTAAAACCCCGATGAAAGGGGTGACTACACCGATGAAACGCAGGACCGGCAGAAGAGCCTGATTCTCTGCCTCTCTGGTTCTATTTGTTGCAACTAGTGATGAGTGGTACTCCGACATCACTTTCTTCCTTACCTACGGCGAATGCCCGATGCACCTAACTGCAAAGGAGAAGCGCACTATAAAGCTCAGGGTGGCTAAATATGTCATCTGGGATGACGGCTTATATAAGCGCGGGATAGATGGCATCTTCCTGCGATGTGTCGACAAGCCCCAACAAGTGAAACTACTGGAAAGTTTTCACAATTCAGCTTGTGGAGGGCATTTCTCTTCATCCATAACTGCACACAAGATCATTCGAGCCAGGTATTATTGGCCGACGCTCTTTCAAGATACAGCCACCTGGGTGGCGAAATGTGAACCCTGCCAACAATTTGTTGGCAAGCCCAAGCTGGCTGCCCTTCCCCTAAGGCCGGTCATTATCAATGAACCATTCAGGCAATGGGGAATTGATTTTATTGGCGCACTCAATCCTCAATCGAGTGCTGGACATAGCTATGTCCTTACAGCAATGGATTACTTCACCAAGTGGGTGGAAGCCATACCTGTCAAGCATGCCACTTCTGAGGTGGTTTGCAATTTCATTAAAGAAAATATCATTGTCAGGTTCGGCGTTCCAAACAAAATCGTTGCTGATAATGCTTCTAACTTCTCCTCACGAGAAGTTATTAGTTTTTGCTATGAATATGGGATAACCTTGGCTCACGCATCCGACTATTATCCTCAGGGAAATGGTCAAGCGGAATCCAGCAACAAGAACTTGGTGGCCATCATACGAAAACTGGTGGAATCAAATCAGCGGATGTGGCACAAGTCCTTATACGACGCTTTGTGGGCGGATCGTATTACTCCCAAGAGATCTCTCGGCATGTCACCTTTTCAAGTGTTATATGGCATTGATGCCGAGCTTCCCATTTCTGCGGAACTTCCTGCTCTGCGCTTGGCACGAGCCATTGAAGATGAAACTTTCCAAAGTTCTCTTGAAAAGAGAATCATGTATCTGGCAGAACTTGAAGAAAAGAGAGTGAAGGTGGTCGATAGGATCACTGAACATCAGAATCAAGTTAAGAGGCTTTTCGATAAGAAAGCCAAGCAAAGGGATTTTCAAGTGGGAGATCTCGTCCTTTTATGGGACAAGCGAAGAGAACCAAAGGGCATGCATGGAAAGTTTGATTCCCTATGGAGAGGGCCCTTCAAAATCAAGCAACTCAACAGAGAGAATAGTTTCTATCTCTCATATCTGGATGGAACCGAACTCCCGCTTCCTTATAGCGGCAAAGATCTCAAGATCTTCGTGAAGTAGAGCTTGCTCTCTCGCTTTGTACATGCTTTGCTTTTGTTGTGTGTTTGTTTCCTTGTGTGTTTGCTTTTGGTTTGTTGTGTGTTTTTCTTTCCCCTCCTCGGTCCCCTTGTTTTTGACTCATACCCAATGGATAGGCACAAGTGATCTCGGGATTCTCTACCCCGAGTTCGCTCGTGGATAGTCCCTGAAAGAGCCAATGTTATCCCGTAAAATCGACAAGGGCAATTTTACCGATAACCATACCGAAAATTTTGTTCCGATCCTCGTTAGGGATCCTCAGTTCAAATGTTGTAAAATCCCTTCCCGAAATCTAGTTTTCGAACTTAGTCTTTTCAAGCCTTTTTTGGTCAAGCGCATGAAATTGCTTTGCAACACTAACTTTTGATGCGCCCTTAAAAGCCTTTGCGCATGGTTTTCGATGTCAACACAACTTTTCATGCGCCAAAGAATGTTTAACCTTCCTGCATACAGTGCGCCAAGGCGCATGCGCTTGCTGTTGGTACAACTTGTGTTGCGCCACTTTTTTGGTGCGCCAAAGGGCGCGCATAATCTTTGTGCAACAAAACGCTTTGGTGCGCAAAAGGGCGCACATAACTTCATGTCGACAATGCTTTTGCGCGCCAAAGGCGCACTTTGTCTCTCTGTTGTCAAATACTTTCGTGCGCCAAAGGGCGCACACTTTCTCCTGTCGCCGACAACAAATTTCATGCGCTTTTCAAAAGTGGTGGCGATTTATGACCAGCTTTTTCTATATATATATATGAGTGCGCTCCCAAATGTCATTTTCACTTTTGTTGAGCACGTGATCGCTCAACTTGTCACCTCTCTCCGCTGCTTTCATCGTCCCCGTGGACCCGCTTGCAACTTTTGCTATATATCCGTAAGAGGTGTTATTTCTCTCTTGTGTGTTTTGTGCTTTCAGTTCTTCGGTGTGTTCTCGGTTTGGTTCTTGCTTGTTGGGTGGTTGTTTATATATAAATGTGTTGGCCTAGCCTCCTCCGCTTGCTGCCTCGCCCCCATGCTATCCTTCCTCTTTCCGTGATCTCGCCGAGAAGGTCTTTTTCAAACCGTGGTCAGTAATCCTCTTGGTTTTAACCGCTTTCGCTTTGCCCACCGAGCATGTTAAAAACAAAGAGGAGAAGAAATCTAAGAATCATGTATAACCCCTTTAAGAGTTTGGTTTTCTGCTTTTCTCCTCGCGCGTCTGTCACCCCCGCAACACTAAGAATGCAACAGACTCCCATGGCGCATCTACCCGCCTGCTTACAAAGCAAAATTCACGCCAATGGCGCACCCTTTCGGCCTGCTGCATCATGAGCTCATGCGCCCTCAAGGCGCGCCTTTTCCGCGTGCTACAAGTGCTGAAATTGCGCCCCAATGGCGCACCATCCGTCCATGTTGCATCCTTTTTCCATGCGCCCATGGCGCACCCAGCTTCCATGCAACAAAAGTTTTTTCCACGCTAAGTATGAAGCTATAAAGGCGCAGGCGCATCCCCGATTGCAATAACACCATGTTGTGTGAGTTTTTCGTGCGCCGCGCCATATTCCCTTGGGCGCATCCTGTCCCAATGTAACACGCGCTTCTCATGCGCCCTATATCAAATGCAATATGCAACATCCATGCGCCATGCGCCTTTGGCACCAATTTAACCTCTGCAGCACTCCTTTTCTGTGCGCCTTATCTATTTAGCCCTGTTAGTTGCAGTTTTCATGCGCCCCGCACCCTGAGCCTTAAAATCTCTAACTCTTTCTTCTGCTAACATTCCGATGGAAGATCAAATGGCTAATTCAACCTTTTTGATTGGGTCTCGCTTCTTCTTCATGTAGATCAAAGCAATCGAATTCAAAGAACATATGTCTACATCCAAAAGAGACCCACAAATCAAAAGGAAAGGCTAAGCTTACAGAGAAGAGATGAAGTACAAATATCAAAGGGTCGATGCCCGAATCACAGTCAATGCGATGGATGTCGTGACTCGAGTTAGGTCACATTGACATGGAAGAATTCCGGGTTAGAACTCAGAAAGTTACAAGAAGTCCATGGATGGACAAATTAATAGGCAGTGCCCTGCATTTCACCGGAGGAATCCCCGTCAGTGCCGTCAACAATGAATTCATGATGGTGATTGCACAATCTTACAACAAGGACACAAGATGTGTCGAAAATAGCAAGGGCGAGGTAGTCATAAACCTCACTGCCTGTCATTTTGAGATAATGCTCGGCATCCCTCACCACCGGCACTTTGTGGCCATCAGCCAAGAAGAGTGCATCAAGGCCTGGGAAGACAATGAAGACCAATGCATGCAACTAATGAACGAAGTCTACTTGAAAAACAAGAAGGTGGTAACCCGGTGGCCCCAAATCATCCACCGCAGTGACTTCTCAGAAGAGCTCAGCGATACTATTACTTTCCTGAGCAGGGTCTTCGGGCTTTCTGACGCCCACTACTTCCATAAATGGATGCTGAGGTACTTGGAAACAATGAATAAGAATGTGCCTGAGCAGCGCTTTTGCTGGGAGAAATAATAAGCAGCACCATCTCCGAGCAACTACAACAATTCGCCACAACGGGAGTGTTCCATATGAACTCCTACGTAGTCTACGCCAGCAGTCGGAAAGGGATTATCCAGGCTAAACCGGCGGAATTTGGCCTCGTGTCAAAATATATGAATATTATCCGTAACTAAGGTTGAGAATAGCATCCTCAATTCGCCAAAATTAATGATGCTTTCTTCTATCACATCATTTGCCTGTTAAGGCCAAATCTAACTCATGGTCGCACGACCAAAAACATTGTGTCAACCGTGGAGAAGTGGGGGGCCCTGTTCACCCAGTTTCCCACATTTACCTATCTGAGGGCGGTCAACTTCTTGGGCGAGCCAACCAGGCTACCGAGGTATGCTGGACCTAAGCTGATTCTACTAGAGTTATCAAGGCAGCTGGTCACATACCATGAGAAATGCCTCAAAAGAAAGAAGGGCGGAACTCCTTTCCCCTCACAAGGGGCTGGTACACATGCTCCACCCATCACAAGGCGAAGGAAATGTTCGCAGAGTTGGAGTTGCTCAATTTGAAACATGACTTCCCAGCCAGGCCTACCTTTGACCCAAGGAGCTGCCTGCCAAGGGCTAAGCTTGATCCGATCCATGTCCCTCAAATTGAGGATATTTACATTGACGTCATCCACGAGGTGGAACTCAGAAGAAAGGATCATTCTCGCTTAGCATTGGCGGAAATTATCCAATACGGAGTGGCCATTGTCCCCAAAGGCTTCCAAACGACGGAAGATGAAGTAGACAAGGTGTATAATGACACGGAAGGGGATGATTGGCCCTTCCCGGCCATTGACAGAAGCAAGGCTCCTCAAACAATTGAGGAGAGGGTCAAGGAGACTATGCGCAGAATAGAGCACTGGTGCCGCATGAACGGGCTGATCTACCTCGGGGTAGATTTCACAACCTCCCCATTGGGCAATGCACCTCCAAGGTCCAAGAAGCAACTAAAAGGCAAAGGTGTAGAAGGTGAATCTAGCACCATTCAGGAAGAAGCCCCCGAAGTCCTCCTTCCACAAAGGCTAGAAAATGTAATAACTCGGATTCGCCAGAGAAAGAAGCAGCGGAGGATAGTCCCATACGCCCATCCACTCATGATGTCGGCATTGCTACAACCACAGAAGTCCCTTCTATCCCTTCTTCTTCTCTCCTTCTCCTCCTCCTCAAGTAACTCAGTGCGACCATCCCTTTGGTCATGTCCTCCGCCTCTTCTTCTACTCTTTCCCCGCCTCTTCGTCTATCTTCTCTTCCTCACCGATTTATCTTCTTCCATTTCTTCCTCATTTCCGCTCCCTCCCTTCCTTTGTCTTCTCGCAGCTGCGGTTTCCTTCCTCCCGTGGACACTTCTTCGGCTATGCTTTCAATGCCACCGCCGCGTGTCTCCACGTTTTTCCCCTCTTCTACTGTTGCTCCCTCCTCCTCTGTCTCTGGTCCTTCTTCTATGGGACCAGCCTGGATCTCTCAACAGCTGAGCCAACAAAAGAGGAAAGTTCCCATCGCTCCGATGGACTTTTCAGTGATTCCAGCCAAAGGGGCAAAGAAGCAAAATCCTGTAACACGCTTCTCTCAAAGTGCTGCAGGTGAGAGAGTTATGGAAATAGCATACCCTGATCCCCTCAAGGAGAAAAAAGATCTATCTCCGACAGATTTTACTGTGACTCAAGTCACAATGGGGACGTCTTCTGAAAGTCTCCAGGGGGAAGCTCTTTCCGCAGTCGATGCCCTCTGCAAAAAGCTTCAAGGAATAAAAGAAGAGAAAAGGCTACTGAAGGAGCAGAACAAATATCTACTTCAAGCCTTACAGAAGATGGGTAGTGCACCTCCCACGACTGCCGCCGAGACTTCGAGCTTCTCACCAGAGAAAATCAATGAATATTCAAAGATCGGCGAGCAGGGTATGGCCGTTTCTGCTTGGAGGAGCCAGATCCTCAAGGACAGTGAAAGAGTGATCGCCGAGTATGTCAATTCATATCTAAACATCAAAAAGGCGAACAAGGAACTCCAAGTATTAGCGGGTCCCATATCAGAAGAGCTAGATCATGCTAGACTCCAACATGAGACCTTTCAACAAATGTTCGACTGCTCACCAAGATCTCGGTCAAGTTCGGAGTTTTCGCCATCCAAGGGCCCTCAACAAAACCATGTCCACTCCGACTATCGATAGATCAGCTGGAATTTGTTCTGAAAAGATAGACAAGGTGAAGGAAGAGGCCCTGGATGCGATGCATCAAATGGAGTGAATTGTTCTTAACATGTCTCCGTGGCTGCTCACTCCTTCCTTTACCATGAGATCACCGATGAAACTATCTGGATCTTCAAGGAGATCGCTTCTCAAGGAACGGGGCCAGAGGTCACATTTGACACTGAATCTATCAACAACCTGCTGGCCTGTAGGGACTTCATCGGGTTCCTCATCGAGGCGGAGAAAGATTATTCTAAACTCCCAGAAAAGCTCATAAGCGAGCGGAGACTTGCGGCAAGCAATGACCCAAGACAAGGATCCATCACAGGATCAATTTGGGCCCATGATTAACAAGTTTTTGGAATACCGCGCCGCCCACATATCATCTCCTCGAGCAAGATCGTGCGTGCAACCCCTTTCGGCCGCAGGATGACGATGATGACGAGTAGCTGCTTCTTTCTTCTTCTTCTTCTTCTTCTTCTCTCTATTCTCCGACTTTCTTGTTGAAATGTCTAAAGTGTGTTGGCACAAATGATGACATCATCCATGTTGCATCATGGGATGATGTCATCCATCAAGTTGTCAAAAGTCAACATGACTTTTAGATATTTTGTAAATATCTTTGTAAATATTTGTTGGCTCCTTTTTTGCTTTTCTTCTCCTCTCTTCTATAAATACTGGAATACTTGTTGTATTCGGGGGTGAACATTTTTTAGATGAAAATAGAAGTGAGGAGAGAAAGACTTTGAGCTTTCTTGTAACAGAAGAAAACAGTAATACAAATATTAAGACTTTGTGCTCAATAGTCAGAAAGTTATACATTAGATCTTCCTTACGTTAGATCTCAGTATGTGTTTAATCTGTTGGATTCATATCTACTTTTCTGTCATTTGCTCATCAGTATTGCTTTGTTTATTTATGTAAGTAGGTTTGGCTCTGTTTACTACCAACCCAAAAACATAAATCTTCTGACCTTTCTGCTTTGGAATTCATTTCTTTTCTTCCTTCGGATCTGTTCTTTCTCTTTTCCCTCTTTCATTCCTTTCTTTTCGCAGCCTGAAACACTCTACTGGGATGAGATCCCAAACCCCGAAGGCAGAATCTGTGAGACTTGCATAGATTCCTCCGGTAGAATAGCAATAAACCGGCCACTTTGCTTGACTCAAAGAGGGGCTAAGCCCTGCACACTGTTGGCTCGTCTATCCATAGATCTGTCCCAGTGATGATTTTCGGACCAACACATCTATAAGAGCGCATTTTGGGCTACATTATGCAATCGCATATGAGGGTTTTATCATGGATTCCATCTCACACATCTATCTTGAGTAAAATTAGTTGCATACCACTATATTTGTGTGATTGACACAAGGGAAACCTAGCTTCAAGGGACATAATTAAATCTCTCTCTCACACACACTAAAACTATATAGAGTCTAAAATGTAGTGCAACACTTAGTGAAAATCACATTGAGGTGAACGTTGAGGTCGGTTCGAATCAAGCATATGTATTATTTATTACATCTAGTATTTGCATGAGCCTTGTGTAGGTAGATAGGGTTGTTTTGCGGGTTCATGTGTGACACAGTAACCTTACATTAAAGAGGATGTGAAAAATAATTAAAGGAAGGAGTTAAGTTCAAACCACGAAAGAGAAGAAGTAAAGCACGTGCAGACACCAACACCCAAATTGGACACTAGTTCCTAGGGTTTTCCTATCCCCCTTTGTGTGGTTCTACCCAAGAGGTTACTGATTCTAGTTTCTCAAATAGAGCTTCACATCCCAGGGCCTTCAACCTTCTTATCTTGTTTCCCATCCCAAAATCAGTCCCGATCTCCAAATAAAATCTAATTCACTCTTATCTCCTATCTTGCAAATTTTCTTGTACTTTTCATACAAGATATTGTTTGTTATTTTATAATCATTTTTCTTTATTCTCTCATAAAGATTTAAATTTATTTAAATCAGTATTAGATTGCATACACTACTTGCACCTACACTAGGAGCACTACACAAGGATTGATATCTTTCAAAGGGATGTAGTGAAACACTTGGATTGATTCAACATGGGTCGACCCCCAAAGGTGGTAGTCTATCTCCCCTAAAAAGTAATTTCTCCTTTTATTGTCTATTTTTTTGATGAAGGGTATTGCTAATATATAGGGTTTCTATTTGTAGCAAGTCATTACATTTTGTGAAAAGGTTGTGTGAGCTTGAGTGACATACAAAGACACACATTTATAGGAAATTGAAGTACAAGAGAAGTTACATAACCCTACTACACAGCTTCAAAAATTTACACAAGGATTTAGGACCATACAAAATTCCAAGAAAATTTGTATGATCTTGGACATGAGTAGTTTCCAATAGTAGTTTCAAAGACATAACTTCTAGGTTTATAACAGCTCATTTATGTAGTCTCGCACTCCCGATTCTCCATGTACCACTCTGTGTAGCTAAGTACTTATCTCTTATTGTGTGTTTTGTTCTATCATTGTATCATTTTAGCGTATTTTCAAGTATTAATGCATTATTTTGAATGTCGATGGTTAATGTTAACTAATTAAGTAATAATGATCCTCAGTAAAATATTATTACATCATATATATTTATTATATTGCACTTATAATTTTAAGGGCCTTAACATTTAGTAAATTGACTTCTTGATTGAATCTATCGTATTTCTAAAATCCTCGCTAGCCCTAGGGTTTCATTTTTATTCCACATATGCTTTCCTATGTCGTTTCAAAGTATCAATTAGCTTAATATTCACCCCATTGAGCTCGTAAATATTTTTCCTCCTACTCATAAGTATTGTGTCCTCATGGGTTATTCTTTACATCATGTATTAGGATTCCCTTCTATATTTTCTCACTATGCTCATGAGGTGCATTTGTATGAAATTCAAACACATAATGAACACTTCTATTAAAACAATCATAACGAGGATAATAATTTGGACCAAGACCAAGTTTATCTTTTATCTAATTTTCATGCAAAACTTCGTGATGATTCTCATCGTATTGATCCTATTATCAATATTTTTGTCACATCCCACAATTTTTCTTTCTATGTTGTCGTAAAATAAATTATAGCATTAAACAATTTGTGAGTAACGTGATAGCCGGCATCACTATGTTGTTCCTTGTACCATTGTGCACACATATGCATGGCCGAAAGGGTATGCATACTGCACAATTGTATGCATGACATCACAATGGATCCCGTTGTCACGTAGTCACAAAATGATTAATGTTGTAATTCATTTTTACGTGTTGGTAGTTATAGATGTACACTACCTTGTTTTTTTGTTGATGATGGTTTTTTAACCATCTTAAATGGCTATGTTGCTATGATTGTGTGTTGCAGAATGATTATCTTGCTGGTATGAAGATGCGTGGTGCATTTTTGGACTATATGTTTGTTGTACCTTAATAAGAATTGTTGTGCACTCTACCTTCTTTGAGTGAGATCGAGGAAATTAGGTATTTTCATGGTTACCGTACATGAAATTAATGATATTGTTTTACTTATCTTGCTAAAAGTAATGGCTTGTAAAGAATGGATGAATTGTTCATAGTTGCATTTAATATTATTCACTGTGATATTATATTGTGAAGGTATTCTTCAAATAGGAAACATGGCTTGATTGCATGATGAGTAAACTTTCTTTCAAGGTATGCATACTACTATTGTTGGTCTTAAACCCCAAGCAAACATAATGAGGTATCTTCTTACTTATCTTATTCTATAATGATAAATAGGAAGGTAAGGGTAATTTATCAATATTATCACTTAGCCGCAAAAATTAAGGTCATAGACCCTATGATGACAAGTAAGAATGACTTGGGCAAGGTTAAAGCCATTGCCTTATTAATTCAGGTTTGACCAAATAATTATGAGAGGTTAGGCTGGAAAGTATTGTATTAGGTTGCTGAATATATATGTTAAGGGTCTAAAGACCATATCCTATGTGCAAGCTATTAGTAAGGTCTTCGATTAGGAAGATAGACTAATGTGTTGCTAAGGTTATTAAGTTCGGTCTAACATCGACCCAAGCATACATATATATCCGCTAATGAAACTTAATCAAGCCATTAATTGTTATGGTTACCTTAGCTATTATAAATAAAGTATATTAAATTTCAAATGTCCCATGTTTGACTTATGCAAGATATGAGGAAAGATTTGTTAATTGACATAAATAAATTGATTGTTACTTTGGTCTAAAAACCAGGAATTGTAGAAATATAATGTATGTCATTATGGTCTTAGACCATAGGCTATGACATAGAGTTTTTAATAAACTAAATAAGGTTGTTCACCGAACCAATGTAGAACATTGATATTTTTGATTGTTCGAGTTAACCTTGATCTCTAATCAATCGATTTACGTGCCTCCATGTAAGTCTTTGGTTCAATTTTATTATTATTATTATTGTTGTTGTTTGGTTAAGGCCGAATAGCCATGCAAGTCAAGGATATTTAATATATTTTTAACCCCTCTAAGTTTGGAGGAGATAAGCTTATTGGGTGGTGGTGAAGTCTCCAAAGCCCTTATGTGGCTCAGTATAACCGAAATGCATTAATACGCATTTAAATCCCTCAAGAGAAGCAAATCTTCTCCAAGAAGCTACCACCTTTGCATGCAAACTGGTTGATCACTTTGGTCATTTTTGTGAAGCTCGGATAGAGAGCTATGTATGTAAGGTTAAGTTGTATTTTTGGTTTCAATATTTTTATGCCCTCTTGGAGCTCTCTACATGTAGTTTTTGAATCCGCTATTGTGAATAATAAATACACCATATTTTGAAGTAAATCTACATGCATTATGTGAGGTTATTATTTATTGATTTTTGATAAGATCTTCTTTTGAGATCCATGCATGGAAAGGAAGATAAGGGGTTCATTGAGTTTTCAAAGGGTTATCCTTTGTTTAAGACAGCCCAACACTTTTGGGTATGGATTTGTTTATTTGAAAGAGGCATTTTGAGAAGAGGAAAATATAGGAAGGGTTTCTTCTGCTAGAAATTTGGAAATTGAGGTGCTCAACTCACTTTGGAGAGTAGTGAGAAGAAGGTAAAGAGTTCATTATTTTCTAGGAATGAATATATCCCTTTCTCCTATTTTTACGTTTTGAACGGGGTAATAATAATGGGTTTTCCCTTATAGTCAAATTTGTGATGTTTTTGTCTTTCAATGCGATTTTGATGAATTTATTGGATAATGTGGAATTTTGGGTTTTAAGAAACCGAGATCTTGTTTTCTATTCCCGGAGAAGGTATTCATTGTGGGATGCAACTATATTTCTTTATTGTGGGCAATCTGAAATCTTGATCGCATTTTGGGTAGTTAAATGTTTGTGAAATATTTAGTTTTACTAGAACCTGCAATACTCTTTATTTGAGATATTTGTTGCACTTTAATTTATTCTCCTCCAAGTTGTTTGTGTTTGAAACTAGACTATTATCATTAATTGAAACTTCAAAAAGAAACGGACAAGGAAATATGAACCCTTGTGCCTAATTTCGAACTTCCTTCCACTACAACAATTTTTTAAGAAAGGGATATGCTCAAGTGCTTGTGTGGGTCATTAATTTAAGTTGATAAATAGAGTTTTGTATTTATGTGGTATCTCAATTTGCATGTTAGAGAAGTTGGTTTCTAGTAAATAACCCGTGACTTATAAGTCACTATGCTTAGATAAAGTCAAGTTTGTCTCAAACCCAATCACATATTGAAAAAATGGTGGTGGGATGATGCAACGGTGATTTGAGAATTTTGTCGACTGATAAGGATGGCTAATCTGATCAAGTTAATTTTGTGAATGTCAAGAATCAATTGAGTTGTTTCGTTAATGTCTGCTAGGGGTATAACTAGCAATCACATGTGTTTCATGAGATGTGAACGTCGAACGGTATATGTTATTTGATTTAGAGGGATAGTTATTATTTTTGTAGTTGATATCGATAAGGGGTGTAATTGATTTTGTAATTGTAGGAATATATATGAAGCATTAAATTTAAAGGTGTTATCTCTACATTTCAAATTTGTTACAAATTGTACATATATATTTGCAAGTCTTTAAAAATGTTGAGAAGTAGAGGTGAGAGAGATGTGGTTGATGTTGTGAATGAATTCCAGATTTTATTTATCGTAAATGATTTTCTGTGCACTCGCTCCTTGAATTATCAATCTTAGTGGAGGTAGAAGGGTTTTGTTTGTTGAATGGTGTAGTATGGTGTAGTAGGATTTTTGGGCTTTATGTGGAATCCTTTATCATGGGTCATGGAAGCTGCAACAGTTATGGCCATTGCATTGGCAAATGGAGGAGTAAGTTTGAAGTTTTTTTTTTGCATTTGTTTAGACATTGCAATTGTATGTGTGGCTTGTAATTTGAAGTTTTTGCTCAAGTTTTATGAGTCTCATTGCATGGATGGTTTGCAGGGGAAGCCTCCTAATTGAAAATTTTGTTGGTATCATAACACTGCTTGTCATCAACTCCACTATTAGTTTTATCGAAGAGAACAATGCAGGCAATGCAACTGCTTCACTAATGGCCTGGTTGGCTCCAAAAGCAAAGGTCCTAGCTCCAAATGCACTAATTTTCATTTTATAAGTTCTCGTTTCCCTATCTAAGGCTGCTCTAGAATCCATGTTTTCATTTCAGGCTCTAAGAGATGGGCGGTGGAGTGAAGAAGATGCTGCCTGTCTGGTTCCTGGAGACATAATTAGCATTAAACTTGGAGATATTGTTCCTGCAGATTGTAGACTTCTCGAAGGAGACCCTTTGAAGATTGATCAGGTTATATGTTGTATTTTGTTTTCATGGCATATAAATTGATCGAGGCTTTAACAAAATTTGGATTAACACGAGTCTCTTATGATGACAGTCTGCACTAATTGGAGAGTCATTGCCAGTGACCAAGAATCCTGGTGATGGGGTTTACTCAGGTTCAACTCGCAAGCAAGGTGAACTGGAAGCTGTGGTTATAGCTACAGGAGTCCGCATCTTTTTTGGTAAAGCAACCCATCTCGTAGACACAACAAATAATGTGGGACATTTTCAAACGGTGCATTTTCTGCTAGCATTGTATATATGTGACGTGTTATTCTCTTGAAGTTGCATATCAGGTGCAACTTTGTGTTTTGGGGTTCAGTTCTATTTTAATATTAGCCATGTTTGTACATGTTTTCAACTTGGCTTAAATTTTTCCCAGGAGGTGCCCGATGGTAGGAAGGAAAGTCCAGGAGGACCCTGGCAATTTGTTGGTCTTATGCCCCTCTTTGATCCTCCATGCCATGATAGTGCAAACACAATAAGAAGGGCTCTCAACCTAGGTGTTAGTGTTAAAATGATTACATGGAATTTCAGGAAATGGCTTCGCCTCTGCCATGAATTATTATTTTCATCCAACTTCCACAAGCACAGATATCTAGTGTACACCAAAACCACATTCCCGTCATATCCTGTCAAGTTCCAATCAGATATACAATCATGGCAATATGGTTCAGATTTAGGATTAAGAGGCCTCTGTGGCGTGCTACTAATACTCCAAGTCTTGTTTTCCACATTTAGTGCAGCTACACGAGTTCGCATTATTATCAATCGGTTTTTGAGTTCGCTAGTTACACTAACCCAAAGAGAAACTCCCTACGAGAATACTCCTTCCCCGTTGAGCCGATGACAGAGCATTAATCGTGTGGAATGTAGTCCATTCATCCCCCTTTGAACCATATATTTTCACTACCAAAAATCCTCCGGGGATTATTTCCCTCTTATTTATTCCAATCACAAAACTACAACGCCTGGTGTAGGTATCAAACCCCAATCGAATGAAATTATGTCTGCAAACTCTAGTGCTAACAAACGTATCAATGCACTTTGACATTCCTTGGAACCCAAGAGAACGAAGGTTTTCTTCTGCATCTTGTTGCACAGTTGTGTTCGCAGATAACAACTCTTGAACATTTGGAACTTCAAAATCTAAATTCAGAGCTTGTGAATGAAGAAACCACGTGTGGCAGCATCACACAGAAAAATACAGGCAAACGAACGTCAAATTTAATAACGATGAAAAACATTTTAACACCGTCAAATTTAGCTCAGTCGTAGAAACCTAGATCCACCACACACCACATTAAGGGCTTGCACTCTCACCACCATGTGCTAAGTAAAAATAAAATGGATGGATCAGGTCTTTCGGATGCAGTCTGATTTGAGATCAATGATGCAATCTTCCAGAAGAGTTAAAGTAAGACAGAAGATTGATCCAGTGATTTGAGATCAAGAGAAACTGAATACCCTACAAACGACACTATCGTAGCTCTAACATTTACTCTACCTTGAAACTGAAACTTCAACTCTCTGCATTTAAGGCTTATACAATAGCAAGTAACAATTTCAACTTCTAGTGGCAATTAATTTTGTGACTTTGTCTTTTGATCTGTCGAGCTAACTCTCTGTTGATATGGATGTTTATTGAAATATTGTTTGTTTGTTTTTCATCACTGAATTATGAATCAATAATATGATATATATTTGTACGTGTAGAAAATTAAAATGATTTGTAATCTTGTTTTATAATGAGTAT
Source organism: Taxus wallichiana var. yunnanensis (assembly GCA_018340775.1). Classification (NCBI taxonomy): domain Eukaryota; kingdom Viridiplantae; phylum Streptophyta; class Pinopsida; order Cupressales; family Taxaceae; genus Taxus; species Taxus wallichiana. Next base: position 122,440,386 of record CM031238.1, read on the forward strand.
GATAGTGAAAATTCAATAATTCTTTTATATGTATAAAAATCAGAATTTATAAAACCCTAGAACCCCAAGCTTTCTCATTTTGAATCCATTTCTGCTTTCTTTTCCTGTTTCCCGTTTCTTATTTTAGAAGTATGCATCTCCACTTATTCCTTGAGGCAATGTGGATTGCATGTCTTTGGAGTTTGTTTTCTAACTGACATAACAATTTACTTGCTTACCAAACTATATACATTTTCAACTTATCCATCCATTTAACTTAGTCTTTTGTCTAATTCATTGATTAACTGATGAACCCTCAATTGTTTCAAAGGAAACTAATTTAATTTATCTTAAAATAAGTAATACGCCACAAGAGAAAGGCCTTTTTGAAGTGATTCTATCTTTTGTCCAACAAATATGAACATGGAATTCAATAAGTTGTGAGTACTTAATAAATTCACCCAAAGCAATTAGTTTCTTGTGGCTTAATTTTGCATTTTTTGAGACATAAATATATTTTAATATTATGTTATCTATGATAGGTATTGTGCCCAAAATTGATATATTAAAGATAATAATAATTGGTAAATCCTCCCTTGGATAGTGTTCACAAGATAGTAAGAAATTTATGGAAGAAATAAAAAATTTATTAATCAATGTGACATATAACACATTTAAAACAAACATCTTGAAATTGATATCTATTGATTTGATGTTAGACCTAATATTATATATGGAAAGTTTTGGTGGGAAATTTGATGTATTTTGGAAGGTTTTTTTTTTGTCTAATCTTAATGTTCACAAGATAATAAGAAATTAATAAAAGAAATAAAAGAATTATTAATCAATGTGACATGTTACACATTTAAGATAGACGTCTTCAAATTAATCTCTCTTGATTTGATGTTTGACCTAATAATACATATGGCAAGTTTTGGTAGGAAATGTATAAAGAAACGAGAATTATCAATCAAGATGACATTAACAATCTAAAATAAATGTCTTTAAATTGATATCTCTAGTTTTCTCGAAAAGACCTATTCAAAATATCTCGTACTATTTAAAAGTCAAGATCTCCAAAAAAGTAACAACACGATCTACTCAGAAAAGATGACTTTATGATAAGCGATGCTTAAGATGAATATACTGTTCTACTCCCCAAATATAGCAGTTCATGATAAATAAGCACGTCCCAGTATAACATTTTTGGAACAAAACTTGCAGAATTTAATCTTCAAGGCAATCCAGAGATTTTTTTCCTTTTTTTAAAGCTAGTCAAATCAAATTTAAGCAAGGTCCAATTTGGGATTGAATATTTATCCCTTACCTAGAATATATGTTGGAATCGTTGGCCTGCAGCAGAGTTTGTTGGACATGGGGTACTGATCGATCACGAACTGGGTATAATTAGAAAATTCATGGACAACCGACTCCACACTCCTCCCACCAGAATATACGAAAACTCATCCACATCGAAGAAAAAAGTCCATTGGCCATGAATCAGATTCAGGCAGACAATCATTCACAACCAGAAACTGATTATGATAATACCCATCAAACTGTTCCTGTTCTTTTATATCCTACAATGTCACCCTCCCAGCTTGCATCCACGGCTCTAGCACCTTCCTAACCTCAGAATGAACACATCCCGCATCATGAAATACAAAGTGAGATCGTGGCCCAAGAATTTGGCATGATAAGCCATCCATTCCCTAATTTCTCTGTAGGCTCAAATCTCCATACAAAGAAGACTCTGCAGAGAGATAATCAAAAGGCGGGCGCATGCCGTATAAATTGTGTGATTGTAAGAATTTTCTTTTTTCGTAAGCGCAACGATTCGCTCTGTTCCCAAGGCCGTCGCAACACCCATGGTGGGGCGTCTGAAACAAGTTTCCCTCCGCCGCCATCATTTCCCACACCCCGCGAAAATGTGTAGTTGACGACTACTACTGTAAACCTCCCGTAGCCCCGGTCGGGAGCATCTTATACGCCTTGCCTTTCACAGTCACAGGTGGTCGAATTCCCGGGATTCACTCGCATTTGAACCTGCATTCCATAAACATGCAAATGCTTGAAGCCAATCCGATCACGAAAAGTATTTTCTCCACTCCCTATAGGCGCCCATCTGGATAAACAGTAGGCCGCAGCGTCGTATTTGAGGGGAAAAATCAACATGCAAAAAAAACCAATCGAAAAAACAGCGGTTAAAAATAGAAACAAAAAAGTTACGAATAAAAATTGCCTACAAAAGTGAAAACGATGTGTAAACAACAGTCAAAATTAAACACGCTCGAAAAATGTTCTAAGGTCACAAATTTAACATCATTGCGGAAACGTCCGGAGGACCTTTACCATAGGGGGAATGCCTTCGGCGTAAAAATAAATAAAAGGCTTAGATGTGTCTATAACATCCTTCAGGAAATTCAAAAGAGGATCATGCCTTTCATAATGTCTTTCTCTATGTAAAACACCGATATTCTTATAGAGTTGATATTATATGAGACATTGGGTTTCGCTTAAGGTTGTAGTTTGTAATTAAACTTTCACTTGGGCTAACAACACATCATAGTGAAAATATTTTGCGCAAGTTGGTTAGTTAAAAGATACTTGTGAAATTATAATATGTGATTTTATTTGGGTGTGATAAGGATGATTTTTATTAATTGGATAATTGCAAACCATTTTAGTTAGTTGTTGAGTTGGCTGGTGTCGATGTTGGTTCATGTGCAATTCAAATGTGTAAATTGTTTGAATTCTTGAAAAAGGTAAAATATTGGCCTTATTAAAGGATTGGTATAAGTTTTATTATTAGATGTGCATCCCACTTAAACCCGCATTCTTGATAGTAGTGGGAAACCTTTTGTCAAGAAAACATACTTGATTAAGGAATTCATGTCTCTCGAAATTCATCAATGTTTGGCTTATCAGACTGCCAATATGTTGCATGGTTAATTAAGGAGTTAATTGTGCAAAATATGAAATGAGATGATCTTTTATTATTATGTAGTTCATAACATATCAACATGAATGGAAGGGAAGTATTCATGCCGCGGTTGGACTCGACCATGTACAATGTTTAATCGCATCATACGGTGGAAAAGTAATGCGAAAGGAAATAAATTTTGGTTTTGATAACTTTCTTGGCATTGATTAAATTATGATATATCATGAATGTTTTATGTTTAATTGAATTTTATTGTTGAATAATATCATAATGGCACTTGTAATACAAAAAGTGAATGAAATTTTTTCGCATGATGTAAGAAAGGAAAATATAAGCTTGTTGTACTTTATTGATGTTGTATTATCATATGTAATTTTAATGAGGTTTTAACCTCTGTGATATAAAGATATGTCATTTTTTTACAACATACTTATGTTTCTATTAAGAGTTATAATGTCGATTTCTCTCAAGAATATTAATGTATTATTGATAGTCCAAATTGAGGATTATTGTTATCTTTATGATTTGATTATGGAAGTATTTTAAGACAAGACATTAAATATGATGAAATCATTAATCGTATGTTAAATTATGCTTTGATTCATAAAAAATTATTAATCATATCATAATTATTAATCGTAATTACGGTATCAACTAAATTTTGAGTTAACACGAGGAGAAACACATGGTCAATGGTGCCTCGTTGTTGTATATAATCATTAACAAATGACATATATATATATATATAAATATATATATATATATATATATATATATATATATATATATATATAATTGTTTACTCAATCAAGAAAGATACAATTTACATTGAATACAAATTGAAGAAAATTACGTCTAATGAGTTAGTTATAATCAAGAATGGAGATCATTCTACTATGACCATGACATCATAAGGTCGATTGAATATACTTAAGCTAAATGGATATAATGGAAACAAAAATTACAAGTAATAACTTATGAAGGTGTACTCAATTGTTGTCTCCTAAAATTGCACCGCATTTTCATAGCCAAATTCAATTTTTTTGAGCTCATGTCCTTCGTTGGTGTTTAAGCCAAGTTAGAGATTCAAGAGATTATCAAAAGTAGTGCCCTAGAGCTGTTTAAACCTCTATTGTGATCGTTTTAAGAAATTATCCATCTCCCGATCTGTGCACAAAATATCCTCTTTACAATCTCATTTTTGATCGAAATTGTTCACTTATTCTATGGCCAGGTCATCAAATCATTGTTTTACTCCATGCCTCTGGTTCGTGAAGGAAATTCAAAATTGGACTCAAAACAATGAAGTTCTCTTCCTCTCTGTATTTTTCCCACAGTCAGGATGACAGGTGTCTTTTCCCCATCAAATTTTGGCCCCAATGAATGCAGGTACATGGTCAGATCCTATTGGATGGGGAGGAATGAGATTTTCGGTGAACTTAACACTTTTGGTTACTTTTGGCAAAAATAGTAAATTTTCCTCGCACCTCGATCAGGCTATAAAGGAAAAAGTCAAAGTTGAAGCCCGCAAGGAAAAAGTCAAAGGTGAAGCCCGCCGTTGAAAAGTCAAAGCAGGAGAGCAGCCGACGGAGGAAATTGAGGTTTTGAGCCTTTTCCCAAAAAGGTTAAAATGTTTAGAAAATAGACGTGACCCTATCTTCAACCAGAATGTGCCATGTGTCCTAGTCAAATCAGAGCAACGGGACAACGGAGGAAATTGAGTTTTTGAGCCTTTTTCCAAAAAAGGTTAAAATATTGAGAAAAAGGCCATGACCCCATTTCTAATCAGAGGGTGCCACGTGTCTAGGTTGAAAAGTCAAAGTGGGGGTGTGGGCCAATTTGTTCCAAATTGCCAAATCTCTAAAAATCACAAAATGCAAAAGGCTTCCCCGTAACCGCTCCGATCCTTCCTGCCATGTGGATGGCTCGATTTCAAAGTTATAGGAGCAAATCAAATGGTCTATATTTAAACTGCAAATCGAATGTAACGGTTGCTTTGCAAGATCTAGTTTTTAACCCGCCATGAGTGTTTTCTTCACAACAGAGGAATTTGAAAAGGTGCTAAGGATTTGTGAAGTTGTAACAGTTTCTTGCAAATAATATAATGGCTTCTCGAAGCCATTCCAAAGGGCTAGCGATTGATTTCAAAAAGACCAGAGTGCTCTGTACCTGGAAAAGATAGAAAAATGCCATTCTTCTTCTATTTTCTCTTCTTCCTCAAATTTCTTCCATTCTCAAGCTATGTACAAACTCTACTCGAGCTTCAATAATAAAAGAAGGAATTTTTGCCTCTTTGATTGAGGAATTAATTGGTACTTTGCGACCAATGAGTTTCATTCGGTCTTGTAGCTTCTCTTGTGGATTTGTTTTTCTTCTAACTATAAATGCATGTAAATGAAATTTCTAATTAATGTGTGTGGGCATCTGATATTCTACTTGCAACATTAGTTTCTCCTACCTCCATTCTCACTCCATTTCCCTTCTCAGAAAAAGTTCTTCTCTAGTGAGAAATCTCTAGCTTTGCCACAGGGTCAGTGGAGTGCCCCTGTTAGATATTTGGTCAAAAGGCCACCATTGAAATCCACTTTTTCACACATGCACATACGAAAGCTACACCATTCAAGTAGAGGGACTTAGATTCCCATAGTGTTGACTCAAACTCACCAAATTGTCCAGTAAGAAAATTTTCTCAACATTAACGAAATAATAATAATTTATGAACTTATATTCGTTAACCTTAGGTAAGTGAGATGATATAAACCAATTAAATGGTTGAATCATTGTGAAACTAAATGTTGGATTTTGTGGGAAACAACTTACACTTTTAACATGACTAAAAGTATGACTGAAACTAACCGAGTGATATAAATCAAGTTATATGTTGTAAACAATACAAAATAGGTTGTTGTTACCTAACAACAACAATGTACAAATTACTTGGTTGTGTATCATCACTGAATGAACAAATCATGATGGTATGGAAAGAAGTACAAAGGTACTTCATGATTTCTTGGTTAATGCAAATGTACGTATTGGTTTTAAGAAGTTAAATCAACTTAGTAATGAATGAAGGACATTAATGAATGCTTAAGTTGTTAAATAGTGAACTTAATAACTTAAGAATGGAAAATAATTCTGATACTATGATTGAGACAATTGTGCGGTGAATGGAGGGAAAGGTTTCATGTGTCTTATGTGCAATCATGAAACCAAGCTAGCTAGTGTGATGCCCTAAAACTATGACCATAGTATTGCAAAAAGACTCGATTTATTTTTCTCGATCACCATTTCTTTTGTGCTACGCTCAGAGGCTACACTAATAAGATACACATTCTCTAGAACCTTTAAAAAGGTATAACCAAATGATATAATGGGCATATCACTCGGGAGGAACATTGAATGGGATTGAGTAGGATCTCAACCAAGATACATTTGCACATGGTTATCATAGCTTGTCTGTTGGATTCTAAACATTAATTAATGTTGTATTAATCATTGTAAGCTGTTAATCATTGAAGGCATCAAGATAATTAATAATGCTAGAATAATTCAATGGTTGTTGTAAATGATGTTATTCATTTCAATGTAAGATAACTTAAGGATTTATAACTCTTGTATGTTGGAATTTAATGGTTGCATGTTAAATTCATTGAAGGAATAAACTATAATTAATGAGTTGAAAAAAATCCCTAGTTGAGAAGCGTAATAAAGTGGTGTTACAATTTTTCTTGCTTATAAAATTTATCATGATCAAATTTCTAATGAGAATTCTTTGTTTGGGATGCATCATCCCACATCATCTATTATGAATACATCTTTTATTCTTATATATAAGATGCATATATATTTGGGGGATCTTAATCTCCCACCTGACGGTGTCACTATGAATATTTTTATGATGACTACTACTAGATTTAATATCTCTTCTCATAGTGGTCCATATTCTTCTTCTTCTAGAACATAGGCTCTTGAAACCTTTTTCATAGTTTATAAGCTCAAATCTTACAATCGCAACAAGGTTCCTCTACTTCTTCTCATGTCATAGATTATACTCAATTAATTCATAACCCACTTGCACCTAAATTGGCCTCTTATCTCTTTCCTATCAGCTTTGTTGCTCATAATTTTCCTATCTTTGATGGTAAGGGTGATCCTAAAGAGCACCTTCATACTTTCCATGTTTCTTTCTTAGATTATGTTGACAAAGATATATTGTTTACAAGGATCTTTCCTAGGATTCTTAATTTTATTATTTGCAATGGTCCATTTATTCCATGCGGGATTTCACTCCTCTCGATAATCAATTTATCGAACAATTCTTTATAAATATTGGAAACAAATTTTCGTATGTGCAAATGTTTCAAACACAACAATGTCCTAATGAGAACATAAACAATTATGTTCTAAACCACAAGACTCTACTTACCAAGATGAAAAATAATCTGATAGTGAGCTTCAAGATCTCTTTACCTAAATTATTCTTACACCTTTGCAAAATTTGGTTATCTTTGAAAATTTTCATTCGTTTGATCATTTATGTTATACATTGAAATAATGTGAAGCTAAACTACTTAACATGAACAATCTCAAATATGTTGTTAATGATCCTAACACATCTCATTGTAAGTTTCAAGGTAAACCTTATTTCAAAATCAAATCTAATGATAATAAGACTAACATTAAAGGTATTGTTAATGCTAGATCTCAACCCACAAAGCTTTAGTTATAAGCTCCTTGCTAACAATTCACGTGATTTTTTTGTGTACCTCATCTAATGCTTAAGTAATTACTTGAGTATAACCTTGTATCTCTCCCTCCAGTGCTTGAGTTCAATGCTAGTGTTCCTCATAGTAATAATTTTGATTCTAATGCCTTTTTACTATTGTAGATGTGTTGGCCATACTACTAATTGATGTGTTAAACTTTAACTTGTTATACAAGATCTTATTAATGTTAATGTTATTAAATGGGAAGGTAATGTTGAATCATATAAGCCAATTAGTGATAATGAAAATCTAAAAAATATTCAAAGTGACCCACTTATTGGCTACGAAAATACTAATTCTACTTCAGTAAGTGCATCATGCTCATCATGTGGTACCACCTCCTCCTTACGATCACCCATTAGATGATATGATTGGTACTATTACTATTATTCCACCTTTACACTCAATATTTTTTTGTATGACACTAATATGGCTTGTGATCTTGTTTCAAGTATGTAATTTACATTCATGCTTTTGTTTGAAAACATCCCACACATAGTGTTTTGATTGATAGTAATGCTAAACATAATATATGGAATTTTAAGTTACTTCATTCCCTTGGATATACTAAAAAAAAGTGACATTGGATACTAAAACGAAACTTGGGCATGTTATTATACCTCTCATAGTTAGCTCTACTATTATGGCTATTCAATTTTTGGTTACTTATTCTATTGACCATGTATGTGATATGCATCAAGGTTTCCTTGCTTACGTGATTTTAAGGTTATACCATCTATATTACATCAGTTTGTTAAGTTCATTCTGTTGTATGAATAATTCACCCCCTCTTAGTCATCGTGCTTCTAACAATTGGTATCAGAGCTAGGTCCTTATGAAGAAAGTTTAACAAATTGGAGGAGATACTAGAAGCACAATGAGCATATCAAATAATGTTGAGAATTTATTAGTGACCTTGAAAAATAAGTATGAGATTGTTAAGTCCCCAATTCATGGATTGCAAGAGTAAATCAGTTTCATGGAGATTGATCATGGTCAAGCCATCAAAGATTTAGAATCTCAAGTCAAGTTGAAAGTGTATCAAAATCCCTTAAGGACAAATAAAAAGTTTTCCTTGGGTAGGAAGATAAGTTAAGATCTTTGGAATCTAATTTATAAGGTACATCTAACAAGTTGAAGATGTATGAAATATTGGAGAAGATCTCTAAAGCTCTAGATTGGATCTTGGAGAGTCAAAGAGCATTTAGTGAGTCATGACAATACAAGCCTATGCTTCAAAGGAGATCATGTGAAGAATGATGAAAAACCTGAACTAAGTACTCAAGACGATAAGAAGGAGACAAAGAAGAATGATTCAAAAAGGTTTAACCCTGTTAGGAAACTCAATGTAATGAGGTGTGGTTCTTCATTTAATGGTTATTTTTATACTTGTAATGATTTTGGTCACATAGCTAGAGATTGCAAGCAAAATCTCTTTGAGAATGAGTATCTTTGGAATTTTGAAAGCTCTTTTAAGGGATAATTTTATTCATGTTGTGAGTATGGTCATAAGGCTACTGACTGTGGTTGAAACCTTAGTTTTTATTAGTCAAAGAGAAAGAATGGTGTTGTGTGCTATAATTATCACAAATAGGGTCATGTTGCTAAATTTTTCCAACAAAGTGAATCTCCAAGAGTCACCAACAAGTTTCAAGCTTAAAAATGAAACATAAGATGGTATTAAAAAGGAAGATCAGTACCAAGAATGAATCAAGTATAGTTATGAAATTCAAGGATGTTGATCAAGAAAATAAGCTCGAGAAAACTGATTCTAAGTTTGATATGTAGAGTATGAGATTTGTGGAGTCAAGTCATGATAAGAAGGAGTATTTTAAACAAGGTCATGTGATGCATAGTTTAGATCCATCTACCAAACATGGTGAAGTGTTTTCCAAGGTTGACAATGATAAGAAGGTAGAAAGTGTAGAGGATGTAAAGGAGAAGGATTGAAATTTAATCAAAATGCCAAAAAGTATTGACAAGATCAAGAAAGAGGAATTCAATATGGTCAAGCCTAATGCAATTCATAGAGGAATGCTAGACCAAATTGAAAATTAAGATAACCAAATGTTTTTGCAAGGATTGAAATTAGAAGATGAAGATATATGAGATGAGATCATCATTCCCAAAATGAGAAGTTATCAAAAGGTATTAGTTAAAATGGAAAGAGAGATGATAGAGTCCTAGGACTCATTTGATGACTACATTTTGTTTTAATGCTCTAAATAGCTTGAGTGTCTTCTCTAGTCTTCTAGAAGACATTTATCTGATAAAGGAAGCATTGGTGTTTATCTTATGAGATCCTTGAAGTTGTTTTAGTCATGTTAAGGTATGATTTGTTTTCTTTTTTCCTATTCATCATGTTTTGTTTTGAAAAGAGGATGATCTTAGTCAAAATATATTTGAAATTGTTTCTTAGTCAGTATTTGAGTTTATTGATCCTTCATGCTCTAATACAAAATTTTAAAATAATAGTGACTGAGAGGGGGTGAATCAGTCATACAAAAATTTTAACTTCATTTACCATTGCTTACATTCATCATTAAATTTAACCATTCAACATCCATAAACCATGTGATCTTATTAGGTGTGTATTAAACATTCACAAGTGCATGCAACAAGAGAGAGAACAAAAGATACTAGATATAAGTGGGAAACCCTCAAGGGGAAGAAAACCCACTGAAACCTCTACTAATATTACTCATAACAAAGGAATTGTAAAAATATTACACATCATGCAAGATTTATTTATTGACACACCAATCCCAAAAGGAGCACCAACCCTTAGTTTAGTAGGACACGAATCCTACAAGGAGGCTACAAATCCCTAAGATGATGAAGCACCAACTTAGACACCTAAAATGAATGACCACTAAAGATATGTTTCTCCCACAACTGATAGTGATCCAAATTCAGCTCTAAACACACCAAACCCTCTTCAAACTTCTCTCTGTTCTAACTTTCACAAATATGGTTCTTAATGAGATGATTAGGTAAACTACCCTTACATATCCGATTGATGCAAGAACATCAGTTGTAAAGAGTAATAAAACATTTTTTTGGGGTGATATAGGTGCTAGGGATTCATTTAGGTGTCTAGGTGTGTTTTGAGTCCTTGAGGACTTCTTTTTCCAATGTAAATTTAAATTATGAGATTTCCCTCTAAAGGAGAAAATTTGAAAATTTGAAATGTAGAGATAAGTTCAAAGGTGTAGTGAGACATAGGAAGGATATGTAAGGTTGTAAAAGGACTAAAAGTACTTCAGTCTAGTAATACTATTGATATATCACCTCTAAGTCAAGTTAAATCATGAGTTGGTTAGTTGTCATCTTGAGTTAGGGTTGAAATTAGTTACCCCTAACCTATTGATAAGTAAGCAAATGATGTATTATAGGGAGTTAGTTATTATTAAAAGGGAAGGAAGCTTTGAAAGAGAAAGTATATTGGGGAAAGAGCCAAGAGGTTCGGAAGTCTCAGTAAAATGTATGAAGAGCATGATAACAATATAGATTTCCAATTCTACATTGTGTATTACTTAATCTAAATGTCTTAAAGATGAATATTAGATGTCTTTATTATTGATTATTGTTTTTGGATGAATAATTTGTAATTACAAAAGATATGCAGGTTTAGAAAGATAGTGGAAACCCTTAGAAAAGGATGATGTGACAATAAGGATAACCCAGAGGCAAAGAACATTGACTTATGTGACAAAGGTAAGAAGCATGACTCTGTATTTGAAATTGGAATGATGTTTCTTGATTAAGTAAGTTCATCACCACTTGTGTGATAGATACAAATAATGAATGATAGGGGAAAACATTGGAGAATGGTGTTTTGGATTTGAAGAACTAATAAACTATGCATCTAGTTTGTAGTATGTTGAAACTTGATTAAAAATTGTTAATAAGCTTTTAAATCTTGTCAAGGAGGCAAGTTAGTCTTGATGCATAATCTGTTGGTGTGTGTTATTTTCCACATCATCTGGTGAGTCATCTCGCTTAGGTGAGATCGTAGGTCCATGTGTCATTTAGGGGTCATTATGAGATTCCCTTACGCGTCGGTCTGCAACAACGCGTCAAAGACGCTCGAGTGCATCATATGCATCATTGGGAGTTACACTTCTATTCTGGGAATGTAACTCCCCCTCTCTACTCGAGTTTTCATGATTACAGCACTGGGGGTTACTTAGCACCTCCTATAGGTACACATCTTTTGATCTATGAGATAGAGGAGAGTTTTTATGGCTTAACCAGGTTCTGCCCGTTTGTCGAATCTTTGCATGCACATTCGGTTGATGCTCGCTCCTCCCGAGATCTCTTCATGCTGCATTCACACGTCCTGTTGATGTGCACGTTGTCCCTCATGATCCTTTCTTGTGGGTTTTCAAACCCTCTTTCATGGTATCAGAGTGGATCTTGTGGATCCGTGCACTCATTGGCGTTTCTGTGCATGTTTTCTGGCTTCCGGCGTGATATATAGATCTCTCTCAGCGTGTGTCGTAATGGATATTCCAGTTGTGCTCTTCTTGCATTGATTCAGACGTTTATACTTCCGTTCGGGTTTGATCGTGGTTTGTTTGGGTTGTTGTTCGAGTTTATGGTGTTTTTCGAGATTCTAGTGGTTGTCTTTTTGGGTTATCTGTGTACTTCTTGCTGGTTACAGGTTATGTTCAGGTCTAAGGAGGAATACAAGTTTATTATGTTGAAGAGCCATTCTAATAGCTCACCGTACTCTCATTGGTAGACAACTCATTTGCTTACACGTTGCTCGGTTCATAGTCGAAGTGGCTCTTGCTTCATTGCTTGTTCACCTGCGTTGAAAGTTTGCTCGCCGTTTGGATCTGTGGTGGTGTTCGCCAAGAAGAATCACCGTGGTGTTCGCATTTGAATCTGCTTCTTGGTCGCATTGCTATTTTTAGCCACATTCATTGTTCTTGGCTCATCATTTTTGTTATTCTTGTTGTAAACTCCCTTGTTCCCTTCAAACGGCTCCTCCAGATCCTCTTCCATTGGAAAAACGTTTTTGACTTTGCTCAGCCGTTTTTGGGCGTTTTTTGGCGTTTTGGGTCTTCAAACGGCTCCTCTAGCTTGTGCAGACCTACAACACTTGCTCCCAGCACCTCTAGAGACAGTTTTACACGTCTCCAGCAACCTGCAACCTGCAACATCATATTCAACGGCTCAGTCTTTGCTTGAAACATTTTTGGGCATTTTTGGCGTTTTGGGCCTTTTTGGGTGTTTCGGTCTTCAAACGGCTTCTCCCACTTGTGCAGCCTGCCACACCTACTCCCAGCACCTCCAGCAACCTCCCACGTGTCTGCAGCACCCTCATTCTGCCTCCAGCGACCTCCAGTGACCTGTACAACTGTTTTTTTTGGACGTTTTCTGCTGCACAACCAGCACGTGGTCCTTGACAGGAGCTTGAACAGTCCACTCTTCCAACGTGGGCCCCTCCTCTCCACTTTTTTTAATGTTTTAAAGTGTTTAAAAATTAAAACGTTTCATTTGGCATGTAATAATTTTATTGTAAGGTTGTTTTGACTTGTATTACTTACCCTTCCTACGCTTGTCAAAGACGGAGGGCAAGGTCCGGGGTTGGCAGGAGGCTAATCCCCCTCACAGTCAAAACAAACTATGCCTAAAATTTGATGCCGTTTCCAACGAGTAGTCACACGATACCCTTTGCACCCATCTTGTGTACTTTTTTAATGTGTTTACAGTATCTAGTGCATTTTTCCATTAGTTGCGGGAATCGTTTTAATGCGATAACTTTTGACTCGCTGCTCATTTTTTAGCACTTCCTTAGTCAAAGTTGCATGATTTTTTGCACACTACGTGATGGCATTGTCAATTTTGTAAACACACTACTTTTATAAAGTGCCACATTCTGGGGTTGCTTGTACTCTTGGGTTTTCGCACGCAGACGCATTATCGGCCGAGTCCGACGTCTTGCTTTCGTGCACCTTGCATCTTGATTTTTTCATCATGGAGAGTGCTCTTTCTAGATGTGAGCATCGTAGGATCACCTTACAGCCTCCGCCACTTCTCACCGGGAGAGAGACCTATTTAGCTTGGCGTGCTTCCATGGAACGTTACTTCACCTATGAGGGTCTTTCAGCCTTCTTACTTGGGCCAGTTCCTGCACCCACTGATCATCGTCATCTAGAGGACTTCCTCGACACTTGTGACCATGTCTTTGGTCACATGATGATGCATGTCTCTCGTTCTCTCTGGTTTCATGTGGCAGACTCAGATCCACCTCACCGTGTCTGGAGCATTCTTCAGTCCTTGTATGGAGACCCTTCACATACTACCACCATCGTTGTTGCTGCTGATTTAGTTGTCTCCTCCATTTCTTTGTGTGATTACCATTCCAATGACACAGGCTCGCTTGGTTCTACTTCTGATGACGAGGATTGTGCATCTAGTTTTAATGTCAAGAGTACTACAGAGGACTCTTCTCCTCTTTCTCTCACTATTCCAGACATTGTTGTCACCCCCCACATCTCATCAGATATCGAGAAGTCTTCTACTCAGCCTCATACAGTCATCACACCCACCTCCTTTCCACTTCCAGTGTGTGAGGTCCATTTCACTCCTCCACCTTCATTGGATGATTCATACCTATCTGACATCGCTCTTTTGTTTGTCGAGCCTCCTCATTGGGACAAGTATCTGCTTGACCTTTGTCATCTTTTCCCAGAGTCTACTTGTGATGCACTATAGGTTTCTCATCCATCTATAGGTGTTTCAGAGGAGTTCATCATCTCCATTGTTGGGAGTGCCCCTTCTGGGACTCTTACCACTTCCACTTTTCTGGAGACCTTCATTGATCCACCCTCAGCTGTGGATCCCTTTTCTGTTGTGGAGGATGTTTTATTCCCTTCACATCACTTGGACATCCTTTCTGCGGGTGTTCCTCTTCACTCTGACAATTCTACGCACGTGGCATTACCTTCGGTTCCTTGGCACTCACTCGCTAGACCTATGTCACACTTCAGTGCACCAGACTCAAAGTTCTTCGTGTTGCTGCCTTCAGTTTCCTTTGTGGAGTGGGCGGACTTCCAGCACGTCATTTCTGTCCTTCCTAAGGGCAGGCACATAGTTTGTTGTGGGTGGCTCTTCTTCAGTCCAGAGGTAGAGGATCTCGTCATCGACATTCTTCTGGGAGACCTCCTGAGCTACAGAGTTCAGATCCGTCCATGGCATCTTCTGCATCCCTCTCGTCTCCCTCTTCTTCTCTCTTCTTCTTCTTTCTGAGAGATTGCCTCTTTATACATGGGTACCCTTTCAAGCTTGTCTATGGCTGGGACCCATTTTTGGCATCTTTCTTATATTAGAGAGTGTTTTTTTCACTTGCGGTGGATGTTTTTCCCATTGGGTTTTCCTTCATTGCTTGGGACCTTTTTCTTGTGCATGGGTACCTCATCAGGGTTTGTGTCGGGACCCATTTCTTGTTTCTGACTTGCCACCTCATCCTAAGTTACGATGAAGGGGGGGTGTTGGTGTGTGTTATTTTCCACATCATCAGGTGAGATTTTAGGTCCATGTGTCATTTAGGGGTCATTATGAGATTCCCTTACGCGTTAGTGCGTCAGCACGTTAGTGCATCATATGCGTCATTAAGAGTTACACTTCTATTCTGGGAATGTAAATCCCCCTCTCTACTCGATTTTTCATGATTGCAGCACTGGGGGTTACTCAGCACCTCCTATATGTACACGTCTTTTGATCTATGAGATAGAGGAGAGTTTTTATGGCTTAACCAGGTTCTGCCCGTTTATCGAATCTTTGCATGCACATTCGGTTGATGCTCGCTCCTCCCGAGATCTCTTCACGCTGCCATTCACACATCCATTGATGTGCACGTCATCCCTCGTGATCCTCACTTGCGGGTTTTCAAACCCTCTTTCATAATCACAACACCCATGATTGTTTGCAATTCGAAGGATTGAGACAGTCAGCGTGATTGCATAACATGGAGCTTTTCCCAAAGTGTGGGAATTTTCAATCAAAAATCTCTCCAAAGAAATTTTGGCTTCCTATTCATATATCTATCACCACTCACCAACATGAGAAACTAATCTAAACCCTACTCTAAAATGCCAAGGAGACAAGGAAGAAGGATGTAAGAAAAGTAAAACCTAATTCTACTGGAGGTGATGCACCAAAAAGGAATGTTGAACACCTAATTTGCATGGAGATGGAAATAAAAATCAGATTAAGGAGGATGAAAATACACCACAGATCAATCTACTTATATGAATCCACTAGCCAATAAACACAACCCATTATACATGTGATACATCAGCCATACATAGATAACCAAGATTGCAATGAGAGATCAGGAGAATGCAATGAACATA